>CM036997.1:703573087-704773087 GCA_020854095.1 Dasyurus viverrinus
GGAGGGACCTAGTGGAGACTGAGTTTATGTTGACAGGGGTGTTTGCAGAAAATTCATGCTCGAGCGGGACTTGGCCTGGTTTATATACGGGAGCCTATGTTGTAAGACAGAGAAAAAAGCTATATTTAGCCACTCAAAAGGATACCCAATTCAGGAAGTTGTTTGAGGTGCATCATAGTTGTGGAAATTATGAATGGGACGAGAGTGAAAGTGAGGGGGGGGGGCGGCGAGAAGGGGGAGAGTGGGGGGGGCGGGGAAAGGAGCCTTTTTTTTTTTCCCTTCTCTTCTAAGAATCTTTTTGGTGATCCAATTAGAATGGGCTTCCCCAAATCCCCCAGCCCGGGGCTCGTTTTTCCGGCCCGTTTGAAATCGAGTCGGGGGCGGGAAGATGTTCTCCCTCCAAACCAGGGTCCCGACTCCGTGTCCCCGAAAAAAAGCCGGGGACGTTGGGAAAAACTTTCCCACTCACCTGAGAGGGAAGGGGATGGGGTCGGGGGACGGGCCAGACTGGTGGGTCTGGGGGGGGAGGGGAGGGGACGGACGTCCGCCCCTCCCCCCATCCCTGCGGGCGGGACCCCCCTCGGGCGCCGCGGTTTCGAACGCTGGGGAATCTGACACTTGACTGCCAGCCGGTGCCAGCCCTTGGCAGGAGGGTGCTGTCGCCCAGGGAGACCGGCGATGGCCCGGCTAGGTGGGGAGGGCCGGCTGAAAGGTTACCAGCCCGGCGGGCTCCGGGTCAGAGGTTCCAGCCCCGGCCGCGCCTCCCGGCTCCGGCTCCTGCCCTGGGCGACAGCCCCGGAATTTGGGGCTTCTCTAAGAAGGAAATCCTTCGACTGGGATCTTAAGGAACAGACAGGGCGGAGGGGAGGGACCTCCTAGACCACCTAGCCCAGCCTCTCAATTTTACAGCCCTGGAGACCGAGGCTCAGGGAGGGGGAAGATGCTTGCCCACAGTCACACCCCAAGTTAATGGCGGGGACTGGCTAGACCCAGACTGTAAGCTCCTCGAGGGCAGGGACTCGACAATCATGTGCCTTTGGAGTTCCTGTACCTGGTATACAGTAAGCGCTTAATACATGCGTGGAGATTGACTGAATGGATGTTAGCCTTGAAGCGGCCCGCCCAAACTTTCTCACTGTATAAGTGAGGAAACTGAGGTCCGGATAGGGGAGGGGACTTACTCAAAGGCCTACCCTACCTCAAAGGGCTGTGGGGAGAATCTGAGGGCAGTCCGGTTGGCCTCTGGAATCGGGGCTAATGGAGAGTGTGAGGGCGGCTCCAACCCTGGTCAAAGGCTGGCTGGTCCAACACGGTTTTATTACGCCTACACTGGGCAGTGGGGACACGGGGATAAGCCCGTCCTGTCCTGGCGAAGCTGACGCTGTGCTTGGAGATCCAGCATCTAATTTTTAAAAAGTGTTTAAGTACCTACTGGGTGCTTGGAACTGTGCCGAGTGCTGAAGAGAGAAGCACAAAACTTTCTGCCATGTTTGTCTACAGGACCACAGACTCCCAGCCGGAAAGGCTTGTAGAGCCCACCCAAGGCCACTTACAGAGAAGGAAACTGAGTCTCGGGGGAAGGGGACCACACAGGGAGCAGCAGGGTTGACTTCGAACCCTCTGCCTCAAAATCCAGGGCATCTTCCCTTCACCCCACTGGGCCTGGGCCTGCTCCGGGCCTGGGCCTGCTCCGGGCCTCAGTTTGCCCCTCCGAGAGCGGGACAGGAAAAGGCCGCCGAGTGCTTTAAGAGGCTCGGTGAGAGCCCCGAGCCAGCAGGGCGTGGGCCGAGTCTCGTGCGGCTCCGGTTGCAGGCTCCCGCCGAAGGGGAGAGGGATAGGAACCAGTTTCCAGGAGGGAGCTGCTAACCAGGGAGCTCCAGTTTCCACCGAGTGACGGGTGGTCCCGCCCCGCGCTGCCGCGGGGAGGTCTGTGGCTTTGGCAGCCGGGCCGGGGCAGGAGCTCTCCCCGCTCCCGCCGCCCCGGCCGACAAGTTGCCACATCCCACGGCTCTCAGGCCTGCCCGGCCATGTGCTCCTTCCCGGCCCTGCCGGGGCCGCCTCCCCCCCCTCCCGGACCGGCTGGAGGGAGGGAGGGGGTGGAGGCCGGGGAGCCCCGGAGGCCGGGACCGAGGCCCTGATCACAAGCGCCTTCCATAGGGAACGGTCCGCGGGATAAACACAGCTGGACGTCGCTCCTCCGCCCAGCCCCTGCCCCTCCCAGCCTCACCTCCCGCTCGCTTCCTCCGGCCGCCAGACCCGGCCTGGCCTCCCTTCTCCCGCCCCGCCCTGTGCCGGGATGGGGAACCGAAGGCTGTCGAGGTCACCCACGGAGGCGCGGGGGCCCGGGCCTCCGGGCCTCCCCAGGCCCGGCCCTTGCAGAGCTCCCCCCCGGCCTGCTCGAAGGAGCCTCACTGGGCCCGAGCAGCCCTCCCTCCTCCTCCCCCCCCCTCCCAAATTCCCTTCCGCTTTTGCCCGAGGCCCCCCTCGGGGCCCTGAGATCATCCCGCTGGGTGCCCGGGCCCCGAGGCGGCCCCCAGCTTCACACCCCGCGGCCCTGGGCCTGGTGGCCCCGCTGCAGCCTCCCCGGCTCCCGTATTTCCCCAACTTGGCCCTCAAAGGTGCGTGACTCAGCCCCCGGGTCCTTCCAACTTGGCCCCCTGCTCCCCTGGCTCTGCCCCCTCTCCCCGCACACTCCCTCCCGCCTCGGTCCCCGGGGCCTCGGAGCCTGAGCCCGGCCTGTCCCCCTGCCTCAGCCTCCCCTCCCCCCAGCTCGGGCCCTCCCCGGGCTCCCCTCGCTTTTTCCGAGAGCTCTGATTAAATCCTCCCCCCTCCCTTATCTCGTCAGAGTCCCTAGAATCTCCCCCCCTTCCCCGATCTCTATCTGCCGCAAACTGCAAGTGGGGGGGGGTGGGTGGGGAGGGGGAACTGCGGCCGCTCCAAACCCCGCCCGGTCTCGGAGCTCAGAGCGCTGCGGGCTCCACGCACGAGCTCTTCCTCGTCCATTAGGAAACTGAGGCCCGGGGGAGGTGCGAGTGATTTGCCCCGAGGTGACGCCGAGAGAAAGGAGCCTGGAGGCGGGACTCGCGCCCGCCCCCCCCTCCTGCGCTCCCCGTGCCTCAGTTTCCTCCCTCCCTGTCCCCTCCCCTCCCCCCCTCCCCCGTACCTGACGCGGCGCTCTGAGATCCTCGGCGGCCCAACCCTGGCCTCCCCCAACATCCCTCCGCGGTCTGGGCCCCCGGGTGGGGCGGCGGGTCCGGCTCCGCGCTCAGCCTCGGCCGGTCGGGCCGGCGCTGGGCTTGCGCGGGCCGGGGGGGGGGGGGAGCGGCGGCGGCGGGTGGGGTCCGGCGGGGTGGGGTGGCCGGCGGCCCTCCCCGCTCGGGGCCGGCTCCGGGCCCGCTCGGGGGGTTTGTTTGGGGTGTGTTTTTCCCCAGCGCCCGCTGTTTGTGTTTTCCCCCTGCTTCTCTCCCTGGCCGCTTCCCAGGGTCATGCCCCCCCCTCCCGCTCCCCCCCCCCCCCCGGCACCCCACCCTCAAGTGGCGGCTCCAGCAGGGCCCCTTCCAGCTGTGACTTCATCTTCGGCCATCCAGCCCCTCGCTAAGGAAGGCGGGCTGGAGGCTCCGCTCGGAGCCGGGCTGGGGGGGCTCACACGTGGCCGGGCCGGCCCCAGGCTGGGGGGGGGGAGAGGAGGGGACCGCACGTGGCCGGGCCGGGGCTGGGGGGGGGCAGGGAAGGGGGCTCCAGGGTGAGGCTGGGAGGGAGGAGCGGGGGCTCGCGTGCGGCCCGGGGCCGGGGCGGGGGCACCCACGTGGCCCGGGCCGGACCTGGGGGGGGCCCGAGGCCAGAGCCCTAGGGCTGCTGGAGGACCCCCTCCCCTCCCTTTCCAAAGGGGAGGGAGGTTCCCCTCCAAAGTCACTCAGCAAGTGGGAGCCACAGATGGGGCTCTCCCCGATGCTGTTCCAGACCGGGGGGGGGGGGGGGGGAGGAGAACTGAAAGGAGATTTCAGCCCCTCGGCTTAACAGGCAAAGAAACTGAGGCCCGGGAAGTCGCATGGGACGCCGCTCACCAAACTTTCTCCCCATTGGCTCTACACAGCCCCGTTTGAACTTCACACTGGGGGAGGGGGGGAGCAGCATTTTAAGCCCTATTTTACAGATGATTGAATAGATAAAACGCATTGATTAATTGCCTACTGGGTGCCCGGGACACAGAGCAGGAAATGGTGACTCGGTGAAGTTAAGTGACTCGCCCAGGGTCTCATGTCGTCGATCTGAATCCAAGTCTGCATTCTTCCCCCCACCCCGTACCCCAGTGCAGATAGACGGGGCCAGAGCTGCGGATTCTCCCAGGGAAGCCTCCCAGGAGGGAAGGTCCCCGACTTCCAGTCCTCGCCTGGCGCGGGGCACAAGGCAGATTTGAGTCCCTTTCCCCTGTAAAAGGGGGCTTTCGGACAGGAGGAGCTCCGCGCTCCCTCCCCCATCGCGCTCCGAGCCCACCCAATCCCAGCTTCCTTCGGGGAGCCTTCCCGGATTGCCGCAACTCCTGACACCTTCCGCTTAGGGACTCGCGCTCCCCTCTCCCCACCCCCCACCAGACTGGGCCCGGGGTCCCAGACAGCCCGCCCCTCCCCCCTCCGAGGGAGCCCCCCCGCGGCCGAGCCCCTATGGGAGGTCGCGCGCGAGCATTCTGGGAATGCCCCCGACCTTAACCCCCCGCTGCCCCCGGGCTGATTCAGCGCCGGGACCCCCGGGCCGCGGGGGGGGGGGGGGCTTGAATCACCAGCCGCCCCCTGGCGAGGGGAGCGGCGGTGAGCAGTCCCTTTGTCTCCCCGCGGGTCAGCGGGCCCCCGGGGAGCCGGCTGGTGGAGGGGGGCGGGGCGGGGAGGACCCGGGCGTCCTGTGTGGGCAGCGAATGCCGATGAGTCACCAGGTAGACTGGCTGGCTGAGGGAATTCCCCAGAACTGGCCATCCAGAAACTGCCACTTTCCCCGCGCCCCTCCCCCACCGGCCGGCCCCAGCCGGCCCAGCCCCCTCCCCTCCCGGCCTCCAGCTCGGCCCCACGAACCTTCCGCGGCCCCGGACCAGGCTCCGCGGCCGGGAACCCTTGTTTGGGGGGGAGGGGGAGCTCATTTATTTCGACCACCTTCCCGGCTAGAAATCCCACCAGCTCAGGGCAGAAACCCTCTGAATCTGACAGCTGAGGAAACTGAGGAAGTGGGAGAGTGTAAGGTCCCGGTCAGCCACGCCCCGGCCGAGGCTCTCTGTGAGAGCAGCTCCTCTTCTGGGACCCTTCAACCCAGCCTTTGCTCAGATACCCGGGGACCCCTTTATCCCGGCCCCAGTTTTCCCATCTGTGAAATGGGCTCCAGGAGTTAGGGGCTCCAGTCCAGCAGGCTCCGGCTCTGTAGAGAGTGGAGGGTCAGGCCCTGGGCCAAGGATGGGAGGCTTCTGTTGCCAGCCTTGGGAAGGTGTATTTTCGGGCTGGGGGAGGTGGGACGGAGGAGCAGGGGGCGTCTGGAGAATGGGGGGGCGTCCGCCCGGGGAGTCTCTCCTGCCCGGAGAAGCCAAAGGCCCGGCTCTCTTCGTTCTCCAAAAGTGGGCACCGGCTGCTGAGACACGGCTGGGCTGCTCCCCCCCCCCACTCTCCCCTGGGGCCCTCTTGGGGCAAGGGGCTCAGACTAGAGGGGCCTGGGCGTCCAATTTAAGCTTGAGAGGACCCTAGAGACCACCCAGATGAAACTGCCCCTCATTTTACAGAGGAGGAAACTGAGGCCCTTTGTGACTGCTCTTGGGGGGCTGAGCAGCAAAGCCTTAGCTCTGGCCCAGCTGGGGCAGAGAGAGGTGCTGGGACTGAGAGCGGCATAAAGAAGCCTGTTCCCAGCCAGAGGGAGACCCGGGCAGAGCTCAGCCCATAAAGCCCAGCCAGGCTCGCCCTAAAGCCGTTTGGGGCTCAATGTCAGCCTTGACTGGCATCAGGGGTCATCCCATAGAAGGGTCAGAGCTCAGGACACAGATAAGGTCAGGGGTCAGTCCACAGACAGGGTCAGGGGTCAGTCCACAGACAGGGTCAGGGCTCAGGACACAGACAGGGTAAGAGCTCAGGACACAGACAAGGTCAGGGGTCAGTCCACAGACAAGGTCAGGGGTCAGTCCACAGAAGGGTTAGGGGTCAGTCCACAGGTAGATTCAGGGCTCAGGACACAGACAAGTCAGGGGTCAGTCCACAGACAGGGTAAGAGCTCAGGACACAGACAAGGTCAGGGGTCAGTCCACAGACAAGGTCAGGGGTCAGTCCACAGAAGGGTTAGGGGTCAGTCCACAGGTAGATTCAGGGCTCAGGACACAGACAAGTCAGGGGTCAGTCCACAGACAAGGTCAGGGGTCAGTCCACAGAAGGGTTAGGGGTCAGTCCACAGACAGATTCAGGGCTCAGGACACAGACAAGTCAGGGGTCAGTCCACAGACAAGGTCAGGGGTCAGTCCACAGACAGGGTCAGGGCTCAGGACACAGACAAGGTCAGGGCTCAGGACACAGACAGGCTTGGCTCAGACTGTTTGCTCGTAACAACGTGAACAAGCACCCACGACCGCGTGCACACAGACAGGGTAGGCAGTGCCATCCAGTGGACTCGGGCAGTTTCCAGGTAGTGAGAACTCCTGGGTTCTTCCCGCTGTTTTGCTGTGTGCTCCTGGGAGGGAGCGGCCACCGGGCACCTCGGAGCGGGCAGCCCCCGGGCACCTCGGAGTAGGCAACCTCTGGGCACCTCAGGGCGGGCAGCCCCTGGGCACCTCGGGGCCCTGGCTCTAAGGAAACGGCAGCAGTGAGGGGGCCAGTGTAGACGGAGCTGGGCCAGGGGTTGGGGGCAGAGGGGTCGGCTCCCCGGCCCAGAGGACCTCTGGAGCTGGCTCTGGGGATCGGCCCCCACAAGGAAGCAGAGATGCTGCAACCGGCTGGGCCGGGAGCCCAGGGACCCTCTGGAGGAGCCTCCTCTCCGCCCCCACCGCCTCCAGGAAGCCCAGCTGCAATCCCGGCATTTCCCAGCTGCTTTCTAAGGCAGGAACTGACTCCCCGGGAATTGCATCAGGGAGAAAGTTTTTTGATTTCCTTTCTTCCGGTTCGAGCCTCTGTTTGTTTTTAAAACCCAGACAGAAATGGAGCAGCCTGAGTCAGGGGGGCCACTTCCCCCACTTTCTCTCCTGGGCCCAGAGCCAGAGAGCCTGGAGCAGTGCAGCCCAATGAGCCAAGGACTCGGGCTCCACAACTGGAGGCACACGGAAGGTCCCCACCTCCTGACTCATTTTACAGATGAGGAAACTGAGCCCTGGGAGCCTTTCCCAGGTCATAGAGGATAAGTATCTAAAGCAGTCCTCCTGACGGAGCATCGGTAACCACTAGGCTACCCAGCCCTTAGTTCCTTCCCAGCCACCTTGGAGGCAAGAGGGCACTTGGCCGGGATCCCCTTCTGTAGCCCGGGCTAGGATCTCTCACCCTCCGGTGATGCTGCGGAGGAGGGGACAGAGGCTGGGACTCCCATCTACAGATGGGGAAACTGAGGCTCAGGAAGGCAAAGGGGTTTGCCCCCAAGTCAGGTAGCAAGGCTGAGGTAGGGGCCAGACCAGACCCTGGCCGAGGCTTTACCCGCTGCACATTCAGCCTAAAGAGGAGGGGGGCCAAGCAGGAGGCAACAGGAGGCAGAGACCAGGATCAAGGGGACACTTCCCCCTCCCTTAAGGTTGTGGCACAAGAGCACATAGTAGGCACTTAGTAAGTGCTTGTTGAATTGAATTGATGTCTTCCTTTGCTCTCACTTGTGCCCTTTACTCGCCCACCTTCTCACCCCTGACATCAGCTGGTCTCCTGCCACAGGACCCAAGTCCCATCCAAGGTAAGGGTAGAAGAGAGAGGGAAGGAGGAAAGGAGGAAGAGGAGAAGAGGAGGAGGAGGAGGAGGAGAGGAAGAGGAGGAGAGGAAGAGGAGGAAGAGTAGGAGAAGAAGAAGGGAGGAAGAAGAGGAGAAGGAGAGGAGGAGGAGGAGGAGAGGAAAGGAGGAAGAAGAGGAGGAGAGGAGGAAGGGAGGAAGAAGAGGAGGAAAAGGAGGAGGAGGAGAGAAAAGAAGACGAGGAAGAGGAGGAGGAGGAGAAGAGGAAGAGGAGGAGGAAAAGAGGAAGAAGAGGAGAAGGAGGAGAAGAGGAAGGAAGGAAGAGGAGAAGGAGGAGGAGGAGGAAGAGGAGGAGAGTGGTCTTGACTGCCCTCACAGAGCAGAAACTGGTGACTAGCTGAGAAAGCCCAAGAGTCTGGCTGGACAGTTAGTGCCTCTGTCTGGACATCTAGCTCAGGGATACAGTGTCTCTGTGTGTGTGTGTAAGTGTGTGTGACTTTGTGTGAGTGTGTGTGTGTCACTTTGAGTGTGCATGAGTGTGAGAGTGTGTGTGTGCAGGAGTGTGTGAGTGTGTGTGAGAGTGTATATGTATGTGTGTGTATGTGAGTATGTGTGTGTGTGTGAGTGTGTGTGAGTGTGTGTGTGTGTGACTTTGTGTGAGTGTGCATGAGTGTGGGTGTGTGCGCACGAGTGTGAGAGTGTGTGTGTGCAGGAGTGTGTGAGTGTGTGTGAGAGTGTATATGTATGTGTGTGTGTATGTGAGTATGTGTGTGTGAGTGTGAGTGTGTGTGAGTGTGTGTGGTGCACACGTGTGCCCCAAAATGGCTCCGCTGTCCTGTGGATGACGCTATCTGACTATGTCTTCACATATATTTCAGAGGGAGGTTCTGTATAATTTTGTTGTTGAGTCGTTTCCAACTCTCGTTGACCCCATTTGGATTTTTTTGGGAAGAGATACTAAAAATGGGTTGGCCATTTCTCTCTCCAGCTCATTTTACAGATGAGGAAACTGAGGCCAACGGGGTTTAGGGGCTTGCCCAGGATCACACAGCTAGGATGTGTCTGAGGCAGGATTTGAACTCGGAGAGGAATCTTCGAAGGCAGAGCGCGTGCTCCATCTGCTATGGCGCCCTCTAGTGGCGCCTGACACACAATACCTCATGCTCTGTAGAATATGATTTTGTCTGTGGGAGTCTGTGTCCCGACCCGGATGTTGGCAGACTCCTAGATCCAGGGAGGGGACTTCAGAGTCCATTCATTTTTCAGATGAGGAAACTGAGACAGGGGAGATGAAGTCACTCGCCCAAGATCCAGGGGCAGGAAGCAACGGACTAGGATTTGGATGCAGATCCTGTAACTGCAAAATCACTACTCTCTCCCTTGGATCATCTGTATGTTTTTGTTTTTTTATTATAATTTTTGAATCATTTATGTGCGGATCATCTCTTACGTGGACATCTGAGCCAGTTTATGTCAGCGCCCACGGGTGGCCTCTCCTCTCCACCATTTTGCAGATTCTAGCTAGCCCGAGATGGGTTTTCCTCCCCATTGGAGGGTAAGCTTGCCGAGGGCTGGAGCTGCTCCAGTTTTCGTCTCTGGATCTCTGTTCCCCTCTCCCCCCTCCCCCCACCGTGTTGGCAAATTGTAGGTGTTTAATTAATGCTCGTTGCTCTGTGGACCTGACTGGCCAGAGCTCTGGCTCTGGGGCCCGGGGCCCTGGATTCGAATCCTGATGCTGATACTAGCCGTGTGACTGAGACACCTTTAATTCGGCCATAGTTTTAATCCGGCGCCTCCTGGGTGTGCGCCGGGCTCCCTGCTCGAGCTCTGTGGGTGCGAGGGGCACGGGGAGGTCTCCGGCCGTCTCCCTGGGGATCTGGGGGCACACGTGCATATGCACAGGTACACTTGTATCCTACGTGTTCCCTTGTTCTCTTGGAGTCTCTGCATGTGTGTGCATTACTATGTATGGCAGAATAGCATACAGTAGGCACTTAATAGTGAATAGGTGCAAACAGTGTGCATGTGCATGTGAGGGTGTCCAGTGTGTGCACACGTGTGTGCGTGTGTGTACTGTGTGTGTGCATTCCTGTGAATGGCAGAATAGCATACAGTAGGCACTTAATAGTGAACAGGTGTGTACAGTGTGCAGCTGTATGTGCACGTGCACATGAGTGTGAGCCTGTGTGTGTGTGAGTGTGAGCACTTGTGCCAGTGCTTTCCCTCCCAGGCCCCCTCCCGCCCCCGACCCCGCCCAAGCTCCCATGTGGGGTCCCTGCATGTGGCGGCCCCGGCCCGGCCAGGGCCCCAGCAGGCCGGGCTTCCTCTCCCCTCAGGGCGGCGCTCTCCTGCCCAGCCTCTCCTCCCTCCCCCCTCCCCTCCGGTCCGCCCAGCCCCTCCCCCCCCCAGCCGCCCAGCCCCCCCCTCCGGCCCGCCCAGCCCCCTCCTCCCCCCCCCCCCCGGCCGCCCATCCCCCCTCCCCTCGGGCCCGCCCAGCCCTGCCGGCCACCCTGACTCTTGGCCCCGGGACAGCGCTGAGGTAAGAGGGAGCCGCGCTTTCTCCCGCTGGATTTTCCGAAAGGGAGAGCGGCCCCCGCCCCCCGGGAGGGAATCACGGAGGAGGGGGCGGCGGCGGGAGGAAGGATGTTTCACTCGGACGGTTTCCTGCCCTCAGGGGCAATAAAGGGGCCGGAAGAGGCGGCGGGGACGCTCTCCAGCCGCGCTCCCGGAGCGTCCCCTCCGACGTCCCTCCCTGTGGCCGCTCCCGCTCCGCACCGAGGGAGGCCCGGCCTCATGGGGGAGGGGGGTGGGGGGAGGGAAAGGGGAGAGGGGAGCCCTGCCCCCCCCCCAGCTTCTTCCCTCCCCCCCCAACGGTCAGTGTCGGGGAGGAGGGGTGGGGACCTCCGGCCTAATCCTGGCAGGGCGGGGATGGCGACGGTGACAATGAGGTCATGGGGGAGGGACCCGAGGCCGGCCTTGCCGACAGGGACTCGTCCAGGGCCACCGCGCACAGCCCCGAACTTGCTTCTGACTCCGGCCAGGCCGACTCCCGGCTCCCAGCTGTCCCGAGACTTCTAAGGGAGAGACGTTCTGGGGTGGGAGAATGGGGCGGGCACGTGCTCCCGGCCTCCCGCGCGCCCATCCCCGGCCCGGGCACAGGGCCCCGCGCACAGGAAGTGGTTAATAAATGCTTATTCCCTGGACTCGAATCGGGGCTTGGAGAAGAGGCAGAGCAGAGAATGTCAGGGCTGGGAGGGAGCCTGGAACAGGGGATGTCGGGGCTGGGAGGGAGGGGGTTAGAACAGGGGATGGCAGGGCTGGGAGGGAGCCTGGAACAGGGGATGGCAGAGCTGGGAGGGAGCCTGGAACAGGGGATGTCAGAGCTGGGAAGGAGGGGGTTAGAACAGGGGATGTCAGGGTTGGGAGGGAGCCTGGAACAGGGGGTGTCGGGGCTGGGAGGGAGGAGGTTAGAACAGGGGATGGCAGGGCTGGGAGGGAGCCTGGAACAGGGGATGGCAGAGCTGGGAGGGAGGAGGTTAGAACAGGGGATGGCAGAGCTGGGAGGGAGCCTGGAACAGGGGATGGCAGAGCTGGGAGGGGCTTAGAACAGGGGATGTCAGGGTTGGGAAGTGGAGATGGGCCTGGGGGGAAATGAAAGGGATGATGAGGATGGGGATGTTGATGAGGGGATGGGAATGAGGGGGCCGGCCAGCACCCCATACAGGAAGACCAGATCCTGGAGACGGACCCCCAGCCTGCCCCCCCCCAGTCCCCCTACCCCCCTGCCCATGGGACACAGCCGCGTTCCCCGGGATGGCTGAGAACTGAGCACCCTCTGACTCCTTCCTGCTCCCCAGGGGGCGCCTCCATGCTGACAGGCCGCTCAGGGAGCTCCCAGAAGCCTGCATGGGAGAGGGAGACAGACTGGACACAGCCACACCAGAGCAGTGGGGGGAAGGGGGAGCGTTCCCAGAGGGGGCCAAGTTCTAATCCTGCTTCGGCAGCAATGGCGGTGGCCCCTTGGGAGATCCCTCTGGTCCATCGCTGGGTCCGATGCCCGGAGGTCCCCGGCGCTCTTCCCTGAGACCTCCTCCGAGGGATCCCCCGGGACCATCCTGCGCTCTGGCGCCTGCCCGCCCCGGGGAGGGGGTCACTGGGCCCTCTGGGGAGTGGGCAGCCAGGGGCTCTGGAAGTCCGCCTGGGCCCAGTGGAGGAGCTGGCACACCGGCCACTCCAATCTCTGGCCAACAGTGCCCCCCACTGCCCGTCGGGCACACGGACGCCCTCGCTGCTGGGCTGGCACTGGGCCCACGCCAGGACCCCGTCAGGGAGGCAGGCTGGGGGACACTGGGCCCGTAGGCCCTGGGGCTGGGGGGGGGAAGGCCTGGCCCCAGGGTGAGTCGGGCTTCTATGGCCCAGATGTGGCCCGAGGCAGACAAGGCCGGATGGGGGGAACCAGGAGAGGGAGCCAATGGCCAGAGAGGGGGAAGGAAGGGGGGAGGGGGACCCAGAAGCCCACCGAGTCACAGGCCTCCCGGGGCCAGCAGGGCCTCTGCCTGTGTGCCGAGAGCTCGCCTGGGGCCAGAACCTGGAGGTCTCTGGCCCGAGGCCTTCATCTGTGGGCACTGGGGCTTAGAGGCCCCGGGAGGCGGCCAGTGTGGGAACCGCTGGCCTTACTCCCCGCCCGTTATTCTTTGTCCTCCACCACAAGGCTCTTTCCTGAGAAGGGAAGCCCAGGAGCGAGGGGACCAGGGGCGCTTCTCTGGCTAAAGCCCAGACCCGCTTCGAGGCCCCTCCCCCCTCAGAGCCCTCCCCCCCTTCCTTCTCTCCAGCCTCGATTGCCGCCAGGAAGCTCCGGCGAGGGCCCAGAAGCAGTCCCTCCTGCCTAAGTGCCCGCCATGCCAGGCCCAAGTCAGAGGGGGCCGGGGCCCGGAGAGGCCCCGGGAGGGAGGGAGGCATAGGTGTCGGGGGCCAAGCAGAAGCACCCGGGGGGAACCCAATGGAAAAGTCCCACTGCCTGGCTTAGAGAGAGAGCAGCACAGCCTTGTGTGAGGGGCATGGGGGGCAATAGAAGCAGCCGGGGCTGAAAAATGGGCAGATCCTCCACAGCTACTGGGGAGGAAGGTGCTCTTCGGAGTCTTTTACGAATGGGGAAACTGAGGCAAGTAAAGGTTTCAGGCAGGTGCTCTTATGAACTCCATTTATAGATGGGGAAACTGAGGCAAGTAGAGGCCCCCCCAGTCTCACAGCCAGGAAGTGCTGAAGCTGCCATTTGAATTAGGCCCTTGTCTCCAGGCAGCCCTACCTACAAGACTTCCCATTTGCTCCTGGGGGAGACAGGAAGCCCCGGAGCTCACTGAGCAGTGAGGCAGATGAGATCAGATATTCGCTTCAGGGAAATCCCTTGGACTCCTTTGTGGAGGAGGTGAGGGGACAGTCCTGGGAAACAGGTGCTGCCCCTCCCCTCTCTCCTCCTCCCCCCCCCCCCCCTCTGGACCAGAGCCCCGGAATGGGCTGGTCCCAAGAGCATGGCCTTCTGGGAGGCGTCATGATGCAATGGAAAGAGTTCTGGGCTGAGGAGCTGGTTCAGCTCCTTATTCCCTGTGAGACCCGGGCAAGCAACACCCCGTCTCTGAGGCTCGGTTTCCCCCTTTGTCAGGGGATGTCAGAACTGGGAGGGAACTTAGAACAGGGGATGGCAGAGAGCTGGGAGGGGGCTTAGAACACGGGGTATCAGAGGTGGGAGGGGTCTCAGATCAGGGGCTGTCAGGGGTGGGAGGGGTCTCAGGTCAGGGGCTGTCAGGGGTGGGAGGGGTCTCAGATCAGGGGCTGTCAGAGCAGGGAACTTCATTGGGTCCAGTGTCATTTTAAGAACACTTTGAAGTCCAAAGCACTTGCTGATCTCCCAGAGGTCTCACAGCTACTATCAAAGTGACCCCTGGTGCGCTCTCTGACCTTAGGCCCAGTCCTCATTAATGATAATAAGACCTTATAGGTACAAAGCGCCTACTGTGTGCCACCCACTGTGCCAAAGTACTTCTCTATAACATTACTATTATACATTTGATTCTCTCAACCCATGGAGGGAGATGCTATATTTGTTCCCATTTTACACATGAGGAAACTGAGGCAGACGGGGTCAAGCAACTTGCTCAGGGGCAACAGCTAAGAACCTGGTTAGGCATGGGAGCCCGAGCTCTGCCCCCGGTGTCCTGCTGGCTGCCACGGGTCAGGGGAGGCTACAGGGCTACTCGCGGTCAGGGCCCCGTCCCCTCCCCTGCCCCAAGCCCCCTCGCCCCACCCCGGGCGGGGACCACAGTTCTCCCAGGAAGCCCGTTGCTTCCCATAGGAAGGAAATGCCCCAGAACTATCCCAGATGCCGACGGACAGAGAAAGGAGGCTCCGTGTCACGTCTGCCCCCCCCCCACTGAAATCCCTCCCTGGAGGCCAGCGGCTCCCGCTGAACACCCCCTGGCCTTTAGATCCCATCTAGTTCAATCCCTTCAACAGACAAATGGGGAAACTGAGGCCCATCCCAAGGTCACAGAACCAGTGGATCTGCAGGGTCCTACACGGAGGGCGGGACCGGCCTGGGGATACACCGGGCCCCCCCCTTCAGGCCAGAGACACGCAGAACCCCCGGGCCCCGGGACCCTGGCACATGCTCGGCTCCCGGTAAAGCTCATCCCTCCGAGGCCCACAGGCGGGAGGGGTCCTGCCTCCCCCGGACAGAGCTCCCTAAGGGCCAGCAGGCTCCTTCTCACCCGCCCCCCCCCCCGGTGACCCTGGGGCCCCAGAGCCCTACCTGAGTCTCCACGTGGCTGCTGCTGCTCCAGGCGGGCTGGCTTGGGAGGAGGCTGCGCCTTCCCTGCTCCCGGCCTCCCCAGCTGGACCCCCGGCCCGGCTCCCTGCTGAGTGTGGCCCTCTCGCAGCCTCGCTGCCGCTCCTCACCCCGCCCCCCACCCTCCCACTTGACTTCCCTTCCAGGACGGCCCTGCTGCTCCCCCCTTCTTCCCCACGCCACCTCCCCCCAAGTTAAAGGGCCGGTGGGGGCTGAGGGGCAAACGCAGGCTGGATGCCCCCCGAGCCCCGGCTTTGGCCCCGGCTTTGACGCCGTCCAGGCAGAATCTGCCCGGCAGTCCCGACCGCGGAGGGTCTTGAGGGGCAGGGCCAGGGGGGCTGGGGGAGGGGGACTGGCCACGGTGGCCGCCGCTGGGGCCTGAGTCACCGATGACTCCCCTGCAGCTGGGGCTGGGCCTGCCCGGGCTGGGTGACCGGGGCCGGGCATATGGCGATGACTGGCCCAGCTCTTCCTCATGACTGGCTACAGGCTTCCCCAGCGGCTTTGACTCACACCTGCCACAGGCCCGGGGGCCGCCGGGGGTCGGCTGCCCCCTCCAGAGGAAACCCCCGCAGACAGGGGCTCGCCTACCACGCACGGGGGCAGGTCCCCAGTCACGCCATCCCGCACCCCGGGCCCTCCTCCTGGGCGTGGGGGCACATTCCCTGCCCCTGGCCTCCCGCCCCTAGCACAGGCTCCTGTCCCCACAAGCCCTGGGCTCCAGGCAGGGCCCTCGGGCCTCCCCCGACCCCCCAGGCCCAGCCCCCACACGGACAGAGGCCCCGCTCAGAGACCTGGGCCGCCCAGGGAGGGGCCCCTGCCCCTTTGGAACCAACACTTCCTTCCTTAACCACCTGCTTGCCCCTCCCTGCCCCTCCCTTTTCTCCCCCCCCCCCCCCAGACCTAGACCTTCGAACCCAACAGGCTGCCTGGTCTCCCAGGAAAGCGGAGGGGTGGGGCCCTCCTTCCAGCTCCCCCTCCTGGGCCCAGGACGGCGACCTTTCCTCCACAGTTCTGTCCCCGTGGGCATAGCTGGCTCTCGGGCTTAGGGAGACGGGACCGAGAGAGGGGGCGAGAGAAAGGAGGGAAAGAGAGGAGGGGGCGAGGGAACAGAGCCCGAATGGAGACCAAGGAGTCCCGGGGCAAGACACAGAGAGAGAGACAGAGAGAGCAAAAGGAAGAGATAAAGACAGAGAGAGGGAGACAGAGAAAAAAGAAACAAAGACAAAAACAGAGCTAGACACAGAGAGAAAGGAAGAGACAGAAAGACAGACATAGAGAAACTGAGAAAGAAAAAAAGGAGGAGGGGAAGAGAAAGAAGAGGAAAAGGAAGAAAAAGGAGACAGAAAGAGAAGAGACTTTGAGGGAAGAGAGGGAGAGAAAAAGAAAAAAAGAAAGAGGAAAAAACCAGGGAAAGTGGAAAGGAGAAAACCCAGCAGAAATCCCCTCGAAGGGCCAGGAGCTGTTCCTGACCCCCAGGCCTGGAATGCTCTAGCTCCTCAGGCTTCCATCTGCCATCCCCGCTCCCGACACCTTCCTTCCTGACTCTTCCATCCAGAGCCTTCCATCCATTATCACCCAAGACTGTGAGCTCCTCAAGGGCAGGGACCGTCTTTTCCCTTTCTCTGTTTCCCCGGCTCAGCACGGTTCCTGGCACCCGGTGCTGCATTAATGTTTGCTGACTGACTGACCGAGGGGCCCAGCTCCCCGTCGGCTTCGATGACATCCACATGTGGGACTTGGGGGTTTTCTCTAGTGAGCTAAGTGAGGCACTCTGGGAAGCTCGCTACCAGACGTTCCAGTTTCTGACCTCCTGGCCCTGCCTGTCAGCCCAGGGGTGGGGGAAGGAGGGGGCAAACAACCTGAGTTTCAGCCATCTCCCAGAAGGCCATTCCCAGACCCTGAAGCTCAAAAACCCAGGCTATCTCCAGGAGGCTTCACTAGTCAGTCTTGGACATGACACACACAAGGGCAAAGCCTGGGAGGTAATGCTGGGAAGGAAAATTTGGGGAAAACCCAAAGGCCAGGATGCATTGGAACTTCATCCTGATCTCGAAACCATCTGTCACTCAGCAAGCATCTATTAAGCACTTGCTGTATGTGGGACCCAGAGCCCACAGAGGAGGAAGTGGAGGCAAGCATTCACCCTCTTTCATCCCAAAGTAGTGAGCACTCACTGCCTGAAAGGCCTCGGGGAGGCAGACTTCAAATGGCCTCCTCTCTGCCCTTGGAAGTGACCCGGACATGTAACGTGACTATAAAAGTGGCCCTCTTTCCCCCGAGCCACCCCAGCTGCCCCATATTACTTGGATTGGGAGAAGTTGGGGGCCATCTAGATAGAGATTTCTATCGGGCAAGCTTGGGGGAAAGGGGTGCGGCGTGAAAGAGCAACAACAACAAAACACAACAAATGTTCCAAATGGGCTACGCTATGCAGAATACTGAAAGAATTGGCAAATGCATTGGCTGAACTTCTGCTAGATCACGGTGAATAGGAGCAAGGCGTCTCAGGACTGGAGAAGGGCAAATAGCACCCCCATTTTTTTTTTGCTTGTGACTTGCCCAAGGTCACACAGCTAGGAAGTGTTAAACATCTGAGATCAGATTTGAACTCAGGTCCTCCTGACTTCAGGGCTGGTGCTCTATCCACTGTGCCATCTGCTGCCCCTATCACTCCATTTTTCAAAAAAGGAAAAGGGGAGGAGTCTCCAAACTATCTTCCAGAGACTTGATTTGAATTTCTGGCAAAATGCTAGAACATAATATCAGAGGGATGGTTAGCGGAAGTCCAGAAACGGAAATTGCAGTCCCAAAGAACTAGTCTCGCTTTCTCCAGAACGGATCGGGCCCACCTGCCTCATCCTTTTTTGGACACGCTTCCACATAGAATCCCAGCTCTCTAGCTAGAAGGGACCTTAAAGGCACCTAGTCCAACGCTTTCACGTTACAGATGAGGAAAATGAGGTGGGACACAGCGCCAGGAAGTCGCTGAATCAGGATTTCAATCCAGCGCTCCCTGATTTTGTCCAGCGCTCTATTCACCATTCTTTCTACTACTATACGGAGCAAATGCTGCAGATCTAGTTCCATAAGGATCGTGGGGCTAAAGGAGAAAGGATCCTTAGATACCCTTGAGTCCAGCCCCCTCGTTTTATAATTAAGAGCAAATCCTGCCAAATAAACACTCATTAAGTGCTTACTGTGATTGGTCATGAATAAGTATTTACTAAGCAGCTAATATGTGCCCGGCACTATTCTGAGCTCCACGGGAACAAAGGGCCAAAGACAGTCCCTATTCTCAAGGAGCTCATGCTCTGATGGAAACTAAGGCAGGGACTAAAACTTGCTTAACTTCACACAGCTAGTAAATATCAGAAATGATATCAGAAACTCTTCTTGACTCCAAATCTAGAACTTTATCCATATTCAGTGGTACCTGTCCAATGTAAACATGAGGAGGAGAGGGAGAGGGAGGGGAAGAAAAAGAAGGAGGAGGAGAAAGAGGAGGAGCAAAAGGAGGAGGAGAGGAGAAAAAGAGAAGAAAAGGAGCAAGAGATGGAGAAGCAAAAGGAAGAGGAGGAGGAGGAAGAGAAGAAAGAGAAGGAGGAGGAGAAGAGGAAGGGGAGAAGGAGAGGAAGAGGAAAAGGAGGGGAGAGAGAGAGAGCACCTAGGAGGAGAAGGGGAAGAAGAGAAGGAGAAGCAGGAGGAGGAAGAGGAAGAGGAGGAGGAAGAAGAAGAGTAGGAGAAAGAGAGAGCACCAGATTTTAGCAAAACAGTCTCTAGTGTTCTTATGGAAAAGAAAAGATATATAGACAAGAATAGCTTATAGCACAATTAGGTAGTTTCAGAATAGGTCTAATGGCCAGACCCAATAATGGTCATTATTGTTAACTTGGAACAAGGTCTCCAGAGAAGGGCCCCAGGAGTCTTGTTTGGCCATGCACCATTTGGCATTTTTTTAATCAGTGATTTGGGGCGGGGGAAAAGCTGGCATATTATCACATCTGCAGGTATCACAAAACTAGGGGGGGATAACTAACATGCTGGATGACCCTCAAGATCCACAAAGATCTTGATGGACTAGAACATTAGCTGGAATTTGATCAGCTAAAATTTAGTACAAATAAATGCAAAGTCTTAAACAGGTTTTTGTTTTTTTTAAATCAGCCTCGTAGTATGAACCACTACATAGCATTTCTGCTCCCTCTTGGATTTTTGATTTCCTTCTCAGGTTAATTTTACCTTATTTCAAAGTCCGATTCTTCTTGTGCAGCAAAATAACTGTATGGATATGCATACACATATTGTATTTAACATATACTTTAACATATTTAACATGTGTTGGTCTACCTGCCATCTGGGGGGGGGGGGACAAAGTCGTAACAGAAGGTTTTGTAAGGGTCAGTGCTGAAAAATCACCCAGGTATATATCTCGTAAATAAAATCTATAATAAAAAAGTGTTTTTCAAAGAATATTGAAATGAATACAAGATGGGGAAGGAGTCATTAGATGCCAATTTTTCTGAAAAAGACCTGGGAGCTTTCGAAGGCGCCCTATGCATCCATCAGTGGCCAAAAGAGTAAATGTGACCTCGGTCGTACGTCTAAGACTGTGGTGGTTCTGATCTACTAACCTGACCTGACTCCATGTGGAGAATGTTGTTCTGGTCTGGGGGGCCTCCTTTTAAGAGAGACTTTGATAAATTTAAGCATATCCGGGTTGGGCCAGCTTGGATGTCGAAGTGCCTCTAATCCTTGCTATGGAAGACGAGTTGGAAAGGACTAGAGATCTTTCACTTGGAGAAGAGGAGGTTCTGGGGACACCCCCGAGCTACCTTCGAGGATCTGAAAGAGAACTTCCAGATCACATGGAAGAGATCCTAGTTGTTCCCCATGATCCTAGAGGGCAGAAGGAAGTAGTTATAAAGAGGGTGATTTAGGCTTGATGGAAAGGAAGCCTTCCTGGGAGACCCATCCAAAATGGGATAGCCTGCCTCTGAGGGGAATGAGTTCCCCACCATTGGAGAGCTGGGTGGCTGCTTGAGCTTGCTTTCCAGGGGATTCCCTAGAGGATCTCCTAGATCCCTTCTAGCTTGAGAGGTTAACGATTCCTTCCCTCCCCAGCCTGTGATACTTTTTGGTAGCTCCCACTGCCCAGCACCTCCCCACCATGTGCCACCCTGAACCTCCCACCCACGACTTCCCAGCAGACTCAGTCAAGAAAACCCCAACACCACAGGCGCAGGCAGAGATGATTGAGCTAGGGTTGGAAGCGGGAAGGCAGGGCTGGGGCAGATTGGGGAGATTTTCCATCCTGGGCATCAGCCACACCCCTGATTCTTCCCTCTCTCCCTTACCTGGGAGGCAGGAGCTCTGGGTCTACCACTGATTCACACCCCAATCCTGGGCAAATCAGAATACAGTGGAACCAGAGTCAGGAGAGCTGGTCCAGAATTCAGGGCCATGACAAGATCATCTTGTCACTAAGGATCCTAGATCTGGAAGCCATCTAGCTCCGTGCTCTTATCTTACAGGGGAAGAAATTGAGGCAGGCAGAGTGACTTGTCCAGGATCACACAGCTTGTAAGCGGAAGAGCAGGTCTCCAAGCTCAGTGTTATTTCCATGTTCTCACTTCCCTTCTCTGTAAAGTAAAGCACTTGAGCTGGACCATCTGTAAGGTCCCCCCCCCCAAATCTGGACTCCATGATCAGTAATGTCCCAGCTGATCTAAGCCCTATCAGAAACATTCAGTGGACATTAAGGGCTTTCAGAGTCCTACCCTTCACCCATACTCCGGGGATTTTTTGCTCAGCTGGGATCGAGGCTGTACCGTCACTCTTGCTGCTTGACTGATCTCACAGGGCCTGGGCCACGTATTTCTTTTCACCCACAAGAGTATCTACTCACAGGATTACCGTGAGCATTAAATAAAGCACTTTTTAAACCTTAAAGAACTATAAAAATGTAGTTATTATTATTTACTGTACCCCCACTGTCTAGCCCCTTATTACTTCCAATACCACTTGTCTGTCTGCATGATAAAAGAGGGATTTGAAGAAGGTATTGCTTAAGTCACAGGAGCAAAGTGCTAATGGTGGAATCTCAGGCATCCTGGCAATGAGATTTCCAGATAACAAAGTCTTCCCAGAGTCCTTGAGTCACTCCTCACATGTAACCACTGTCTCTGTACAAGGCCGGTCCTGAGTTCCTCCTTTGGCTGCAATTGAAAAATGCCTCCCACTCACTATTCTTTGTAGGGTCTGCTATATGACAACTGCAGGATAGAGAATGACAACTTCTCCTGGGGTTATGTTATTAAGAAGTTCTCTGAGGGGCAGCTAGGTGGCGCAGTGGATAAAGCACCAGCCCTGAAGTCAGGAGGACCTGAGTTCAAATGTGACCTCAGACACTTAACATTTCCTGACTGTGTGACCTTGGGCAAGTCACTTAACCCCAATTACCTCAGCAAAAAAAAAAAATACTCTGGCTGTCATCTTTGGCAAACAGGGCAGATGCTAAAAAATTCCATCTCCTAGTCTGGAATTCAAATTCAGCTTCAGACACTAGCTGGGCAAATCATTTAATGCTGTCTGCCTCAGTTTCCTCATCTGCAAAATGATTTGGAAAAGGAAAGAGCAAATCATTCCAGGATCTTTGCCAAGAAAACCTTAAATGGAGTTGGATGCGACCTAACAGCAACAGCAACAACATCATAGCGTTGGTACCCACAACCAGCAAGACATTGAATGGGAGACAAGGAAACAAAGACAAACCTGGAAGGGTCCCCTGCCCTCAAAAAGTCTGCATTCTAAAGTCTAGGGACAGCCCCGCAGGAATATGTTAGTAATTATTTAACAAATGGCTTCCAGAACCTTCACGTTTAATCAAAATATTACCACTTTCTCCATCACTTTCTTAAGTCTAGAAATCCATAAAATAATAAATCAAGCCCTCGGCTGTCCGTCCATTTCCGAGGTGTAAATGCTCACGCAGAAATATTAACGGTGAGTCCTTTCCAGCTCCTCTGGCACAGCCCTGCAGATAAGTGACCTTAGGCTGTTTGAAAGGACAAAAAAAATAGCAGTGGATTCTGGGAACTCCGGAGAGTCGCTTGGATGGATGTTCCCCCATCACGGAAGTCCGGACTGGATCATTCAGTCACTGATCTCGGAAGACTCGAAGCGTGATGATAACAGCTAGCACTGGAGGGCTTTAGGTGACCTTAAAACAACTCCGGGAGACAGAAATCAACAAACCACACCCGATGTTGTTTCCTTTTCCAAAGGAAACTGTTGCAACTTTGGTCTGCAGTTGTTACTTGTTACCTTCTACATAGAAAGGGGCCGCTAGGGGGCGCTGCAGTGGATAAAGCACCCGATCTGCTGTTCAGATGTGACCTCAGATGCTTATTACTCATACTGTGTTTCCCCGATAATAAGACAGTCTTATTATTATTATTTTTTTTTTGGACAAAAAACACCAGAGGGCTTATTTTCGGGGGAGGGCTTATTTTAATGAACATTGACAGCACAACCAAGGCCTTTGCTCTCCTGTCAGCAATCCATTCACCAATGAGGATCTCCAAGTGAGGATATGAGGGTTGCCGACCTGATCCAGACCTGCGCTTTTCCCCTTTTCCCTCATCCACCTGTTGATTGAGGTTATTAGAATCTGCTCTCCATTTTCTGACCACTCTTGAAGATCCAAAAGTTTTTCTTTACAGAAAACTGCAAGATTCTTACCATGTGACTCCTCTACAATTGCTTTCTTGTACTCAACAGTATAGCTCTTCCTTTTTGTGCTCATGTCTGGGGGTCAAAACAGACAGAATAATAAAATTATGATCATCAGTCCTTCTTTTCACTCCATCATGCCCCTCAATAATGTTTTAACCCCATCATGCTCCCTGAGCTCCTTCTGTCCTCCATGATGCCTCCTGAGTTCTTCTTTTATCCTCCATCATGCCCCCTCACTCCCGCTTACATACTGGGTTTTTATGTTGTCCTTCCTCAGCTCTCCTCCCCGGTGCTGCTTTCAATGGCGCCAGCAAGCAAATCACTGGGGAAGAACAGGATGACGCGCTCACTGCTGCAGCTCTGATTGGATGCAGCTTGGAGCGCGGCGTGCATTTTGCGGGGGGACGGTGCATACAGAGGGTACCGTGATGTAGCGTGTATTGCAGGGGATCACCTTCACTACAGTAGCAATCTCAATAGGGCTTATTTTGGGGGCAGGGCTTATTTTAGAGGAATCTTACACAGTAAAGGGAGGGCTTATTTTTGGGATAGGTCTTATCGGGGAGAAACATGGTATGCTCCTGGGTGAGTTACTTCACTCTGTTTGCCTCAGTTTCCTCATTTGAAAATGAGTCAGGGAAGGAAATGGCAAACCGTTCTAGTGCCCTTGTCAAGAAAACCCCAAAGGGGGTCATGGGGAGTTGGATGTGGCTGAAATGGCTGAAGAATAATACAGTAGGTGCCCAATAAATGTATTTTGGATCCAATTGGTTATTGGGTTTTCTAAACAGGACATGATTCATCTCGATTTCAACAGGCTTTGACCTAGGAAGAAGGAAGGAAGGAAGAATGTTCTTACAATACATTTGGAAAGAAGGGGGAAGGATGCTGCTCTCTGGACACTGACACAGTCAGGTCGTTCCATGTCAAACTGAACTCTGGAGTCTGGGAAACTCTGCTTCTCTACAACATGCTGGTCCTGCCACTTATTACCTATAATTGTTACCTTATTATTACCTTGTGACCCCCCTCTCTTTGGCCCTTGATACCTCATCTACAAAATAAAGTGGGGGGTGTAGCGGTTTCCACCATTGTTATTTTACATCTGCCAGAGTAGGGAGCTGAGGCGGAAATAGTGATATGATCGCCGCCTAGGGGAAGTGGTCCCTTGTGGGACGCCGCAGGGCCCTGGGGTCAGCGCCCTTTTTCTCGGTGACTTGGACGGAGAGACAGTCGCCTTCCTTGTGAAGTTTTCAGATGATGCAAAGCCGGGAGGGATCGCAGACGCCCTCGGTGACAGAATTAAACTCTAAAAAGGTCTGAAACAAAGGCCGAGTCTGGCGTGATGAAATGCAGTGAGGATGCCTGTCTTCTTAGGAAGTGTAAAAAAATCAATCTCTTGCCCAAGCACAGGATGGGGAAGAGGTGAGATGAGACGGTAGTCCGCACAAAAGTTGTGCACCCGTTATGACTCAGCTCGTGGGGGTCTTGGGCTCCGGGATCGGGAGCCGGGAATGAGGAGGTGAGAGTGATGCTAGACTCGGCCTTTCTGGACCCCATTAAGAACACCGTGCTGCGGAGGAAACCGCAGTCGAGATCCAGCAGGGCCAAGTGGGAGAGCATCCAGAGGCCACCAGGCCGGTGAGGGTCTAGACTGGGGCAGAAAGAGTTGTAGGACTCTGAATGTTTAGCTTGGAGGAGACTCGAGAACGGACCGGAGGCCGGTCTCATCTTCCTAGAGGGCTGCTCAGGGGACCAGGGACGGCTTTGGTCCCTGGGAGAGAGAATGAGACAACTTGTGCAATCCCGCCTCGCTCCGATCCGATTCACACGCAAGCCAAGACATCACCCCTGATGTCATGGGCCCTCTTTGAAAATAAAGGAGGAACAACAACTTGGCCCCAGAGGGCAAAGGCAGGGGCAGTGAGGGGGAGGGGGTGGGGTTGTGACCCAGAGACTTAGGAACGGTTTTCTAACCATTAGAATTACCGAGCCTCGTCTTGGAAGTTTTTCAGGAAGAAGTTGAGTCCGAGCCAATATGAGAAAAGAGTTGAAAGTTGTGGGAATATTTAGTCTGGAGGCAAGAAGACTCCAGGAGTCTTCATGTGTTCGTAGGGCTGAAATGGGGAAACGGATGGGACTTTGTTGCTTGGCCCCCGAGGACACAACCAGAAGCTTTGGGGGCAACTTAAGCTTGATGCAAGGAAGAATTTCCTAATAATTCACTTTTTGGTCTCCTAAGTGGTTTTTCAGTCACGCTTGGGTCTACACGACCCCACGGGTGTTTTCTTGGCAGAGACTGGAGAAAGGCCATTCCTTTCTCCTGTTCATTTTACAGGTGAGGAAACTGAGGCAAACAGGATTAAATGACTTGCCCAGGATCACACAGCCAGTAAGTGTCTGAGGCTGAATTTAGGCAAGTCTCATTTTGTTCTTGTATAACTCCATAATCACTTTTTGTGCCAAATAAAACTGGAGCGTTAGTCTCTTTGGGCTGCTAGATGGCACAGCGGATAGCCTTCTACGGCCTGGAATCAAGAAGGCCTGTGTTGAAATCCAGCTTCAGCTCCGTCCACTGAGTCACTTAGCTGCCTTTCTAATAAATGGAGTCAACCAAAAGTAAGAGTGGAGCGAATACAGATTGGCCCTTGTCAGACATCTGCTTTGGGAGCCTGGATGCCCGCTTGCCCACAGAGTGAGTAAGCTCCCAGAGGCCATTCTGGCTCTGTCTGCCCGGCTTCTAGCAGTGGTGCCCCAGCATGCAGCTGGAGAAGAGAACCTTGCACAGTCCACACTTGACACCTCCTTGGTCTCACACCCCTTCCAGCCCTGAGTATCGGAGAGCCAGTTATTTGGAACTGGGGTAGTCATCAGTCAAGTTGGGTGAACTCCCCTTTCCAATAAGTTTCCCCATCAGCCTCTTCTCAGGAGTCTCATCTTCTTTATGGCAGAACAGCCCTAGATAGCCTTCAGTAAGTGAAGAAGGTGGGAGGGCTGCTGAGGAAATAGCCTCCCCCACTGGGGAAGTGCTACCTTCTACATGCCCCCACTCTATGTTAGCACCCTGAGGCAAAGCTCCATTGGCCTTGAGCTAGTTACATTTCTATCCAAACATTTCTCTGGCCTACCAGGAGCTCTGCTCACCAGGAGGAGCTGGGGGTGTGACTCATTCCCATCCCCGATGTCAGAGCCAAAAGAGCTCTGCTACAGGACTTGGGCACGTCACTCTCCTCTTGGGATCAGCCTCCATCCTTCATATAATGAAGGCTGGCTCCTGAGGGCCTTCTAGGTCTCTCAGACCTGACCACTCCTGCTAGCAGCGCCCTCTGAGGCCCTCACCAGGCTTCTGTCAGGCTTCTTCTCTCTGAACCCTTCCTTCCCCACCCCACCCTCTCCTTTAGCTTCCTTCTAGGGACTGTCTCCCTCATCAGCATGAAAGCTCCTCAGGGGCTGGGACTGCCTTTCTGCTTCCATTTATATTAGCACAATTCCTAGCATGTAGTAGGTGCATAATAAATGCAACTGATAATTCCACATGTAATAGCCAACGGCCATCAGTCCCGCACAGTTCCTCCTGAGTTTTGTAGCCACGCAGGACCGAGAGGCTCCTCGGGAACCAGGACAACAGTAGGGGAGCATCAGCCAGTTGGCCAAGATGTGAGCCTGGGGGGATCAGTGCTCTGGGGAAGTCAGGAGCCCACAGTCTGAGGCAGCATGGGAAAAATGGACCTGCAAGGGACTGGCAGGGAAGGTTTGGATATTTGCTCTTGTATAACTCCATAATAATTTTTTGCGTCAAACCGAACTGGAGCGCCAATCTCTTTGGGCTGCTAGATGGCACAGCGGATGGAGTTCCAGGGCCTGGAATCAGGAAGTCCTGTGTTGAAATCCAGCCTCAGATACTAGCTACGTGACCCCGGGCAAGCCACTTCACCTTGTTTGTCTCAGTTTCCCCATCTGTAAAATGGGCTGGAGAAGGAAATGGCTTACCATTCCAGCATCTACTAGGGAAACCCTAAACGGGGTCAAAGAGGGGACACAACTGAACAACTAGTCTCACTGGGGGTCAAAGGGGGAGAAAATTTAACTAGTGAGGGCTGGAGTGACAGCACGAGATAAGATCCCCCGACTGCTCGGGGCACCCCCAGACCCTTGAGAGAGGATGGAGTGGAATCGTGAACTAGACTTGTTCCTTACACACACACACACACACACACACACACACACACACACACACACGGACATCCTCGATACAAGCTCTCACTCCTCAGTGATTGGCATCAAGGCACTTGGAGGCCATTTCTGTGACTAAATCTGTGCTCCTGTGATCACCCTCCCGGTCAGCAAAGCCTGCCCCCCCAAACCCTCCTCCAGAAGCCCATTCAGACTGGGTAGCCGTGACCCTGTGAGGTCTTTACCCACAATCCCTTCCCTTCCCATGTGATAACAGGCAGACACACACAGCAGCTTTAGAAAAATAGCTGAATTTTAAATATGTCAGATCTCAATATCATATTGTTAAATACATGTCTAATAAATAAATATAAATAGAAGCTCGATAAATTATTCTCTGTGCCCTTGGGCGTGGGCAGGGATGGGGGCCTGGGATCCCAGGGACTGGTCCCTGGAGGGATTTGAGGGATGGTCCCTGGGGGACACTTGCTGTCCAGCAGCACTTTCTCCCCGAGTGGCAAAGTTTCTATCTCAGGGAGTCATGGTAGGGGGCAGACCGTTGGCACGAAATAAAGTTGGTCCATGTCTCTGGGGGGGCAGCCCCCTTCTTGCCCTGGGAGTCATCACTAGATTTGGGAGGTAAGAGAGTGCCAGGAGAGGAGACTGGCCCCTTAGCATGAGACCCCTACTGGCCATATACCGTCCTGACTTCTCCCTGGGCCCAAACCAACCACTCTGGCCCAAGGAAGATCTCCGGGCCCGGGGGGAGAGGTGGGGAGGGTGAAGTCAGAGCAGAAAGAACTGAGCTGAGGGCCCCCCTCTAAAGGAGGCTAAGGCGGGAACAGGTCACGCACCGGGCCCTGAGTCAAGCCTTGTCATCAGACCCCTGAATCAATGGAAAGTCGGCTTCTGATTCATGAGGTGTCACGGGGCACTGAGCTCCGGCCGCCCCATGACCTGAACGGGCAGCCCTTGAAGAGGAGAGAAGGCTGGGGGAGGGTGAGTTCAGCCCAACGATAGCCCTCCGTGGATCACTAGGTGGGGAGAGGTCGGGAATCCCCCCTCCTCCCATTAAAGTGCAACATTTCTGAGCCCAGAATGGGAACCACAGGAAGGGGGAGAGCACGATCCAGTGGGCTGGCCACCCCCGGCGCCCTCCCTCCTCAGGCAGGGCCTCTGGGACCCACTTCCTGGAGGCTAATGTAGCACCCGGCTCCCTTGAATCAGTCCGCCCCGGTCTCCCTCCTGTGGTGGAGGAGGATGCGGAGAAGGGAGCGGCTTTTCCTATTTCTCTGCCCAGGGGCCGCGTCCCAAGTCTCTAGCACCTTTTTCATAACCTTCCTGAAGCTCTGGTACCACTGTATGGTCTTACATCCATGTAGCTTCTGTGAGAAGGTCAGATCAGCCTGAGAGGGCAGAGTCCCTGCGCTTCCGGTCGGGGGGCAGGCAGCGGGGCCAGTGGGCAGGTTCTGCAGCAGACAGCAGATGTTATTATCGAGGCCTTGAATGGACAAGACCATTCTCCGGATGTCCGAGTCCTTGAAGTCCTTGAGTTGCTGTTCAACAAAGTGCAGGCTCTGGCTCACATTCTGCAGGAAATCGGCTTGAGATAGGTTCTGAAGGGCCTCCACCGTGGGGACGTACTCGGTCATTTTACAGCTCTCTGTGAGATTGGACTCTTCTAGGCCTTGTTGCTTCATCTGAGGAGGAAAGAGATGGGGGTTGGGGACTTCTAGAAGCAAGATCCCAACTCTGGTCAAGCTAGAGTGGAAGATCCCCAAATGATGGGTGTTTAGTCCTAGAGCTCTGCGAGGGATTTGAGGGATCACCTAGGCCACATTCCCTCACGTGACAGAGGAGGAAACTGAGGTCTACCATCACAAAATGTCAAATTTGGCCAGTAATCACCCCAGAATTCCTTCTCCAACACTTCCCCGGCTTTTCCTGAAGCCTTCCACCAACAGGGAGCTTCCTAGCTCCTCAGGCAGCCCTATTCTCACAGTTAATTAAGGGATACCCACTTCAGCGGCCAAAGTTCCTGAACACGGACACCTTGGCTCCCCAGAGGGAGCTCTTCCCAAAGCTCTTGGGGCAATCGGTTGATCAATCTAGACTTGGAAAGAGCCCAGAGCCCAGATTTCCCGATCCCTCCATTTTATGAACGAGGGCCCCGACATCAAAGAAATGAAATGATTTTATGGGATTGTAGATCTGGTTTGGGAAGGGACCATGGCCCCGGGAGACAAAGAGCAGGAATAAGTGTTAAAGATGGGATTTCTGGCTCGGGAGGCCGGATGATGTCCTTATGGAGAAGGATGAGTTGGAGGAAGTGGGAATATTTAGGCTGGAGAAGAGAAGCTTCCATAAGAGCTGAGAGCCAAGAGAGGTAAAGGGGTCTTCGTTTGGGAGCAGGATTGACTGTGTTCTGTTTGGCCCAGATCTCGTAAGAAAGCGGCAGATCTCGGCTTGATAGTAAGTGGAGAAGAGCAGGGTGCTCAAAGTAGAGTCTTGGGGAATGTCTATAGTTAGTGGCTGGGAAGCATCCTGCCTCACACATTCCCTTAACTGCATGACCCCAGACAGATAATGTTCCTCCCTTCTGCCTCAGTTTGCTCATCTGTCAAATGGAAATAATAACAGGACCTATTTCCCAGAGTCCTTTGGAGAATCAAATGAGATTGTGAGCCTTTATAAACCCCAACACACCACATAAATTAGCTATGATGGTGAACAGATAAGGACGATGTTGTCACACTATAAACTTGGTGGCATTAGAGCTCAAAGGGACCTCGGAGAATATTCAGTCCATTTTCTTCATTTGACAGATAGGGAAACTGAGGCCGAGAAATGAGGAGAAATTTTGCTGACTGCATCGAGTCACTGAATCCCACGTGGGACATCATCCGGCTTCTGTTTAAATCCCTACAGCTACAGGAACTCCCCACCTCCCAAGGCAGAAGTCACTGAACTGATTGTTAGGAAGTTTTTCCAAACCCGCTGAGACTGGCTTCTGACCTCATCGTTCCCCTGACAGCACCGCTTTCCTAATTGCCCAATCCAAGGTCCTCTTCTCTCCTTATCCTCTATGACCCCTCTGTGGGCTGCCTTTGGCTCTGTCAGTCACCCTCCATTCTCCAACGCTCTCTTCTGCTTTTTCGTGACCCTGCCACCCTCCCCCCAATCACTCCTTCTTGCTAGAGCTTTATTCAATGAGCCCCATTTGTATGAAGGTGAGAATAGGACTTGAGGGCTTCAAAAAACAGCCTTATGGAAGAGATGGGACAGAGAAAAGGCCTAAGAAGTATTTGGGGGAGCATAACAATGTATCCTTATAGACCTCAGTCTCCTTATCTGTAAAATGAAGGGGGTTGGGACAGCGGGGGGGGGGGCACCATAGTGAACAGATCGCCAGGTCTGGAGTCAAAGACTCATCCTCCTGAGTTCAAATCCAAGCTGTGTGAGGCAAGTCCCTTCACCCTGTGTGCCTCAGTTTCCTCATCTGTAAAATGAGCTAGAGAAAGAAACGGCAAAACCCTCCCAGATTTTGGTCTAGAAAACCCCAAATGGGATCATGAAGGGACATCAATGACAAGAAAAGATGAAGGACTGGGTCTCTAAGGAGCCTTCCCTCTATAAATTTGTGGTACCTCTTATTCCTTGCTTTGATCAGGAGTTGTGTCTACAGGAATTAAGATCACTCATCATCATCACAGCTAATATTTAAATAAGCAACACGTGCCTATGGATGTGTGTTACTCGGACATAAACATCAAGGGATTCTCACAGCTTTGGGAGACATTGAGCCCCATTTATGATCCCATTTTACAGATGAGGAAGTTAGGGCTTGCTCATTCCAGGCAGGGCCAGCGTTCTGCCCCCTGGATGATCACTCGGCAGCCCCGCAGGGAAGCCTTCCTAGACCAAAAGGAGGACGGTCCTCTGGGCTCGGGGATGGGGTCGGACTTACGAAGGACTGCAGCCAATCTGTCTCTGGCGTGCTCTTCACTTGGCTCAGAGCCTTCTGGTAGGTGGGACAGGAGATGTTAGCCACTGGGTACAGCCAGAGGAGACCACAGGTCAAGCCTGGAGTGGGAGAGAGTAGGGATGTCATGGTTGGGGGAGGACGGGGACCCAAAGGACCGACTTGGTCCTGGAATGGAAAGATCCCAATTATTGAGTGGAAATAAATTGGTGCTGGAAGGAAATCGTCTCATTTTCAGGAGGGAGAAACTGAGGCCCAGAGGGAGGAAGTTACTTGCCCATATACCCGCCATTGGGCCAGGGTTAAAACTCAACTTTGCCATCTCCTAACTACATGACTTCCAAAGGATGGGACTGAGCCTTTCCCACCTGGGAGCCCTGAAGCCTGTGCAGGCAGGATTCTCACTCAGGTCCCTGGGCTCCAAGGCAGGGCTCTCACCCCTCTCTTCAGCAGGGAAGGGAAGCATCCATTTCTGGCTTGCTTCTTCCTATCTCCGTGACCTCCTCTTGCCAGCTGGAGCAGGAGAGAGATGGCCTCTGCCAGGTAGTCTCGGAGGGAGGACTGGTCTGGGAGGGTGGCCACGGCCTTGACAGTCTAGTTGCTGGTGGGATCAGCCCAAAGGAAGTTCCGTCTACTCCTACAGCACTGAACTAGGGCTTAAGAGGACCTGGATTTAAATCCTGCCTCACCACCTAATCCCTCCGTGCCTCAGTTTCCTCATCTGTAAAATGAGAAGCAGGCATCGGCTGATTTGCAAGGCTGCTTTCAGCAGTGGTCCAGCAGAAACTGGTTCTGGTGTCAGACGGTCCGGGGTCAGGTATCAGTTTTTCTGCTTTCTAGCTGGCTCACGCCAGGCAGGGCACCACCCTGCGCTTTCTGTGCCTCGGTTTCCCTCTCTGCAGCAGACAATCTGGCTTCTGAACTTCCTAAATCTAACCCCTGGCTCCCACTGGCCCACGGGGTCTGGGCCCCCTCGGGAGAGGCTGGAGCCAAGCCCCAGGCTGAGCAGGCGGGGGAGGGGAGTGGGCCCTGCCCCTGGCCCGGGTGCCAAGCACCGGGCAACCACATGGTCGGAAGGACTGGTTTCGCAACGAAAGGAAAGTGGCGACAGCTGCTTCTTCATTTCCTAAGAACTCACTAGGTCCCGCTGCGGGGGGTGGGCTCCGGGGAGCCCGGCCTCCCAAGGGCACCCATTGGCCCGGCCCTGGCCAATGCCTCTCCTGCCACCCCCCCCCGCCCATCCCTGGGCATCCGCTACAGTGATGGGGCCAGACCGTGGGCACGCACGTAAGTCGGAGCGGACGGTGTGTGCAGACCTGCTCTGTCCTCCGGGGCTGGGGGCGGGAGCTTCAGGGGGCCACGGGAGCTGCTGGGGCAGGAGCCTTTTCCTCCTTCGCTCAAAGAGCAGGGGGTTCTAGTGGCTCCCTGCGGGCCTTTCCCGTGGTGCCCCGAGTCTGCCGGAGTGATGGGACCCTGCCTGGGCAGCGCCCAAGGGAACGTGGGTGCCCGGTGGTTTCTGGGCCGGGTTCCTGTGCCTTAGGCTGGAGACTCACCGTGGGGAAGCCTAAGCAAATTGTGCCATTTCTCCGCCCCCACCCCCAAGGAAATCACAGGCCCTAGAGTCAGGGGCGTGAGAATTAAATGAGACGGAGTGTGAACAGGTGGGGGAGCAAAGGAGTGTGTGAGACCTAGAACCCTCGGAAGAGAGCGCTGCCGCTGTGAGGGACTGTGGGGCCGGGCTGTGGGTGTGATTAAGTCTGTGCGCAGCTAAGTGTGTCTTGTTATATCGGGCACGCTGCCCAAGAGCCACGAGCCGAGCAGGAGTGCCCGGTGCCCGGGCCTGCTGCTTCCACCCCAATCCCGGGGGTCCGAGCCAGCCAGAGGGGGTTCTGGAGCCAGCCGGAGAGGGTCCAAGTCAGCGGGAGAGGGTTCCAGAGCCCAAGGCCCTGTTCCTGGCCTAGCCACATGCACCTGGACCTGAGGTGCAGAGAGCCCCCTCCCTTCCTCCAGCCCCCTGCTCCCTGAGCCCCCCCCCCACCAGGGGACCCCCGGGGCCTCCAGCTGACGCTTCTCTCTCGGGGATCCCTTAGTCCCATTCATCTGCTCCTCCTCCGGGGGATCCCTCCCGAGCAGCTCTTGCCCTCAGAGCCGCGACCCCAAGTACAGGGGTGCCCACGGCTTCCCAGCTCTGCCCCTGCCCGGGCTCCGCCGCCCGCCTGAAGCGCACGGGGCACGGGGAGGAAGTACGTACCGAAGAGAGAGCTCAGTCTGGGCCGTGCCCACATACTGCGTGCCGGCAGCTGGAGCGGGGCCTCCTTCGTCAGAGACTCCTCCACACTGAGGGCCTCGTGGGCCCCGGGGCCACTTTATGCTCCGCCGGCCGGCCAGCACCTCCCAGGATGGGGGTGGGGGCAGGTCTTCTGGGAACACGACCCCAAAAACTAGTGTGTCCGGGCGGAGTCAATGGGCGGTCGTTTCTCTGACCCCGGGCTCCTCCTTTAATTCTTCGAATTCAACCATCTTTGAGGTTAAGCGTCTTCCCCCCAGGGTGTCACGCACCCACACCCACGGGGGACGGGGAGGGGGCGTTCCTGCCTCCACAAGGGGAGATGCTGGGTCAGGCCCCACGCCTCCAGCCCGGCCGTTCCGTCTGAGGTCTGTGGTCACCCCGGCCGTCAGCTGTTTCTCCTGGACATCCTAGGAAGGCAAGGGCCCATGGTTGTGGTTTGCGGGGAGAGGGAAGGGGCCCCGAGATGGGGTGGGGGTTGGAGAGGAAGCCATCTCTCTTCTCCGGCTCCCAACCCGCCACCACTCTTGGGACATCTGTGTGTGGAAACCACCAGCCTCCCGGGCACGGAGCCAGGTGCTAGGCAAGTCCCCTGCACTTGGCACAGGGTTCCACGGCCTTGGGCCGCCCGGCCCTTGGCGCCCTCGGGGGCCCCAGGTTCCTCCTCCAGCCTTTCGGCCCTTCCGACTCGGACCCCTTCCTTCCATCCATCTCCTTGAGACCCTGAGGACAGAACATCTTCGCGGCCCGGGAGACCTGCCACGTCCCGGCTGACCTCAGGAAGTGGTTTCCCCCCCCCTTCTTTATCTGTAAAAAGCAGAATAGCAGCCCTGTCAGGTGGGCTTCATGGGGGTGGGGGATGGAGAAGACGCTTTAATAACTCATTAATAAGCTTAAAACAGGGCTGGGGGGGGGCTGGGCGTAGCAGGAGAAGGCCCCAATGGTCCCAAGAGACGCTGTGACTCACAGGGCCCCGCGCTTTCACTTTCTCTGAATGAGAATCCCTTGAGCGAATGGAGTTCCATCATGCCGCCGTTCAAAGAATCTTCCTGTCATCTCTTAACCGAAAACCACCCAAGAGAAAAGCAGCTTCCTTCCTTTCGCTCAGAAATCAGGGGCCGGGACTGGCCAATCCCCACGTCCCCTCCCGGCCCTCCCTGCGCCCCTCTCCATCCAAGGAGGCACTTCTGAGAGCCCCCATGGGTCCAGCATGGGGGATGGCACCAGGGAAACAGAGCCAGCCCTCCCAAAGCTCACACCTGAGGAGGGCTGAGGGCCACGAGGGACCGCCGAGAGACAGGAGACTGCCTCCGTTCTTCCCGGGAGGTCATCAAGATGAGGAGCTCCCAGTATGGACAACTCCATCCAATGGGCACAGCAGAACATCATCTGGAGTGGAAGGACCCAAAGAGCTCACTGGGGGCTCCCAGCAGCACATGTCTAACAAGGGACCCCAGGGCACCAAAGCTGACCCTATACTCACACCATCTCAATGGCAAAGTGAATACAGAATACTTGAGGGGCTGAGGAAGAACACTAAAATGCCAGGTTCTAAGGCCCTCCCAGCCCTGACATCCCTGTTCTAAGGTTCTTCCCAGTTCTGACATCCCTGTTCTAAGGTTCCCTCCCAGCTCTGACATCCCCTGTTCTAAGGCTCTCCCAAATCCGACATCCCATGTTCTAAGACCCTCCCAGCCCCAACATCCCCTGTTCTAAGGCTGTCCCAGCCCTGACATTCTGCTCCAAAGACTATGGATTTTTTCCTTCTGTCTCCTATGATTTCTACCTTCCAACTTCTCTGACATCTCGGACTAGAATCAGACCATGAGATGGGAAAGGAATAATCATAACAAATCCACAATTACTTGTTGATTGACAGACCAGAGGCGGGCTAATCCCCCCCTCTCCCAGCGTCTTGCAGGGGGTGTCAGGGAGCTGAGGGGTTCCTCAGACATTCTGTGGGGGCTTAAGAGGCTGGGAGGCAGGGCCTGGGCTTTGTGTTGTTGGTCTGGGGGCTTTGAGGGGAAAATGACCACTGATGATGTTCCTCCTGCCGCCAAAGGCTGACCCAGCTTGGGCTGAGAAGGCCCGAATTGCTTCCCCTTCCAGTGACGGGGGCTCTTCTGGACAGGATATAGGTCCCAGCCAAGCACCCATAGTTCATACGGGGGGATTCATCAGTCTCTCCAGTGAGGTCAAAGGCCCAGTGACGTCCTCCCAAGAGCAGTCGCAGTTAGAGGAACAGATTGCAACACGAGCCCGCTCCCTGGTATAAATAGAGCCCAAGTGACCGCAAAGCCCCAGCCTTTCTCCATCTTCCTGGCCAACGTCAGCCGGGCCCTCGTGACTCAGGGAGAGGAACCGAGGTGAGGGAGGTCCTCTGGAGCCATCCGGGCTTCTCAGAACCGGCTTCTCCTCGGCTCGTGCCTCTCGGACTCCCAAGGGCCAAGTCATGGGCCTGCCGCTGAGGTCATCGGCGTGGCCGGGAACCGCAGGCTTTGGCGAGATGCTCAAGGTCCCCCCTTCCCCACCCCAGAGATGAGCTAAAAGACCTACGTGCCGGAGCGCACCCCCAGGGACGCTGGGCCTGCCGCAGGCCATTTAGGAAATGATTTGGCAGAAGGGCCTCAAAGACACCTGCAGCCCGATTTTTGTTCCCCACAGAGCCGTCGTGTGGGCCCGGGCCTGGGAGAGAGACTCATGGCCCCCCTGCCCAGCCCACAAAGGTGGTCTGGATCCAAAGGTCCGAGGAGAGCCCCTGGGCTGGCAGCTTCCTGTACAGTGAGGTGGCCAGAGACCAGGGGAGCACAGGCTGAGGCCGGTGTGCTCATTACTGGGAAGGGACTGACCAACCTGTCCTGGTCCCGTGCCTTTCCTCCAGCCGGGAAGGGGCAAGGAGCTTGTCTCTGGAGCCAGGAGACCAGGTTCTAGAGTCAACTCTGCACTAGGCAGACACAGATACCGTTCCCTCGGTGGCTGTAGAGCAGGAATGCTGGGAAGGAAACAGCAGCTTCTGAGGAGAATATGCCCCGAAAGTTAAGGGCGCTTTTGAATATATATAAAGCAAAGGCTTACCTCATTTTAATGCACTTGGCAGATGTGGCTTTTTTATATATATATTGAAGGTCTGTGGCTGTCCTACGCTGAACAAGGGCCATTGTCCCATGGCATGTGCTCACACCCTGCCTCCGGTCATTCTATGATAATTCTGGCGAGATTTCAGACTTTTCAGTATTATTGTACCTGCCATGGTACAGGATCAGTGATTCCTGCTGTAATTGTTTCAGAGCTGTGAACTTCACCTACGGAGGGCAGAGAACTCAACCGGCAAATGTGTGTATTCTGACTGCTCCATCAACAGGCTGTTTCCCCATCTCTGTCTCTCTGTCTCTCTGTGTGTGTGTGTGTCTCTGTTTCTCTCTCTCTGTCTGTCTCTGCTCTTTCTCTCTCTCTGTCTCTCTCTGTTTCTCTCTCTCTGTCTCTGTCTCTCTCTCTGTCTCTGTCTCTTTCTCTCTTTCTGTCTGTCCCTCTGTGTGTGTGTCTCTCTCTGTCTGTCTCTTTCTGTCTCTGTCTCTATCTTTCTCTCTGTCTCTTTCTTATTGCTGTTTCCCCATCTCTCTTCCCATCTGCCTCTCTTCTTGGGCCTCCCCATTCCCTGAGACACAACCATGCCACATAAATTTGACCAAGGAACAGCAGGATCTGAAAGGACTGACTCGTTTGGAAAGTTTGGCTGTGAGTAAATGCTGTCAGCTGCCATTGACATCAGGGTGAGACCCTTCATTGGCAAAAAGATCCCAGTTTGCTGAAGGCTTAGTTAATGGTCAGCATTTTTCAGCAATAATTTCTTTTAAATTAGGTCCGTACCTTTTGGAAACCTCATACTGTTGCATAAGTAACGGCTGCAGCGCAGCGTAAACATCACTTTTATGTGTACTGGAAAACCTAAACATTTGGGTGACTCATTTTCAGTGTGTTATTTATTGTGTGATTTTATTGTGTTTTTCACTTTATTGCAGTGCTCTGGAACCAAAGCTGCAATCTCTCCAAGACAGGCCTGTACATAATAACACACTGTTGTTGCTTTTCGTGTTTTCGGAAGGGACGGATGGGGGATCTCTTGACTTGTGCATGAAATTGGATTTAGGGGGGGCAGAGTTGCTCAAGCTCTCAGCCTCAGTCTCTCTTCCTGACTCATTAAAATCCAGTGGCAGAACAAAAATCAGGACCATCAACCATGGCCCAAGATGGCCCAAGACCACTTGGTAAGCATCCCACAGAGCCTCCTTCAGGTGTCTTCATGGCTGTTGGAACAAATTGTTCTCACTGCCCCCCCCCATTCCGCCTGGGGAAGTGTTCTCGTGCTTGGGATAGACACCCTCCTGACTAACCCAGGGATCTGAGACCCTCAGTTCCCCCAACCCGGCTTACACTGTCTGCTGTGACCATTTATTAGGGTGGTAGCACTACAGGGTAAAGTCAAATGACAGGTGTATGAGCAGCCCTGAAAAGACTCAACAGATCTCACACCAGAAGCATCAGTCCTCCCTGTATCATAGCCATCTATAACATTTCATATATTTATAAATGATTAATATTAATTAGCATATTTTATACACACAGAATAAAGGTGGGAATTATGAACTAGGAAGGAGGGAGCAACAACCCACCCTTCTCCATTTAGTTTTGGTGTGCAACTTCACTCCACCAGTTGGAGAGGATCTTAGGTTGACCTCACAGTCTTAGTCTCGACACAATTCCTAGAGAACTATGGCAAGAGATTGGACAGAATCCCTGAATTGGATTTAGGGAACTCAAGATCCCCATTGGAGTTCAATGCATCACAAAGAATTTCTGATCCCGAGTCACGTAGTTGTCTGGGACCACGGACTTCTAATCAGGATCAGATACAAGACATATGAATAAAGTTATTCTTATGCTCTCTATCACCTCCCCTCTCATCGCCGCCATCTTAATTAAAGAGTTGACAGCTTGAACTTGTCCGGGACAGGTTTTCTTGGGACTGCACCCTATCAGATGTGAGCTGGGATGGGAAAGGGGGAAGGGGAAGACATCAACATTTATTAAGCTCTTACATGTGCCAGGCACTGAACTTTGACAAAGAGCGTCTCATTTGATCATTGACATCTGAGAGTGTAAAGGGCTGAAACTCTTGAGTTGATGCACTGAGGTCAGACAACCAAGCATTTAAAGCTAATTACCGATTGGACAATACTCTATGGGCATATGCTTGGAAAATGGCCCTTCCCACTATCCTGTGCTGGCTCGATAATTGGTGTATACAGAGAATTGTAGGAGGGACTAGGGAGTGGAGTAAGATTATCCAGAGTCACTTTTGGGTGGAAGACGAAGAGGAGAGGTTGTGGAGATCCTGTGTCCATTCCCTTCATGTTTCCCCTTAAAGACCAAGAATAAAGACCAAGGACTTTTGCTTATCCTGACTCCAGCTGATTCTAAGGTATCCAGGGGGCTAACTCGGTCCTCACATGAGAGCCTTTTGATGTTGAACTGGGAAATGAATGTGGACCACAACATAGCATTTCCACTCTTTTTTTTTCCCCTCAGGTTATTTTTACTTTCTTTCTAAATCCATTTTTCTTAATAATTGTAGAAAGATAACTGTATAAATATGTGTACATATATTGGATTTAACATATGCTTTAACATATTTAACATGTATGGGATTATCTGCCATCTAGGGGAGGGGGTGAGGAGAGGGAGGGGGAAAGTTGGAACAGAAGTGTTTGCAAGGGTCAGTGTTGAGAAATTACCCATGCACATGTTTTGTCAATAAAAAGCTATAAAAAAATTAAAAAAGAAGATGATGTTGAATGAAGGAATAACAAAGGATTTAAGTGTTTTTTACATATACAAGCACTGGAGGTAGAAAGGCAAGACATTCTCTGCTCACAGGGAGCTCACATTTTACTGAGGCAGACAACATGTAAATATATAAAAAAATATAGCATCTGTATCCCATGATGTCAAATCCAGGGACAGGCCAGCCTGCAGAGATGGCACCTATCGCAACATAATGACATCATCTAAGGACATTTGATAACGTGGGCCTTCCATGTATATTCCCTGGCCACATGGGCTCCTGAAATTTCAGGAACTTTCCTGTGCAAGATGTGTTTCCTCTCTGTGACTGCCACGAAGGTTTTCTGTGGGTCCCTCCTCACGATCAGGGGAGTAGACACCGGAATAATAGAATCCATGTGTTTATGGAGTGACCTTTTCATGCCACTTTATCTGTTAAGCTATTGGATTAAATGTCTTTGCTTTGAATTAAGCTGTTCTCCAGCTGGATTTTCAAAATAACTCTATCAGTTGGGGGCAGGGGAGGTCTAATGAATGCTGAAGTTTGGAGTGCTCCAAACCAAGCAGAGCTTTTCTTAGAAGACTACACAAGAGAAATGATGGCACAGCCCAATGCCCGCCTTTCTCATACAGCTGGTGTAGCGGTCACATGATATAATGGACTTGATAGAACTCTATTATGTTCACTGTCCAAGAAGCATAAAGGAAAAGTAGAATATTCTGGCTGGGGGAAGAGGGTGGGGCAAAAAACTTCAAAGTGTTCACGGGGCAGAGAAGTAAATGCATACGCCTGAGAAGACTCAGCAGAAAGTGATCAGGCTGGGCCCATGGGAAATTCTGCCCCTTTCCACGATACCAAAGCCACAGAATTATAGAAGTCGGAGCTGGATGGAACTCTAGAACAGAGAGACACGGAACAGGGAAGGGCCTTAGAATAGGGAATGTCAGAGGAAAAGGGGGACCTTAGAATAGAGAAAGTCAGAGGTAAAAGAAATTTTAGAAATAGACTGCTAACATAGAAGGGCAGAGTTTGAAGGGACTCAAAGACCATTTAGTCCAAACCCTACCTAAAAATAATTTCATCCATAATGTACTTAACATAATGCACAATAATATGCTCGAATCATACACTTTGCTTAAATACTCCCAAGTTGGGGGGAGAACCTACTACTTCTTCCTTCCAGAGGACGACTAATCCATTTCCAAACTATTCTAATTATTAGGAATTTGGGGGCAGCTAAATGGCTCAGTGGATAGAATACCAGCCCTGAAGTCAGGAGGATCTGAATTCAAATCTGGTCTCAGATACTTAAGATTTCCTGGCTGTGTGACCCCAAGCAGGTCATTTAACCCCAATTGCCGAAAGAAAGAAAGAAAGAAAGAAAGAAAGAAAGAAAGAAAGAAAGAAAGAAAGAAAGAAAGAAAGAAAGAAAGAAAGAAAGGAAAGGAAAGGAAGGAAGGAAGGAAGAAAGGGAAGGAAGGATGGAAGGAAGGAAGGAAGGAAGGAAGGAAGAAAGAAAGAAAGAAAGAAAGAAAGAAAGAAAGAAAGAAAGAAAGAAAGAAAGAAAGAAAGAAAGAAAGAGAAGGAAGGAAGAAAGAAAGAAAGAAAGGGAAGGAAGGAAGAGAGAGAAAGAGAAAGAAAGAAAGAAAGGAAAAGAAAGAAAGAAAGAAAGAGAAGGAAGAAAGAAAGAAAGAGAAGGAAGAGAAGGAAGGAAGGAAGAGAGAGAGAAAGAGAAAGAAAGAGATAAAGAAAGAAAGAATGAAAGAAAGAAAAGGAAGAGAGAGAGAGAAAAAGAAAGAGCAAAAGAAAGAGAGAAAGAAAGAGAAAAATATTTATTAGGAATTTTTTTCTGAAAACAATATAGGTTTGAGAACCAACTGGCATCCTAGGAGTTATGGTTCAGAGGAACGAGCATTCCCATCACAACCTTGAAAATGATTCAAGGACTAAGAGAAGTTCAAAAACAAAAGGTCCACTTTTTTCCCCAACTTCCCCTCCTTTGCCATTACAGTAACAGACTCTCAAATATACTTTTTGCTTCCCCTATCTAAACATTTTCTGTATCCTGATTTTTGCCTCAGCCATAACAAGATTATCTAGAGACAAACATAAATTTACATTAGGTAGAAAGAAAAACCTTTGGCTAAAAGGTAGAAATTTATTGAATTGGGGGCTCTGAGCTATTGTATTGAGCTATTGACTCTTCTGCTTATTATACAAACTTCATAAAACATCAGAGGAAAGGACCATCTGGATGTGAGAGTGAAGAGGCCATTATGTTGCTACTAAGCTAAAAAAATGAACTAATTGCTGCAATAGTTTGTGGCTGATTAAATCTCCAGAGAGAAAGGGAATGGGAGGAGATGATGAATTTTGTCCTTGTTTTGCTCCAGTCATGTCCAACTCTTCATGATCCCATTTGGGGCTTTCTTGGCAGAGATATTGGAGTGGTTTGTCATTTCCTTCTCCAACTCATTTTACAGATGAGAAAACTGAGGCAAACAGAGTTAAGTGACTGTTCAGGGTCCCACAGCTAATAAGTGTTTGAGGTCTTCCTGATTCTAGACCCAGCATTCTATCCGCTGCACTACTGACCCACCCCATGGCAATGGGAACTGTTTGGACAATTGTACACTCCACAATTTCACTCCCAAACACTACAGTTACTCTTATACTCACAAGGACTGAAATCTACTTTTTTTTTTTTTTGTAATTTCCACTCATTGTTCCTGGTTCTAGGCCAAGCTCTTCCATGTGCTAACCTTTCAAATACTGAAAGATAGATATTATATCTCACCCCTCCACCACCAGCTCCAGTCTTTTCTTCTCCAGATTAGATATCATGAGTTCATTCTATGTGGATGTATCAATCAGCGAGCACTTATTAAGTGCCTATTGTGTACTCGGCTCTCCTCCACATAGAGAGATGTCATAAGAAAACTTTGACCTTATGTGAATCCTCATTGCAAAGATGAAGAAAAGATACAACATAAATATAAAGCTTTGAATAAAGCATAGGAAAGGACATAGGGATGGGAAGGATTAAACTCAAGTAGGCATTAGAGGATCAAGCCAGAGTGGTAAGCTCTTCTACTTCCCTTTTTATCCCTATCTTGCCCATTACCCAGATTCTACCAGTAGAAGGTTTACAGAGGGTCTTGTCCCCCAGGACATATCCTTAGAGTACATGCAGTCAGAAGGCACGATCTAACAAAGAAAGGAGACTGAGGACACTCACATAGGGAGAGGAAGAGGAGAAAGAGCTGTTTTGAGAAATGAGAAAGGTGGGGTGACTGCAGTATCATGTGCAGTAAAGAGGTCAAGGAGGGTAAGGGATGAAAAAAAAGTCCAGTGGAGTCGTCTTTTCAGAGATCATTGGAAACTTTAGAGAGAGCAGCAGAAGCTCAAGCATCGTTCTGATCTTCCAATGGCATCAACGAACCATGGATCCTCTCATTGGAAATCAAAGGGATGCCCATCAATTGGGGAATGGCTGGGTGAGCTGTGATATGTGATTGTGAAGGGATGTTATTGTGCGGTAAGAAATGACCAGCAGGATGCTTTCAGAAAAACCTGGAAAGACTTACATGAACTGATGCAAAGTGAAGTAAACAGAACCAGGAGAACACTGTACATGATAACAGCAATATTACACAAAGAAGAATTGTGAATGATTAACTATTCTCAGCAAAACAGTTATCCAAGATAATCCCCCAAAACTAATGAAGCATCTTCTCCTCCTCCAGAGAAAGAACTGATATTATTTGAATCCCGCCTGAAGTGTGTGATTTTCACTTTTTCCACTTCATTCTTTTTCTTTTATTTGAGTCTTCTTGTACAAAATGACTAATATGGAAATGTTTTATATGACTACACATGTATATCTGATTGCCTACTGCCTTGGGGAACGGAAAGGAAAGAACAGACTTTGGAATTCAAAACTTAAAAAAATCCCAAATGTCAAAAACATCATTTTAACATGTGATTGGGGGAAAAGGAAATATATCAAATGATGTATCTAGCATCTATTTATCTGTCTATCATCTTTCCATAGAATAGGAAGTCATGAAGTTACAGAAGATAAATCTGATAGTTTCTGTACCAGAAAAAATGCAGAACTCTTCGACTTTTTATCAGAGAGGCACCCCCAGTTGGTTCTTGCAATTGTTCAAGCAAAGGAGACACACTGATACATTGTTGGTAAACCTGCACGCTGGTCAATACCTGTTATTGGAAATCATTTGGCATTATGTGGGAGGAAAAAGTCACTCAAGTGCTCATAGACTTTGATCTAGCAATCCTAGCGCTGAGGTCAAAGACAGAGAAAGTCCTGAAAGATTTGAAACTATGCACGACAGCACTTTTTGCAGTAGCCAAAAATCCGGAGACATAGTAGGTATCCATCAATAACTGAGTTTATTTTGGTCCAGACCTGGGATTTCACTAGTATAGGGAGAAGGCATAGAAATTATAGTTTATTACAAAGCAGTGCAGCCAGTCTTCTGCAACTTCCCTTAGAAATCTTGGAGAGTTAGCAAGATTATCGAGAAAGGAAATTATCTGCCCAGGGTCACACGGCCAGTGGGTGTCAGAGACAGGACATGAACCCAGTTCATCCAAAGATCAGCTCTCCTTTCACTACCCCCAGCTGCCTCTAAATGAGCAGAGAGTGAGGGAAAGTAATGATGCAAGAAACAACTGAACCAATTGTACCTAAGTGAACATTATTGTGCCAGAAGAGATGACAGATGTGATTAATTCAGATTAAGCCAGTCAAGACTGATGACGTCGAGTGAAGTAAGCAGGGCCAGGAGATTGAAATAAATCATGATTATGCAACGTAAACAAACCCAGCACAAAATGGCAGCAGGAGTTAGTCCATTCTCAGGCCTGATGAACAAATACTGAAACATTTCCCTCCTCTCAATGGATGGGGGTGAGAGGAGATGTGCATGCAGAATGTGTCAGATGACATTACTGTTATGCTGATCTGTTTTCCTTTGTTACAAGGAGGGTTCGATGGATGGAAGGGCACAATATATCAAAATAGGACCATGGTATAAAAAAGACTTGAATAAAACTAATTTTTAAATAAGAAAGTTCCATTAGATTAAGAAACTTAAAATCTTTCTCTCTTCTTCTCCTTCCCCCTTCCCTCCCCTTGTTTTTTAAAGATAATATAATGAGACACACATACACATACATATATATCTACATATACATGTAATAATAGAATTGTCAATGATTATCTCCAAGTAAGACCTCTTTCTCTTGTCCCTCTATATTATCTCACTTGGCAATTTCATCCAGTCAGACAGCTCCATCATCTCCAAGCAGCTGACTCCTAGATCTATATATCCTTCTGATCGATATATATATATAATCTATATATGTCTTCTGAGCTCCAGTCCCACATCAACAATTGCCTTGAGTATATCTCAAGCTGTGTGTCCCACAGGCATCTCAAATTCAACATGTGCAAAACAGAACTTGTGGTGGGGGGACTCTGGGAAGATGGTGGAATAGATCAGGAGATTTTTGGCTCTCCAAATTTCCTCCACAAAAAAAAGACAGAACTTCACCTAAGCACAGGGTAAAGCACTTGTCCTTCTCAGACAATCTGAAAAGACTCAGTGAAGATGAGTGAAATGAGTGCCAAACTTGCAGAAACAACAAGCCCTGGGGGTAGAGCCTGGTGGAGAGGCAGCCTTAGAAATTTTCATCTTCCCAACAATGTGGGAGGCTGATGGCTGAGTAGAGAGAAGATTAAAGGACTTTCCAGTGTCAAGGAACACAGCTCAGCTGTGCTGACCAGATGCATCCTGGGCTGTGGCTGTGGGAAGAAATGATTATATGTCTGGTGAGTGCAGTAGCAAGGGGCAGGGACCCTGCTTGTTGTGGGCTCTCGTGGGAGTGTGGAATCCTTGGTTTTAGTTCCAGGGCAGAGAAGACAGCTGTAGTTTGCAGCCAGTTGAAGGTCTGCAAGGAGCAAGATCATTTCTGGACAGCATGACTGAGGATCCTAGCCATGGCTTAGGGGTGGAGAGGATAGCCCAAGATTGGGCCCCAAAATGGACCTCAAAAAATAACAGTAGCAAGGAACTAAACCTTGGGACACCATTCCCCATATCTCAGGACTACAACTTGATTACACAAATAACTGCCAAAAACAAAATAAAACACATACAAAAAATGAGTAAGCAAAAGAGAAAGAACTTGACCACAGATAGAGGGTTAGAGAAGGTCTGAGTTGCCATTCAGAGAAAGATAATAGAGCTTAAAAAAAAGTCACTCCCTTTTCTTTCTTTTTGCTGAGGCAATTAGGATTAAGTGACTTGCCCAGAGTCACACAGCTAGGAAGTGTTAAGTATCTGAGAGCAGATTTGAATTCAGGTCCTCCTGACTTCAGGGCTGGTGCTCTATCCACTGTACCACCTAGCTGCCCCCAAGTCACTTCTTTTTCAATGAGAAATGTCAAATGGTATCAAGCATAGAAAGAGTTCTTAGAAGATCTTTAAAAGAACTTTATAAATCAAACAAGAGAGACCGAGGGAAAGTTAGAGAAAAAAGAGCAATCCAAGAAAATCAAGAAAATTATGAAAAGAAAATCAACCAACTGGAAAAAGAGAATTAAAAACTTAAGGAAAAAATAATTCCTTGTAAACAAGAATTGAACAAGGGGGAAGCTAATGGCAGTCTAAGATACCACAAAATCACAAAACAAAATCAAAAGTATAAAAAATAGGAGAGGGAAACATCTCATCAGAAAAAACAACTGATCTAGAGAATAGATCTAGGAGAAATAAGGTAAGAATAATTAGACTGCCTGAAAATTATGATTTAAAAAAGAGTCTTGATAACAATATTATAAGAAATTATCAAGAAAAATTGTCCTAAGGTTCTAGAAGAAGATAAAGTACAAATAGAAAAAAAGCTATCTGAAAGAGATTTCAGGAGGAACACTTATAGGAATATCATATCCAAATTTCCAAGCTCCTAGGTTAAGGAGAAAATTTCGGAAGCAACAAGAAAAATACAATTTAAATATCATGAAACTACAATAAGGATTATACAGGGCCTAGGTGTTACTATGTTGGAGGCCTGTTGGTCTTAGAATCTATATTCCACAGGACAAAAGATCTGGGTTTATGACCAAGGGTAATTTGCCCAGCAAAGTTGTGCAATCCTGAGTGGGGGGAAAAGGATATTTAACAAACTCAAAGATTTTCAGGTTTTTATGACAAAACCTCCAAAAGTAAAGGAAAAATTCAACATGTAACATCTGGGAGAAATAATAAAGTCAACATTAAAGACAAATTATAAGGGACTCATAAAGTCAAATTGTTTATTTTATATATATGATAATATTAGCAGTATTCTTACGATTGTCATCATTATTTGGGTAGTTTGAAAAAAAAGCTTGGGCTGAGCTGAGTGTGATGGGTAATTCTAAAAAATGAAACTGTGTAGAGAGAGATAAAAAGGAGTAATTATCTCATGCAAATGAGGCATAAAAAGAAAAATTGATACAGAAGAAGCTGGTAGGGGAGATGGTTGAAACCTTACTCTCATCAGGAATGGTTAAAGAGGGGTGTGTGTGTGTGTGTGTGTGTGTGTGTGTGTGTGTGTGTGTGTGTCTGTGTGTCTGTATGTCTGTGTGTGTGTGTGTGTGAAGTATAAAGTTCTAAATTCAGAAAGAGTTAAAAGGGCAAGAAGAAAAGATGAAGATAGAGGATAAGGGAGGGACATTTAGAGGAGTGGATAGGTTAAAGAATAGAAAGGCAAGGAAACAGGTAGAAATAAAGCAGTGAGGAAGGATAGGGTAAATAGAGTGAGAACAAAAGTGAGAAAAATTAGGAAAGAGAAAAATATACAAGTAATTGTAGCTTAGAATATCAATGGGATGAATTAACCCATAAAAGGGAACTAGATAGCAGATTAAAAATTTGAATTCAACAATATGTTGCTTTGGGGAAACATTATAAAAATAAGAGATACAAAGATAAAATAAAGGGCCAGAGAAGAATTTAGTATGTAAAAAAAAAGCAGAAAAAGTAATCATGATCTCAGATGATGGAAAAGTTAAATTTGATTTAATCAAAAATGAAAACAGAGAAATTACACTGTGTCAACAATATTCAATATTGTTTTACACAATTTAAAATCCTTAGATAGTATAAAATACCTGAGCATATACCTGCCAAAACAAATACAGGAACTATAGGAACAGAAATATAAAACACTTTTTATGCAAATAAATTCAGATCTAAATAATTGAAGTAATATTTATTGCTTGTGAGCAGGCAAAGCCAATATAATTTTTTATACAGCAATTTTACCTCAGTGATTTATTCGATGTCATCTCAAATAAATTGCTTTTCTTTAGGATCAAATCTGAAAACCTTCATTTGACTTTTTTTTTTTTTTTTTTTTTTTTTCCCTTTGAATTGCCTTCTCTTTCTTTTTTTTTTTTTTTTTTTTTTTTTTTTTAATAATAGCCTTTTATTTACAGATTATATGCATGGATAACTTTACAGCATTAACAATTGCCAAATCTCTTGTTCCAATTTTTTACCTCCCGCCCCCCACCCCTTCCCCTAGATGGCAAGATGACCAGTAGATGTTAAATACATTAAAATATAAATTAGGTACACAATAAGTATTCATGACCAAAACATTATTTTGCTGTATAAAAAGAATCAGATTCTGAAATATTGTGCAATTAGTTTGTGGAGGAAATCAAATATGTCGGTGGGCATAAATATAGAGATTGGGAATTTAATGTATTGGTTTTTCGTCATCTCCCAAAGTTCTTTCTCTGGGCGTAGCTGGTTCAGTTCATTACTGCTCCATTGGAAATGAATTGGTTGATCTCGTTGCTGAGGATGGCCAGGTCCATCAGAACTGGTCATCATATAGTATTGTTGTTGAAGTATATAATGTTCTCCTGGTCCTGCTCATTTCACTCAGCATCAGTTCATGTAAGTCTCTCCAGGACTTTCTGAAATCCTCCTGTTGGTCATTTCTTATAGAACAGTAATATTCCATAGTATTCATATACCACAGTTTGTTCAGCCATTCTCCAACTGATGGACATCCATTCAGTTTCCAGTTTCTAGCCACTACAAAAAGGGCTGCCACAAACTTCATTTGACTTTTAAAGCCCTTCCCAATTTGGTCTTCTACTCTGTCTCCTATGTTTTTTTGTGTGCCATTCCCTCCACATTCTCTGTCCTTCTGCTAAACCAGCCTATTTGATCTGTCTCACACAGAGAGCTTCATCTCTCAGCTCCATGTCTTATACTGATTGTGGCTCATATGTAGAATGCTCTCCTCATCTCCATCTCTTAGAACCCTTGGTTTCCTTTAAGATCAAGATTCCCCAGAGGGCCTTTCCCCGTCAGCCTCTATGACTCAATGGCTCACATGTGCTTGCTCCTCTAGGTAACATCCCATGGGCTCTGCATTTTTCTGGATGGATGGATGTTGTCTCTCCCATTAGAACATGAGCTCTTTCAGAGTAGTGCCAGGTTTTGCCTTTCTTTGCATCTCCAGCACCAGGCACATAATAAGTGCCTCATAGTTTATTAGTTGGAAAGAGAGATAAAAGAGGTAAAAGATACAGAAGCATTGGGGTGTTTTTCTCCAGAGCAAGAAAAATGACTGAGTTTTGATTTAGGTTTCTATAGAAAAAGCCAAGGGATGGACCTACTGACCAGCAAAACATCCTCAGCTTAATGAAGACAGCAGCTAGCAGGAGAAGGAGCTAAGTTGGAAATATTAAGAACTATTTGACAATATTAAGTTCTTTCTGGGTCTCAGTTTCCCCATTTGTAAAATGAGGCAAACAACTAGACAAGCTCTAAGGTCACTTCCAGCTCCAACATTCTCTGATTCTGTGACTCGGGTCAAGTTGCCAGCGTTTTTGAACCTCAGTTTCTCATCTATAAACTAAGGATGTTCTTTCCATACAGGTAAGATAGGAAATGGAAAGAGCACCAGAAATGCCACACATTTTCAGATATGACCAATGTGTAGATTTGTTTTGCTGAGCTGGATTCATTTTTTTTTTCATTTGGTATAACAGAAGGCTTCTATTGGGAAAGTGGGAGGCACTGGGAAGTAATGATGATGTGAAAACAAAGAACAAGAGGAAGGAAGGAAAGAAAAAAGCAAGGAGGAAGGAAGGACAGAAGATAAAAAGGAAGCAAAGAAGAAAAGAAAGAAAGAAGAAGGAAGGAAAGAAGGAAGGAAGGAAGGAAGGAAGGAAGATCATAAGGGAAAAAAGAAGAAAGGAAGATGTTAAAATTGTTTTTACATGTAACTGGGGAAAATAGAATATTAAATAAAAACACACATAAAAAAGAAGAAAGGAAGGAAGGAAGTAAAGAAAGATTAAAAAGGAAGAAAAGAAAGAAAGAAGAGGAAGGAAGGAAGGAAGGAAGGAAAGAAAAAACTAACAGAAAAGAAAGAAGAAAGGAAAGAAAAAAGAAAAAGAAAGGAAGAAGGAGAAAGAAAAAAAAGAAAGGAAGGAAGGGACTTTTTTTAATCAGATAAACTTACAAAAGAAGAAACAATTGGGCTTGGAATCAAGAAAAACTTGGGTTTCGGTTCCATCTCTGACACTCATTAGCTATAAAATTACTTATGCTCTTTGAATCCCTATGTCATCATCTTTAAAATGGGGATAATAATCAGTTTGCTGCCTCCTTTGTAAGATTACTGGGGAGATAAAATGATACAATATGTAGATATCATCACTTAGTATCAGAAAATCACTGTGAGGACTCAGGTATCATTTGGCTGATGATTCTTACAAAAGCTCTCCAAATCACCCCCCAATTTGTGGGGTATGGTAGAAAATCTGAGAATTTCAAAATCTGGACCATTTTGTTTAGCTAAAAGAACTCTCTCCTCCCCCTATACCCACGCAGGCTAACATGAACAATAAACGTAGACAAAAATTCAATTCCTATAACAAAAATATAGACTCAATCAGTTAACAAGCATATATTAAGTGCATACTATATGCTAGGCATTATTCTAGGTAGAAGGAATACAAATATGGAATAGCCCTGCCCTCAAGGAGCTTACATATGATTGGAAGAGCTCACACATACATATATGTGTGTATATATATATATATGCATGTATGTTATATACCTGTAGGTATGTGTATGTGTATACAAGGTAGCTCTGTATAACTCCTACTAACTACTGACTACTGGATAATACTGGATAATAAATAACTACTGGAAAAACCAGGAAAAGACATATAAAATGTTGGAGATGAGTTTTCAAAATCAGCATTATAAGAAGCAAAGTCAAAGAATTTAAATCTCATTTCAAATATTTATTACTTCTGGGTTAAGTGACTCTAAGTAAGTCATTTAACTGTTATCTGCCTCAGTTTCCTCATTCCTCATATTATTACCTCAATGGTAATAATAATAGCATCTTATCCCATAGGCAAGAAGAAAGTGAGATGATACATCCAATACATTTTGCAAACCTTGACACACTAGAGAAATGTTAGCTATTATCATCACCTACCATCTTGGCAAGAAAAGACCTAGTTAAAAGTAAATGTTGATGGGAAAGAGGAGAAGGAGCTAGAGTTATCTGAGCTCCTTGAGACAGAGAAGGTTCAACAAGAGGAGAGTGTGTGTCCATGACTGACACAGACATTGTGCCTATATATCTTGGTTCTGCTCATTTTATTCTGCATTATCTCATATAAGTCTTTTCAGGTTTTTCTGAAATCTGTCTGCTCATCGTTTCTTATATCACAATAGAAATCCAATACATTCAAAAACCTCAACTTGTTTAGTCTTTTATTTAATCAAATTTTTTTATCAAATTGAGCAAACGTTTATTTACTTTGTTGCTTTTTTATAAAATCATCTCTGTTTTATTTGTTAGTTCAATAGTTTTCTTACTTTCAATTTTATTAATCTCCTTTGGTTTTCAGAATTTCTAGTAAGGTATTTAATTGTTTTTTTTAATTTATTCTTTTTCTACTTTTTAAAAATTGCATGCCCATTTCATTGATGTCTTTTTCTCATTTAACATTTAGAGATATAAATTTTCCCCTAAGTACTGCTTTAGACACATTCCATAAATTTTGGTATGCTGTCTCATTATCATTCTCTTTGATGAAATTATTGTTTTTATGATTTGTTGTTTGACCCTTGTTTTTTAGGATTAGCTTATTTAGTTTCAAAATTTTTAATCTATCTTTCCACAGTCCTTTATTACATGTAATATTTATTGCATCATGATCTGGAAAGGATTTAATATTTCTGCTTTTCTGTATTTAATTGTGAGATTTTTATTCCCTAATACATAGGCAATAACTACTGCATATTACCAAGAAAAAGTTATATTCCTTTTTATCCTCATTTGATTTTCTTCAGAGGTCTGGAGAGGCCTATCATATCCAATTTTTCTAAAATTCTATTCACTTCCTTAAATTTTTTCTTGAGGTTAAATTAATCTAGTTCTGAGAGAGAGAGGTGGAAGTCCCCCATAGTATAGTTTTGCTGTCTATTTTTTCCTGTAACTCATTTAACTTCTCTAAGAATATGAATGCTATACTACTTGGTGCATATATGTTTAGTATTGATATTACTTCATCGTCTATGGTATCTTTTAGCAAGATATATTTTCCTACATCATTTTATTAGATATATTGTTTTTGTTTTGTCTGAGATCAAAATTGTTACCCTGCCTTTTTTTTTCTGAGACAATTGGGGTTAAGTGAGTTATCCAGGATCACATAGCCAGGAAGTGTTATGTATCCGAGGCCAGATTTGAACTCAGGCCCTCCTGACTTCAAGGCTGGTGCTCCCTGCCTTTTTTAAAAAAACTCCTTCTGAAGCATAATATATTCTGCTCCAGCCTTCTACCTTTATTCTCTGTGTTACTCTGCTTCAAATGTGTTTCTTGTAAACAACATATTGTAAGATTTTGGCTTTAATCCACTCTACTATTTGCTTTCATTTTATGGGAGAGTTCATCCCATTCACAGTCATCCATGATTAGTAATTGTGCATTTCCTTCCATCCTATTACCCCCTTTTATACCTTTCTTTTTTCTTTTACCCTCTCTCCATACCAGTGTTTTGCTTATGATCACTGCCTCCCTCAATTTGCCCTCCCTTCTATTAGCCTTCTTCTCTTTTCTTTACCCTTTTTTCCTTTCTACTTCCCTCTAGGATAAGATAGATTTCTCTACACAATTGAATGTTTGTGTTATTTCCTCTTTGAGCCAAATCTGATTAGAGTAAGGTTCAATGTTCCCCTCCTTTTTCCCTTCTACTGTAACATGTCTTTCATGCCTCTTCATGCAATATGATATATTCCATTCTGCCTCCCACTTTCATCTTCTTCCAATACAATTCTTTCCCCCCCTTAATTAACTTTGCAAAAATCATCATATCAAAGTCAACTTATATTCACACCCTCTCTCTGTCTAAGTGTACTCCTTCTAACTACCCTCATAGAGGTACAGATCTTAAGGGGTTACAAGTATCATCTTGCCATGTAGGGATGTAAACAATTTAGCCTTATTGAATGCCATGATTTGTTTTCTTTCTTGTTTACCTTTTTATGCTGCCTTTGAGTCTCATATCTGAAGAACAAATTTTCTGCTCAGCTTTGATCTTTTCAACAGAAAAGTTCCTATTTCACTGAATATCCATCTTCTCCTCTGAAAGATCATAACCAATTTTGCTGGGCAGTTAATTTTTGGTTGTAATCCAAGCTTTTTTGACTTCTGGCATATCATATTCTATACCTTCCAATTCTTTAATGTAGAAGTAGCTAAATCCTGTGTAATCATAATATGTAATTCTTCCTTGATATGTGAGTTGTTTCTTTCTGGCTGCTTGCATTATGTTCTCCTTGACCTGATAGTTCTAGAATTTGGCTACAATATTTCTTGGAGTTTTCATTTTAGGATCTCTTTCAGAATGTGATTGGTGAAATATTTCAATGACTATTTTACTCTCTGGTTCTAGGATAGTTTTCCTTGATAATTTCTTGAAAGATGCCATTCAGGAGTAGGTAATGAGGAAGCCAAATTAGTACTGTTTGGAGATGATATGATGCTACTTAGAGAATCAACTAAAAAACTATTAGAAATAATCCACAACTTTAGCAAAGTTGTAGGATACAAAATAAATCCACACAAATCATCAGCATTTTGATACATCAAAATCCAACAGCAAAAGTTACAAAGAGAAATTCCATTTTAAAAAAACATCAATAGTATAAAATATTTGGGAAGCTATCTGCCAAGAGAAAGTCAGGAACTATATGAGCAAAACTACAAAACACTTTCTATATAAATAAAGTCAGATCTAAACAGTTGGAAAAATATCAAGTGCTCTTGGATAGGTCGAGCAAATTTAATAAAGCTGACAATACTCCCTAAACTAATCTGTTTATTTATTGCTATACCAATCAAACTCCCAAGAAACTATTTTACTGACTTAGAAAAAAATAACAACAAAGTTCATCTGGAAAAACAAGAGGTCAAGAATTTCAAGGGAATTAATGAGAAAAAAAGCAAATGAAGGTGGCCTACCTGTACCAGATCTAAAATTATATTCTAAAGCAGCAATCATCAAAACCATTTAGTACTGGATAAGAAATCCAAATCCAAAATTTGGTACTGGTCAATCAGGGGAGTAGGTTAAGTTCACAGGACAAAATAGTCAATAACTACATCAACCTAGTGTTTGACAAACCCAAAGACCCCAGCTTTTGGGATAAGAACTCACTATTTGACAAAAACTACTGGGAAAATTAGAAACTAGTATGGTAGAAACTAGGTATTGACCCACACATAACACCGTATACCAAGATTAGGTCAAAATGGATTCATGATCTAGACATAAAGAATGATATTATAAACTATGCATACCCTTTGATCCAGCAGTGTTACTACTGGGCTTATATCCCAAAGAGATCTTAAAGAAGGGAAAGGGACCTTTTGTGCAAGAATGTTTGTGGCAGTCCTCTTTGTAGTGGCCAGAAATTGGAAACTGAGTAGATGCCCATCAATTGAAGAATGGCTGAAAAAATTGTGTATATGAATGTTATGGAATATTACTGTTCTGTAAGAAATGACCAACAGAATTATTTCAGAAAGACCTGGAGAGACTTACATGAACTGATGCTGAGTGAAACAAGCAGAACCAGGAGATCATTATATACTTCAATGGCAATACTATAGGATAATCAATTCTGATGGATGTGGCCTTCTCCAGCAATGAGATGAACTAAATCAGTTCCAATAGAGCAGTAATGAATTGAACCAGCTACACCCAGCAAAAGAACTCTGGGAAATTCGTATGAACCACTACCTAGAATTCCCAATCCCTCTATTTTTGTCCACTTGCATTTTTGATTTTCTTTACAGGTTAATTATACTATTTTAAAGTCCGATTCTTCTTGTGCAGCAAAATAACTGTATGAACATGTATACATATATTGTATTTAACATATATTTTAACATATTTAACATGTATTGGTCATCCTGCCATCTGGGGGAGGGGGTGGGGGAAGGATGGGAAAAATTGTAACAAAAGGTTTTGCAATTGTCAATGCTGAAAAATTAAACATGCAAATATCGTGTAAATAAAAAGCTATAATAATAATAATAATAAAAGAAAATGCTATGTTGTGATCCACCCTCAGTTTCCACAGTCCTCTCTCTGGATGTAGATAGCTCTTATCAACATGAGATCATTGGAACTAGCCTGAATCATCTCATTGTTGAGAAGAACCACATCCATCAGAACTGATCATCACACAATCTTGCTGTTGCCATGTACAAATGATCTCTTGATTCTGCTGATTTCATTTAGCATCAGTTCCTGTAACTATCTCCAGGCCTTTCTGAAATCATCCTGATGATTGTTTTTTATAGAACAATAATATTCCATAACATTCACAAAGTATAACTTATTCAGCCACTCCCCACCTGATGGGCATCCATTCAGTTTCCAGTTTCTGGCCACGACTAAAAGGGCTGCCACAAACATTTTTGCACATGTGGGTCCCTCTCCCTCCTTTAAGATCTCTTTGGGATATAAGCCCAGTAGAAACACTGCTGGGTCAAAGGCTAGGCACAGTTTGATGGCCCTTTGAGCATTATATTTTCTTTTCTTGATCTGTTCTCCAGATCTGTCATCTTTCTTATAAGATATTTCACATTCTGTTTTATTTTTTCATTCTTTATAAGCTGTTTTGTTATTTCTTGGTCTCTCATACCTTCATTGGCTTCCCCTTGTCCAAAGAATTATTTTCATCTTTGAGACTCTATCTCCTTTTCTAATTGGTTAACTTTTTTTCATAATCTTCTTTTTCTTGGATTTTTTTTAGTTTTTCCTTAATGTCTCTCATTTGATTTCTAAATTCTTTTTTGAGTTCTATAAATTCCCTGTGGGCAGCAAGCCATGTCATCTTACTCTTTGGGATAGACAATGATGATGACATGCACAAATTCTCTCATTTGATTTCATCTGTTAAACTTTAGATTCAGAGTCCACAATGGAACATATTATTTTGGACATGCCCAGTGTGGGAAATTTGTTTTCCTTGAAGATTTATATTTATCACAAAGGTTTTGATTTTCTTTTTTTTTTCAATGGTGGAGCAGGAAGGATGGGAGAAAGAGAAAATTTATTTTTGCTTTGAAGAGTGAAATATAACCTTCAAATAATAGAGGCCCGAGTAGTAAGTGTATATGTGGGTCCTTGTCAGGGACAAAATTGGGCCTTTCACATTTTCGGGGACCTGTGAAAAAATTCTCTGCCTGAGATTTTTGATTTTAGATACTCTAAATTTTTGAGATCCCAGAGAAATTGGGAGGGAAGGGATTTAGGCTATAAATGTGGAGTCAATTCTTTTTCTCAATGTTTGTTCCCTCAGAAGTCGATTCCATTGATGTTACTGTGCCCATTTTTTATTTGTTAATTGCTTGACTATTTCAATATTGATCTATTCTTTCTAATTGAGTCATACATAGATACTGATATTAAGTTTAACATGAAAAATCTGCATTTGCTGATTGCTGCTGCCTAATCATAATACTCATATTGTTCTTTTTTCATTGAATCAGCCTCGGACTGTTTCCTTTTCTGAAAGCAAAATGCCCAGCCCCTTCTTGGGGTGAGAAAGCCTGTGCTTATAACTCACAGGTCGTTCACATGCTTTGCTGCTTCTCTGACTGAGCTTATTGCTTTAGGTGAGCAATTCCATTTGCTTTGCCCTAACAGTGACAAAGGTCCATAGGGTTATTTTTGGTATCCTTTGGAATAGGGACACAAAAGAAATCATCTGGACCTCTCTGAAGATTACTATAGGCACCCCCAGAGCATCCGTATGTGCCTTGCATAGGAAAGGACACTTTTTGTCCATCTCCTAGTTCAATGACCTTATACACTGAGAGAATCATACAAGATTCTCCATTCAGGATAGTTTTCTCATCTGAGCAAGTGGTAACACCTAGTTGACCCTATTACCATATGGATCCCTGGGGGGAGACCTCTATGTAGTTGGGAAAGCTCAATATGGAGCAGGTTTCCCTCTGTGATGGCAAATCAATTTCCTTTGCCTTTCTTTTATTTGTGGTTTGAGAAAAGCCCCATAAGATTAAGGCTAAGCAAGCAGAAATATCTGGTAAACTTTGTAAAATCTTCCCTACTTTGTTGACTCTGCAAGATTTTGCTATTCATCTGTACATCTGAGATTGTATGTGATCATGCAGCATTGACTTTTTTAAGACTTTACTGCACAATACTCAGAAAACTAGTGACATTTAAACCGCTCAGAGACCACAAAGAGCTATTCAGGATCTGGGATAAGGACTGTGTATAGAAATGCATCCTTGATTAGCTTACAGGGCAGCAAATTTTTAACAGGGAGAAGTATGTCATGGGGGCTTTAGAGCATGATCAGGTCACCTAACATGGAAGTGCTTTGCTTCTGGGAAGAGATGTATGGTTTTCTACTAGATGGGGAGGAGCAGCCTACTCTGAAGGCCTAGGGAGCTGGACAGACAAGGCTGCATCTTTAAAACTGCCAGACTGAAACAGGCTTTCTTTCCTGCTCAGCTTCCAGAGAGGGTGAGGTTAACCCTCAGCGCAGGTGCCATGAACTGAACTGGGGGACAGGGAAGGAGGGCTTCCTTCCTCCTCTTCTCTTCTTTTAATATTCATGGCTCCAAGAAATGGGCTTGAGATCCCATCTTGTTCTTTCTTTCCCCCTCAGTTTTAGGCGTGCAAGACAGAATCCTCATCAGACCAGATCAGAGCTGAGCCATGGCAACCTCCGAACCAGGATTCTAGGCAGGGTATTGTAGTCAGCCAGTCCGGTAGGGAAAGTCCGGTAGGGAAAGCCCGGATAAACCCGGGTGCCTGAAACTTAATCCAAGGGATGCTTTGGATTTAGAACTGGGGACTCTACTATAATAATAATAACTATTATTATTATTACTATGATTATTATTATTTATATAGCACTTAATAGGTATTGTCCTAAGTGCTTTACAATGATTATTTCATTTGATCCTCACAAGAACACTGAGAGTGACTGCTATTATTTTCCCCATTTTACAGATGAGAAAAATAAGGCAAATAAAATTTGAATAATTTGGCCAGAGTCATACAGCTAGCTCTGAAGTGTCTGAGGTTGGATTTGAACTCAGGGCTTCTGTCCACTGCATCCCTTAGGTGAGAGAATGAGAGGTGGAGGGGTGGTGGGGAAGGTGCAGAGAGACAGAGACAGAGACAGAGGGAGATAGATAGACAGAAAAAGAAGGAGGGAGGGAGGGAGGAAGGAAGAGAGAGAGAGAGGGAAAGAAAGAATAACTGACCTAAGGTATGAACCCATTCTTCTTCCCTTCCAATGATTATGCCCCACATATTGGAGAATATATTTGTATGTTTATCATTATTCTTTGAATCAAATATTCCTTTGTAAGAGTTAATCCTACTATTTTATTAAGTGGTGAAGTGAAATATAATATACCTGAACTTCATGGAAAGTAGACAAAATAGACAATATTACAGATAATTTTTAAAATATTTAAATTTTTTCAAGTGCTGCTATTAATATTTTGAAATATACTTATACATACATATATATATTATATATATATATATATATATATAGAGAGAGAGAGAGAGAGAGAGAGAGAAAGAGAGAGAGAGAGAGAGAGAGAGAGACTTCCTTTTTGTCATTGACCTCCTTGGGGCATATGGCCCCAATTTTCTGATTCAATGGGTATGAACAGTCACTTTACATAATTCTAAATTTCTTTGCAAAATGGTTGTGTTGATTTACAGATCCACCAACAATGCATTAGTGTGTCTGTCTTTCCACATTTAACAGTCCTTTTTCACAGAATTACTGAACTTAAAAATTGGAAGGGACCTCCAGGGCCATCTGGCCCAATTCATACTCAAAAAGAATCCCTGCTATAGCATATTCCCAAGTGACTATCCAGCCTCTTCTTTGAAGACTTCCTAGGAGAGGAAATTTGCTGCCATGAAGCACCTATTGCCCCTTTTGACAGTTCCCTTTGTTAGGAAATTTTCCCGACATCCAGACTAAGTTGGTCTCTCCTGGTTCTGTCCCCTGGGGACAGATAGAACAGGACTGATCTTTCCTTCATATAATAGTCCTTCCAAAGCTTGAAGACAGTTATCACAGCCCCTGAGTTTTCCTAACTCCTCTAACTGATCCCCATTGGACTAGGACTCAAGGCCTTTACCATTCTAGTCACCTCCCCTGGATACTCTCCAGCTTATCATTGTCCTCAAACTGTACTTCCCAGAACTGAGCCCCATGCTCCAGATGAGATCTGACAAAAGCAATCACCTCCCTATTCTTGGAAGTTCTTTCTTTCTTAAGACAGCCCCAAAACCATCAGCTTTCTTGCCTGCCACATCTCCCTGCTGACTCATATTGAGTTTGCAGATCATATAACCTTCTGCAGCCTTTTCAGAATAACTGCTGTTTATCCAAGCCTCTACCATCTTATGCTTGTGAAGTTGATTTTTTGCACCTCCGGGCAAGACTTGACATTTATTCTTATTGAACTTCATCATGTTGCATTCGATCCAGCTCTCTGACCTGTCAAGATGCACCTGTCATCCTTTGTAATCACCATTCCTCCCGGCTCAGACATCTGGAAATTTGATGAACATGACAACTATGTCTTTATCAAAGTCATAATTAAAACTGCTAAACCTTCGAGGACAAACACAAATCTCTGTGGTATTCCCCTGGAGATTACCTGCCATGTTGACATTGAATAAACTATTCTTTGAGTCCAGCCATCCAAACAACTCTGAATCCATCTGATTAGGCAATAAGACTAAATCCCGGTCACTCCATCTTCTCAACAAGAATAGTATGAGAGGCTTTTTCAAAAACTTTGCTATTATTTAGCATAGATAGATTCCTTTCCTTTAATAATCCTGTCGGAGAAGGAAACAAGACTTTGACTGCCATGACTTGCTCTCAGTGAATCTCTGCTGGCTCTTAATGATCACTGCTTCACTTTCTAGATATCCTCCAAACTCTTTAAATGATTGATTTTGGAATTTTCCCAGGAATCAAAGGCATTTTCATAATTTGCAGCCTTTATTTCCATCTCTTTTTTACCTTGTCATTTCCTGTGGTGCCGCTTCCTTTTCCCATGATCTCTCAAGTACCTCAAGAATCATAAAGAGCCACTTCATTCAGGATCCAGGGATGTGGTTCAACTGGAAAAGGGTCTTGAATTCAGCAATGTCAGCTAGAGTCTCTCTTCCTCTTTGTCATTTCTCATATCCATTTTCCTTCATAGAGAAAACTGCAGCAAAAGCAGATTGAAGTAGCTCTGCATATTTTTCCATTGTCAGTTATCATTGTCTCACCCACCCCGAGCAAAAGTCCTATCTCTTCTTTGATTTCCCTTTTGCTGACAACAGATAGCTTTTAACCCCCCTTTTTTGTTGTCCTTAATTTTCCAGCCTTAGTTCACGAGGAGTGCTGATCTGCCTGACACTATTTTTACAGGTGTCACACTCTTGGATCTATCCTCTGTTATCTGATCTTGCTTTCATCTTCTATATTTCTTTTTATAAACTAAGTTGATGAGTTGCTTGTGTGCCCACATCGATCTCTTCAAGCAATCCACTTTTCTCTAATTAGAATTAATTTTTTTTTATACCTTGGCCTCTCCCATTCCTTCTGGGCCCTTCATTCCATGAAAGTTCATATAATTTACCTCTGAACCCTAAATCTATTCTTCTCAAATCTTGTCTATTTCTTCTTTCTGTCCAAGCAGTCTGAAGTATATTCTACTGACAGAATCCATTTTTTCCTTCCTTGAACCTTCATCCACATTTGCTTCCTCCTCAGCTTCTTGGATTTTCTCCCATGAGGATGCTTTCTTAATTTTTGATACCCCTTCCTCCCCGCTTTCACCTCCTATAATCATTGGTTTCATTGCACTGAGTCTTGGTGGTATCTCTGAGATCAATATTCCCTCCATGAAATTTTCTATGTTCATATTCATCATCCTATTTATAGCTGATATTCATATAATTGAAAGCTTGAAAAGGATTTCGGGTACTATTGGTGGGAGGAGGGAAGAAATGAAAACTCTGAATGAGTCTTTGAAAGGTTACCTGGTCCTTCCAGGCAGTGAATGTCTGCAACAGGATTTGGTCCTTAATCTGCCTTTCTCTGCATCCAGTGCTCTCTCTCTATTGCACTGTCACTCAACCTCTCTGGGCCTTAATTTCCCCAATTATAAAATGAGAAAGTTAGATCAGTTGATGTCTCAAGTCCCTACTACAACAGCCAAAGTCAGTTCAGCATAGCTTCAAGGTCCCACATAAGGAAGTAGAAAGAGGCGTAGAGACCATCTAGTCCTACCTTTAATTTAACAGATAAAGAAACTAAGATTTAGAAAAGCAAAAGTGACTTACTGAAAGTTACCCAAGAGGTGAGTGACAGAAACAGCCTGAAACTCGAGGTCTATAATTCCAAACCCAATGTTCTTTCCCCTAATCTACTTAAGACATTTTTAGTTTTATTGCCCCTGGCCCTTTTCAGATTCAGGGTCCAGGATATACTCTGATCACCACCCCTCCCCCTATAGACATTAGCAGAATCAGATGAGGAAATGTGTAGGAAGACACCAGTAGAAAGTTAAAATGCAAATTCTTGCTACTGGTACTGTGAACACCCACGCCTCCCTAAGTCTCCCCAAACCCTTAGGGATTTCACCTCTTTACTGGAAACCCAGCCAAGCTCAGAAGCCAATATGAGAAAGGTCCCTCCCATCTGTAGCATGTTATCTTCTAAGTTCTGAAAGCCATGGTCTATTCCAAGGAATGAGTCTCTCTGATTAACTAACAGTCTCTGCTACCTTTTGGGATGGATGGATGGAAGAAACAACTCAAGAACACAGAAAGAAGTAGGTGTTTGCCGGCATATTCACTTTCTTGCATATATTTCTGCATTTGTGTACTCATAGGTAGGTGCCTTTATACCCAGAGCTTCTAATTTGGGTCTATGAACTGGAATCTTGATGTTGTCCATCCCATTATTTCTCCATCCCTAGCCCATCCTTGCCTCCCTGAGATCCTGGGCCCTATCCCAAATCACTTTTTCTTTCTCCCCTCCATGGTATTCAGATCCCAACCAAATCCATATAACAGGAACCTAAATTAAATACTGTGACTTAGTCAACTAAAGAGCCTCAATTTCCTTGTCTCCAAAATGGGGTTTGGATGAAATGGTCTCAAAGATCCTCTCCAGGCCTAACAATCAAGGTTCTATTTAATTATATACACACAAGATCAGTAAAACACAAAATTTCAAATGAAGAAATAAAGGAAAAAAAGATGTTCTAAATCGCTATTGATTAGAGAAATGCAAATTAAAACAATTCCAAGGGAGTATCTCACACCTATCAGATTAGTTCATATGAAATGAAAAATGATAAGTGTTTGAAAAAATGTGGGGAAATTTGAATACTAATGCATTGTTGGTGGAGTTGTAAGCTGATCCAACCATTCTGGAGAGCAATTTGGAGCTATGCCCACAGGACTATAAAACTGTGCATATCTTTTGATCCTACAACGTTACTACTGTGTCTGCATCCCAAAGAGATCACAAAAAAGGAAAAGGATCCAAATTAAAAAAAAAAGTTTATAGTAGCTCTTTTTGTAGTGGCAAGAAATTGGAAAAGGGGGGGAATGAAATGGGGGATGGCTGAACAAACTGAGGTGCATGAATGTAATGGAATACTATTGTGCTATAACAAATGACAAGGGGATAGACTTACATGAACTAATGCTGAACCAGGAGAACACTGTATACAGTGACAGCAACATTGGATGATGATCAACTAGACAGACTTATTCTTCTCAGCAATGATCCAAGACAGTTCCAAAGGACTCATGATGAACAATGAAAATCTACCTCCGGATAAAGAACATTCAGGAGTCTGAATGCAGATCAAAGTATACTATTTTCACTTTTTTCTTGTTTTTTTTTTTGTTGTTGTGGTGGTTTTCCCTCTTGTTTTGATTCTTCTTTCACAACACTACTAATGTGGAAATATGTTTAACGTAATTGAAATATGTACTCTATATCAGATTGCTGGCTATTTTGGGAAGGGGAACAGAGAAAACTTTGGAGCTCCAAATCTTACAAAGATTAATGTGGAAAACTATCTTTAAAAGTAATTGAAAAATATATTAAGTTTTAAAAAGGCGACTAAAGCAATCGTCACTGAAATAAAGCATATATTAAATAGTTGGAAATATATTCAATGGCCATAGCAAGATTGAGCCAAAAGAGCGATCCTGACATTTCTAAAGGGGCAATGTAGTATTAAAGGAACAGTGCAGAAACTCACAGAAGATCAGGGTTGAAAGGAACCTCAGAGATTTTCTGGTTCCCTTTTATATCATTCTGACCTCTAGTCACCTAATCTTTGCTTGAAGATCACCACCTTCCAAGGCTTTCTGTCCTGGATTTGAACTCAGATCTTCCTAACTCTATGTCTGACATCTATCCACCATACCACCTCCCTACCTAAATACTTGAAGCTAGTATCCATGTGGCCCTTGAGCCTTCTTTTCTTTAAGCTAAACATCTCCAGTTCCTCCAACCACTTTGATACAGCATGAACTCAAGGGCCATATTTTGAAGAGTTCTGGGTTCAGATTCAATCTCTGATGTTCACTGCCCCAAAGGTTTTGGAACTTGAGTTTCTTCCTCTGAAAGTGGGACTAATGCTAACTGGAAGATCTATATCCTAGGAATCTTTTGAAAGAGCCACTGAAGAGACATTTATAGCCCACTTTGAGAAAACTTAAAATATTTTTTAAATGTTGGCTCTTCTTATTTATCTAGATCTATGAACTTCCTCCACTAACACAAAACAGTAAGAAAGCACATGTGACCTACAGTAGTAGGGAGTTGCCTAAAACACAGAGAAGCCAAGTCACTAGTCTAGAACCACAGCTGGCTGACTCAAGGACAAGTTTGCTATCCTTGAAGCCACACTGTCTCGTAGACTTCCCTTTTGTTGAGAGGTGAGGAAACCTGATGTCAGCAACAAACAAAAGGAACAGCACAAGATGAAAGAGATGAATTTGATTCTTTAACGGTAAAAAAGATTTAGCACAACTGAAAAAAATGCACCCAGAATACAGAGAAAAGAAACAGATTGGGGGGAAAAACCTGTGCAGTACCATTTCTATATTTCTATGGATAGAAATCCATCTCTCATGTACCCAGATAGAGTGGAAGTTATTCTTTAGCACTCTCAGTAGTATGTTACTGTCAATGGAATACCAGACTGCCCTTTAGTTAACCCTCACTCTGAGCGTATGATGAAGCCATTTTTTTTTCACCATTGTCCTGATGACACCCTTTCATGCCCTTGCTCTTATGTAATTCTTGATTGGTTCTAAATGGGTTGTAGCCGATTTCCATCCACTTTCCATTGCCTGATGGGTAATCTGAAACATTGATTCTTTAGAGACTATGGTATATGATGTCTTAAAATCCCATAGCATCCAACAGAAGAACTGGTAAAAATTAAGCAGGTCTTTTTTCAAGGAGAAGTTCGGGGCCAAAGTCTTGCCCAATTACTCAAAGGCAACCCAACCTGCTCATGAAATATACACTTGCAAAAATTCTGACATCCAAGATCTATGAGGAACTGACAGAAATGAATATAAAAATCAATAAGCACCGACTACTGTACTAAATGCTGAAGATACAAGGAGAAAAATGAAACCATAGCTTCTCTTGAGGACCTCACATTCTAGCAAACAGGTTTGACTAATTTCTTTAAACTGAACCAGCAGTCAATAGTTCAGTGACCAAATTATATGAATAAGTAGTTCTTGAAAGAAGAAAGGGAACTTATTAATAAGCACTTGAACTCCTGTTCAAGTTGTAATAATCAAAGAAATGCATATCAAGACAATTCTCTACATATGTCACACTGGCAAAGATAGTTAAAATGGTAAAATTCCATGCTGGTGGTGCTGTAGGAAAACAGGAACATTATGGGAAAAATCTGAAGCTGGAGCTGGGAACTGTGGCCCACTTTTTAGAAATCAAAATAGCTTTGTATAAAAAGAGGAATGAAACTGTCTTCTGACTGATTCCATTGCTGTAACTATGACCACAACAATGTTATCAGCAGGAAGAAAAAAAAGACCTATCTGTAAAGTGATTCAGTCCCTCCCCAGCTGATGTCAATGATACAGTGGTTGGAAAAAAAGAAAAAGGAAAAAAAAAAAAGGAAATAGCTCTAGCCATATAGAAACCACCCTTTATGGCTCCAGAAGGGGATCCCATTTGCACATGACCAGGCAAACATATGTCTAAATTCTCCCATTTGGAGACCCCATCCCCACCCCCAGCCTGCTCTGGGATTTCCCTGAAGCTACCTATCCCTGAAATCTATTTCCCAGAATTCTCTGGGGGTAGGTGGGGAGGTCCTACTCCTATCCTAGACTTCCTTAAATCTCCCAGTTCTTGCCACAGCCATAAGCTCAGCTCCTAATCTTAGTCTTATAGGCTGACAGACACCCAAGCAGAACCACCTCCCACTGGGCAAGATCAAAGACACAGATTCCCTAATCCTGTTCCCTAATCCTTGATGGAACCCTTCTTTCTGTTGAAGATACCACCATGAGTCAATCAATTAGCATTTATTAAGTGCAAGGGGGTGTACAAACAAGGTGTACTGGGACGGCTAAAACCTCTGATGTGAGGGCTGCCAACCCCTTTTCAGAGCTGCTCCTCTGCCTCTGGTGTCCACCAGATTCACCCAACTCTCACCTGTGTCTCCAAGAAGATGCACAGTGGCCACATCCCACCATTTTGGCAGATGGGATAATGCAGGTGGATGGTAACCAAGGGGTGTCAAGCCTGTTGGTGAGTTGGGGGGGGGGGGTCCTACTCCAAGCATGTGAAGACTTTCTCTGGGTGAACACTTGGTTCCAACAGCCAAGAAGCAAAGCTTGGTTAATCCTCAGTGATGCGGCAACAGCAAGACTATATATACGGCGATCGATTCTGATGGAGGCGGCTCTTCAACAATCTAAACCAATTGCAATTGTTCAGTGATGAAGAGAGTCATCTGTACCCAGAGAGAGGCCTGCAGGAACCTCATAGCATTTCCACTCTCTCTTTTATTGTTTGCTTGCATTGTGTTTTCTTTCTCAGGTTCTTTTTCCTTCTTGATCCAATTTTTCTTGTGCAGCAAAATAACTATATAAATATGTATATATTGGATTTAACATATCTTTTAACATATTTAACATGTATTGGACTATCTGCCATCTAGGGGAGAGGGTGGGGGGAAGGAGGGGAAATCTCGAACAAAAGGTTTTGAAAGGGTCTGTAAAGGGCTGAAACTCTTGAGTGGATGCACTGAGGTCGAACAACTGAGCACTTAAGGCTAATTACCGATTGGACAATACTCTATGGGCATATGCTTGGAAATGGCCCTTCCCACTATCCTGTGTTGGCTCGATAATTGGTGTATACAGAAAATTGTAGGAGGGACTAGGGGGTGGAGTAAGACTAGCCAAGGTCACTTTGGTGGGTAGACGAGGAAGAAGGAGGTCGTGGAGATCCTTCAGCAATTCACTTCTACCCCTAAAGACCAAGAATAAAGACCAAGGACTTTTGCTTGTCTTGACTCTGGCTAATTCTAAGGCATCCAGGGGGGGCTAACTCAGTCTTCACAGGGTCAGTGTTGGAAAATTGCCCCTGCATATGTTTTGTAAATAAAAAGCTTTAATTTAAAAAAAAATAAGCCTCAAGGACACAAAGTTACCCACTGTATCTCGAGTCATCACCCAAAGTCCTGACTTTGTCTTGCCACCAAACTCCAGTGGTTCTGGATGAGAGGGAGAGACCAGCCCCAACTTAGTGCACTCTGCTTCACTTAAGTTCTATTTCTGCACTAGTCCAAGGATACGCCCCCTACCATTTCACCACTGTTTACCTCCCTCAAAGTCCTATGGTAATAGGCAAGTGATAAAGCAGCAGAAGCAGATGCTCTAGCAGCTGGATTCACAGCCCTGCACACAGGCCATTCTCACGGGAAGCAGCAGTAGGATGCAGCAGTCCCGTGGGTATCTAAGCCACCTTTTGGAAGGACCACACTGCTGGCCTCCTAGTATGAAGAAAGGGCTGGAAAAGATGCTGAAAATTGTCTCCTTCACCCAATGTGGTCTGCTTACCTCAGCCGATGGAGAGCCCACCCTGGGATTGAAACACAAAAAAATTGTCCTGGGGACAGCTGAGTGGTGCAGTGGATCGAGCATCAGCCCTGAAGTCAGGAGGACCCGAGTTCAAATCTGGCCTCAGACACTTAACACTTCCTGGCTGTGTGACCCTGGGCAAGTCACTTAATCCCAATTGCTTCAGGAAAAAAAAGTCCAAAAACTTTTGCAAAGATGATTCCATTCACCATTGATACATGGAATGTATGCATGCTTATGAATAACCCAAAACCCAGTGGTGAAAGATGAACGGCTCCTGCCAAGAGAGAACCCAGCACGTATCACCTCCAAACGACAGCCCTGAGTAAGATAAGGCTGGAAAATGGAGGCCGGCCAACTGAAGTCAGAGCTGGATTCACCCTTTCTGGAGTGGCCGTGGTGAGAGGTTGTGCTGTGAAGCTGGCATAAATTTTGCCATCAAAGCTAATTTAGTCAACAGGCTCGTATGCCCCCCAAAAGGGCTTCTACAATTGCCACTTGCAGGAAGAAAGGTAGAATGTCCAGAATCAGGAATAAACTCCTCCCTCAAGATCCTGCTCTAATTAGACCTCATCTGGGGAGCTGTGCTCAGTTCTGGGCACCCACTTTTAGGAAAATCATTAGGGACAAACAGGATAAGGAGGTTCCATATGCATCAATTGGTGGAACTCACACCCATCTCCTTCTCTCCCCCCACAAAGCTATCACCCTAGTTCCAGCCCTCATCCCCTCTTCCCTAGACTTGTACAAGAGCCCCTTGATTGGTCTTCCTGCTCTCAGTCTCTCTCCTCTCCACCCATCCTCCACCTAGCTGCCAACACAATATTCCCGGGGCACAGTTCTGATTATGTCACTCTCTTGCTCAAAGACCTTCAGTGCTTCCCTAATGACTACAATGTTCAAATACAAACTCTTTAGCCTGGCATTTCAAGTTCTTCAAAGTCAGAATTGCACCCAACTTTCCAATTTTATTCGAAGCAGCTCCCCTCCGTGTATTTTGTCTTCTGGCCAAACTGGACTAGAACCATTTTGTGATTTCCATATTGCATGAAGGAAAACAGTCCTTCAACCCTATATCTCAGAATGCTTTTCTTCATTTAGTGTTAAACTCAGGTGCCTCCTCCTCTGTGAAGCCTTCTTTGACTATCCCCATTCTTAGCACCCTCTGCCCTCTATTTTCCTCACTTTAGACTTATGTGAACTTGTTGTCTTTCCCTGACACGAGATACCTTGACGGTAGGGACAGTTTCGTTTTTGTCCCTATCCCTAGCACTTGGCACAATGTTGACACACGGAAAGTCCTGCATATATTTTTTTCAAAATTAATAATAATAGTTAATATTTACATAGTGCTTACTTGGTGCTAAGTACTATTCTCACAACCCTGGGAAGTAGGTGCCATTATTATCTCCATTTTACAGAGGCAAGTAGAAGCAAAATGATTTGCCCTGTCACATAATAAGTGTCTGAAGCCACATTTGAACTCAGATCTTCGTAAATCCAAGCCCAGCCTTCAATGCACTGTGCTTTCCAGATGACTTAAAGACTGTCAAATACAGAGTCTTCTTGGCACTAGAGGGCAGAATAAGGGATCTTAACCTCTGTAGGAGAAAGTTACAAGAAGGTAGATTTGAGGTTGATTCTAAGAAAAGCCCTAACAAAGAGGGAGCTGTCCAAACGTAGAATTAGCTGCCTCCAGGGGATGGTTGGTTTCACCTCCCTCAAGAGCCTGAGGAAAAATCTGCATGAACATTTGTCAGCCATGTTGTAATGTTGAATCTTGTTCAGAAACAGTCTCCTGAAAGACCTCTGGTCAGCTAGAATCTATTACTTCTGGAGTCAATCCCATTCTAATTGCCCTTGCCCTTGCCCCTATGCCTCTCTTAAGATCACATTAGTTGGTTTGGGAGATTTTGTTGTTGTTTTTGTTTTGGTGTGTGTGTGTGTGTGTGTGTGTGTGTGTGTGTGTGTGTGTGTGTGTGTGTGTAACTTTTTACTTTGGCTTTTTTATTTGTTTTGATTTGGTTTCTATAATGCTCTAACTTCACAGTCTACTCAGACCACGAGCTCCTTTTCAGATAAATGGCTACTTACTTAGCCATGCCATTTTCACCTTATAAAGTTGATTTTTTTTAAACCCAAATTTCATTTGATCCATTTGAAAAGTTGTATGTGTCTCTTTCCATTTCCCACATCCTGTTAATCTATTTTCTTAAGAGTCTTTCTGAACTTTTTATGGTAGCAGTGAACTAGAAACAAAATTAATGCCCATTGACTGGGAAGTGACTAAACAAATTGTGGCATATGAACGTAGTGGAATATTGTGATGTATGTGTTAAGTACAGAGATGTGTGGAAAGATCTAAATAAACCAATGCAGAGTGAAATCAGCAGAGCCAAGAAAACAATATACACAATGACTACAACAATGTAAATGAAAAGGACAATGCCTCACTAAAAATATCTAATAACGATGTAACAAAATTATCTAGATCAATCAGGGCTCAAAAAAGATCCAGGAAAGAACACCTCCAGTCAATGAGGAGCCTGCTTGGAAGTGGGAGAATCAAAGGTGTTATACATTGATAGGTGTGAGGATTTGAATTTGGACTAGTGGGTTAGTTTTTTCCTTTTCTTTTTCTTTAAAAATCATTTTTTGTTATTTGGAACGACTTCTTGAGAGGAGAAGAAAGAGGGATGTTGAAGAAAAAACTATAAGGATGTAAAAAAACCAAAATACATTAATAAAAACTTTAAAAGATTGTTATTAAATAATAAATTCTTTCCCCAATGCTTTGTGATCTTAGGCTTATCAAATACCAATCTATTGTATATATTTGGTTCTTCATCATGATTGTTTCACTTGTCCCACACATCTATTTTTCTATTTTTAAAAAGTACTTAGTGCTACAAAATGACTAATATGGAAACGTTTTACGTGACTGCACATGTATAGCTTATATCAGATTGCTTACTATCTCAGGGAGGGGAAAGGAGAGGAAGGAAGGGATAGAATTTGGAACTCATAACTTAAAAAAAACCAGTTAATTTTTTTAACATGCAATTGGGGAGAAAAAATATTTTTAAAGTGTCTAGTACTAGATAGCTTTGATAAAACTGCTTTCTAGCATAGTATGAGATATAGTTCTGTAAATCCTACTTTGTTATTTTTTCCCATAATTTCCCTTCACAGCCTTCACTTTCTATACTTCTAAAAATTTTTTTTACCATTTTTGTAATTCTGTGGGTTTCATAGATCAAAAAGTAACAGACAGACTTTTTTAAAAATCAGCATCCATACAAGATCTAGAAGCAGGCTTTCACCATATAGAATAAATTCCCTGTAAAAGATTTATGGGAGGACATAGACCAATACTGCTGAGGATGAGAGGAGAGACGTGGCTTACAAACTGCATCTTTGAAAGAAAGATCAGTCATGTGAAAGATCCATTGAAGTACCTCAATAGTCCATTGATATGTTGATTATCATTTCATAAAGAATATAGGTTAATTTGGGACCTGTTGTCAGCTTTGTCATATTGACTTAAGCTAACCATTCACAGTGAAAACTCCTCCAATTATGATTCAATTAATCAGCAGACTTTTTTCTAATTTTTAATTTTCTTTATGTTTTACATGTATATTCTTTTTAAAAAATCTCCTTATGAATCATGTTGAGAAAGAAAAATCAGAACAAAGCCACGAGAGAAAAAAAATAGAAAAGAAAAAAAAAGTGAACATACTCCATATTTCTCTCTCTGGATGTGGATAGTATTTTCCATCCAAAGTTTATTGGGATTGCCTGGAATCACTGAACCACTGAGAAGAACCATGTTTTTTATAGTTGATCAACACACAATCTTGCTGTTACTGTGTACAGTGTATTCCTAGTCCTCTTTGTTTTGCTCAGGATCAGTTTGCATAAATCCTTCCAGGCCTTTCTAACACCAGCTTGTTCATCAATTTTTATAGACCAATGATGTTCCATTACTTTCAAATACCATAACTTATTCAGCCATGCCCCAATTGATGGGGAATTCCCTGCTACCACAAAAAGAGCTGGGGTTTTTTTTGCACATGTGAGTCCTTTTCCCTTTGTGATTTCCTTGGGCTACAGACCCAGTAATGGCGCTGCTGGGTCAAAGGTTCACAGTTTGATAGCCCTTTAGGCATAGTTCCAAATTGCTCTCCAGAATGGCTGGATCATTTCACAACTCCATCATCAATGCGTGTGTCCCAGTTTTCCCACACCCCCTCCAACATTTATCATTATCTTTTCCTGTCATCTTAGCCAATCATTAGCAGACATTTTTTAAAGTGCCAACTATGTTTCAGGCCCTTTAAGAGATCCTGAGCAGAGAAGAACAAAAATTAAACAGATCCTATCCTCAAGGAATTTACATTCTATCTGGGAAATAACATGTTCATGTAAAGCACTGTACCTTTATTGTGTGGACATTTACTGAAAGGGCAAAGGACATTGGTGTGAAAAATACAAGGAAAAGTTGCTTGATAAAAAACACAGACTGAGCTGAAAGCAAACTCCTCAGATAAAAATTCTGAGAAGACTTGAGAGATCAGATCATCAGAGAGAAAGTACTGAATAATGGTCAGAACGGTTGCAGTACATTGTTTACCAACAGCTAATTCAAATATGACTCCAAGGATGCATGGACCGAGTTCTGCTATCAGTCACTGAATCAGTGACACAGAGAGTTAAGCTCAGAGCAAAGGTTTAACTATATACAAAAGTCAATGAGCCCAGAGCATCAATTTCAGCAACCTTATATAGAATGTGAATGCATGAGTAGCTAAAGTTTTATGTCCTAGTCTTCATTTTCTAGCTTCCAACAACAATGTCTAAAAGTTCATTTTAGAGATTGGGCAATGTTTTTCTTAGCACAGTAATGGCCCGAAGCCTAAATCAGAAATTCTCTTGTCACACTGATTTTGGGATTTTGGAGTTCATTGCTGGGAAACTCTGCATCAAAAAACTATCTGGGGACAATGAAACTATTGTATAATAACTATTTGGGTCACATCTGACAGAAATGTGGTTTGGGGGTTTCTCAAGTTGGAGATGGGTCACTGAACATGAAGAGGTCTTGATTTAAGATATTAGAAGACAGATTGAGTCAGTAACTAAAGGAGCCAAGTGCAGATTGACATCAGAGAAACTGACAGCAGAAGCCGATGAACTTAGTTACAGCTGAAGACAGAACACAGGCGCCTACAGAGCTGAGAAGCCAGAGAAGGAAAGGGAAAAGGAAAGGAAAGGAAAGGAGAAAGGAAAGGAAAGGGAAAAAGAAAGGAAAGGGGAAAGGAAAGTCCTTTTCCCATGAAAGAAAATTTTTAATGGGAAAAGGACTTACTTATACAGAAAATATTTGTAGCAGTTCTTTTTATGGTGCCTAAGACTTAGAAATCAAGGGATAACCATCAATTGAGGAGTTACTGAACAGCTTGTGGTCTGTGATTGAATTGGAATAGTATTGTCCTATAAAAAATAACGAGGGGGATATGTTCAGAAAAGTGTGAAAATACTTACATGAACTAATACAAAGTGAAATGAACAGAACCAGGACAACAATACACAGGAACAGCAATACTGTAAGAATGATCAACTATCAAAGATTTAAGGATTTTCAGCAACATGACAAACCAAGAGAAAATTAAAAGAACTCATGATAAAAAATGCCATCCTCCTCCAGAGAAAGAATTGATGTTGTCTATATAATGGGGATAAACTAGAAGCATTCCCAATAAAATCAGGGACGAAACAAGGTTGCCCACTATCACTATTACTATTCAATATTGTATTAGAAATGTTAGCTTCAGCAACAAGAGAAGAAAAAGAAATTAAAGGAATTAGAGTAGGTAATAGGAAACAAAATTATCACTTTTTACAGAAGATATGATGGTATACTTAGAGAATCCTAGAGAATCAACAAAAAACTGCTAGAAATAATTAACAACTTGAGGAAAGTTGCAGGACACAAAATAAATCCACCTAAATTTTCATCCTTTCTATATGTTACCAACAAAATCCAGCAGCAAGAAAAACTGTAGACAATATAAAATATTTGGGAATCTACCTGCCAAGATAAAATCAGGAACTATATGAATACAAAAGAATTGATGTTGTCTGAATACAAACTAAAGCATGCTATTTTCTCTTTTTCTTTATTCCTTCCTTCCTTTCCTTTTTTTATAGGTAAATATTTTACATGATTACATATATATAACCTATAACAGATTGCTTACTGTCATGGGAAGGGAGGAGGAAGGAGGGTGGGATAGAATCTGGAACTTGAAACTGTTTTTAAAAGTATTAAAATTTGGTTTTTACATGTAATTGGAAGAAAGTAAAATATTCTTTTAGAAAAAGAAAGGGAGGGAAGGGGAAAAGGAAGGAAAGAACAGGTGGACAAAAAGAAGAAAAGAAGGAAGGAAGGAAGGGAGGGAGGGAGAAAGGAAGGAAGGAAAGAAGGAAGGAAGGAAGGAAGGAAGGAAGGAAGGAAGGAAGGAAGGAAGGAAGGAAGGAAGGAAGGAAGGAAGGAAGGAAGAAAGGAAGGAAGGAAGAAAGGAAGGAAGGAAAGAAATGAGCATTTATTAGAAGACTATTATGTACCAAGAACTGAGCTAAGCACTTGTCAATTATTACATCATATGACCATCACAACCCTGAAAAAAGTAATTCCCATTTTGCAGTTAAAGAAACATAGGCAGAAATGAGTAGAGTAACTTGCCCAAGATCCCACAGCTAATAAATATCTAAATACACAATAACAGCAATATTGTAAGAATGATCAGCTGTGAAAGATTTAGCTATTCTCAGCAATATAAATGACTCAAGAGAATCCCAAAGAACTCATGATAAAAAAAATGCTATACATCTCCAGGAAAAGAATTTATGTTGTTTTTGTAATGGGAATAAGCTAGAAGCATTCCCATTAACATCAGGGGTAAAACAAGATTTCACATTATTATCATTACTATTCGATATTATATTAGAATTGTGGATTTGCAGCCAAGAAGCAGACTTGGGGATCTCTGCAGATCCCAGGATTAAGACTAATGTCAGTTAAAAGAGCTTATCACTGCTTCAGTGACTTGAGAGTAGCAGAGAAATAGCTTCATCCAGCAGCCAAAGGGGAATCAAAAAATCAGTCTTGACTATGAGGTGATGTGTAGTATGACTGTTCCCTATAGAGAACAAAGATAATCAGTGCAGTCCTAAATCACATGCTGCCCCAAGCACAGAGGTCTTCTCTCTACCAATGTACCTCACTATTTGGTTTCTCTAAATATGTGCCCATATTTACCATAAACATATTGTGAGAGATTGTGACCTTGGTTTATGAATGAATGTTCATGCTTTGTTTATTCCTGTTTTTGCTTTCTAATGAGTAAATGTTTTGTTATGATTACTTCTGTTTTTGCCTCCTCCTTTAGTAAATGCTTCATATTTGAGAGTTAATGGTGTTTTGTGACTGATTTACATAGATGGAAAACACACTAGAGGGGATTTGGTAGCTACAGTGGTGATCATAGACATGTATTTCCTTCGCACCAAGGTTATCCCTAGAACCCCAACAGTAAGTTGTTGGATGGCCATCCTTTAAAAAACAACCTCCACCTGCGATCGTGGCAGCTAAGTGGCAACATGGAGAATTTTTTAAAGTTTTAAAGAAAAAATTTAAATTTAAATTTGTGAATTCAGCTCATTAATCCTCTCCTTTTCTCTGCTTATTAATACAAATTTAGTATTTTTCATTGTTGGTGGAACTGTGAATGGATCCAGCCATTCTGGAGAACAATTTGGAACTATGCTCAAAAAGTTGTCAAACTGTGCATAACCTTTGCCCCAGCAGTGTCTCTACTGGCTTATATCCCAAAGAGATCTTAAAGGAGAGAAAAGGACCCACATGTGCAAGAATGTTTGAGGCGGCCCTTTTTGTAGTGGCAAGAAACTGGAAACTGAGTAGATGTTCATCAGGTGGGGAATGGCTGAATAGGTTATGATTATGAATGTTATAGAATATTATTGTTTTGTAAGAAATGATCAGTGGGATGACTTCAGAGAGACCTGGAGAGACTGACAGGAACTGATGCTGAGTGAAGTGAGCAGCACCAGGAGATCATTGTACACGGCAACATTGATATTATACGATGATCAATTCTGATGGACATAGCTCTCTTCAACAATGATTGATGCCAGTTCCAATGATCTTGCAATGAAGAGAGCCATCTACAAACAGAGAGAGGACTGTGGGAACTGAGTGTGGATCACAACATAACATTCTCATTCTTTTTGATGTTGTTTACTTGTGTTTTATTTTCTTACTCATTTTTTTTCTGTATTTTGATCTTTTTGATCTGATTTTTCTTGTGCAGCAAGAGAATTGTATAAATATATTTACACATTGGATTCAACATGCATTTTAATATGTATAATGTATATTGGATTGCTTGATATCCAGGGGGAGGAAGTTGAGAGAAGGAGGGGAAAATCAGAAACACAAGGCAATGCAAAGGTCACTGTTGAAAAATTATCCATGCTTATGTTTTGAAAATATAAAGCTTTAAAAAAAACAAATTTAGTATTTTTGTGGTCTGATTACTTGCCCCAGACACACACTCAGGTAAACCACACTCTTCTTGCCTAACTGCTCCCTGTAATTTCCCCTTGTATATGACTTTTTATCTAATACTTCCTTTGGCTCAATCCCTTAGGGGAGGGTTTTCTTTTCAAACTACCCTAAAGGGAAAAAACAAGAGGAAATGAAGATGCCTGACATAAAGAGTCTAAGAAAGTAGATCTCCAAGTTTGATCCCAACCTTTCCCCACCAATATTGCTAAATGGTTTGGCTTGGGATTTCAGGTGAACCTGTGTTTTCTTAAAATTTGGGGAGAAATGATGAAAATATGATCAATAATTTTCCCAGCTACAATTGTCAATGTCCAGGAAAAAACTGCTGTAGTAAATACATACATGTAGATGTGTACATATGTGCTTAGAGAGGGACATACATACATTCATGTGCACTTGTGTGTATATAAATATATCTCTATATACTTATGCATATTCATATCTTTTTATTTTAGTTTTCATTGACATCCCTCCTACTTCCTAGGCTTCTTTTGAACAGTAAAAAACATAAAACAATAATGCAATATTTAAACACTTTATCTTAGAGAAATAGCTGAACAGAAAGCAAACAAACTCTTTACAAAACATGAATAGAAGACTCATTTTTCTCTCACAAAGAACAAGATTGTGAATAAAATAAAAAGTCAGCTCCAAATGGTCCTGGAGGGGCAACTGGTAAACTTTCAGTGGAAGGATTTATGCCTCAGAAATTGGCGACTCTGCCTACCAAGGCTCCGTTTATTGATGTGTTGATTATCTAGACTTAAGAAAGTAATGGGGGAAAAAATGTCAATTTCTTATTGAGTTGTTCGAGTGGGAGCCAACTCTCCATGAACCCATTTAGGGTTTTCTGGGCAGAGATGCTGGAGTGGTTTGCCATTTCCTTCTCAGTCCATTTTACAGATGAGGAAACTGAGGCAGGTGGGTTAAGTGACTTGCCCAGGACCACCCAGCTAACACGTTTCTGAGATTGGGTTTGAATTCATGTCGTCCTGACTCCAGGGCCAGTACCTGGCCCTATCCTTTGTACCACCCAGCTGCCCCCAAAATGTTAATAATGCACATTAAACTTTAAAATGTATTTTTCCCCCATAGAGACGATTGTTAAACAGCTACCAACCCAACCTTGAGATTCACATTATGTTTTGAGCAACATACATGGGTGTGGCTGCTCTGGGTCTGCTCCATGTGGTCTCTACTTAGCTCAACTACAGTGGGTTTCTTAGCATCTGAGCAATGGGCGGCCCAGTGGAGAGAGAGCTGGGTAAGTTGGAATCCCGCCTCAGACACTTCCTAGTTGTGTGATCCTGAGCTGGTCACTTAACCTCTGTCTACCTCAGTTTCCTCATTTAAAATGAGGATGATAAGCATCTCCATCCCAGGGTTGTTGGGAGTATCAAATGAATTAGTAATTACATATATTATTTTTTCTTTTTTTTATTATAGCTTTTTATTTACAAAACATATGCACCGGTAATTTTTCAGCACTGACCCTTGCTAAACCTTCTGTTTCAACTTTTCCCCTCCTTCCCCCCACCCCGTCCCCCAGATGGCAGGTTGACCAATACATATTAAATTTGTTAAAGTATATGTTAAATGCAATATATGTGTACATATTTATACAGTTAAGTTGCTGCACAAGAAAAATCGGATTTAGAAATAAGGTAAAAATAACCTGAGAAGGAAAACAAAAATGCAAACGAACAAAAATAGAGGGATTGGAAATGCTATGTTGTGGTTCACACTCATTTCCCAGAGTTCTTTTGCTGGCTGTAGCTGGTTCTCTTCATTATTGAACAATTGGAATTGATTTGGTTCATCTCATTGTTGAAGAGAGTTGCGTCCATCGGAATTGATCATCGTATACAATGCAAGCTTTATTTAATCATTCACTTTTAGTTTTAACCTAGGCCTGAGCCTTTTATTATATGCCCCTTATTATTTATTTTTTCAAATCACATTATGGGCTTTTAAAATAGCATTTACAATTTTTGCCTCAGCTAAAGTCTCACTTTAGAAATTTCCTGCACTTCATCATCCTGAAACATCCATTTACTCTTTGGCCATCTCACCCTAGAACATCCCTTAGACTGGTTCCCTTTTTCCCAGGATTGTTTCCTCCATGCCTTGATTTTGAGGAGAGGTTTAGGCCAGGAAACCTTTATTCCTCTCTTGGCTGTGCTTCTGACTTTCTGGACTGCTTCCTCCAGTTCCAGTTGTCGTCCCTTCCTCCCCTCTCCCCCCTCCCCACTTTTTTGAGCATTCCCTTTTGTGAATTTTCCCCCTTAGAATATAAATTCCTCGAGGGTGAGGAATGTTTTCTTTTTGTTTATATTTGTATCCCCAGCACTCATCATAGTATCTGGTACACAGTAAGTGCTTAATAAATGTATATATTACCTTGCAGGGGCAGTTAGGTAGTGCGATGGATAGTTTGAAATTAGGAAGACTCATCTTCCTGAGTTCAAATCTGGCCTTAGGTGCTAACCATGTGACTCTGGGCAAGTCACTGAACTCTGTTTCCCTTAGTTTTCTCATCTGTAAAATGAACTGGAGAAAGAAATGGCAACCACTCCTGTATCTTGCCAAGAAAACTTCAAATGAGGTCAGGAAGAGTCAAACAGGACTAAACAACAAAAGTGACATTGCTTTGCCTTGTATGCCCTGCAACATGATCCATTTTTATGAATGTTCTGGTAGAAAAGTCAGTTCTCTCTTTTTTCTGTTTATTTTTAATAGATATCTCTCAAATCTATTTTTCTTAGAAATCTCATCAATTCACGGTCTCTTTCCCCTTTATCTTTTCTCTTTCCCCTTTATCTTTTTCGGTTGACTTGTCAGAGGCCATTGGTGATGTTGAAATGTTGCACTATTGTTTTTCTATACAATGCTTTTGGCAATTCTGTGAATTTTTCCCTTTAAATTTTGTGTTGCCAATGCCACGTATTGTTTTAAAATTGAATACTGGTATTTTTCACTGTCAATTCTACCTTGAAATGAAATCCATTTCTTGGTTTTATCTCACAGTGCTTTCTCGTTGGAATTTAGCTTTCTCTGACATCATGACTCCGACTTCTATTCTTCTGGAGAGAGCTGGAGCCTCCTGCCTCTGAATATGCTCTCATTTTAAAATCAAAATGGGTCTTTCTAAAATGTGCAGAAGATGGACACGAGAGCACATAAAAGAACACGAATACAAATATATGTCATTATAAGAATACAGTCAAGAGCGCTAAAGGTAGGATGAGTTGAAGTTATCAGAGAAAGCTAAGAATGGGAAAATGGAGAAGGGAATGGTTTATATCAGGGCAAAGGGAGAAGTTTTCAAAGGAGAGGACTTCTGATCAGAGTGGACAGAACAATTATGACTGATGAAAAGATTGGAAAGGTATGGTGTTTTTTCTTCCAAAATGCAGCCAGGTGATAAAAGTTCAGATCTTTTATTGTCTCCAATATAGCCCGGTTAGCTGAGAGGCCTATCTCTCTGCTTGGTTCCAAGAGCTCTTGCAGCTTTGTGCTTTGCCTCTGCTTTCTTTCGCCTCCAGCCAGCACCAAGGTGGAAGATGCAATGAATCTCTCTTGCTTCCGAGAGAGGGCTTCTCCTCAACTGAACTGACGCTCCCTTCTCCAATCTAATTCAGCGTGACTTTCTTCTCTCAGTGTTTTCAGCTCAACTCCCTGAGAGATTCTCTGTCTGTTTTTTATATAGGATCTCTTCTGAGAGAGAGGGATTATAGGTTTCTCCCAGAGTGCTCTCTGGCCCTGAGAATTTCAAGGGAGGTGTGAATTCGGATATCTCATACTAAACCCTGAAATCTCCCAAACGTGTGAACTCCAATGAGTACTTAAATACTTCTTTCTTATAAGAGCTCTCTAAAGGTGTGAACACAAGCATTGTTTCTATCAGTTATACTTAGTACCTTGTTTCAAGTTCTGGTCCATACCATCTCCTCGTAAGATCAGATTAATCATACTGAACCATGCTAAATTAGATAATTATTGTCTCTATCAACTCTAATGACTTTACACTTTGTAAAGATTCCAACAGAAAGGCACAGAACAAAGCCAACAAATGAGTTAAATTAGAGATCCAAATGCAAGGAGACAAATTGAATCATATTGTTAGTGATCAGATTTAATGGGACGAGATCCATGATTAGATTATGGCTCTGGAAGACTAGATGATATTTAAGCAAACAAGATATGGAAAAGGGGACAGGACTGAGTACCACCTTCTACAAGGAAGCTTTTCCTGATCCTCCCATCTACCAGCTTCTCCTAAAAAGTTACCTTTTAAATTTTTCAGATAGATACATTTTTTAAATTTTTTATTATAGACTTTTATTTACAAGTTATGTGCATGGGTAATTTTTCAGCATTGACAATTGCCAAACTTTTTGTTCCAACTTTTCCCCTTCTTACCTCTACCCCTCCCCCAGATGGCAGATTGACCAATACATGTCAAATATGTTAAAGTATAAATTAAATACAATATATGTATACATGTCCAAACAGTTATTTTGCTGTACAAAAAGAATCGGACTCTGAAATAGTGTACTCTTAGCCTGTGAAGGAAATCAAAAATGCAGGTGGACACAAATAGAGGTATTGGGAATTCTATGTAGCAGTTCTTAGTTATCTCCCAGAGTTCTTTCACTGGGTGTAGCTGGTTCAGTTCATTCCTGCTCTATTGGAACAGATTTGGTTCATCTCGTTGAAGAGGGCCACATCCATCAGAATTGATCATCATAGAGTATTGTTGTTGAAGTATATAATGATCTCCTGGTCCTACTCATTTCACTCAGCATCAGTTCATGTAAGTCTCTCCAGGACTTTCTGAAATCATCCTGCTTGTCATTTCTTACTGAACAATAATATTCCATAATATTCATATACTACGATTTATTCAGCCATTCTCCAATTGATGGGCATCCAGTTCCTTTCCCTTCTTTAAGATCTCTTTGGGATATAAGCCCAGGGATATAAGAAACACTGATGGATGAAAAGGTCTGCACAGTTTGATAACTTTTTGAGCATAGTTCCAAATTGCTCTCCAGAATGGCTGGATGTATTCACAATTCCACCAACAATGCATCAGTGTCCCAGTTTTTCCCCATCCCCTCCAACATTCCACATTATCTTTCCCTGTCATTTTAGCCAATCTGACAGGTGTGTAGTGGTATCTCAGAGTTGTCATAATTTGCATTTCTCTGATTAATAATGACTCAGAGCATTTTTTCATATGGCTAGAAATAGTTTCAATTTCTTCATCTGATAATTGTCTGTTCATATCCTTTGACCATTTATCAATTGGAGAATTTTATTTCTTATAAATTAGAGTCAATTCTCTATTTTTTTTGGAAATGAGGCCTTTATCAGAATGACTGTAAAAATGTTTTCCCAGTTTTAGATAGATACATTGATAGAAGATAGATGGATGGATCAATGGATGATAAATGCATAGATAAACATATAAATACAAAGATGGATGAATGGATGGGTAGATAGAGAGATTGGATAGAGAGATAGAAGAATGGATGGATAGAGAAATACATAGATGGATAACTAGATATGTCAATAGACACATGCATGTCTACATCAATGGAATGCTGTCTCCTCTAGATTGGAGATGATCTCATTTTAATTTTTGTCTTCATATTCCTCAGCCCCAAATAGAGTGGTTTGGAACATAGCTTAATAAATGTTAATTGATTGATTGATTGACTGATTGACATGAGGATAATCAGAAAACAAAGTTGGTAAGGAAAATAAAGAGCATGGAGAAGAATAAACAGGAGTCCAATGGTGGAACTTTTGTTGCTGATCAAGTGTAAGCAAGGAAAGTAAGATGGTGATATTCCTTCATCTCTTTTTCCTTCTAGGGAGGGGCCAAATTTTCTTACTTACCAGTCAATCCCTTCACTTCCCATTTTTCCATTGTCCTTTCCTGGCTGCTTCAGTCAGCACTGAGAGTTTCAATTCCTCCATTTAACTTTATGCTTATGCTATTTAACTTTTTATTTAAAAAAATAAAACCAATCTCATTGGCCAACAAAATTAAACTATTTGCCCTGGTTATTGAATTATTCAGAGATAGGAAAGGAGAATCCCTTTCCTTTAAAATAGGAGTAAGAGAACTTGGGGAGAAACTATTTTTCTCTTTGGTAATAACTGAGTAGAAGGGGCAAATTGAACAGAAAATCTGTCTTTATAACCCTTTAGGACCACATTTGAACCCTAGATTTCTTTACCTTTAAAAACAAAAACCAAACCTGAGTCAAAACTATTCAACGGAGCTGAGTCGGCTTCCCATGTGGCTCCTGGAAGATATAGCCCAGCCCAGAGTAGTGGGAGTAAGGACTCAGAGTAGATGTTATAATTGCTGTGAGTTGGAGGACTCGATCTTCAAGCCCTGGCTATATCAAAGCTGGTGGTACCTGGAGGTGGGAGAGCCCTGGGCCTCTCCCACAAGCTCCCTCTGGTGGTCAGATATATTCCGTATATAATTCCATATGCATGTGTTGTCTATCCCTTTAGAATGTAAGCTCTTTGAGGACATTTATATCTTTTTGTCCTCAGTACTTAGCATAGTACCTGGTAAGGAAAAGGACTGACTGACTGAATGAATAAAAAACATCTATTAAGTACCTATATAGTAACTCAACAGTCACAATGACTCACTAAGTACTAAGAATACAGATACACAAAATACTACAGACTTAGAATCTGGTGGAAAAGAGCTTACCAAGAATGATAAACAATGGAGGGGATGTGGGAAAATTGGGACACTCATACATTGTTGGTGGAGTTGTGAACTGATCCAACCAGTCTGGAGAGTAATTTGGAACTATGCCCAAAGGGCTATCAAACTGTGCTGGGTCTGTGTACCAAAGAGATTATAATAAAAAAGGGAAAAGGACCCACATGTGCAAAAATATTTGTAGTGTACTTTTTGTAGTGGCCAGAAACTGGAAACTGAGTGAATGCCCATTGATTGGAGAATGACGGAATGAGTTCTGGTATATGAATGTGATGGAATATTATTGTTCTGTAAAAAACAATCAGTAAGATGATTTCAGAAAGACCTGGAGAGACTGACAGGAACTGATGCTGAGGGAAGTGAGCAGAATCAGGAGATCATTGTACACAGCAACAACAAGATTATATGATGATCAATTCTGATGGACATGGCTTTTTTTTTTTTTTTTAGAAATTAGGTGATTCCAGGCAACTCCAATAGATTTGTGATGGAGAGCCATCTGCCTCCAGAGAGAGAACTGTGGGAACTGAGTGTGGATCACAACAAAGTATTTTCACCTTTTTTGTTGTTGCTTGCTTGATTTCTTTCTCATTTTTTTTCTTTTTGATCTGATTTTTCTTGTTCAGCATGATAAATGTGGAAATATGTTTAGAAGAATGGCACATGTTTAACTTAAAAACTTTACATTCTGATAGAACACAGCACATTTAAGGGAGTGGTAGCCAAAGAAAGGTATTTTGATATGAGAAGAAACAGAAATTGAGCAATAAAATAGTCAAATGATCCCCACTATCTGAGGCAATGGGCAGCTATATAGCAAAGGGAATAGAGTGCTTAGCCTGGAGTCAGGAAGACCCTTCCTGAGTTCAAATCTGTCTTCTGTGTGACCTCAGGCAAGTCATTTAATCCCATTTGCCTCAGTTTCCTCATCTGTAAAATAAGCTGGAGATAGTTCAGTATTTCTGCCAAGAAAATCCCAAATGAGTCACAAAGAGTTCATGAAGAGTTAGACATGACTAAATAACAACAAAAACAACATCCAAGATGATGGTGGTGTTGATTCGGTTATAATGTGCAGAGCAAGAGGCCAAAAGTGAGAGACAGATATGCCGGGAGTGGTGGATGGGAGGAGTTCCGGTAAAGAAGCATATGGGATATGACTAAAATGAAAAATTGCTTGATGTTGATTGACTGATTAACTAGGGTTAGTGATGATTCCATCTTGAAACTTGCTACTTCCCTCCTGATAACGAAGGGATGACGTCATCATGAAGGTTGAGGTACTTTTTCCCTCCCGGACATGGCCAATGTAGGGATTTGTTTCCCCTTACCATACGTGTTTGCAATGAGTTTTATTTTCATTGCTTTCCCAATTGGTTGGGCTTTTGGAGGGAGGAAGAGAGAGAGCAAGAATGCAGGCCTGGAAATAAAATAAATGGGGATTTATTTAAAAGACAATTTAAAACAATAATTCTAATTTTCAATGGTAGAAGAACTAATAGGGGAAGATCTGATTTCCACCAGCAAGCAGGAATCAATTGAAAGGATGTGAGGGATGAAAAATCTTGTGGGGAAATGGCCACTCCATATTAGAGTTTGTGATCAAACAAAAGAAAGTTGGCAATTATCTGACAGATTTTAAATAGTTCAAAGAAAAGATAAGCAGAATTCCACAAACTAAAATTCTATAAGAGAAATCAGCTCAGGAAAAAATGGAAAATTCTCAAAAATAAATTTCTAAAGATCTAAAGAGAAACATTTCTAATGAAAAATAAAAAAAGACAGAAAGGAGCCTAAGGAGAACAAAATAGATGCACAGAAAACAATCAATTTATATCTTTCTTTTCAAAAAATATTTATGTTTTGGTATTTTCCAATTAGATATAAAATGCATTTAAAAAAAATTTTTTTAAATTTTGAGTTCTGAATTCTCTCCCTCCCTTTCCTTTCCCCTCATTGAGAAAACAAGCAACCTGATACAAGTAGTCACAATAAACATGTTTCTATATTAATCACATTCCCTTCCTTCCCCTCACCCTCTCCCCCAGATATTAGGGGGATATTGCTATATCAAAGGGCATTCACAGTTTTATTGCTTTTGGGGCATAGTTCTAAACTGCTCTCCATAATGGTTGGATCAGTTCACAACTCCACCAACAGTGTTTTAGTGTCCCAAGCTCTCCACATTTCCAACATTTGTCCTTTTCTCCCTTTTTTTATCATATTTATCAATCTAATAAGTGTGAGGCGATACCTCAGAGTTGTTTTAATTTGCATTTCTCTAGTCAGTAGGGATTTAGAGCATTTTTTCATGTAATAAGATAGCTTAATCAATATAGATCTTTAAAAGACCAACAGAAAATGGAAGCAGGAACAAGGAAAAGGAAATCTATGTAAAAATCAAGTGTCAAAGTTCTGAAGAATAGATTCAATGGGAGAAGGGATTTATATCAAGTAGATCTTATAAGAAGATAATTGGATCTCTGAGATCCAAAATAATTAACAGAAATATATTTTAAAAATCATTCTCCAGCAGATAATTGATTAAAGCATATGAATAAACAATTCTCCAAAGAAGAACTATAGCTTAAAAGCCATATGTAGAGAGTGGTGGTGGTGTGGGTGGGTGTTGTTGTGTTTTTGCCCATATAGGTTACGTGTGCCCACACAGGTCTGTCTAGACATGACTCTCAGGGAGGTAAGAATAGATATCTCTAGTGTCTCCTTCCCCCAGTTTTCTCCAAGGAAGACTTTGATTCCTGGAAGAAAGGAAAGCAGGAGGTTGGAGTCAGAGGTTGGGCAGTCTGCGTTCCTCAAACGGAAGGAATACCACACTAGAATTATATCTATTTACTTCCTGAAATACTGTTAATTTAAGGGAAATAATTTTAGATTCAAGTAATATTCCTATTCCCTATCCCTTAATGGGAAAGAAGGATCCCAAATTATAAATCCAAGGCTTGATCCCCTTTCCACATATAGCAGGTCCATAATGAATACACATAGCTAATAGCAAGCAAGCACATTAGCCCAAACAAATAGGAAAACAGAAATCAGGGAAAGTAAACCTAGAAGACTCTCTATCTATCTATCTATCTATCTACCTATCCATCCATCCATCCATAATCTATCTATCTATCTATCTATATTTATATATAGATATATATCAACCTGTATGTCTCGAGAGAGCTTTTATTTTTATATTATCTGCATTTTCCAAGTATTTATTTCCCCTTCCCTCAGAGAATCATACTTTGTAATCTAGAAATTTTAAAATGATTTTAAAAATTTAAAACAATTAACCAATATGTTAAAAAGTCTGACGCAGTGTTGCCCTTCCACCACAGATTGAGAATATTTTCTTTGAGATTAAACTTGGTCGTTATAATTTCAAAGCATTAATTTTTTAGTTTTTTGTGGTTATTTCCATTTACTTTGTTGTAATCACTGTATATATTGTTTTCCTAATTCTGTCTATTTTATTTTGCATCAATTCATATTTCTTCCAATGCTTATCTGCATTAGTCATATTACTTTTCTTATGGTGCAATAATATTCCAATATATTTACATACTATGATGTAATCGACCATTTGACAACACACGAGAATCTTCTTAGTTTCTAGTTCTTTCCTATTAACAAATAAAAATATTTTCCCTGAACCACAAAATATAAATATTTTGATGTCTATGAGGCCTTTCTTTTTGTTACAAAATTGTTGGATGTAGATGACAAGGAGTAGAATCTCTAGGTCAAAGGGTAGCAGCATTTTAGTCACTGTCTTCAAACACTTCCAAATTGAGCTGTACAATGATTGGACCAATTCCAAGCTCTAACTCATTCATTGATATGACCATCTTTTCACAATCCCGCCATCATTAACTATTACTATCTGGTGTCAACTTTGCCAATTTTCTGGGTATGAGATGAAACCTGTTCTTTTGATGTGGCTTTTCTGATTAACCATTAGAAACATTATTTTAGATGTGTAACCCTGGGCTGAAAGGGCCAATTGTGAAACTATTTTCTTATTAATGGAGATTGATCACTCGGTGTTCCATACCTGCACAAGCAACGCAATGAGTGACGGAAAGAAGAATGATCTCGTGGTCCTTCCGACACTGAATGAGAAGATAGCCCATTCCAATTTTTCAAGTCCCAGAGAAAGACTTTGGTTGATTTGAGATTTTTTTTTTGGCTTAACTGTGTGTGTGTGTGTGTATACACACACACACACATTAATATACACACACATATATGTGTGTGTTTATTTGTATATATGTGTGTATGTGTGTGTGTGTATATATCTTGAAGAAAATATATTGAAGAAATATATATATTGAAGAAAAAGAAAAACTGTGTATGTGTGTACACACACACACATACACACAGAGTTTTTCTTTTTTTTCAATAGGGAAAAAGGGAGAATTTTAAAAATCAAGTCAACTAGCAGTTATTAAGTAGCTCTGCAATGCTAAATTCTAGGGATACAAAGAAAGACATAATAACAATAATAATAATAATATCTGATCTCAAATGCTTATGATCTGGGCAGGGAGATTGCAAAAAACTTACAACTATGTACAAACAAGATATGTATAAGCTAAATTGCAGGTAATCACGGAGGAAAGAAGGAGTGGGAAGGCTTCCTGCAGAAGGTAAGAGCCCAGCTAAGACCCAAAGGAAGACAAGGAAGGGACCACAGAAGAAAGAAATGATATATTTGGGGAAATACGTATAGAAGAATTGCACATGTTTAACATATATTGGATTACTAGGGGAGGTGGGGGGAAGGAAGAGAAAAAATTAGACAACAAGGTTTTGAAAGGGTGAATGTTGAAAATTATCCAGGTATACATTTTGAAAATAAAAAGTTTAAATGAAAAAAAAGAAAGAAAGAAATGATAGTAACAGGTGGGACATTCACACAAGTGGATTATCCTTCCTATCCCAGTGTGGAATGGGCAGCCTCAGAAGGTAACGGTTTCTCTTAATTGGAGATGTGCAAGTTGAATTGGATGCTCACCTTTCAGGAGCATTGTAGACAGAACAGATTAAATGGGAGACTATTACAGTGGTCTAGGCAAGAGGCGATGAGGGTTTGGACCAGGGATGGTGGATATGGGAATGAAGGGAAGGGGGCATGTGTGAGATATAGTGGAGGCAGAAACCAACAAGATTTGGCAACTGATCTACTACAAGATGTGCAGGAGAGTGAGTTTGGAAGGCAATTCCCAACATGCTGAACCTGAGCAACAGTGGTATCTTTACCAGAAATACAGAAGCATAGAAAAGAGGTAGGTCTGGAGGGAAGATGGTGACCCATAAGTCCATCTGGCACTTGTGCCCACAGAGTCTCTAATTGTTTGCTAATTGTGTCATTTCCTGTGCTTGTTTTCTTTCCAGTTCTGTTATCTCCAAGGCTGTGGTTGTAGTTTCTGACAATTGCTTGATGTTTTTAGTCAACAATTAATGCTGCTTCTTTACCTGCACTTCTAGAATCACCTCTCCGCTGCATCCTCTCCAGAACCACCAAAGTAATCTTCCTAAAGTGCAGGTCCCACTGTGTTAGAGTCCCCGGCCTACGGAGGCTTCTTGATTAAGATAAAAATGTCTTAAACTGACTTTTAAAACCTCCCACGATGTCGCTCCCACTGACTAGTTTTCCTATTAGACTCTTCCGTGTTTCCAACTTCGTGTTTCCATTCTCATGGAAGAATGTCTCATCTCTCATCTCCTTCATTCCTCTCCTGGCCCGACCCTTGGCTTTCTGGACTTCTTTCTCTCATCCTATAAACTGTCTTAACTACCTTTTCCCAGCAGCCTCCTCACCCTAAAAGATACTTCCACCCATGTGGCCCCTTCTTCCGATTGGCCAATTCCTCCCAGGACCTTAATTTTGAGGAAGAACCCAACACAGTTATGTTCCCTCCATCCACCTGATTTATCAGTTCCCATTTGTTTCTTGTCTTCCCCCCATTAGAACATAAACTACTCAAAGACAGGAATTGTCTTTTGTTTTGCTTCTATCTGATTTCCAAACACTTAGGATAATGCCTGAAACATAAGAGCTTAATACTTGCTAAGTTGACTCCATTTCTTTACATAAGTGGTCCCTCATAAAAGGAATTCACTTTTTTCTTCTTCTTCTTCTTCTTTTTTTTCCTGAGGCAATTGGGGTTAAGTGACTTGCCCAGGGTCACAAGGCTAGAAAGTGTTAAGTGTCTGAGGTCAGATTTGAAAGGAATTCACTTCTGCAGCTCTATGTGATAGAATCCCTATCATCCTGTAAAACATCTCAGGGGCCACCTTTTACTCAAGGCCTTTCTTGATCTTCCTAGTTCTTAGCACCCTTTTCCTCATGAAATTGGGTAGCTAGTTGTCACAGACAGAGCACTGGACTTGGAATTAGGAAGTCTCATCTTAATGAGCTCAAATCCAGCCTCAGACATTTACATTTACTTGGCTGATTCCAGGCAAGTCATTTCATTTTATTTACCTCAGTTTCCTTATCTGTAAAATGAGCTAGAGAAGAAAATGGCAAACCACTCCAGTACCTTTACCAAGAAAATCTCAAATGGGGTCACCACGAGTTGGATATGACAACCAATTCAACAAGAAAAGCTTATGAAATTACTGTGTACTATTTCTTATATATTTTATATATTATTATATATAATAAGTATTACATATATTCTTATATATTTGCTCTCCTCCAGCACGTAAGTTCGCTGTTGTTCCATTTTGATATTCATAACCCCAATGCCTGGCACAGATCCTGATCCATAGTAGACACAAAATAAATGCTTATTGATTTACTGACAGATGTAGTCCAACTTTATCCAGTAAAATATTAGCTTTTTGGGAACAGAGATCACTTTTCATTTTAATCTTGTATCTATCCGATGTAACACCTGTAGCATAATGGCAAACACATAGTAGATATTCAGTAAATCCTCACAGTATTGTCTTGAATTAGTGTACTCCCCTATTGACCAATCATTCAAATTATTTCTTACTCAACTTTATTTGTTGTCGTTGAGTCATATCAGTTGTGTCTGGCTCTTCATGACCTCATTTGAGGTTTTCTTAGCATCAGTACTAAAATAGTTTGCCATTTCCTTTTCCAGCTCATTTCATAGATGAGGAACCCGAAGCACAGGGGGTTTAAGTGACTTGCCCAGGACCACACAAACAATAAGTACCTGATTCTGGATTTGAACTCGGGAAAATGAATCTTCTTGACTTCAGGCCTGTTGCCCTTATCCACTGCTCTAACTACCTTCCCCAAAACATTATTAATTATCATTTAATTCTATCACAAGTTCCTCCTATTATTGTTTGTTTGTTTTTTAATTACTACAATTTTTTCGGTCCAGTCTTGTGATTTTTCTTATCATGTAAATTCTTGCCTAAATTTTTTTAATGTCTTTAGATGTTTTTAAAGTATATGAAGTATTTTTAAACTTCACATTTATAAAAGATGTATATAAATATCAGCTTCTATTCTCTTTTTTCAGAGACTATTTGAATAAATCTCTTGACTTGAATTGAATTAAAATTAGTACCTAAATTCAAATACAGATTCAGCGCAATCCCAGTCAAAATATTAACGGGTTATTTTATAGAATTTGGTAAAGTAACAACGAAAGTATGTGGCAGAATGACTAAGGGAAACTATATAGAATAAAAAAGGAAGTGGAACTTCCATTACCAGCTTCCAATATTTGTCAAAACTCTCTGGCACTGGATAGAAAGCAGATAAGTGAAATAGCCCTTGATAATAGCAGAGCGGAGCTCAATGAATCAGAGAAAGAGTTAGAGACAGACAGACAGACACACACACACACACACACACACACACACAGAGAGAGAGAGAGAGAGAGAGAGAGAGAGAGAGAGAGACAGAGAGACAGAGAGAGACAGAGAGACAGAGAGAGAGAGACAGAGACAGAGACAGAGAGAGGAGAGACAGAGACAGAGAGACATAGAGTGAGAAAGAGAGAGAGAGACAGAGACAGAGAGAGAGAGGAGAGACAGAGACAGACAGAGACAGAGACATAGAGTGAGAAAGAGAGAGAGAGAGAAAGAGAGACAGAGACAGAGACAGAGACAGACAGAGACAAGAGACAGAGAGACATAGAGTGAGAGAGAGAGAGAGAGAGAGAGAGAGAGAGAGAGAGAGAGAGAGAGGAGAGAGAGAGAAGGGGGAAAATTCATTATCTAATAATAATTCTTGGGAAATTTAGATCACAAAATGGCAGAAGAAGATTCTGACCAATCCCTGACTCTCTTCAACACAATCCATTTCTAAATGGCTCCGTGATCTCCATGTAAAACCAATACCTCAGGACTCCCATGGATCTGCCATCCCATTGAGGAAGATGTCACCCTTGACATCCTCTCTAAAGAAAACTCATGGGATTTCCAAGGCAGAGTGAGCCTGAAATCTGGGCTTCTAAACAGAGTAGGAAGGCAGGGCAGCATTAGCCTAAGGGCTGCCTTGTAAGAACCCCCAAGTTCACCAGTTCAAAGATCTGGTCTTATGCACATGAAAAGGAAATTTCCTTCGCAGCATTGCTGCCTCTTGAAAAAAGCACAAGATGATGCACATGGCCCCTGACATGGAGAAGTGTGACAGTAAAAGATCAAAACCATGACTTGGGAGAATCCTTTAAAAAAATCCCCCGTATTATTATAATGAATTATTCAAACAACACAAATCCAATAGGAAAGAATCTGTCCAGCAGCTGCAAAGTGGATTTTCCTGGTGAGGAGAGTCTGAACCAAATGGTCCCTCTATGAGACTGAGGGAAACAGAATAGGAACCTGTAGGAAAAAGGGATTCATCAAAATGTCAGGGTGTTGCCCTGTTTGCAGCAGCTCCAAATCCAGTTCCTGTCTTCGGAGCGTTCTCGAGTCAGAAGGACTTCAGAATCCTGGTAGGAAAGTAAGATTTACCAAAAAGGGAAGAAAGTTAGGGTCATTGTCTATGGGCTTTTGTGAAACCCTCTAAGTGTTTCTTGGGTTTAAAGGCCATCCTCTAAGGAATAAATGCATCTGTTACCTCGAGTGCTTGTATAGGAACTAGGGAATCGGCCACACACATTTGTGGAAACTTAAAATGGGGAACTAAATATAAATTGTGTTCGGTGATTTTCTAGTATAATTCTGGGTGGGAACATGAGCCGAAAAATGAGCGATCTTTTGTGGTAGTCACCAAACCCATACCCAGAGCTACGAGGGGGAGGGAAAGGGACCACAATGTACAATCCAAAAACCATAATGTTTTATGCAGCAATAAACAATATATCTAGAATAAAGAGGAAAATAGAGATTGGGAGAGAAAAAAAGCTTCACAATAAAACTTCTTAAAGAAAATTCTCAAACCCAAATCTACAAGAAATTTGGGGGAGATGAATGGGCATGTATTTGGTTTCCACAGTTATGAAAATTAAATTGGAGAAATGAAACTTAAATTAGAAAACTGAAACCCACAAGGACATCAAAGAATAATCAGGACTGGAGGTTTTGATTTGAATGGGAGCTCCCAGGACTTTACCCTTCCCCTCCTCAGGTAATTTTCCTCCATAAGCTCCTTTCCTGCAGGGACTGAGAAAAGGAAGTTCCCCTGGAAGAATGGAGACAAGACCAATTGCAGGATCTCCGAGAAACAAAGAAGTGCTCCAGTCACATTTTGCTTGAAAATGGGCATATTACATACCTTATAAGGGAGAATGGAACCTGGAAAGGCTCCTGATTGGTCAAGACCCAGAAGGAAGAAGTAGGGCTAACCAAACCCCATCTAAAGGCTTGACTGGCTTTTGTAAGTGTGTTCCCATTCTACAGAATTGGGGTCCATCCTTCTTTGCAGAGATGTAAAATAAATCTGTCCTGTATTCGTCAGTGAGTCGGTGGAGTTCTTGGTGAGATATTTGTTTCTTACAGATTCACACAAATTCACAAGAGGAATAACTATTATACATCAATAAACACGTCATGTCATTAACTATCTTAAAAGCCTCAGACTTTCTAGTAGTCAGGAAAAAAATTAGAAAAAAGAGCAGTTCTGAAAGATGCCCCTTAAGGTCATCAAACTGGAAAACGGGAAAATGATAAAATCCGATGCCGATGAAATCGGAGGGGAAAAAAAGGGCCCCAGTACTTTACTGGCAAATCTGGTAATCGAGGCAAAAAAAAGGCATACAGTAAGAGCCCCCCAAATGCTGATGTGGTCCCATGCAGTGATTCCGTTACCAAAACTCTGCCCAAAAGGATGTTCCCCGTAGCACAAAAAGATTTATCTAGAAGTTAATTTAGGCCTCCGGGCCCCAGCTGATACCACTGATAGAGGCTGGTAGGAAAAAATTAAGAAGCAAATAGCCCGAGTACCATGTGTTTGGCTGTAGGGGAGCTAAGGGAACAAAAACCAGGCAATGGCTTCATAGATTGGCCCAGACTCTTGAGGCTGAGTGAGGGAATGAGCAGCTGTTCGGAGCAGGAGAAAGGTCTCTCATTGTCCTCTGGACTAGTAGAGGGCCTGCATCCCCCAGCATCCCCAGCAGGTGTCCTTTTGAATGGCCCCCTGCCAGTCCCAGAAAGGACCATCTCTGAAGACCATTTCTCTAGAACACTCAGAGGAACCAGGAAGGACCTACTTTCGGCCTAACTTTCCATAATGATTCCCTTAATCCATGCACTTCCCACTCACCCAGAGAGTTTCAAATCAGACACAGAGGAAGTCAAAAGTGAGAAGTTCTGGGGAGGCTGAATCTGCCCCTAAGGGCCTTCTAGTGTTCACTTGATCCAAGATTCTGCCATCCCCTGTTCTCAGGCCCCTCCCAGCCCTAACATCCCCTGTTCTAAGGCCCCTCCCAACCCTGACATCCCCTGTTCTCAGGCCCCTCCCAGCCCTGACATCCCCTGTTCTCAGGCCCCTCCCAGCCCTAACATCCCCTGTTCCAAGGCCCCTCCCAGCCCTGACAGCCCCTGTTCTAAGCCCCCTCCCAGCCCTGACATCCCCTGTTCTAAGCCCCCTCCCAGCCCTGACATCCCCTGTTCTAACCCTCCCAACCCTAACTATTCACTATATTTATAATCCAAATGTAGTTCACATCCCCAGCTGTGCTGACAATCTCAAACTCCCACTTGACCTGGGTCACTCAGTCCCCAGTCATCTTCACTCCTACATATGTAAACTAAGCAGAAGAAGATCATCCCACTCTCTGACAAATAGATGTTCTATACCCTCAGCTGGGCTCTCACTGCCACTTGGCAATTCCTTCCCTAATCCATTCACTCCCCCCTCTCCTCGGAGCCTGTTCCCAAACTCATCCCTCCTCACAGCTCACGGGGAGCTCCCGTTCCTCTTCCTCTCAGCTGAGAATCTTGCCCATTTTTGGCTGAAGAAAATTCAGGCCATTCATCATAAGCTTCTTCCTCATCTCACATCACCTCGATAGCTTCTGCCATCCTTTCCTCCTGCACTCCTCACACAAAAAGGTAGCTGGGCAGCTGGGTGGTACAGTGGATAGAGCATCTGCCCTGAAGTCAGGAGGACCTGCATTCAAATCTGACCTCAGACACTTAACACTTCCTGGCTGTATGACTCTGGGCAAGTCACTTAATCCCAATTACCCTCAGCAAAAAACAAAAACAAACAAACAAACAACAACAAATATATATAAATATAAACATGAAAAGGTAGCATGGACAAAGGCCTGAGCACAAATCTGGACTCAAACACTTGCTAGTGTATGTAATTTAGGCAAATCTGCCTTAGTTTCCACAACTAAAATTGATGGACTCATCTTTGGCTCAATGAAGACCTTGCTTCCTGAACTGGGCTGTGGATAGAATGGTGGACCTGAGGTCAGGAAGTGTCCTCTTCCTGAGTTTAAAAATGGCCTCAGACACTAGCGATGCGACCCGGGGAAGAGTCACTTACTCTGGTTTGCCCCAGTTCCTCATCTTAAAAAGATCTGGAGAAGGAAATGGCAAACCACTCCAGTTTCTTTGCCAAGCAAACCCCAAATGTGGTCATAGAGAGTTGGACGTGACTGAACAACAACAAACATCTCCTGAAATGAGTATCTGTGTACACATCACGGCTTCCCAGAATACGCTATCAGGGCTCACTTTGCTTCTGCTGATTATATGGAAGCCGAAGAGTTTGATGCTTTTGATAATAGTCATTCTCTCCAAGGTATCGTGGGCCATCCTACCCAAGATGAGGAGATATCCTATGGCAAAGGCAGCAAAGTCATCAGAATGCTTCATGACTACACTGGGGATAAGGGGACTTTAAGAGAAGCATGAACACACTCAACCCACGTTCCAGTGGGAAAACACGCCAGAGAACCTCGGGGAACCTTTGGAAAATTCCAGGGGTCAGCCTTCTAAGGTCGGGAGGACTTCCACGCCTTTCTGTGGAAGTAGATCAGGTAGAAGATGCCAGAGTCCTGAAGGTGTCTCAGAGGGAAATTCTGTGCCCGTGGGCCACAGGATGGAAAGACTGTGCCCCGTGGTTAACTCCTACAACAAGTTCCACAAGTGAAGAACCTCCCGAAGAAAATGACGTTCATTTTGATGGACAAACCAGAGACGAACGTGGTTTGAGAAAATGTCAAACCCGACCAGTGGGCAAACCTGGGGACGGATGGATTTTTATCACTCAAATCCATGTTGAGATCCCATTGAGCCCACTGAGAGTCAGATGTATGACACCTTTCTTTCCTTTCTGTGGCCCAACTTCAGCTAAGGAATGATCTTTTTTCTTTGGGCCAAGCTGGAATCATTAGTATTGTAGATGTTCTAAAAATTGAGGGGAGAATTTATGAATAAATCCAATTAACTGGGGGTTCTCTCAACTTTCTTGTCCCACTTGGATTTCTAGGAGAAAATCCAGCCTTTGTGAAAGAAGTTTTTTTACCCAGAGGAGAGCCCGGGCTGGGATCATCCACTGGCGAAGGCCATCTAGAAAGAGAGAGAGAGAGAGAGAGAGAGAGAGAGAGAGAGAGAGAGAGAGAGAGAGAGAGAGAGAGAAAGAAGAAAGAAAGAAAGAAAGAAAGAAAGAAAGAAAGAAAGAAAGAAAGAAAGAAAGAAAGAAAGAAAGAAAGAAAGAAAGAAAGAAAGAAAGAAAGAAAGAAAGAAAGAAAGAAAGAAAGAAAGAAAGAAAAAGAAAATTTATGAAAAGCAACTGGGAAGAACTTTATCACTATGAGGGAGTTTTTAATATAAAAACAAATAGAGCTAGATAGAGGGATTTGCTTTCTTCAAGGGCACTCAAGATCTCTCAGTAGAACATTTTATGCAACAGGACTGTAAACATATCCTATTGAACACCACTTGGCTAAAGTGCCTCACAGCAGCAGATCTCCCAGGCCACAATGTGAACCTCCTAGCACTCAATCACTTTAGGCCTGGGCTGCCTATAGCTCGGAGAAGGTACGACTACCTGCAGCTGATTTCTATGCCAAGAATTTGGAGTCTTTTCTCGAGCCAAGGAGATTGGACGATGAAAGTAGTTACCTGGTTCCTGTTCGTGTTCCAGAATTAAATTCTATTTTTACAAAAGGGAATATCAATTCAGAAAAAGAAAATAAATGTGATAGCAATAAAATAGAGAATAATGAAACTGAACCCCCCAAAAGTGTGCCAGAAATACTAATTTTCAGAATGTGCTGAAACTGATAAGGATAAAATGATGGAGAAAGAATAATCAATTGATAAATAGTCATTTATTAAGTGCTGGGCACTGTGCCAAGTGGTAGGGATACAAAAAAGGCAAAAGATGGCGCCTTCCCTTGAGAAGCTTATAATCTAATAAGCTTTCTCCCAATCTAATGGGAGAAACAAAGTACAACTATGTACAAAGAGATTAAAGACAGGATGAATGGGAAATTATTAGAGATGGGAGAAATTAGAATTGAGAGGTTGAGAAAAAAGGAGAATAAAAGAAAGCAAAAGGACAAAAATAATAGAGAACAGAGCAAAAACAGATCTCTACTCATTTCTCTGGTTTTCAATGATCTTTGGATTAGAAAAAGGACAAAATGGAAGTGGACTAATGATACTTAGTTTAAGTTAGAGGATATCAGACTTCTGTTGATGAGTTCAAGCCACCGGATCCAAATGAACTATATCCCAAGGTCCAGAAAGAACTAGCAGATGTGATTGTTGAGCCCCCACCAGTGATATAGAAAAGACCATAAAAAAAGGAGAAGTAACAGATGATTAGAGAAAGGGCTACTATTATTCTGATTTTCAAGAGAGAGGGGAAAAAGAAAGCCTAATAATTATATGCATATAAATTCAACTTAAATTCCTGGTACAATTTTTTTTCCCTGAGGTACCTGGGGTTAAGTGACTTGCCCAGGGTCACACAGCTAGGAAGCATCCACTGTGCCACCTAGCTGCCCCTCTGGTACAATTTTTGATTATAATATTAAAGAGATGGTTTGTTAAAAGCTAGAAAAGAAACAGAGACATCTCCAAGAGCTTATACTGCCAAACCAGCTTCATCTCCCTTTCTGGATGAGGTCCATAGACTGGTATATCAGCAGAACGTTGTATGTGATTTCTGTAGATAGATTTTAGAATTTGACAAAATATTTCATGCTAGTTTTGTGGAAAATAGAGAGAAATATGGACTAGATGGTGTGGTGGATCTGAATGAGTTGCTCCTAAAGAGTGACTAGTTAGATGGCAACTCAGAATGAGGTACCCAGTGGAGGGGCCCAGGGTTTTACACAGTTTCATCTTTTTTATTAGTGGTTTGGATGGAAACACTGATGACATGTTTATCAAACATTTAGCAAATGACGCAAAGTTCAGAGGATTCTGAAAGAGAGTTAAAAGCCAAAGAGATCTTAACAGGGCCGAATATTGGTCCAGATCTAAGATGATATTTAATAAAGGAAAACTTTTCCGCTTGGGTTCAAAAGCTCATTTTCACAAGGCAGGGGCGGGGAGGATTAATGTGGCTAGCTCGCTGTTCATCTGAGAAAGAGCCATGAGTTTTAACAACCTGCAATCTTGATACGAGCCAACGGTGCAACATGGCATTGGAAAATTCGAGATGAAATCTGAGGTCTCATTAAGAGAGGTATCACTTCTAGGAATAGGGAGATGATTGGGCTCTGCCCCTTGAAACCACATCTGGAGAAATGCCTTGCTCCCCTTCACCCCCATTAGATTATAAGCTCTTGGAAAGTAAGCATTGTCTTTTTTTTTTTCTTATCCCCGATGCTTTACACAGAACCTTGCACAAAACAAGCACTTAATTTTTTTTTTGGTTGTCCACCCCTGTGTTTGGTTTTAGGCCTGATGTTTTGGAAAAAATATTGATTGAACTGGAGAAATATCTGGAGTATAATCCGAATAGTAAAGGATCTCAAGTCCACATTATATTAGGCTTAGTTGGAAGAATCGGGCATGTTTAAGCTGTTTAAGCTGGTGAATAGAAGATTGGCAGGGGCGGGGGCAATATTTCTCTTTAATTATTCTGTATGTACTCAGAGAAATACATTCATTATATTGTTTTAAAAATAGCAACAGGGATGAGAGCGGGAGGAAGCTAAGATACTATTGTTCTCAGTTATTGAATCAAACACACACACACACAAAATGAGTGTTTGACAGTCATTAAAAATATCAACTCAAGAAAGGATTCATTACCTATTTATTTGCATCGCCAGTACTTAGTACAATGTTTGCTTAATAAATGTTTATTGACTAATAATTATATATGGGAAAATTGGTCAGCAATGGTTGGGAAACAGGGTGACCTAAATCTCACATCATATCGCAGAATGAATTTCCAAATATACATTTTTGAAAATGACTTTTAAAAGATGTTTATTTCAAAGGATGCTGTGAGTAAAGGGTTGTCTCAGTGGGCTTTCGGGAGCACTAGTTGGAAACTGCAAAAAGACCAGTTTGGGCTTGAGTGAATAACAAGCTCCCAAACATTTATGTGTCCCAGTATGGAGAGCACTGCCTCAAGAGCAAATAGGTACCCCTCCTGGGAGGTCTTTGAGCAGGAACTGGATGAGCCCATTGCAAATCAGGGAGTTCCTGTTCAGGAACAAACTCCACTGGATGGAGCTTTGGAGATTCTGAGACTCTTCAGTTCTAGGATTGGATGATTCTGAGCAAGTCTCTTCTCCACTCTGGTACTCCCCTGGAATGGGGCCAAGTTTGGGCTCCAAGGATGTCTCTTATGAATGTCACCAACATTCAAAGCCCTTCTGTTCCAACATCCTGTGTTTTAGCAGCTTCTCTCCTGGGTATTCTAACGTTCCTGATCTGGTTTCCTCAGGGCTGATTTTCAGGGATATGAAAATGGGGTAGAAGGAAGTTCCCTCTTCTCCTTAGAGAAGTGGAGAAAAGAAATCAGCAACCTCTGTGAGGTGAGAGGCAGACACCGTGTGCCCCCCAACACACACACACACACACACACACACACACACACACACACCTGACCAATCCTGATTCTGCCCCAGGTAACAGAATCCACAAAGAAGGTGATTTCCCACCAGATGCAATGAGAGAGCATTTTGTGCCTGGGGCAGCGAGGAGGAGGGAAAGGGGAGGGCTGGGGGGTGGGGGGAGAGATGAGGACCACACCCGGGGAGCTGAGTCACCCTGCAATGTTTTGGTTTGAGGTAATGAAACCTTTCTTCTAAAAGAAAAAAAATTTTCCATTGATGATTTAAACATCAGTAAAGGCCACTTTGCAAATATTTACATTTGACTTAATGAATTTCAGCCCTTAAAATGCCCACAAGAGCAACCAGTGAGCCTCGCTCTTGGATCGCTGTTTTCTTTGCTTAGATGTCCCCTAATTTCTGAATTTTCCCTTCTAGTCGGTAGGATGACGTTCATTATCTCTGGATTTTTTTTTTTCAATTTGAGTCATTACATCAAGAACTTTCCAGATTTCTTTAAAGCCTTCATGCTTATCAATCTTAATTGTGTTCCATTACAAGAAGGCAGGGCCAATCTATTTCACCATTCCCCCACTGCTGTAGATTTCTGTTGCCTTTCCCCAGTTTCCTGATTACAAACTACCAGCTATAAATATCTTTGGCCAGCTATAAATATCTTGGAATTAATAGCTCTTTTCCTCCCCTTTTTGACAATTCTCTCAGGGTACATTCCCAACGGCAGAAGATTAAGCCAAAGTACACCATTATTTTTGGAATTTTTGCATGGTGCTACCAAATCATTACCTAAAAAGAAAAAATTTCCCTACTTTTTGCAATTCCACCAACCATGAATGAGTGTACCTTTTCCTCTTGAACCTCACTGGCACTGAGTTTTGTTGTTTTCGATTACTTTTGCTTTTAAATATATGTATTTTATTGTATAAGTATGTATACATATATTGGATGTAATATATATTGTATTATATTTAATAGATATTGTACTAGTTGTCATCTAGGGGAACGAGTGAGGGAATGGGGGGATTGGAACACAAGGTTTTGCAAGGATTGATGTCGAAGAATTATCCATGGATGTTTTGAAAAATAAAAAGCTTTAATAAATAAGTAAATATGTAAAGATATTTATTTTGTATTTATTCTGTATATACTCGTACAAGTACACTCATAACACTGTTTAAAAAGTAGCAACAAGAATGAGACTGGGAAGAAGCTAAGGTACTGCTGCTCAGTTTTTGAATCACACACACATATACACACACAAGATCAGTGTTTGACAGTTTAAAAAAAATATCAATTCAAGAAAGGATTCATTAACTAATAGTATTTATTTTTTTGCATCTCCAGTATTTAGCACAGTGTCTGCTTAGTAAATGTTTGTTGCCTATTGACTAATAACTACATATGGGAAAAATGGTCAGCAACATGGTGGGAAATAGAGTTACCTAAATCTCATACCATGTACCAGAAAGAATCCCCACTATAATATAGATTTTTGAAATTGGTTTTAGAGAGATATTTATTTCAAAGGATGCTATTATTATGGCAGTTTTGGAAGGGAGATAATTTTTTTATCTATTAAACAACCATAGGACTCATAGGATGTAAGCTCCCTGAAGGCAGAGATCGATGGGGACTTAATAAATTCTTTTGATTGATTTGCTAAATTGATAGATGGGAATTAGTATAATCAGCATTGTTTTAATTGTTGCCTTTTTGATTATCAATGAAGCTAAGCGATTTTCAAGTCATTATTAACAATCCAAATTTCCTGTTGGATAAATTCAATTTTTGCTTATCCTTTGGATGTTGCCTTTGGATATCTATGACAGTTCCTCCTAGGGGAAAAGGAAGGGAATAATTTTATCTCCCCCAACTTTGTTGATGTAATCACAGAAGGTCAAGGGACAGATCACAGAGAGACAGAGAGTTAATATTTTTTTAAACGAGGTATAAAGACATGTCTAAAAATGTGAGACAGTTTCCCTAATGAAATTGAAAAGGCTGTTGACCATTCAGCCATACCCTTGGAAGCCTTTAAAAAGTTAAATCTGTCAGTCTTGGAGACAGCTGAGGTACAATTGGGGCATAGTTTGAGGCTAAAGCCAACTTTGTCAGTATTAATCAGGAGTCTTTACCAAAGGATGGTGGGGAGGAGGGATTTTTCTCTTTCCAAACTCTATCAACCATGATATCTTATATGGCATCCAATGATAGTATACATATGATGAGGTCCTGGCTCACTGGGTGGGGTTAGCAGAGAAGGTCTGAAGTACTGAAGAGATTGCTCCCTGAGGTGAGCAGGGAAGGGCATCGATGGGGACCAGATCAACCTTCCAGGCCCACCCTCTGTGGAGGTCTTGGGTAACTCTACCTTACTGGAACCAATCAGATGTCAAACCGTTAAGATTAAATTTTCTCTATAAATCTGTCCTTGGATCAAGCCATCTTTGCTGAATCCCTTTTAGGTTAGCCTGCCATAGGATACTGCCTAGTCCTGTCTTACTCCCCTCATGGTGTCTTTCTCCTTCTTGTAGATAATTAAGTATTTTAGGGTGCTAAATCCCTCTTAGGATTTAGCCTGCCACTTACACTCCCACCTCATGGACTATTCCCTTTCTTCTGATTCTGAGTTCCACTGAAGAACTTGGTTTTTTTTTTCCATAGTTAATTGTTAAAACCCCTTTCTTTACTAATTGTATGCTCTCCCAAATCTATTTCATATTTACCATTCTATTGGTATTTATATATATTTATTTATATAAATATGTATTTATACATATTGTATTTTTTCATTTTGTCTGTAACCCTTTCTCATAAATAAACCTACCTTTTGCCAAAGAGAACGGCCTTTGTGAATTCTTCACGTGACCGAACCCCAACATCTGGTGCCAGTTGCTCTCCTAAATTTCATCAGTTGGTCCCTGAACATCAATCTCATCATTTGGTACCGAACCTCACATACATCATACATACCCATCAGTTCATTTACTGAGACAGTAAGTTTATAAGAAAGACACTAGCTGTGGCTCACTGATTTGCCATTGATGAGTAAATGGTAAATAATGTATATTTATACTTCTGTAATAGGTAGTTTAAACGTCTTGGAAAGTTAAGTTTTGTATACTTAGTCATTGTTATGAGAATAAACCAAACTTGTTGCCCTTTAATAAAATTATTTAAATGGGGGTCTTGGGGGGGAAGGAAACACTATTAAGAGACACCATATCCCACAAGGAGCAGAGATATAGACACAGGAAGTCAGAGGCAAGACTAAGTGTGACCCCAGCAGCCCAAAAAATACTGCAAATAGGGGTTCAAGAGAGAGGGTTTAGAGTCAAGAGAAACCCAAGGATCCCAGGTAAGTGACCCAAATATCAGAAATGTTGAGTCCAGGGTTCTTGAAGACACCATAAGCAGAGAAAGGACAGCGGGGCCTTACTGTCCCAGAGACATAAGTTGGCTTGGCCACAAGTGTTTCTTTGTGTGCATCTCACTTCATGGCCACAGTATATTTGTATTGCAGGTGTACCCCAGGTTTATGAGACAATGTTTGTAGCCAGTTATACTATGTCTTCATAATAATGCCTTTAGTTTAAGCTAATTATGCCTACTGACTGACTATTAAAAGTAAGTTCACCAATGGGGACTTGGGAATTAGTTTTAAGAGTTGATATATACACAGTGTATCTTGAACCTGTGAGAGCACTTACCCTCTAAGGATACAACCTGCAAATCTATGAGTGTTCAGCAAGGAAGATGGCCAAGAGGGAGTGGTATACTTATATGTTTCAGATGGTGAATTTTTATATAACATATTCACCATAAACATTTTCCTATCTGTTCTTTCCCTTTTTCTTTATCCTAATGCTTTTGTTGAATTTTTTTATCCCTAATGATTCTATTACTTAATAAATAATAAAGTTATTTTCCTCTCACAATTGACATTCGTAAATAATTTTTAGTATATATTACGTTCAATATATATACATATATATATTAGATATTCATTCTGGCATATGGTGTGAGATGTACCCCTAAAACTGTTTTCCATCACATTGCTAACCCTATTGTTATCGTCAATAGCCGATAAATACTGTGTTAAGTACTGGAGATACAAAGAAATAAATATTATTGGATAATGAAACCTTTCTTGAGGTGATATTTTCCATGACTAATACCAATTTGTGTTTGTATTTGATTCAATATCGGGTACTTTTTTTTCCCCTGAGGCAACTTGGGTTAAGTGACTTGCCCAGGATCACACAGCCAGGGAGTATTAAGTGTCTGAGATCAAATTTGAACTCAGGTCCTCCTGAATTCAGGGCTGGTGCTCTATCTACTGCTCTACCTAGCTGCCCCTCAGGTCTATTTCTTAAAGAAGCCTTTTCTGTCCCTGTTATCGTCAGTATTCTCTCTCTTCCTTCCAATATTCTTGTTTTTATTTACATAATTGTTATTTGTCTTAGTAGGATATAAGCTCATTGAGAACTATTTATTGCTTTGTGTTTATATTCTGTGTTCAGCATAGACTCTTGCACACAGTAGATGCTTAATAAATGTTTCTTCAGTTGAATAAAGCAGGAAGAAGTGGAAGTGGGATATTTCGAGAAAGCCTGATTAGAGACTAAATTAATCAAAAGCTTCCCAAAGGCAATAATGGTCGAAATTAGGACATTTGATGAAAGGATGTAAGAAGGACTCTATACTGATTGGAGGATAAGCCCACCTGAATTTCCAAGCTTCCGATCTCTTAATTTCCCTATTTCCTTATATAAAACCAGATAATTTTTGGGATAACCACTTTGCTCTATGTTTAAACTCTGAGAATGGAAATTCACCTTTTACCCAATATGCCATTAATATTCTCCTCCCTTTGTTTTTCAATATAAATTAAATTATGATTTTCTCTGACTTGACAGACCAACCCATTGGCATCCCAATTGACGTTTTATTAAATATCAATATTAAATTCACTGTAATCACTCATTTTTTCTACATTAATTCAAAGTATATGAATCCATGCATGTCGTGTTAGTGATTTAGGTCTTCCTTTCCTTACTCATTAATATTTTAGATTTTCTGAATAAAAGTTATGCGTTTTTTTATTTAACACCCAAATATTAAATGGGTTTTCTTATGATAAATGAGATTTATTTATGATATCTTCTTTATTACTAGGAAGTTGAATGAGTAATCCTTGTGGTTATTCTTTTATGCTACAAATTTGCTAACTCTCAAGTTACTTTTTGGTTGACATGGTTCAATTTTCTAAGAATACAATCATGTCACTTGCTAGTAATGACAATTTGACTTCTTCTTTTCCAATGCTCATTCCTTGGATATCTTCTCCCTGTGTTTTTGCAATTGCCAGCATCTTAAATACCATATCAAATGAAAATAATGGTAGAGATTTGAGATATTGTGTATCCATTCTTTCAACAAGCATTCATTTTTATATTCTATTTTCTTCCAATTACATGAAAAAGCAATTTTAACATTGATTTTTTTTAATTTGTTTTCCAAATTCTCTCCTTCCTTGAGAAAGCAAGAAATTTGATGTAGATTATACACACGTCATAATGCAAAACATTTCTATATTAGCCTGTTGTGGGGGGAAAAAAAAATACACACAAACGAAAAAGAAAGAAAGGAGCAAAGAAACAAAGAACAAATAAAAGCCTGGTTTTCACTCAAACTCCATCAGTTCTTTCTCTGGGAGTAGGTAGAATTATTTCCTCATGAGTTTTTCAGAATTGTCTTGGAGCATTGTATTGTTAAGAATAGCTAAGTCATTCCCATCAACGAGTGTTTGTTAGGCCTTCAGAGTGTATCAGGCACTGTGCTAGGCTCTCTTATCAAGAGAGAAAAAAAAACGAAATAGATCCTGCTCCACTGGAAGGAAGCAATGTATATACAGAAATAGGAAATGTTCCGGTTTTTGCTACCCAAAATAAAGGCTAAAAGCTATTAGTCTTGATCCTGATAGATATGCAAAGTAAAAAGGGGGAAGGCAGGCTTGGTGAGTGGAGGACAATGACCTTCCTGACTCACCTTTTGTTTGGGCTAAAATTCGTTCACATGCTAAGCAAAAGAGAGTCTTGGAAATATCTAACCCAAAGTTAGAGAACTACCTAGAATATAGGACTTCATCTTCACCCCAATAATATTTCAGAAAAAAAAAAAGCTTCAGCTTTTTTGGCTACAAACTCAGTGTCATGTCTATGACAAAACCCAAACAAATAAATTATTAGGCTGTCCTTATGAGAAAGAAGTTGTGACGACTATACCCTAGCAGACTGAGACCAAGATGGCTTGGCCGGCTCTGGAAATAAACCGAGAAGAGAACATCATGGAGTCATGTTCAGCAGAGACAACATAGGCAGCTTCTAGAATATACAACTATCACCACAGAACCAGCGAAAGCCAGGGGAGAAGAACTACTCATCCATCACCATGAGACCCCTGGGAACTCAAGAGACTATACAGGATCAATATGTGCAGAGAGATGGGAGCAGGTCCAGTGAGAACAGTCTGAGGGAATCATCAAAAGGTGTCACAGTCACAACTATTTCCAGGGTTCATATTTCTTATGTGTGGTCTCTACATGTGGTCTCAACTTCCTCTCTCTCAACCGTGTGTGGATTTGTGGGAAAAGGCATTCTTTATTTATAAAGGAATTATTGTTCGTTTTCATTCTGTGCTATTTCCTCAAATGCTTTTGCTTTGAATTAATGGTGTCCTCTGGCTGGAGAATCAGTAGACATTAATATGCCCTTACTAATTACTTATGTACTAAGCGCTTATGTACTCATTACTAATTTAAGGGCTTTCAGGGTTACCTGTGGTTTTGAATGCATGTGGTTCCATAGAGTCGTTTGAACCTGAATTTGCTAGTTCACGTGAGAGATGCTACGCAGAACACTTTGAATGAATTCAAGGTCATGTTTTGTATAACTTCACAAGTGTCTTCTCTACTGGGGACGGGGCAGTGGGGAGGGAGGAAGGAAGAGAATCTGAAACTCAAAAGTTTTAAAAAATGTAAAAACTGGTTCTACTTGTAAAAGGAAAATAAATGTGTGTGGGTGGGTGTTTGTGTGGGTGGGTGGGTGTATGTAAACAAAAAACCTCAACTTCCTTCTTAGTGGTATGACCCTGGGCAAGTCACTTAACCCCAATTGCCTCAGGAAAAAAAAACTCAAGTTCAATTTCCATTTCCAATGGGATAAGAACTAACAAGTGGTATATATGTATACTGCTGTTGCTCTACAAGGAAAGAGAAATTGAAAAAAGGGAAAGATGGGAATGCTTTTGACTTTCTGCCCTCATATGTCATGTCTGCTCCTGATTTTAAGCAGATGTCTTTTATCATGTTGGAGAAAAATCCCTCTAAACATATTCTTTTAACTCTTTTTATAATGAAAGCCTAAAAATATAATGGCGTCATTTTAGCTACTTCTCCAAGGTAACTCCTTCATTCCCTCCTTGGTTGTGTCCCCAGAAGACAACTCTAGTTCAGGGAACTAGGGGTAACTGAGGGGATGGGGGTTTTCTAATGCTGTCACTTGTAAGCCTCTGCCACTGAGTTTCCCATTGATTATTCAGTACATATCAATTAGGCAACTGAAATTCATTAGCTTTTAGTTAGAAGTGCTTATAAGGTGGCCTAGAAGAATAGTCGGTACAAAGTATTGCCCTCCAAAGTCTGGGATACACCTTTCTACAAATCCATAGAACCCAAGGGAGAGTGGACTCAAGCTTAGACAGCAGATGGAGTAAGGGATCATTCACATCTCCTGATAGATTGGAAGTCCTTTCCTCCCATTCCAGAATCCTCCTGAAATCCCCCCGAGGGAAGCTTAGAAGGCTTCAGCCCTTGGATATCTGAAAGCTGCAATTGGCTCTACCCCAGAGAAGTCACACTCTCTGAAACTGCCATCCCTTGTCCAGCTCCTGGCTGGATTCATTGTTTGTCACTGGTCCGGTCATGGACCATGGAGGACGGAGATGGGGAGGGGGTGGATTGTGACACTCCCTCTGGGCTCGGTCCACCCCGACTCCCTGTTGCTGGACACAGAATAATCTGCCTCCTCAAAGCTTTTCCAAATCGATTGTTGGAATGGAATCCCCTCTGCTGGCCCAGAATTGTGGTTAATTCTTTCCACAAATCCCAAGGATTTGATGACCCGATTTCATCCCATGGCTCAGTGCCCTTCACACCTTCCTAACCTAATTAACCAGGATGTTCTGTACCTAATTAATGATTGATTCCATAGAGGTGTCTGGGAATTACTCAACCGAGATTTCCGTATTAGATTGATTCTGTACTCAAAGAGGTGTTCTCATCTGTTAACATATCTTGTTAGTTATAGTCATTGGGGTTAAAGGGGAGAAATCCTCCCTCTTAAATAATCACGTAGAGAGTTAGATTGTCTTTTTTGTGTGTGTGTGTGTGTGTACTTGCACAGTATCACAGAACTAGAAAGGACCATAAAAGTCCCTTAATCTGATCTCCTCCTTTCACCCAGACAAATAGTAGTGGCTTGCCTAAAATTCGCTAAGCTGAGATGCTGCCTTATCTTGATAGTTTTTCCGATAATGTGTATCTAGCGGCAATCCTGCAAGGTCATGATGAATACATTTTGAAATGTTCTGCCAGAGAACACTTTCTTTAACACTTTAGATCTGCATTCATTAGGGAGATTTGTCTATAATTTTCTCTTCTTAGTATTCTGTTTTTTTCCACAGGTTTTTCGATCTGTATCACATTTGGATATGGAAGATAAGGGGAACATTTGCCCAGCCTTTGTTTAGAGACCGACAAGAACTTCCCATCTCCCCCCCTCCCCCGGCAGCCCATTCTACTTTTGGTTGTTTGGACTTCAATTCTTTAATAACTTTTTTTCTTCTATTAGACAACTTCAGTGGATAGAGGACCTAGGGTCAGAAAAACCTGAGTTTAAATCCAGCCTCAGATATTTACTAGTTGTGAGACCTTGGACAAAATATTTAACCTCCATCTAGCTCAGTTTCCTCATCTGTTAAGTGGGGTGATTATAGGTTTCTCAGGATTGTCATGAGGATAAAGTGAGATTTGTAAATCTCCGAAAACCGTCTTTTCAGTCATATCCTACTTTTAGTGACCCCATGTGGAGTTCTCTTGGCAGAGATACTACAGCAGGTTTGCCATTTCCTTCTCCAGTTCATTTTACAAATGAGGAAACTGAGGTAAACAGGGTTAAGTGACATGCCTAGGGTCACATAGCCAGTAAGTATCTGAGGCTAGATTTGAACTCCTGACTCCAGAGCTGGTAATCTATATATACTGTGCCACTTAACTGGCCCTGTATAAATGCTACTATTATTAAATTTGCCTTTTGCCACTTCTACTGATTGATCCCGGCTTTGGGCTTTGACAACAAGAACAAGTCTCCTCCCTCTTCTACATGAGAGCCTTTCCAATACTTCCGTCTCCCTTCCCCAAGTCCTCTCTGATCCATTTGTGTTTTATTGTGCTGTGCCGAGGGGGATGTAGGTCTAACCCATTTTTTGACAAAACTACATTTTTTCCATTGTCTTTATTATCCAATGAGTTCCTTCCTCATTGTTTTGTGATCTTAAATAAATTAAACACTGAGCTATTGCCTGTATCGGTGTCTAATAAATGTTCATTTCCTCTCATACAATAATGGGATAAAGAGAGGGACAAGCACATTGCTTTGTAGGTGCTGCTGCAGGTATAAACTCAACCACAAATAGTCCCTATGTGTTCCCTGCCTGAGTGTGTTCCTGCCAAAGCCCTGACCATGTGAATTCCCTGACTTCTGCCTCTCCACATATGTTGCCTTCATGTGTTTACTCTTTCCATTAATGTATATGTGTCAGATTATAAGTCAGATTTTACAGACAATCTGTAAAGGGCTGAAACTCTGAGTTGATGCGTGAAGTAGGACAACCGAGCACTTAAGGCTAACTACCGATTGGCCAATACTCTATATACTTGGAAAATGGCCCTTCCCACTATTCTGTGCTGGCTCGATCTGTTGGTGTATATAGAGAATTGTGGGAAGGACCAGGGGGTGGAGTAAGACTAGCCAGGGTCATTTTGACAGTAGAGGAAGAGAAGGAAGGTCCTGCATCCATCCTGTTCACGTCTACTCCTAAAGACCAAGAATAAAAACCAAGGACTTTTGCTTATCCTGACTCCGGCTGATTCTAAGGTATCCAGGGGATTAACTCGGTCATCACAGCGATCTGTTTATTTCTACTTTTCTTACCATTTTATTAAATACCTTTGCTTTGAATTCATTGTGTCTTCTGGGTGACTAGTAAAGTAGATACATCAGTGGGGGCTCGCAATCTATGTCTGAGTGGACTCTTAGAGTATCTGGAATATGTGGAGCGCCATCTCCGGGGTCCTTGTGTGTGACTAGGAGAGATGAGCCTACATGATACAGTCATATTTTTTTTGGCTCTGTACTGGCTTTGAAAATACTACTTTATCCAATTTCCAGTAGTTTTTTTTTCTTTTTTTTCTTTTTCTTTTTTTTTTTTTTTTAAGCAACAACCGTCTCTTTTCTGCGATCATTAAAATAAGCCTTCAGGAAGACAAATTTGCCTCTAGAATTGCCGATGATACCGCCATTATATTTAATGTAATTTTTGATTAGTGCTGTAATTTGGTGTAAAAGCTCTTGGTCTTTGCCCAAACGATTCCACAAGTTATAATTGAGTTTCCATCTGAGCCAGTTTATTTCGCTCCTACTTGCTTTGCTGATTGCTATTTTTATTGACTCACAAGTGTAATGTTTAAAATTCCCATCTTTCTGAATTTCTCTCTAACTCAAAGCCTTGAGGTCTGTGAATTTTTTTAATATTTTGATAACTATATTTCAATATAATTCTTTTGTGATTCTATACATTTTATTTTATGCATTAAAAAATATTCAGCTTCACCAGAACCCTCCTGGGACCTAGCTTCCTTTGACCCAGTGCTGGGACGGTCAGAGATGCAAGAGGGAGGTCAGCAGAGAGACTGGGACAGAAGAGGTAAATGTGAGAATTGTCAACATAAATCCATGGCTGCTACTGGAGTAGCATAGAGGAGAAAGAGAAGAGGACCCCGAGGGACACTTATGGATCGAGGGCATGATCTGGAGGAGGATCCAGCAGATCCAGCAGAGGAGGAGAACCAGGAGAGAGTAATATCCTGAAAATCCATAAAGAGGAGAATATTAGGGGCACGTAGGTAGCACAGTAGATAGAGCACCAGCCCTGAAGTTAGGAGGACCTGAGTTCAAATCTGTCCTCACTTAACCCTTCCTGGATGTGTGACCCTGAGCAAGTCTCTTAACTCTAATTGCCTCAACAAAAGAAAGGAAGGAAGGAAGGAAGGAAGGAAGGAAGGAAGGAAGAAAGAAAGAAAGAAAGAAAGAAAGAAAGAAAGAAAGAAAGAAAGAAAGAAAGAAAGAAAGAAAGAAAGAAAGAAAGAAAGAAAGAGAGAAAGAAAGAGAGAAAGAAAGAAAAAGAGAGAAAGAAAGAAAGAAAGAAAGAAAGAAAGAAAGAAAGAAAGAAAGAAAGAAAGAAAGAAAGAAAAAGAAAGAGTATTAAGAAAAAGTGATCCACAGTGTCAAAGGATGCAGAGAGGTTCAGGGGAATGAGGATGGAGAAAAGACCACTGGATTTGGCAAGTAAGAAATCACTGGGAACTTTGGAGGGAGCAATTTCGGTGGGATGAGAAGGTGGGAAGCCAGCTTGCAAGGGGTTAAGAAGAGACAGAGGAAAGAAAGTGGAGGCATGTACTGCAGGGTGTTATAAGGGTATCAGGTGCAGGATGGCCTTTATTTAAGCCACCCTTGAAAATCCCTCCGACACAAAGGATTCGCAGGCAAGCACGGACAAATTGGGAAACATGAGATGCTCCGGTTGCCTGCTAGCTGCCTGCCCCCTCCCCACCTTGCACACATTCTGAGCCTAAAGCTCCTTTGAGGAACAGCTGAACAAATAGTCCCCATTCATCGTGGGCCTGCCATTCACAGCGCCCGTCCCAGAACCTCCCAGTAATGCCATGGGGGGCTGGCAAGGTCCGGCTCTCCCGGCCCCTCACGTCACAGTCTTAATCCTTGAGCTTTTGCTGTGAGAAGCACGCATTCATGGGAATGTTCTCAAACTGGGCAGCCAGCGCCTGACTCTTGAACCCAGAACCTTGTGAATTCAGTGTGTTGGGCCAAGGAATTCTATTCAGATTTGCTCTTCCTTGTGGGTTATACGGCACGTACACAGTATTCTCTGTTTGCCACTAAATTAACCCAGTACTTTCAAAATTAGTCCGTGATAACTTACTAACCAAGTCTGATTGGCCGGGACATCGGAAACACCGATGGCTGATTTAGCAGAATCTGAGCCACGATGTGCAAAATCAAGAAAGTGGCCCCTTTATCTCTTTCCTCAGGGTTTCCAAGTGAGTCGCTGCATTGGGGAGGAGCGATGGAGACCCATATTCTCTGACCTGTTGCCATGTGTCCGCGAACACGTGCTGCTTCTAGGGCTTTTACGTTAGACTTTCCCGATCTTGGGTGACTTGAGTGTCTGAAGCTAGAAGTGCCAAAGAAATAAGTAAAACCAGGAGATCCACCAGAGCCATCAGAGGACCCCCTCCCCCAGCAACCAGACTTGGTATCCACAACAGATGAGTCTCTTAGGTGAGAAAACAAAACAAAAACTCAGGAATCTGCTTAACCCGGCCCAGCCGAGACAGGGCCCAACAGCTGAGCTCCTGTGTACTCCCCTTTTGTTTGTATTTCTCTTCCCCAGTAGACTGTGAGCTCCTTGGGGTCAAGGACTATCAATTGCCTTTCTCTGTATCCCCCCCAAATTATCACAGGGCCTAAATAATAAATGATCACTGACTGACTTACAGAGTAAGGAAGGAACATCAGTTACCAGCAATGGGTCCCAAAATCAGACCATGGAGACGCCGGGAAGGAAGGATTCCCAGGAGCCATCCTCATTGTACTTCTGCCCAAGTGTCTCATCACTTTTCAGCTTTAAGTGTGACCCCACTTTCCCCCGGGTGAGTGCAGAAGGGAGAAGACACCCCTAAAACAGAGAATGAATATTTGTTATGACTTGTCTTTGCCGTATCTTCTCGGTAAATATCCCTTTATAAAAACTAATCAATATTGACTAGTTGATTGATATTAGGAAATATATGAGATGTGGATTTAGGGCCAATAGCACTAAAGACTCTCAAAATTGCCCCTGGGATTCTGGAGGGGAAAGTAGTTCTTCCTCCACCAGAGTCTACATTTCTGGTCCAACGTGAGTAAGGAACATGATCCCAGAAGAGTTGCCACATCAGTTTACCCATGAAGTCAATCCTAAGATTGCAAACATCTGTTTTCTAGATCACTGGTCTCTGAGAAAAAGAAAAGGAAAAATCAGAAAAAGGAATTGGAAGGCCAAAAACTTGCCCCCTCAGGGGATCTGGGTCATTGAAGGCCACTTAGCAATTGCTTCTCCTACATTTTCCATTCCTGGGTGAGGAAATCCCCATTCCTTCCCCTTCTTGCTACACGATATTATGGAAATCCTAGTCCAGGGCCTAGTATGGGAGAGGGGAAAGAAAGGGTGAGCCATTTCACAGACGGACCTTCTAGAGACAATGACTAGGATGATGATGGAGAGGGCAGCTCCTCCAATGAATCCATCCTGCCGAGCCTTTGTCAACAACCAAAAGATGTCAGTGTGGGAGAGACCTTTAAGAAAAAATCCATGTTTTATAATCTCTCGCAGTCGGCCGGGGCGGGAGAGGGGAGAGGAAGGGGAACCTCACCAAGTTACTCAGTGGCTTCCCTCATCATTACAAGCTCTTTATTGTTTTTCCCGGGCTCGGGGGAATAATTCACAGAACGAGAGCTTGACCAAGCAGCTTCTGACAGTGTCTACATGTGAAATTCATTATGCCTCATTCGGAGTTGTGGTCAGAAGCCGTGTTCTATGACAAAAGGCTGCTATCTGCACACTTCCTGTGTGGGCAGTCTGCTTTATCCGTGCTCCTCTGAAATCATGGTTGGTCATTGGGTTGGTCAGAATCTCTGAGTCTTTCCAAGTAGATTTCCTTCAGAATGCTGATGTCATTCTGTAAACTGTTCTCCGGGTTCTGCTTACTGTGCATGCTCCGCATCAGTTCTTGGGGGTCTTCCCACTTTCCTCTGAAATGTAGCATTTTGTCATTTCTGATGATGCAATAATAGTTCACTTCATTCATCTTCCACACTTGTTCAGCCATTGCCCAATGGGGTGACTACCCTCTTAGTTTCCTGTTCTTTGCCACTCCAAGGAGAGCTGCTCAAATATTTTTGTTCTTATGAGTCCTTTTCCTCTTTCTTTGATCTCATTGAGCTAAAAGCCTAGTAGGAATATCACTGGGTCAAAGGGCATACACAGTTTAGTGATTTGGGGTACGCGTATATTTCCAAATTGCTTTTCAGAACGATAACAAATATTTACAAAGCACCTGACGTATGTTCTCGTTGGATCTTCACAACAGCCACGTGAAGTGAGTGCTATTATACAATGATCCCCATTTTTCAAATCAGAAAATTGAGGCAGGGAGAAGTTAAGTAATTCACCCAGATTCACAAAGCCAATAAGTATCTCAGGTAGGATTTGAACTCAGGACTTCTGGAATTCAAGGCCTAGTTTTCTGCACTGAAAGCCAACTAGATATTGACCTATTCCACGGCCCCACCAACACATCCCTTTAGACACCTGCTAGAAAATAATATTGATAGTTCTTTATTCTGAAGTCTTTGTTTTGATCTGAATGCAGAACCCAAATCTGTCTTAAACTATCAATTTAAACCTGTTTGTATTATTTTTAAAGGAGCGGACTGATCATCATAGGAAGGACTTCTCCCTGAAGTCATTAGGGTTTTGAATAGACTAAGAGAAGGAAACCATATTTGATGAACTAGACCACATAGAAACAATTGTACATGATCAAAATAAAGTAAAGAAATGGAGATACCCAATGGAGGGAAGGCGTTAGCATAGATTAAGTCACTCCCCATAGAGATGGGGAAAGGCTTCCTCTAGAAGATGGGGTTTAGATGATGGGGGGGGAGTCTAGAAGATTGCCAGGAAGCCAAGGAGTTAGAGATGAGGAGGGCGAGCATTCCTGGCGGCAGTCCTAACCAGAGCCCAGGCCTGGAGTCTGGAGATGGAACGTCTTGGGTGGAAATACAGCAGGAAAGTTGAGGCTACTGGACTGTAGAGTGCATGAGAAAGAATAAGGTTTAAGAAGACTTGGAGAAATGTAGAGATTTGTGGCTGTTGTAATCATTTATTATGTGGGGAATATGCCATCTATGATATCATTACATGTAATCCATGTTTTACCTTAGTGAAAGAATCGAGCAACGAACTTCCTCCAATCAAGGGTAAGAGGAATATAGCTAAGATGTCTCTTATGACTCCTTTCTCTTTTTTCCAATGTATGTAAATATATCTATATGATTCTCTTGCTGCACAAGAAAAATCAGATCAAAAAAGGAAGAAAATGAGTAAGAAAACAAAATGCAAGCGAACAACAACAAAAAGAGTAAAAATACTATGTTTTGATGAGCTTCCACAGCCTCTCTCTGGGTGTAGATGGTTCTCTTCATCACAAGATCATTGGAACTGGCCTCAATCATCTCCTTGTTGAAGAGCCATGTCCATCAGAATTGATCATCACATAATATTGCTGTAGCTGAGGATAATGAGCTCCTGGTTCTACTCACTTCACTCAGCATCCGTTCATGGAAGACTTTCTAGACTTTTCTGAAATCAGCCTCTTCATTTCTTAGAGAACAATAATATTCCATAACATTCATATACCATGAGTTATTCAGCCATTCTCCCACTGATGGGCATCCACTCGGATTCCAGTTTTATGACTCCTTTCTAACAATAAAACCCAATACCCATGATTATAGAAGAAGGAGGAGGAGGAGGAAGAGGAGGAGGAGCAGGAGGAGAAGGAGGAGAAAGACGGAGGAGAAGGAAGGAGGAGAAGGAGAAGGAGAAGGAAAGAGGAGAAGGAGAAGGAGAAGAAGAAGGAAAAGAGAAGGAGGAGAAGGAGAAAAAGGAGAAGGAGAAGGAGAAGGAGAAGGAGGAGAAGAAGGAGGAGACTTGGAAAGTGGTAGATGGGAGGACAGAAGGGCTGTAAACTCCAAACAGGATTTAATGTCTCATTCTGAAGGTAATAGGGAGCCCCTGGAGTTTCCTGATGCTTAGAATGAGGTGAATCCATAAATTTGTCTTTAGCAGACTTGTACCCAGAATACATCGCACACTTCTAAGAGAGAAATGAGACTAGCCACCCATTGGCAGGGGAACGCATAGAGAAGCCCAGACATTGTGTCAGGAAGAAGCTTAGGGATCCCAGGAATGACCAAGAGGACTGAGGAAAGCCAGGCCTTCAAGAGATGCTTCAATCCTGGAGCAGAGTCAGAGGCCGGAAAAAGGAGTCTCTTGTCTCTGAGACTGGCCCTTCTTGGGAGTGGGAATCTCACTGGGCTGGCAAGCAGTGGAACAGATTTTCCTTTTGGCCCAGTGAGTCAGAGACTGGGAATAAATGTCTCTCCTTCATTCCTTTTCCACAATCCCAGGGTTCCCGTCTAGCTGCCCCGAGAGTGCTGGGAGGACAGCAGTATTACAGTGGATTGTTCTTATTTAGTCATTTCAGTTCTGCTACTTCATGAGCCCATTTGAGTTTGTGTGGGTTTCTTGGTTCCATTTAAGGTTTTCTCAAAAAGGACACTAGAACGGCTCGCCATTTCCTTCTCCAGTCCATTTTACAGATAAGATCACTGAGACAAATAGGATTAAGTCACTTGTCCAGGGATGCAGCTAATAAGTGTCTAAGGCAAGATTTGAGCTCAGGTCTACTTGATTCCAAGTCTGCTGCTCCATCTACTGTGCCCCCTAGCTGCTAGCTGTCCTATAAACACACACATACACACACACACACACACACACACACACACACACACACCATCAATTTATTGTTGTTCAGTTGCACCTGACTTTCTGTGACCCCATTTCAGATTTTCTTGGCAAAGATACTAAGTGATTTGCCATTTCCTTCTCCAGCCCATTTTACAGATGAGGAAACTGAAGCAAACAAGATGAAGTAACTTGTCCAGGGTCACAAGCTAGCGTCTGAGGTCATATTTGAACCCGGGTCTTCCTGACTACAAGCCTAGGAGTCCATCCACTGCATTATCTAGCTACTCTTTTATTTGGTTGTGTTCCCAGAGAATATTATTTAAGACTAACATTTATTGATCAAGTATTCACTCAATCTTAATGGACATTTTAATTTGTCAAACCGGAGTATCTAAAATTTAACAAAACCAGTCTAAGTTTCTCTCCATAAATAACTAAAATACAAACATTAAAGTGAGGTGCAAAATTACGATGTTTTAAAAATTGTCCCGACGCCCATCGGGATTCTAGGCTGTGTCTGAATTTAAGAATACGGTGAGCGAAGTACAAAGTAATCTCCGGACAGCATTTGAGCTCCAATCAATTATTCGATCAACAAGCTTTTCTCCAACACCTACTGTGTGCTCCAACATTGTGCGGGAAGCTAGGGACACATAAAATAATAAATAAATAAAGCAGTATCTATCCTCGGGAGGCTCACGTTGTGCCCAGGCCAGCAGATTTTCTATCTCGAGATTGTGAGTAAATTTTATTTCCTCCCTCAGATTAGATTTGAACCTAGTCAGCAAGCTGTTATCAAAGCTGTAGCATCCCTGAAACTGAGGCTCCCTGGTAAGCAGGGACCAACCCAGGCAGATTTCTTCTGAATGACCGTCCCCTGGTGGCCAACAGAGAAACTGCAGTCTCTTAGGAAAGGGCTCTCTTACATGGGTTAGAGAAATAGGTTCGCTAAGAAAGTGGTGGCTCCGGTATAGCGTCACCTGGTGGTGTTAATTAGATATTGCAGCCCTTCCGATTAGTAATTAATAATTCGCTTGTTTTAAAATTCGCAAAACACAGTAGCAGGTTACATTTATATAGCGCTTCTTTGGGGGAAGGCGCTGTGCTAAGTGCTTTACAGTTTTTTGCAACAATCCTGGAGGGAGGTAATATTATTATCCTTCTTTTGCAAATGAAGCAAACAGAGATCAGTGACTTGCCAAAAATTAGGTCCAAGGCCGAGGTGGAACTCGTGTTTCCCGACTCCGGGTCCAGCCTCTGCCCGCTTCACCACCTGACTCCCAGTCATCCCCTTGGTCTTCTGTGGGCTCAAGGAAGCCAATACACAGGTCACACAATCCGAGAGTCCCACTATGTAGTCGCTCAAATCCCAAGTTGGTCGATTGTTGAGCTTCATCCTCAAAGAGCACCAAAACGACATCATTATGTTAGAGTCCAGTTACAGTGTGTCTCACCGGTGGATCAGACCAACACGAGCTCCGAATGCTCTGCCACAGGTTGGTCACAAATAATCCAGATGAACATTTGGGGTGAATTCTGTAATTTTGAGCATTTCTTTAGGGCTAACTCGATTCCTCTTTGCTCAGAGGATGGAACCTTCTTTAACGAGAGCACGTCATGCTGGCGTCCTGTGCCAGTGTTTCTCATGTCATACAATCAATTCCAAAGTCCTTGAAAGTATCACTTTTTCGGACCACCTTGCAAACGCCTGCCCTGGATGAGTTCTCCATAAAATAAATTTTTTGGAAAGCGGACATTTGGCCTTCAAAGAATATGGCCAGTCCACTAAGTGCATGACCCCAGGCAAAGTCATTGAACCTTGTTTTCCTCAGTTCAAGTATCTGAGACCAGATAAGAAGAGAAAGATGAGTCTTCCTAACTCCAGACATGGTACTCTATCCACTGCAGTGCCCCCTAGCCTTCTTGAAGGGAAGTAGAGCTTCCAAGAGGCAGAGCCAAGGACAGAAAGCATTCCAGGTATGGTGAACATTCAGCACAGAGGCATGGAAGGAGATGGAATTGAGCCTTACCAGGTAGGTTGGGGCAAGATGGGTCATAGTGTTAAACTTATCCTGGGTCATAGGGAGTTATTGACATTTCTTGGTGGACACGGCCAGACAAAAATAATGTCAGAGGTAAGATTTGAGCTTGACTCCAAGTTCCTCACTTGGAATCATAGAATTTGAGAGGCAAAAGAGATCTCAGTAACCCTAATTCCAATCTACGCCCCAAATTAATCCTTGTCAGAAGAAACCTGATAAAAGATCGGACTTCCAACTCCTACATAAAAGGCAGCCATTTTATTGTTAGACAGCGCTTGTCGTCCATGTGCTTTTTTTGATATCAAGTCTGCTTTTTTGTAACTCAGAGCCATTGATTCCAGTTCAGTCCCATGGGGCCAAGCAGAGCCTTTCACAAATATTTGAAAAAAGAGCCATCATACATCCCCCAATTCCCCATCTCCCAGCCTTCTCTTCTCTAGGGAAAACATCCCAAGTTCTGGCCATTCACCAGCCTCCACTGGACTCTCTCCAGCCCACGAACATCCTCCTTAAATTGCACCACCTAGAAATGAGCACAGTCTAGGGTAGAAGACAGATTGGAAGCTCTGCCTCTTCTCAATCAAGCCAAGATCTCAATAGCTCTTTTGGCTTCCTTCTCACCCGAGGATTTCTATTGTGCTCGTGGTCCACTCGAGACCGACTCTTTCTACTAACAAACTGCTTTCTAATTCTAGTTCTCCAATCCTGTATTTGTGAAGTTGATTTTTGGAACCCAATCGTAAATCTTTTTATTAATCTCTGGTGACTAGATTCTAACTGAGGCTTTAGCCTAGTAAACTCCTTTGGTGCTGGACTCATTATTCCAGGCATTGGGTCATTTGCAAATCTGAGGCACAAATGTTATCAAGTCATCCATAAGAATGTCAGATAGCACTGGGCCAAGTCTAGACCTCCTTGCTCATTCACTATGGATCAAAGATTTGTCTTGTCATGTGCTCGTCTCAGCCCTTCTCCCTATCTTCTCGATAAGACTTGGCGAAATCTTGGCCAAGCCAAAGTTGGCGAAAATCGAGGCAAACTCTCTCAATAGCATTCCCTTCATTCGCTTAGTCATCCTGTTAAAAAAGGAACTGAGGTTAGTCTGGCATGAGCTGTTTCTGATGAGCCACGCTAATTCTTGGTAAGCCCCACTTCCCATTCTTGGTATTCACCGACCATCTCATCGGGGATCTGCTTTAGATTTTTCCAAGGAATAAAACTCAAGCTCTCACAGGTTCAGTTCCCTTCCCACTGTGCCCTGCGATCTTTCATGGGAGTGCCTCAGACAAAGCCAGAGTCTTCCTAAAGTGAAGTGAGAGCTGACATTTAAATGACGCGCCTCTGTTTTCACTCTGCAAAGTGGGCGATGAAAGAATTGTTATTCTGTATAAATAGGTATATGTATGCTGGATTTAACATATATTTTAACACATTTAACATGTATTGGACTGCCTGTCATCTAGGGAAGGGGGTGAGAGGAAGGAGGGGAAGATTTGGAACAGAAGGTTTTACAAGGATCAGTGTTGAAAAATGACCCATGTATATGTTTTGTGAATAAAATAAAAAGCTATAATAAAATTTTAAAAAAAGAAAGAATTGTTATTTCTGTTTACAGATGAGGAAACTGAGATCAGAGAAGCAAAGCCGGCTGTTTGAAGTGAATATCAAAGGCAGGATTTAAACCGAGGAAGCCAGGTACCACGATGGACAGGGCACTGAACCTGGAGTCGGGAGTTTTGTTGTTCAGTTATTTTTCATCTGTATCGGACTCTTCGTGATTCCTTTGGGGGCCTTCTTGACAAAGACACTGGAAGGTTTTGCCATTTCTCCAGCTCATTTTATAGATGAGAAAACAGGGACACAGGGTAAGTGACTTGCCCAGGATCACTGAAGCTGGATTTGAATTTGCAAAAATAAGTCTTCCTGACTCCAGGCCCAACACACACGGAATGATGTAACTGTCCTGGATACTCACCAGCTGTGTGACTCTGTTTGTCTCAGTTTCCCCATTTGTAAAATGACGTTTCTAACGGCATTTATTTATCCCAGAGTTGTGAGGATCAGATGAGAAAGTATCTGTGAAGTGTTCAGCACAGTGCCTGGCAGATAGTGGGCACTATTTCAATATTAGCTCTCATTATCATTATCATTAGTAATCTTTTTAACAGATCTCTCTTACTGGGTGGTTTTTTATTTGTGACACATCCTTTCGATCGGGTCTTTGTGTCATCCCTTCTCTTGGGAGGATGGGGAGACCGGCCCAGCCAGTGGCGAGCCAGCTGCTCCTAGGCCGAGACCACAGGAGCTGACAGCCTTCACCAGTCTCTGCCCTTCCCCTGAACTCCCAAGTGACCCTAAGCTCATGGCTCGGGACTTCCCTGTGTCTCATTAGGAAAACGGGGATCCCCCAGTGCTTCCCGTCTACACGCACACCCCTTGAGATTCTTGGGAAATGATTTTATTTTTGGTTCACAGATACTTTAAATGGAAAACAGAAAGGCTTCAACAGGGTCTGACACAGGGAGTTTTATTCCCACACAGAAAAGGGGACGCTGCGACAAAGATACAGGGGATGGTCAGAGCAGGAGGAACTTATCGGGACTGCGGCAGTCACTGGAGACCCTCATAATCAATCCTCATCGGAACAGTTTCTTTTCTAAGGATCGCTAATTAATCACTTTCCATTTCAATTCCACAGAGGACAGAGCCTGATCAAGGCAAAGTTCACTGTCCCTATCTCTAGTTCTCTCTCAGTCTCTGTTTCTTTGTCTCTGTAACTGCCTGTCTCTATCTCTCCCTGTTTTTCTGTTTCTGTCTCTATTTCTATCTTCTTCTTCTTCTCTCTCTTCCTCCCTTGGACCCTCCCTCCTTCCTTCTGTCTCTCTGTCTCTGTTTTTCTCTTTGTTTCTCCCTATCCCTTCAAATATCTGTCTCCCTTTCTCTCTCTCTCTCTCTCTCTCTCTCTCTCTCTCTCTCTCTCTCTCTCTCTCTCTCTGTCTCTCTCTCTTTTCTCCCTGTCTCTCTTTTCCTCTCTGTCTCTCCATCTGTCTCTTTGTTTCCATCTGTCTTTTTGTTTCCATCTTTTGATCTCTGTCTCTGTCTCTCTTTCTCTTTCTGTTTCTATCTCTGTCTCTCCCTATCCCTCCATTCATCTGTCTCCCTTATTTTCCCTCACTCTCTGATTCTCTCTCTCTTCCCCTTTGTCTCTCTGACTTTCTCCATCTCTCTCCATCTGTTCTCCATCTTTTGATCTCTCTTTCTCTGTGTGTGTCTCCTCTCTCTTTCCTTCTCTCTCTCTCCATCTATTTGTCTCTGTCTCTCTCTATCTCTCCCTATACCTCCATCTGTCTCCCTTCTTTTCTCTCTCTCCCTGTCTCTCTTTTCTTCTCTGTCTCTCTTTCTCCATCTCTCTGTCTCCATCCTTTGATCTCTGTCTCTCTCTCTATGCGTGTGTCTCCTCTCTCTCTCTCTCTCTGTACTGTCTCTCTGACTCTCTCCATCTCTTTCTGTCTCTCAGACTGTATCTCTCTCCTTGTCTCTTTCTCTGCTCTCCCTTTCAGCAGGTCTACTTCTGATGCTATCCCCACCTGGCTATTTGTGTCCCTCGAGAGGAGAAGAGACTAGCTGTTTATAGAAGCCATAGTTAATCACTCTTCCAGGGCCATATAGCTAGTAAGTACTTAAGACAGGATTCGAATCCAGCTCTTCTAGATCTAAGCCTCTAGATCAATGGTCTCCAAATATTTGAATCAGTCCATCAGCATTTATTAGGCACTTATGATATGCTAGGCACTGGAGATATAAAAGAGCTCCCCCAAAACCGTCCCCTGCCCTCAGGAAGGTCATTTTAATGGGGAAGACAATAGTTAAATAATGAGACATGTATACAATATATACAGAGAGACAAGGAGAGACAGAAGAGAAAGAAAGAAATTAGAGAAGGAGAAGAGACAGAGACAGAGATGAAAGGAGGGAGAGAAAAGAGATCCAGAGCCAGACTCCATCCAGAAGGTGGGTTCTAGTTGCTTCTTAGCAGCTAGAAAGGAGGTCAGAAGCCAGGTCCTGGCAGGGAACAGGGGGTGTACCAGCTCTGGGTCAGTCGGCACATAAATGAGATATTCTTGAGACACAACAAGGCGGCCGGTGTCCCTGAATCACAAAAACTTCATAAGGGAGCATGAGGTATAAGAAGCTGGGAAAGGTCGGGGGGCAGGGGCCAGTTGTGAAGGGCTGTCAGAGCCAAACAGAGGGTTTTCTGTTTAATTCTCCCGAACAAACATATGAGCATTCACCCCAAATATTCGCATCACCCCCGTTTCAAATGTCCATCTCACAGAGACTCGGTTACTGGTGTTCTGGGAGACGGAGATAAGAGGAAGAGAAGAGTTTGGGAAAATGAGCTTTAAAAGATTCCATTGTTCCTCACTGGGTGTTGGTCCTTCAGCTGGAAAGGGCTCAGCCTTCCGGGTCACTTTACAGTCTCTCATCCATGCTTCAAGGCCATTCAGGATTGCTTTGAAGACGCAACAACAGAAATAGGTCTGCTATTGACAGGATCCCATTAATTGGGGAACGGATCAATAAACTGGAGGAGGTGTTTGCAATGGAGTAGTACTGTTCTATGGGAAATGATGAGCAGGATGCTCTCAGAAAGAAAAAAAAAAACTAGAAAGTCCTCCATGAACTCAAGCAAAGTGAAATGTACCATATACAATGTAGTAACAATGTTCTGGGTTGACCAGTTGTGAATGATTTTGCTCTTCTCATCCATGACTACTCTGAAGGACTCTTGAGCAAAAATCCTCTCCATGCCCAAAGAAGAGACTGATTGTGTCAGAATACAGATTGAACCACTCTCTCTCTCTCTCTCTCTCTCTCTCTCTCTCTCTCTCTCTCTCTCTCTCTCTCTCTCTCTCTCTTTAGCTTCCTCCCTCCCTTCCTTTCTCTCTGTCTCTGTCTCTCTCTTAATTTTTTGCAGGTTTTTATTTTTATTAGGGAGATCTATGATTTCTTTCACAACTTGACTTTTATAGAAACTTTTACCTAACTCCACATGTGCTTTCTTAATTGTGGATGGGAATAAGGAAGAGAATCTAGAATTCAAATTTTTTTAAAAAATTAATGTAAAATGTAAAAAATGTGTTTTTTGAATGCAACTGGAGAAAAAAATTAAATAAATAAATAAATCAAATCTAGAACTAGGCAGATATCAAACATCAGGAGAGATGCAGAGCAGTTGGTAAAGGTATATTCACCAAAGAAAATTGCCATTGTGACGGAGGAGATCCAGAGTCCCGGCCGAGACATCCCTCATCTATATGAATAATGAGACCTTCCAGATCCTCCCACGTTTGTGCAGGACACTGGATCAATGGAATCGGGCCGCAGAACACTGCAGAGCCTCCTGGAAAGCCATCTGTAGTTACTTGAAAGAGTTTAACCTAACCATCCACACAGGAAAGATCAAGTGGATGAAGAATGTCTACTGCCCAGACTACCCCATGCTTCTGGATGGAACTGCTGGATCTTGGATCTGGACACATAGCACAGAGGTACAGTGAGTGACGGCCCAAAGGGGAGGATTGCTTTTAAGAATTTTAAAAAACTTAAGACACGCTTACAGACTCCACTGGCCGTAAAGAACTAGAGCCGACGGCAACGGAGAGGTGCATGGTGGGTGGAGAGGGCTGTCACATATAACTGGGAGGAATTCTAAAGAATCATCCAGGAATTGTAGGAGAGAAAGAGAAGGTGGATTGACCAGACAGTGAGCCAGGGGGATGACAGTGCAAGGCCAGAGAGCCCTCCACGAAACCGGGTGGATTGTGGGGCTCCTCCGGGAGCTCAGCACAGGAGCCAAGTCCATCTCCCTTATTGGTACGTGAGGAAAGGGAAGCTCATTGACTTGCCACAGGATCAGGGGGGATTTGATGCCAGACCTTACTGATTCCAAGTTCAATCCCTCCCCGAGGGAGGAGGGGCCACTGCTGCCATGAGAGACGATTCAGGAAAGGGAGAGAGGACATTGGAGGACGGAGTCTGTGCAGACCCAGGCTGCGGGCAGCTAAGAGAAGAGAGGCTGGTGATTTGCCCTGTGATAGGAGGGGCAGAGTGGGCTGTTAGGCAATAGAGGGTGAAGGGGAAGCCAAGGCTCCAGATTGGCCGCTGCAGTGGGGTGAGCTGCCCGGCCCATCTCCCTGCCCCTGGTTGGGCAGCCCTGGGGGTCCGCTCTGGCTCCCTAGGTGACGCATTTGGGGCTCAGCACGGGGTCCCGGGGGACAGTGGGCTGCTAGCAGGATAGCAGATGTTTCTGAAACATTCTGTCCAAAGGGATCCCCCGGGATCGCAGTGTCCAGGCAATGAGATAAACACCCGAGGAGTGGTTCAATCCATCTTAGAAAGAAAGAGACTGAGATTCAGAGAGAGCAAGCACTTTGTCCCAGCTTTTAAGCCCGTAAACTCAGGTCTGCCTGTCTGAGTCCCAGCATCCCTGACTGAGAGCCGGAAGGGACCTGGGCAGCCCAGCACGTCCAACAGCCGCTCCTCCCCGTATTTGCACCTGAACTTTGTGACCCAGTCTGGTTGCCTCCCTTCAGGAAGCCAGCCATCAGTGTTACTTCAAGCGCCCCCTCCTACAGGAAGCCTTCCCTGATCCCTCTCTACTCCCCCCCAAAAAAAACCCCACTGTTTTTTGAAGCAATGGGGATATGACCTGCCCAGGGTCACATAGCTAGTGTCAGAGATTGGATCTGAACTCCAGGGAGAGTCTCTACCCGCTGCATCATCTAACTGCCCCCACCCCAAAAAGCCCACTGTGTATTTGTTCTGTCGAGGCAAGTAAACAAGAAGCCGGGGTTGGGTCCCAATCCTGACCCACCCTGGCTGGGTGACCCAGGAAAGTGACGGCCCTTCCTGAGCCTCTGGGCCCCCCAACACTCTTGAGTTGAGTAAAAGCTGTTACCTGATCCTTTCCAAACCGCTGACACCAATGAGATCCCAGAGCCGAGGCCGGGACTTTAAACCTCACGCTCACATCTGTGAATGTGTTGTATCCCTCTGGAGGATGGAGCCTTCTGGGGCAGAGGCTATCCCCAGTCCTAGCACTATTTGGCAAATAGTAGGTACCCACTAAATGCCTGTTTGATTTAATACAATTTTCCCCAGTAGAATGGACCCTTGAGGCAGGAACTGGCTCAGTTCTGCCTTGGTACTCCCAGCAACCTGCACTGGGCCTGGGACACAGCAGGCACTTAATAAATGCTTGTGGATGATTTCCAGTGGGCTCTGAAAGCCCCCATCTGATGTGACTTCACACTGTGATATCTGTTCTGGGTTTCCTCAGTTCCAGCAAAGCTCGAAGCTTCCCGTCTGGCCCAATATCTGTTGTACAAGACCCAGTGGTGTTCACCCCAGAGAAGGCGGTCGCGTCGAAGGAAGGCCATCACTCTGGAGGAAGGCCGTCACCTCAAGGAAGGTCATCTGGGGAAGGCCGTCACCTGGAGAAGGGGGTCACCCTGGGGAAAGTGGTCACCTTAGGGAAGAAGGCCACCCTGGGGAAGGCCATCACCCCCTCTGCTGCCTGGGCAGCAAGGGCAGGACCCCACCATTTCCTGTGTCAGCTGGTCAGAGATGTGGTGACGAATGTTGGGTAGAAAGGGTGAAATGGCAAGTCCGGGGCCTGAATTAGCCAACCCCGGAGATCCCTGGGAGCCTGCCTGGGCGCTTCCATCTTCAGTTCCAATGTCTAAACCCCTAGATTTTAGGATCTATTGACCGGCCCTCGGACAAGCATCGTGGCCATCTCGGGGGCTGGGGATGCAAGAAGGAAGCGAGTTCCTGCCTCCCAGGAGCCCGAATGGGAGCAAAACAAGGACAAAATACAGGCCATAGACTCAGTGCCCAGAAGACAGAAACTCCCCGGGGGCTCGCAGAGCTGGGACTCCGGCCAAATGGGAAATAGCTGTTTTTTTTTTTTTGTTTTGTTTTGTTTTTAAGTTACGCATAGTAGGGCTACAAAGAGCTGGGAGTCCTGCCCCAGCCGCCTCAGGAGCAGAAGAGAGCCGCAGACCACAGGATTGCCACATCCCGGCCCGGGGCCACAGCGGGGGCCTCTGCCCCAGGATGCAGGGACTCAGAGGGCCTCTCACCCATCACCCAGACACCACGTCAAGGAAAGAATGGGTCACATCCCGGCCAGCAGACAGGGCCCAAAGGCGGACCCACGGAGGAGACCCATGCAGGCGGAGGCGCCCAGAGCAGAGGAGGCTGGCCTCCAATTCTGCCCCACTTTCTGCCTCGGACAAAGCCCTCCACCTCTGGTCTGGACCTGGGGAGGGGGTGGGGCGACTACCTGATCTCTAAGCCCCTCCGGGATTGGAGTCTATGATCCCATGAGGCTTTGAAGGCCCAGTCTTTGGAGGTAGAGGCTGGAGTCCACTGATATGCATTTATTTAGCTCTTACAGCGTTTGAGGCGATGTCTATGTGCCAAAGACACAAAGCCAGAACAGTCGCTGCTCTGGGAGCTCACAGTTTGAGAGGGAAACATGGGAAAACAAGTGTATGGGATTGAGATTGGGACAAGTGAGCCAGAAGTGATCCTTGAGGGAAGGCAGTCCCGGCAGAAGAACCCCCCGAAAGGCTTCGGCAGGAGGCCGGACTTATGCAGAATTAGCTGAGGGAGTGGGGAGGGAGGGGGAGAGGGAGGGAAGCAGGGAGGGGGAGGCAGGAGAGGGGGGGAGTGGAGGGGGGAGATAAGAAGGTGAGCAGAAGGTGAGCCGGAGATGAGCTACCAGGGCCCGCAGGAAGGAAGCCTGTGTGGATGGATCACTCAGGCATGGGGAGCAGATTGACCCCACCCAGGAGCCGGCAGTGGAACATTTTGCTCAGGACCCGGCTCCCATGGGACGTTCTCTGTCCTGAAGCCATTTTTGCCATTGTTGCTATTTTCAGTCCTGTCTGACTCTCCGAGACCCCATTTGGGGTTTTCTCAGCAGATACTGGTGTGCTTCGCCATTTCCTCATTTTACAGATGAGGAAACTGAGGCAAAAGGGGAAGTGACTTGCCCAGGGTCATCTAGCCAGTACATGTCTGAGGTCCGATTTGAACTCTGGAAGAGTTCTCTGACCCCAAACCCGCCCTCTAATCTCCAAGCTCTTCAAATCTGGCCCAAGGATGCCCTTCTAGATGTGTTCCACGGTCCCGGGCCACGGGAGCCTGTGTGATTGTGTGATTTGTGTGAGTGTGAGTGTGTGTGATTGTGAGATTGTGGGTATGATTGTGTGTGATTTGTGTGATTGTGAGATTGTGGGTATGATTGTGTGTGATTTGTGTGATTGTGGGTATGATTGTGTGATTGTGGGTATGATTGTGTGTGATTGTGAGATTGTGGGTATGGTTGTGTGTGTGAGATTTGTGTGATTGTGAGATTGTGGGTATGATTGTGTGTGTGTGTGATTGTGGGTATGATTGTGTGTGTGATTTGTGTGATTGTGGGTATGCTTGTGTGTGATCTGTGTGATTGTGGGTATGATTGTGTGTGTGTGATTTGTGTGATTGTGAGATTATGGGTATGATTGTGTGTGTGTGATCTGTGTGGTTGTGAGATTGTGTGTGATGGGGTCCGGCTGGGGGAGTGACAAAGCTGCGGGTCGGCCCGGGCCCCGTGACCCCCCAACAAGGGCCCCCCCCCAAGCGCAGGCGGCGGCTCCTCGGCCCGCGGGGCGCCCGTGCTCGGTCCCAGTGGGAGCGGACGGTTCCGGGAGTCCTGCCGAGACCCAGCGGAAAGACCCGGCCCCGGCGGCGAGCCCCGGAGCCAGAGGACGGGCGCCCCCCTCGCCTGCTGGGGGGGGGAGGGGAAACGCCCCAGACAGCCCAGAGGACGGCTCCTCCCCGAGCCGCCCCGGGGGCTCCCGCGGGACACAGAAACCCTTGTCAGGCTCTGCTTGGAGCCGGTTGGGAGGGGGCTGAAGCTCCCCCCACTCACTGCCGAGCCCCCCTCCCCGTGACTCCCCAGCCGCGCCGCTGAGAACCTTGTCCGGCACTTTACGGGGAGCGCCCCCTTCCGGCCGTCACAGGAAAGGCAGCCTTACCCCCATCCCCAAAGGTCCCCCACAACCGCTGCCTCCCCCTCCCCCCCTCGCCCTGCCCCACCCCAAAGTTCTGAAGCTTCTCTTAGCGGCCAGACCCAGCGGCCTCTTCTCCGTCCTCATCCTCGGGCGGCGGGGGCGGGGCCGTGCTCTCCTCCTAGACCTCGGGATCTGTGTCTCCCTCTCTCCCTCCTCCCCCCTGGCTTTCCCCTCCCTCGCCCTTTTCCTCCCCCTCCCTCGCCCTTTTCCTCCCCCTCCCTCCCCCTTCTCTCCTTTCCTCCATCTCTCTCATTTTCTCTCCCTTTCTCCCCTTTTCTTGGCTTCTCTCCTCTCCCCCTCCCCCCTCCATCTCTCCCCATTTTGTCTCCCCCTCTTCCCCTCCTCTTTTCCTCTCCCTCCATCTCTCCCCCTTCCTGTCTCTCTTTATCTCTTTCTCTCCTCTCTCCCCTCCATCTCTCCTTTTTCTCTTCCTGCTGCCTCCTTCCATTCCTCCCTTTCTCCCTTCCTCCCCCTCCTCTCTCCATTTCTCTCCCCCTTGCCCTCCCCCTCTCTCTCCATTTCTTCTGCCTCCCCCTCTCTCCCGAAGGCAGCCCCAAGTCCCCCCACCCGGCTCCATCCTCCATTCAGCCGCTAGTGATTTTCCTGAAGCATGGATCTGACCCCATCACCCCTACTCAGTAAACTGCGATGGCTCCCTATGGCCTCCAGGAGATCTGCCCGGCACTCCAGGCCTTCCTACCCCAGCCAGTCTGCTCCCACCTTCATCCCGACCCATATTCCCGACGACACTGATGCCGGTCTCCTGGCTCCCACAGCCCCCACTTCCCTGCCTGGAAGGTTCTCCCTCTCCCTGGCCTCCCCCAAAGTCCCAGCAAAGCCCCAGCTTTAGGAAAAGCCCTTCCCGGCCCCTTTTTCATTCCTTGGCTGGGGGGGGGGGGGGGCTTGCTGTCTCCCCCACAGACTGAGGCTCCTTGAGGAAGGGGCCGCTCTTTTGCCTCTTTGTAAGCCCAGGGTGGGGCACCATGACTGGCTCACAGTAGGTGCTTAATAAATGCTTGCTAAATGACTTGAACCCAGAGCGCCAAATGAGGCGGGCAGCAAAGAGGGAAAGCCAGGCTCCTAGTCACTGGGGCCTCCCAAATGAGCGGGCTGTTCCTTCAGGGAGTGAGTTGCCCGTCACCAGATGTCTCCGGATGGGAATATCAGGAGGAGATTCGGGGCCTAGAAGGCCAACGGGCTCAGTCTCTCTCTGCTGCTGGGCCTCCATCCAGATTGCCCGGGTGGGCCCTGGAGACCCCCTTGGGGAGAGGGGAGGGGAAGGACGAGGTGGGGGCAGAGCCGAGACCTCCCTGCTCCACCTGAGGGGCCACGGGGCCTCTGTCCTGGCCCAGTTCTAGAGCAAGAGAGTTCTTGTCCAGAACCTTCGGCTCTTTCCAATTTTCTGCTTTCCCTACTTCATTGGAGGAAATCATTTTGATACAGAATCTGGGGCAGCTGGGTGGCACAGCGGGTAGCGCATCAGCCTGAAGTTCAAATCTGGTCTCAGACACTTAACACTTCCTGGCTGTGTGACCTTGGGCAAGTCACTTAACCCCAATTGCCTCAGAAAAAAAAAAATTACAGAATTCCCGGCCGGGGGTGACCCTGGGGCAGTTGTAGTCGGCCCTGTCCTCCGTTTACAGAGGAGAATCCCGCTGCTCAGGGGGCTGTGCCGGACCCATGGCCCCCTGGGTAGTCAGTGGCAGGGCGGAGATCCAAACCCAGACCCACAGCCCGGAATAATGGCCTCCCCTTCCTGCTGCAGCTTCCATAGGGGTTGGGGGCTTGGCCCTGAGCTGGAGGGGACGTGGCCCAGGGGCCCGAGGACCTCTGACCCAAGTCCAAGGGCTTCCCACCACCCCAGCAGCCTCTGGGGCCCGCTAGGGAGGGAGGGCCAAGAGGGGGTCGGGGGAAAGAGTGGGGAGTGGGGGGGGAGCAGGCCAGCCACCAATGTCTCAGACAACCCAGGAATCGCAAAGTGCTTTATTGCCAAGGAGATCTCTTAAAAATGAGAGCCGAGGGTGGGGCGGAGGTCAGGGGCTCCCGGGGGAGGGGCCCTCCGAGGAGAGAGCTTCCTCCCAGGACCCCAGAGAGGGCCGGGGGAGAGGCCTGCAGGGGGGGAGGGAAAAGGTGGGGGGGGGCTCCCCATGGGGGGAGGGGGCTTGTGCAAAGACGGTCACCAGGGCCGGGGCGGGAGTGTCAAGGCTTGAGGCTTCAGAGCGGAGCCATCGGCAGCACCATGATTGCGCTCTGTGGGCACCCACATGTGCCCACAGAGACGCACGAAGAAGGCACACGAGGCTTGTGGGCACAGAGGCCGGGCCTCTTGGCTTTCCCGTCCTCCGGGGGAGGACTCAGAACAATGGGGGGGGGCAGCTCCAGCCTGAAGGGAGGGCCCCCTGACCCCTCCCTTGGGGGGCCCCGGCCCTGGGCAGCCGCTTGGGCCACAACTGTGGACAATGAGAGTAAAGGGGGGCGCCTCACGCACACCCGGGGCCCGGCCGGCCCCCCCGGCCACGGGACAGACGCCGCCCGGAAAGCGGCACCCTTGGAGCCCCGCCTGAGAAGGGGGCAATGGCGGGGAGCCAGGGTCCCCTTCCGGCCACTACCGGCAGCTCTCCTGGCGACTCTGAAGGACCTCGATGACACTGTCGATGCCGTCCTCGGGGACCTGCGGGCACAGCGGGCCCTCAGACCCTGCCCGGAGCCCCCCGGGGACTGCTGAAACGGGGCAGGGGCGGGCCGGGCTTCCCGGAGCCCCATCTGGGGGACATCGGCAAGTCCTTCCCTTCTCCTCGCCCATTTCTGTCCCCTCGACCAAAGGCCCCAAGGGACAGCGAAGGCCTCAAGGGTCACCCGGCTCCCTGTGGGACATGAAGGCCCTAGAGGGGCCCGGGATCGAGGGGCAGCCGGGCTTTGGGGAGGGGCCGACACTCACCAGCGCGTGGTCAAAGTTGAAGGTACTGATGTAGTAGGCAGAGATGTCTGCGGCGGCCAGGGGCCCAGCGATCTGGGCCACGATCCCACACTCATCTGAGAAGAGGGGATGGAGGGAAAAAGAAGGCAGCCAGGTCAGACCGAGGCAGACAGGAAGCCTCTCGGGCTCATTGTTGGGAGAGCACGGAACCAAACCAGAGTCGCTGGGATGTCCAGGCAGTGAGGACCTGGGCAAGTCTCTGGGACTCAGTTTCCTGCTCTGTAGAATGGGTGGACTATTCTAGCTGGTGACTCTTAACTCACTCCTCAGAATCTCTCAGATAGACGTTCTGAATGAAAGCTCCCAGAGGGCAGGGGCTGACGCATTTTGATGAGCTAAGCATCACCTAGGTGGAGCTTCATAAATGCTCAAACATCACCTAGGTGGCGCTTCATAAATGCTCAAACATCATCTAGGTGGTGCTTCATAAATGCTCAAGCATGGTGTGAATGGCGCTTCACAAATGCTTGCTGAATTAACTCTCGATTTAAAATCTTCTACATCCTTGCTGAGTGACTGTGGGCCGGTCACTTTCTTCCTCTGAAAAACGAGGCATCTGGCCCCGATGACCCCAATTTTCCTAACACCCCCAGCCCCCTCCGCATCTCACCCCCGTTCCCCACTTCCTATCCCCGCCCCTCCTGTGTTTACTTGGCTCCATCGCTGCCTCTTCCAACCAGACCCAGTCACCGCACCCCCCGTCTAGAGACCCCTTTGGGCCCCGGCTATTCTAGTACTTGTGTATCTGTGGGAGGTAACGGAGCGCCAGCGCCCGGAGGCAGGAACCTGAGCTCCCCGGGGCAGGACGGCTCCTCGGTCTGACTCTCAGGGCCCGGCCCCGGGGAGGCACAAGCTGAGTTACCCAGTGTCGTCTGAGGTCACCCAGGGTCCTGCTCCCCCAAACAGGCCAGGCCCCTGGACCCAGACCCTTGGGGGTGCAAGTAGCTTCAGTCTCCCGGCCTCCCCATCCTCCCCTCCCTCCCCTGGCCTCCCTGACCTCTCCCTGGCCTCCCCTCCCCTCCCCTGGCCTCTCCCTGGCCTCCCCTCCCTCCCCTGGCCTCTCCCTGGCCTCCCCTCCCTCCCCCCTCCCCCGGCCGCACTCACCGAAGCCCAGGGGCTGGCCCCCGATTCGGACCATTCTCCAGAGTTCTCCACAGGAGCTGGTGAGTAACAGGTCACTGGGGAACCTGGGCAGGGAGAGGGGAGTTGGGGCCTCCCTGACTCCGCTGCCTCCTCCAGGAATGGCCCCGGGGTCTTCTGCTTCTGGTCCCCCGGGTGACCACAAGGTGCCACAGACTCCCCTCTGACCTCCCCACCCCCGGGGCCAGGCCAGGCCCGCTGCCCTGGGGCCACCATGAGCCTCCCGGGGCCCCAAGGTGGGGGGGGGGGGAGAGGGGGAGAGGGGCGGGGCCTACTTCTTCTGTGTCTCTGCATCCATGACGATGGAGATGTAGCCCTCGATGCGGGAGAAGGCGAAGAAGGGGATGGAGTCGGCGTCCGGGTCATCGGAGGCCCCCTCCTTGGAAGCACTGGGAGCCGTGGGGGAAGGAGAGGGGAGGGAGGGCTCAGCTCCCGTCCTCCCTCTGAGGGCGGGGGTGTGTGAGGGGCAAGAAGGGGGCCGGGGCTGGCCCTGCCTGCGGGGGTCTTGGGAAAGCCCCTTCTGCCTCTGGGTAAAAGGGCCTTACATGGCCTTACGTGCTGTCAGCTCTCACGTTCTGTGCTCGAAGCCCCCTCCCAGCCCCGACACCCCCTGTTCTACAGGAATTACCTCATTTCCTACAATAACTGCTCTGTGACCTTTCCCCAAGCCGGGCCTCAGTTTCCCCATCTGTAAGATGAAGGGCTGGGGCCTCAGAGCCCCCGGGTCCCTTCCAGCTCTGCCCTCTCGGACCCTTTGCTCCTCGCCCCACCGTGCCTCAGTTTCCCCTGGGGAAGGGCAGCCCCCCGGCCCTACCTGTGGGAGTAGAAGAGGACGTCCATGAGGGTGGTGGCGATGGCGGGGAGCGTGTCGGGGTCCAGCGTCAGGATGCAGAACCTGTTCTGGGGGCTCTGGATGGGGTGCACGGTGGGGGAGGGGCCTGCCTCGGGGGAGGAGGGAGGCAGCTTGTAAATGGCGGCCCCCTGCTGCGGGGGGGGGAGACCCGGCTCCGCCTGGTGGCCACGGGAGGCACAGCGTCCCCAAGGGCCGGAGCCCCGCAGCCTCTTGGGCCAAGGCCGGGTCCCTGGAAGAGCAGGGCCAGCCTTCCCCCTACCCCACCCCCCAGCCTCCTCCCAGGGGCGTCCCTCTCCTCTGCTTAATAAAGGTTGTTAATGAGCAGCTAAGGGGCCCTGTGGGTAGCGCACCAGCCCTGAGGTCAGGAGAACCCGAGTTCAAATCCAGCCTCAGACACTTAACACCTCCTGGCTGTGTGAGCCTGGGCGAGTCACTTACCCCCAACTGCCTCGGCAAAAAATAAGTAAATCATTAATAATTACTATAACCATGAGGACAACTATGGCACATCACAATCTTACAGACGTGACCATTATTAGCAGCATGACTTAAAGGCCTCCCCTTCCCGAGGTGGGGACCACGGGTGCAGAACCCGGCATACGCTGTGCGACAAGTTTTGTTGACCCCCCTCCCTTCTTTGTTACAAGGGCTGAACCCCCAAAAGTCCCAAAGGCTGCCTGGGGGAGGGGAGAAGTGGAACCCTCTGGGAGCCACTGAAGGAGGCAGGCACAGCCCCTCACCCAGTTTGGCTTTGTGGAAGCCGTTGCTGGCGTCGTCGCTGGCCACGGGCACCGGCTCTCCGTCCACCTCCCGGTAGATGGCAAACTCCTGGGCCAGAGTGTGGATCACCACGGGCAGGTCCTGCTCCCGCACCTGCGACGCAGGGGAGACCGAGGGGTGTCATCGGGCCCTGCCCCCCCACAGTGGCCGGACACATGCATGGAGACCCCAGAACGCAGCCCCGCCCTCCCACGCAGACATTCTCCCTCGCACCCAGCCGCCTCGGCTCGTTCCCACGGGGGGTGCAAGAAATGACCCTGCACTCACTCTCTATCTCTGTCTCCCCCCTTCTCCCCTTCCTTCCCCTGCCACCCATGGCCCCTGCTGGCCTTGGCCAGGAGGATCCTGGGAAAAGGCCACGCACAGACCCAGTGCTGCAGGTGCCCCAGCCTCACTTCTCTTCTCCTCCCATCCCTGCCCCCACAGCCAGGCCGGATCAGGCCATGGAAGCCCCCCCGCCATTAGGGTTGCAGGGAGAGCCACCCCCAGCCTCCTCTAGCCCCAAGGAGCGAGGCCGGCCTCCGCCCCCGCCCCTCCCTGCTGCTCTCACCAGGATGAAGTCCGTCTGGTACGTGGACAGCATGAGGACGGAGACATGGTGCTCGGCCAGCGGGGCAATGACCGACCTGGCGATCTTGGTGACGCCCACAGCCTGAAAGTTGGTGGCCGAGCTGCTGTTGGACAGGACGTTGAGCACCAGCCACGTGGCCTCGGCCACCTGCAAGAACTCCGACGGGGGCAGCTCTGGGAAAGGGAGGGTGGGGGAGTGAAGGTCGGGCCTCCTTTTCCTTGTACTCCTCTCTTCTTCCTCCTCCCCTCTTCCCCCCCTCCTCCTTCTCCTCTTCTTCCTCTGAGACAGCAAGGTCACCTCCTAAGGGGAGAATCCCCGCAGGGGGTCCGGGCAGACCTTGGTTCTAGGCCCAGCCCTGCTGCTGCTCCGGAGGATCTTAGCCACGTCACTTCCCGCGGCGGGCCCCCAGCTCCTCCAGGGCCACAATGATCCTTCTCGGGACCGAATGGTGCCATGGGAGGTACAGAGCCTGACACGCATGCGAGCCCCTGGGATCCCACACCAGACAGCAGGAGCGCCCCCACCCGTGGCCCGGGATTCAGACTTGGTTCCTGAGAGCCAGAGTTGGCCCGGGAGCCAGAGCCGGGCCCCGGGGGCCAATTGTGTCCTTTTACAGGAGAAGACCTCGGTCTCAAGCAGATTTAATCTGCTGTCACACAGAGACTGTCACAGAGCCAGATGGCAGCCCAGCACCTCTGGCTGCCAAGCAGGTGGGTTTTCCCCGGCGCCATCTGGGCAGGATTTCTGGCCCGGTGCCAGTCGGATGGGACAGCCTCTACGGCCCTGGGGATTGCGAGCCGGGCAGTCCTGGGCCGAATCCCCACCGCGGGGTATAAACTGAGGCTGAAGCTGGTCAAGGACCAGGTGCTTGTTGGGGCCCAGAGAGCCCCCTCCCCCTCTTCAATCCCAGGTCTCCCGGCACCAGGGAGGGGTGGCCTTCTGGGCAATGGGAGGCCCTGGGAGCGGCATTCCCAGGACTTGGGGCCAGGGCTCCCGGGTTGGCCAGGATGGACAGGAGGAGGTTGGAAACTTGTTAGTGAGGGGCTGCCAGTGACCACAAGGGGATGGCAGCGAGCAAGAGCAAGAGTGCTGCCCCAAACTGTGCGGGCACCTAGCCTGACCCTCCTGGGGGGAGCCCAGGGGGCTGGCTCTGCGTCCAGAGGGCGGCTGGACTTCACGTGGGCTGAGCCACGGACTTCTGGGCAAAAGCGGGTGAAGGGCCTCCTTCATAAATGGGTGACCCAGGATGCCCTGGGGCAGGAGGGATGGCCCAGGGAAATGGGACCTCTGGACTACCTGGAGGCTCTCCCCTGGCTCTGCTCCAACCCCGCCAGAAAGAAGGCTCCTCAACCCAGAAAGGCCCCTGGATTGTTCTGGGAGGCAAGCATGGACAGGGAGCTCATTACCTCCTGAGGCAGCCCACCCTGCCTGGGGACCACCGTGACTGGGAGGAGTCTTCTCATCTTCAGCTAAATCTGCCTCTGCAAATCCTCCTCCCAAACTGGGGGACTGGGTGACGCCAGTTGCCCTTGGGCCTGGGAACTGGACGGACTGGAAAGGATGGGCCGGGATGGCCGTCCCGAGCTTAGGGAGGCCGGGGGAAGGGCAGAGGAGGTGGGGGAAGGGCCCAAGCTCTCCCCCAGAGGGGCCGGGCAAGCATCAAAGCTGCCTTTGTTGGCACCGAGGCTGCCCAGGCTGGCTTCCTTCCTCCTGGCCTGAATGGGCAGGCCCTGACCTCTCCACGACCCTGGCCCACACACCCCGCCTCTCCCCAGCATCCCAGGCAGGGCAGGAGGGGAGGCCCACGGCCCATCCACACCTGGGACCACCCCCGGAGCCAAGCCCGGGCAGCCGGAGCTCAGGGCAAAGAGCCAGAAGCTCTGTGTTCAGATCCTGCCCTGACATTGGAGTTACTATTCTCTGGTCTCAGGAAAGGCCCTTCCTGCCCCTGGACCTCTGTCTGTCAAATGAGGGGCTTAGAGCGGATGACCACCCAAGTGCCTTCTAGGGCCACTAGGTGGCGCTGCATTGGATACCGTCTCTGATCTGGAATCGGGAAGACCCAAGTTCAAATGTTACCTCAGGCACGTCTGATACTGGGGAGTCATTCCACCCTGTTTGCCTCAGTTTCCTCATCTATAAAATGAGCTGAAGAGGAAATGGCCAACCCCTCCAGAATCTTTACCAAGTAAACCTCAAACGGGGTCGTGACGAGCGATGGAAAAATGACTTAAGCAACAAAAAAAGGGCCCTTTTGAGTTTAGGAAGAGCTGCCTATCTCTGCCTCTGGGCCTCGGCCAGGTCTGGGCAGCTGGATTTGAACAGAAGCCTCCAGCTTGGATGCTCCGCCTCCCTAGTCCTCGGGCAGTCGCTGAGGTGGCCAGTGACTGTCCAGAAGCATTGAAGGGCACTGCTAAGGGGGGGTGGTCAAAAAAGGAAAAGGTCACCCTCCCCCCCAGGCCAAAGTCCACCCGGACCCCGGGTCAGGAGTCATCCCCCTCCCCAGGCCAGAGAGCAGGAGCTGGGCAAGTCCAAGTCCTTTAGACAGAGATAAGGAAACGGAGGCCCAAGGAGGTCATTATGGATAACACAATAATAGGCGGCATTAATATAGAACCTGTGGTTTGCAAAACACTTTCTACGTTAGGTTCTTTGATCCCGGGTCACAAAGGCAATCAGCAGAATGAGATTTGAACCCAGGACTTAGAGCTCGAGGTCTCTTCAGGATGCCCAGTCCAAGCTCCTCCTTTTACGGGGAAAGGAAGCGAGGCCTGGAAAAGTGGGCTCCCCAGGCCGAGCAACAGGTTGGGCTGGATCCAAGGTGGCAGATATACCACCCACCACGCTGCAACCTTTATTCGGAATTACTTCACCATCTAAACGTTCAAAACTGGACTAGGTTGTGGCTTTCTAATCCAATCTGTGGCTCACAGGGAACTTGCCGCATGGCTTAGGAGCATGTTTGAGTAGGTCACCCAGGGGGACCCCCAAATGACACCTTGTTCTCAGCCTCACTGATGCTGTGAGGGCCTTACACCCTCCGGGCCCCACAGCCAGGTAATGGAGGCAGGATTCACAGCCAGGTTGCCTCCCAAGCAGTGGCTGTACAACCTGGAGATTCCCTGGCTCTGGCCTTGGGAGAGGGGAGAAAGGAAGGGAAGACAGCCCCCAGGCCAACCTAGGGAAGACAGAAACGGGAACCGATTTACGGCTCCCCCACATGGGACCTGGGGTTCCTTACTGCCCTCCTCTCTGGTTAAGCCGATATTCTCCCCCTTCGCTTACTCCTTCACTCCATCCCATTCACTTAGCAATGAATCCTTTATTAAACACTGAGGCAAAGAAAGGCAAAAAGAGCTCCTGCCCTCAGGGAGCTCCTGTCCTAGGAGAGGAGACCATTGGGAGAGAATCAATCAAAGTAGACACCCCAAACCCTCTCATCATCAGCTTCCTTAAAGGGAGGAAGGTGAGGGGAACCTAGCCTCCTGTTTCAGGCCCAGGCCCATCTCCCAGCTCACAAAAGCAGCTCTGGAGCCCTTCTAGATGAATATGTCCAATTGGTAACTGAGATGAGGAAGAAAGATGGGGCAGGAGCCTGTGGTCAGGGAGGAATACAGTTCAGCTATGTGGGGGGGAGGGGAGGACTGATGAATTCTCCCTTTACCCCTTTCCCTCAATGGGCTCTGAACCAGACTACGCCAGTAACTGCTGAGCAGGGCCCCAGGGATCCCAGGAGGCTGGAAGACAGCTCACAAGAATGGCAGAAAGGAATAGACCAAACATTTAGACCCTCCCCTAGCAAGGCAAACATCAGACTTAGAAAAAGTCAGCTGTACTCATTCTTATGTAATTGTCAAGAGCGTCAGTGTCCATGACTGGGTAAAGCCAACAAAGAAAAAAGGGCAACAGTATCAGAGCGTCAATGTCCATGACCAGGTGTAGGAAAAGGGTAACAGTATCAGAGCGTCAATGTCCATGACCAGGAAAATCCAACACAGAAAAAAGGGCAACACCATCAAAGAGCATCAATGTCCATGACCAGGGGTAGGAAAAGGGCAACAGTATCAGAGCGTCAATGTCCATGACCAGGTAAAGCCAACAGAGGAAAAAGCACAACAGTATCAGTGTCAATGTCCATGACCAGGAAAATCCAACAGAAAAAAGGGCAACACCATCAAAGAGCATCAATGTCCATGACCAGGGGTAGGAAAAGGGTAACAGTATCAGAGCGTCAATGTCCATGACCAGGAAAATCCAACACAGAAAAAAGGGCAACACCATCAAAGAGCATCAATGTCCATGACCAGGGGTAGGAAAAGGGCAACAGTATCAGAATGTCAATTTCCATGACCAGGTAAAGCCAACAGAGGAAAAAGCACAACAGTATCAGTGTCAATGTCCATGACCAGGAAAATCCAACAGAAAAAAGGGCAACACCATCAAAGAGCATCAATGTCCATGACCAGGGGTAGGAAAGGGGCAACAGTATCAGAACGTCAATGTCCATGACCAGGTAAAGCCAACAGAGGAAAAAGCACAACAGTATCAGTGTCAATGTCCATGACCAGGTGTAGGAAAGGGGCAACAGTATCAGAGAGTCAATATCCATGACCAGGCTGAGCCAATGTAGGAAAAAGGGCAACAGCAAGAGTGTCAATGTTCGTGACCAGGTAAAGCCAACACAGAAAAAAGAGCAACAGCATCAAAGAGCGTCAATGTCCATGACCAGGATGAGCCAATGTAGGAAAAGGGGCAACAGTATCGAAGCCGACTTACACTACCAATCGAAGTACCAACAGAGGCAATATATTCTCATGGCTGTTAGTCCCACCTTTTGAAATAATTATTAATGACTATTAAATGTGTAGTAAATGAGATTTCAAGATAAAAAGTTAGGAAGAGCTGGATTCAAATCCAACATCAGTCACTAGCTGTCTCTCCCCACCCCCCCATAAAAGCCAACCTTAAAGAGCTATATGAATGTCAATTATGATCACTATTGTTATGTACTACACTCTTCCCCCCCTCTCCCCCCCAGGAGAACCTAAGTTCCTTAGAGGGCGCATATTCCCGGCCAGTGCCTGGGACCCCACTGGCCTGGGACCCCGAGCCAGGGCACCCGAGGCCTGCTCCCAGCTGAGTCCTCTGAGAAGAAGGTGAGCTCGGCAGAAGCTCAGCATCCCCAGGCACCAGGCCTCGAATCTGAGGCCACAACAGGAAATAGAAAGGGGACTGAAGGCAGGCGCTCCCCGCTCTGGGACCCAGCTCTCGTGAAACCCACACCTGGGTCCAGGCTTGGAAGAGCTTCTACCTCACTTGCCTCAATCACCTCTGACTCCCATCTACCGCCCCCCCCCCCCAGCTCCTAGGCCCTCGGCTGATTCCCGATTTTGGGAAATCCCACTGTCCCTTAGGGGGAGGCAGCTCTTCTAGTCCAAAGTGCTTTGAATTCCTTAAAGCTACCTAAAAACGTGTGCTATTAGTATTTTACCCAAAAGGAAACCGCAATCTTGGAAAAGGAAGTGACTTGGCCAATATCACACAGTCACAGCGAGCAGCAGAACTGGGGTCCGGAGCTGAAGGAGCCTCTGCAGGGCCGCCTCAGAAGGTCCTCAGCAGGACTCCCCCCCTCCAGCCTCTGCTGGGAGGCTCAGCCCCTGTCCAGGGTGTTTCCACTCTAGGCTGAGCAGCTGTGGATCATTTCACTGCCTCCATCCTTCTCTCCCGCCCCAGGCCCTCCCCACCTGTCAAGCATACTGATGAGGGTGTCTGCCTGGGCATGGGGGGGGGGGGGGGATTGAGGAGAGTAGGGGAGGAGGTAGCAGAAGCCCATACCTTTATATCCTTCCTCATCCAGCATCAGGGTGTAATCTTCTGGGGTTTCTGTCAGGCTGAAAAACTTGCACCTGAGGAGAGGGGACCCCTCCATGAGCCAAGGCCTCATCCCCCATCCCAAAGTCCAGGGGGGGAGGGGTGGGGGGAGATGAGCCAGACCCAAGGAGAGCCAGTGGACTTTGTTCAGGCTGCAGTCAAGCAGAACAAATGAGGCCTCCCGGACACTGGCCCGTGGGCAGGGAGGAGGAGGAAGGGGAAGATGGATACAGGTGATACTGAGCATTCCCAGAATCCCAGTCTTGGGGAAGCAGTCACCCAGCCCAGTCCCTTTCCTACTAGCCCGGAGGAAGGAACCACCTCCCAAGCCATTCTCCCGGAGCTGGCTCGGGTGACCCCTGCTGGTCCCGGCCCTCTGACCCACTGACCCACAGAGCGCTGGGGCCGGGAGGTCCCCCGGGGGTTAGAAGAGCTCATTTTACAGAAGAGGCAACTGAGGTTCGGGGAGGGGAAGTCGGGTTCCGAAGCAGCCCGGCTGGCCCCTGAGCTCGGGCTTCGCACAGTGCCCGGGCTCTGCTAGAAAGTCGAAGGCGGTAACGTTCGCCAGCTCCCCCGTTAACATAGCGAGTCTCGGAACGGGGCAAGTCCGAGCAGGCAGGGGGGAGGGGAGTGCGAGGCCCCGTTCGCTTTCTGGGCGTCTCTGGGCAAGTCGTCACACTCTCTCGGAATCTCAGTGGCCCCTTCTGCAAAGTGGGGATGATAAGGGCCCGCGGAGCTGGGGGCTGGCGGGCGGAGGGAACGCGCTTATCTGCCCCCCGGAGCCCCGGCTGGGGCGAGCAGGGCGGGGCCCGGGGGCGGGCAGCCCCCACCCCGCCTCCGGCCTTCGCCTTACCGGCTCCGCTGCCGCAGGAAGAGCAGCTTGACAAGCGGGTGCGTGTAGAGCCAGAGTCCCGGGCGCGCGATGCTCAGCACCCGCACCCGGTGCTCCAGGATGTGCAGCTCCATGGGCGCGCCGAGCTCGGGAGGCCCGCGGGGAGGGAGGCGGCCGCTCCGAGGAGGAGGAGCGAGGGGCCGCCGAGGCGGCGGCGGCTGCTGCTGCTGCTGCCGGGCCCCACAGCCGCCCAGCCAGCGCCAGGCCCCGGAGCCTCCTCCTCCTCCGGCGGCGGCGGCGGCGGCGGCGACGGCGGCGGCTGCGGGAGCTCCCGGCCCGCCCCCTCGGAGCGCCCTGGCCCACGCCCCGCCCCCTAAAACTCCCCGGCACTCGCCCCGCCCCCTCAGAACCCTGGGGGCCAGCCAATCCGAGAGCCAAACTCTCCGGGCCACGCCCCCACTGGCTGGCCCATCTGGAATGGAGGGGGGGGGGAGGTTTTGGGGGAGGAGGCGGGCCCCACGCGTGCACCGGGAGCCCGGGTTCCAGCCACGCACAGCGACGTCCGGGAGCCCGGGGAGGCCAGGCGGGTGGCCGCAGGGGCCCCGCGAGGGTCGCTCTGGCGCGGGGGGCGGCCACACCCAGGCCCGGGAGATCCGGGGGTTCCCGCGCGGGGCCCCGTGCGCGCCCCCGGCTCCGCTCGCCCAAGTGACTGGCCCCGAAGCGCCGAAGCGCCGCCTGCATACAGGCCCCCCGGGCCCAGCCCTCTGCGCTCGGGGCAGGGGAGCGCGGCGTAACGTGGGCCAGCAGCCCCGCCCTCCCCCGCCCGCCCGGGAGACTTCTCTCCCAGAAGCAGAGGCCGAGGGCCCAGCCACCAACTCCATTTTAGGCGGGGAAACTGAGGCCCCGAGCGGAAGTAGGGTCCGAGAGCGGAAAAGGACTCCGATGTCGGAGGCGGAAAGTCGCGGCGCGCGCGCCTGCACCGTGCACCCTGGCAAGGCTTTCCCCAGCTTCCCAGAGTCCAGTTCGCAGCTGATTCTGGGAGGGCAGCATCACGGGAAAAGCACAAGGAGGCAACTAGCAGGGTCACTTTGGGGAAGACCGCGACATCCACAACGGAGGGGAAGATGGGCCGAGCTTTCGGGTCCAAGGGTCCTCCCACTCCCCGGTTCCAAGAGGGGCCGGGACGCCAGCGTTTCCCATTGGCCCCAGGCTAGGGGAAGGGCAGAGATTTCTGGCTTTTTACACGCAGGGCCACCGAGGCCAAGCTCCTCCCCCTCCTCCTCCAGCCAAGGATCCGTCCTCCAGATCCCAAACCTGGAGCCGGCCCAGATGTGATCAAAGCGGCCCAGAGATCCGATTGCCGGCATCTCCTCTGCTGCCATCTGATCCCTCCATTCGGCCTTGAGTGTTCAAAACCTGTCTCTCCTCCAGCCTCCCGGGGCCTCGCCCCCTTCCCAACCCCCAGCTCGGCAGAGGGCCTTGACTTTGGACAAAATAAGCCCTTCCTCTCCTGCTGGCTTACATCCTGGCCCTGTCCTTCACCCTACCCCGGCCCTCCTCTCGGCCTCAGGTTTTTCCATTCCCCCCATCTTTTCCTCTTAAGGTACCTCCAATGGGGCCCTCTCCAGGCTCCTCCCTCCCTGCCCCCATCAAATTCTGCTCAGCTCCTTCACCCTCTGAGCCTCCACTTGACTCAGCCACTCCCTTGGGCTCCCAGCCTGCCATGTCTCCTCCTTCCCTCCACAGCCAAACTCCTAAAACTCGCTCCATGGCTCCACTTCCTCCACTCGCACTGGCTGATCGGCTCCTTGGGAACAATCTGCTTTCTCTGGGATCGGCCAAGTGAAACTGCTCCTTCCAAATGCACCCGGATCCCGTAGCCACAATGACATCCCCGCACGTCCCCACCTCACTTGGGCCCAGCCTGGCCCCTGCTCCCCCGGAGGTTTCCTCAGATCCGGAGTCCATCTCATTCCGACAGAGAAGTGAAGCGGCAGGCCCAGAGAGAGCCCGAGAGAAGCCCCGGCCTCTCCCCCGATCCCTACCGCTCTTTCCAGGGAAATACAGTAACTCACAGCTCCCGTATATTTTATATGATCATGTTTGAGAGATCATTGTGTAAGATCCCCACTACCAAGATGGCGCAGAGCACGGAGTTGTCTCGAAGGATCTCATATTTATTATCTCATCTTTCCCCCTCTTACCCAATTGCTACTCATGCCATTCAGTCTGTGGTCCAAGTTTCCCAGGTTCTAAGCCACCCATGAATCTGGCCTGTCTCCTGGCCCTGGATGGAGCCATTGTGCCCTCCATCCCTCAAACTCGCCCCTCTTCTCTTCACCCAAAAAGACACCAGTTCGAGTCTATGTGAAGTTCGGGGTATAGAAAGCCACCAGAGGCATTGGTCCTTATGTGCCAAATGGGCCCACCTGCCAAGGTGGCTGTGCCCAGGGACCCAGACTTCCTCCACAAGAACAGGGAGATGAGAAAATTTCCTTCCAACAGCCATGAGAGTGGTCGGAGATGAAGTGGAGTGCACCTGGAGGTTGGGCAGCCAATGGAGCTACCGAGGTCATCCACTGCGTCGTCCTGGCTTTGAAACCACTGGCTCTCAGTGACTCCAGGACCGAGGCTGAACAAGCAGAACCAGGAATGATCCGTTAACTAGGAAAGACTTGGTTCTTTACGGTCCGGTGACCCAAGGCCATCCCGATAAGCTTTGGATGGAAATCGCCATCCGCATTCGAACTACGGACACTGAATATAAATCAACACATGTTAGGTTCACTTTGGGGTTTTTCTTTCCCCTGTTCTTATTTTCCTTTCCCGATATGTTCATGAACAACTGTGGATTTTTAAAATGTGTCTGTATAACAGAAAAACCACAAATTAAAAAAAAAAGGAACTCAGGCTGCAGATGTGACTCTTCCTCACTTAGCTCCAGTTCCCGTGGGGAGTCATCGCCCTGTAATCTCGTTGGTCCTCTTCATAAAGTCGATCTTAACACAAGGTTTTGCAAAGACGAATGTTGGAAACTATACTCGTATTTTGAAAATAAAGTTTAAAAAAAGAAAAAGAAAAAGATCATTTGGAGCAGATCTTTTTGTGATGGCAAGGGAGTGGAAATTGAGTCAATGCCCATCAGCTGGGGAATGGCTGAATACATTATGGTATATGGCAAATGGTACCTATGTTACAGTATAAAAATGGATTATTGAGGGCGGCTGATGGCAAAAAAGCCGGGAAAGATTTACATGAACTGATGGCGAGGAAAGTGAGCAGAAACCAAGAGAACATCGTAAATAGTAACAAGCTCATGTGATGATCAGCAGTGATGGACTAGGTCTCTGCTGCTCTCCCTAATTCACCCCCCCTTTCCCCTTTTTGCATCCTCTACCCAAACCCTGTCTTCCAGCCAAACTGACTTGCTCGGCACATGTCCCTCAATTGGATGCTTGCTGCAGTCTCTACACGGGCTCTATCCTGCCCACTTAGAACTTACTTCCAATTCACTCCCCGCTTTTCTTCAAGACTTGCCCCAGGTACCATCTCCTATAGGAGATATTTCCTGATCCCAATTATCTATTGATCTGAGTAGCTGCTATTACTCCAACAACTTCCATAGCTCCCCATTACCTCAATCTGGATCTAACCACCTTTCCGACCCCAAAGTGGTTTTATTGTTGGTCCAGACATACACCCCACCCCCACCCCCCGTCCAGGCCCACCTACCAGTCTTTGCACAAGCTGTTTCCCCTGCCTAGAAAACCCTTTACTTCACATGCCGTGTTCTCCCAGAAGTCTCTAGTCTCACAACTTGTGCTTTCTTCCTTCCCTGCCAAATCCAATCACCCTCTTAGCAATTTTCTTCAGGGTGTCCCCAAAATCTTAAAAAGTCGTAATAGCTTAAAACTGCACTAAGACTTTTGGAAGCCCCGTCTTTTATCTGTCCATTTCTCCGCTGCAATCTCCAGTGACCCAGCAGCAGAACAGAAAAAGGGACTGATGAACTCTTGATTGACGGAACATTTTAACTCCACTCTCCCCAGCAGAATATAAGCCCAGTGTGGGCAGAGGCTTTTTTTTTTGTTGTTGCTGTTTCCCCAACATTCGGCACAAATGAAGGGAAGGATGGGCCATGGGGGTAACAATGTCCAAGATGTCCGGCCCCGTTTTCATACCTGGACCCAGACTTGGGGTCATTGTGGATGGGAGCAATTATGGTTCACTCCCAAGACCGCTTTCTATTCCCACTCCCCACCCCCACCCCCAAGGATTAGTCATCTAATTGAATTTAGAAATGGAAGAGAGTAGCTGGACTTCTCCCGCTAGTTGCCAGGCTCCCTCCATTGAGTCCAGAAGGCTCCTCCGCCAGGCTCCCACTTTTCCCAGGGGTTGTTGAGGCTGGGGGTCGTCCGTTGGTCCCAGCCACTCACCACCGGACATTCTGCCAGCCTGGGCACGGGTGGATGCATAGGTTTTGCCAGGATGAGCTGCTGAATGGGCTGCTGGATAGACTGGGCCATGGGCCACTGTACACACTGGGGTATGGGCCGTTGCATGGGCTGGGACATGGGTTGCAGCCCAGACTGCTGGATAGGCTGGTGCAGGGGCTGCTGGATGGACTCCATTAGAGGCTGCTGCAGGGGCTGCTGGATAGACTCCATCATGGGCTGCTGGATGGGCTGCAGGATGAGCTGCTGAATGGGCTGATGCATGGGCTGCTGGAGAGACTGGATCATGGACTGCTGCATGAGCTGCTGGATGGGCTGATGGACGGGCTGGTTGATGGGCCCCAGCATGGGCTGCCACATATGCTGATTTATGGGCTCTGGTATGAGCTGGTGCACAAACTGCCCCATGCTCTCTGGCCTGGATGGCTGCCTGGATTCTGATATGGGCTGTTGGGAAGGCTCCAACATGAACTGCTGGGAGGGCTCCAACATGGGCTGCTGGGAGGGCTCCAGCATGAACTGCTGGGACGGCTCCGGCATGGGCAGGTGGGTGAGCTCCGGCATGGGCAGGTGGGTGAGCTCTGGCATGGGCTGCTGGGTGAGCTCCGGCATGGGCTGCTGGGAGGGCTTTAACATAGGCTGCTGGGCAGGCTCCGGCATGGGCTGCTGGATGGGCTCCATTATGGGATGCTGGACGGGCTCCATTATGGGCTGCTGGACGGGCTTCATTATGGGCTGCTGGGCAGGCTTCATTATGGGCTGCTGGGCAGGCTCCGGCATGGGCTGCTGGATGGGCTCCATAATGGGCTGCTGGACGGGCTCCATTATGGGCTGCTGGACGGGCTCCACGGTGGGCTTCGCCATGACCTGTAGGGTGGGTTCTCGGATGATCTGTCGCTTCGGTTGCTGCCCCACGGGTTTTGGTGCAGCATGTGCCACTGTCCCGGCGGGCCCTTTATCCCCAGGGGTAGCCCCTGCACTGTCCCCCACGGTGTCTGCTGCAACCACCTGGGGGCACACGGAGGAGAGAAGGTCACCGAGGGGAGGGAGTCATGGTAACCCGACAGCCACTGGCCAGCAGTCTACAGGGGAGAATCATTCGGGAACCCAGGCATCCTAAGCTCCAGTCCAATGCCCCTCCCGCTAACCCTCCCTGTTTGTCTGAGCTCCAGAAAATGCTGCAAAGTAAAGGAAGGAGAAGGGCCTAGGGCAGGGAGCCCCTCCTCATACCTGAACTGGGGCTGACCAAAGGGAGCTGGCTCAAGCCAATGCATGAGGTGATGAGAACCCAGGCCGGGCTGCTGCCCCCGGTCCACAAGGGGCATCTGGGCGACCTGAGCCTCAACTTACCTCCTCCTGGTCCCAGATCCTCAAGTCCTAATGCTCTGGGTGGGAGTCACTTTGGGGGGCCCCAGAGTTGGGGGTCAGGATCGGGAGAAGGAAGGGCTAAGGACAGGCTAGAGAACCAGTGGTCAAGGAGAGGAAGCGGGCCTTTGGCGCAGCGGGACCCGGGAGACCCGGTCAAGAGGCGGCCTGCAGCGTAGACTGCGCCGAGGAGCCCGGAACCCAGCACTCACGTCAAAATAGGAGGGGACGTCCTGGGGGGCCCTGGGCTTGCGGCCATAAAGTAACTGGAAGGGACTTTTCCTCTTGTTCTTAGTCACGGCCGTCCTCAGGGAGAAAAGGGCCCTGTCCAACACCTGGTCCCACTTCTCAAGCTCCCCCTTCACCAGGTTCCACAGGGCCCTGAAAGCAACCAGGGGTTCTTTTAGGTAGGGCCACGGAACGGACCCTCTCCCCCACCACATCCTCAATTTTTTAAATCATCCCATGTCAGGATACCTTCAGCTCAGTAATATTCCCCTCCCCACCCCCAGTTTTACAGATCAAGAAACTGAGGCCTCTGAGGGGAGTTCTAGGCTTCTAGTCCCGGCCAGTGGAGGGCAGGATTAGGATTTCAACTGCAGCCTTCTGGTCCCCGGGCAGGGGAATGAGGAAGGGCATGTAGCTGACAGTGGCTCCGAGCCATCACTGGCCCCTGCCGGTCCCCATGAGTGCCATCCCGCCCCTCGGGTACCACACCCCGAAGCCTGGGGCAGGGTTTGTTGAGCTCAGCCCCGGCCATGACGTCGCCACCCATTTTCCCAGATTTTCCCCTTTTCTCCACCCCAGCCCCTCTAACCACGAGAGGGCCCGGGTTCCAGTCAGGCTCCACCACTTGGGATTGGGCGCCCCCCCCCCCCCGCCCCAGAGCTGATAAGGACCCTATTCTCTGTGGGCAGCAGGTCTGGTGAGACCGGGGCCGGCCAGTCCTCACCTCCTGACAGAGCTGGCGGTCAGGGACAAGATGCTATTGATCTTCGGCTGGAACGCCGACACGATGATGTCCAGCTTGCCAAGGGGCACCCCCAGGCCCTGGAGCTGGCGATGGAGACTCCGGTTCACCTGCAGGGGACCCGGCCGCTGAAGAGGAGCCTCGAGGGCCGTGGAAGGGGGGATGGCGGGTCGCGGGGGAGGGTATGGGGAGCCCTAGAGACTGGAGGGCTTTCTGGGGCAGGAAGGGAAACGATCTGAGGCTGACCCGAGGGGCTGCCAGGGGCACTGCGGGGAACCCCGTGGGTTTCAGAAGGCAAGGACAGAAGGGGGGAGGCAGAAGGAGCTCTGTCTTAGCCCCCCTCCCTCAGCCTGGCCCTCCTGTTCTGGAGCAGGGAGGGGGCAGTACTCCAACTCTAGAAGGGGGTGGGGATCCTGTTCTAGATGGCAAGGGGGAGGGCGCAGCCTGTTCTGGGTGGGAGGGGGCAGGCAGCTGGCTCACCTGGCTCACAAATGGAACTCGCAGCGTGGTGACCAGGAGCTGGGGACGCCCGAACCGGAGGAGGAAGGGGATCAGGGCGCTGGCCACTTCCACGGGGTTTTGTTCCTTTAACGGCGAGGCTTCGACCCAGCGGGAGTAAGCGTCCACGGACAAAAGGATGAAGCGGAAGCCGTTGGCAGTCTCCATCAGGGGCCCCACCAGGCCCAGGCCCACCTGCTCAAAAGCCTGAGTGACCTGAGGGGAAGAGATTGGGAGGCCGGTATAAAAGGCTCCTCGCAGAGGGCCTGAAAGTTCCGGCCCAGGCGGGGGAGCGAGGAGGGCACGGGCCGACAGTGGCTCCCATCCACCTTCCCCAGGCCCGAGCTCTCCAAAGCCCTCCTTGGAAACGGTAGGAGGCAGGTCCGGGCTCACGTGGCACGAGGGCAGAGCCCGGCATCGGCCACCGGCTCACCAAGCACCAGCCCCAGAACCGAGACGACCCGAGTCCAAATGCAGACTCAGACACTTCTGTGCGATGTTTCTTAACTAAACGGGGATGGTGACAGGCCCCCTCCCAGAGTTGCTGAGGAACTCGGAGGAGACGGTATCTGTCGCGTGCCTGGCCCCGGCCGGCCGGTCCTGCTCGCCTCTCCTCCCCCTCCCCACCTACTCACCGCTTCCACTTGGAGCACGGGCAACGGGTCCCTAGTGCGCTGGCTCTTGCTGCTGGCCCCCTGGGGAGAAGAGGAGCCTCCATTGCCCATCCATCCCAGACCCGGGGCAGGATCCCGGGGGCAAGACACCCAGCTCCCGTCTCAGGGTTTGGGCCAACCCGCCGCCTCTCCTTTGGTGAATGGGCAAGGGGCCTGGCCAAGGGCCCACAGAGGAGACCGTCAAGCTCAGATTCTGTCCCTGAGACCAAGGTTCTCTCTTTCTTTGGGGGGAATCTGGGATCAGCCAGTTGGAAGCCCACTGTGGCAGGGGGCCTGCCCCTCCCTCCAGTGGCCCTGCCCACCAGCTCCCTGGAACCCTTACCTGGATGGGCAGAGATTTCTCTGCACCCGTCTTCTGGCGGCAGCTACACTGCTTGACCTGTGGCGAGAGGGGGGAGACCGTGGGGGTTGCTACGCTGGGACCACCTGGGAGTCCCAAGCAGCCGGGACCCGCTGGGAGGCCGTAGCAGGCAGAAAAAAGGGGAAGAGCCTCCAAGGGAATGCCCTAAGTCCTCTGAGCTGGGCCCAAGGAAGAAGCCCTCCATCCCTACCATGTATGGAGGGACGGAGAAGCTCCCTCCCTAGACCCTGGTGATGCCGAGTTTGGCCAAGTCTCTTCTCCTGAACCTCAGTTTTCCCCTTCTGTAAAAAATTGTTTGCACGAACCCCAAGAAGTCAAAAAAGACCCCATTTATACCAGAACACCAGGGCTGCCCTTGGGATCCCCGGAAACCAAGGTAGGCGCCGTGGTCTGGGGGCTGGCTGAGCAAATCACAAAAGGTAACGAGAAGAATCTTGGGCAGACTCATGTGAAGGGAGGAAAGAGAAGCCGTATTTGCAATGACTATAACGGAAGGGAGTAAGCATTTATTAAGTGCCTACTGTGTGCTGGACATTGTGGTAATAAGCCCTTTAACAAATACGATCTTGTTCAATTTTTGCAACTGTGGGAAACGAGGGAGTAGCAGAACAGGGAGCGACAGCCGAGGGATAACGACGACCGAGGAATAATGATGACCGAGTACGGGCCCAGCAGAGAGGAGGATCCCGCCTGGATTTTGTTCCTGTCCCCAGCTCAAGGGAAAGCTCTCTAGGCAGAGATGAGCACCCCAAGAAGCAGAAAGCCAGAGAATGAGTGAAAGACTTAATGCCCCCCGTTCTACAGATGAGTAAACTGAGGCCCAGGTAGATGAAGTTCTACAGGAAGATAAGCTGGAGGGCTCCTTTCTGGGAGCCACCCCCTGCCCTGCCCCGCCCCCATCCTCGACTGACCCACTTGGTGACATCTCGGTCAAGGCTGGGCCAGTAGTAGCTGAAGGAGACCTTCTTCCTGGTTTCCTGCAGGGAGCAATGCAGGCCCGAGGAGGTGACGTGCGCCTGCTTCACCAGCTCCAGGCGGTCCTTCCGGTCCAGCACCACCAGGGACTTCTTGCCCAGACGCACAAACATCAGATTGTGGTCTGTGGACAAAACTCTTGGTTACTTACTGAAGGAGCCCTGATCTCCGTCCAGGAGGCTGAGCGAGCCCTCCTCCCCTGGGGGGAACCTCCCCCCAAGGGTGACCCGGACCCTCCCCTGGGAAGGAGAGCCCAGTGTGAGGGGGGCAGCCAGGGTGACCTCCCCCATCCACCAAAGGGGAGCCTAATGGCTGCACCCCGGATGTGCTGGGAAGAATCCTGGACAAGAGAACTGTATAAACATGTCCTTAACGTATACCTTGACACGTATGACTTATACTGGACTAGCTGCCGTCCAGGGGAGGGGAGGGGAGGGGAAACCAGGAGCACGAGGCTCTGCAAGGGTCAGTAGGAAAATTATCCAGCCGCGTTTTGAAAATTAGGTTTTAATAAAGGAGAAGAGCCGCAAGCCGGCTTAGGGACCCCGGGTGAGAGTTCAAACCCAGCCCCTGTCCGACGTCACTCTGGACAAGGCTGTGTGCGGGGCTCGACTCTGCTTTCCTTATGGGCAGCCCTGCCAACTCCCACAAAAAGTCCTTCTCCCTCTAAGCCTGCGGGTCGTTCAGGGAGTCCTGCAGCTCCTGCCCCTGCAGCCCCAGGTCAGTGGGAAAGGGGTCCCAGGAATCGCGCAAAATGGTTAAGACTGGCAAGTGTTTCTGATAAAGTGGTTTTCCAATTCCTTCTCCGGCCCATTTTACAGAGGAGAACCCTGAGGCAAACGGGGTGCAGTGACCTGCCCTGGCTCACGACCTGCCCGGGCTCACGGGGCCGGCTTCTGGATTCCCAATGCAGGGCTCCATGGCGCCCCCTAGCTGCCGTCAGTCGGGAGGGGGAGGAAGGGGGAGTTCCAGCCTCTGCCGTATGTTACCCCTGGACATGTGACTTCACCTCCCCCCTCTGTAGTCAAGGGCTCCCCCTTCAGCGAGGGCCGCAGGCAGATGTTTCGCTTAATTTAGCTTTACATTGTTTATTAATGTGAATAGGTTATTAACTAGATATTATTTATTAATGCGTAATGTTAGTGTAACTTAATTTAATAAGCTCCCGAGGGGCCAGGAGGGCCGAGTTGGGGAAGGGGGAAGGGCCGGAGCAGGGGCAGGTTCCTCTTCAGCTTCTGGCTCGCAGGAGCGGAGCAGCCCAAGGGGATGCAGGCAGAGGGGCTTCTGGGGGATTTCACCGAGCTATCCCAACAGCCCCGCCCACGGCGGCCCGACGCCCAGCCAGCTTTTTAAGGGGCAGGGCCGCGGGCGTCCGTTTCCGCGTGAGCCTGCGTCTGTGTCTCACACACTCCCCCCCCCCCCCAGGATCACACAGCAGCTGCCTCCGCGCGATCGCAGAACCGAGGGTGGGAGAAGCCCCGCAGGCATCTGGGCCGGGAGGTTTGGGGGGGCCGGGGGCCCCCCAGAAAATGGGGGCAGCCGCGGGAACGCTCAAACGGCTCCCGGCTCCCGGGCCGTGCTCGGCCCGCATCGCGCCGGGAGGGCGGCCCCGCGCCCGCCGCGTCCATCCCCGCGCCCGCCGCGTCCATCCCCGCGCCCCCCGCGTCCACCCCCGGGGGAGGGGCCCACTAAGCTCTTCAGGAGACTCCGGGAGCAGGCTCTGGGAGCCGAGGGGGGAAGGGCGCCGGGAAGCGCGGGGATCCCGCCCCCGCAGGCACCGAGTTCGGGGAGGGGGCGGGGCGGGCGCGCCAAGGAGAGCGCTGAGGTCATTTCCAGCCGCCGGCGCGCGGCGGGGGCGGGCCGCGCGAGCTCCGGGCCTCTCACTTCCGGAGATTGGGGATGCAAACGAGGCTGGGACACGCGCTCCGCCGCGAGCGCCCTCGGGGCTCGGCCCCCCACGTTGGCCGGCGGAGCCGCCTCCGCCATCATCCGGAAAGGGGGGCGGGGAGACGCCTCCAGCCTGGTCCAGAAGCCTTCCTTCCCTCCGCCCCAGCCCCCTCCCCCCGCTTCCTCCACGCTCCCTCCTAAGACCCAAGTCAGAGCGTTCCCCTCACTCTAGAATCTGCCGTGGCTCCCACCGTGTTTAGGGTAAAAGAGCCCGCTGGGCCTCGCGCAGCCGTCACCAGCTGCCTCCGGCCGACCTCTCGAGGCCGGCCGCACACGGGTCCCTTTCCCACCTTCTAACCCGCAGCCAGGGGCTGCCGCCCCCTCCCCCCCCAAATTTTTCTCTCCTCCCAGTGCCGGCTGGGTCCCGACTTCCGGGTCTCAGGCTACGAGCCTGCGCCCCCTCCCGGAGCCCCCGCCGGGATCAGGTGGTCTGGGAGCCCCGGGGCCGAAATGCTGGGAGCGGATAATCCGCAGCCGCCCTCCCCCCCCTCACCTTCCAGGACGAAGTTCTGGGCCCGCCTGCGAAACTCCCGCTTCTGGGAAGCGGTCACCAGGTGATCCGGGAAGGAGCCGTCCTCCAGGAACCTTTGGACCTCAAGGATCTTGTGGTCCATGGCGGGGCCGGGGACGGCGGGGACGCGGCCGAGGCTCTGGATTCGAGTTCCGACACGGCCGCCGAGGCGCAACGCGACCCGGGCCTCGGGGGTTACATGGGAACGGGGAGAGGCGCCCGAAGATCTTCGTGGGTCTGGAGAACCCCAGCGTCCTGGAAAGCTGCGAGAGGATGGTCGGGGAGGGGGGAAGGATGGTCGGGCGGGGGGAGGGACCAAAACTTCCCAGAGCCACGCCCCCCAGCCCCGGTGGATGGAAGGATAGGGGAGCCGGACAAGTGCATCCCGCCGGTCCCCCTCCCCACTCTAGAAGGCCGGGCTCCCATTGGCCCGGGCGCACGCGGGACCCTCGAGGCTGGGAAATACCCTCCCCTTCTATTTCCGAGCATCCCGACTGGCCTTGGACATGGGCTTGGGGGAGGGGAGAGGGGAGAAGTCTCTCCATCTTTGGTCCCCACCCCCCTCCTCTCCTCCGGGCCAGCAGATGCCCCTTCCCCACTACATGAGTCAACCAGCGTTTATTTATTTTTTAAACTAAAGCTTTTTTATTTTCGAAATGTATAGATGGAGAATTTTCAACTTTCACCTTTCCAAAATCCCGTGTTCTCAATTCTCCCCTCCCTTCCCCCACCCCCGCCCCTGCGTGGCAAGTGAGCTGTTGAATGCGCAATTCCTCTCTAGAGATTTCTGCATTTATCAGGATGCACAAGAAACATCAGGTCAAAAGGGGGGGGGGGGGGAGGAATGAGAAAGAAAGAAAGAAAAAAGCAAGCAAACGACAACAAAAAGAGTGAAAACCCGATGCTTTGATCCACACTCGGTTCCCACAGCCCTCTCTGGGTGCAGACGCTCTCTCCGTCAGAAAATCACTGAAAATGGCCTGGGTCACCTCATTGCTGGAGAGGGCGGCGGCCATCAAAACTGATCCTAGTATAATCTTGTTGCCGGGTCCAACGATCTCCCGGTGCTGCTCACTTCCCTCAGCACCGGTTCCAGTCAGTCTCTCCAGGCCTCTCTGAAATCCTCCTGCAGCTCCTTTCTTACAGAACAATAATATCCCATAACTTTGCTCTCCCATAACTCATTCAGCCTTTCTCCCGCTGGGTTCAGTTTCCACCAACAAGCATTTATTAACCACCATATGTGTGCGGCCCTCTGTTAAACGCTGGGAAATAAACGCAAAAAGAAAAGCCAGTTTCAGCTCTCTTGGAGCTTACAAAATAAAGGAAGAATAGACTAAGGTGGGGGTTAGGTGGGAAAAGCCCTAGAAGCCCCCCCCAGCAGGGCGGCCGGGATGGGATGCTCCGGTCCAGATTCCCTCCTTCCTCTTCAGTGCGGGGCAGAAGCTGGGAATGAGGTGGAGGCCCAGGCTGTCGGGAGCGCGGATGTCCAAGGGAAAGGGGAGGAGTAAAGGAGTCTTCCTGGCAGAAATCCTCACGGAAGGTTCAGCTTGGCCTCTGAGCCGCTGGCCACGGGCGCCTGTTTCACTGGCAGCCCTTCAGGGGCCTCCCCAGTGGGCCTTCCAGCGCTGAGCTTCTGGGACCACCCCCTACTCTGGAAGCCGCTCTTCTCCGAGCCCCCCTCCCCATATAGTCATTGCAGGACTGTGGAAGACCTAGGTGTGACCCCAAATGTGTGGCCAGAAGCCAGGAAATCCCTTACTGGCCCACCCTTCAGTTTTCTCATCTGTAAAATGGACTTCACAAACTCCTGCCTGGAAACAGCGACCCGGGGGATGAGCGCGAGGTTTGGAGGGAGGGAATTGGCCAATAAGGCCGCCTTAGACATTCATCTGTATTTTGGGGCGGCTGGGTGGGGCAGTGGCTGGGCCCGGAGCTGGGCAGGCCCAAGGTCAAAGTCAGCCTGGGGCACCAGCTGTGTGAGCTGGACAAGCCCCATCCCCTTATTGCCTCAATTCCTCATCTGCTTAAGTAAAAAAAAGTGAGCTGGACAAGGAAACGCAAAGCCCGCCTAAGTGAGGTCCCGTGGAGCTGGCTATGGGAAACCCGCCCAGGCAGCCAGGGACCAGAAGGAGGCTCCGGCCTTGGGCCTGCCCGCTGTCCGAGGCTGGATCTGAACGCACGCTTTTGGCCGTTCTCTGGGCCGAGCCCGTGTTTCTGGGTGCTTCTGCCTCCCGACTGGGGAACAGGGCCTGAAGCCGTAGCAGCTGCTCCTCACACCCACTTACACTTACTGGCACACACGCTCACACCCACACTGACACACAGTAACACACTTGCACACTCATCCTTACACACACATTCACATTTACATACTTGCACACTCACACAAGATCAAATAAATCGGGGTTTGGGGACTTGGGGGGGCGTCTTTATTTTCGGGAGCCTCTGAGATTTCCCATTTCGATCAATGAGCAGACCCCCCCTCCCCCACCCGCCACAGGAGCCCGGGCCCAGGGGAGGCAGCCCCAGGCCAGCTTTGGGCAGGGGCTGGGGAGCCGGGGGACCCCGGGGAGCGCTGGGCCTGAGGAACGGGGCCAGCAGCCTGCCCCAGCTCGGCCTCCTCAAGTGGTGCTCAGGAAAGCCTCGTGGAAACTCTGCCGTTAAACGGCCGTGCCAAGGCCTGGCGAGCTGCCCCTTCCCTCTTTCCCTCCCTAACATTTCTCCCTCCTTCTCTCCCAGCAGCTTTTCCCCTACTTGGGAGCCGGCCCAGGCCTGCCTGCCCTGGCCTGCCCCCCAGTCCCTCTGAGGAGGGGGTTCAGTCTGGCAGGGCTTCTTCTCCTGGGGCTCTCGCCCACCAGCCTCCCCCGCCAGCCTCCTGCCAGCCTCCCCCCCCCCTGCCCTGCCCGTAAGCAGGGCCAAGGCTGGCCCGAGCCCCTGGCTCCAGCCGGTTCCTGTGAGCATTGTGTTGGCCAGGCCTCCCATCCGGGCCCCCATCCTGGGGAGGACTTGGGGGAGGAGAGGAGGGCCTGGATGGGCCAGCCAGGGGGCCACCAGGACCCCGGAGCCAGCCTGGAGGAGCCGCCCCTTGGAATGAGGAGGAGCTGCCTCCTGAGCCTCAGGGGCTTCAGCTGGAAAGTGGGGGTAAGCATGCAGGTCTTCCTTGTGGGGGGGGGGGGAGCAGCAAGGAAAAGGGAGGAGGGAGGGGGGAGGGGGCAGGGAACAGGCCTTGCCACCGCCGGAGCCCACCCGTGACAGAAGGGGAAACCGAGGGACAGGATTCAGGGGCCGCGCCCTCTCCCTTTCCCACGCTGAGGTGGTCGGGAAGGTGGAGGAGGCCGGAGCAGGCTGGGGCCGCAGGGGGAGCGTTCTTGGCCGGCCTCCCGGGCCAGGCTGGGTGGCGGCTGCCCAGGGCCCAGCCTCCGAGGGGGCTTGGGGCTGGGGGAGGGACGATGAGATCAGAAACAGACGCGGAGAGAAACTGGTGGGGGAGGGGGAGGGGGCAAGCTCTGCCCAGCCCTTTGCGGCCCCTCCCGCCCCCCCCCCTTAGGAAGCGGCGAGGCGGGCGCAGCACCCCCTGCTGGCGGGGACGGGCAGGCCCCCCCTCCCGCTCCCTTTCCCAGGCACAGGCGGTGGCCCGGCTCCAGGGCCCGCTATTGTTTGCCGGGAGCTCCCGGGACACCCTGTCCCGGCCCGGCCCCTTCCCTCCCACGCCCCGGCCGGGCTACCTGCTCTCCCGGCGGGGACCGGGCGCCGGCCCCTCCCCCCCCACGCCCGCTGGAGCAGTGCCCGGGACGCCCGGCGGCCTCCGGGGCCAGGCCGCGGCTTCTGGGGCGGCGGCCCAGGGAAACTGAGGCACCGGAAGGGAGATGGCCGCGCTTCCCAGCAGAGGAAGGAAGGCAGGAAGCCTGGCTCTCCCTAAGCCCCTAAAGGGCCTGGAAACGCTCGCGGGGGGGGCGACGGGGGAGGGGCTGGGGGCTCGGACCCTCAGGGGGAGGGGAGGGAATCCCTGAATACTAGCGCGCTCGTTCCAGAGCTGGGCCAGAGCTGGGAAGCAGAAAGGCTCTAAGCAGGTGCCCTCCCCTCCCCCCTTAGAGGAACCGAGTGGGAACGCGGCCCAGTCCGAGCCGGGCCCGGCTGATGCCGGGAGGCCCCGGAGAGGCCGGAGTTCCAGGGCTGCCTCCCGCGCTTCCTCCCAGCTAAGAGACAAACCGGGTGGCAGCGCGCGCTCCGGGGGGCCCGGGTTCCCAGGGCACCGCCCGGGCGTGTGAAATGGGGACAATCCCGGCGCCTCCCTCGGGAACCCGGGGCAAGGATTAAAGCAGGGGAGCGGTCGTGGCCGGGGGCGCGCACGGGCTGGGGGCGGGGCCGGGGCGGCCCGCGGAGCGCCCGCCTGGCTGGGACAGGCGTCCTCCCCGCAGCCTCCTAACGGAGCGGCCCGGAGCCCCCGCAGCCCCCCCGGCAGGGAAGAGACCGCCATTGGCTTCTCTGGGTCCCCATTGAATGGAAGCTCCCCGAGGGGCGGGGCCAATTCCCTTCCTTCGGGGCCCGGGACTTAATACATGACTCCGGCCGCCCCTCCCCCCGCGGCTGCTGCGGACCGGGAGCGGTTCGCCCTCCCCGCGGACTAACTGACTAGTAAATGGTAAATGGGCCGGAGCGAAGCATGCCGGGACCTAGTCAATGACCGTTAGCCCCGAGGGCCCAGAACGGAGAACGTCCCCTTCGCCCTCGCTCAACCGGGGCTTTCCGCTCAGGGGGAGAGCGCTAGATTGGGGGGTGGGGGGATGGAAGGCCATTCACCCCCTCTCCCAACGGAGCGTTCGTTCATTCATTCATTCATTCATTCATTCATTCATTCTCTGGGATCTAGCCGGAAGTGATCCACAGGCAGGCCGCCGGGGAAGGGGCTGCTGGGAAATTCCCGCTCCGAAATCCCCCGGGGTCGCATCCCAGCGTTTCTGGCCTGTTGTGTTTGCAGGGGAGGGAAGCAGGGAGGGCGGGGATCGCGGGGAGCTGCGGCTTTGGAGCTGAGGGACAGGGCAAGGGTCCGCTGGGGTCTGGGATGATCAGTAACAGTAATAATAACTCGCATTTCTGCAACGCCTTTGGGTTTATGAAGTGCTTTTTGTATGTCAATCCATGTGCATTTATTAATCACCTGCTGTGTGCTAAGCGAACAGAAATGTTTTTATGACAGGAAGGCAAAAACAGCCCCGGCCTTTATGGGGGAGGCCGCCTGCGACCCCGTCCCGCCAAGCTGTAGACGGGGCGTCGGGCACAGACATCAAGGGGAGTTCTAGTGGGGGGGGGGAGGAGCTAGCTGGGACTTGAGGGGGGAAAGGTGCATGGAGCACCGGGTTTGGAATTGGGCAGGTTCCTCTTCTAAATTCCCACTTGTTACACGAAGGACCCTGGGCGAGTCACTTCACCCTTCCTGCCTCAGTTCCCCCATCTGTAAAATGAGCTGGCCAAGGAAATAGCAAATTATCCCAGTATCTCTACCAAGAAAACCCGGAGTCTGAGTGAACATGAGGGAGCATTATTATTGCTGTCACTACCACTACTGGGTGTAGGCCAGTCTCATCTCCCAGGGTTCCATACACTCATCCCCTTTCTCAGCGGCAAAAAAGGGGTTCTTTTTTTGCCCATCTGTGAAGGGTGGGAGCCGGGCTCCAAGTGGGCTCCCAGACTCCTTCAGGGCATCTGGGAGCTCCAGCCTCTCCAGGTCATGGAAGAGGTTTGGATTTCTAATATTTAATAACTATTCTAAATCACAAACTAAAGCTCCTGGGGAGAGAACCTCAATAACTGAGCCGACTGGGCTACCAGGCCAATCCCTAAAACTCGGAATCATGGCGTCCAAGCTGGGGGGGTGGTTGGGGACCAAAGGCGCCCCTCAGGCCCTCCCTCGGCATTCTCTCTCACTGAGAGATCTCTTCCTCCAATCTGGACCTTGGTGGCCCCCGTTTCCCACTGCCCCATCCCCTCCTCCTTGGCTGGCCCTGACCAGAGGCCAGACCTCTATGATCCACACCCCTGAGGCTGGCTGTGTCCCCCACCCCCCAACTTCACCCATTTTCCCCAGCTCCCAGAGCCCACCACAGAGCAGAGCACAGCCTTGCCCCAGCCCTGTCCACTCCCACATTTTGGAATCCCCCATTTCCTTTATCCACTAAGAACATTTTCCAGCCTCTCTCCCGGGTCCCGAGCAGGAAGTGAGCCCTTTCCTCCAGCCTCTGTCCCCCTGACCCGGGGCAGCCTCGGCCGGCCTCCAGGCGGACAGGATTATTTTTCATTTTCAGATAAGCTGGGAGGACCTGACGGGGCCCGAGGGCTGCTGGGACTGGAAGCAAAGGGGGCTCCTCCAGCTCTGGCTCCCAGGCCCTACCTACGTTGAGTAAATAGGTCACCGCCCCTGGAGATCCGGAAACGCTGGTGGGCAGGAAGGAGCCAGAAGCAACTTCCCCTTTCAGGCTCCACATCTGGGAGGGCGGGCCCAGCCCCAACCTCGGGCACCCCGCCACCCTCCCCGAGCCCCGGACTCTGGGGACGCTGACCGTGTTCTGAGGCTCAGTCAGAGCAGGGCACGCGGGCATCCCAGAGGGCACAGCCTGGCACAAAATCTAACATGGGAGGGTGGAAGGAGCCGGGTTGGGCAAGGACCCGGTTTCCTCCTCTGTTAAATGGAGAGCCCAACCCGGACTGTGGCTCCCCACATGGGGGCCCCCTGGGTGCCAGCCAGCCCTTGCCTGAGGACCGCAGCTCTGGGCCCAAGGGCTGGATATCCTGAGGGGGAGAAGGAGGAGGAGGAGGAGGTCTCACAGGATTCCTCAGACACTGTTTCACAGCAGGAGAAGTTGAGGCCAAGGGGTCCCCCAGGGAGGAAGCTTCAGTGCAGCATCTGAACCCCTGTAGGCGTCCCCGGTGGGCCCCAGGCCACAACCCCAGCCCGCACAGGGAGCAGTCACAAAGCTCTTTATATAACCCGGTTTATTTCTGTACAAAACATATTTTACACAAAGAGAGCCCACCCCTCATCCGCCACGTCAGGGAGTGGGCCCCTGCCCTGGCCCTTCCCGTGGGCCCAGTGGGCGGCCCTGCAGGGGAGCCCAGGACGGGGGGAGCTGATGGTGGGTTCTGAAGGCCCAGGGCCATCAGGCTGAGAAGGGCTGGAGGCTGATGGGGGGGAGGCCTGACCTTGGCCTGTGCAGAGGGGAGTGTGGAAGAAAGCCCCCTCCCCCAAGGCAACAGGAAGTAGGGACTTCACTGTGACCCATGGGTGCCCCAGGACCAGGACCCCAACATCCTCCTCGGGGACTGAGAAAATAAATAGCGGCTGAGGCGGCCCTGACCCCAGGGGGCCAGGCAGCCCTTCTAGCTCGGGGTCAGGGCCCCAGGAGAGAAGGGGGGCAGCTGCCCAGGGAGGGGGCCTGCGGTCCCGGGCCCCCTCTGTCTCAGACGCCTTTTGGGGCCGTCCTAAGGGGAGGTGGAGGCTGTCCTCTGGGAGGCAGGGCCTACAGGAATGTCCCCTCCTGACCTAGCTGCCCTGGCTCAGCTCCCAGCCCTTCAGAAAAGGGAAACCGAGGCACAGGGGCCTGGCCTTTTTACAAGTAAGTGTCCTCACTCTCCTGGGAAGTCAGGCTCTCCTTGGAATGATGAGGCGAGTCCTTGGCATCTGCACCCTCTGCCCCCGGGGCGGCCAGGGGCGCCAGCTCGGTGCTGGGGCCCGGGGCCTGGGCGGCAGCTGCCGGACCAGGACCCTCGCCAGGAGCCGCAGGGGCCTGCTGCTGTGGCGGGGGCTGCTGCTGCCCCCTCTGCTGCTTGGCCTGCGCCTTCAGCGCCTTTTGATGCTCCTTCTCGGCCTGTTTCTGCTGCCTGCTCTTGGGGCCCGCGGCGGGCAGCTGGGCGCCCGGGGGCAGGCGGATGGAGGGGGAGGGCTCCAGCGCCTTTCGGGGGGCCGGCTCCGCCTCGCTGATGGCCTTTGCCCCATGCAGCCTGGGGGGCGACTGGTACTGCAGCTCCCCCCGCGTGTCCTTCCACTTCCGGAGCTGGATCAGGTGCTCGCGCTCGATCTGGCGCTCGGTCACAGGCAGCTCAATCACCTGGGGCCAGGGGCCAGACGGGACCAGACCGATGAGGGCCGGCACTGCCCTCTGCCCTCTGGCCCTCGCTGGCCCCCCGGGTCCCTCCCCTCGTCCTCCGGGCCCCCCTCACCTCCTGCACCAGGAAGGTCTCCTGCATGATCTTGGGGTTCAGACTGCGCAGCCGCTCCATGGTCTCGTACTGGCCCTGGCAGGCCTTGAGCTTCTCCGAGGAGCCCAGGCTGTGTTTCAGCAGCACCAGGCCCACCCGGAAGAGAATCTTGACCCCTGCAGGGAAGCCCAGAGGTCGGGGCCGGGTCCCCGGGGCACGTCTGACTGCCACTGGAGGGAGCAGCGAGAGCAAGCGCTGCCCCCGCCCCGTGTTCTCCAGGGAAGAAACTGAGGCACACAGAGTGGGCACTGACCAGGGTAGGACGACTGGGCCCCCCAGCACAGCTCACTTTGCAGAGGTTTCTCTGAGCCTTCTGAGGTTATCCTCCAGTAACAGGGGAATTCGAACCCAGAGCTTGTGACCCAATGTTCTTCCCATTCTAGCAGCAGCCTCCCCCGGAGGCTGGCCCAAGCCTCCAGCCTGGATCTAAGAGAAGGGAGCCTAAAGCCCCCAGAGTTTGGCTTCCCCTCAAAGGATGAAGGGTGGAACTTCTTGGGGTGCGCTGGGGGCAGGCGGGGTACCCTCCTCTCCCCTCCGGGCCTGAAGCCGGGACTTTCTGCTCTTTAGCTCTCTCCTTAGTCCAGTACCCGGCACATAGTAGGTGCTTAATAAATGTTTAGTGGAGACGGCATTGGAGCCTTGGCTTCCGCATCTGCATAATGGGGGTGACCGTGTCACAGGAAGAGCTCTGAGACTGAGGCGCCCGGAGAAGGGGCCACGGGCCCGCGGCGCCCCCGGGAGACCAGGGCAGAGCCACGTTGCTGCTGACACAGAAGATGCTGCCTTCGGCCACGTGAGCAAAGGCTCTTTGGGGGGTGAGAGGGAGCTGACGTCAGCGCCGTGGCCCCCGCCTCTGGGCCCTCGCTCCGGACCCTCTGCAGGAGGTCCCTCCTGTCCCCCTGCGGGTGGGGTGATCGCCATCCCCCCAGCGGCCTTTGGGCCTGAGTCAACCAAGAGCCCGAGTCTAATGACGGGAGCGGGCACCTTGGCACTGCCCGTCGCTGGGGCCTCCTCCCAGGATAGCACCGGCTCCCCTGGGTGTGATCACGCCCCCTGCGGAGCCCAAAGGGGGAGGGGCGCGCGTACCTTCGCAGAAAAACATGTCCCAGACGCGGAGCACGGAGCTCCAGGGCAGCGTGCGCGAGAAGGCGCACATGAACCACTCGGTCATGTACAGGATGGGATCGATCTTCTGCTTGCTCAGGTGCTTGTAGGCCACGGGGGACACTTTGTGCAGCAGAGAGAACAGGATCTCCCCGTCCAGCTGGATGGCCTCCTGCGGGGAGGGGGTGGGGGCAGGGTGAGCGCCCTGACCCAGGCTGGGGCTGCCCGCGCACACGGGCAAACACGCATGCCCCCAGGGAACATGCACGCACACACACACGCCCAGGAAACATGCAGCGGGCAGCCTTCGCTCCCCCACCCCCACCCGGGAGGGCCCGGACTGGGCAGCAGGGGCTGGGCAGGCCCGGGGCTCACCAGCTTCTCGCTGTAGTAGCCCGGCAGGTACTTCTCGCAGATCTGCACCAGGCACCAGAAGGCTTGCTGCCACGGGAGAGAAGAGTCAGGCGCTCAGCCTCCCGGGCGCCCCCTCCCCCCCGTGGTGCCCAGGGCCTACCTCAGCAGGCATGTGCATGAGCAGCACGGCTGCCACGGGCGCCTGGGCCTGGCAGTAACCCTCCTCAGGCCTGTACAGCGTGTAGGCCTTCAGCACGCGGAACAAGTCCTGTTGGCTGAGGGGGGGGAGCAGTGAGGGCCCAGCCCTGGGCCTCCGGGTTCAGCTGTCACATTAGGGCCAGGAGGCTGCCCCTGGGAACCCGGTGCCCCCGCCCACAGAGCAAGGGCTTTCCCAGGGACGGTTATGGCCCACCCTTCCCAGGGCTCCTGGCCTCAGAGACCCTCCCTCTCACACCCTTTGACCCATCCTGCTGGGTCCTTACCGCACTCATGGAAGGCCCCTCCCCACCCTGACCCCCCCACCCCCTGCTTTGGGCCCCTCCTATCTACATCTCCCCATCCCGGGCCCCCGGGCAGAGCTGGGCTGCTAGGTGGTGCCAGAGTGGGCGGAGCACTGGGCCTGGGGCCAGGAAGGCCTGAGACCTTGGACAAGTCACTTGGCCCCATTTGCTTCCATTTCTCATTTGTAAGTGAGCAGGAGGAGGGAACCACAGTGGAGGCTCCTGAGCAGCGACTGCCCGGTGGGCAGTGTGGCCCTGCCCTGTCCCTCAGAGGAGCCCCCGCTCTGGCCCGTGCCCAGGATAAGGCTAATTAGGGGAGCTCTGTGTCCTGAGGAGTCAGCGAGCAGTTATCTGAGGCCCCGACGCCCCAAGAGGCTCCAGCTTCCTGGTTGCACGGAGCCCCAACTCCCGCACCCCCCCCCCCGAGCCCGGGGTCTCCCCAGGCCCGCTTTGCTTACCCATGGCCCCCACGGGACACAAACATCTCGTGGAAAGGGAACTGCCGGTGCAGGTCTCTCTCGATCACATCCAGCCACTTGGGGTCCCCTGGTGAGAGGTCCAGCTCCTGAAAGGGCAGGGGGAGAGATGGGGGCCGGGCCCAGGCATCCAGGGCAGGGAGACTCTGAACGAACCCCCCAAGGCCCTGGGGGGGCCTCTCAGCCGGGGCCCCCAGCTCGCCTTCCTCGAAGGGATGCTGACTGGGGGAGCCGGGCCCCCAATGTGGCCTCCCCTCCCAGCGGGAGGATCCTTGGCCCTTTCAGGTCTCTGAGGGGATGGAAGGCCCCAGATCTGCCCTCATCCCATTGGGTGTCGGCCCACTTGGAGAGCCAGGAGGTCCTGGGCATGCCAGGGGGCACACAATTGCACGCTTGGCAGGTGTGCCCATGGTGCCCAAGCCTGCTGGCTGCAGGGCTGCCCTCCCCGGCCCTTTGTCCCCATCGTGCCTCTGCCTCTGCCTCAGCTACCCAGAACTCCCGGTGGCTGGGGAGCCGACAAGGCCGCTCGGCCAGATCTGGGTGAGAGGGGAGGGGGAGAAGGAGAGGGAGGGAGCTGGGAGGGATGCGTCTTACGTCAAACTTCCCAGGATTCTGCTGGAGCTTGACCTTCCCTCCCGACAGGTACTGCCAGGCCCGGCCCCGCAAGGATGGCGGAATCCCCTTCTGGCACCGCAGCCGGATCTGGGGAGAGAGAGCTGCTGTTGAAGGCTGAGGGGGAGAAGGGGGGGCGGGGGCAGGGGGAGCCGAAGGCGGTCACTGCCTGGCCTGCAGCCCCCCCCATCGATGGGGCCCAGGGGCTGGCCTGTGTCCGGGGCCCTGAAAAACCAGTTGGGAGCAGTGATGTCACACAGGAACTTGTTTGCGGAGCCGGCTGGGAAGCCAGAGCTCGGATTCCTCCCCTGCTCCGACAGTTTTACTGTCAAAGTCTCAATTAAAGGGTGGAAATGGATTGTGTAACGGGAAGCTTGGGGGCGGGGCCTTCAGGTGGGGAGCAGGTGCCGCCAGGGAGGCTGCCTTGGCGCTGGTGGGAGAGCTGCAAAGACTTTCCCGCACGGAGGCAGCGGGAGCCCAACGAGGAACGGCCTCCGCGACGGAGCGGGAAAGGGACTGTGGGAGACCTCGGTCCCCGAGGTGGGGAGCCACTGGGCAGCTGTTAGCCTCAGGCTGCGACGCCCCAGGTAAAACTTCCCAGGACACATTCTCCAAGATGGGGAGAGACAGGGGAGGAGCTGGGGGGGCAGCCCCCAGACCCCGGGCCGGGAGCGAGCACATCGCCTGCAGATCACCCGGAGCTGCTTCCCCTTACCAGCCTCCTGGCTTCCCGCCCCTGGCTGTGACAGACCCTCCCTGGGCCAGCTGCTGCCCTCCCCCCCACCTGCCCTCCTCCTGACCATCCCCAGTGGGTGACATGCCCCCCCCAGCCCAGGAGGCCCACTGACTGGCCAGGAGGGAAAGGAGGCCTGGACGGCCTGGCTCACCCACCTTCTTGTGCCTCTTGGCCATCCATTTGTCCCAGCTGTTGAGCATATCCAGCCACTTGGACTCCCTCTGTCTCAGCACCTCCAAGGGCACTTCCTCCACTCTAGGGAGCAAAAAGCAGATCAGGTCAGAGTCAGAGCACAGCCCCCGGCCCAGCCCACCCAGCAGGAGCCCCTCCTGACCACGGCATCCTCCTCTAGCACGGCTCCTTCCAGCCAGGGTGGCAGGAGCGCCCTTCCCATCCTCCCAGCTCTTCCAGCTCCCCCTGTGGGCCCCGGGGCATCGGCCTGGGCCTCTCCTGCTGTTTCCTCATCTGTAAACTGAGGCTCCAGTTCTACCATCAGTGCCAGCGACTCCCAGGGAAGAAGAGCACAAGCTGTACCCACAGCCTCTGGGGAGGCAATGCTGGCACCGGGTCAGCCCCTGAGGGGAAAGGTCCGCATGGCAAAAATTACTTGGGGAAGAGCAGAGAACAGGGGGAAGGGGGGCCCGTCAGGGGAAGGATGGACCCAGCGGTGGCAGTGACAGGACTTGGGGCCGGAGGGCAGAACTGGGCCCTGATGTCTCAGGCGCAGACACACTGCTCTGCGCCAAGAGTGACCGCGGCCTGGGCAGGCAGAGGCCGGCCAGGCCTCCCGGACCAAGCCCCCAGTCTTCAGGCCTGGCCCCAGGCCCTCCTGTGCATGGGCTGAGCACACTGGACTTCCGGCTCCAGGGGAAGGGGAGGAGGGGTGAACAACGGTCCCCACAAGGAGCCCCAAGCCCAGCGAGGGAAGCCAGAATACACCCGCCATGCCGGCCATCCTTCCACCAAGGCGACCAAGGCCAGACCTGGATTCATCCCTCCCCTCAGGGGCTGTGGCCCTGCCCCCTGAAGTCACTTCCCAGTCTCCTTTCTGGGGTTCCTGCTCTCCAAGCACCTCCTCCAGGCTGGGTCTTCCTCACACCTGCAATGCCCCTTAGTCCCCCCGGCCTCCCAATCCCTCAAACTGCCTCGGTCTTGGGATCCACGCCACAGAACCGGAATTATCAGACCTCCCATCATCATTGCCCCCAAACACTCCCCGTTTCCAAGGACCCTTGATCCCTTGATCCCACCACGAGGTGCCGATTTATCGCCGTCTGTCTCTCATCGAGAGACTGGCAGCTCACTGACGGACTCTCTCAGACCCGTCCCAGGAGGCCCCACAACCCCGGGGACAGCCTGGGCCCGGGCAGGACGAGGGACGGCTCCCAGCCCCCCCGCCCTTCTCTCCTCGGTGCCCTTTGGCATCTGCACGAGCCCCAGCCCAGTGTAAACGAAGACTGGCCTGGGGAGCAGACGGGGCCGGCCCCGCAGTCCAACAGGGCCTCTGGGGCTCCCCCTCCTGCCAAGCTACCCTTCTGGAAAGCTCACAGTCAACGTCCCAAAGAGGGCTCCGGGTCAGTGTGGGAAAAGGAGAGGTCGAGATCCCTCCCTAACGGCCTCGCTGACCCTCCCCGTGTGGGGCCGGCCCCAAGAGGCCCAGAGGGACCTACGGTCATGCAGCAGGCGCTGCCCCCGGGGCCTGTCAGCTGTTCTGGCCACATGACCCGGCCATTCTCTCCCCACACGGTCTCAGAGACCGGGGCTTATGAGCTCAGTTCCTCCTCCTTCCTTCAGATACAAGGCTCCCAGCCCAGGACTTAGGACACCGCCCAGGGCACAAGGAACTCCGAGTTTCCCATTGGAAAGTCAGGCTCCCGCCGGGCCCAGCTCTCTGTGAAAGGAGGGGCCGGGTTCCCTGGCTTGTCAGCCTCAGGGGACGGGGGTCCTAAGCCCTGGGGGCTCCGTGATGCTCAGAACAGGATGAGCCTGAGCCCCTGCTCTCTGCCGGCCGGAAAAGCAAAGCCCAGCGCCCAGGGACAGGGAGCAGTGGGGAAGGGGTGCCCGGGCTGAATCTGGGGAAAGGAAGGCCTGCGGAAGCGGCCGCATCCCCCCCGTGAGTCAGGGCCGAGCAGCTCTGCAGGGGCACAGCCCGGGGTGGGCGGGAGGGCCGAGGGACTGAAGAGCTTCCCAGCTGCCTGTGGTCAGTCTCCGGCCTGCCTCACACTGGGACACCCAGGGGCCTCTGAGGAGCCATTCCCCGTGACCGCACACAGTGGCTGCCCCTCCTGCAGGGAGAGGAAAGCCGAACCGTCCCCGGGTTTCCCCAGGAGTACCCTTTGTTCTCGGGCGGCTAAAGCGCGGCGCGCCCAGGTAACAGGAGACCCCCAGGAGATAAGGCACGGGCTTCCAAGGCAACCAGCACAATGGCTCCCATGGTAGCTGACAAAGCACCTCCAGCCTTCACCACAATCACCCTCCTGGGCGGGTAATGACGCTCTCAGTCCATTTGACAGCTGAAGTAACTGAGCCAGGGTCCCCGGGGAGCGACTGTCGGAGCCAGGAGGGAAGCACTGAAGACCCAGGAGGCCGCGGGGCCAACACAAGTCACGCGGAGTCGGGAGTGCCAGGAAGGAGCCTCAGCAATCTGTGTCATCCCTTAGTCCCCGGAGCTGCCCCCGGGCCCACCTTCCACACCCTCAGTGCCCCTCACCCAGGACTGGGGCCTGCTGGCTGGAGGGGCTAGCGCAGCCCCCCAGAGGCTGGCGTGGTCTCCTCCAGAAGGGGCAAGGAGCTGCTCCGTGCCCCGCTCCGCGCCCCGTCCCACGTCCCTCTCCCCACTCTGCCAGCAAGGGCTTTTCGTGGCCGCCTCTGAACCATGGGGGCAGCCCCAACTGGGTCTGGAAGACGGCCAGGCCTCCCCTCCCCCACCTGGCTCTGACGGGCAGCAGCGCCAGCCCCAGCCAGGCAGACCCGACCAGGCTGAGCTTTGTACTCACTTTTGCTGATGTGATATTTTGTTTAATTACCCAGTAAAGTTTTAACCCTCCCAGATGTGTGTGTTTAAGAGGGAAAGGCTTCTCCCTCTCTCCTGTTCTAGAAGGCAGCAGCTTTGGTGAGTTCACCCCGGCTTCCTGGCCCAGACAGTGGTCTCCGGGTCAGCCCCAAGCCACACCCTGTCCCCTTCTCCCCTCCCCCAAGAGTTTTCCCAAGACTCGACGGCCAGAATTTGCCAAAAAGGAGAAAAGAGTCCCCAGCGTCCCATCGAGGGGAAATTGGGCAGCCTGTGTTCCAAGCCCTCGGGGGTCCCGGTCTGTGTGTGTTCTCAGGAGGGAAAAAGTATACCGCAAATTTCATTCCCCCCAACCGGCCTCCGGAGGCGCTCAAGCCCTCTGTGCCAGGATGAGGAAAGGGCTTCCGGGCCCCCCCACTCCAGCTCCTCCGGCCACATGTGCCCACGCCCTCAGCACCCTTCGGTGCCCCCTTCAGCTTCTAGGAGGCTACTGCCAGGCTGCCTCCCTCCCTCCCTGCAGGCAAAGGGCCCCTCCTGCTACCCAGCTTGTGGGCACTGCACAGACCTGGTCCTTGTCTGGGAAGCCGCTTCCCTCCCTCCCCCCAGGAGGCAGGGGCTGGCCGGGCCCAGTGGCCAAGGCATGGACTTAAGCTTAAGCGAGCTAAGCCCTGCAGCCTCGGTCACCTTTCACGCTTCCTCTGGGCCTCAGTCTCCCTGTCTGTAAAATGAAGGGATGAACGCTCAGCCCCTTCCTGGTCCGGGACCTCCGGCTCTCCAGTCACTTTCTCTCTGTGAGCTCCCAAGCCAATTGGCTTTTCTTCTCCGGGGTTCACAGACACCCCCCAGCCATGCCCACCTCCTCCATGTGCAGCCCCCCCATGTGTCCCCTTGGGCCCCCCTGCCTCCGGCTCCCCACACCTCCCGCACGGCTCAGCACCTGACTCTCCGGCCCTGGCCTCCTGTGGGGCTGCCCATATACCCACAGAGCACACAGGGCACATGCATGCCTGGGTTTTCACATGGGCGTCGTACTTCCTGCTGCTTCGCATTCCTGTAACTCCGATTCCCCCAAAGAATGTAAGCAGGGCTGACGTGCACGTGGCTGGGCTCCCCCTCCCCTTCCCCCCCATTTTAGAGCAGCCGTGTCCAACATCTCCCACCCCTCAAGGCCAGCTGCCAATCAGCTTTCCACCTCCTCTGTAACCCCACCGTACTTAAGACACCTCCCTCCAACTGATTCACTTCATCTACTACGCCTGTCCTGGGAGGCCCTTCTGGACGTGATCCCACCCCCTCCCCCAGGTGCTGCCTATTCCAATCTCTGCAGGGAGAGGGTGCTCTCCGCTTCCTTGGGCTCCCCAAAGCATCCCTTCCAAGCTGCCAGACTCCCCTCTGAGTCAGGAAGTCCTCCCAGAGAAGGGAGGCTCACCAGGCCGGTGACAGCCCCCACACAGCCCCTGGGGAGCCGGCAGATGCCAGGGAGGGAGGCCGAGTCCTCCAGAGGGAAGGGCCGTGGCCCGCAGGGCTGGGCCTTTGAGGGCCTGGCTTCTCCCCAGAAGGCCACAGAGGACGGGTCACACCCACTCCAAGGCAGCCGGACTTGCTACAAGTGACTGGTCATTGACCCCAGCGCCGGGCCTCCAGCTCGGCAGGGAGGGCCCAGAGATAAGCCGATCTCCAGCCCTTTTGGCCTTTAGACTAAAGCATGAGCTCTCAGGGCGGCTCTGCAGGCCACGACAGGCACAGCTGGCTGAGGCCTTTGGGTGCTTTTCTTTCCCCTAAAAACCCAGCCTTGGGCCTGCTGGGAAAATCCAGAAGGAACCTGTGGAGTGGCCGTGGGGGTCCCTGGCAGAGGGACCCCTCACTCACTCCACAGGTAGTTTCCCAGGGCCAGGGCCTGAGGTCACTCTGCACCCAGCGTCTGCAACCAGCCAGGCCTTCCCTGCACCGAGGCATCCAACCCGAAGTCCTCTCGGGCCACAGATAACAAGGGGGTGATTCCTGCCTCCTCCCCATTCACAGGCCTGGCCCCCTTGGGTAGGATCTCAGGTTCTATTTCACATCCCCCCTCGCTCCTTTCCCAGGTGAGACAGCCCCCCCCCCCCCCCCCCCAGGCCCAGCCTTTCCCATCATTACAAGCACTTGCTGTGGTCAGCAGTCCCACCCACTTTCACAGATCCTGTGAGTCAGACACACAAATGTTCCAGCCTGTGGCTCGGCAGGGGCTCCCGGGGCACCGGCCGGCCTCGGGGGTCACTCCAAACCCACCATTCCCAGCTACTCCAGACTCCCCCGCCTCCCTCCCTCTCTGGTCCTGAGCCTCAGATGGGGCCCTGGAAGGCGGATGTCCCCATTAGTCTCCCCTAGGATCACGGCCCCAAGTCAGACCTATCAGGACTGACCCTGACGGCTCCATCATGAGCCCTCGTCCAGCCGCGGGGCCCCTGCCAGCTGCCTCCCACGCCACTCTCTCCATGGCACCCCCTCTGCCCAGGCCCAGAGCCTCAGAACGCGCACCCCGGGATGACAGGACTGGAGGTTAGGAAGGGGCTCTCATCGGGGAGCCGGGCGAGCTGGGGGCCGGCCGGGGACTGACCGGCTCGCCCCCTGCTTCCCCTGCGTCCAGCTGCCGTGCTCTGGTCCTTCCCGCACAGGCCCCTACTGAGGGCCTCGGCTACTCTACGGCCAGACCAGTCTTGTCCAACTGGCCTCGGTCCCGCTCTCCCCATCACAACCCAAAGCCTACAACGACCAGAGAAACTCTGAACTCTGTCCTGGCACTCAAGGCCACCCCCAACTGGGCTCTCCCTAACCCTACCCCCCCACTCCCCACCCCCCACCCCTCACCCCACCCCTGTTAGATTACAAAGCCCTGGAGCTCAGGGCCCAGGTGAGAAGCCCAAGCTCAGGGAGTGTATTTCTTTGCTTGGCCTTTGTGGAGGCCACAGACACAGGGCTAGGCCTGGAGCCAAGAGGAGCAGAGCCTTAGACCCACCCAGCTATGAGACCCCGGCCCGGGCACTTCGGCCACGCCTGTGACACCTTGCCCACCCGAACAGAGAGAAGCTCTCTGAGGAGCGTCACACAAATGCCCGTGTGGGAAAGGGCCCGGCCGAGAGCCCGCTCAGGGCCCGGGACCAGAGGCGTCCCGGCAAACCGGAGAAGCGAGGGGAGAAGGCCTCAGGAAGTGAGACGCGGCTTAAAGGCAGTGCTGGCAGCCCCGCTCTCATTTCTGCTCAGCTTTCAAAGGCCAAGAGGAGGGTGGAGTCCTCGGAAAACAGGCTGACTCAGAGGCCTCAGAGCAGGCCTAGCCAGCGCCCTCAGAGGAGCCGCCGCGAGGAGCCGTCCAGAGATTGGGGAGGCAGGAGGAGGTCCCTGGGAGGCCAGGACTGAGCAGCCGCCCCCTCCACGCACTTGTCAAAGCCCCCCCACGGCAGGGCCGGGCCCTCTCCTGCCCAACCCTACCCACCCTGGCTCCCTGACAAGCAGCCGCGAGCCTGGGCTCGGCCCTCCAGCCGATCGCTTCCTTCCCCTGACAAAAAAAGGGCTTTCACGGGCACTGGAGGGGAGCCACGGGTCCAGCCAGGTGAAGTTACCCAAAAAAGATCAGAGGCCAGTCTGGGGGGGGCAGGGAACCCTGCCCAGAGGAACCGAAATCCCTGGTTCCAGCTCAGCTCCAACATCCCATTTCCCAGTTCCCTTCTCAGGGTCCCATTTCATCTTCTGGAAAATGAGAGAGGGCCGGATCAGGAACGGCCGCTTCCTGGGGACTGAGGGCCAAGAACGGTGTGATGGGGGAAGGAGGTTCAGTGGCACTGGAGGTGACAGCTGCCGGTGGGCACCTCTAGCTCACAAGTCCTGGTTGGCAGCTGAGCCCGAGGCTGGACGGCCCTGGAAGGCGAGCCCTGCTCCAATGCTCTAGAGCCCTGCAGTCCCTCAAATCAAAGGTGCCCCACAGAAAGGGAAGGAAGATGGAACCCCTCAAGGGGGAGGCCCTGTGGGGGCGGGGCACAAAGCCAAGCCCCCTGGTGCACTGTGCTCAGAAACGTCCTCCTGAACCCGGAGGCGCCCGGACCAGGTCACCAAGAAAGGTCAGCAGCATTCCCCACAGGACACTCGGGGCCCCGTCGGGCCATGCCCAAGGGGGGTGTAGGACAAGGAGCCAAGGGAGAAAGGGATGGGCAGTTCCCATGCCCGGCCTTGGCGTCGGGACCGGCCTGCAGTTCTGGCCTCAGGCACTTCCCAGCAGCAGATTGTGGGCAAAGGACCTAACTTCTCCCAGAGTCCATTGAGTCAGCCGTAAAATGGGCAGGATGTGACATTCATTCATTCATTTACTCATTCCCTCACTCACTCACTATATACACAGGACTAATTCTCCGTAGCTCTTCCGGCCTCCTCCAGCACCTCTGGGACAGGAGGGGCTCCCAAAGGCTGTGCCGGCAACGCACAAGCCCAGGCAGGCCGAACCCTGGGCGGGCGCGCCTGCTATCTGAAGATCACGCTGGCTGAGAGCCAAGGAGTCACCACCAGAAGGAAGTGGGCGTCTGGGGCCCTGCTAATTCAGAGGCTGGAGTCTGAACCAGGAAAAGTCCCCCCCACCCCAACCAAATGAAGGGTCCTCCAGGGCCAAGCCTGGCTCTACCCCACAGCAGGGGGCGGGAAAGAAGGGGGAGTAGCCAGATGGCGTTGGGGGGGGGGGGTCTGATGGGTGACCGCCCCCTGAGAAACGCAGCCTGGGAGAACCCGAGAGGAACTGGGTCGACTTCCTGTGACTGATACGGAGGCGAAACGAGCAGAACCCAGAGGGCGATTCCTACGGTGAGCACGGTCACATGGAGCAAGATAACTGGAAGCCGCCGAATCTTTATCAATTTAGGGACCAAATGTTACTTCAGAGAACTCAGGGCAGAACATGCCTCTTGGCAGAGTGGGCGGCCACAAGCAAGGGTACATTTTCCCACATGGGCACCCTGCTCCCTCTGCCTGAAGCCATAGTGGGGCTGGGGGAGGATCAAAACAAAAAAGCAGCGATTAAAAAAAACCTTAAGAGAGAAAAGTGCTTATGAAGGAAAAACGGCAGCTGTTTGTTCTGAAGTCCCAAGACTGAAGGAGGTGGAAGGAACAAAGGTCAAGGGCCGGGAGTCCAAGGCACCATGGCCCCGAGCCCAGAGGAGGGAACGGAGCCCCTGGGCCAAGCGTCTGGGCCAAGGTCGGGCAGTAAGTGCTGAAAGGGTCCAGGATGGGGGCTGGGGCAGCTTCGGGCCTCGCCCTCCTGCTCCCCCAAGAACCCTCCCCCAGTGGGGCTGGAAATCACTTGTCTCCACTGCCAGGCCTGGGTCCTGTCCGCTCTCCGGGCCCGGAGGCTCCAGCTGGCTCCCTTGGCTTTCTCTGCCAGGTGACGCCCTCAGCTAGCGGGGTCTCCCCTCTCATCAGCCTCAGCCCTGGAGGTGCAGCCTCCACTCAGCCCCTTGGTCCCCATCCCGTCTTCCTCCTCTTCCTCCTCCCCCCGGGTGGGTGTGCTCTCCCCACTTGGCTCCCTGGCTCCTCTCCAGGTCCCACCAGTGAGTGTCGTGCCCCAAGGCAGGGAGGAGCCGGGACCTGCTCCCCCTTCCTCGGGTTCTCTCTTTGCCACCTGTTCTGCTGGGCTAACCTGCTCCCGGAGGATTACAACTCGCTCCATCCCACACCCAAGCTCCTAGGGCTGGCAGGGAGCCCACTGAGGCTGCCCAGCCTCTCTCAGCAGCGGGAGGTGGTACATGGGGCCAGCGGAGCCCTGGGCATCCTCAAGGTGCCTGGGCCATTCTGGCACCAGCACGAACGGCAGAAAGCTCTCAGAAAGGCGCTGCCCCATCAGCCCTGGCTAAGCTCAAGTCCCGACTAAGAAGCCAAAGGCAAAAGCCAGGATGGGAAGTGGGGGTGACCCAGGCTAGCCGGGAATGGGGAACAAGGCTGGGCATCTGACACTGGGCGGAGAAGGCAACCAGAGAAAGGAAGCCAGTCCCTGCCCAGCAGTCCGCCTGGGCGCCTGCGATGGCCCGGCCACTCCTCGGGGCATTTCCTCAGTATCTCCCGGAAAGCTGGAGGACATCCCGGGGCTCAGCTCTCAGCAGTCAGAGCCCTGGCCTGCTACCTCAGTTTTCACGGGCAGTCAAGCAGAGACTTCTCTGGAAGACAAGAGGGCGGGCCGAGGCAGAATGTCTCCCCCAGGAGAATCCCCAGAGGGATGCTGGAGTCTGACCCAGCACTGCCGTCTCGCCCCAAACTCAGAACCAGCAAAGACCCAGTTGGCACAGGGGCAATCGAACAGGACCTGCCGACAACGGAGGTCGCTTACACTTTAGCCGTTTTAATGCACCAGTTCTAGAAGGGGTCAAGTTCTCTGCCACGGGGAAGAATCTGCTTGTGAGATGAAGCCAGAAGGAGCCACTCTTAGAGAAAAAGGCTCATTCAGCTCTCAAAGGGACAAGTCAGGGAGGGTTGGGGGGGGGGGGGGGGGATGTTCTCCAGCCTCCACAAGGGTTCGCGCCAAAGGCCCACAAAGGGTGGCTCTTTCCTCAGCTGCGGGCCCCAGCTGCTCGCTGCCCGGGGAGGTGACGGCAGAGCGCTGATGCTGAGAGGATCCGGGCTCAAGTGGCTCCGTCTGCCAGGATCCCTCCACAGACTGCCCTGGCACCAGATTCCACAGTCAAAGGCACCGGGCCAGAATGGGGAAGCGGGCACCAGGGAACCTGGAAGCATACGGACATTCGGAAGAGGAAAAGAGCAAAGACGCAGGATTTCCAAAGGATCCCAGATCTTAGAGAAAGGGCAGCCTCGATCTCTGGATGACAATAGACCCTCATTGCAGCAAATAAGGTCCATCCTCAGCTTTCAGGGGTGGGGACAAAGTTCTTTGAAAACAAAGGCAAAAGTAGGACTGTTGATATACGGAACCTATGGGCACTAGGGGGTTAAGCTACCACCCAAAAGGGACATCTTTCGCAAAAAGGCCGAAAAGGCTCTTTTTTTTTTGTAATTTTATAACAAAACATTCATTCTAAATAAACTTTTTCTAACAAGAGTAACTAAGAAATAACCCACATCACAGCAGTGCACAAAATAAAGTTGGTCACGTGCAAAACACTTGTTCTCCCTAGTAATCCTTTAGATCCAGGGCCTTTCATGCTAACATCTCAAAAACAAAAACAAAACAAAACAAAAACGTGATTTCAAACAATATTCACTTTTTATAACACATCTACATCCCATAAATACTCTACAGCAGATAAAGCTCTTAAAACTAAAATGTCCCATGTGACCCTGGGCAAGTCACTTAACCCCAATGACCGCAGCAAAAACAAACAAACCTAAAGTGTGTAACCTTCCACCCTGGCAAATAGCAGGATGAGGGTACTCTACTGTAATACTACCTCTCACCATGGCTGCCCTCTGAAAACCAGGGGAGATGCTGGGACTTTATAGTCAGAAAAGGCCAAGATGGGGGAGCTTAACACAGGACTTAGAGGATGCTTTGGGGGTGTAATTTCACACACCAAACTTGAATTTTAAAGGCAAACACTGAAAACGTTCAGCGAACCCATGGGGGGCTTCTTCCTCTACAACAGGAGGGGGGGAGGACCAGCAAAGCATCATGTGAGACCCCAGCCACTCTGCCAACTGGAGCCCGTTGTGCCTGTTTTCTTCACTGCGTCCCAGCTGCCAATGCGAAAGTGAAAAGGAGGCTCCTAAGGAAACCACACAAATGCGTGAAATCACGTGAGCGTGGAGCACTGGCTGTGTGTGGGAAGCTCAGAGCTGAAAAGGCCCTTCGAAGCCCTTTTCTCCCAAGCCTGCATGAACAGGAATCTCCGTATTTACAGTGTCTGACAAGGGCTCATCCCGCCAATCTGCCGCCTCCATGGGCAGCCCACTCTCTGGGGACAGAATTCATTGTGAGGAGCTTCTCTTTTCTGGGAACCCAAATCTACACGTTGGAAGCTTCCTTCTGCACCTCCACTTTCTGCCCGCTTTGATAATAACCCTTCAGGTGGCTAAATCTAAGGCTCAGAAGTGCCCCCACCACTCCCACTCCCAGTTTTCTCTTCTCCAGGTCACCCATCCCCAGTTCCTTCAGTGGAGACCCGGCAGATGCTCATCTAGAGGCTCGCGGTCCTCTGGTTTACTCAGACCTGACCACAAGAGGACGGCGGCTGTCCAGGAAGCTCCTTCCCCCTTCCCCAAACACACAGCAAAGAATTCAGCTGAGACCAAATCCTGATGGGAAATCCAGGAAAAGTCACAGCCAGGTCGTCCGGCCTCGAAAGACCCCGAGGTGTGTGGACCCTGGGCCAGGATCTGCATTCCAGTAGGGAAAGGCCGTGTGCCAGGGTAAGGGGGCGTCTCCGAGCCCTGCCAGGGGACTGGTGCCAGATGGCAGCTCTGTCCCCCACTGCCCAGCTCTGGGCCACAGATCCAGGACGGACACAGGGGGCTCGCCCGGGGAGGGGGGGGGACAGCAGAAGGGCCTGAGCATGTAGGAGCGGGTCAGGGCCTCACTTCCAAATCTAGACCTGCAGAGGAAGACCAAGGACAAGAACCCCCGGCCAAAGGGAGCCTGCGGTTCTGTCCCCGCCATCAGCAGGATTTCCTAGCTGGCCCACGGCAGCTGAGCTCAGCAGCAGACTGTGACTGCTTAGACTTTGACCCCAAACAAGGTCAGAAGCATGCACATTCACATGGGGGGAGGTGCAGTAGCGATCCACTTTGCCTGAGATGGGCCCAAAGCTTGCAGGCCCCCGCCTGAGCGGGTCCTGAGCTCCTAGAAAAACACAACCCGCAAAAAATTCCCCAGAAATATACAGAGCCTGACCTTAACATCAAGTCCAAAGTCAAGAAATAGACTGGAAAAACAAACAACATCCGCTACAGAAAGGCCTTATGTTAACAGCAATGGTCAAGACGCAAACTCAGAAGCACACAATGAGTCCAAAACTTCTACCGGCAAAGTTTCAAAGGCAAATAAATCCAACTACATTTTCTAAAAGTGATCAAGAGACTTATGGAAAAAATGCTTAAAATGTTTTTATAAATGAAAAGAGAACATTCGAGAAAAATATTGGAAAAGAAATGAGAGTCGTGGAAGGAAGAATTGGAAAGGAAATAGCTTGGCACAAGAGGTACAAAACAACAGCCAATCAACAAACTCCTGCAAATCAGAATGGGCCAAGTAATAGCCAATGACTCTAGAAGATTAGGAGAAACAGAGAAAAAAATCAAGAGACTGAAAAAAATTGAAGAAAATGTTAAAGTATCTTATAGCAAAAATAAATAAATAAATAACCTAGAAAATAAATCGAGGAGAAAAAAATTTAAATTACTAGACTCCATGAACATCACGACCAAAAAGAAAATCTTCAACATCTTTCAAAAAATCTTAAAAGAGAATTGTCTAGACCTCTCTGAACCAAAGGGTAAAATAGAAAGATAATCTATCATTTACCTTCTAAAAAAATACTCAAATAAATTTCCCAAGAATATTACAGTCAAAATCCAGACGTTACAAAAGTCTAAGAAAAATTACTGCAAACCTCCAGAAAGGAAGAATTCAAGTCCTGAGGAGCCACAACCGAAATCACACAAATGGAGAGCTTGGAATACGATATTCCAAACAACAAAGAATATGGACTTACAATGAAGAATAACTTAGCCGCAAAAACGAAATATATTCCTATAGGCGGAAAAATGGACCTTTAATGAAATGCAAGCACTCCTAGTGAAAAAACTAGAGCTGTGCAGAAATTCTGACGTTCAAAAAACAGTAATTACAAGCAATATAAAAAGGCAAATACAAACAAGCTTGGAAGACTATCAAGTCGATGTAAGCATGATGATATACATTTTTCCTCTGAATCCTATCATCATCATGGGTCACAGAAAGAGTCTAAGACAAAGTCTGGGAGCGATTCTAAGTCTTAATGATCTTAAAAGAAGAATGGAAAAAGAGAAGAAAAGGAGTACACTAAAGGGAAAAGGAAAGGAAGGTTAAGGAAAAATCAAGGTGAACGAGGAAAAATCTACATAAACAAAGAAGAAAGTTGAGGGGGGCCAGGTGACACTTGAATCTCATTCTCATTTGAAGTGGTCAAAGGAAGGAAGAATACACACACACATGTGCACAATACATTTCATTCTATAGAAAAATAGAAAGAAAGAGGACTTAGGGGGAAGGATCGATCAAGAGAAGGATTCATCTTAAATTCGAAGATATTTTTGGTACAAAAATATCTCTTTTTGAGATAATAAAGAATGGAAAATTGAGGAGTATGTCTGCACAAATTGAGATATAGAAATGTGAAAGGGTGTCACTGTGTTCTAAGACGAGATGATTTTAGAACCTGTAAAGACTTGGATGAACTGATACGAAACCAGGAGAACAATTTACAGAGACAACAACATGGTAAAAACTAACAACTTGAAGGACTAGGGGATTTTGATCAGTACGTGACTAAACTTGATTCCAGAGGACTAATGATGATACGTGCTACTCACCTCCTGATAGGGGAAGTGAAATGCTCACAGGGCAGAATGAGCCAGATGTGTATTTTTGGTTTGGGGACATGACCAATGTGGAAATTTGTTCCACTTCATTATCCATGTTTGTAATAAGGATTTTGTTTTACTTTTGTTTTCAATTGTAGAAAAGTAAATATTCTTGACTGAAAAATAGATATAGACTGATAATCAGATAGATATAGATAGACAAAATTAGAAGAGGGAAAAAAAAAGAACGCTGATCTTGGTTCTTTAGATTTAGACCATCCCTGGACTTTGGCAATTCTTTTGCTTTTCGCTGTCCCTCTCAGTCCTCCCTGTCCTCAGCACAAGGCACAGAGAGAAGGCAACAAGGTCTCACCTAAGCTTCTCCCTGTTTCTTTGACCAAGATAGGCTCTCCACTATGGGTGCTGGGGCAGAAAGACTTTAGGTCCTGACCAGCCCCTGGCTTGGTTTGGCACAATGAGATTGGCAGTATGAGATCTAGTTTAGAATCTCAGTTCTGCTACTTATAGGACCTCGAGGAAAGCTGGTGCCTCAGTTTCCTTATTTGCAAAAAAAAAAAAAAATTAAAAAACGCTACACCAGATGACATCCAAAGTCCCTTCCAGTTCTACTCTGCTGTGATTCTGAATCTGTGCTTCAGTGGCTGTTTTATCACCATCAGGAGCAAAGAGCATTAAAACAGCCTGGCCCCTCCATCTCTTTCCAGTCTTTCCAGAAAAGACCGACTTTCTCCCTTCCACAAACCTGACCATACACTAACCTACTGCTATTCCACAATCCTATGCTCCACTTCTAGTCTCCTTGCTTTCCCAGTAGATTCTACCCCCGATTCCTCTCCCCTGGTTCCCAATCCTCCATCACCAAATATTATTGGGCATTTCCAATATGGGAGCACCCCTTCCATTTTACCTTCCCCTCTCCTTGGTACCCAGGCAACCTGGGCTCCTTTGGGACTATCTTTCATAAAGCTCAGATAAGAGGGGAATTGCCAATTCTTATTTGTGAGACAGATGACCACCATCTTACCTACAACTGTGCCATAAGGCCTTATCGTTTCCAGATTTAACCTTTCCACTGCCTCTGTGCCCTCCACCTCTCTAGCACTTTCATCTGACCCATGGATGTAATCTAAAGAGTCCCGGGTTCCCTCTTCCAGACTACCACTAAAACCTTGGACTCTGAGGACTTTCCATCTACCCTTCAGCCCCTCCTAATAAATGCTACCTTGGAATGGGAGGTCATTGAAGGTAGGGTCCCTTTCATTTTCCTGAGGGTACACACTGAATGCTTAATAAATGCTTTTTAATTCATCTGCCTGGGGGTCCAACAGACACCTCAAATTCAACATGTCTAGTCCTTTAGAATTCATTCTCTTTCCCTACTTTTCTTGAAGACTTCCTGGTTGCTGCCAAGGGGCCACCACCTCTTTAGTCTCCCAGGTTTGGAACCTCAACCTCCTCGTCCTCCTCCTCCTCCTCAGCTTTTTCTTGCTCAATCGTAACCCTGTCCGAGCACTTGCCCCATCTTGCTGTCTCTGGCTGTCCAACCCTGCTCTTCCCGTTTTTGCCCAGCCAGCCAGCCCCGTTCAGGCCCACACCTTTCTAACTGGTCTCTCTGACTTAAGGTTCTCCCCTCTCCAATCCACCCTCCCAAGAGCCATGGTCAGCTGTCCTTCAGCTCCCAGGGTCATCTGAGGATCAAGGTGGGTAATGTCTGCAAAGCCCTCAGTCACGTGACTGAGTAATCTTCCTGGTTTCCTTCCTACTCAAACTCCAGTGACAGCCCCATGGCACTACATCCCCTGCCTCTGCCCCCCGGGGCCGTTCCATTTCTCCCACAGGGCAGCCCGTCTGCCATCTTGGTGGTTTCTTCCTTCTCGTCTCCATTCGGGCCCCCCTCGGGCAGGAGGCCTTTCCCAGTCCTTGTCCTCAGCTGGCAGGGCCCGCCTTCTAAGATTACCTTTTATCTGCCTCTCGATATCTGGTGTACATCCCAGTACGGGCAGATTATCTCCTCCATTAGAAGGCGGGCAGGGAATGCTTTTCAGGTTGTTCAATCAGCAAGGGCCGGTGTGGCCCCAAATAGGTGCTTACTAAATGCGTGCAGAATATCCCATTCCCTGGCCAGAACTCCCCATGTGACTGCGGGAGTTCGGCTCTCCCAGGAAAGGCAGGAAAAGGGGGGGGGGGGGAGAGGGGGTAGTCGGCAAGAAGGTCAGTGAGGTCGAGGAAGATCCCCCTCATGTACAGCAAGAGAGCCACAGAGAGAACAACAAAAGCCTCAAGATGTACGGCCCAAGCCGGGAAGCAGCGAGGGAGCCGATGGAACATTTTTGAGTCATAAATGGTGAATGAGGAACTCTGGGAAGATTTTTGTGAAGTGAGGTAGAGGAACAAAGGACCCAAAGAACAGAAGTTACTGAATCAGGAAAACAAACGCGGCCCTTAAGCCCGAAGTCCACCAAAGGGCGCGGAGCAGAGAGAACGGGCCGCCAGGGCAGGACGGAGCCTGACACAGTCGGCCCTCTTGCTTTATCAGTCAATCAGCTTTTCTTTGTTGCAAGGCAGAGTTCGGCTGCTAGGAGGGGAGGGTTGATCACTAAGGGGTAAATGAAGGCACTGGGGGAGAGGGGAAGGGGCGAGGGAGGGCCCTCCTTCCCAGGCTCCTGCTGCCACCTGCTGAAATTCGAGCCCTTTCCCCAGGCTGCCCTGATCCTCCTGCAGCCAAACTACACCTTTCTGTCCTTAGAACCCCCTCCCCACACTTATCACTTTCTCCTCAGAGGTTCTCTGGATCCAGGGCTTATCTCCCTCAGGAGGCAGCCTGCTGGAGGCGGCCAGAGGCCGGGCTCTCCTCCTCTGTCCTCCAGAGCTCAGGCCTCGACCGGGCAGATGCTCCCCACACGGATGGAAATGAATGGTTCCATGAACGCGCTGCTCAGAGGCCCTCCAGGCAGCTCCTCTCTCCCGGGGGATCCTGGCCTCGGGCAGGTACCATTGGCCATCTGGAGGCCGTAAACACCGAACGGGTCCCACCAGTCTCAGTGCATTCCAGTGGCTGGCGAGCCGGCCCCTGCCCTGCTAAGTGAGCTCCGGTCAGACATAGCCGGGGACCGGCTCGCCCAGCAACACCCCATGTGGCCGCCAAACCAGATTTCCTTCCGAGGCCAGAAAGGGGAGCAGAGGGGACGGCAGGGCCCACAAGCTCCCTTGCCGGGGCTCCCCCAACATCCCCCAACATAACTGCAGCTGTGCAGCCCCAAGCCCATCTCACGGGCCGCACAAGGACAGCATGTGGGCTGCTGTTGGGGGACCCCCTTCCCCCTCCATCAGGATGGCCTTCATAGGAAGTCTGCAGGTGGCTAATGGGGCCACCATCTCGGAACGAGGGGGTGGGAAGGAATCATGGGCCGGCAAGACAGAAATAATCTCTGGCCTCAACCGAGGCTCCCAACGCTCCCTGGGGCTCAGACCCCAGTGGCCCCGGCAGGAAGCAGGCCCCCAGGGGAACGAGGGAGAGCCATCTGCTGCAGGAGAGCAGAGGTGACAAGAAGCCGATCCCACTGGCCAGAAAAAGCCCAGGCAGGCAGGCAGGGCCAGGCCCACCTCCTCGCCAAGGGCTGTGCCAGCCCAGCTGCTTTGCCCCTGGCTCATGGGTCCTTGGAAGGCTCGGGGGGGGGGGGGGGGGGGGGGGGGGGGGGAAGGAAGGAGGAGAGAAGGGGGAGGAGGAGGGAGGTGGGCTTCCCCCTCCGCCACAGGGAGAAGGTGGGGTCCTGGGCTCTGGCACCCAGGTCACTGTTGGGCGCAGGCTCCCTCCCCTACACAATGGGGATAACGTCAGCACTCCCTGAAAATGAGACGAAGAGGGGAGGCCTCCTCATCCTGAGAGGGCCGCTCTTGCTCCAGAGCACCCACTCCCATGAGCTCCCCGAGACCTCGCTGGCAGCCCCTGAGGGGGTTCCATCCTGACCCTGGCAAGCCTGGCCACGAGCTCTGGGGCATCCTTATGCTCCCCATCTGCAATGGGGCGCCAGCCTCGAGAGCCCCGCTCTTCCCTCCAGGTTCTTCCAAGTGTTTGCCCTTTCAAACATCGGAGGCGGGGGCTAGGAGGCCGGGCCTGGGGCACAGAACCCTCTCCCTGGCCTCCGGCCAAAGAGAAGTGTGTCCACCACAAACACCAGAAACCATTGCTCCCTCCCTAACTTCTCAAAGGACACACTCCTGAACCCAAGGAGGGGCCGTCGGCGCCCTTAGCCCCTGGAAAACGCAGGTGGCCCCGGGGCGCTCCCCACACTCGGGGGTCAGTTCCCCATTTTGGAACCCGCCAAGCTGCAATCTGCACCCCCCCCCCCCGCTAGTCGGGCCTGCCCTGGGCACAAGCTGTCACCGCAGAGAGAAGAGCAGGGCACACAGGAAGTGGGGAGAAGGCTGGGCCAGGCTGGCATCCCATCGGCGGGGGTTGCCCTGACAGCGTGCCGGCAGGGGAAGCGGATTTCCTGCACCAGAAGCATCCCGTCTGAGGAAGGTGGGGTGGCAGCGCCCCAGGAGCCTTCGGGACAGGAGACATTGGGGAGATAAGAAAGCAGCCCCCCCCACCCCAGCCTGCCTCGGTGGCTTCTCCTCCTGGGGCCGGCTCAAGGGCACCTTCCTGGGGGAGGGGAAGCTGTGTCGGCCGGCCTGGGAGGTCTGGGACAGCTGGGGAAAGGGCGTGCCCAGCACGTGCAGGGCAGATAGCGGCGGACGGGCATTTAACGTGGGGGAGGGGCACACGTGGGTGAGGGGAGGGGCTATGGAGCCAACATCTGCCCGTCAGCCTTGGAGGTCAGCTCTGCCTATGAGGGGCTGGGGGCTGGGCAAGAGATCAGGCTATGGGGGGGGGGGGGAGTGTGTGTGTGTGTAGGGGATGGGGCTCTAAAAGGAGGAGTGTATTATGGAGTGGGGGGGTGATGGGGGGGCTCTTCATCCAAGTGCGTCTATACACACTTGAGGCTGGGAGAGCCCGGGGCACCCACCTGGTGGGAAGTGAAGGTGACAAAAGTTCCCCTGTTTGAAGACCCAAGGGCCCGGCTGGGGGCGAGGGCTGGGCACCTCGGTGGGGGAGAGGGGAGGGGACTGCGCCCCTCCTCCTTGTCTGGTGGGGGCAGGACGAGACCTAGCCCTTGGGGGGCAGGACGAGACCCGGCCCTTGGGGGCAGCACCAGCGCTGGGGGGAGACCCCCCCCCATCTGTGGCCAGGGAGGGGAAGGGAGAATGAGGAAGGCCGGGCCGGGCTCTGGGGACAGAGAATCAAGATCTGGGAGGCAGGAGGGAGACAACAGCTGGAGTCGGGGGAGGGGGGAGGGGAAGGCAGAGAAAGGGCCCCTCTGGGGGGGCGGGCAGGGGCCCGGAGCTGGCAGGTTTCTGGAGGGGGAGGCTTCTCTCCCAGAAGGGGGTGCTCCCTGACTCATGCTCCGAGAGGGGGGATTCCAGGGAGGGGCCCGACCGGAGCTGTCTGGAGGGGGGATTTCCAGGCCCGGGAAGGGAGGGAGCTCTCCAGGAAGATCTCTGCTGGGAGGGGCCGGTGGGAGCCTCTCAGAGCGAGGGTCCCCCCGGGGAAAGGGGGGCTGTCTCCCGGGGGAGGGAAGGTCGCAGTCAGGGCAGGGGCAGCCTCTGGAGGTGGACAATGGGCGGAATCCCAGGGAAAGGGGTGCGAGGCCAGGGCTTGGGGCTGGAACTTTCCTCACCTGGGGCTCGGAAGCGGCGGCCAAGGGGCGCCAGGGGGAGAGGCGGGGGCGCCGGAGGCCCCGGGGCTGGTGGGGAGGGGCGGGGCCGGGGGCATCCCGGGGGGTGGGGCAGCAGGCAGGCGGACCGGAGGGGGGAGGGGCCGGTGTCCAGCCGCCCTTGCCCCAGGTGTCCCCAGGTGGCGGCCCCAGGCAGGGCAGGGAAGGCCCGGGAGGGGGAGGGGGCCTGCCCTGGGGGGTCACGTGCGCTCCCGCCAGAGGGAGGGGAGGGGTCAGCGCCCGAGTACCCTGGCCGCCCGGGGGGAGGGGCGCTCCCGGGGAAGTGGCTCCCACAGTTTGGGGAGGCGCTCGGCGGGGGCGGGGGTCCCGGCTGCCTGCAAGGGGTCGGGGTGTCCCGGCGGGTCCTGGCGGCGGGGGAGGGGGCGCAAGTCTCCGGAGGAGTCACGGGACTCCTGGCGATTTCGGGGGTGGAGGCGCGGGGGTCAAAGCTGGCGGAGACTGTTTCGGTAGTTTGGGGTCACGGAGGAGGCAGAGACGCCGCTGTCCCGAGGGGCCGAGCTGAGGGGGGTCTCCAGGTGTGGAGGCGGGGGGGGGGGGACCCCCACAGAGGGGGCAAAGAGGGGTCGGTGCGGCCTCGGGGAGAGGTCACGGGGGGAGGAGTGAGGGGGGCTCCCGGCTGAGGGAGGGGGGGGAGTCATGGGGGAGGAGCCCAGCTAGGGGGTCCGGGGGCCGCGGTACTCACGCGCCGGGGTCTCCCTGCGCGCCCACGAGGAAGCCGAACTTGTCGGTGCGCCGCTCCGCGAAGCCGTTGGCCTCCGAATCGGAACCCAGCGAGCTGAGCTCGTCGGCGGCCGAGGCCGCGTCCGGGCCCGGGGCCAGGCTCTCTCGGGTCCCCGACAGGCTCCCGCCCGACCCCGGCGAGCGCGGCCCGTTCTCCCCGCGGCTCTTCGCCATCGCCCGCCCGGCCCGGCCCGGCCCGGCCCCGCCCGCCGCCTCCGCTGTCTCCTCGGCCGCCGCCGCCGGGGCCGCCGCCGCCACCGCAGCCGTCGTCGAGGCCCCGCCCCCCCGGGAGCGTCCATTGGCCCGCCGCGCCTCCGGGCGGGCTCAGAGCCGCGCCCCCGCAGGCGACCCCAATATGGACCAATCAAAGCTGGGGACGCCGGAAAGGCTCCGCCCCCGCCCGTTCTCGCTCTCCCCCCCCCCCCCCCGTGTCCCCTCCCCTGGCGGCCGAGCGGGCGAGGAGTCGGAGCCCTCCCGGACACGGGATTCCAGGGCCCGCCCACCGGGCTGTCAATCACAGAGACTCACCTGGATGGAGCCGAAGGCCTTCCCGCCTCCTCGCCTCAACTTCCGGGCTCTGGCAGACACGCCCCCCGCACTGGGGAGCCCGCCGGAAAGTCGGGGAGCCCGGCCCCAGCTGAGGGCCGGTGACCCCCGTGGCCGGCCCGGCCGGGCGCCAGCCCCGTTCTCCCGCCGCCCCCCCCCCCTTCCCAGGCCGGAGGGCTCCCCCGGGGCGGGCTCCCCCTGCCGGCTTCCCCCCGCAGGCGGCCTGTGCGGCCCCAGAGCCTGGCTCACATCTGGAGGGGCTCCCGCAGCCGGCTCCCCTGTATTTAGCGGAGAAACGGGGGGGGGCGCACGAGTGTGCACGCGTGTCTGCTCAGTGCGTGCGCCTGTGAGGGGCTCGGCTGGGAAGGGGGGAGTTCGGAGCCTCCGGGCTAGCCCAGTGCCTCAGTTTCCCCCGGGCCGTGGCGGGAGCCGCCTTGGGCTCGGAATCGGGATCTCCGCCTAGAAACTTCCTCCGCCCTCGCTTTTCCTGGCCCGGCCAGCCCGGTCTCTCTCCCCCTCCCCCCCACCGGTCTAACCGCTCCTCCCAGTCTCCAGCCGGGTCGCACCCATTCTCTGCCCCCCCCCCCCCCCCCCCCCGGGAGCTCATCGGGCTAGTCAGGCAGCCAGCGGTCGTTGCTTAAGCCTGTCCCAGGCCTCCGGCTTCCCAGGGTTCTCCCCCCCCCCCCCCCCCAGGTCTCAGGGACCGCCGTGGCCCTGCTTTGTCCACAGCTCCTCCGGCGCTTTGCACGGGTCTCTCCCCTTACGTTTATGCCTCGGTGTCCCTGTGCTTGCCCCAGGGCTCCGCACAGGCCCATGCACGGCCTCGGGGGGCAGGGAATGCAGGGACCCCCTCCCACTTAGAGATGAGGGAGGGGGGCTGTGGGGGAGGGAGGGAGGCTGGCCTCCCAGCATGGCTCGAGTTAAGCTAGGTTTGAGGGCTGCCAGATCCAGGGTTTTTGCCCTGTACCGACCTGCCTCCGTCTTTCATCTGAAAAAGGGCCAGTTTATGCTAAAGGACATTATTTAAGGTTCCTTACTAAGAAGGGGGAGGGGAAGTGGATGCCTTAAATGTAACTCCTTTGCTTGGTATGTAGCTGGCGCCTAATACATGCTTCCCACAATGATATTTATGTTCGCTTTCCAATTCCCAAGAAACGCATTATACGAGTAGGGCTTGCGGAGGGACGTCCCGGGCCCGCGCTCGGAGGCTAGCCCGCGCTCCCAGGCTAGCCCGCTTCAGCTTTCTGGGCTCGGCAGGGCCTGGCAGACAGGGCAGGGCCAGGAAGGCGCGGAGCTTGCCTGGTCCGCGAGGGCCCCAGGCCGACCTGGCCGCCTCTTGGCTGGCAGCGGGGGTCGGGCGGGGCCACGGGGGCAGCAATCGCTCCCTTGTGGCCGGGCGCCGGGGGCGGCCCCGGGTCTCCCTGGGAAAGCGAGGGGAGGGGGAGGGTCCCGGCTGTCCCCTGCGGCTCCTCAGCTGTTCCCTCAGGCATCCCCGGCGGCGGCCTGGAAAAATCCCCGGCGCTTCTGGTCTTCCATAACTAGTCATGGAGACGGCAGAAAGCAGATGTGGCCCCGGAAGCGGAGGGGGCAGGGGGGGCCGAAGGCAGGATATTTCCGGCTCCCACAAAAGGTCCGGGCCCGAAGCATCGAGGCAGAACCGCCGGGCCAGGGGCTCAGATGTGGCTGAGGGGCTGCGGGCGCCGGACTCTGTCAGGAGGGGGCGGTGAGCACTCACTGCAGACCCCTGGGGGAAGAAGCGCCCTTGCGGTCCCGGGGGCTCGGTGTTCTCCGCACGGGCCCGCTCCTAGGCAAGAATGAGTGGGGGAGAGAATGAATGAGTGAATTAGTGAATGAATGAGTGAATTAGTGAATGAATGAATGAGTGGGGGAGTGAATGAATGAGTGAATTAGTGAATGAATGAATGAGTGAATGAGTGGGGGAGTGAATGAATGAGTGAATTAGTGAATGAATGAATGAGTGGGGGAGTGACTGGTCCATTTATTTGAACTCGCTCCCCCCTTTGGCTCCTCACCTACAAAACGGGAGCAGCGCCTCGTGCTGGCGCCCGGAGCGGGAGAACAGGGGACCCGCCTGGCCCCGGGGCCTGCGGGCAGAGAAACAACTTGGGGAACTACTCCCCGAGCCGAGCCGAGGAGCAGCTCCGGGGGAGCCCTGCGGCCCGCGCAGCATCTACACCCACCGGGCGGGCAGGGGCGCCCCCTGCCGGCCCTGCTCCGAGGAGACAGCAGGCATGGAACGTCCCGGCTTCCACAGGCTCGATGCGCCCCCGCCCTCCGCGTTTCCCAGCAGCCCTCAGTACGGTGCTGGGAGGGGGCTTAGGGCTGGGAGGGGCCTAGCGGAGGGAATCACGTGGCATCAGAGGAAGGAGCCGAATTCAAATTTGACCTCAGACGCCAGTTGTGTGATCCTGGGCAAGTCTCTTTGCCCTCCCCGCCTCCTCTGTAAAATGGGCCGAAAGCAGGGGCAGACGCCGCCAGTGTCTCTGCCAAGGAAGTCTCTGTCCCTCTCCCTCCCCCCCAGTCAGACTCGCTGAAAGATGGGAAGAGACAAAGGAGAAAACAGGCCCGCCCGCCCCTGTCTCCTCTTCTTTCCTTCCCCCCCCCCCACCCCTCCTCCCTCCTCCCCCGGCCTGGCCCGTGCCCCTGCTTGGCTCGCCCCGCCCCGCCCCCGGGCTGTGGCCTCTCAAAGGAGCCATTCACGCATTCTGCAGGGCCGCATTCTTGGCCTTCCACCTCTCGGGCAAGCCCTCCCCCACAGCGCCCCTTCCTTGGGACCGGTCAGTCTGGTGCGACAGGGAGGTGGCCACCGCCACTGCTCCCCCATCCCCCTGCCCCCTCCCCCCTCCCCCACCCCCACTGCCCTCTCTCCTCCCCCCCTTCCCCACCCCCATTGTTCCCATTCTCCCCCATCCCGCCCCCCACACGCTCCAGCCCCCCTGGAGCTCGGCTCTGCCCGCAGGCTCAGCCCTGGGTCTCACTTCCCAGGGTACATCATTCCGCTTTTGACAGACGGACACACGGAGGCTGGAAGGCGCGGGGCTGCCCGCTTATCTCGGTGGGCTAGGATTAAATAGGCCCAGAGACCCCCTCGTCCGAACCCTTCCTTCCGGGAGGAAATCTGGGCTCAATGGGGGGAAGTGGCTTTTCCCCTCCTACGGGAAGTAACCTGAATTTGAACCCGGGACCGCTGGCTCCTCCCCCACCGCGGGAGGGCCACGTGCCAGCTCCGGTCCCTTGCAGCCCGGCTCTCGTCCCCGGCCGCCAGATTAACGAGTCGTCCGAATCCCCCCTCGGGAGAGCGCGGCCCGGCGCCCCAGGTGTGCCGAACACCCGCCCTTCCCCAGCTGGGAAGCCCCCGGAGAGGGCCGGGAAGGAGGGGCCCAGGGCTCGCCCACTGCGCCTCTGGAATTCCCCACCCCCGCCTCGCACTGCAATGGTGCCACCAGGGCCCGGGGCCGGCAGAAGCGTGTGTCCCCCCTGCCAGGGCTGGCTCCCCGTGCTCCCCGTTACTGAGAACCGGGCCTCCGGGTTAGCCCACGCAAAGCTCCTTCGGCCCGGCGGGCTCTGGCTGGGGGAAGGAACGCTCGGCACCCTGGGTGACGGCCCTCCTCCCAATTCCCAGGAGTGCTCCCCCTCTCTTCTCTATCCCGGGCACAGCCCGTGCCCCCACGCCCAGCTCTGGCAGCATTGATTTAACGTCCCGGAGAAGGCGGCCGGTCCCCGGACTTGCCGAAAGGCGCATCGGGACCGGCCGAAGTCCCCTGGCGGAGCAGACGGGCGGTTTCCGGCGGGTGCCGGGACAACGCTGTGCTCCCGCCTCCCCGCGCCCGCTTAACCTCGGATGCCCAGGGGACACTAAGAAGACTAAGCAGATTAGCCCCGCTCTGGGCCCTTCCGAGCTTGTCTTTTCCGAGCCGTCAGCAGTTCTGTCCCCTCTGTGGCTCTTGGAGCACTCCGCGCCAAAGCCCAGGAGGACTCCCGACTCGGGAGCACCAAATGAACTTTCGAACCCCTGATTTTCCCAGCAGTCACCTTTGGGAAACCCCGGTTCCCGATTTTTCTCCCTCTCCTCCCCCTTCGCCCCCTACAGCAAGCCCTGATGTGGGTTAAACGTGCAATTCTCCCAAACGCGTTTCCCCGGTTGTCGGGCTGCACGAGAAAAATCAGATCAAAAGGGGAAAAACTCGAGGAAGGAAAAACAAATCAAGCGGACTACAGCACAAGGGGCCAAGCCGGTGCTTTGCTCCACATTCGGCTCCACAGTCCCGGCTCTCGGCGCCGCCGCTCTCTCCATCCCAAGCCTATGGGAACTGCCCCATCACCTTCCTATTAAAAAGCCGCGTCCATCCCGCTTGATCATCGGGTAATCTTGTTGCCGTGCACATGTTCTCTTGGTTCGGCTCGCTTCCCTCAGTGGCAATGCATGGGAGCCTTGTGACCCTCCGTGATGACGGTGGAAGTCGTCCTTCCACCGGGAGTCCTTCCAGTTTTTCCGGAAATATCGCTGCTCATTATTTCTTAGAATATTCTATAACATCCATAACTTATTCAGCCAATTGATGGGCACCAGTTCCTTGCCACCACAAAAAGGGCTGCCGCGTACATGGGTTCTTCCCTTCCTCTATGATCCTTTGGGATATAGACGAAGTAAAGATACTGCTGGACCCAAGGGTATGCATTTTTATAGTTCCAGATTGGTTCACAACTCCACCAACCATGCATCAGTGTCCCAGTTTTCCCACCTCCCCTCCAACATTCATTATCTTTCCCCCATCATCATGGCCAATCTGAGAGGTGTGAAGCAGTACCTCAAAGTTGCCTTTTCTCTGACCAATAGGGATTTAGAACAATCATTGAAATCGCTCTCTCCCTCCCCCCCATACGGATGTCACTGGGCTCTCTTGAGAGGTTGGCATCCCATGACTAGGATACTCTCCTCTAGGCCAGTCCAGAAGCCTTCCCCTTTCTCCCATGCAGTCTCCTCACGTCCACACTGGGTAAGAACTCTGCCTTCCTTGCTGGCTGCCTGCACCTACCTGGTTCCTCCGGCATCCCAGCCTGCAGCTTCTTTACTTGCCCAGCACTTACCTTTCAGGGGATGGCAGGCTCTCTCCTCCAGCAGGGGGAGGTTCCTGCTTAAAACAGCAGCCACCGGTTTGCTGGCAGAGCGAGGCCCCGCGCACCTAGCTGCACAGCCCACATATTAACAGGTTCTGGTGCCGGCCCAAGATAGAAGGCTCTCCAGCAGCTCACTGAAGGCTTTTCTTGGGGATGTTTTGCTGAGGGTCATGACCAGTAATAATGAACAAAGGAATGAGTGTTTCCGTTCTGGGAGGAAGGGCTCTGGGGCTAAGGATGGGCTTCTGCCAGGCTTGTAGGAGGAGACCAGCCTCCTGCTTTTGGGACACAAGGGACAATTCCATGAGGCTCAAAGCCACTGGCAAGCAGCGTCAGGTCTGATGTCCCCGAGAGGGAAGGGGGTCTGACGTCGGGAGGTGGCACCCTGACCCTTGGGAGCTGTGTGACCTGGGATGTGACACTTTAACCTCACTGGGTCAGGTAAAACAGGACGGAGACACTGCAGAACCCCAGTGTGGGCAAGAAAGAAGAGCCAGGCCTAAGCCACCCCCACCACAGTGAGTTTGGGGCACGGCAAGCATGGAAGGGTGTGCAACCTGCCATGTAAGAGCAGACAGACTCTCGGCCATGAAGATCCGAGAATGGGGGCTGTTTACACTGGGATTGTGTAGAGGAAGGGCATGTTAGAAGCACCCGTATGGCCTCTTCCCTTTCCTGAAGCCCATTAAGATCTCACTGGAAACCCCAGAACTCTCCCCCCATCTTCCCCTCCCCCCCCAGCCCCACTACCCTCCCTGGCTTTCTGGTCAGTGCCAGAGGAGGGATCACTAAGCGAGGTCACCAAGAACCCCACCTGGTGGGGACCAGAAAACACAACTTTATTTTCAAAACCAGGGCCACGATGGACGAACTTGGGGCAACTTGCTTCCCGGAAGCACAGCACGGAAGAGGTCTGACTGAACAAGAGTTTAATGGAACTAAGTAATATGGAACTTTCCCAACAAGACGGAAAACTAGTACGTGTGGCTTCCCCCTGCCCGCCAGAGGAGGGCACGGGGGCCGTGGGTTGGGTGACGACTTCCACCGTCATCATGGAGGGTCACAGGCTTCATGGCCATCGCGACGTGGGCAGCTGCCGGACGAGCAAGCCCTACGACCCGGTCTTTTCTAACTGATTCTGGGAACGTACAATCAAGGGGACCCGAACCCGGCCCTCCAGAGTCAGAACAGGATGAACACAAGACAACAGGGACCCCCCCCAAGGGAAGCCGCCGAGGGTCGGCGTCTCAGCAAGGACCCCCAGACGAGGGACGGGGCCACCACACTGGGCGCCTCTACTTCTTCCTCCCGCCTCTCTCCTTCAGTGCCAGGTGGATCACAGCCCCATTCGCCATGTTGTAATAGGCCAGCGAGTTGGAGTCTTTGATGAAGATGCCCTGAAAGAACCAGTCCTGTGTGAGGGGCAGCACCCAGGTTCCCTTCCCCTCCCCCAAGCACAGCAGGAACAGGGGTCCCCGTGGGGAGAAGGGGGCGCTCACCTCATACTGCAGCTTCTGCTTGCCAGCGGGCATGCCAGTGGCCTCGTGGATCTTGACCTTGATGACAGAGACCTGTGGGACAGAGATGTGGCGGAGATAACGCTCTCTGCAAGACCTTTCCCCCCCAGCCCCTGACCCCTGACCCTCATCAGCACGTACCTGGTCAGGCAGCGGGAGGGTGAAGACCAGCACTTGCCCATTCAGCTTCCATTCGGTCTTGTCCTGCATGTTGGGGACCTGAACCTTGATGGTGACTGGACCCTGTGACACAAAAGGGGCCGTTACCCAATGAGGAAACCCCACACCTCCCGCCCTTTGGGGTTAGTTAACCAGATATGCAAAGCGCCTGCGACCCCCTAAACAGTCACCCCCCTGGGCAGGGGCCACAGCCTTGTTGACAGCAGCTCGGGAAGGTTTGCCAGGCATTCTGTGCTCATGACTTGTCTCAGCTGATACTCAGGACCCCCTGGGGGGCAGGGACTGACCGGGGAAAGACCACCAGGCTGGGAGATGGGACCACCCCTGAACCCCCTGGGTCAGTGAGGCTGGCTTCTGTCCCTCTGTGAGTAGGACGCCAGGTGCTGCCCATGCTCAGAGCGGGCCAGCCAAGGCCCCTCAGAGAACCCCAGCAGGAGGCCCAAGGCCTCCTTCCCAAGGGAGCCCCAGCCAGGCTGCGCTACATGCCTTGTTCCTCCGCAGAAACTCTTCCTCGGGCATCAGGCTGTCTTCGGTCTTCAGCTTCTTGGAAGCGGGCTCCTCCTCCATGGGCGGCGGGGGGTGGACAGGAGGCATGGGGGTCGGGGCTGGGACAGGCGCCACTGGGGGGGCCGGCACAAACGCTGGGGGCACAAACACACCAGTGAGCCCTTTAGGCAGGAGCTGCCCCAGGATGTGAGCCCGTGCAGGACCCCCACATTCACGGGGGAACAGCACAAAGGTCCTGCCCAACGCTGCCTCCTGAGGGGCTTCTCTCCTGCCCACTCTTCCAGGACCAGCAGTTCTGACCACAACGGGCACCAGGCCACCCGTGCTCTTTTAACAAGGTTCTAGAGGTGATGACTGAGTCTCCTTACTGCACGTGGCTGGTACAGATAAAAGCCCAGCAGGCCCCCAGAAGCCAGGCCAGACATGCCTGGGGCCAGACCTCTATCGTTCTCCTGACTTGGGGGATTGCTAAGCCCTGCACAGGGGCAGTGAGCCCGTCCTCTGCCCCAGGGTCCCCACTTCCTAAGCCTCCCTCTGTAGGCTGGCCTGCCCCTGGCTGACTCCCCAAGTCCAGGGCCTGGCACCTGGAAATGCTCAGTAAACCCTCAGTGACTGAGGTCAGAGCGGAAGGACACCCGAGCCTTTGCCTGTGATGTGGCACGTGTCTTGACCCCTTAGCATCTGGGAGCCTGGGGGTCCCGCCAGGATAACCCCCTTCTAATGCCAACCTGACTGATTGACAGCTGCCCCCTGAGGAGGGGGCTGTTGGGAGGCAGTGACCCAGAAGGGGTAATCCCTGAGGGAGATGGAGGGAGGAAGAAGCCTTTCCTGAGCCCCAACTCCCAAGGCCCCAGGCTAAGCGCTCAGAATTCAAGGGCATCCTTGGGTTTCAGAGGGAGACCATAGAAAGGGTGGCCCAGGAAGACAGTCTAGATAGGGGACAGTCAATGCACTGAGGGCAGGACCCCCGCTTCTGCCTTTTCAAGAAGCAACAGCTCTGCCCAGGGGCCCAGAGGGACCCTCCCCGGGCCCACATCAGCCCACGGCCTATCTGATGCAGCCTTCCCCCCCCCCCCCCCCCCCCCCAGCACAGCCTGGCCCTGCCACCCCTAACAAGTGGTCATCAGCCCCTCTGGGAAGAACCCCAAGGGCTAGAGGCACTCTGTCCCAAGTTCATAGGGTCCCCCCTCCGCCCAGAAAGAGCACCAACCTGTCGGCACAATCATGGGAGGCGGACGCGGTGCCATGATGGGCGGGGCGGAGGGAGGCATGGGCACCACATTGATGCGAGGCGCATGGATGATGGGCGGCATGGGAGCAATCACCGAGCCCGGAGGCAGGCGGACCACGGAGGCCATCGGGGGCCGCGGCATGACGGGCACGGCCGAGACCACCGTGGTTCGGACAGGAGGCGGCATCTGCAAAGGGCAGGGGGCAGTCACGCCAAGGGCCAGCGCCAGGGGCGCCGCTTCACCGCCCAGCCTTCATAGTAAGAGTCCCCCTCGCCAGAAGCCTGATGCCCCTCCCTCTCAACCCGAGGACTGGGGGGATGAGCTGGGGTCCCTCAAAGAGCGCCTCAAGCAACAGGCCCTTGGGGGAAGCAAAGCAATGACCCCAGAAAGATCTGAAGGGCCCTGGACTCTGGCCCTCCTTGCCCTCAGCCCACTTGCGGGATCGGGCTCTGGTCTGCTGGGACCAAGTCTAAGGGTAGCAGAGCACGCTGGATTGGGGGTCACAAGACATGGATCTCCTCCCACCCGGGCAAAGCCCCAGTCTTGGGGTCCAGGGTAAAGGCTCCTCTGGCTGGCGCTCACCGAGGGGGGTCGGGGCACCGAGGTGATGGGCGGGGCTGAGGTGGGGATGTTGGGGGCTGAGGACGGAGGGGGAGGCTGAGGGATCTCATTGGGCTTGCTGGGGCCAATCTTCTCCTTGCTGTCATCCTCCGGCACGAGCCCCTTGGCCTTGTGAATGGCCTCGATCTGCTCCTGGAGAGTGATGTTGGCCTGGGCGGCCTGCTGGGTTCGGGCCATGCTGCCCGAGTGGCCGTCCCAGGTGACCTGGAAAAGAATGTCCTGGGGTCAGGGAAGCGCCCTCCTGCTGGGAGCCCTGGGGGTGGGGAGGACAGATGGGAGAGGAGGACGGGCGGGGGGGTCAGGGAGGAGGGAGGATGGGTAGGACGGGCCGCCGCACCTTCTCCTCGGGTTTCTGGATCTCCTCCTCGCCGATCTTCTTGCCGATGGCTGTCTCCTCCACCCCAAAGATGTCAGTACGCCGTTCGGCCAGCTGCTTCAGGCTGCTCTCGATGTCCAGACCTGAGCCACAGACAAGGACAAAGGCATCAGATGGTGCCACAACAGCCTCAGCGCGAGGGCTGACACTTATGCCGGCCTCCTCCCAGCTCCAGAAGGTGGGGGCTCCAGGGACTCCCATTTAACAGAGGAGGAGACTGAGGCAGATGGAACAGGGCCCACTCAGGCTGCCTGGGGCATGATGGCCCCTGGAGAGCAGCCTGGGACCTGAGCCCAAGGGCGGGTACCACCCCCCCTCCTCCCCCCCGCATTGAAACCACAGAGGATGCAAACTCTGACAGCATCAGGACAGCTGGGCCGGGCCTCAGGTTCTCATCTTGGGGGCAGACCCACACGGGAGTGACCGTGGCGGGGACAGGGGGGCCAGGCCCCACCGCAGGGGAGTGACCACGACCCCAGCCCGGACTCACCTGGGGCATAGACCTCGTCATCACTCTGCTTCTCCCGGATGGAGCGGTCACGCTGCTCCAGCCAGCGCGGGTCCAGCAGGCCGATGCGCATGTGCTCCTGCATCTTGCTGGCCGGGATCTTCTCCCCAGTGATGGGCGACACCAGATACTCGTCTGGGGCGGGGGCTGGGGGCAGGGGCTTGGAAGCTGCAAAGGAAGGGAGAGGGTAAGCTCTCGGGCAGGGACCCCCCCAAACCCCCAGGCCCAGGGGCGGCGGCCCGCAGTCTCCATACCTTTGGGGTCGTAGTCTTTGCGGACGATGACCTGATCTGGGGTCGGTGGCAGTGGTGGGGGCATGGGAGTCTCTGGAGGAGGGGGTACTTTCTGGCCCTCCTCTTCATCATCAGAACCCTGGGAACAGAAGCTTGGCTGATGGTGTGCATGCCCTCCCGGGGTCCTGAGGCCAAGCTGATCTCTCAGCTGCCCTCCCAGCAGGCTCTGGTGCTCCCTGGGTTGGGGAGAGGCCCTGGTGCTCCCTGGGCAGGGCGGGGGGAGGCTCTGGTGCTCCCTGAATTGGGGAGAGGCCCTGGTGCTCCCTGGATAGAGGAGGGGAGGCCCTGGCCCCAGAAGCTGCTGGGAGCTGAGCTTCCCTCTTCAGGCAGGAGCCAACGGGCACCAGGCCAAGCGGCTTTCTCCCTGAGTGAATGGGAACAGTGGGGCTCGGAATACAAACGTCCCTGTGGCATTTCCAGCAGCTGGCACTGGGCAGGCTTCAATGGGGCCTCTCAGGGTGAGCTCTGGGCTGGGAGGCAGAGGAGAAGCCGATTCCCACAGAGAGGGGCCCGCTCCCTGCCAGAGGCACAGGCTCCCCCCGGACAGCACAGTTGAGGAGACGCCACAGGGGAAAGCCCTGGGGACACTGGGAAGGGGCGCCCTGGCAGGAGGCCCACAGCTACCTCGTCCATGTCCTGCACTTGGGTGTCCTGGTCCAGCTGTGACGGTGGCTCCTCGGTCTTCTCCTGCTTCTGGTCCTCGTCATCGGACTCCACCTCCATCTCCACCTCCTCGCTCTCCCCGAACTTCTCGTAGCGCTCCTGGATCAGGATCCGGGCGCCCAGCTCCTCCGGGGTGGTGGGAGGCGGGAAGTTTCCTGGGGGAAGGAAGCCCTCAAGTTAGCCCTCGAGTTAACCCAGGCCTTCCTCCCGGGACAAGCCCGGTGCTCCCCAGGCCGAACCAGCCAAGACCCCAGGGCTTCTCTGGGGGTGGTCCTGGCCCACCTTGCTCATTGGGTTGGAAGTCCACTGTTTCCACCACCACAAAGTCGTGCCAGTCAATCTGGGCATAGGCCACGCGCTCCTTCTCCTTCTCCTCTTCCTCCTTCTTCCGCTCGCGCTCCTGGAACTTGGCCCACTCTACCCGGTAGCAGACCTGCAGAAGGAGGCGCGAGATAAGTCAGGACGATGGAGCGGGGCCCAGAGGGCCGGCCGGCATCACCATGACTACCAGAGGAAGCCCGAGCAGGGCCCAGTCGCTCTATCCCACCTCTTGAGACTGACCACAGATGGGCAGCCCCACAAACCCTTTATTAGGGCTGCTCTGTTGAGGCGGGTCCAGAGACCCGGTACAGATCTCTGCCTCCTCCATGCCAGCGAGAAACCCCAGAGGTAATAGAGAGGGCTGGGGGATGCCGCGCCACACTGGGAGGCCCGTTCACGAAGCCTGAAATCGGCCCCTCCCTCTCCGGCCCCAGGCCTCCCGCATCTGCTTCCCAGGGCAAGAGCGGAGACTGCGCTTCTGTGTCCCTCCCCAACCCTCGGCGCAGCATCCGGACATGAACGAAGCCCTGGTCACATCCTTACTGGGTGCAGGGCAGATGGCAGCCAAAGGAACTGCCCTCAAGCTCCCCTTCTAAGGGGGAGGGGCACAGCCAAGCCTGAGAACAGTTTCTGGGGCTGTCCCCCCCCTCCCCACCAGGACCTGCCACGGACTTTGGTGACCAGCACTATCTGGTCTGGGCTCGAGGACCTGCAGGAGCCCTTTCAGGGTCTTAATCATGGCCCATCAGAGGGGGGAGGCAAGGCAGAAGCCAAGCGACTGACACACGGGCGTCCAGGTCACCTCCATGAGGGGGGGCCTGGTCACTGGGGAACCCCAGACCCCCCCCCAGACGGGAGCTATCAGCAGAGGAAAAGCGTCCCATGAGCCTCCCAGAGCCCTCTGGTCACCGGCTGAGACAAGGGGAGCTTGCTAACGGGGCAGACAAGCTCCCATCCCCGGCTTACCTGATCCAAAACTTCCCGGGGGTTTTCTGCCTCCTTTTTAAGTTTTGTGAATAAGCCTTTGGGCGGAATCAAGATCTGAAACACAGTCAGGGTCAAAGAGTCACTAATGGAGTCATGAAGGGTAGGGCAAAGGCTGGCTGCTTAATGGCAAAAGGGCCCTTGTGGCTCACATCCTGCGCCCAAGGAGGGCTGTGGGGCGCGGTGCCCTGGAAGCAGATCTGGGTCCCCAGCTCCCGGGAGAGGTCCGACGGTCTCTGGATGACCAACTCAGAGGAGAGGGTCCTGGACAGACCAGCTGGCCTTTCTACATCTAAGTGTGGGCGCCCAGACAAGTAAGTAGTCCCCAGAGGCAGAGCTTTGTGGACACCAAGAAGGGCCCGTCCAACGCCTCCTGCCCGATGGGGAATGATGAGCCACTGGGCAGAGCTGGGGGTGGGGGAGGGGCTAGGCCCGAGAGCCCTGACTCGCTGGCATCTGTGCCTTCCACCCACTCCAGGATAAAACCTCAAGGCTTGGCAGCTCAGCGCCCACTCACTTGCCTCATCCCCCTCCCCTCAGGCAGACCGGCTCTAAGGGGGGCTCGTCCCCTGCTCGAAGATGCCTCTGAACCCTTCTGCCTACCCCCCATCAGCTCAAGCTTGGAGGCTCTCCTCCAGGTGCATCATCCCCATCATGCCCCAAACAGCTTGGGTCGGGGTCAGCATCTCTTCTTCCTGACACTCAATCTCTCTCTCTCCTCCTTCTGTCTCTATGTCACTTTATTCCCTGTTTCTGTATCTATATCACTCTCCTCTCTCCACCTGTGTCTCTTCCTCTCACTAATCTCATCTTCCATCAAGGACCCGATTCTTTCTGTGTTTTTCTCTCTCGGGCCCCCCCATCCCCAGGCATTTCCTGGTCATTCCCTCTGAAGGTACAAAGACAGTCTTGGAGAAAAGACCTCATTGCAACTCCCCAGCCCCAATCTCTCCACCCCGGCCTCCGTTCCCCACAGCATCCCTGCCCCCTCTCAGGCCCTTGCTCAGCCCTCACTCCTCCCGGGCTTAGACTTTGGCCCTGGCTGCTCATCCTCCCACAAGCCGCCCCACTTCAGTCTGTCGCCCAATGACTCCTACAGCCCACGCCCAGCCCCCTTAGGCTCTTCAGTCTCACCCGGCCCCCCTTCCCCTGCCAGTCTCATTTAAAGGGATCTCTTTCCTAAGGTCTTTGGGGTGGCCCCCAGATCCCTCAGGCGCTCCGGACTCTGCGGCCCAGGGCACCCTCCTGGGCGTCACCCTGGCTCCTGTGCTTTGCTGCCTCGGACCTTCTGTCCTGTTTCTACCTGCCCAAGTGCGCTCCACTAGAATGTGTGTGGGGAGGAGAGTCTCTCTCCCTCCTCACGGTTTCTGAGGGCCCCCCTGCCCCGGGCACCTTCGTGTACTGCTCCACCAGCTTGGTGAAGTAGTTGAAGAGGCTGTGCTGGGGACGCAGGAAATCAAACTGGTAATTCCGCTGCTCCTTCTGCATCAGCTGGGTCAGGAATTGGCGCCCGTTGCGGGCCACAAACTGGGCAGTCAGCTTCACCACATCCAGGTCAAAGGCTGAGATGGAGGGGGGGTCAGCGATGAACTCGAACTCTGGGGGGGGCTCCTTGGGCACAATGGTCTCCTGGATCACCTGGGCCTGGACCTGTGTGGAGGGGGAGAAGACCCGATGCCGACGTGGGCACTCACGGCCCAAACAGTGGGCACAGCCCCAACAACAATGTTGTTTTCTTACAACCCTCCCCTCATACAGGCAGCAATGGTGAAATAAAGGTCCTGAGTTCAAATCTAGCCTCAGCCACTAACTCTCTGTGTGACTCTGGACAAGTCACTTTACCCTCATCTGCCTCAAATGGCCCCCAAAGTCTCATTATAGACAGAGAAGCTGGGGCTGAGGGCGAAAGGACCACATGGGAGTGATGCCGGGCCAGCCTGGGTCCTCCTGCGTTGGGGGGGGGGGGGGGGGGGGGGGGGCTCTTGTGTGGGCGGCTGCTCACCCACTGGAGACAACGAGAAGGTCTGCAACACCCCACGTGGGGGATGGGCTCCCTTCTCAGATATGCCCCCAGCTGCCTGCAGGCTGACAGCAATATCAGGTGGGCAGGAGGAAGGAGCGCAGCGGCCGGACAGCCACGGGGGCAACTCCCTCCCGATGCCAACAGCATTACTGTAGCTACAAGAGCAAGCGATCCCCGAGCCACAGCCCCGGAGAGCCGACGCAACCTCCCCCCATCACCCCCTGCTGGGGGGGCGCCCTTCTGCTGGCCCCCCGTGGGAGGCGAGACGTCTCTGGGGGACGGGCCCGGGCCGTACCTTCTGGGGCAGCTGCTGCTGGGAGGCCTGCTGTTGCTGCTGCATGACCTTGGGGATGGCGGCCGAGGGCTCCTGCGCCTTCCCCTCCTTGAACTCGCTGACCTTGTGCCGGTAGTAGGCATGGTACGGGTCGTTGGGGTTGAGGAAGTTGAACTTGGGGTTGTTGATCTCATTCTGCCGAATCCGAGCTTCAAACTCCGGACCGTTCCTGGGAAAGGAGGCGGCGGTCACCAGCCGAGCCTTGGGGAGCTGCAGACCCCGAGGCGGGGCTGGGGTGAGGAGACCGGGGGAGCCCCGTGCCAGGTGCACCGTGGGCACTCGGGAAATGCAGGCGTCACCCACTGCCCTGGACGGCCAAGGGGGGTGGAATGCTGGGGAGCCCTGGCCCTAGAAGGGCCACCCAGCGGTGCCCACAAGGCCCCGGATCCTTCTTGCTATCTCAGGGTCTCTCTGCCTGTCCCTCACTCTCTCCCAGCCCCCATCCCGTTACTCCTGCAGCTCTGCATAGCAGGCCCGGGATCAGAGGCGCCACGCTGGGGCCGAGGCTGCTGCTCCCATCGGGGCTCAGGCAGGGCTGACTCCACCATGGGCCTCAAGGCTCCCCCTGGGGACGAGCAGCCAAAGAACAACCCCCCGGCACTTTCCCTGGCAGCCCCCCACTCTCATGAGCTGCTATTGGGATAGAGGGGCTGGCCAAGCTTGGGGCTCGGAACCTGGAGTCTGGGAATTCTCTCCCACCCCGATAACTGCATAGTTCACTCCCCTCTCCCAGGGACCTTCCAGTCCACTCCCAGCTCTAGAACCTCAGATCCCAGACCACTGGTGGGGACCGGCGAGGTCATGCAGCGGGAGCCGGGGAGGGGGGCAGCAGAAAAACAGAGACTAAGAAGACACAGAGAGAGAAAGAAATAGAGACAGACTCTCTCCCGTTGGGGCCAAGGCTTCAGGGCCGGACAGAAGAGCCTTCCTCCCTAAGAGGCTGGAGCCCCCTCCCCCCCACCCCCAGCCACACCCAAGGCAGACACAATCCAGCCACAGGGCATTCCATCAGAATGATTTTAATGAACTCCTTGAGGCAGCAGAGGTACAATCAGCCCTTGGGTCCATAAGAACTAGGGCCCAGAGTCAGGAGGACACAAAGCAGCCCCAGGGATCATCTACTTTCAGGACCCCATTCTCAGACGGACCTTGCCACTTCGCCAGAGAAGAGACAGCTGGGAGGACGTTAGGCAGGGAGGCTATAGGGGCAAGGAGCTGACTCAAGATTGTTCAGGCCCAAAGGGAGGAGTGCAGGACAAGACCCCCCCATAATCCACACGACCTACCTGGCTACAAAGCTGGCGGTCTTGTCCACGATATTCCGAACCTCGGGAGGTGGGTAGATGATCCCCACAACGGGTTTGGAGGGAGTAGAATCCTCCTTGGAAGCTTCTTCTTCTGGGGGCTGCAAGGACAGCGAGGGTGAGCAAGGAAGGAGCTGCCTGTAGCCAGGCTGGGGGAGGCCAGGGGGGACATGGGGGTCCCTGCTGTAAGGCCGGTCCTGCCTCTCCAGGCCAGGCCTCCCACTTTTGCAGAACTGTTAGACACCGAACCTAAATCCCCCCCCCCTCAGTTCTGCCCCATTCCCCTCACCTCACGCCGTTTCTTTTTCTTTCCTGCTCTGCTCCAGCCCAGCCTCACGACTCTGGTCTCCAGCGCCCTCCCCACCCGCTACCCTGGCCACAGGTACGGAACGGTCCACTTTCTGTGGTCAGTCAGGACCACATCAGGGCATTGGACCCATTTCCTTCTCCTGATAAGGAGCTGAGGCAAACAGTGAGTGACCTGACCAGGGTCACACAGCTAGGAATGCCTGAGGCCAGATTCAAACTCAGCCTTCCAGATTCCGGGCTGAGGCACCATCCCATGCCCCTAGTCACCCTGACCTAGCGCTGCCGGACACTCACTCACCCCTTGACACTCCCCCGAGCCACCCTCCATGAGGTTTTTCTATGAGACGTTAACTGTAGACCTGCTGGGCTCATTGAGACCACTGGCCTTGAGTACACAGTAGGTGCTTAAAAATGCTGCGTTTCTGGCCACTAAGACAGATACAGGGCACTAACACAAGACTCTTGTTAGAAAAGGGAAAGGTAACATCGTGCAGAAATGGGCAGAAAGCTGAAGTGTGAGCTTTCAGCAAGCCCGAGACGCTCACTCCGCATTCTCAGAACCTCAGGAGCAGCTGCCCCCCCCAATGCCCACGGGGACGTGTTGGGGGGGAGCTGTGTGACATACTGGGGAACGTTATCAAAACTCTAGACCTCTTGGCTTGATGAGACAAAAAGGGCAATGAACGGTGGACAAAACTCCCCCCTTGTGCCCCACTCTTCTCCATTCCCTTTCTCCCCCCATTCCCCAGCAGACATGGCTGCCCCCAGCTCTCCCCACTCCCTCCTTCCACTTTTCTGCCAGGTCTATTATTTTTCCTCCAATGAACCCTCCCTGTATGGAAGGGTTAATTCCTAGGACAGGAGGCTCAGGATAGTATTAGAAACAAAGGCCAGCCCCCCCCCCCGAAAGGGCAACCCATGCGGGGCCACGTGGCACCCACACTGCTCCCCTGGGCCTCTTCGGGCCCCCCAGCCTGCTCCAGGACACCATTCTCAGACGGACCTTGCCACTTCACCAGAGAAGAGACAGCTGGGAGGACGTTAGGCAGGGAGGCTATAGGGGCAAGGAGCTGACTCAGATTGTTCAGGCCCAAAGGGAGGAGTGCAGGACAAGACCCCCCCATAATCCCACTCCTTACTCTAGGGTGAGAAGGCCACAGCTCCCATTTACCCTGAGGGAAACATTAGGGGACAAGTTCTGTGGGGGACGGTAGGGAGGGGGAGCCTGACCACCCATGAGGGGGGTGCCCAAGAAGGCTTGTAATTTATTAGCATCTGTAGTGGCTGTGCTCTGGGGACCCAAAATTTAATAAAACCAGGGTCTCTGCTCCAGAAGCTTGTGCAGCAAGGGGGCAGCAGAGGAAGCTGCAGAGGAGGGTTGAGGAACGAAGGGTCCCCGAGCAGCCTGAGGTGCCTCTAAGTCCTCCTTTCAGATTCACCCCAAGAGACTGAGTCTTAATGTTTAGCGGCCCATTAGCTCCCAAGATGTGTTCCTGCCCCCAGGGACTTGATTACACTGTTTGACAAACATCAGGTGCCCGCTGGGCCGAGCACTGAGAAGGCCCTGGCAGACACGAGCCCATCTCTAGTCAGCTGGGCGGCCACCAAGGACCAGTCTACACTGAGGCAGGATTCCCGTCTCTGCGGGGCCGGATGCCGCCTGGTGGCCGAGAGCGAGCAATCAACTGGCACGGTCAGGTTGTGTCACTCGCTACCACTGTGAAATGCAAAGGCGCCAGCCCCACTGGGGAAAGCCGTGGCCAGGCCAGAGACACCATCTTGTCCACGTCGCTCCTACAGCTTTTCCAGGAGCGACATGTGGCTGAGAGTTGGCCACAAGGGAAGACGGGCACCACAGGACTGACACTTTGGACTCGCGGCGTTGGAGAAGCCTTGGGAAAGGCTCCTGGATAGCAAGGAGGTCAAAGCAGTCAGGACTTAAAGGAACTCAGGTCACTCACTAGAAGATCAAATACTGAAGCTGAAATACTCTGGCCACAAAACGAGGAGCTGGGACTCACTGGAAGAGCCTGATGTTGGGAACAACTGAAGGCAAAGGAAAAGGGGATGGCAGAGGACGAGGTGGAGAGGGGGTCTCAAAAGCAGGAGCTCGGACAGCTCCGAGAGACAGTGGAGGAAAGAAGGGTCCCAAGGTCACAGCCAGAGGAGTGACTGAACAACAACATCGTACTTCAATTCAACAAATGTCCCGGGATATTTTGTGTCAAGCACTAGGACGATGTTCTGCCCTCAAGGAGCCTCCACAGGGGAACGAGGGGGAAACTCATGCAGTGCCTAACCAGATGAAAAAACATGCCCAGAGAAACTCAAAGGAGTGGGGTGAGAAATGCAGAACGGCTTCTTGGAAGCGGTGGCACTGGGAACCATAGAGCCTTCAAGGACGTGGTTATTTTAAGCCTCGGTGAGGAGGAGGAAGGTGCCAGCCATGGGAGACATCGGACAAAAGGCAGGAAAGCAACAGCTCATGTAGGAAACAGCAAAGAGTGGTAATGAGACAGAGGTTTTCCAGAAGGATGAACGTGCTGGTGTGTGTTTGCTTAACTACATGAGTTTCTTATAAGAAAGGGCTTTGGATATGAACAGACAATTCTCAGATGAAGAAATTGAAACTATTTCTAGTCATATGAAAAGATGCTCCAAGTCACTATTAATCAGAGAAATGCAAATTAAGACAACTCTAAGATACCACTACACACCTGTCAGATTGGCTAAGATGACAGGAAAAAATAATAATGATTGTTGGAGGGGATGTGGGAAAACTGGGACATTGATGCATTGTTGGTGGAGTTGTGAACGAATCCAACCATTTTGGAGAATAGTTTGGAATTACGCTCAAAAAGTTATTAAACTGTGCATACCCTTTGATCCAGCAGTGTTACTACTGGGCTTATATCCCAAAGAGATTATAAAGCAGGGAAAGGGACCTGTATGTGCACGAATGTTTGTGGCAGCCCTTTTTGTAGTGGCTAGAAACTGGAAACTGAATGGATGTCCATCAGTTGGAGAATGGCTGAATAAATTGTGGTATATGAATACTATGGAATATTACTGTTCTGTAAGAAATGACCAACAGGAGGATTTCAGAAAGGCCTGGAGAGACTTACAGGAACTGATGCTGAGTGAAATGAGCAGGACCAGGAGAACATTATATACTTCAACAACAATACTATATGATGACCAGTTCTGATGGACCAGGCCATCCTCAGCAACGAGATCAACCAATTCATTTCCAATGGAGCAGTAATGAACTGAACCAGCTACGCCCAGAGAAAGAACTTTGGGAGATGACGAAAAACCATTACATTAAATTCCCAATCTCTATATTTATGCCCACCGACATATTTGATTTCCTCCACAAGCTAATTGCACAATATTTCAGAGTCTGATTGTTTTTAAACAGCAAAATAATGTTTTGGTCATGAATACTTATTGTGTATCTAATTTATATTTTAATGTATTTAACATCTACTGGTCATCCTGCCATCTAGGGGAAGGGGTGGGGGGCGGGAGGTGAAAAATTGGAACAAGAGATTTGGCAATTGTTAATGCTGTAAAGTTATCCATGCATATAATCTGTAAATAAAAGGCTATTTAAAAAAAAAAAAAAAGTTTGGATAGTTTAAAGATAAGTGTGTATTTTATCCAGATATCTTGTGTTTAAAATAATTGAATATACTGAACCAATTACATTTTAAGTATGTCCAGATACTTTGTATACACGTATTTTTGTTATTTAAAAGTATATGATAATATGATTGTGTTGGACATTGAGGTAAAAAACATTAGATTTTTTGTAATGGTTTAATTTTTTATTCCTATATTTAATTACTTTAATATGATATAAAAAGACATAAAAAAGAAAAAAAAAAAAGGGCTTTGGGGAGGAGAGGTGGCTTAGTGTAGCGACAAAAAAACTTTTCTTAACATGCACAGAAAAAGTACGGGAGAGGACTCAAAAATAATTCCGTTATTAACTTCTTAAATTTTGTATATGTCTCTTATAGCCATGTAACAAAAATACAATTTCTTGTATAGTTTTCCCTTTTTAACAGCCTGGTATCAGATTTTGTGAAAGGTTTTAAATATCAGACTGCCGATTATTTTCTTCTAGAAGCAATAGCGGCAATCAGACTTTGAGAAGCAAGAGGCGGGGCTGACCGCTTTCTTCCCTTTGGCACCTGGGTGAATGAATGGACGCCTGGAAGATGATTAATCACCATGTCCTAAGTCATCTGTCTCCTGTATGGGGGATATAAACGGGAGGCCGTTTCTGCCCTTCGCTTCCATTCTTTAAAGAGAAATGTTTTCTTTAACTCTAAACTTAACACCAAAAAGCGACCACTTCCAAGTGTCAGACAGGAAAGATAATTACACATGAAACCACCGATACCTACGGTGACACCCGCACACACAAACCCAACAGGCGCTTTCTTCCTTTCTGTCAGCTTGCTTCATTTTTCTCATCTGTACAACGTGAATGACAGTATCCAGCCCCAAGTACGTGGCAAGATCGAGATCCCAAAGTGCTACAGAAGCGCTCCCAACCGCGAGGAGGATGAAAGACTTCAGTCAGCATCTTTCTTCTCTTTTCTGGCAACTGAACGAAAGGCACCAGGCCCCCTTCTATCGTCCCCAGATTCCACCCATCCTCAAAAACCTCGAAAGCAAACCCTTAACAAAGCACACACTAAAACACGCCAACCGACAGCATTGGGGCCTGCAAACATCTTCCTCCCCGACTCCCCCAGCCCCCACCAGCCCTCTCCCCTGGAGCGGGGAGGCCGCCAAAAGGGGCAGCGGGGGGGCGTTCCGGGCCGGGGTCACGGGGAGGGGGAGGGAGCCCCCGGGGGGGCGGGCCAGCCCTCACAGGACTGACAAGGGCCAGGACTAGCGGGGGAGGGGTGATACTGAGGTGGGTGGGAGGGTCAAGGGCCGGCCTCCGACACCTGATCGCTGTTTGACCCTGGCTAAGTCACTTGACCCCGTTGCCCTCAATTTCCTCCTCTTTAGAATGAGCTGAAGGACACGTGGCAAACGGCCCCAGTGTCTTCGCCAGGAAAATCCCAGATGGGTCTCGCAGAGCGGACCGCGACTCGAAGACAACAAATGGGTCAACAGACAAGAGGCGCTCTCCACCGGCCTGCGGAGGGGGGGGGGGGGCGAGGAGGGGGAGCACGGGCCGGGCCGGGGGCGAGCACCGAGGGGGGGAGGGGGGCCGCCGGCACTCGGGCCACGGGGGGTTCCGGAGCGTCCCACCGAGAGCAGGCCCCGCCCCCGGCCTCGAGTCCGGCTCCCAGACTGCCACGCGGCGCGGCCCCGCCTCCTGGGAGCTGTAGTCCGTCTCCCCCCTGTCATGGCGGCCCCGAGGCCTCCCGTCCCGCTCCCCTTCCGTCCCCTCCACAGCTGACAGGGCCCAACCGGGCAGAGGGCGTTCCCCGGCCGCCAACCGCCTACCTGCTTGGGCTCCGTGGCCACGGGCGGCGGCGGCGGCACCGCCTGCACCGGTCCCGCCGGCATGTCTGCGGCGCTGGGGGCTGTGGCTCCAACGGCGGTCTGGGCGCGAGCGACGCTGCGTCCGGGCCGAGCCGGGCGCTCACAAGATGGCGGCGGCGCGCCTAGGATGAGGCGGGGCTATGTGCTTCCGGTACCGCCCCTAGACTTCCGGTGGCTCGTTTTCTCCCCCCCGCACACGCCGGACGTGGAGACGCCGTTGCCATGGAGACGTCCAGGCAGGCAGCTTTTACTCGGCTGGGAGCGGCAGCGAATCTAAGGAGCCGAGGCCGGGGCTCCGGGGGCAGGAGCTGCGGGAACAGTTCCGAAAGCCGCAGCAGCGCCGCCGGAAGCGGGTGAGTGCGGAGGGACTGGATCCCCCTCCCCCCTCAGGCCCCGGGGTTTACAGCCCACCTGGCCCCGCCCCTTCACACCCCTCCCCCACATCTGGCCCCGCCCCTTACCTTACCTTACCTTACCCGGACAGGGGATGTCAGATCTTTGCCCCCCCCCCCCCGCGAAGAATCTAGTCCCCCCCATCTTTGGGATCGCCCTTCCCACATCAGGAGCACCTGGGAGCCCTGACGCCCCAACCCCTGCCCTCCTGGCGGAGCCCCGCCCCGATACTACTCTCACTCTGGGGATGCTCTCCCATCTCCTGGAGCACCTGCCCTCCCACCCCCCCCTCGGGAGCACCTGCCCTCCCACCCCCACCTCGGGAGCACCTGCCCTCCCACCCCCCCCCCCCCGGGAGCACCTGCCCTCCCCCTGGCGCCCCCAGAGCCCAGCCCGAGCCCCACTACTGTCTCCAGCCTTGGGCCCCTCCCATCTCAGGGAACGCCCCTTCTTCCCTCCCCCCAAAGCCCCCTGCACTGAGAGCCTTTTTCTCCCGCGGACTTGGCTGCTCTGCCAGGCAGCCGCCTCGGGCCCCCCCTCAGTCAGCGGCGTGGCTAAGGGCCCCCCTAGGTCTGCCGGGAGGAGCCCCGGCGGTGCCGTTAGTGAGCGCCCGCCGCCGGCGGGGAGGCCCTTGGTTCTGCGGGCCCGCCCCCCTCTCCCTCGCCCTTCCCCTAGAAGCTCACCTGGGGACGCCGGGGCGCCGCCCCCACTTAGCCCCCCCCCCCCCAGGGCCCGCTGGGATCCCTTCGCCAGGAGGCCCGACTCTCACGGGGCCTTTCCTCAGACCTTTGTCCGGATTTCACTAGAGTTTGGGCCTGGACCCGTTGACAGTGTGATGCTGAAGCCAGAATAACGTACTTGAGTGGATAAAATAGAACGGATCCAAGCAGGCTCCGTCAGCCAGCGCCGGGCTTAGCGAGCCCCGTGGGGCGGGCCCTGGGGGCGGGCGCGGTGCCAGGCTGGGATCATGCAGCTCAGTCACATGGAAATACGGTTGTTAACCTGTTAAATACAAAAGGGGGGCCCAGCTCTGGGGGCTGAAGCAAGCCCGGGCCGCTGGCTGTGAGACCGCACATCCCGCTGCTCCGGCCCCAATGCGCCGCCTCCGGCCGGGGCTGAGCGCTGGGACAGCACAGGGAGCAGGGAGGCCTTCCTCCCTGCCCGGAGGCCACAAGCCCAGGAGCGTTGGGGCTGCGCAGCCCTGGGAGTTCTGAGTTAAACTTTGAGGTGCTCGAGGGGAACCCAGGCCGGGGAGGTGGCAGGAGCCTGGCCTGGGTGACTCCCAGGCAGCAGCCCCTGGAGCCGGCGTGTTCTCCCCCTACACCCAGGACATCGTGGGGCCTGCACGATGGCCCATCTCCTGGGGAACCAAAGCTGCATGGACAGCCTGAGGAAGGACATCACCGACCTGCAAGGAACCATCGTGGACGTCTTCTCCCGAGCGGGGGCAGTGCGCTTCCCCTCCTGGAAGTTCCCTGACAAAGTGTCCTGTGACCTGGACTTGGTGTCTCTCCTGGAACACTACGACCATGTGGAAGGGAACCCCGAGTTCACGCAGCTTTCCCACATCGTGCTCCTGGAGCTGGTGATTGACAGGTGAGGGACAAGCCACCAGTTGTCCTTAGTGGGGGCACCCCAGGGGAGGCAGGGAGGAGCGGCAGAGGCGGGCTCCGGCTGGACGTTGGAACCGTGGGGGCCGCCCGGAAGGATGAGAAGCCCCCATCAGTGGGGGCGCCCGAGCCAGAGCACCAGTGGCCACAGCAGGTACCTAGCACTGGGGTTTGTTTTTGTCCCAAGGGAGAACTGCCTGAGAAGCGGGCTGAAGTGAGGCAGGGTGGAGCGGAGGAAGGCTTCCCTAGCCGTCAGGAGAGCAGGCCGGACTTGGGGGGCAATAGCTGCGAGCCCCAGGGGCAGGAGGTGGGGCCTGGTGAAGGGAGATTGGGCATGGCCTTGGCCTTGGAAAGGGGGTGAGCCATCCTGAGGGGGTCCTGCCGAGACAGAGGCATGCCCCCCACCTGCTGAGACAGTGACGTGCTCCCCCCCCCCCCCACTGAGGGCCTGGCCTCCTGGGTTTGCTGATCCATGGTCATTTCTCCTGCTTTCTCAGTGGGGAAGCCATGGGGGGAAGAACGTGGTTCTGAGAAAATAACATTGGATGCAGAGCACAGCAAAGCATCTGTGGCCTTGCGGGCCTGGAGCCCAGAGGAGCCTCGAGGACTTGGATCTTTGAGCTGTTGGCGCCTCAGGAAAGCCAGCAGCATTTGGGTCTTCATAGACTTCTTTTAGTAGAGAGCATAAGGTGGTGAATGTCCTTCCTCTGAGCCACCCCAGCTCCCCCTGTCCCATGTGCACGTCTGTTTGACTCTCCTCTCCCTCTCGCCCTCCCCATTAGACCGGGAGCCCCCCCAAAGAGGACTTAGTTTTCCATTTCTTTGTGTCCTGGGGCTTTCCCCAGGGTTGACTTCTTGGACAGCGCGCAGAACGCAGGCGAAGAGATTCTCCCTGTTCTCTGCAGTCTTGAATCAGGAATCCAACCATGTCAGAATTGGAAGTAACCGTAGAACATAGAATGTCAAGAGCTGGGAGGGGTCTTAGAACAGGGCATGTCAGGGCTAGGCAGGGGGGCCTTAAAACAAGGGATGTCAGAGCTGGGAGGGAGCTTAGAACGGGGATATCAGAGCTGGAAGGAAACCTAGAACAGGGGATGTCAGGACTGGAGGGGCCTTAGAACAGGGGATGTCAGAGTTGGGAAGGAGCTTGGAACAGGGGTGTCAGAGCTGGAGGGGGAGCTTTAAAATGGGATATCAGAGCTAGGTGGGGGGAGGGCCTTAAAACAGGGGATGTCAAGCTGGGAGGGGCCTTAGAACAGGGATGTCAGAGCTGGGGGAGGGGCCTTAGAACAGGGGATGTCAGCTAAGAGCCTTAGGACAGGGAATATGAGAGCTGGGAGGGCCCTTGGAAATCATTTTCATTGAGATACAGGGAAGTTTCGACTGTATTAGGTAAGCATTTGTTGTTTGAAGATCTGAATAGATTCAGTTACCAGCTTAAAGCACTGGCAAGAGACAAGGACTCCTGGTTCTAGATCAAGGTTCTAGTCTACCTGGCTGGGTGACTTTGCAGGGATCACATCCCCCCTTCAGGCCCATTTCCCACCTGTAGGTGAGTGGAGGTCCAGGTGGTCCCTAAAGACCCTCACCTTGGTCTCTGCTCAGTCTCAGGCTCAGATGTCTGGGTAGCTGAGCTTCTGTCTCAGAGGGCATTGTTTTTTTTGAGGCTGGGTGCTGCCCAGAAGCCCGAGCGCTTTGCCAGCCCCCCAGGGTGCCTTGATGACGTGGGGTGTATGCAGAGGGGAACCAGGCTGGGGGCATTTGGCCTGGCTGCTTCGGAGAGAAGGGGTTAGGTTAAGTTTCCCAGCCCTAGGGCCAATTTCAGCATCTTTCCCAATGGCTATCTGGGTATCAGCAGGCAGGTGGGAGCCTCAGGGCTGCTGGTGAGGGGGCCGCAGCAGGCCGGGGGCAGGCTGGAAGGCAGGATGTCCCCTCCAGACTGTGACCCAGATACCAGCCTGCCCCGGCCCTGGGCCCTCAGTCTGCACCTCTTCGTCCCCAGGCTGCTGTTGCTGCTCCAGAGCTTTACCAGCTACACAGACAATATCACCAGCAATGCACTGATCCCCATCTCCCGTGAGGTGGGGCCTTGCATGTCCATTGGGCTTACAGTGCGCAAGTACTGGACCAGCATGCTGAAACTTGGGGAACTCTACCGGCAATCACTGCCCCAGGTAGGACAGCGGGCATGGGGGGGAGGGGTTGTGGGGGAGGTGGGCGGCTGCCTCATATGGGAGCTGTCTGTAAATCCGACATACAAAATTTAGCCCCCTTGGAGAGCAACCCCCCCCCCATATGACCACTTTTATCCTGGATAAATCAAGGTCCTCTATGCAGAAGCTTCTCAGTTTCACATAATCCAAGTTCTTTATTGCAATTGTTTGTCTGGCTGGGTTAAGAGTAGATCTCCTACTCATAGCTCTGAGGGACACGAGCTCTTTCTCTTCGTTTTTTGCTTAGTATGATCTTTAACAGTAAGATTGCATGTCCATTTAGAATGAATTGTGGAGTGTGGTAGAATGTGCTGGTTCACACCTGATTTCTGCCAGAATGCTTTGCAGTTTTCCCAGAGGTTTTTAAAAATTAAGTTGTTTTCCAGGTAATTAATGTGGATGGACATCCTTGCTTTACTCCCTTATTTATTAGGAAAGGTTCTAGTTTATACATATTGTCTACAATATTTGTTTTGGTTTAAATAAATGCTTTTTATGCTATTTTAAAAATAGATTCCTATATGCCTATACTTTGGAGGTTGGTTTTTTGTTTTAGGTTTGTTTTGTTTGCTTGTTTATTTATTTCTTCAGGTTTTTTTTTTTTTTTTTTGCAAAAATGAGCAGGGCTTCATTGACAGCTGTTGAAATGATCATGTGGTTTGAATGTTTTTGTTTCTAAAATAATTATGTTGATTATTTTTTAAATATTGAACCATCCTTGCATTCTTGGTATAAATCTAACGGTCATAATAAAATGAGTCTTGGATAGATTGCTATAGTGTGTTTTAACACGATTTCATTTAAAATTTTTGAATCTATATGAATTAATGATATTGGCTGTATTTCTTCTTCTATGTTTCATCCTTCCCTGATTTAGATATTAAGCCTATATTTGTCAGGGCAGCTAGGTGGTGCCATGGATAGAGCACCAGCTTGAAATCAGAAGGACCCGAGTTCAAATATGACCTCAGACACTTCCTATCTGTGTGACCCTGGGCAAGATGCTTAATCCCAATTGCTTCAGGAAAAAAAAAAAAAAAAGACTATATTTGTCCCAGAAGGATTCTGGTAGGGTGCTTTCTTTATCAATTTTTGAGAATAATTTGTATCATATGGGTAGTACTTTTAAAAAAAAGTTTGATGGAATTCTCCCATGAATACATCAGGAGCAAGAGTTCTTTCTCCCCCCCCCTCCAATTTGGTAGTTATATCAATTTCTTTTCTAAGGTTAGATTATTTAAGATCTCTATGTTATCTTCTCTTAGTTTGTGTATTTTTACATTTTTGAAGTTATTTCTCTATTTCTTTTGTGTTTCCAGTTTTGTTAGCATATCATTGTACATAATAGGTTTTGATTATTCCCTCAAAGGGGAATATGAATTGGTCTCAAGTCCAAAGAACTTGCTTAGAAGAATTCAAAAAGGATTTTAAAAATTAAATAAGAGAGGTAGAAGAAAAATTGGGGAAAGAAAGGAGAGGTATGTAAGAGAGTCAACAGCTTGGTGGGTGGGGACAGAAATTGATTGGAGAAAAGAATTCCTTTAAAAATACAATTAATCAAATGAGGAAAAAAATTCAATGAAGAAAACAACACCTTTAAAAATAGAACTAACCTAATGGAAAAGAAGATACAAAGAAGAAAATTATACATTAAAAACTAGAATTGGTCAAATGGAAGCTAATGACCATGTAATATCAAACAAAATGAAAAGAATGAAAAAAATAGAAGAAAATGTAAAATACTTCATCGAGAAACAACTGACCTGGAAAATAGATCCAGGAGAAACAATTTAAGTATTGGACTATCTGAAGATTGTAATATGTATAAAAAAAGAGCCTTATTAGCATCTTTCAAGAAATCAAAGAAAAATAGTCATTGAAACAATGTATCAATCACTTCCTGAAAGAGATCCTACAAGGAAAACTCCAAGAAATGTTGTAGCTAAATTCCAGAATTAGCAGATCAAAAAGAAAATACTGCAAACTGCCAGAAAGAAAGAATTTAAATATTGAGGAGCCACAATCAGGATTACCCAGGATTTAGCAGCTTCTACATTAAATTACCAGAGGGCCAGTGATAGAATGCAAAAGAGCTTGGACTACAACCAAGAATCAACTACCCTGCAAAACTGACCATAATCTTTTAGGGGAAGAGATGGACATTTATTTATTCATTTATCTGTTTTGTTTTTTTTAACTTGGAGATCATTTTTCCAGTGCCATTATTTTTTATATTTTTATAATAGCTTTTTATTTTTCAAAATACATACAAATATATTGGATTTAACATTTATTTCTACCATGTTTAATATATATTTGACTACTTGCCATTTAGGGGAGAGTGTAGGGGAAGGGAAGGAAAAATTGGAACACAAGGTTTTGCAAGGGCTAATGTTGAATAATGGCCCACGCATATATTTTGAAAAATAAAAATCTTTAACAAAGAAAAAAAATACACGCAAAGATAGTTTCCAACATTCAACCTTGCAAAACCTTGTGTTCAATTTTTTTTTGAGAAAGATATTTAATGAAATAGGGGACTTAAAGTCATTTCTGACAAAGAAACCAGAACTTAACAGAAAATTCGATCTTCAGATATAAGACCGAAGTGCAGCATGAAAAGGTAAACAGGAAAGAAAAACCACCCATGGTATTTAAAGATTAAACTGTTTATATCCTTACATAGAAAAGATGATACTTGTAACTCTTGAGAACTATCTATTAGGACAGTTACAAGGGTTGTATGTAGACAGAGGGTGTAGCTATAAGTTGACTTTAATATGATATTTAAAAAAAAACATTAAGGAGTGGAAAAAGGTAGAGAAAAGGGGAAGTAAAAAAGGGGAAATTAGGTCACATGAAGAGGCACAAAAGACCTGTTATGCTAGAGGGAAAGAAGGGAAGAAGAAGAGCATTGTTTGAACCTTCATCTCAAGGATTTAGCACAAAGAGGAAATAACATACAGGTTCAGTTGTGTATAGAAATTTATCTAGCTCTATAGGAAAGTAGAAAGAAAAAGGAAAAGAAAAAGAGGGGCTGAATAGAAGAGAGGGCAGAAACAGAAGGAGAAAAGGGGTAAGAGAAGGGAGGAGAGGTGATAAAAGGGAGGGCAGATTGAGCAAGAGAGTGATCAGAAGCAAAATCCTGGTGAAGTGGGACAGGGTGAAAGAGGGAAAAAAAAAGTATCAGTGGGAGAAAATAGGATGGAGAAATAAAATCAGGAGTGAAACAAGGTTGCCCATTATCACCATTACCATTCAATATTATATTAGAAATGCTAGCTTTGGCAATAAGAGATGAAAGAGATTAAAGGAATTAGAGTAGGTAATGAGGAAACCAAATTATCACTCTTTGCAGATATGATGGTATACTTAGAGAACCACAGAGATTCTACTAAAAAGCTATTAGAAATAATCCACAACTTTAGCAAAATTGCAGGAATAAATCCCCATAAATCCTCAGCATTTTTATACATCACTAACAAAATCCAACAGCAAGAGATAGAAAGAGAAATTCTATTTAAATTTACTGTTGATAGCATAAAATATTTGGGAATCTATCTGCCAAAGGAAAGTCAGGAACTATATGAACAAAACTATAAAACACTTTCCACACAAATAAAGTCAGAGCTAAACAACTGGAAAAATATTAAGTGCTCTTGGATAGGATGAATGAATATAATAAAGATGATGATACTACCTAAATTAATCTATTTATTTAGTGCTATACCAATCAGACTCCCAAGAAACTATTTTACTGACCTAGAAAAAATAACAAAAGTCATCTGGAAGAACAAAAGATCAAGAATTTCAAGGGAACTAATGAAAAAAAAAAATCAAATGAAGGTGGCCTACCTGTTCCTGATCTAAAACTATATTTCAAAGCAGCAATCACCAAAACCATTTGGTATTGGCTAAGAAATAGATGAAGTGATCGGTGGAATAGGTTAGGTTCACAGGACAAAATAACTACAGCAATCTAATGTTTGATAAACCCAAAGACCCCAACTTTTGGGATAAAATTCACTATTTGACAAAAACTGCTGAGAAAATTGGAAATTAGTATGGCACAAACTAGGCATTGACCTACATTTAACACTGTGCACCAAGATAAGATCAAAATGGGTTCATGATTTAGGCATAAAGAATGAGATTATAAATAAAATTGGAAGAACATAGGATAGTTTACCTCTCAGACCTGTGGAGGAGGAAGGAATTTGTGACCAAAGAAGAACTAGAGATCATTATTGATCACAAAAGAGAAAATTTTGATTATATCAAGTTAAAAAGCTTTTGTACAAACAAAACTAATGTAGACAAGATTAGGAGGGAAGCAATAAACTGGGTAAACATTTTTACAGTAAAGGTTCTGAGAAAAGCCTCACTTCCAAAATATATAGAGAATTGACTCAAATTTATAAGAAATCAAGCCATTCTCCAATTGATAAATGGTCAAAGGATATGAACAATTTTCAGATGATGAAATGTTCCAAATCATTATTGAGCAGAGAAATGCAAATTAAGACAACTCTGAGATACCAGTACACACCTGTCAGATTGGCTAAGATGGCAGGAAAAGATAATGACGAATGTTGGAGGGGATGTGGGAAAACAGACACTGATGCATTGTTGGTGGAGTTGTGAATGGATCCAACCAGTCTGGAGAACAATTTGGAACTATACTCAAGAAATTATCAAGCTATGCATCCCCTTTGATCCAGCAGTGTTACTACTGGGCTTATATCCCAAAAAGATCCTGAAGGAGGGAAAGGGACTCACATGTGCAAAAATGTTTGTGGCAGCCCTTTTCACAGTGGCTAGAAACTGGAAATTGAACAGATGTCCATCAGTTAGAGAATGGTTGGTTAAATTGTGGTATATGAATGTTATGGAATATTATTGTTCTATAAGAAATGATCAGCAGGATGAATACAGAGAGGCCTCGAGAGACTTAAATGAACTGATGCTAAATGACATGAGCAGAACCAGGAGATCATTATACACTCCAACAAGAATACTATATGATGATCAATTCTGATGGATAATGAGAAGATCAACAATGAGAGGATCCAAATCAGTTCTATTTGATCAGTAATGAATGGAACCAGCTACACCCAGTGAAAGAACATTGGGAAATGAGTGTGGACCACAATATAGCATTTATACTCTCTGTTATTGTTTGTGTGCATTTTTGTTTTTCTTCCCAGGTTATTTTTATCTTCTTCCTAAATCCTATTTTCTTGTGCAGCAAGATAACTGTATCCATATATTGTATTTAAGATATACTTTAACATACTTAACATGTATGGAACTACCTACTATTTAGGGGAGGGGGTAGAGGGGAAGCAGGGGAAAAGTTGAAACAGAAGTTTTTGCAAGGGTCAGTGTTGAAAAATTACCCATGCATATGTTTTGTCAATAAAAAAGTTTAATAAAAAAAAAGAAATAAGAAAGAAAATAGGATGGAGGGAAACTGTGAATGTGAATGGGATGAACTCGCAACATATAAGCAGATAGTTGAATGGATTAAAATCCAGAATCCTACAATATGTTATTTACAATAAATCCATTGGAAGCAGAGAGTTTCACAGAAGAAAAGGTAAAAGACTAGAGCAGGATATGTTATGTTTCAGCTTAAGTGAAAAAAAAAACAGGTGTAACAATTCTGCTCTCAGATAAAGCAAAATCAAAAATAGATCTAATTTAAAGAGATAAAAAAGGAAACTATATCTTGCTAAAAGGTACCATAGACAATGAAGTAATATCAACCCTAAACATGTATGAACCAGGTGATATAGCATCCAAATTCTTAGAGAAGTTGTCAGTTGCAGAAAGAAACTAGATAGAAAACCTATACTAGTGGGGGGCCTTAATCTCTCTCTCTCAGAATTAGATAAATCCAACCAGAAAATAAACAAGAAAGGTATTATGGAACTAAATGGAATTTTAGAAAATTTTGATATGATGAGACCTCTGGAGAAAACTGAATGTGGATAGAAAGGAATATGCTTTTTTCTCAATGTTACATAACACCTATACAAAAATTAACCATATATTAGGGCATAAAAATCTCAGTCAAGTGGAGAAAGGCAGAATGCATCCTTTCCAGATCATGATGCAATAAAAATTATATATTATAAAAAGCCAGGGAAAGAAGATTAAAAACTAATTGGAAAGTAAACAAATTTTATAAAAGTAAATGTCAAAAACAGATAAATACTATTATCACAAAAAAGTTCCATATGGTGCTGAGAAATATGTATATTCTTTTGCAGTTCATTAAGACACCACAAATATTTTAGCTCCAACAATTTGTTCAATTTTGTATTTTCTGTTAAATGTCTTTCTGTTAAACTTATCCCAAAATGAGAGACATTGAAATCCCCTGATACTGTTATGTTGCTATCTTTGTCTTATTGTAGGTGAAATAATATTTCTTTTATATATCTAGATGCTAAGACATTTGGATGGTTTAAGTTGAACGATGATATTAAATTGTTGTCTAATGGTTCCTTTCAGAATAATTTAGTTTCCAGTCCCAAATTTTGGATTCTTTTGGTGCATAAAAAAAAAAAAAAGTTCTAGCCCTTCATTTTTATATGTATGTTTTTTAAATGTTTCTATTAAGTCATAGATTATGAGGTGTTTTTGTTTTTTTTTAATACAACCTGTCATTCTTTTTCTTGGATTTCCTCTCTACATTTAAAGCTACTTGCCCACCCCCTTCTGTAAAAACAGTACCAGTTCTCATTTTAGATTAATTTATTTTAAAGTAGCCTTACTCCCTGCTTTCTTCCCCTCACCCATAAGTCTGCCTTCCTCTTCCTTCATCTTCTTTTATTGATCTTTCTCTATTTTTGGAATTTTGCTTGTTAGTTCCTTTTTCTTTTTCGCCCTTAAGTAGTTTTAAATATTTTCTTCTCTTCCTCCCCTCTCCCCTCCCCCGGTTAAGTAGCCAATGAAAATCCCCTTCCTCTTTAATTTGTTTTGTTTATTGATTTTAAATTTTTCATTTTCTTCACTTTTTCTTTCTGAAAGGAATTTCTCACTTGTTTTCTTCACTATTTATTGTCCCTTTCTGACTAAAGTTTTATTCTTTGATTCATGGCTCTTATCCTTATTTAGTCCTTTGTTCTCAGTATTTTTTGTGAAATTAAAACTTTTGAGGTATCTACTTTGGGTTCCTATGAAGATTGTTTCCCAGTTTTCTGCTTTCCTTTTAATCTTGATGTATTAGCATGGTTTGTGAAAAAACTTTTTAATTTGATATAATCAAAATTATCCATTTTGCATTTTATAATGTTCCCTATTTCTTGTTTGGTCATAAATTCCTCCCTTTTCCAAAGATTTAACAGGTAAATTATCCCTTGGTTTCTTCTTCCAAAGTGTTTCTATTATGATCCCATACCCACCCTTTTTCTGATTTCTGAATGGGCCCCCCATTCTTAGAAATACCATTACCTGATGGAGGGCCTATTTCCTCATGGAAGAAATCTTCCTATGTTTTTGATTGTACATTTTGTTATTGATCTTTTTCCGCTCTTTGGTAATTTTTTTTCTCCTTTTTACTTTTCAGTCACCTCCCATTCCTCTGAGTATAAGTTGTTCCCAAGATTCCTGATTCCTCTTCTCTTAGAGCAGGCTGTATAAGCGACCTCCATCAAATTCATTGCAGATCATACCATTGTAAGATCTCCATCTCCTTTTATTGATCTCCTTTCTCCTGTGGAAGCATTCATTAGCAGTCGTTTCCCCTTTTCCAATTCCTTCCTTCTCACCCATTCTTTTATAAATTCTCTTCCTGAGAGATTCAGGAATATTTTCCCTCCATTGTTAGATTTTTTTTTTTTAAGCAATTGGGATTAAGTGACTTGTCCAGGATCACACAGCTAGTGAGTGTTAAGTGTCTAAGGTCGGTTTTGAATTCAGCTCTTCCTGACTCCAGGCCCAGTGCTCTATCTACTGTACCACCTAGCTACTCCTATTGATTTGCTTTAGATCCATTACACATTCTCTTCCATCTTCTTCCTCCCTCTCTTCCCTTTTATGTGCCCTCCCATTCTATAATTAGGGCCACAAAAAACAATGATTCAGTGATAGGCAGAGTGTTGTGAAATTTAGCTCATGGAACTGTTCAGTTCTGCACACATATATTGTATTTAGAATATACTATAACCTATTTAACATGTATAAGACTGCTTGCCATCTAGGGGAGGGAGGGAAAGGAGGGAAAGGAAAAGTCGGAACAGAAGTGAGTGCAAGGGATAATGTTGTAAAAAATTACCCAGGCAGATGTTCTGTCAATAAAAAGTTATTAAAAAAAAAAGAAAGTGAAAGGGAAAAAAAGAAATTTAATTCATGTTTTAGGCCTGTTTTTACACCTCTTATATTAGACTTTTGTTTTAGGTTTGTCTCCAGAAGTATATTTAGAAAAAAAATCTCTGAATAGCTTCTCTGTTGTTAATTTGTTGGTGATTGTGGTAGTGGTGATTAGTATATTTATTTACCATTTTTATATTTCTGTTGTCTGGACTGCTTAAATAACAGATATTTTCTTCAAGTTTAGTTTTATCTTTAGGAAAGTTTAGAATATTTCCTTTCTTTTGAACATCCATTTTTTAAAAATATGGTTAGGTTCATGCATACAGAATACGACATTGTAAGAGTTTATTTTGAGTTCCTTAGCTCTTTAGAATACATTATTCCATTCCCTCTTGTGGCTTCTGGTGTTTGCAGATTAGTCTTGTGTTATTCAGATTTTGTTTCCATCATATTTTGAAGGTCCTCCTAATCTCTTGTATTTTTTGTTTGTTGGTGGAAATGTTAAATTTAAATTAAGAGGGTGCAACTTAGAGCTTTTTCTCTCAAGGTAATCTGTGTATTCTTTCAATTGGCATTTTGTCTTTTACTTTCAGATGCTCCAGGCAGTTTTCTTGTGTCATTTTTTTATGTTGTGGTGTTCAGGGTTTTTAACTTGTGTTTTCCTCAAGACCTTAGGCTGTCTCTATGTGTCCTTCTTCAGGATCAGTGTTTTACTTGCATTCTGTCTCATGATGTTACTGCCTTTTGTTCGTTTTCTTCCAGATTGTTCCTTACTTTTGTCTGTCTGCCTTCCCAAACAGTCTCTTTTGTTTCTTTGGTGAGCCTTGGCACTTTAGCTAGCTTCAGGTTTTTTTATTCTGCCAATTATTTCTGCCGTGCAAGCTATAAATCCGCTCCCACAAGTCTGACTTTTCTTTTAAGCCATTTAGGACTGCTATGGATCCATGTCACAGATGCCTGAATTCTCAGCCTTGATCTAGAGGCCCTTTGCTCTCCTGCAATTAATGTCTTTCCTCTTGGCTTTTTATGTTTTTGTCATTGTTTTATGTCATTGACTGAGTTTTCTTCCTCCTGAGAATTTTGGAAGTCCCAATCTCTCTATTTCGCCCTTTTGCCAACTTTTCTCCCTCTCCTTTCATGGCAGTTTACCTGAATTGATCCCCGTCTTTTCCCTTGCTGGTCATTTGTGGCTCAGGAGCACCCCTAGAGACTCCTGCAGGGACAGAATTGGTCCCAGGGGATGCTGAGCTTTTGCCCACAGCCTTGGTGGAGGGCCACCGAGAGCCCCCAGGACTCCCTAGGGCCACACCCCTCTGTGATGCAGAGCAAGCTGGCTTCCTGTCGTGGCTAATGTCCAAGCAGGTTTTTGCAGGAGATGTACATCTGAATCCTGCTGCAAGTCCATGGCAGGGATTGCACAGCCCTCACGCCAATGGGGGGCATGGGGATCACTGGCCCCCCTTATGGGTGTTTCATTGGGATTTTACTTTGTTGAGTTCTTAGTGCTAGAGACTAGAGAAACAGCTGAGCACGATCCCTAATTTGGAGATGGTCACAGGATAAAATATCTCCCCTTTCATCCTGTTGGTCCCTCGACCACGAAATCTGCCCGGCGGCTTTCATCAGCTTCCTTTAGGTCTAGACTGCTCATTCTGACATTCAGCCCCCCCTACCAGTTGGTACCACCCATCCTTTCTGGGTTCTGATGTCCCAGCCAGAGGTCCCAGCCTAGATCCAGGAGGGACTCAGGGACCACCACCCCCACCTCCTAGTACAGAGGTGAGGGATGTGGGATGCGGCGATCTTCCCATTAGAGGCTGCAGTGAGGGCCATCCGCAAATGAGCCAATCACGTGAGGTATGGCTACAATGGCGGGAGACTCCCCTCTCCTGGGAGGGGAGGGCGGTGGTGATTCTTCCCATTCTCCAGATGGGGAAACTGGGGCTCTCCTGATTCCTACTCCATGTCCCAGGCTCCCAAGTGCATAGGCCAGCCCAGCTTCTTCCTAGGGCTAGGATGGGGAGCCCCCACTGCTGAAGCCGCAGAACTTGGGCCATCAGACCCTCACTGCTTGGGGGCTGGCAGCCAGCACCAGGGGTGCAAAGGAGGGCCAGAGTCTCTGCTTTCAGAGGGAGACCCCAAACAGCTGGAGGCGGGGCCCAGGGAGCATGCTGGGCTTCTTGGGAACCCTCCTGCTGCTGCCTCACTGGGTGGTGCTCCCTCCCCAACCCAGCTCCTCCCTCACTTCCTCCTTCTCCATTACTCCCTTAACAGAAGAAGACAAAGCCAGAGGTCTCCCCGCTCCTCCCCAAGCACAGCGAGCCCTCCAGGATTCACCGCTTCACCTCCAAGCTTGAGGCCTCCAGAGGGGGAAAGCACAAGAGCCCCGAGACCCCGACGCCCCCGGCCTCCTGCTCTGGGACACCGGTCCCCCCCACGCCCTGCCGGTCTCGGGATGCCAGCTCCCCCAGGCCCCCAGGGTCCGCCGCCTCCCCCAGGACCAGCCGCAGCGTCCACAGCCAGACTGTGGACTCAGCCTTGATCCCTTGCGACGCCTGTGGCAGCGTCCAACGGAGCCTGTGGGAGGTCAGCAGGGCCCTCGTGGGCCTGTGCACCAGCCAGAACCTGCCCTCCTCCCTGGACAAGTTCCAGCACCTGCTACAGGGTACCATGGGCCAGCAGCTCATGTCGGTCACGGACCTGAGCTACTGGGCGGCCGAGCAGTGCAAGGACCTGGCCCGCATCAGCAAGCACCTGGCAGCCCTCATGCAGGCCGTAGGGCCCCTGCGGGCGCAGCTGGCCGAGGCCGAGCGGCTGCGGCGGGAGCTGGAGCAGCAGCTGCAGGAGCGGGCCGGCGAGCTGCAGGAGGAGCGGGCCGAGCAGCGGCGGCAGCGGGTCGGCCTGCAGCAGGAGCAAGAGCGGGCGCTGGCCCAGCTGGGGGCCGAGAAGCAGGCCCTGCTCACAGGTTCTCAGCGGCCCTCGGACCCCCACCCTGCCCCCCAAGTCCTGCTCCTGCCCTGCCCCCACTCCCCTCCTGTCCTCCCCCAGCCCCCCTCCTCCCCTCCCTCTAACCACTGACCCCTTAGTAGCCAACCAGGAGGGCCATCACAGGTTAGCCTTGACCAACAGTCTAACTTGAACTTCCTTGGGCCTCAGTTTCCTCATCTGTAGGGGAAGGGTGTCGTACCCATGGCCTCTGAGCCCCTTCCAGCTCCAAGTCAAGGCTCTTGCGATTCTGAGCACCGAGAGGGGGTCGGGGAGAGGGCCCCGGGAGGCCGGGCCCGGCTGTACAGGGGCCAGCTCAGAACGGCCCCCCCCCACCCTCAGAGATGGACCCCAGCAGGAGGCCCAGGATGTCACTGGAGGGATCCTGGATCTGGATCCCATCTGCAAGGGCCCCTTGCCTGTCCAAGCACCGGTGATTCCAGAACAGGGTCTCGGGTGGAGGCAGGAGGAGGCTTAGGGACGAGGGCGTCCGTCCTTGGCTGAAGCGAGGGCGTCTTTCTCCAGCCTTCCTGGACAGCCCCGGCCTCGGGCTCCCCTGTAGGGAACAGGGGGGTCACCACTTCATGGGGGGCCCTCCCTGGCTCAGGGATCCTGCTTCTGATCAGAGACACAGACTTCTCCCATGCCTTGGGACAGCCCCTTCCCACTGCCTTCCCTCCCTCAGGGAGGCCTTTGTGTGCCCTTAGGAACCACCAGAGCCAGTGGGTCTGAGCAGGGAGGCCCGGCGGGCATCAGAGCTGGGGGGGCTAGAACAGGGGGGTCAGAGCTGGGAGGACCAAGAGATATCCCCCATCCCCATAACCCCCGTGGTGCCCCAGATCTCCACTTGCTCTCTGCGGAGGGTCTCATGGTCGGTCTCTCCCTTCTTTCTGGGAGAAACATCAGAGAGCCTTTAGTGGACGGTGCCTCCATTTTACAGATGAGGAAACAGGCTGAAAAGGGAAGGGCACTGTCCCAGGTTCCCCAGCAGGGAGTGGGGGGAGATGGGGGGGTGGGGGCCTTGACTCAGGCGTTGCCTTTGGATCTTTAGAAACGAGCCTCCTGAAGAAGAATGTGGCCACCATGACCGAGGAGCTGAAGCAGTACCAGGACATCATCCGAGACCTGGGTGAGCCTCTGCTCCGGGCCTCGGCCCCCGGTCCGTCCTCCGGGCCTCGGCCTCTCTCCAGCCCATGGGGGTCCGGCAGGGGGAGGAGGAAATCCTGCTGAGAAATCTGCATTCACCGGGCCCTTATGGGCCTGTTTGTGCTGGGCCCTGGGATGGCAAGATGGGCAGGAAGCCGAGGCTACACAGAGGAAGGCTTGGGAACGGAGGCCGGCAGGGAGTCAGGGAGGCCAGGGAGCTGCGGGAGGAAGAGGGGCCTCCGGAGCAGGGAGGGTGCGTGTCCCGAGGGCTCCTGCAGCAGTTGGGAGAGGACGGCCTGGGGCCCAGGAACTTCCAGCCGAGGAGGCAGCTGCCTCCAGATGAGGGATGACAGCCGAGTCCCTTCCAGGACGTAGAATGGGAGCCCAGGGGAGGTTTAAGGAGATGATAGGCCGGGATCCGGGGCTGGGACGGCCTCCCACTCAGCCCTCCGGCCTTTCTGGGTTTTTAGGAAAAGGCTCTTCCCTCAGGCCGGTCAGAGATGGGAACTCAGTGTGTTGGAGGGGAGCCAGGGGGCTGAGCCTGGGGACCTGAGCATAGATGTTGGGGAGGGACTGAGAGGAGGAGGAATGAGAGGAGGAAAAGGAGAACAGGGAGGAGGGGAAGGGGGAAGAGGAGGAGGGGGAGGGAGGCAATGGTCTGTGGCCAGCCCGGGTTCACTGACAAGGGACCTGGAGTCAGGCCTGTCTGGGCTGGGTGTGTCTGGGCTGCCTGGGCTGGTGAGCGAGGGAGGGGCCCGGGGAGCCTGGGGGGAGGAGAGTCTCCAAACAGAGGAAACAGAGGCTCCCCTGGGAGTGGGGGGGGGGGGTGGACCGTGGCCTTTGCTGGGTTCTATAGGGAACTCTGCCCTTTGCTCCCTGGGGGTTGCCAAGATGCTCCCAGGGACCCTTCCCCAGGGAGTGGGTTCATCTGGAGAGGCCACTGGGGCCTATGGGTAATCCGTCACAGCCGCCCTCCTCAGGATTCTGAGAAGCGCAGTCCTAGCTTGTGGCCCTTGGGGGGGGGGGGGCGTGGGCCAGCAGGGGGGTTGGCCAAGCTTGGAGGGTCCTGCCACACAGGCCTGGTGAAGGGAGTGGGCGGCAGAGTCGGGGCCCGACCGTGTGGGGCTCTGCAGGCCCCTCAGCGTCGGCGGGAGTGTGCTGGGCAGCGGGGTGCCACGGCTCAAACACGGCCGGCCAGGGGGAGGGTGGGGGCCGGGAGTGGGGGGGCCTCCGGGATGGGAGCTTGGGGATGAGGACTCTGGGGGCCGATTAGAAGCGTTGGGCAAGTGCGAAGGTGGGTTAGGGCTAAAGCCAGGAAGGGTGTTCCCCAAACCATGGCCCCCCGTGGCCTCAGGTGGGCCCCCGAGGGAAGGACACTGGGTTCTCGCCCTCCTGTCCCTGCTCCTTGGCCACCCGACCCAGGTCCTCTGGGAAGCAGTGTCCCCAGCCGTGGCCTGAAGGCTGACAAAGGCCTGGGACGGGCCCCATTTGGGGGGCAGAGGCGCTGATGGGGCTGAGGGTGAGCCATCCAGAATGAGCCGGAGCCCAGGAGAGCAGCGGAAGAGGGGCCCCAGGGGGGGAAGGAAATGGGGCCAGAGATCCCCCGGGAAACAGGCCCCCCACTGGGGGGTGAGCTGCCGCCTGCCCTTGAGGTCCCCGCTGGGGGACAGCCAGGGAGGAGGGACATCCATGAGGGGAAGGGTCCAGAAAATAGGCGCCGTTTGTGGCCAGGGTCAGGGGTCATCTGGTCCCCACCTTTGTCTTACGCCGCGTTGTGCCCTCCCCGGGGTCACCCGGACTAACAACACGGGGGGGGGAGGAGGCTTCCAGAGGCCAAGAAACAGGAGATGCTGGAGGACATGAGCCACATGGTGAAAAGGAGCGAGGTCGCCCAGCTGGAGGCCCGCGTGCAGCTGCTGACCGGGCGCCTGGAGAACGCCAGCCAGCAGTTTGGCTGGGCCAGCACCGAGCTGGACAAGGAGAAGGCCAAAGTGGACAGCATGATCCGGCACCAGGAGGTGAGGCCGGGCCCGGGGTGGCTGTGCCCGCATGGGGCTGGGCACTGGGCAGACAGCTGCTGCCCCCAGGGGTCTCGTTCTGCTGCTCGGGGCCCACCCAGAGCATGGAGGGGACTCCCCGTTGCCTCTGCTGGCCCTGGCGGGCACTTCCCCAGGGACCTGCCGCCTCCTTCCTGCTCCCCACTCAGTCAGTGCCTGGTTATGTAGTCCCAGGGCCCGGAACAGCCCCTCTGTCTGCCAACTTGGGCCAGACTGGGAGTGAGGCACCTCTGACCAGGCAAGGCCTGAGCAGCAGAGAGCTGAGGCAGCCAGACCTTAACCCAGGGAGGGGGCAGGGTCAGAGGGAAGGGCAGAGGGATGGGGGGGTGAGAATGGGCACGGGGTCCAGGCTGCGGCAGGGAGGGGCCTGGGACAGGCCTGCGGGCGTCTGGGCCTGAGGCTGCGGCCGAGCCTTCTCAGCTCCGGCACCGGGGCGGGGGCAGTGACTGCCCTGAGCCAGCAGCGGGGCTGGGGGCGATGAGAGGGCGTCCAGTGGGGCACAGCCCGGGCCACCTGCCTTGGCCCCGAGCCCTGCACCCCGAGGTGGCCCTGGCCTCGCTCCCTCCTTCCCACCGGGCTCCGCTCCCAGTGCCCCCCGCTCCCTCTGGGCTTCGGGGGGGAGAGCCATGGAGGCCCCTTGGCCGGAGCACCCCACCCAGCCTCCGCCCCCGGGCCCCTCAGTCCCTGCAGGCCAAGCAGAGGGCCCTGCTGCAGCAGCTGGACAGCCTGGACCAAGAGCGTGAGGAGCTGCGTGCCAGCCTGGAGGAGGCCGAGGTGCAGCAGGCAAACCTTGAGGGCCAGCTGCAGGCCGCCCGCACCGACAGGGAGCACGCGGAGGTCCAGCTCAAGGCCCATCAGGTGGGTGCCCCCCCCGCCCCCCGCTGTCGGAGCCCAAGGGATCTCCTCAGTTTCTCCTCCTGCAGAAATGGGGCTCGTCCCAGGCCTTTGTCAGCCTTCAGGCCATGGCCGGGGACGCTGCTTCCCAGAGGACCCGGGTTGGGCGGCCAAGGAGCAGGGATGGGAGGGTGAGAAACTGGCGTCCTTCCCTCAGAGGCCGACCTGGGGCAGAAAACCAGGGTCCCTGGAGGTGGGGGCAGGGGTAGGCGGGCTCCTGACCTCTCCCCCGGCCCACGCCCATTGCCCCCCGCGCCCCCAGGAGCTACTGCAGAGCCTCCAGCAGGAGAAGCAGGGCCTGGAACGGACGGCAGAGGAGCTGCAGGTGACCGTGAGCAAGCTGGACCAGGCCGTGCAGGAGCTGAAGGAGCGCGAGCGGCTGCTAGTGGCCTTCCCCGACCTCCACGTCCCCAGCGAGGCCCAGTTTGAGAGTGAGAGCCGGGGGGCGGGGAGAGGGGCCGTGCGAGGTGGGGGGAGCTCACAGGGTGGTCTCCTGGTTCCCCTGGGCCCCAGGCTCCTCCTCAATCGAAGCGGGGACGGGAGGGCCCCAAGGCCGGTCTGGTGGCCCCTGTCCCCTCTGGGCCACCCGCCCGGGCCAGGGGAGGCCCGGCTCTCAGGGCCTGCGCCCCACGTGTCGCCTCCCAGGCTCTGGGAATGTGGCCGAGGACATGAGGAGGCAGGTGCAGGCCAACGATGTTCGCATCCGCATCCTGGAGGAGGAGAACGGGCGGCTCCGGGCCACGCTGGCCAAGCTCAAGGAGGCAGCCGAGCAGGGAGACCTGCGGGTGAGGGCCTGGCCTGGGTGCAGAGACAGCCAGGGGAGGGGGGCCCCAGCTTCCCCCAGCCAGGGTGGGGGGGCCCCATCATTCCTGTGGGGCCGCTGACCATCCTCTCTGAGCAGAGGGCCAAGGGCGGGCCCCGGTGAGGGTCTCTCCCACCCTGACAGCCCCATTCTAGGCCCCCCCCACCCTGACCCTCCACGGTTCTCCCCAGCTCGTCCCAGAGGCCCAGCTCTGGTCTTCCCCTTCTCAAGGGCCGCAGCCGGCGGCCGTCAGCCATTCCCGAAGGCCTTCTCCGAGGTGAGGGTCTCAATGACCATCTGTGGGCTGGGGGGCGGGTGGGGAGGCCGGGCGGGAAGCAGGGCCGGAGCCTGTGGTCACGTGCCCGCGGTCACGTGCCCGCCTCCCTCCTCCAGTGCCTCTGCCGGTCGCCGGGATCGCCCCAGCAGCAGCCGCCCCAGCAGCGAGGGCAGCCTCTGCCGCCCGCCCCGGGCCCCGACCGCTCGGCCCAACGCCCCCCCGGCCCCGAGGTCACCCCGCTCCCCCCTGAGCGTCACGGGCTCATCCAAGACTTCGGGCAGTAACATGGCCTACATGGAGCTCCGGGGCAAGGGCAGCGGGAAGCGCCACCTGTCCGGCTCCGCGTACCTGCTAAGGTAGCCCCTGGCCCAGAGACTGATCAATAAAGCCTCCGGCCTCTGCCTTCCCACCAGCAGCCGCCTCGGCCCAGTGTGCACTGGGGGGAGAGGGGCGGGGGGACCTGCAGCAGACAGAGCCTGGGCCACAGAGCTGGAGACAGGCGACCCGGAGCAGAAGCTCAGGGGGCTCAAGGGGGAGCTGACCTTCCCTTTCCCATCAGGACCTCCAAACTCCTCTGGTCCCACTTTACAGAAAAGCAAACTGAGGCACAGAGAGGGGCTTACATGGTACAGCCGGGACTGGGAACCAGAGCTCCTGGCCCTTGGGACTGTCCTCACTGTGCTGCTAGAAGGATGGAGGGAGACCCAGAGTCCCCCCAGGCTGACCTGGCCCCCCAGTCCCCCCAAGGACCTGGAGCTCCCTCAGGCTGCCCTGGCTCCCCAAGGACCCAGAGTCCCCCCAGGCTGTCCCAGCCCCCCAGGTCCCCAAGGACCTAGAGCTCCCTCAGGCTGCCCCGGCCCCCCAAGTCCCCTTCACAAGGACCCACAGCTCCCCGGCCTCCCAAGGACCTGGAGCTCCCCCGGGCCACCCTGGCCCCCCAGGCCTGAACCAGACCAGCCTGGCTGGGAAGCTGAGGAGCCGGATTCCTCCGCCGTCCCGGCTCCTGGGCCCTGTGGCCCACTTGGGAGGGAGGCTGGCCCGGAGCGAGCAGAGGCTCGTGGGCCTCCAGGACAGAAACACTAGACGTGTCTGCAAGTGCCTCAGGTTTAATGTTACATACTGTATGGGGGCCCGGGCCCACCCTCTGGCCCTTCCAGGCGTAACCCTAATAAATTAGTGTGAAACGAGGCCCCGGGGAGGAGCAGGAGCTGCTGCTGAGGGTCCCTGAGCGTCTCTGGTGGCCGCCCCCCCCCCAGGCCGGCCTAGGCCCCACGGAGACCCCCACATGTCCCCCTCAGAGGTGGGGAGCCAGGCCTGGGGCGCCCCCTGCTGTCCCCGCGGGCGATGCATCATGGGCACTCCGCTCCTGGATGGAGGCCCAGGGTCACCTTCCAGAGCAGCCACGAAGTCCCTGAGACCGCCGCAGGGGCCCGGAGAGCCGGGGCGCTCCAAGATGGCGTCGTCGGCCCCCTTGCCTCCCGGGGCTGGGCCGGGGCTAGCTGTCGGCCCAAGAGCTCCCTGGGGGACGGGGAGAGCAGGCATCAGAGGGGGGAGGGGGCTTTGCCCTCCCCACGGCCCATCTCCCCTCCCCCCCAAGTGGCGCATCTGCCCCCGGGTGCCCTTACCCAGGATGTTGTGCTTGCAGAGGGGGCAGGTCTGCTGGAGGAGCAGCCAGGGGTCCACGCATTCCCGGTGAAACTCATGGAGGCAGGGCAGGACCCTCAGACACTGCAGGGGGACAGGGGGCTGGGGCTGAAGCCGGACCCGGTGCTTGGCCTTCCTAGGGGATGGGGGAGGGGTCGGGGGTGCCCTGTGCTACAGCAGGGGCCGGGGCAGGGCTGCAGGGGGTCCCGTCCTACACGAGGGCCCGTCCTCTCCAAGGCCCCTTGTGGCGGTGGGTTCTGAGACTGGGGATGGCTGCCTTCGCATGGTGCCTACTGTGCGCCAGGCTTACTGTGTGCTTATCGCCTCACAAATGCCTCAACAGCCCTGGGAGGAGGTGCTGGGATGCTGCCCATTCTACTGTTGGGGAAATTGAGGCACAGGGCCACAGGGCCAGGAACGGTCTGAGGCCAGATCTGAACTTGGGGCTTTCCGCCCTGGGCCATCTCCAGCTTCTGTCACCGCTCCTGGCGACCACAGAGGCGGTGCCTGTTTCAGAGGGGCTCGTGCCTCCCATTGGCCCGTCGGGGCCTTCCCAAGGGAGGCTGGGGTCTCCAGGGCATCGGCCCCATCAGGCAGAGGAGGAGAGACAGAGTTCGTGTGTCCGTGTCCGTGTGCGTGTCTGTGTCTGCTAGGAAAGCTTTCAGGGGCACCAAGACTTCTGGGACCCCCATCCCAGGGCCCACCTCCCAGGGCCCACCTGGTTTCTGTGGAACGGGTCCAGGCAGATGGCGCAGGTCTGGATGTCAGGCACGTGGGCCCGGGGTGGGCGGCCCGGGTGGTAGCGCCGCGTTTTTAGGGCCGAGAGCGTCCGCAGGATGTGCTGCCTGAAGTCCAGCTGGGTAGAGAGGGGCCGGTCAGCAGGGAGGGGCTGTGGGGGGGGGTCGGGGTGAGGGGAGGGGGCTCTCACCTGGGGCTCGGGCTCCGCTGGGCCCCGCCGGGCCTGCCTCCGGGCCTGGATGATGAGCCCCATGCACAGGAGCAAGGCCACCAGCAGGATGGTGTTCCACAGCTTCTGCAGGTACTTCTGGGGGAGGGAGCCCGGGGGAGGGGCTGAACTGGGGGCTGCGGCTGAAACAGCCTCCCTAGGCCGGGGTTTTGAGCTCAGAGCCTCAGAACCAGAGCTGGAGGGGCCTAGAATGGGGGTGTCAGGGCTGGGAAGGGCCTAGAACGGGGGTGTCGGGGCTGGGAGGAAGTACCTTGCCCACCTCACTTTGGCTGTTTTGTTTCCTAACTAAACGACTGACCAGGGTCTTCCTTTGGCCCTCAGTCCCAGATACGTGCTGCCCACCCCCGCCCGCATGGGGCACCCCCATCCCTGCAGGACAGAAGTCACACAAAGTCCCCCCCCAAAGCCCTGCCCCCCCAACCTAGCCCGGGCCCTTGTTTCTGAGGGGTCCAAAGCCAGGCCTGGGAGGCCTGGGTCTAATTACCCACAAGAAACAGGGAGACTGAGGCTGAGGGCCGAGTGTGCGCCAGGGTCTACCCCACCCCCCCACAGCCGTTATAGGGAGTATGGCAGCTCGCGCCCCTTCCTCCCCTCAGACTAGAAGCTTCTGGGGGGCAAGGAGTGTTCTAACCATCCCCCCATCCTTCTCTCTCTCCATCCATGCTTCTTCCCTCCCTCCTTCTCCCTTCCTCCTTTCTCTCCCATCCCTCCCTCTGCCCACACTGGGGCCTGCAGGGCACAAGGTCAGGGCTGAGTCCCTTGGGGAGGGTCCACTCTAGGAGCTAAGAGCCAGAGGGAGATGCCGGAGGGCTCCCTGGAGGCGGCGGCCTGGGCCTGGGTTGGCCAGCCCCAGAGGCCCCCACACACCTGCACTCTGGAGCTGGTCTCTCCGGGGCAGATCACACCCTGCCACTCCCCGTAGAGCCCACCCCGCGACAGGCCACAGGTGGACCACAGCGTCAGCGTCAGGCCCACGTTCTCCAGCAGCACGGCCTGAGAGGTGATCTTGGCCGTGGCCTGCAGGCCCCTGCCCGGGAAAAGCCGCAGACGGGCCGGCGTTCAGAGGGGCCCTCAGAAGCCACAGGGTCCAGCGGCGGTGCCGGGCCCCTCCCCAAAGGGCCCTTCCCAACCAGGCCCATTCCTCTCCCTCTGCCCATTTTACAGATGAGGAGGTCAAGGTCTTAAGTAGGAGAAGGATCCCAAGGGAGCCGGGCAAGACCCGCCTGTGGGGACCGGAGACTCATGGGTCCCAGCCCTGGGTGCCCACTCACCCCAGCAGGGCACTCAGGAGTTTGGTGACGTTGTCGGACATCTGGACCACGATGACCGGCTTGGAGAGGACCTGGGACACATCCAGCTTCTCGGGGAGCAGGGACAGGGGGTCAGTGGCTGGGCCCCCCGGGCATCCTCCCAGTCTGACCAGTGCCCCGGCCCAGCCTGAGCCCACCTACCTCTCGGACAGCATTCTGATTCAGGGCCAGGATGAGCAGGGCCGAGGCTCCCAGGACCAGGGCACGCTTCATCTGTGGGGGCGGGACGGGGGCGGAAAAGGGGCCCTGAGGTCCCAGGGAGCACCAGGCAGCCCCTTCTCATCCACTGGGCAGTCTTCCCCCAAGCGGCTGGGGGCCCTCTGAGTGTCCTCCCCGAGCAGGCAGGGACCCACTGGGCATCCTCCCCCAAGCGGCTGGGGGCCCTCTGAGTGTCCTCCCCAAGCAGCTGGGGGCCCTTCCCAGGGCGGCCAGGGGCTCTCTGCCTGGCCATTCTCCCAGGGCCACTTTCTCCCCTCCCCCACCCCCGCCACCTCCCAGTACCATCACCTTGTTGACCACGGCGGAGGTGAAGGACTCCTCAGAGCCGGCTCCCTGGGCCTCCCCCTGCTCCTCACCCACGGGCACCACTCCGATCCAGTCGTCATCGGCCTGAAGCTGGGGCTCCTTGTCTCCCACCTAGGGCCGAGGTGGGGGTGAGAGGCGGCTCGGGCTGGGGAGTGCCGGCGGCTGCGAGGTTTCTGCCCGATCGGGACGGGGTCGGGGGCTGGGGCGGGGACTGCTGCTCCCAAATCCCAGCTCTTACTTTAGGCCTCACACGGCTTGGAGGGGGGCAGTGAGGTCTGTAGGCCCCCCAAGCCAGCATTTTCCCACCATATGGGTCCCAAATCTGGGGTATTGGGGTCAGGAGGTCAGGGGGCCAGGGAGGACGGGGGCTCGGAGTCTGAGGGTCTGGGATGTGTTTAGGGCCTGGGTATCAAGGGGGCAGAGGGCTGAAGGTCTGAAGCCCCCCCCCCGGGGGTCTGAGGTGTCTGAATCTGCCGGGGCCCAGAGGCTTGAAGCTGGGGGTGGGGGTGGCTGGTCTAGACTGGCTGCAGCTTGGGGGGGGGGGTATTTGGGTCTAGGCTGGCAGTGTTTGGGGGCGGGGGCGGCTGATCTGAGCTGGCGGCATACAGGGCAGGGATGCCTGGGTGGGTGCTGGCAGCGGGCAGGGTACAGGGTGCCCTAGCAGGTCTGGGTTCGGAGCCTGCCCCACCACCAACTTTTGAGGCGCCCACTGTAAGAGGGGCACACTGCCGGCCAAGGGCTCGAGGGGGGGCAAAGTTTAAGTGGTCTCACTCTATGGGGGAGGGGAGGTTGGCGGTGTCCCAAGCTGGCCTTGAGGTTGCTCCCAGTGCAGTGGGGGTGGGGGGGTTAGCTTGGGGAGGCGTTCTCTCCCTGGCCAGGGCTCAGGTGGGGCTCCCGGCCAAAGTTTGGGGGGAGGGAGGGGTTTGGGAAAGTCCGGGATCCCCCGGGGCACAGGATGGAGGGTCCCAAGCCAGCCGGGGATAGGTCCCAGAGAAGGGGGGGAGGGGAGGATGGCTTCGGAGGGGTCATGGGCCATGGGCTGGGCCCACTGCCGTGGCGGGCGGTTGGGGCTCAGGTAGCTCCGGTTCCAGCTGGGCAGAAAAGGGGCTGGAGCCAGGAAGGAAAGGAGAGCTCCCTGGGGGCAGGCGCCATAGGAAGGGGGTGGGGGGTCCCTCAGTCGGGGGCGAGGGCCCATAGCTGCGGGTGGGAATCCCTCAGACGGGGGCGGGCACCCATAGGGGCGGGTGGGGGCCCCCTAGAGCAGGTCTGGGGCCGGGGCTCGGCTGGGACTCCTGCCTGGGGCTGGGGGGGGGGGCAATGCTGCGGGTCGGGGCCCCTGGGGAGCCTCCTGGCAGGGCCGGGGCCCTGTTGCCCGCCCCGGGAAGGGGTCAGCGGGAGGAAGGGGGCCGCCCCGCCCCGCGGCCCGGGCTCTCACCAGCACCAGGCGGCCCTGCAGTCCGGCTCCGGGCGGCGGCGCGAGGCGCGGGGGCCCGCCCAGCAGGGCGCCCTGCAGAGTGTAGCTGGCCTGCGGCCGCCGCAGCCGCACATCCACCCGCGCCCCGCACGCGGGGCCGCCCGGGCCCAGGCCCAGGCCGAGGGGCAGCAGCGCCGACAGCAGCAGCAGCAGCGGTGGCGGCGGCGGCGGCGGCGGCCCGGGCCGCAGGAGCGCGGGGCCCGCCATGGGCGCGCGGGACGCGGCGGCGCGGCCGGGAGAGCGCGGGGAGGGGGGGCGGGGGGGGGGGGGACGCGGCGTGCGAGGGGGGGCGCTCGGCTCGAGCGCCGGACGCCGAGATCTGGACCCGCCCGGGCGGCCCCAGACACAAACAGCGGCTCGGCGGCCGGCCCGGCCCGGGACGCCCTCTGCCGGCTGCCGAGGCCCGGGGGCGGGAGCCGGGACCGGGGAGGGGCCGGGGGAGGGGCCGGGGCGGGGAGACCCGGGCCGGGAGTCAGAGAAGCGGAGAGTCCGGCACCAGAGCTCGGAACCCGGGGAGAGAAGGAAAGAGAAAAAGGAGAGGGAACGGGGAAAGGGGAGGGAGGGAGACAGGGAAAGGGGGAGAAGGAAGAAAGAGGAAAGAAAAAGAGAAAGGAGGAGGAGGAAGGAGAGAGGAGAGGCAGAAGGAGAAGAAAAAGAAGAGGAAGAAGGAGAAGGAGGAGAACAGGAGGAAAAGGAAGAGAAGAAGAAGGAGGAGGAGGAGAGACACAGCGGGAGAGATGGACAAGCAGAGGCAGAAAGGAAGCCTCCTGCCACATCTGCCCTTTGAATCACCCTTTAAGATCTGGGGAGGAATCCAGCAGGGGAAGAGGGGGAGGAGAGTCGGTCCAGGAATGGGGGCGCCATGACTAAGGGCCCCGAGCGGGAGGGAGGGCCGGGACGGTGGCGGGGGAGGCGAGTAGACCTGTTTGGCTGGAATGACGAGGTGGCGCAGGCTGAAGAGTCAGTCAGGAAGGCATCACTATTTACCAAGGCCAAGGGTAGGCCGGGGTGATTGCAAAAGGCCCCGAATGCCAGGCAAGGGTCTAAGCTTTACCCAAGGACAGTAGGGAGCCATGGAAAGTTTTCTGAGTTAAGGAGAGATGGGCCTGGGTCTGCACCAAAGGGATATTTTGGTAATGGGGTGAGGCTGATTGGAGGGATGAGAGAGGATTGGCAGAAGCCCCCCCCCCCACCATGGTAAATGAGGATGGGAAGCAGAGAGTGGGGGGGATTAGAGAAGAGGGGCTCGGGGAAAGGGCCGGGTTCCCAGGCCTCGGACACTGAGTGGTTTGGCGAGTGAAGAGTCCAGGGTGCTCCTCGCTGGCGACACGGCGTCCGGAGAGCTCAGCTTGGCACGTGCTCTGGCAGCTTCCGGCTGGCTGCAGATGGCAAGTCCTGCACGGTCTGACTAATCAGGGCTGAGATGGAGAGAGAGAGGGCTCATGGGTCTGCAGAGCCACTTACTGCCACATCTCACTGACCCTGGAACGCCATCCCTCCTCCTGTCTGCCTCCGGTCTCTAGTTTTCTTTAAAGCTCAGCTCAGGGGCAACTGGGTGGTGCAGTGGGTAGAGACCAGCCCTGAAGTCAGGAGGACCCAAGTTCAAATCTGGTCTCAGACATATTAACGCTTCCTAGCTGTGTGACCCTGGGCAAGTCACTTAGCCCTGACTACCTCAAAAAAAAAAAAAAAAAAAAAAAAAAAGTCAGTTCAAAGGCCATCAGCCAATCAGTAAGAATTTATTTAGGACCACTGTGTGCTAGACATTGTGCTGGGCTCTGGGAATACAAAAAATAAAACCAGTCTCTGCCCTCAAGAAGCTTACATGTGACTAGAGAGAGAAGTATAATCAAGCAAGCCACAAACGAGCATTTATAAGCTCCTACTGTGTGCTAGGCAATAGAAGTACTAAGACAAAAATGAAATAAATCCCTGCCCTCAGGGGGCTTACATTCTACTGAATGACTAGAGAGAGAAGTATAATCTAGCAAGCCACAAACAAGCATTTATTAGGCTCCCACTATGTGCTCGCCAAGGTAGCTAGGTGGACACTGGAAAAGTCATCTTCATGAGTTCAAGTCCATCCTCAGGCACTACGTGACTTTGGGCAAGTCATTTGATCCCAGTTTCCTCACCTATAACGAGCCAGAGAAGGACATGGCAAGGCCCTCCAGGAGCTTTGCCGGGAAAACCCCAAATGGGGTTACAGAGTCTGCCCCAACTGAGTGACAACAGTGTGGTAAGCAATGGGGGTCCCGGGACAAAAGGGAACCGGCCTCCTGCCCTCAGGGAGCTTCCAGTCTGCTGAAGGCATGGAGAGCAGACGCTCTGGTGGGCCTGGTGGACCCCGAAGAACATGAAATGGAGCCAGACCTGGAGGATCGCTTACATGGCAGGCTCTCCTAATTCCCGGGGCAGCTGCCAGGAGCCCCCACCCCCCAGCCGACAGCCAGGCTTCCGTGGGGACGCTCTGTCTCCCCCATTAGAACATCGGCTTCTTAAGGGCCGGGATGATTTCTTAGGAATATGGTTCTGGAGCAAAAGCTCCTCATTTTACAGAGAAGGAAACTGAGGTCCAGTGAGGTCAAGTGATTAGTTTTAAGCCACACAGATTGGAGATTTAAAGGAGGAAGAGGAGAAGGAGAGATGGACAGACCGTGAGGAAGAGGGAGATGGAGACAGAGACAGAGAGGACAGAAACAGAGATACAGAGAAAGATGAGAGACAGAGTCAGAGAGATGACAGGTAGAAAGAGATACAGAGAGGACAGATAGACACAGAGAAGACAGAGAAAGACAGAGACAGAGGGAAATGAGAGAAAGAGAAACAACAGGAAAAGATAGAGAGGAAGAAGCAAAGTGGGGGGAGACAGAGTTCCCACTCCAGAGCTAGAGTCCTTTTCACTGCCCACTTTGGTCTCTGTAGCAGGAGCCCAGTTTCTGGCGGACAGCAGCAACTCCAGAAATGCTCCTGGATTTGGATCATCCAGGTCTGTGAGGGAGGCATTGCGGGCGTTGCTGTCCATTTTACATGAAACTGAGGCTTGCCCATGGTTACCCTGAGACAGATACCAGGGGAGAAGCCAGAGGCAGGAGACAGGGAGCAGAAGCAGGAGGCGGGGGATAGGCAGAGGGAAGTGGCAGGAGCAGAACCCCGGGGGCGGGGGGAGCCTGGAGAGAAGATGAGCTAGAGAAAGAGCGGGAAGGATGTGGAGGGCCGGTGTGCAGGAAAAGCGACCCAGGGAAGTAAAGGGCAGCTAGACAGAGATGGAGGATGGGGCAAGGAGACCAGGAAGCCTGGGAGAGCTACAGCACCAAGGGGAGGCCAGAACTGGAGAAGAGAGACTGAGGGAGAAGCGAGAATCAAAAGATGGGAAAAGACAGAGGGAGAAGCAGGGACCAACAGAAAGTCAGGGAGAGACCAAGGGAGAAGCGGGGAGAGACCAAGGGAAAAGAAGGCAGGAAAGATGAGAGAGAAATGGGGGAGCCAAGGGGAGAGAGAGAAAACAGAGACAGAGACCAGCAGAGGACACAGAGACAGAGAAGAGACACAGGGGACAGAGATAAAGAGACAAACAGAAAGATGAAGACAGACTCAGAGACAGGGACAGATGAGAGATTGAAACAAAGACAGAGTCAGAGACAGAAGCAGAAAGAGACAAAGAGAAAGGGACAAAGATAAAAAGACTGAAAGATACACAGCATCAGAGACAAGGAGAGAAAGAGACAAAGAGAAAGGGACAGAAGAGAGGTAGACAAAGCGACAGAGAGAGAGAGAGGACAGAGACAGAGGGAGGGAGGGAGGGAAGGACAGAGAGACAGGGAAGAGAAGTAGCGAATGTGAGAGACAGGCTTGAAGTACGATCGATGCCTAAGAAAGCCGCCGTGTCCTGCCTCTCAGGTTTTTTGCCACCCCCAGTGCCCATCAGCACTGTATAAAAAGTGGGGGCGCTGGGCAGTCTCCAATGGGGGTGTGTGAGTGAGTGCATCTTTGAGGTGACTGAGTCCCCTTGAGCCTCTAGGGGTGTGAAGAAGGACATGGAGTCTGAAGTCTGGGACTAGTTCACTCTGAGCTGGGAGAGGGCATTGCTTGTCAGAGAATGTGGCTGTGGGAGGGTCGGCTCTTGCTGTCCCCTGGCCCGGAGAGCCCCTCTGTGGGTGTCCATGGGAGCCGGGCGCCTCCTCTGGGCCCCTCTGCGGGTGTCCATGGGGGCCGGGCGCCTCCTCTGGGCCCCTCCTGGGCAGAGCCCTGAGCAATGGTGGCAGACCAGGGGAGAATGCCGGAACGGCAAGTCCCTGCTTGGGATCCTGAGCCAGAGGCCCGGCCTGCCAGGCCCAGCTGGACCAGGGGCCTTCTGCCCCCCTTGATGATGGGGCAGGAAGCCACTCTCTAGGGCTCCCCCTAGACCCCTGCAGACAACCCGGGAGCTCGTGCTGGTGCCCGCCAACCAGAGATGGGGCCCGTGGGGCCGCCCGTAACCCGAGCGGAGGTGCAGACGGCCGGTCGGGAAGCCCGTAATCGGAGCTTCCCAGCTGCTTCTGAGCTGAGGCTTGGCGCCTGTGGCGGTACTACCTGGCACCTGCCGCCCTGCCGAGCCGGGTTTGTCCATGTGTCCTGGGATGCTGGGGATTTCACTCTGCATGGGATCATGGGGACCTTTCAGGCTTTTCTGTATTTCTCACAGTCACACTCCCCCTTTGTTCCACCATCCCCCATTCGTGGGCATCCCTTTTGTTTCCCATCCCTAGCTATCACAGAAAGGGCCGCTATCAATATTTTGGAGTATGTGAAGACTTCTAATCGGTGGCTCCCTTGGGGCACAGGACATGGATATTTGTGTTTATTTACATAATTCCAACTTTGTTTCTAAATGGCAGAGAGATGTTTCAGCTCCACCAACAATGTAGCAGTGCGCCACCGACAATGTAGCAGTGCGCCATTCCACCCCTCCTCCAACACTGGCTGTGGTTATTTTTTTGGCCGTATTTATATGCAAGTGTTTACTATGTAACAGACACTGTGCTAAGTTCTAGGGCATCGGGGACTGATTTGGAGGGAAGAGGATGCGGTGATGTCCTCCCTCTCTCAAAAATCAACAACGGCTCCTTACTGCTGCCAGATTTTTCTTCCTGGCATTCAAGGCCTCCTAAGCTTTGCCAAGGTCTGCCCCAGCTTTCCCAGTCTTATCTCAGAGACTCCCTTCTTTGAGTACTGGGCTCTCCCACGGCCTCAGCACAGGGCTGGCGCGCCAGTTGTAGCTGTTGGCGGCTTATTCCCCTCCAGGACTCTGAGCTCCCGGGACCGGGTTTGCTTCCCAGACCTCGGGTCTCCTCTGCCCTCTCCCCGGGCTCCCCAACACTGGTGGGCTCCCAGCCCAGACCCCAAAGCATCTTGCTTGCATTGATCGGCACAGGGCTCCTTGTTCCAGAACAGATCCCTCTCCTGACGAGAACCGGGAAGTTTCAGCAAGAGTGATGGAGGAGCGCGGGTCAGCGAAAGCACTGAGGTCAGCCTGGTCTCCGGGAGAGGGCGCTGTCCCAGACCCTGGCCTCCACCTTCCCTCCCGCCCTACTCCCTTCTTCCTTACCCCCCTCTGCCTTCCCTCCTTTCCTCCCTCCCTCCCCCTCCTCCCTTCTTTCCTTCCCTCCTCTCTCTTTCCTCCCTTCCTTTTCCCTTCCCTCCTTCTTCCCTCCTCCCTCCCTTCTTTCTTCCCTCCCTCCTTCTTTCTCCCTTCCTTTTTTCTTTCCCTTTCTTCTTTCCTCTTTCACCTCCCTCCCTTCTTCTTTTCCTTCCCTCCTCCTTCCCTTCCCTCCTTTCCTCCCTCCCTCTCCACTCCCTCCTTCCCCTCCTCGCTCCCTTCCTTCCTTCCCTCCCTCCTTCCCTCCTCCCTTCCTTTCTTCTCTCCCTTTCTTCTTTCCTCTTTCCCTCCCTCCCTTCTTCCTTTCCCTCCCCCTCCCTCCCTCCCTCCTTCATCCCTCTCTCCTGCAGTTGAAAGCTGACACTGAAGTTGACCGTTGACCTTTCTCAGCCTCAAACACCAACAAGGGGTCACCCTGTGGGGTCTCCGGGCATCCAGGGTCCGAGCTGGGGAGCCTTAGAGCACAGTGACTGGCTGAGCTGCCGTGACCCACGTGCTCCAGACACCCTATTATTACAAACGAATAAGCCGAGTCTGAGGGACGCTCCAGGGCTTCCCGGAGGCCCCTGCAGCGGGTGTTAAAGGCAGAATTTAATTCCATTTCTGGCCTCTTCCAGATGCTGCGAGTCCCCCTGCGGCCACCAGGGGGAGCAGCGGGTCAAGAGCCAGACTTGGAAGGAACAAGCCGGGAATTTGAATCCTGCCCCAGGGCCTGTGCCTGGAGCTCCCCGTCTCTCTGGGCTCTTTGCCGCTGGGTAACTGGAGGGGGCGGGACCCCCCAGGCTTCTCGGGGCCTTCCAGCTGCCCAGGTCCCTTGCTTAGGAGAGGAGGGGTCTCTGCCCCTGCACCCCCACCCTGTCCATGGAAGGGGGCGCCCGGCTGGGTGTAGATTCAGGTTTTTCCCTCAGGCCTCGGGGCCTTCTGGGGCGGGGCTGACTCCCTCTCCTCCCCGGGGACAGAAGGGGGCGGCTCCCCCTCCTGCTGCCCCCTTGGCCACCCAAGCTCTGGGACGTTGGGCTTTTTCCCCATCTCAGCATAATGGCCCCCAGAGGCCTCTGGGAGGAAATTTGCCGGGCATTGAAGAGATTATATTAAGCCCTGGCAGGGAGGGGCAGGCGGGGGAATCCACAGGGTGCACCTGGGAGCTGGAGGTGAAGCTCCATCCTCCCATCGGCCTGCTCACTGCTGGGCCCAAGCCCGGCCAGCTGGGGGCAGCTTCTAGTCCCCGAACTGGATATATCCTGCTAGGTAGTGAGCTCCCTATCACTGCAGCTGGATCCAGCGGAAGAGGGCCGGCCACTGCCTACACTCTTCCAACTGCGTGCTGCTCACTAAAAGTCGGTATAACACATTAAAGCCCCTTAAGGTCGCACACTGGTGCAGTCCAAAAGTCTAGGCCCACAGATGCTACAGCAAATTAAACGCCTTCCCTCCCAGCTCGATTCCCATGAGCTGCTGCCACACAGACAGCCTCCCTGCTGATTTTGCACACGCTGATATTAATGAGAGTGAAACACACGTGTCCCCACAACCCTGGAGACGCCAGTTCTTTCTTGCACGAAAGTGCGGCAGCGTCCCAGGGGATCTCGGGGCAAAGTGGGCGGATCTTGGTGGGTCTCGCTTCTCCTTGGCAGCTCTCGCTTCTCCTCTGCAGGTCCCGCTTCTCCCTGGTGGGGCCTTATGGTTTTGGACTGGAATTGCACATTGCACAGTAGAGGAAGCCGCTCCTGCTGCACTTTTAGGTTTTCAGAGCAGTGTTTAAAAACTGCATTGTTTGGGGGGTTTTCAATTATCAGTTAAAATAGACTAAGATGTTCTTGCCAAAGAGGCAGCTACATGTGCTCCTAATTGTTATGTGGGGGCTTAGCTTTTGGAACCAATAAAAAACTGCTATCAATTATGAAAGAAGAAAGAGAAAGGAAGGAAGGAAGGGAGAGAAAGAAAGAAAGAATAAGAGAAAGGAAAGAGAGAAAAGAAGAAAGAGAAAGGAAGGAAAAAGAAAGAAAGTAGGAAGGAAGGAAAGAAAAAAGAAAGAGGAAGGAAGGAAGAAGAAAGAGAAAGAAAGAAAGGGAGGGAAGGAAAGTAGGAAGGAAGAAAAGAAAGAAAGGGAGGAAGAGAGGGAGAGAGGGAGGGAGGAAAGAAAGAAAAAAGAAAGGAAGGAAGGATAGAAAGGAAAGAAGAAAAAAAGATAGCTGGCCATTTCATATAGGAAGTTTCCTATTGGAGGGGAGTGGGGTTCCCTGAGACTCACGCCCCCCTCTCTCCCAGACTGAGGCCTCCTGGATGTGAGGCAGAAGGGAGGGCAGCCATTTCTGTCATTCTTTTCAGGGGTCACTGGAGGGATTCATTCAGCAGGAGACAGGCAAGGCCAGGTACCCGGAGGAAGCTGCCCTGGGCTTTGTCCCAAGCTCCGGCTTCCCCCCATCCAGGGGACCCAGGAGCACACACAGAGAGCTGGCCCAAGTGGTCCTGTTGGGACGCAAACCCTGGGCAAAGGGCGCTGCCCACTGAGCACACAGCCCGATGTTGTGAGCTTTTCAGAAGCAGGCATGCAAGATCCTGCCAGCCAGGATCCCGAAGTCCTAAAGCTGGGGAGTAGGCAGGGACAGGAAGGGGTTATCTGGTCCCATTAATCAGACCCACAGCTATGGAGAGGAGTCAAAGGTGGGGGTGACTAGAATAACTAGCAGGGATAGAGCACCTACTATGTGCTAAGGCCTTCACTGGTATCTCATTTGCTCTTCATGATGATTGTCCAACTTGCCATTAGCCCCATTTTGCTGCATCTGAACGAACTCATTTGGGGTTTTCTCTGCAGAAATACTGGAGCGGTTTGCCATTTCTGTCACTAGCCCATTTTATAGATGAGGAAACCGCGGTAAATGGGTTTAGGGGTGGCCCAGATCACCCAACTGCTATATTTCTGTGTTCTACCTAATGGGCCACCATGCACAGGGAAGTGCCCATGTTCTAGGAGGAGGGTGAGGGTGGAGATAGGACATCACTGGGACTTCCTCCCAAAGGGAGACAGGTGGTGCAGTGGAGTCAGGAAGTCCTGGGTTCAAATGTGGTCTCTGTCACTTCCTAGCTATGTGCCCCTGAGCAAGTCACTTCCTCGGTTCCTCATCTGTAAAACAGGCTGGAGGATGAATGGCCAACCTTGCACTATCTCAGCCCAGAAAGCCCCCGAGAACCAGACCGAGAACCACAAGGAGCCATTTCTCGCCCGGCCTGGGCATGTGGGCCAGGGACGTTGCTCAGCTCCCTTTTCCCAGCCTGCCCCTGAGTTAGGAAGGGGCCTGTGTGAACAGCAGCAGAGCCCCCGCCCAGACAGGCCAAGCATGGCCCCCCAATGCCACACAGCAGGCCTTGAAGCCGGGGTACCCCGGCCCCCAGTCCGAGGGTAGCCTAGAATCGCAGAAGAGGTAAGTTGGGGAACACGCGGGAGTGGGCGGGACAGCCCGGAGCTTTGAGACCTGACCTTTGTGGGAGCCGGGAGCTCTCCCACCAGAACACCTGCTGGGGCAGCCCCCCCCTCAGCCCTCTTCCTGCCCCCTCCCCTTAGCTCTCTTCCCGCCCCCCTGCGGCGTTCCCATAACTGGGACACTTCATTCTAAGGGGATTTGACTTCCCTGGAGACAACTGGAGACGGGTGAGAACGAGCCTGGGGATTAGCCAGAGAAGATGATACCGAGGGAAGGGCAGGAACTAATGAGCTGAGCCGAGTCTGGGTGGGGGGAGCCCAGCAGGAGGCCGGGCAGGCTGCCAGAGCTGCTCACTCTCTCTCTTTTGTGCCCTGAAAGCAGATATCAGGGGGCGGCCCCCGCGGCTTTGGCTCTGATCCCCCACCTGGGAAGGGTGCAGGTGCACCGGGACAATGAGAAGATGCCGGAATGGGGCAAAGGCTTCTGGGATAGCAGGGCTGAGGAGGCCTTGGAGGGCCCGGGGGAAGTAAGGGGGCGGCTAAGCCTCAGATGTGGGACAAAGGAGACAGAATGGGGGGTGGAAGACAGAGAATGGGGGATAGGAAACAGGAAAGGGGGATGGAACACAGAAAAGGGAGCATGAGAGAGAGACCCTGAAGGAGGGGGCGGGAGGATGAGAGGCAGGGAATGAGGAATGGGAAATATGGGGTGGAGGGATGGGACACATGGGATGGAGGGATGCTCCCATCGAAGACACGGAACAAAAACCCATGGAAAAAGATTTTGGACAAAACTGCTTCTCAAAAACTGTGCCCATAATCCAACTTTAAACTGAAACAGGATCAAAGCACCAGCTGCTCAGTTCTGAAGGACGTGGCCTTTTCCAGCCATGAGACGAACCAAATCGGTTCCAGTGGAGCAGGAACCAACTGAACCAGCTACACCAGGGAAAGAACTCTGGGAGATGACTATGAACCACTCCATAGAATCCTCAATCCCTCTATTTTTGCCCGCCTGCATTTTGGATTTCCTTCACAAGCCAATTGTACACTGTTTCAGAGCCCGATTCTTCTTGTGCAGCAAAATAACGGTTTGGACATGTCTACATATATTGGATTTAACTTATACTTTAACATATTTAACATGTATTGGTCATCCTGCCATGGCGGGGGGGGGGGGGGGGGGGGGGGGAGGTGGGGAGAAGGAGGGGAAAAATTGGAACAAAAGGTTTGGCAGTTGTCAATGCTGAAAAATTCCCCATACGTATATCTTGTAAATAAAAAGCTATAAAACAAAACAAAACAACAAAAAACCACGAGCTGCCTTTATTGTATTTGCCTTCAACAAGTCGCCTTCCAGAGCCCTTTAAACTGGCTCCAGCGTAACCTAGACAGAGAACAAGGTGTGTTAAAGAAACTTGGGATGTAAAATGTCTGAGCGATGAGGGACTTTAGGTAGGGATGTCAGGGTCTTGAGGGGGCCTTAGAACGGAGGATGTCAGTCAGACAGGGGAGAGGCCTGAGAACAGGGGATGTCGGGGCTGGGAGGGAGCTTAGAACAGGGAATATCAGGGCTGGGAGGGAGCTTAGAACAAAGACTATCCAAGTTAGGTCCAAACCCTGTGTTCCATCGGCCAGTGCGGTGTCCCGCTTTCCTGTGGCTGCTGTGGCCGGGTAATCTGTCCCCCCTGGTCCCCCTGGCCAGCGTCATTGCAGCTACTTTGAGCCCTGGGATTTCCGGGGCTGAGAAGGCCCTGGACAGAGGCTAGCTCCAGGCCAGAGGAGAGGGAGGAAAGAGCTGGAGGCCAATCGGGGTCTGAGAGTCTTCCATTGGCTCCTGATTCGTCCAGACCCTTGCTGTGTGACAGGGCAGAGACGTCTCTGCTCACCCGGAAAGCTCCCTCCTCCCCCCCCCTCCCCCCCACTGGATGAGCTGGATCCTTGTCCCAGTGTGGACCGCGTTTCACAGCGCGTTGGACGTAAATCTGGAAGCAAATGTTAGTCCGCCGTCAAATACTTGCGCGGAACTGCCAGCTCAGCCTCCGCCTCCCTCAGTTTCCTTATCAATGAAATGGGCTAATAATAGTCCCTCCCCCCCTCCCCCCAGGCTTCCGATGAGGGCCAAAAAGACAACTGAGCCCAAGTGTTTTGCAAACGTTCGGGAGCCACATCAGTGATCATTATGATTGGTATGAAAACACCTAGGGCAGGGCTAAGAGTTCTCAATTCTAGCTCCATGACTGACACCTGCTCCATTCCTGGAGACTCCGCTGTTCCTAGACTCCAACCTCGGTTCCGGCTTCAGGAGGCCCGGCAGCCTTTCTTCTGGGGGCTTGGCTGCTTAGCTCTCGGTTCCTTTGGTTTTTTGTTTGTTTGTTTGTTTTAATAAAGATTTTTCCTTCCTTCCTTCCTTCCTTCCTTCCTTCCTTCCTTCCTTCCTTCCTTCCTTCCTTCCTTCCTTCCTTCCTTCCTTCCTTCCTTCCTTCCTTCCTTCCTTCCTTCCTTCCTTCCTTCCTTCCTTCCTTCCTTCCTTCCTTCCTTCCTTCCTTCCTTCCTTCCTTCCTTCCTTCCTTCCTTCCTTCCTTCCTTCCTTCCTTCCTTCCTTCCTTCCTTCCTTCCTTCCTTCCTTCCTTCCTTCCTTCCTTCCTTCCTTCCTTCCTTCCTTCCTTCCTTCCTTCCTTCCTTCCTTCCTTCCTTCCTTCCTTCCTTCCTTCCTTCCTTCCTTCCTTCCTTCCCTCCCTCCCTCCCTCCCTCCCTCCCTCCCTCCCTCCCTCCTTCCCTCCCCTTGGGGTTAAGTGACTTGCCCAGGGTCACACAGCTAGGAAGCGTTAAATGTCCGAGTCCAAAAGCTCTTTATTTTCAACCCCCCCGCAGGAACTATTTGTCAGCGCTGACCGTGGCCTGTGTTTCAGATTCCCCTCCCCCCCTCTCCCAGACTGCAGCCACCCAATACACGATGTACTTGTTAAAATCTATGTTAAATCCACTGTGCGGAGACGCGGTGACGCGGCCGCCGCTGCCCAGGAAAGACCCGCGGAACCGGCGGTCACGCAGCGCAGCTCGGGGTCCCGAGGCGGCCGGGGGCGAGCGCGGGGCCGGGCGCCCGGGGGCAGAGGGCGCTCGCGCCCGAGGCGGTGCCCTTGGCGGAGGCCCCGAGGGGGCAGGGCCGGGCAAGGAGCGGCTTTCCTGCCCTACTGGTTGGGGACACAAGTGGCCCCGGGCTCCGGGGAGGGACACAGATAATAACAGAGATAAGATAGGGACTTTCACTAGATAGATGCCCCCTCCCCCCCCTTCCACGTCGCTGCCCAGACGGGGGGGGGGGAGAGGATGAGGGGGGGCTGCTGGGAGCTGAGCCAGTGGAGAAACTGAGGCCTCTGCTTCGGCCGTCTGGAAGCCTCGGTCCCTTTCTCTACCAAATGAAGGGGGGCGGGGGAGTGTTAGAGCCCCTCCCGCCCGGATATCGGGGGTTTATGGGATCTGGGGAGTGGCGGGTAAAGGAGGGAGGGGCAGAGTCAGGACTCGGGTGGCCTCAGGAAGATGGGAAGAAGAAAAGGGAAAGGGAATAAGGACTAAGTCAGCACCCCATGGTGGGGGGAGGGGAGGGCGCTGGGCAGGGAGGCAGGAAGTCCCGAGTTCAAATGTGCTCTGTCACAGCTGGGTGACCTCGGCCGAGCCCCTTAACCCTGCCTGTCCGCCTCAGTTTGCTCATCTGTGAAATGAGCTGGAGGAGTTGGCAAAGATCTTTGCCGAGAAAAGCCCCAGTGGGCTCATGCAGTCGGAAAAAGCACAACCGGCCGCTTTACAATGATTTATTCCCCCCTTACTGAGGAGGAAGCTGAGGGGAAACGTAAGTGACTCGGCCAGGGTCACACAGCTCGTCAGGGTCTTGGGCCAGATCGGCGCTCCGGCTTTGCCGGTTTCAGGCTCAGCATCTTTCCCGCCGGCCCCCCTCCCTCCCACCGAGCCCGCCAGGGACCCTTTAGGCCCCCAGACCCCCAGCCTGACCCCGGCAGAGGAGGAGATGGGGGGTCGTGATCCCTTCAGCGAAGGGGTTTGGGGGCCCCGAGGGCCCGCCGAGTCCCGGCTCGGGACTCCCCCGGCGGCAGCGGCTCCGGCGTCTCGGGTTTCCTCCTGCAAGATGAGAGGGCCGGGCCAGCTGATCCCCGACGTTCCTTCCAGCGTGACGTCCTCGGGTTTGGGGAGCTGGGCCCGTCCCCCCTCCCCCCCTCGCGGCCGTCCGGCCCCTTTAAGGGGCGGCGCTTGGCACCGGGCCCCCGCGGCCGGGGCAAAAAGGCTGGGAGCGGGCCGCCGGGGGCGGCGGCGGGAGAGCGGGTGCGGACACCCCCTCTGATCGCTGGCAGGCGCGGGCTCCGAGGCACCATGAGCGGCCGGGTCGGGGACCTGAGCCCGCGGCAGAAGGAGGCTCTGGCCAAGGTGAGCCGGCTCGGCGCCCGCCCGGCGGCCCGGGGGTCCAGGGGAGTGGGGATGGTGCGCCGCCCACCTGCGCGCTCCGCTCGCGCCCGGCAGCCCCGCGGCCGCCGCAGCCCGGGCGCGTCCCTTCTCCGCGCACGTCACGGCCGCTGGCGGCGGGGGCCGGGCCGGGCCGGGGAGGGCAGAGCGGGATGCGGAGGGAGGGCGGGCTGGGATGCGGGGGGCACCTGAGCTGGGCTGGTGGGGGAGGACGGACTGGGGCGGGGGTGGAGGACACTCGGAGCGGGGCCGGGAGGACTGCCGAGGGTGGGGTGGGGGGAGGGGAGGTACGGAGGGCACCCGGAGAAGGGATGGAGAGGGCAGGCTGGGAAGTTCTTCGCTCTTCCCCCGGCCAAGTTCTCTCCTTCCCCCGCCCAACCTCTCTCCTTGCCGGCCTCCTCCCCCTCCTCCTCTCTGGCCCTGTCCCTCTGCCCAGGAGAAAAGCGGAGCCCGGGGGCACAAAGGAGGCATTCAGGGCCGGGCAGAAGGTGCCTTGCCGCCCTCCCCCTCCTTCCTAGAGGCCAGGAGGAGGGGGGAGGGCTCCTCTCCCGCGGGGCCCCGGGGGGGGGGGAGTCACCTCGGCAGGAGAGGAGACAGAGCCATCCCTGCCTGGAGGGCAGGGGCATCTCCTGGCACGGGGCTTCCCATCCCTTCCTGAAGGGGGGGGGGCTCTCCAGAAGCTGGGGACCTTCAGGGTCAGAGAGCAGAGGGGAGGAGGAGGGGCTGCCCCTGGACCCTCAGCACCAGCTGGTAACAGGACAGACAGAGAAGGGCACTCTGGGAGGGCCAGGGGCTGGGGTCGGAGCCCATAAAGGGCCAGTTGCACCCCGCCTCGGCCCCCTCCCCTCTGGCTGCGCTCCTCCTTCAGGAGGGCTGGGAAGAGATGCTAGCAGGGCCCTCACTCCGAGCTGAGGTCAGCCGCCTCCACATCGGAGACTCCCCCAGCTGGCACAGTCTGTCCTCCAGGGCCGGTGCTGCCTCTGGGGCCCCTCCCAGAGCTCCGATATTGCCAGCTTCCTCCCGGGGCTGCCTCTCTTTGGGCCACGCTCCGGCTGGCTTCCTGCTCCCCCGCCCGCCGCCCCAGCTGTGACTTTCTTTGGGGGATGTCCCGGGTCCTCGAGCCCTCCCCCGAGGTTCCTGACTCCCCGCGTCTCCTCGGTGGGCTCGGTGGGCTCCTCGGGCCGGGGCTGGGAGCTCTGCCCTGGGCGCTACCCAAGAAGGAGGAGGTGGAAGGTGGGGCGGGAGGGAGCCTCCTGGGGCACTGACCTATCAGGGTCACCTGGGGAATGGGATTAGCCTGAGATTAGGAGCGGGCCAAGCTCTGAGGAAGTTGGCTCTGCCCTCCCCCTCTCCCGCCAGGCCTGGGCCGGTGAGGGGCAGAATGGCCTCGGGCAGCGGGGAGAGGCCCAGGCCAGAGTGGAGGTGGCTGCTGCTCATTGGTTTTCTGTGAGCTGCCCTGAAAGGTGAATGACCGGTGGGATGTGCCCCGGGGGCAGAGGTCAGGCCAGGAAGCCCGGCCACCGTCAGAGCCCCAAATGGCACCAAAATGAGGGCAAGTCCAGGAGGGCCTTCAAGAGAGGCAAGTCCACGAGCATTTATTAAGCACCTACTGTGTGCCTGGTACCTTGATAGCTCTTGTAGCAGGAAATGTGAAAAAGCAAAGAGGCCTCTGGGACTAAGAGCTCAGTAATAATGCTCATAGACTATAAGCAGGAGTCTGGCCTTCCCATTTCCAGCCAAGGACCCAAGCCTCTTCCCAGATACGTGACTGGACCAGGTTCTCTGCCCCCCCCCCTTGATTCTGGCCCATCCCCAAGGAGGGGATCTGCAAGATTAGCTCTTTCTGGTCCCCATCTTTCAGAATAAAAAATGGAGACTAACACAAGTGCCCCAAGAGCACCCAGCGGGAGGAGGTGTGTGAGTGTGTGTGTGTGTGTATGTGTGAGTGTGAGTGTTTGTGAGTGTGAGTGTGTGGACTTCTTTGAAACCATTTTGGAATGACATATTGGCAAACCGAGAAGAGGGATGCCATAGCCGAGACAGGTACACTTGGGTGACCCTGAGCAAGTGGCCCCGGCCCCAGATCTCTGGGACTCTTAAGTTTCAGGGCAGATACCATTTCTAAAGCGCTCCTTCTCCAGTCTCAGATTTTTATTAGCTCTGTGACCCTGGGCAAGTCCTTGATCTCTGGCTGCCTCAGTTTCCTCATTCGAAAAATGGGGATAATAATGAGATTAGAGTTATAAAGTGCTAAGCACAGAGTCTGGTACATAGTTGGTGCTTAATAAATGCTTATTTCCTCCTCCCCTTCCTTCCAAGTTCCCTTTGCTAGTGAAATCAAAGGTCTAGTCCAAAATTTTTTTTGACAAATTAGGGCAAGCCCAGACTAATGAATGGATGATGCTAAAAATAATAATCAGCATCCACATCGAGCTCCGGTATGTTCTTCTTTACATTCTATGCATTCTTTACATCATTGTCTCATCTGTTCCTCCCAGCAGCCCTGGGAGGCAGGGCTTGTGATGGTACCCATTTTACAGATGACAATACTGGGGGAGCAAGTGACTCGCTTCTGTGTGCCTGGATGCTGGTGGAACAGGGCTGGGGCCCCTAGCTCCCACTATTCCTGCCGGGCTCCTGCTGATGGGGGACATGGTCCGGAAAGGCGACCTTGGCCAGAGCCAGGAAAAAGTCCATCTTTGGCTTTGGGTTTTGAATCTGTTGCCTTTTTTCCTTTTTAAATTTCCCAGAGCTCCTTTATTTGGACCAGAGGTATTACTTCTGCCTCAGAGTATCAGAACGTTTTTAGTAAAAGGACTTTTTAAATCCCGGGGCCCTGACTCAGCTTTTGCTGGCCCTGGGGCCCAATGCAGCCTGGGTGGTTGGCTCCTCTTTGGACCTCCAGCCGGCTCCTTGAAGCAGGTGCTGTTGTCATCCCTTGAGGAAGGGACTGTGCTATTGTGGATGGACTCAAAGGCCAGAAGCCCTGGGTTCAAGTCTCAGTTCCGGCCTGTGTGAAGTCACTTAAGTTCTCTGAGCGTGTTTGGCAGGAGGTGCTCCCATCTCGACCCCAGCATCTCTGTCAAGTAGCTGCCTCTGAGTCTCCACGGAACCTGCCCAGAATACTGTGAGGGAGGGAGGAGCCTCCCCATTTAACAGCCAAAGCCCAGTGATTGGCTCCGGTTAGACATGAGGTTGAAACCTAAGGTATCCAGCTCTCCCTCCCCCACAAGGGACTCTCCTGGCAAAGGGTGTTTAGCATGGAGAAGGAAAGGCATAGGGCAGGGTTCAAATATCAGAAGAGATCAATCAGTCAATCAATAAACATTAAGTCCTCAGTGTGGTAAGGAAGGAAAGCTGACCTTGTGTGGCGCAGGGCTAGGAGCAATATGAGAAGTTTGGGGGAGGTGGATTTCTGGTTCCTTATAATGACTAGTGATGGAATGGGCAGTGTCATGGAGTAATGAGCTCCCTGCCACCACAAGTATGCAAGCAGGGACTGGATATTTGCAGAAGGAAGTTGGCCTGGGATCACTAAGTGTGTGGCCACTAAGGGTCTCTTACAGGAGCCCAAAGAAGGGTCCCATGGGACCATGGTGGGGGGAGGGCAATGTTGGCTGGAGAATGTTTTACCTTCTTCCTGCCTCTCTCCGTAGTTCCGGGAGAACCTCCAGGATGTGCTGCCCCTGGTACCCACGCCAGATGACTACTTCCTTCTGCGATGGCTCCGAGGTGAGTTGGGAGTAGGAAGGGGGGCCGGCTGAGCCGGGAGTCAGCGTGCCCCTGAAATGCCGCAAACCCGTGCCGCTTCTGCTGTGCCGAGCGCTGATGCTTCCGTGTCCTTTGGGTGGCAGGGCCAGGAGGACTCCTAGGACCCGGAATGGCCAAGCTAACGGGCCTCTCATATGCCTGGGGCAGAAGGTGGTGTCCGGGATGGCTCTCGGGAGGACCTCAGGGCCAGCTTGAGTCCTTGGTCTTAGTGGAGGAGTGATGAGGGCAGGAGGGCCACGAAGCTGGTCAAAGATTGAACCTTTATTGTCTCCTTCCCAGTCTGTGTCTGTCGTAGTCTGAGCCAGTCTCCTCCAGCAGTCTGCCAGTCTGCCAGTCTCCAGCTGAGAATGACTCTGGCCCCAATTCTCTCAGCCCTTAAATCCCCTACTACAATTACATCATCAAGTATACTGAGAATAAGCCAATCTAGAGCGATTATATCATGATATTAAACTAAGGTGATTATATCATGATATCAAACTACAGTGATTATATCATATCAATCTAGAGCGATTATATCGGATCAATCTAGAGTGATTGTATCATGATGTCAATTTAGAGTGATTATATCATAATATCAAACTACAGTGATTACATCATTATGTCAATCTAGAGTGATTATATCATATCAATCTAGAGCAATTATATCATGATATCAAACTATGGTGATTATATCATGATATCAAACTGCAGTGATTATATCATTATATCAATCTAGAGTGATTATATCATGATATCAAGCTAGAGCAATTATATCATTATATCAATCTAGAGTGATTATATCATGATATCAAACTAGAGCAATTATATCATTATATCAATCTAGAATGATTATATCATGATATCAAACTAGATATATGTGAGCTAGAGAACCATCAATCCCACTGAGTTAACACCTTGTAAGTATCCTTGTCTCAAGTATACTTCTCCAGAGTTCCGGCCCTTTACAAGAAGGGTCCTTGGAACCCAGAATCTGGACCACCTTGGCTGGCAAAGACTTTAGAACCCAGAAGGTTCTGGAGGACCCTTGGGCACAACCTAGACCAATCTCTTATTTTACCGCCCAGGAAATAGAGACACAAAAGGGAAGTGATTTGTCCAAGTTCACATGGGTAGTGAGAGAAGCAGGATTTGAATCCAGGTCTCCAGGCTTTCAGGCAAGGAGGGGAGGCCGTGCCATTCCCCTGCTTGCTCACTAAAGCTGGGCCATGTTCTTTCCCTGCCAGAGGGATTCCAGGAGGAGACTGCAGGAGACTCAGGGTTCCCATCAGTCAAGGCCAGAATGGGGGCTGAGAACCAGGAGCCTGGTCTCTGGGGGAGGAATGCTTCTGGTGACATAGTTGTGAATGGTGGGGGAGGAACGGAAGCGCTTCCAGGCCTGGAGAGCCCAGCCTGACCCAGATCTAAGGGGACTGAGACCGTGCCCCAGAGCCCAGCCCGACCCCTCCTGAGCCCTAGACAGCCTGACCCGGGTCCGAGGGGGCAGGGCCCTGCCCGAGGCCGGGGGTTGTGGCTGGCTGTGGTCAGCACCCAGGCCCCTGGGGAGCCTGCTCTCATGCTTCTGGCTGGGTCTTCCCTCTCTCCCTCCCTTGGATTCGGGTGCTTCCATCTTGGAGGAAGGCCGTTGGCCGCCTGCCCCAGAGCCGGCTTGGCTCAGCAAAGTGGGAGGGGAGGAGGGGGGCCATGTTCTCATCACCCTCTGGCCTGAGCTTGGCCAGGGGATGGAGGGAGAGGATGGGGGTGGGGCGGGTTCCAGCCCCCTGGCTCCCACGCAGCCCTTGCCCAGAGAGGAGCCTCGGCGCCAGGAGGAGGGCAGGAGGGAGGAGGCCGGGCCCCTTTCGGGGGTCATGGCGGGACCGGCCGAGTGTCCTTCCTGTGGTTTCAGGCAGCCTGCGATGAGCAGTTACTTTCTGATCTTATCTCAGGGGAAGGGTGCAGGGCCAGCCCCGTTTCTGCTCTTTCAGGACCACATGTGCTTGGCTCGGTAGAACTGGAGGAAACTTGAGAAATCGTGGAGGCGCTTGCCCCCGGCATTTTACAGATGGGGAAACTGAGGCCCAGAGGGGGCTCTTGACCACGTGGCGGGCCCCGGCCCTCCCTTCCCAGCATTGTTCTCTAGCCTGCCCTCCCTCTCAGCTTCCTGGAGCCGGGAAAATCCTTGTACTTTGAAAAAAAGACATCATCCTTCCTTCCTCCTCCCTTCTGCTGAGAGCAGCCGCCCTTTCTGGGGGCTTTGAGGCGCTTCTCATTTCTACCACTTTATTTTCCCTCCTTAATTACACGTTTTATGTTTTCCCATTTAATGCTTTAATGGCATTTGCTTTGGGAGACCCTGGGATCCACATTCGCTCCCCCTTTGGCAGGCGCGCGGTCCCACGGAGCCCTCATGTGCCCTCACATAAAACCTATTTTCATGTCCTGGGCGCCCGGCCCTCGGTTTTATGGAGGCGGCTCTGGGAAGGGCGAGCAGGCTCCGGGGCTGGAGCTTGGAGCCGAGTGCGTCTGGTCATGGAGACTGGCAGGGGCAGCGCGGCAGGAGGAGGAAGCCCAGGGCTCCTGGGGGAGGAGGCGGCAGCTGCCACTCGCTTGTGGCACTTGCGGGCCAGGGCCCAGGCCGGATGATCTCGAGCCACGGGCTTCCTCCGATGCCCAGGGACTCCCTGGCCGGTGACCCCCCCTTGTGTCCGGGCCCGGGGCTGGGACATTGCCTTCATGGCGTGGCTGGGACCGGTGCCCTGGGGCTGCTTGAATGTCAGGCCTGGCCGGGAAGGAGGTTGGGGCTCCTGGGTGGTGTCGAGGACAAAGGCCAGGCAGAAGACCCTGGAGTTGGACCCTGTGATAAGCTCTTCCCGAGATAAGGCAGCTCACCTTAGCTCCCTGAGGAGATAAGGGCTGTCTCGGCGGGCCTTCCCCAGCTGGGAGCAGCAGCACTGCCAGGCTCACCGAGGGCCCGCTCCGGCCTAGATCCCTCAGCAGGAGGAAGAAAGCTGGATTTGAACCTCAGGAGACTCTGGTCAAGCCACCCAATATCAGTTTCTTTATCTATAAAATGGGTATAATCATAACCCCGACTCCCAAAGTTGGGGGGATCAAATGAAGTAAGGGAGGGTTAGCCCAATGAGGGGCTATTGTCATGGCAGCTCACCCTGCACTCCTGCCCCAGGTCCCAGAGAAGCCAAGGGCCCCTGAGGGCATCTGAAGGGAGGACTGGAATCCAGGCCCTCCAGGTGCTGCTGAGCTTCCTCCGGTTATGGGGGTGGCGCGGTGGCCACCACTCTCCTTATGCTCCCACCAGCCCTGTGAGCTTGGACTCAGGTGATTCTGCCCCTAAGAGAAACTGCCGTACAGAGGAAAAATCCGGCTGTCTCCGGGGGCCGAGGGTGGGGGTTCCAAGCCTCCCCCCGATGTCCCGATCGTTGGGAAATCATTTCTCAGCTGGGTCTAACTCTCTAGGACCCCGTTTGGGATTTTCTCGACAGAGTTATGGAGGGATTTGCCATTTCCTTCTCCAGCCCATTTGACAGATGAGGAAACCAAGGCCAATGGGGTGCAGTGACTTGCCCAGGATCACCCAGCTAAGCAGTGTCTTCCTGAGTCTAGGCCCTGAGTTCCTCAGGGATATTTCTCTGGGCCTCAGTTTCCTGCCCTGTCAAGTTGGGTTAATTTTGCTTGAGCTTCTTACCCTGAAGGGACTTGGCGAAGTCCAGGAGGTTTTAGAAGTAGATGTGTAATTATCAGGGGCCTCCCTGAGCCCCCGGGACCTTTTCATAGGAGGGCCCCCTGTTCTGAGGTTTCTGGAAGCTTGCCCAGGGCCTTTCCTCCTGCCCCACACCTGGGAGCTGATGTCTGTTTTAAAGATAAGGAACTGAGAATCAGGGACCCCATGAATCAGGTCGGTGGGGCCAGGAGGGACCCTGAGGCCGTGGGACTTCCTGGTCCAAGGTCACACAGACTCTGGGAAGCCTCAGAGGGCGTCAGCCCGGGGCCTCGGGGGGCCGGAGGGGCCACTTCAGAGCATAGAAGTAACGGGGCTATTGTTTGAACTCATGTTCAGAGAGAGCTGGATGGAGGCCAGCAACACGACCAAATGGTGACTCCCCTGCCTTCTGGGGGACTCTGGGAGACCGGTACAAGGCCGCCCTCTCCTCCCTCTCACTGCTCTGCTCACCTTTGAGCACCAGGGTCCGGGGCTGAAGTCCTGCAAGGAGGAAGATAAGCTAGTGCAGGGCGGAGGCCGCCGGAGATAGAGGAGCTCAGGGTTCACCCGCTGGGGAGAGAGCTGTGACCCCCTCTGACCCCGGGGGTGAACCTGGGCTCGCTTGCGGGCCTTGCCCCGGCTGAGACTGTAAGGGAGTCACAGGTTGAGGCTGCAGAGCATCCCAGAGAGCCTCGGGGACCAAATCCGGCTTCTGCTCCTGCCTTTCATAATCATGTGCCATGTGATCCTGGACAGTCACCCCCTGATTTCACAGCAGAAGAAACAGATCTGTTCCCCAAACTTGCCCTCTTGGTCCAACCCCAGGATCCATTCTAAAAAAGGACCTTCGAGGCCCCTCAAGCCAAGGCCAGGGAGGGCTTTCTTTCCCAGGCCCAGGACGGCTGGAGGAGTGAGCAGGCGGAAGAATGGCCTCAATTCCATGACCTCGCCGTGACTCCCTCTCTTTTTCTATTGTAGCTCGGAGCTTCGACCTGCAGAAGTCAGAGGCCATGTTGAGAAAGGTGAGGGTCCCTTTCAGCATCTCAGCCAACCCCCATCTTCCCCCCCTTCACTCCATCCCCCAAAAATAGCTCTGGTGAAATCACTCAGTTAAAGGCATCCATGACCAGCATGAATTAAGCACCTACTGTGTGCTCACTGAGTTGAATTGGAGGTTGGGTGACTATGGGGGAGGGGATCCCTAGACCCTGAGGGCCTTAATCCTTAGCAGATACTCTTCCAGGGTTGTTGTGGCCTCCCCAAATTCGCCTGGCTCGCCACAAGCCCCCTTCACCCCATTCACGCAGCCCAGTCCTCAATCCCTACATGAGTCTTTCTCGCCTGGTGGTTTTGATAAAAATAAACCAACTTCCATTTTTCGAGCACGTAGACGCTTTCTTCCCAGCACCACGTGAGGTCGGGGGCGTCCCCTCCTCACAAACCGAGACTTAAGGGGTCAGGTCACTTACCTCCACTTACACAGTGTTAAGTGCTACAGGGTGGGTGGGATTTGAACTCAGGGTTTTCTGAGTAAGCGCAAAGACTGGAGATTGCCGGGACCTGAGCCCCCTGACTGGGAAAGTGCAGCCATCATGAGGCTCCGCGTTTGTGAAGGGCAGCCGTGAAGGGACTGCAGCCATTATGGGATTATTACTATTATGGTTCCTGCATTTGCCCTTCCCTATTGCAGATTGCAGCCCGTCCAGGGACTCCTCCCAGGGACTCCTCCTGACCATTTCTCAGGGATCCTCCTGAGCCTTTGGGGGGCCTCAGTCCAGCTGTCCTGGCCCAGCCCATTAGAGACATTGTATGGCTAGCAGAGGCGCTCGGAGGCTGTCCGTTGATCGTCCCTCGTGGCCCGACGGCCCATTTAGACCATTTTTATTATCACTGATAACAAGGCCTCGGGACACTGACTTCTTTTCTGGGTCCCTAGAAATGTTGCTCTCGAGGGAGAGGGAGGGAGTGGAGAAGAGGCCTTCTGGCGGCCCTGAGGGGATCCCCGGGAAATGCCCCCATTTTTAGAGTGAAAGCTCTGTCCTCGTAAGGAAAGTGTTCCAGGGAGGGAGGGAGCCCGAGGGGGCCTGGAGCTCAGGCGGGGCAAGGACCAAGCTAAAGTCACAGTCGGATCTGGTGCACGAGAATTTGAATCCAGCTCTTGTGGCTCCCTGGCTCCCGGCTGAGTGGGCTTAACATACTGCGCCCGAGGCTGTAGACGTCCTTGTGGGAAAGGATGCTTTCAGAACGTGCTGCCCCCTCCCTCCCTCCCTCCTTGTCTGTCTCTCTCTGTCTCTGTCTCTCTCTCTGTGTCTCTCTCTGTCTCTCTCTCTGTCTGTCTCCCTCTCTATCTCTGTGTCTCTCTGTCTCTGTCTCCATATACACTTGTGTTTTCACAGCATGTGGAGTTCCGGAAACAAAAGGATCTTGAAAATATTATGAGTTGGCACCCCCCGGAGGTGAGGAGGATGAACTGCAGCCCCCACCCTGACTACCCCCAGCTCCGCACCCCCCCAGTTCCTGTTCGAGCAGTTCCCAAAGGGACCGGGATACTAGAATCCTCTGTACGAAACAAACCGGGGAGCTGGGAGGCCCTGATTCCCTCCCCCCCCGGGCCCCCTCCCCAGCCGGGCCTTGCTGGGGACCCTGAGGGCCGGCCCGCTGCCCCGTCTCCGCCCAGGTGGTCCAGCAGTACCTGTCCGGGGGGCTGTGCGGCTTTGACCTCAACGGCTGTCCCGTCTGGTACGACGTCATCGGGCCCCTGGACGTCCGGGGCCTGCTGCTGTCGGCCTCCAAGCAGGACCTGCTCAGGACCAAGATGAGAGACTGCGAGATGCTCCGGCTGGTGTGTGCCCAGCAGTCGGAAAAGGTGAGTGGGGGTGGAGGGGAGCAGGCCAGGGGCCGCCGCCCCCTGTGACCCGCCGCCCCCTGTGACCCTCTGCCCCCTGTGACCCTGGGACTGAGCTGCACCAGAAAGAGCCAGTGGGTCCACAGGCATTTATTAAGCGCCTATGGTGTGTGGGGCACTGTGCTAGTGCTCTGATTACAAAGAAAGGCAAAAACCCAGGCCCTGCCCTCAAGGGGCTTACAATCTAACGGGTGAGAAAGACGGGGCCCTCGCCTATAGAGGGAAGGTAAATCTGGAGGGGTTGGCTCAGATCCCATGGGGGCTGGGACAGGCCGCATCTCCCTTGTGAATCAAAGGTGCAGGCTTAGTGCATCAGCCGGGAGGGGAGGGGCGGGAGTAATCTGGATCAGAAATCAATCTGAAAGGAATCACAAATCACTTTCTTAAAGGGACCACAACCTACTTCACTTCCAGTTCTGACACCTCCTGTTCTAAGCCCCCTCCCAGCCCTGACATCCCCTGTTCTAAGGCCCCTCCCAGCCCTGACATCCCCTGTTCTAAGCTCCCTCCCAGCCCTGACACCTCCTGTTCTAAGGCCCCTCCCAGCCCTGACATCCCCTGTTCTAAGCTCCCTCCCAGCCCTGACATCCCCTGTTCTAAGGCCCTCCCAGCCCTGACATCCCCTGTTCTAAGCTCCCTCCCAGCCCTGACATCCCCTGTTCTAAGCTCCCTCCCAACCCTGACACCTCCTGTTCTAAGCCCCCTCCCAGCCCTGACATCCCCTGTTTTAAGCTCCCTCCCAGCCCTGACATCTCCTGTTCTAAGCTCCCTCCCAGCCCTGACATCCCCTGTTCTAAGCTCCCTCCCAGCCCTGACATCCCCTGTTCTAAGCTCCCTCCCAGCCCTGACACCTCCTGTTCTAAGGCCCCTCCCAGCCCTGACATCCCCTGTTCTAAGGCCCTCCCAGCCCTGACATCCCCTGTTCTAAGCTCCCTCCCAGCCCTGACATCCCCTGTTCTAAGCTCCCTCCCAGCCCTGACATCCCCTGTTCTAAGCTCCCTCCCAGCCCTGACATCCCCTGTTCTAAGCTCCCTCCCAGCCCTGACATCCCCTGTTCTAAGGCCCTCCCAGCCCTGACATCCCCTGTTCTAAGCTCCCTCCCAACCCTGACACCTCCTGTTCTAAGCCCCCTCCCAGCCCTGACATCCCCTGTTCTAAGCTCCCTCCCAGCCCTGACATCTCCTGTTCTAAGCTCCCTCCCAGCCCTGACATCCCCTGTTCTAAGCTCCCTCCCAGCCCTGACATCCCCTGTTCTAAGCTCCCTCCCAGCCCTGACACCTCCTGTTCTAAGGCTCCTCCCAGCCCTGACATCCCCTGTTCTAAGCTCCCTCCCAGCCCTGACATCCCCTGTTCTAAGGCCCTCCCAGCCCTGACATCCCCTGTTCTAAGCTCCCTCCCAGCCCTGACATCCCCTGTTCTAAGCTCCCTCCCAGCCCTGACATCCCCTGTTCTAAGGCCCTCCCAGCCCTGACATCCCCTGTTTTAAGCTCCCTCCCAGCCCTGACATCTCCTGTTCTAAGGTCCCTCCCAGCCCTGACATCCCCTGTTCTAAGTCCCTTCTCCCAGCCCTGACATGGCAGGACCCTGAAAAGCAGGTAAAGGAGAGGAGGAGGATGCTGCATTAAGCGTTCTAAGAGGCAGTTCCATTCCGTCTCCCACAGATGGGGAAGAAAATCGAAACCATAACCATGGTGTACGACTGTGAGGGGCTGGGCCTTAAGCATCTCTGGAAACCTGCCGTGGAACTCTATGGAGAGGTAAGAGAACCAGGCCTGACAGACTGTAAAGGGGAAAGGAATAAGCATTCATTAAGCGCCAACTATATACCAGGCACAGTGCCAAGCGCTTTACAAATATCCCATTTGTTCCTCACAACAACCCCGGGAGGCAGGTGCTAGTATAATCCCTGTTTTTTCAGGGGAGGAAACTGAGGCAAACACAATTGGAGTGACTTGCCCAGGGTCACATAACTAGTAAATCCCCAATTCTGGATTTAAACTTGGGTCTTCCTGACTCCAGGCCACTGGGCCACCTTTACATAGTGAGTTCCCCATCCCTGGGGGATTCAAGTGGGGCTGTATAACCATTTGATAGCGCATAAGGAACAAGGCTAGGCCCAGATGGGACCCCTGAGCTCCCTCCCAGCTGCAGATCTAGGGTCTGGGGATCTAGGGTCTGGGTCTCACGTTTCTTCACGTATAAGAGGAAGGGCTTCTGGGCACCAGATCGGGCCTCTGACACGTTTCTCATGGCCATAGTCAAGGCGGGGGGAGGGGACAGCCAGCAGCTCCCTTTGTAGACGGTGTCCAGCCTCTGCCCCGGCTGCCCAGGCGGAGGCCAGGGCTGGGGAGTGGCTGCAATAGCGGTCGAGTCTCCCCCACCAGCCCTTTCGGAAAAGGGGCAGGAGGACTCTAGATGGGCTGGAGCAGAGGCTTGGTGCAGCCCTTCCCAGGGAAAGAAAGAGGCTACGAATGTAACAGGTCTCTTCATTCTACCTTCAACCCACCTCCCCCAGTTCCTCTGCATGTTTGAGGAGAATTACCCAGAGACCCTTGGACGCCTCTTTGTTGTGAAAGGTAAGTTGGGGGCCTTGAATGGTGAGGCAAGTGGGAAGGAGATGTGCAGAGGTCAGTGAAGAGGAGGCCCGGTGGATGGGCCTAAAGTTAAAACTTGGCTACCAGGGGGTGGTGAGCATTGGCTGTCGGGGTCCTCACCGGAGTTAAAACCTGGCTACCGGGGGGTGGTGAGCATTGGCTGTCGGGTTAAAACTTGGCTACCGGGGGGTGGTGAGCACGGCTGTTGGGGTGCTCACTGAGGGACTCCTCATCCTCATGCCCTCCCTGCTGAGGACTTTGTTTGGTCATTCAATAGCATTTATTAAGCACCTGCAGTATACACCTCACTGTGTTGGACACAGACGGAGATGATCAGATTGTAAATCATCTCATGTTTGAAAAGACCTGAGTTCAAATCCCATTTCTGACATATATTGGCTATGAAACTAAAGAAATCCCTTTTCCTGTCTGAGCCTCAGTCTTTTACTTTGCAAAATGGAGATAATCTTTGCACTTTATACTTTGAACCCAAGGTACTGGGTTCAGCTGATCTATTGGGTGTGATACTCAAATTATATAATGGCTACAAGGTAATCTGTAAACCTTCAAAGTGCCTTAAGCCCCATATTTGGTGTTAGAGATTCAGACAAAAAGAAAATTGGCTCTGACCCTAAGGACCTTATGTTCTGTAAACCCTCACAACATTCTGGAATAAATCAACCAAGCAACAAGCATTTATTAAGCACCTACTGCGTGCCATATGCTGCTGTGAGAAGGGTAGAAAAACAAAAGCAAAACAGTGTCTGCCCTCTAGAAATTTATGTTTTATGAGAAATCTCAATAAAAGGGGATGACTCAGGCATTTTGTTAATGAAACTAGCATTTATTAAGCACCTGCTGTGTGCCAGATACTGTGCTAGGTCCTATGGAGGGAAGGGTAGGAAGACAAAAATGAAACAACTCCTGTCCTCTAGAAGCATACATTCTATAAGCCCTCTCAATAAAGAGGACCAATTGGTCAATAATGAAACTGGCATTTATTAAGCACCTGCTGTGTACCAGACACTGAGCGAGATTCTGCAGATTTGAAGAAATCATGAAACAGTCTCGAGGAGCTTCCATGTTGGGGGGGAGGAGTCTGGAAACAATGTGATCTTGGATAAGGGGAAGGGGGAAGGCCCAGAGGATAGAGAAGGTGTTAATCCTTGAAGGGACCTGGGAAATGAGGAGCTGGGGAGGGAGGAGGGAACAGCTTGTGCAAAGGTGTGGAGGTAGAACATGGAATGGTGTGTACAGGGAACGGTTGGAAGGGAGGGAGCATGCAGGAGAGTCTTGTGGGGTTGGTGGCTGTTAATATTGTGGGAGGCAGGGACTGGGCCCCTTGGAAGGGACCTTGAGGTCACCTAGGGCAACTTCCTCAGTTTTATTCAGATGAAGAAACTGAGGTTCAGGGACAAAAAGGGAATCTTTGTTGCATTTTTGTTTTCTAACCTTGAGAGGTATTAAATATGGTCGGGTTTAATATAGTTTTGCTTTAACTGTTTGGTGGATGTTACATCCCAGGACTTGCAGGTCGGGAGAGGACTGGGAGCTGTTTCCTGCCACTGTGGGGGGGACAACAGAGGGCTGGGGGAGATGAGGAGGGAAGAGAAGAGCCCCTGTTGAGGGAAATCTAGAAGATTTCCTGAGGACATTGACCCCGGCTTTCAAGAATGGGAGAGGAGATTGCCCCCTGCTGGTGGGGAGGGGTAGGACAGGAGAGGCTTTCTACCTGGCTTCAGGGGACGGGAATAGGGAAGAGACAGGCAGCTGTACAGGTGGCCCAGGGCCCCTCTCTGACCTGCTTCCTGATTTTTTCTTGTGTCTGTCTGCTCTAGCCCCCAAGCTATTCCCTGTGGCCTACAACCTCATCAAACCCTTCCTGAGTGAAGACACGCGGAAGAAAATCATGGTTCTGGGCTGTGAGTAGCGTCCCCTGCCTCAACCCTTGACCTCTCCTGGTCTTAAGAGAGTCACCTCGATGGCTCAGTGGGTAGAACCCTGGCTCGACATCAGAAAGCCCCGAGTTTGATCCGATCTCAGATTCTACATGAGTGAACCTGGGCAAGTCACTCAGCCTGATGGCCTTAATCTATTGGAGAGGGAAATGACAGACCATTCCACTATCTTTGCCGAGAAAACCCCACGGACATTATGGTCCACTGAGTCAGGAAGAGTCATTCGTAAGTGAGCGACAGCAAGCATCGAGCTTGAAGGGCCCAGAGCTGAAACCGAGCCGAGTTGGCTTCAGAAAATCTGCTTGGAAATCTTTGTTTTTTTCCTGAATTTCCTTGACTGTCTAATGATTCTGGCCCATTCAGGAAAGAATCATGACGGGAAATGTTTCCGTCTTGAATTGGTCCTGCTGCCTAGGTGATGTAAGCAGGGGCTTGAGCCTCTGCCCCAAGCCCTTACCTCTCTTCCCACTCCCAGTGGTGATTCAGCCATTTAACCTGAGCAGCATTTATTAAATGCCTCCATGGTACTTCACCCTCTACCTGGCACCGGGTGTGGGCAAAGACAAAATGGAGCCAGTTCCCGCTCTCAGGGAGCTCTACTGGGAACGGGTGCTGAGAACATATACATAGAAAAGAAAATAGAAACATAGAAAACACTGGAAAGAGAGCTGGGTTAGAGTAATTGGACTCTTATTACTTGCCAGAACTTGGCTTCCATTTCCCCTTCCATGAGATGAGGGGGTTGGGAGGCTGCACGGCAAAGGCAAAAGAACGCTGGCTCTGGGGTCTGAGGATCTGGGTTCTAATCTTCTCTCTTATGCTTGGGGCTGTGTGACCTTAGCAAGTCACTATCTCCCCAGACCTCCCGTTCTGGAAGATGAAGGTTTGTATTGGCTGCCCCGGGAGCCCTTCCAGCTCTAGGGAAAGGGAAAGGATCTTGAAGATTCAGGAAGTTCACCAAGCTAGTCAGTGGCCAGTGGCCAGCTCAGGCCTCCACGCTTTCCCGGATCGCGTGGATTTTCTAGCCTGTAATGACTGGTTCCCTGTGCCAGGATTTTATCTTTTGCTGGTGATCAAGTAGGGCCTTAGGGCACAGATGCACCTTCTGCCCACTGCCAGGCCAGACTCACGCCCTTTTCGATCAGAAGAAGCTCTCCCGAGCTTGGGTGTTTCTGACAGAGTCTGGGCCGCTTCTGGTCAAGATGAAGCTGGGGGTGAAGAATGGGCATAACCCAGAGAGAAAGGGCTTTCCAAAGGTGGGCGAATAACAATAGCAAACAATTCTTTGACACTTTAAGGCCTACAAGGCACTTTTTATAGGTTATCTCATTTGATCCTCACTACTTAGGTGAGGTAGCTGCTATTGGGAGCTCCATTTTATGAACAGGGGAAACTGAGGCAGGGAGAAGTAAAATGGATTGTCCAGCGTCATGTAGTAACTAAGCGAATTGGGGTCTCCCCCACCAGCCCTCTATCGAACCACTTAGCTTCGTGGAGCCTTAAAGGGTCTCAATCAAGAGCCACCTATCAGGAATAAGCCTAAAGAGGATCCCGGAAGCTAAGCAGGTCGTTGGACCAAAAGACCTTTGAGGCTCCTTCCGTCTCTGAGGCCTCTAAGATTCTATGGTTTCTCATAGGCTAAGAAACTAGGAGACAGTAAGGCTGCACGGCAAGTAAAAACAGGCTTTTAATGGGACGAGGATAGGGCCAGCCAACCTTTCCAGCACTGGGAACCATTATTGCCTCAGTTTGAGATTTAGCGAGTCATTTTTTTGGTGTTAGGTTTTAATAAATATTTATTAAATGCCTATTACAGGCCAAGCAAGCGCCAGACAGGTAAAAGACGGTCCCGCAGGTGAATGGGGGAGACACCTGTGGACAAATGAGCTAAATAGGGACCCACTGGAAATAATGGTGCCTCTTCCCCGGGTGAGCCTCCTATGGTTTCCTCTCTCCACCAGCTAATTGGAAGGAGATTTTACTGAAGCACATCAGCCCAGACCAACTGCCTATGGATTATGGAGGCACCATGACGGATCCTGACGGAGACCCCAAGTGCAAGTCCAAGGTATGGCCCCCCCCAGGGTCCAGAGGGGAGGGGGAGGGGTAGAACTGGGCAGGAGTTCTCCTTCCCCTCCCGCCCCCCCCACTCACCCCCTGGGCTCCCTGCAGATCAACTACGGGGGCGAAATCCCCAAGAAGTATTACATCCGGGACCAGGTAAAGCAGCAGTATGAGCACACGGTCCAGATCAGCAGGGGCTCCTCCCATCAGGTGGAGTACGAGATCCTCTTCCCGGGGTGTGTCCTCAGGTAAGGGAGGGCCCAGGCCCTCCGGGCGCTCCCCCCCCCTTCCCTCTGCAGCCCTTCAGCTTTAGCAGGAGCTCAGCAGGGAAGGATGGGGCTGACTTCTTCCCAGAAGCCATCTCCTCAGCCCTTTAGTTTAGCCCTGATAGCCCTCTGCTTGGAGACCTCCAGTGATGGGGAGCTCACTATCTCCCAGGGCTGTCCTCCGGGGTAGAGCTTCCTTCTGTCAATCCCAAGGCTGTCTTGTTGCAGCTTCTGTCCATTGGATCTGGTTCTGCAGATCAAGCCTAGGCAGGCAGGTAGGCAACAAGCATTTATTAAGCACTTACTGTATGCTGGGGGCTGTGCCAAGGTCCTTTTCTCCACAACAGCCTTTCAAACACTTGAAGAGAGACACCAGCACTTGGCGCGATGCGTGGCACATAGTAGGTGTTTAATAAATGCTTACTGCTTGAGCAATCATTCCCGGATCTGTCTTTTTTTCTCTGACGGGCATTTCCAATTCCCTTAGTCCCTCTTCTTGTGGTACGATTTCAAAGACCCTTTCCATTCTAGGTGCTCTTCATTAATCTCCTTCCTAGACAGTGGCCTCTGGAACCCAGGTCTGAAAACCCTGGGGGGAGGGGAACTGGAAAAAAATCCACATGGGGTCTGACCTTCCATCAGACCTTCTGTTTTGTAGATATACCAATCAAGCCACAACATTTGTTAGGCACCTACTGTGTACACTAGGAAATGGGTTAGGCCCTATAGACACATTTTTAAAGTCCAATAGTCCCTGCCCCCAAAGATCTTGCATTTTATTGGGAAGGAGGAGACATGCACACATATATAATTAGACACAAAATAGAGGCAAATAAGGGCTGAGGCTAGACCTGAAATCGTATTGATGCAGGGGCGGGCCAGTGCCTCCTCTGCCGTTTAATAGTCTTGGCAAGTTGGTCAGAGCATCAAGAGGACAAGATCTGACCAGGGTCTCACTGTGGCATATGTCAAAGGCAGGACTCGAACTTGGAGCTTGTTGGCTACAAGACTAGCCTCATACAAAATAAATTAATAATAAGTGGGGGGGACAACAGAGGGGAGGAGACCCTAGAAGATGGTCCTCTGTGTTAATTTTTTGGATGACCTTGTTATAACTTGGAGGCCCAATAAAAACTCCGTTCATCAAACCGTTGAATAGCCAGTCTTGGGTCAGAGCAATTGACATTTTGAGCCCAAGTGCAGGAGTTGACATTTATTATGATGAAAAGTCCCCTGATTAGCTTGGGGCCCAGACCAGGGCTGTTGGCCCCAGAAAAGGCCTGGGCTGGGAAGGGGCTCGTGTGACTGGGGTCTGTGCCCGCTTGCAGGTGGCAGTTCATGTCAGATGGGGCAGACGTGGGCTTCGGGGTGTTCCTGAAGACAAAGACCGGTGAGCGTCAGAAAGCAGGCGAGATGACCGAAGTCCTCCCCAGCCAGAGGTACAATGCGCACCTGGTCCCTGAAGATGGGACACTCACCTGCGGAGAGCCTGGCATCTGTAAGTGTTCCTCTGGCTTGATAAGTAAGACACCTCCTCCCAGGGGATGCCTGGATTTAGCACAGAATGATAGAATTTCAAGAGTTAGGAGGAGCCTTAGAACAGGGGATGTCAGAGCTGGGAAGGGGCTTAGAACAGGGGATGTTAGAGCTGGGGCAGGGCTTAGAAGGGGGAGGGTGTCAGGACTATGGGTAGACGAGATCTGTAGACTATCTGCTTCTCATTTTATAAACGCTAAATCATAAAGTTCAAGAGACCTTCTCACCCTACCCCTTGTGGAAGTAGGGATCACTGGGGTTACAGCCTCTGGAGCTGGCTAGAACTCAGGGCCCTCCGGGGCTTCTGTTCTGCCCGAGTCACATCACTCAGAACCAGTGGCGCTGGGCAGCTGGGAGGTGGGTGATCATGTGAGCCCCGGGATCCCTGGGAGCCCAATTAGGAGACCTTGAAGCTGCAGGTCCCTCGGCTTCCCTCCCCTGCTGACAGGATGGAAACCAGGCCTATGGGGAGGGGGGAGGGGGAGCAGAGGAGATGGAGATGGCTGCCCAGGGGAGCCCAGAGCTTCATCTCCATGGCAACCCCGATGGTGGCAGGCCCAGGTCTGCGTTTGCTCAGGGTTTCCTCAGCCCTCCTCCTCCTCCTCCTCCTCCTCTTCCTTCTCCTCCTCCTTCTCCTCTGACATGTTCTGCCTATTATAGAGAGTCTGTTCTGCACAGGCGTCTATTGCAATCCCCACGAGACGGGCTGCCGCCTTGTTGGGCAGCCAGCCCCCAGGAAAAAGTCAGTGAGCATTAGTTAGGCACCGACTGTATGCAGATGCTGAGCTAATTTCTCGTGTCCAGACATCCCTCCAATTTCAACCCCAAGGCTGGCCACAAGGAAAGGCAGCTGGGCCCCAGCGCCCCACGGCCCAGGTGCAGGATGGGGCACCTGCCCTCCCCCTTGGGCCCAGGTTTACCTGGGGCAGGTGTCGCTAGGGAGGGCGGGCTGGAGCGCAGCATCAGCTGCGGGGGGGAGGGGGGCGGCGCGGGGTGGGGGGGCAGGGGGCGCCGCCCTTCTCCTCTGCTCCACCCCCTGCCAGGCTAGGGGCCATCTTTCTTTCTTCCCTTCCTTCTCTTTCCCTTCCTCCCTCCCTCTCTCCTTCCCTTCCTTCCTTCTTTCCCTTCCTTTTTCCTCTTTCTCCCTTCTTCCCTCCTTTCCTTCCCACCTCCTAGACTCACTTTCCTCATCTGTCAGATTCCACCTTCAGGGTCCCTCCCGGTGCTAAACCCAGTCTCGGGGGCTCCTTTGATTCAGTGTTGGAGGCGCTGGGTGGAGGCCCCTGGGACTGAAGGCCTGGAGGCTGGGGAACTGCTGCTGGGGATGAGGGAAAGGGCACGTCCTGATCTCTGGAGGCTTCTCCCGTGTTAGGGATGTTCCAGGCCAGGGTCGTTCTGCTTGCTGGCGACAGGGCCCTTGGCCCCGGGATTACAAGGAAACCGATTATAGGACGATTCGGTGATTAAAATCCGTTATTTTTAAAGCCCGTTTGAAGCCCAGTTGTTTAAGGGAGCTCTCACTGTCCCAAAGGTACCAATTAAACGCTAATTCTCCCGATTATCAGCGTTCCTGGAGGCACCTTCATCTCGGAGAGTCCAAGCCCTCAGATTCAGTTATTTGCCTCCATTTCTTCATCTGTGTAATGGAGACAACGGCCTGCCAGGCTTGTACCAAGACAAGGTCGTAGTGAACAGCTAGAGATTTGGGGGAAGCTTTAAAAACTGTCTGGATTGCCGTGTTTCGGCCCAGCCCGCGGTCCTGCTACCACCCAGCCCGGACCCTCGGAGCCGAAACCGAGCAATAATCACGTATTCGGCACCGTCTGTTTGCCCGGCACCGGCAGGAAGCGGCCTGGCCTCCCAAGGGCCTCCCACCCGACCGAGCCTCTCTCCCCTCTCCCCCTTGCAGACGTCCTGCGGTTTGACAACACCTACAGCTTCATCCACGCTAAGAAGGTCAGCTTCACGGTGGAGGTGCTGCTCCCGGACAAGGCCTCGGAGGAGCGGCTGCAGCAGCTGGGAGAGAAGGGGCTGGCGCCTTCCCAGCACTGAGGGCCGTCCCGCCTCGCCCCGCGACCAGCCTCGGCCCCGCCGCCCCCCGCGGACGCAGCCTGGGCTCCACCCCTGCCTCCCGCGGGGCTGCCCTCAGCCCAGCCTGACGAGGGGGTGGGGGGGTAACTGGGGGGCGCAGAGAGGCCGGGTGGCTCAGGACAAGCCCCTTCCCCTGCCCCTCCCTCTCCCCCCCTCCGGCCTAACTCGGGGTCCCCTGGGGAGGCACTGGGGGTTCCCTCCCTCCCTTGATTTGTGCCAACCTCGGTTTCTGTCCCGAGCCAGCTCCAGGCTGGACAAAACTACCGGGCCCGGGGGGGGGGGGGGAGGGGGGGCGCCATTAGTCACCAGGACTCCGGGCCTGGACCCCGAGAAGCACATTCGCTCCCAGAGGGAGGCCAGAGGTGGCCGATGTCGGGCCGCTGCGCCCCCGCTTTAGCTCCTCCGGGCCGGCTCTTCCCTCCTGGAGGAGGTGCGGGGGCTCCTGGGCCGGCTTGGCTTAATCTCTAACGAAAACTGATCATTAATCCCCAGAGCCCCTCCCCCGCCCCCCCAACACTGCCAGCCCCTGTTCGGGCCGGAGACCTTGGCCCGGCCCTGGGGGCTTCTGGTCTAGTCAGCTGCGCCAGGATAAAGTCGCCCACGGCCGGCCCCGATGGCCCAGGAAGGCCCGGAGGCAGGACCGCCCCCCCCACACCCCCCCATGCCTGTGGGAGGCGGGGCCGGAGCGCTGCCCGGAGTGGGGGCGGGGCGGGGGAGGGGCCGGGCTCCCCTTCAGGCCTCGGGGGCTTGGGCCCGGGGCAGAGCCGGGGGGCAGTGGGTGGGGCCTGGCAGAGAGGCAGACGTCTGCCACTGATTTACGAGCTGGGCGGGCCCGGAGCGGCAGGGGCGCCTGGGAGGGAGCTGCACGTCCCTGGAGCTCCCGGTGGGGGCGGGCGCCCACCTGGCCGGGGATGCTGCAGGGGGCTCTTGCTCAGGGACGGGTTAACCGGGCGCTTTCAGAGCTGGCTCCCCGGAGTCGGGGCCCGGGGGGAGGGCGTCTCGGTTTACAAAGGTTCTGTTAGGAAAATTAACCAATAAATAAATCTATGCGATTCAGGCTCCCCAGTCTTTTTTCTGCCATGTTGTACCGACCGCCTTCCTCTGGGGGGCGCCAGAGAACTCCAAATACTGAGCTCACCCGCCAAAGGACCGAGGCTTCGGCCTCGGTGGTTCTAGTAATGAGCGGGTGCGCCTGCGCAGCGAAGCTCCTGCAATTGGACGGACTGGTGGGCGTGTGTTCCTACCATGTCTACTGAGGGCAGCGAGGGTGGCCTTCCAAGGGAGGGCGGAAGTCCCGCCTCCGGGACGGCTACGTCCGGCTGTTCCGCGGAGCTGGCCCCACGTGGCCTGAGAGGGTCTAGGGACTTGTGGTCCCCAGCTGGTTCTGCGCGAACCCCGGGCGAGGGGCGGAGAGAGGGGGGAAGCGAGGTCACGTGGCCCTAGGGACTGTCTCCGAATTCCATTTTGGGGGCTGGGGAGCCCCTCCAAGGCCCCCTCCCGCAGCCCGCGGCTCTCCGAGGAAGAAGGGCTTCCGGCCCCACTGAAACCTCCCAATCCCTCCCGCCGTTCCCCGGGGGCCCCTGGTCTCCGGTCCCACGTAATCCCGGCGGGATTTTCCCGCCCTTCTGCGGCGGTGACAGACAGCCCGGGGCCGGGCCCCGGGGAGCTGGGGGGAGGGGCGGGCAGGGGCGCACATCTGAATACGGCTAAAGACCAGCGTCCAAAGCGGGATCTCGGGACTGCAGAGCGGGCGGGGGCGGGGGCGGGGGCGGGACACAAATTGGCTCTTTAAGGAAAGCAGCTGTTCGGGGATCCCGGGCTCGTGGTGATGGGGGTCCTCAGACTGGGCGACCCTCCGTCCCGTCCGAATCCTGTCCCCGCCCAGGCTCTCACCCTTCAACCTTCCGATGTCCCCCATTCCCCTCCCCCCGTTCTTCCCCTTTTGGACAGCTCCCGGGGGCCCTGCCCCCCCTCAGACCTCCCCCCGCTCCCTGAGCTCTCCCTGCTTCTCCGGGCCCCGGGTGCCCGTCCCCACGCCTGCCCGGGATGCACAAGGCAGTGCCGCCTGACAGACAGGCAGCTGCCACTAGGCGCTGTGCCGGGCTCTCGGGACGCCACGAAGCAGACAGCGTCCTCGCCCTCCCAGGAATCGGAAAACCACGGGGAGGGAACCACGGGGCTCGAGTTCAAATTCGGACTCTGCCATCTGCGGAGACCTTGGCAAGTCTTGCATCGTAGGACCACAGCTTTGAGCTGGAAGAGACCTCTGGGTCTCCCAGTCCACCCACCCATTTCACTAACGGGGAAACTGAGGCGGAGAGGTTCGGCGATGTCTGAGGCAGGGTTGGAAGTTGCTCTTCCCGACTCCAAGTTCCCCTTAACTGCTCTGGGCCTCCGTTTCCCCGTCCGCGAAAGGAGGCAGCAGGGCTCCACGAGGCGGCCTTCGGGGCCCCTTGTGCCTCTACACTTCGGATTCTAAGAGCGGATTCTGATTTCACGATGTGCTGCTAGCCGGGCGCTTCTCCAGCGCGGAGCGATAGTTTGGAAGGCTGCCGGAAAGCCCGGGTTCGAAAGTTCCCGCGGGCAGCTGCTTCCCCCTTCCTGGGACTCAGTTTCCTCATCTGTAAACAAGCGGTCCGGCCGCCCTGACTTTTAGTCCGTCCCTCTAGCCTTGGAATCTCTGCCCCCGCCGCCCTAGCGGGTCCCTCTCTGACCCGAGCCTTGCAACGGGGGGGGGGAGCAGCGCCGGGAGAACACGGACTCCCGGGACCTCCGAGGCCCCTTCTGGGGTTAAACGCAGAAGAGCAGAGGGAGGGCGGAGGGCACGCGAGGGACTGTGGGGGGGACTAGAGGGAGGGCGGGGGAGTGGCCGCCGCGTCCGGGCCGGCCCGTAGGTGGGGCGGGGCGGGGCCTCGGGCTCCCCGCCTCCTTCCACGTCTGGGCCCCCACGTGCGTGTGTGAGAGTGTTTGCGCGCGCGTTCGGCCGCCGTGTAATTTGCTGACGCTCCCCGGCCGGGCCGGAGAGAACGTCCTTCAGGGCCGGGGCCGGTGACCAGCCCCGCGGCCGCCCGCTCCCCGCGCACCATGCCGGAGCCTGCCCGAGATGCCCAGCCCGACCTCTACCGCGACACGTGGGTGCGCTACCTGGGTGAGCGCGCGCCGCCGGGGCCGGGCGGGGGGCGCGGAGGGAGCCGCGGGGCGGGGGGCGCGGAGGGGGAGGCGGGGCCGCGGCTCCGGGTGACATTGCGCTGCCCCCGCCCCTCCCCGGCTGCCCAATGACCTCCAGGTGCGACGGCCGCCGACACCGGCCGCTGGCCACCTGGAGGTCGTCTGGCCTCTGGGGGCCGGGCTGTGAGGTGCCTTCCACGTCTGTGACGCTGGGTGTTTGTCTCTGCCGTTCTAAGGGTCTGCGCGCCAGGCTCTGCAGGGCTAAGGGTCTGGGTCTCAAGGTCCTTCTGGTTCTGAGGTTCCGTGTCTCGCGGTCTCAGCCTTTTGCCCATTTCTGGGCCAGCCCTGCGTCCTTGAGTGAGAAAGACTCCTCTTCCCGAGTCCAGATGCAGCTCAGACACTCACTAGCTGGGGGCCCCCGGGCAAGTCGTGTCAGCCCGTCTGCCTCGGTTTCCTTCTCTGTACAATGAGCCGGAGAAGGCAATGGCCGAATCTCTGCCAAGAAAAGCCCAAGAGGAGACTTGAGGCGGCTGAAAGACTGGACAGAGCCCCTTCTCCCTTGCAGGTTATGCTAATGAAGTGGGAGAGGCCTTCAGAGCCATTGTGCCCACGTCGCTGGTGTGGCTGAGTTACGGCGTGGCCAGCTCCTACGTGGTGGCCGACGCTGTGGACAAGGGCAAGAAGGCCGGAGCTGTGCGTACGGGGGGGGGGGGGGGTTCTCTGATGGGGCTCAGCCCTTTTCACCCCACGGGTCCCCAGATGTGGTACAGCCTGTGGACATTTCTCCCACCCCCCTCCAAATCCCTGGGGTGGTATGGCCTCCCAACCTCATTCCCTCACTCCCCTGGGAGCGTCCCTCTTAAAGTGATACGCTCCCCCCTTTGAAAGCAGACCCTCCCCCTTTTTAGTGCTGTAGCCCCCTCCCCACCCCCCCCCCCCCCAAGATGGGTCCCCTTTGAGATGCTTCCGCGGCTTGGAATTTCCTATTCGGTTTTCCCTACAGGCCGCGAGCCCAGAGACAAGCAAGACCACCAAGATGGCGGTGGCCGTGGTGGACACCTTCGTCTGGCAGGCGCTGGCCTCCGTGGCCATCCCGGGCTTCACCATTAACCGCCTGTGTGCCGCTTCTCTCTACGTCCTGGGCAGAGCCACCCGCTGGCCCCTGGCAGCCCGCAAGTGGACGACCACGGCTGTGGGACTCCTGGCCATTCCCGTCATCATCCACCCCATCGACAGGTACTCACAGTCCCTCACCACGGGTGCCCGAAACCCGTCTGCCACCTTTAGAGATCCATGGGCCGGGAGCTGAGGATTAGGATACCAGCCAGGGGAAGGGGCCAGCCCAGGCCGAGAGCGGAGCGGAGGCCCAGGGAGGAGGCAGCTGAGTCACCCTGGGGAAAACCTGAGAGCAGCACGGAGGAGGAGGAGGGTCCTAGGGGGCCACTGAAGATGGTTGGATAGGGGTCCCAAGGGCAGATCTGTGTCGAAGAGACTCTGGGAGCCGTGAGAGACTGGGAAGGGTGAGAGAAGGCAGGGAGGGCAGGGGTGAGAGCAGAGAGAGGATGGAGGTGAAATAGGAGATGTAGAAATGTGCAGGCTCTAGGCAAGGGGATGAGGGAGAGGGAAGAATCCAGGAGGGTGCCGGAGTATAAGCCCGGGAGTCTGGAGGCTGCTGGGGGGACAGAAAGGGGACGCGTCCGTGCACGGGTAAAGGTCCTGAGTGCCCAGTTAGATGCTCAGTAGGCACATGGTGGGACAGGGCCTGTGCCCAGGGGAGACACCGAGGCTGGGTGTGACGGGTAACTGTGGGGCTGCCGAGGGCCCAAGAAGGGTCACAAAGCGCTCATCACTTCCGTCTGGTCCTGAGCTTTGCCTGCTGGACAGGAGCCTGGGTCTCAGGCAGGCCTCACTGGCAGGGCTGGGGTTATTTCTGGGCCTTGTGGTTTGAGATAAGAAGTCTGGAGAGCGGCCAGAGGCAGCAATGAGGGTGATAAGGGCTCTGGGACGTTGATGGGGAGCTGGGTTGAAGGAACTGGTCATATTAGCCAGGAGGAGGCTCGGAAGGACTCGTGGAGAAGGATTAGTCCTACTGGGCCCCAGAATGAAGAGCCACTGGGGGCTTGTCACAAGAAGCCCATTTAGGACAGACATCAGGGGGAAAGTCTCCTAGCCACATGCTTTGCCCTCCATTGGAAGGGGATGTCTCTTGGAGTGAGGCACCTTGGTAGTATGTTGTTTTTCTACTTTTTTTGAGTTTTTTTGGTAGATACACAGAAGTGATTTGCTGTGTCCTCCAGTTCATTTTACAGATGAGGAAACTGAGGCTAACAGGGTAAAATGACTTGACTAAGGTCACTCAGCAAGAATGTGTCTGAGTTTCAATTTGAACTGGAGTCTTCCTAAAGTGCTTTGATCCTTAGAGAACCACCTAGCTGCTAGATGGTGCATGTGATAGAATCATGGATTCTATCTACTTGGAGAATCAAGTTGGAGTCAGGAAGACTGGGATTCGGAATAGGGTGAAATGACTTGACTAAGGTCACACAGCAAGGCTGTGTCTGAGTCTGGATTTGAACTCGGTCTCCCCGAGGTGCTCCCTGCCTTATAGCACCAGCTGGGTGCAGTAGATGGAATCATGTGAAACTTGGAGTGGGGAAGACCCGATTCAGAGTCTGCTTCTGCTATTACTGGGCAAGTTCACTTTTCAGTTTCCTCCTCTGTACAGAGGGGGTGGGGTGGGGTTAGACTTTCCCCTCCACCCAAAGCGACCTCTAAGGAGGCTGCTGTCCCTCCCACCTCTCCTGAGCTTCCTGCTCACTCCAACCCTGCCTCGGTGTCCCCCCCAGGTCAGTGGACTTCCTGATGGACTCCAGCCTACGGAAGATCTACCCTTCCCAAGAGAAGCCCAGCTCTGCTTGATGCATCTGCCCCGTCTTGGACCAGCCCCGCCCGCATGCCACCTGACATCCCATCCTCCTGGGGGACGACGCCCCCGGAAACCTCCAGCGGGGGCCGGGCCCGCAGCCCTTGACTGTTAGAGCTCGGTGGACCCCGGAGATCATCTCATTCATGCCCCTCACTTGATGGAGGACGGTGACGGCCAGGGTGGAGGGAAGAACATGGCCCTTCCTTATACTGTGAAGTCGTGGTGGAGCCGGGTCCTAGGACTGCTGGGTCTGGATTTCTCTCACTCCCCCCCTAAACTGACACTGTAAAAAGCACATACACACATACACACACACATACACACACACACACACACACACACACACATACACACACACACACCCCTCCTCTCCTGCCCTACCCCAATTTTTTTAAAGCTTTTTGACTTTTACAAAGTACTTCCCTTCCAACAGCTCTGAGAGGGCCCTAGTGCCAGTACCATTAGCTCCGGGCGCTGGATGAAGAAACTGAGGTTCCGAGAGAAAAGCTGATTTGCCCAAAGTTGCTCAGGGAGAATTATGGGAGAGTGCAATAGCAGTCAGATGATCAGGGCCTCTCTTTGGAACAGGGAGGGAGGGAAACCCAGGATACTGTGACCTCATTGTGAAGAGCCAGGAAGACCCCTTCCTCCCATGCCTCTGACCTGGTGAAGACTGCCCAGAGGGGCCTGTGGGTGGCCCTGCAGGATTCTGGGAAGTTGTGACTTCTCTAGGTGATCAATAAACACAAATCATGTCCAGCAGAATTCGTCTTTTCTGTTTCTGGGAGGTGGTGGGGGGGCAGCCCTCTTGTTTCTTCTCCCTTCCTACCCACCCCACCAAGGATGGGGCAGAGAGTCCTGTGTCTGTGGGGACAGAGCAGACACCTGAGGGTGCACAGAGGAGGCTCCTCCTCCCGAAACGTCACCTCTGGGAGTCTGAAAGTGCCCCAATATCTGTGCTAGGAGAGATATGAATATAGAATGTCTGTGGAAGGGCCTTTGGAACAGGGGATGTCAGGGCTGGGAGGGAACTTGGAACAGGGGATGGGAATGACCTTTGAACAAGGAGTATCAGAACTGGGAGAAACCTTAGAATAGGGAGTATAAGAAATGTCAGGGGTAGGCCATGGAAAGTTCCATAGAAGCAGGATTTCAGAATCTGATTAGATGAGATTCTTAACTCCCAGCCATGAACTTTCCTTTTCCTTTTCTTTCCCTTCCCTTTTTCTTTATCTATTTCTACCATTTTGACACTTATTTCAGGCTAATTGCTTTTCTTTATAATCTTTTGTATTTTAAGTTTTATTATAAATATTCTTTTATATTTTCTTGTACTTTAAAATCACTGTTCTGAACGGCTCCATTGGCTTCCCCTGAGGGTCAAAGGGTCCTGGGTCAGAATCCAGAGGAGACGGAGTCCTCCAGCTCAGCCAGGGAAATGCCCTGGCTTCGGTGGGATGTTGGGGGCCGTCCTCTGACCGGGGGAGCTTCTGATTGAAGGTGGGTTTGGGCCGGGCCAGTTTGAGAAGGAAACTCCTATAAGGAGAAGTAAGGGGCCCAGAAACTCCTGTAGAGGGGACAGGGAGCCATAGCTAGAAAGTTGGGAGGGGAGGCAGATTACCTACCTTTCAGCTGCTGGGGCCTCCATCCCTTAGGTGTTGTAGGAAGAGAACATAGACTGGCAAAGCTCAGAGGGATTGTAAAATGACGTAATCTAACTCTGGCATTTTATAGGGGGGGAAGGAAGAGCGACTTACTTGACAAAACTACTTTAAAGCTTCAAAATAGCAGACAAGAGTAGCTGGGTGGTGCAGTGGTTTGTGTATTGGGCTTGGAATCAGGATGACTCATCTCCCTGAATTCAAAGCTGGTCTCAGACACTTTCTAGCTGTGTGTGTGTTCCTGGTCAAGTCACTTAAACTGGCTTACCTCAGTTTCCTTATTTGTAAAGTGAGCTAGAAAAGGAAATGCAAACCACTTCACTGTCTGCAAGGAAGGCCATCTTCCCAGCAGACTTCCCCTATTCTAAGCTCCCTCCCACCTTTCTCCCACCCCAAAATTACTTGTTCTGACACTCCCTGTCCTAAGGCCCCTCCCAGCTCTGATATTCCATATATATCACTTAGATTTGTTGCACTTTAGGCCTGATGATCCTTTATGCCCTCTGACCTCTCTGAGTACCGTAGGGAGGCAAGCACGAGTTATGTCTCTATTTGTGCGATGAGTTCCAGACAAACTCGAGTCACACCATGAATTACTGGGTGCAATGGCCCTGGGAGGAGCCCAGGCTCTTCCATTTTGCCTCCAGCCCTTGCCCAGTCCAGTGTCCTTCTTGGTTCCCCCTTCTTTTGCCCTCCCAGCTGGAGAAAAGCTCAGCAGACAGTGCTGAGATTCAGAATTCTGAGTTGTCAGGTTCTTAGAACCCAGGAGTTTTGGGGGGAAGGGGCTCAAGCCTCAGGCTGTCAGAACACAAGCTATCTGGACCATAAGGGGTTTGGGGTTGGAAGGGCACTTACATACATATACAGCTCAGCATCTCCCACTTGAGAGACCCCTTAGAACATGGAAGGAAGGATGTAGCCGGGAGGGGCACGAGCCCCAGATCCAAAGGGCATGACTTGGGTGGCCACACATCTCTGCAGTCTGCTCTGGAGTCAGGCGGGATGTGGGGCTGGGATTGGGGCATGCCTGAGAAGGGTTCCCCTCCATGGAGAACTTGGCCCGCTGAAGGAGCTCTCCCAGCTGGTGAGCCCAGGCTGCTTGGCTGAAATGACTTGATGGGCGGTAAGGTTTTTAGGGGAAGTTGAGACAGCCAACCAAAGCTGCCATCTAGCCCAAAATAAGTCTTACTGGTGCTCTCGAGTGACTTCTTAAAATGTTAACGGTTTGGTAATAAGATACACAAGGGCAACAATTACAGAGAAAGGGGCCATGGGAAATACTTAGGATGCCCTAGAGATCTGGGAATTATTTTTTCCTTGGACACGGCATCAATAAGACCTGCTCAAGTCATTTTCAGTCATGTCTTCATCTCCATAACTCCATCTGAGGCTTTCCTAGCAAAGATACTGGAGGGGTGGCCATTTCCTTCTCTAGCTCATTTTATAGATGAGGAAACTGAGGCAGACTGAGTTAAGTGTCAGGGTCCCTGGATGGCAGGAGGAAAAATGGTAGAAAAATAGATAAGAGAATAGTCACTAGGAACATCAGTGAAAGCTTTTTCCTGGGGACACACGGGGAAAGATTTCCACTTCAGCCTTTCTGATTTCAATCAACAGCCAGATTTAAAGCTGAGAAGGGGCTTAGAACAAAGGTTCAAAAGTGAAAGGGGCAACAGAGGCCGTCCAGTCTCTCATCCTGTGGATGGGAGAATCAGAACCGGGAGCAGCTCCCTGTCCAAGGCCACCCGGAAAATTCGGGGCAGAACTGGGGCTACTCTTCCTTCCACCTGCCTCTGAATGTGATCGAGGTCATTCATCTCCAAGTGGAATAATAGACACATCTCTCTCTCCCTCCCTCCCTCCAATAGATCCATCTCTCCCTCCCTCCCTCCCTCCCTCCCTGCCTCCCAATAGATCCATATCTCCCTCTCTCCTCCCTCCCTCCCTCCAATAGATCCATCTCTCTCTCCCTCCCTCCCTCCCTTCCAATAGATCCATCTCTCTCCTTTCCCTCCCTCCCAATAGAGCCATCTCTCTCTCCTTCCTTCCCTCCAATAGATCCATCTCTCTCCTTCCCTCCCTGCCTCCCAATAGATCCATCTCTCTCTCCCTCCCTCCCTCCCTTCCAATAGATCCATCTCTCTCCTTCTTTCCCTCCCTCCCAATAGAGCCATCTCTCTCTCCTTCCTTCCCTCCAATAGATCCATCTCTCTCTCCTTCCTCCCCTCCCTTTCTTTCTTCTAGGAGGCTTGGGTACACCCGCTGTCAAGGTCACTGCTAACTCCACCAATGTCATCCGGGCTCTAAGCTCCAGGTGGAATTCCAGGGCCCCGTGACTTCCAGCAGCCCCTGCGGACACCCGTGTGGCCTCCCCTGGCCCGGCCCTGAGCCAGCCCCTCCGGCGTTACACCGTTCTCAGGAACTATGAGTATTGTTACCCAGGGCTGTGTTAGGGAGGAGAGTTCTGATGTGAAAATACGGGAGGGTCTGTTGATAGAAGAGGGAGATCTGTATCAGGGACAATAATAAATGATCAGCCCACAGCGAGGGAAAAAACTGATTCCTCCAGCTGGAAATTTTCAGAGCAGAGACTAACCTGATGGTTCCAAGCTTGTAACCGCTGGATTAGCTTGATTTTGTAGTCTCTGCTGCTGGTTGATGGGACTTGTTGTAAGGAAACATCAGTCACAAAGCCAGTCAGTCTATAAAGCCTCTCACCACAGTACCAAAGTCTAAGCACAGGAGCCCAGGAGGTAGAAATGTGGAAGGGGAGGGCTCTTGCTCATTACTCCCCTCCCCCAGTTTTGTTTTGGGGTTCATTATTTCTCTTCTTTCTGATAGATCAAGAAGGTGGCCCCAGGGAGACTGTGAACATGTCCTGGAGATATGCTTGAGCAAGCTAAATATAGTTTGGGATCAAAGGTAGAGATGCACTAGGAACTCCAGCAGGACGTGTTCCGGGTCTGATTGTCACAGGGAGAAAGGTCGGGTACAGGTTCTAAATCTCGGTGGGCATCTGCTCCCTACAGCTTCATTCTCCTGGACTGTCAGATGGAAGGGACCTAGAGAAGACCCCTCCTGATCCCTGTAATTGACACCTAAGGGTGAGACTCAGTAGGTTAGTCAGTTGGGAGTGGAGTCAGATTTCAACTCAGTGTCTCCTGGCTCCCCGACAGAACTGTTTCTTCCTAGATGGGCCTGTGTGGAGAAGCTGGTGGTGATGGGAGAGCTTGTTTCTAGATTATTCATATATTCTTATAGCTAGAGAGTCTTATTGGCAGCCCCTTGGGCTTTGCCCTTGAGCAACCACCCTCTCTGGAGAGAGGTCAGGACCTTTCTCCTATCAGAAAACATTGTGTGCCTGAGGAAATGTGAATTGTAAGGACGCCTTTGGTCTTGGTTCAGAAGATTTGGGTGCAGGTGCAACTCTGCTGGACGGTATTAGGAAAGTCGCTTTCTTTCTCCCTTCTTTAAAATGGTCAGTGTTCTCTAGGGTCTCTTCCAACTCTGACAGTCTAGGAGAATGGAGTCGTAGGGTGCAGATGCCCACGGGGATTTAGAGCCTCTAACCAACAGTCCCTGTTCTCCCTCCTTTCCTGGGGCTTGCAGCCTTCTCCCTAAAGGACTCTTTGGAGTTATTACTGATGGGATGCTTCCTGCCCCTGTTTGATTTCTTCTAATTTAGGTGTTTTGTGGATGGCTCCTGATTCCTACCTCGAGCGTCCCCAGAGACTCTTGCTACTCTCCCTAAAACTAGACCTATTCACCGAACTAGACTCAGATGTGAGTGAGGACTCTTTTTGCCTTGAAACTAGATACTTTCCTGAGCTTTACTTCCCTAGATGTGCAAGGAAGCTGAATAATTTTTGTTTTGCTTTTTACTTAAAAACAAATTTTATTTTTACATCATTATTATCCTCATTTTACAACTGAGGGAACTGAGATAGAGGTTAAGTGATTTACACAGGTTCATATAGCTAAGTGTCTGAGGTTGGATTTGAACTCTCTTCCTTTTTTTTTTTTTCATTTGGGGTTAAGTGACTTGCCCAGGGTTACACAGTCAGGAAGTGTTAAGTGTCTGAGGTCAAATTTGAACTCAGGTCCTCCTGACTTCATGGCTGGTGCTCACTGCATCACCTAGTTGCCCCTTAAACTCTCTTCCTATTTCCAGATACAGGATCTATCTACTCTGCCAACTAGCTACCTCTAATAAGTATTAATTAATTAATTAAGTACCTACCATATGCCAGGGACTGAGCCAAGTTGAGGAAAGGGAGGAGACAAAAAAGGGATAAAAATATGCAGTACACTTCATTCTATTCCAGTTCCCTACCATTCTTCCAAGAAAAAAGAATGTCTTATTATTGTCGTGCCTGGCTTCTTTTTGGAATTCTTTCATTTACATTGTTGTAATCATTATGTTATATATATTATTTTATTATTATTCTTTTGGTTTCTCTTATTTCCCTCTGGATCAGTTGATCCAAATTTAGGAACTAGAATTTAGTCTACTGTATCTCTCCTCCCTCTGCCTTCCCCCATAAAACCAGCCCTCTTAGTTTTAGTTCAATATTTTTCTTACTTTTAATTTTATTCATTTCTCTTTTGATTTTTTTATTCATTTCTCTTTTTTCTGGTTCTTTTAGTTGTGTGTCCAATTCATTGATCTCTTCTTTTTCTATTTTATTCACACGAGCGTCTAGAGATATAAAATTTCCCCTAAGAACTTTGACTGCATCTCATAAGTTTCGTATGTTGCCTCGTTGTTATCTGAAATTTTGATTGTTTCTATGATTTGTTTGTTTGACCCATTTATTCTTTAGGATTATGTTGTTGAATTTCCATTTAGTTTTTAGATTATCTTTCCATGACCCTTTATTACATGTAATTTTTTTATTGCATCATGACCTGAAAGAGATGCATTTAATATTTCTGCCTTTCCACATTTAATTGTGAGATTTTATGCCTTAATCTATGGCCAATTTTTGTGGTGGTACCATGTACTGGTGGGGGGAATAAAAGTATATTCTTTCCCCATTTCCATTTCCAAAAGGCTATTTTCCATTTCCAAATGGAAATGGAAAAGCCCATTTCCAAAGGGCTATTACATGTAAATCTTCTAAAAGTTTATTCACTTCCACAACACCTTTCTTATATATTTTGTGGTTAGATTTATCTAGTTATGGGAGGGGAAGGTTGAGGTTCCTCACTAGTATAGTTTTGCTGTTTATTTCTTCCTGTACTTACTTAATTACATAAAGAATTTGGATGTTATACCATATCTTTTAGCAAAATGTAGCTTCCTTTCTTAACTCTTTTAGTTAGATCTATTTTTGCTTTTGCTTTGTCTGAGATCAGGATTGTCACTCCAGCCTTTTTTTTTTTAACTACAATTTCCTGTGAGTTTCTTGTAAACAACATATTGTAAGTTTCTGGTTTTTTTTAATCCATTTTGCTGTCTACTTCTGTTTTATGGGAGAGTTCATCCCATTCACATTCACAGTTATGAATACCATTTATATATTTCCCTCCATTCTACTTTCTCCCCTGTTTATATTCTCCTCTCTCTTTTCACCCTGTCCCTCCTCACGGGTGCTTTTCTTCTGACCACCACCTCCCTCAATGTCCTGCCTTCTAACAGCCCCCTTTCCTTTTCTTTTTTCTTTCTCCTCTTATTTTCCTACAGGGTGAGATAAATTTCTATATTCAACTGACTTTGTATGTTTATTCCCTCTTTGAGCCAAATCTGATGAAATTAAGCTTCAAACACTCATCTCCCTCCCTTCTTTTCCTTTACTAAAATAGGTCTTTTGTGCCTCTTCATGTGAGCTAATTAGTCTCATTTTACCCCCCCTCCTTTCCTCTTCTCCCAGTACAATCCTTTTTATTTTTGTATCTCAATGTCCTTTTTAATATCATCACATCGAAGTCAACTTATTCCCACAACCTTCTGTCTATGTACCCCTTGTAACTGCCCTCACAAAGATACAATTCTCCAGAGTTACAAAGTATTATTTTCTCACAGACAGATATAAACAGTTTAACCTTTAAATAACATCTTGTTTTTCTTCTTTCACATTTATCTTTTTATGCTTCTCTTGAGTCTTATAATTGAAGGTCGAATTTTTTGTTCAGCTCTGATCTTTTCATCAGATATGATTGAAAGCTCTCTATTTCTTTGATTCTCCTCCCCCCACCCCCACCATCTTTTCCCCTGAAAGATTACGTTCTGTTTTGCTAAATAGTTGATTTTTTATTATAATCCAAACTCCTTTGCCTTCGGAACATCGTATTCCAGGCTCTCTGATCCTTTAATGTGGAATCTGCTAAGTCCTAGAGAATCCTGACTATGGCTTCTTGAGATATGAATTGTTTCTTTCTGGATTCTTGCACTATCTTCTCCTTGACGTGATAATTCTGGAATCTTGCTGCAATCTTTCTTGGAGTTTTCATTTTGGGATCTCTTTCAGGAGGTGATCAGTGGATTTCTTCGGGGAGTTTTGCCTTCTGGTTCTAGGATATCAGAGCAATTTTTCTTGATCCTTTTTTGCTGTCTAGGTTCTTTTTTTGATCATGGCTTTCAGGTAATCAGATAATTCTTAAATTACCTCTGGAGGAGCTGTTTTTCAGCTTGTTTTCTTTTATTTTTTTTTATTCTTTTGATTTTTTTTGACTGATTCTTGATGTATCAGAGTCATTAGCTTCCACTTGCCCAATTCTAATTTTTAAGAAATAATTTTCTTCAGTTAGCTTTTGCACCTCTGTTTCCATTTGACCAATTCTACTTTTAAAGAAGTTGTTTCCTTCAGTAGACATTTCCCCCATTTTATTAATTCTATTTCTTAAGGAGTTGTTTACTTCCTTTTCCAAGTTGTTGACTTTTTCTTTTTCATAATTTTCCTGTATAGCTCTCATTTCTTTTCCTAATTTTTCTTCTACCTCTCTTACTTGATTTTTTCTTCTTTTTTTTTCTTAGCAAGACAACTGGGGTAAGTGACTTGCCTAGTGTCACACAGCTAGTAAGTATTAAATAAATATCTGAGGCCACATTTGAACTCAAAGGTCCTCCTGACTGCAGAGCTGGTGTGCTATCTACTGTGTAATCTAGCTGCCCTTCTTACTTAATGCAGAGGGCCTCAGATAGTGGGGAACTTGAGTTCTCAGGAAGGGAGAGAGCACCAAAGGGAGGTGGTCACGCCCTCCTTAACTTCTCAGGAAAAGTGAGAGCACCAAAGGGAGGTGGTCACGCCCTCCTTAACTTCTCAGGAAAGGTGAGAGCACCAAAGGGAGGTGAGCCAAACCAGACATTGTCAGCAGGTTCCCTCTGGGCTAAAGGGTCTTATACCTTTCCCAGAGTTCCCCCATTATCTGCGGCCCTCTACAACTTAATTTTGAAAATCCTTTTTGAGCTCTTCCAAGAAAGACTTTTGATCTTGAAACTAGTTCATATCTCTCTTTGAGGGGTGGCATTTTCCATTGCTGTCCCCTTTGAGTTTGTGTTTTGATCTTCCTTCTCAGCATAGTAGCTTTCTGTGCTCAGGGTTCTTTTCTGTTTCTTATTTTTTTTTAAAGTGTATTTCATGTCTTTTACAGTTGAGCCTGTTCCTAGGGCACAGGAGGCTGTCCTAAGATCTTGTGCTAGAGGCCAGGGACCTGATCACTGGCTTTCCATGCCAGGGCTTGTGGCCTGCCCACACTAGGGTGGCCCAGCTTAGTTGCACCTTTTGTGCCAGGGTTCTGGGTCTTCTGTGATGAGGCTGGAGGCCTCCCAGCTGGCCTGCTGAGCCAGAATCAAGGGGAATCCCTGTTTGATCTGTGTTGTGGCTAAGAGCCTCCTGTTGGCTTGTCCAGACACCACCTGGACTGTTGCTCCCCAAGTGAGACAGACCTTTCCTGAAGTCCTTAAAATAAATTATCTTAAGCTGGAAAATTCTTTCCCTTTGTCTTTTTGTAGATTCAGTTGTTGCAAAACCCATTTAAAGGCTTGATTTAACATTGTTCCTGAGGGAAACTGGCTTCTCTCTGCCATCTTGGCTCTTCTAAGAACAATATTTTTTAATATTTGAAGGAAATGTTAAAATTTCACTTGGAGCTAAGTGACAATACAGATGCGATCTTCCCTCCCTCCCAAACGAAATTTCCCCTCACAGATCTACTGTGGATCCCTTAGGGAGACTCCTCCTCACTGTACAGGATCAAGTCTGCATATTGGGCCCATCTGAACAGGTAGATCTGGGCCCTCCCGGAGCCATGCTCAGTACTTCTCCCCCCTCACACTTGGGTCCTGTCCTGCAGGTTGATCTTCAATGCCATCTGGTCGTGTGGGACCCCAGAGTCCCCTCTGACAGCGTGAAGAAGGCCTGCTCCTTCCACGGAGAGACAAACAGGTAAAGGAGGATTGGATTCCATGGGACCAATAAAAAAGTTAGGGGTTAGAGGGAAGGGAGGAGGAAGGTGACAGTGGAAGGGAATGGGGCAGATGCTCTGAGGTAATGGGGGCTGAAAGTGATGGAGAAGTAAGGGGGGCCTCTGCCTTTCAGAGTTTGGTTAGTTAGTCTTGTCCAAGTCAATCCAGTGGTACTAAAGGCAGACTTCCCTGGTCTTCACTCTTCCCCTGCTCCTAAAAGGCACAAAGAATAAAGGTAAGAGATTGGGGCAAAGGTTATGGACCCTCATGGAAAATCCGAGCCAGCAATCTGCTTAAATCCTGACTCTAAACTGGGCTGGACCCCTGAAAGGTTACAGTCCAGAGGGACCGGGGGTTCTAGATCTGGGGTTAGGAAGGGCTCAAGAGGTCATTGCATTCAAGCCCCTCATTTTACAGAAGAGAGAGTTCTAGAGAGAGGTGGCGGTTGACTATGGGTCATATATAATTGTCTGACAGAATTTGAACCTAGATCTTCCTGCCTCCCAGACCCGGGCCCTATAGTTGTGCTCTCAGTGTATAGGTGCCCCCTGCCTGCATCTCCTTGGTCTTGGAGGGAGCACTAGAGAATGCTAGGGATAGGAAGGGGGCTTAATTCTCACTGAGTCCTTGTTTTAGAAGAGGAGTCAGACTCCCAGAGAGGAGAAGGGCCTCAGAGTCAGAGAGGGGCCTAGTGACTGAGTCCTGCCCTGCCCGGACCTCGGAGGGAGCTGGCCTAAGGCTTGTACCAGAGGAATCCCTGCTAGGATATGCTTGGGATGAGGGTGGGGCTGTCCTGCCGGACTGAAGACAACCAGTGAAAGGGAGGAGGGAGGGAGCTCACACCTCCAGAGGCAGCTGATTGTATATTTTGTAAAGCCTGGCACATAACAGGAATACTTAAGTATTCCTCCCTCTCTCCCTCCCTTCCTCCCTCCCTTCTTTCCTTCCTCCCTCCTCTCCTCCCTCCTTCCTTTCCTTCCTTCCTTCCTTCCTTCCTTCCTTCCTTCCTTCCTTCCTTCCTTCCTTCCTTCCTTCCTTCCTTCCTTCCTTCCTTCCTTCCTTCCTTCTTTCCTCCCCTCCTTCCTTCTTTCCTCCCCTCCTTCCTTCCTTCCTTCCCTCCCTTCCTTCCTTCCCTCCCTCCCTCCCTCCCTCCTTCCTTCCTTCCCTCCCTCCTTCCTTCCTTCCCTCCCTCCTTCCTTCCCTCCCTCCTTCCTTTCTTCCCTCCCTCCTTCCTTCCCTCCCTCCTTCCTTCCCTCCCTCCCTCCTTCCTTCCCTCCCTCCTTCCTTCCCTCCCTCCCTCCCTTCCTCCTTCCTTCCTTCCTTCCTTCCTTCCCTCCCTCCCTCCTTCCTTCCCTCCCTCCCTCCCTCCCTCCCTCCCTCCCTCCCTTCCTCCTTCCTTCCTTCCTTCCTTCCTTCCCTCCCTCCCTCCTTCCTTCCTTCCTTCCCTCCCTCCCTCCCTCCCTTCCCTCCCTCCCTCCCTCCTTCCTTCCTTCCCTCCCTCCTTCCCTCCCTCCCTCCCTCCCTCCTTCCTTCCTTCCTTCCTTCCTTCCTTCCTTCCTTCCTTCCTTCCTTCCTTCCTTCCCTCCCTCCCTCCTTCCTTCCTTCCTTCCTTCCTTCCTTCCCTCCCTCCCTCCCTCCTTCCTTCCTTCCTTCCTTCCTTCCTTCCTTCCTTCCTTCCTTCCTTCCCTCCCTCCCTCCCTCCTTCCTTCCTTCCTTCCTTCCTTCCTTCCTTCCTTCCCTCCCTCTTTCCTTCCTTCCTTCCTTCCTTCCTTCCTTCCTTCCTTCCTTCCTTCCTTCCTTCCTTCCCTCCCTCCCTCCCTCCTTCCTTCCTTCCTTCCTTCCTTCCTTCCTTCCCTCCCTCTTTCCTTCCTTCCTTCCTTCCTTCCTTCCTTCCTTCCTTCCTTCCTTCCTTCCTTCCTTCCTTCCTTCCTTCCTCCTCCCTCCCTCCTTTCCCCTTTTCCTTCCTTCCTTCCTTCCTTCCTTCCTTCCTTCCTTCCTTCCTTCCTTCCTTCCTTCCTTCCTTCCTTCCTTCCTTCCTTCCTTCCTTCCATTAGACTGTATCAAACCAAAGCTCTCCAGAGCCCTTGGGCTGACCTCATGGTTGTGAAACCTGGACAATCCACCAGAAAACTGAATCGCTTCCATCTGAATTTTCTTAGGAAGATCCCGAAGATCTGGCAGGATCAGGTACCAGCCCCGGAGGTCCTTTTTGGACTAAACTGGCCAGCGTTCCGACTCTACCGCAAAGAGCACAACTCCATTGTCTGGCCATTGTTCAAATGTCAAACGTACGCTTTTCTACTAGATTATTTTATGGAGAACTCCCACAGGTCAAGCGCTCACAAGGTGGTTAGAAAGGTCTCTCATAAGAGCTTTAGAATCGATCATATGACACGAGAGACCCTGGCCCAGGACCACCCAGCATGGCGGGCCCTCCTCAGAGAAGGGGCTGTGCTCTGTGAGCAAAGCAGAATTGAATTAGCCTAAAGGAAAGGCAAGATGCACAGAGTTAAGAGAATCCACCCCAAATGTTCATAGGGCCTGTTTGTGTCTGATCTGTGGCGAAGCATCCCAAGCTCGTATGGGTTTGATCGGCCACTCTCGGACACACTGTGACTTGATTCCAATGGACTGATGTCATTTTGATGCTCTTTGAGGATTAAGAACAATAGCCAAAAAGGGCAAAGATCCTGAATCCCTTAGCTTAGAACTCCATTTAAAAATCCATTAAGCTTATTGGAAAATACAGATTATCACTGAGATTTAGAAAAGCTTCGGGATCCCTGGTGATCTTTGCTACTGGATAAGACGCTTCCCAGCCAGTTAAATTTTGTTTAGCCACATAGCCACTGGCTTTTCCTTTTAGTCATATTCTCTCTAAGGAAGACATTAACTCAGGATGAAGTCAAATCCCTACATTTATTCAGAAAAATCATTATAAAATTCAAATAAGGGAAAGAGCAGAGAAATGCTTAATCGGACAGTTCTCACCATTTACAGTGGACAAAGAAACAAAAGGGAGAAACAGAAGATAAAACAGATTCTCCCCAGTTCCAGCTTTTCTCCAGGTAGGTCTAGGTCAGTTTTGTTTTGTTTTGTTTTGTTTTGTTTTTTTGCTGGATGTTTTTTTGCTGGATGTTTTTTGTTTGTTTGTTTTTTGAGAAGCAGAGGGAGGAATCAGTGAAAGACTCTGATTGTTGTAACCTCAGGGTCAGTTTCCCTGAAAAACACTCTCCATTTTCTGTTGCTAAAGCTCCTGCCGTCTCTCTGCCTGACAGATCCAACTTCCCCAGACTGAGGTAATTTTGCCCTTTTGAAACTAAGAGATAATATGACAGGGTGTGCTGGTAAATGTTTAACAGCCAGTTCTGAAGAAAAACAATGTTTACAAGACATACTTTTAAGTTTAAGCAGCATCAATCAATTAGTAAACATTTATTAAGCACCTACTATGTGCCGGGCACTATTAAATGCGGTTTTATAAAATGGGGCAAAAGGCAGCCCTGGCCCTTAAAGAGTTTAAAGTCCAGTGGGGGAGATAACATGCAAACAAATCTATACGAAACAAACGAGATGGAGGATAGGAGGATAGACAGGAAATAATGGAGGGGGGATGAAGAGGGGTTAGGGAATACTTTCTGTAGAAGGGGGGATTTTAATTGGGACTTAAAGGAAGCCAGAGGTCAATAGTCACCCTTAAGGAGAGGCAGTGGTCCAGGCTTGGGGGAAATCAGAGAATATTCCGAGCTGAGGGATGGAGCGTCGTGTTCTGGAACAGATAGGAGGCCGGTGTTGTGGAGCAAAGGGAATGAGGTGTAAGAACACTAGAAAGGACTAGGAAGGACTTTGAATAATAAACATTTTATCCAATAATTTCTTAAGGCCACACAAACCACAAAACAACTTTATTTTTTTCTTTTTGCTAATTTCTGTGGTATAAATTTTTATACTGAAATGAACAATTTGGGGCAGCCGGGTAGTGCAGTGGATAGAGCACCGGCCCTGGAGTCAGAAGGAGTTGAGTTCAAATTTAGCCCTGGATACATGACGCTTACTAGCTGTATGATCTTGGGCAAGTCACTTAACCCTAATTGCCTTGTGGAGGAAGAAAGGAAGGGAGGGAGGAAAGAAGGAAGGGAGAGGTAGAGAGGGGAAAGAAGGAAGGGAGAGAGGGAAAGGAAGGAGAAAGAGGGGGAGAGGGAGGGAGAGCAAGGAACAGAGTGAGAGGAGAGAGAAGAAAAGAGAGGGAAAGAGGAAGAGAGAGGAAGAACATTCATTGGTGGCCCCAATGAATGACCCCTTCCTTCATTGAATGAAGACCTTCCCAAATGGCCTTTAAACTTTGGGGATAGTTCTCATAAGCAATTTTTTTCTTCCATCAAGAGTAGATCCTCCTTCTAGGAATCATCTTCCTTGACTCCCTCCTTCCAGTAATTTTCAGCCCCTCCCGGAATTCTTTCTTCTCAAGGCTAAACATTTCTACTTCCCTTGATTTACCCTCCTCTGCCATGGGTTCAAGGCTTTACATGCTCCTGGCACTCCTAACGTCAATCTCTATCTGGTTCTTCCTAAACTGTGATGTCAGGACTGACCATGAAACTCCAGTTTAGATTGACCAGGATAGAGGGCATGAGGACTCCCACTTCCTTTTTTTGAGAGGCTGAAGATCTAATCAGCTTTCTTGGCAGTCCTATTATGCTGTTGATTTATATTGAGTTTGCAGTCCACTAATACCTCCAGATCTTCTTCGGATAAACTATGTTTAACCAGTTCTACCACTTTATTTGTGAAGTTGACTCCATCCCTCCTCAGATCCTTCTCATCTCTCTTATGTGATTCAGCACAATACCATATGTCCAGATATTGAGGTGGGGAGAGGGAAGACTTCTTTGAGAACCTGATTCTTATTTTTGGTAAGTACATAAGTACCTGGGCCTGGAGAGGAGGAAGCTGGAGATGACTGGGGTAGGGAATAGAGACATCTGGGCTACAACTGCTGTGTTTTGTTTTGTTTTTTCTTAATTATTTAATATTTTCCCCCAGTTACATTTAAAATATATATATATTTATATTTATACATATAAAATATATATTTATACATATAATATATATGATATATATATATTTAAGATTTTTGAGTTCTAGATTCTCTTCCTTATCTCCACCCACAATTAAGAACCCACATGTGAAATTCTGTAAAACATTTCCATAAAAATCAAGTTGTGAAAGAAAAGATAACTCTCCCACCCTAATGAAAATAAAAACCCTCCAAAAAATTAAGTGAAAAAGAAAGAGAGAAATAGCGAATGCTTCAGTCTGTATTCAGACACAAGCAGTTCCTTCTCTGGCTATGGAAAAGATTTTTCATCATACGTCCGTCGGAGTAATTGTGGATGATTGTACTCCTGAGAATAACAAAATCATTTATAGCTGGTCATTCTAGAACATTGCTATTACTTTGTATACAGTTTGTTTGTTTATGGAGGACTTTCCAGGCTTTTTTTTTTCTTTCTGAGAACATCCTGCTCATCATTTCCCAGAGAACAATAATGTTCCACCACAAACACAAACCACAGTTTATTGAGCCATTCCCCAATTGATGGGCATCCCTTCAATTTCCATTTTTTTTTTTTGCTCTGAGAAGAGAGTTGCTATGAATATTTTTGTACTTAAGATTCATTTTCCTTTTTTTTTTCTTTTCTGCTTCCCCCCCCCCCCCAAATCTCTTTTGATATGCATGCCTAGTAGTGGTGCTGTTAGGTTGAATTTGCAGTCCTTTGGAGAAGGGCCATGTTTAATTGCTAGTTCTTTGGGGGGAAATGGTTAATATATTCTCTCTATTCCTCCTTAAGCTATGGATTTCAGAAATTAGAATCAGGATCCCGGGTATGAACCAATTTCTAAAGTATTTTAACTGTGCTGAAAATTTAACCATTGGCTCCCCTAAGCCTGTACAGTTGGCTCTAGGCTACCCTTGTATGAAGCTAACCTGTATTAGCTGGAAATCCTCTGAATTTCCTCTCTGAATCTCAGGCTTCTCATCTGTTAAGTGGGTACAACCTGAGAACATGAGCCATCAATGTGACTCTCCCTTCATTCTCCACTAGAGTTCCTAGGGGAGGGGAGAGCACAGGTGATCCTAGCCTGACCCTTGGTGGTTCAGGTTTGTGTTTTCTGCTTTGAAAGTGACCCTGCTGGCCGTGGGGATGGGATAGCAGGAGCAAGCAGCTTTGTCCAGGAGGCCTCTCTCTCTCTGGGGACTGAGTCAGCCAGTTCTTTTTTTTTTCTCCTTCCTCCATAGGACACTGTGTCCCTGCATCAATTGACAGTGTCCAGGGTGGCCTTACACAGGCAGTTTTCTCAAGGTTCTGGTTATTATACGGTCCGGGCCTTGGGCAGGCTGCCCTGCTGCTGGACCCCAGAGGAAGCATCCAAAGGCCAGAGAGGACCCCCTTCAAGAAGAGCTAGTAGGGCAAGGGGCAGTTAGGTGACACAATAGTGGATAGAGCCCCTAGCCCTGGAGTCAAGAGGATCTGAGTTCAAATCCAGATCCAGACACTTGACACTTCCTAGCTGTGTGACTCTGGGCAAGTCACTTAATTGTCTCAAAAGAAAAAAGGAGGGAGTTGGCTGCTTTGTGGAGGGCCTGGCCATCAGGAGTTGGGAGGATGACGCTGCCCTTGCTCTTTCTGCCCTGCCCCAAGGAGGAGTGCCAGTGGGTGGGCACACAGCTAAGTGACTTTCCTGCCCCCGAAATAAAGCCCTTTTTAGAGGTCTATACCTGCCGCTGCTTCTTCCTTTTTGATTTCCAAGAGTAGGACATGGCTCTAATCGGGATACCTCTGCTCACTTCTTCCTGGCCTCCCTCCTCTTTACTCTCAGGCCTCCATACTCCAGAGGCCCAAATTACCAGCCTGCCACATGGTTCTGCCTCTTTCCAACGCAAAAGCCTGTGGGACTTGAATCCTAAAACTTACTCGTTGTGTTTCCTTGAGCCAGCCACTTTCCCTCCATGGCCTCAGTTTTCCTATCTATAAAATGGAAGGGTTGGACCAAAGGGCCTGTTAGATCTCTTGACTCCATAATATCAGTGTGACTTCCTGACAAAACATAGAAGAAATAGATAGATCACTCCCATTCCCTCCCATCCCAGTATTTTTGGAATGGGGTCACCGAGGGAAGTCACGGGGCCTTTCTCCCCTGCAGAATTTGGGGGAAGCAACATCTCCCAAATGGCTCTGCTTGGAAGACCCGGAGTCAGAGCTTGAAGGAAAGCGAGAAATCGGGGGAGAGGCCCAGAAAGGAAGCAGCCACAGCATGTTCACACACACACAGGATAATTTATTGGTCCACACTCTTGCTGAAAGGGCCCAACCACCGGGCTCACGGGTCTTCCCCTCATCCTCCCTCCCTCCTCCCCTCTTCCCCCGTTGCTTCTCACACTTGCTTCACTTTATTGTTAAAATCCTTTAATACATCAAACATCTCCCTACTGCTTCAGGTGAGCAGCTAACCCTTACTGCTTGTAAATAGAGGAAGGGGCTCTTGGACAAATCCCTTCTCTCTCCTAGCCTCGGTCGTCTTCTATGTAAAAAAGGGAGTTAGACAAGAATTCTCTAATGTCCCTCCCAGCTCCGATCGAAAGCCTCCTCCCACTTCTGACATTTCACGTTCTATCCCGGGCCCCAGCTTTGACATGCTCTGTCTAAAATTCCTACCAGCTCTAATGATCTATGAACTTGATTTTCTACAGAGCTCACGACATTGACTTCCATTTGTATCGCTAAGTCACTAGAGGGCGGTGGTGAGCACTGGCAGACAAAGGATGGGGAAAGGGGAGATAATTAAGGCTGGGCTGCCCAAGAATCCCTTTTTCTGACACTGTATAACTAATTCACCATATTATTTCATCGGTTTAATCTATGCTGGGCTAGCGTGCTAAGCTTGGAAGGTGGAGGGGGGCTTGGGTATCCTGAAGAAGGCCTCATCCTAGGCCCTTCCAGGATGGTTTTCCATGGGACTGTCATGAGAATTCACAAGATCACTCTCCCCTCCATCCTTTTTTCCACAGAAAATTCCCTCCACCCACTCAGGGAGGGCTTCAATAAAGGAGACAGCATACTAAGCATAAAGGAAATCGTTTAAATCAAAGGAAGCCTAAAAAATTAAGATCTGATAGAGAAGATTTTCAAAGGGGAAAGAGGAGTCCTGAGAGAGCGGGCATTTGGCCTGTTCAGAGCAAGGAACCTACAGAGACTCCTTCAAAGTAGGGGTACCCAGTATGATATAGATAAGCCATAGAGATAACCCACGGATGGCCTTAATATAACAGACTGTGCACAACTGGCCTACAGAGGCAACCTGTCCTGACAAGTTAGTTGTTACTAGAGAGGGAATTGACACTATTATTAACCTCTAGAGATAACCAAGAGGACTGATTAGGGGGAATTGGCAGAGGGCAATTGACAGAGAGAAATTGACAAGGGGAATTGGTAAAGGAGAATTGACAGAGAGGAACTGACAAGGGAATTTGCCAGAAGGCAACTGACAGAGAGGAATCGACAAGGGAAATTGCTAGAGGAGAATTGACTGAGGGAAATTGACCTCTTAGTTATCCCACAGAGCCCACCTCTCCCTTCCTCAAAAACTGAGTATAATTAATTCTGCCAGACAAAGCGAGATTAATCTCACAAAGAAAGGACTAAAGGATACAGTCCAAAGAAGAGATTGATTGAATGGATAGAACTACCCCCTAAAGGGGTACTTACCTTTTAGACCCAGCTAAGAAAATCTATAGGGAGAATTGAAGAGTGTAGTTTACCTAGAGAGCTACCCAATGAAGTCATTAACTTCTAGAGATACCAAAGAGAGTCTATGGGGAAACTGACAGCATAGTTTATTGAGGGAGCACCCCTCCCCCAGTATGATGAATCCACAGAGCTCCCCAGTGAACTTCCACGGGCAATGTAATGGGTAATATAATTAATCAAAAGAGGTAAACCGAGAGTATGATTAACTGAGAGACTGCCTCCCTCCAACAGAATTTAGTTAACTTACAGAAGTGACTAATAGGGGATAGTGAATAGGAGGTGCTGAGTCGCCCATTCTCCACTCCTCATTTCCTTTGTCTTTTTTGCCCTTCCCCAACCCTTTTTGTTCCGATGTCTAGACAGGCGTGTACTCCTTGTCATACTTCTGCATTCCCTCATCGGGGAGTAGCACCTCCACGGTGAAGCTGACCTTCTTGGTGTGGACAAAGCTGTAGGTGTTGTCAAACCGCAGGACATCTGTGGGGACAGAGAGATGGGGGGGGGCTGGTAAAAGCAATTAATTATATTCTCCTGAGCTTAAAGAGTTGGGCTGCCCTCGTGATTGTGTTTATTGTTCTCAGTTGAACCAACTTCCTCCTACTGCATTCTCTTCTCCTTGGGAACAGCCCTCCTTTTTCCTGAATCAGTCACCCAACACTGATTCCCACCTGGCTCCTGCCCCAGCCTGGCTTAAGCTGCTCCACAGGGAAGAGGCCCCAGTGTCTGAGCCCGTGTCATTTTCTTGGTACTTGGCAGCCTGTGTGATAATGTGAATATCCACAAAGGAGATGGAGTAGAAAGGAACTTTAGTTGGTTTCCTGCTTGTCACTTACAAGCTTTCTGATTGTGGGTGAGTCACCTCCCCTCTTCCAGCCTTAGTTTCTTCTCTGTAAAATGAAAATAAGATGCCCTTCCCTGACTTTAGAGTCATTGGGAGGGTGGAATTAGATAATGACTATGTAAACTAATGCTAGTTCGTTTCCTAACTAAAATACTAAACATATAACTAAACTTGAACACTAAAAATATAAACTAATATTACTGACCCCAAGGCAAAGAAGTTGCCTTCAGAGTTTCAAGGCATTTAGAATTGGAGTCTCAAGATTATGCGTCACCTAGTTCAATTCCCCTTGTGATATAGATGAGGAAATTGAGGCCTAGAGAAGTTAATATCTTTTCAAGGTCACACAGGGAGGAGAGAAGAAAGGAGAGGGAAGAAGAGAAAAGGAGAGGGGAGAAGAAGAAGGGAGAGGGGAGTGAGAAGAAAAAAGGAGAGGGGGAGAGAGAAGAAAGGAGAGAAAGAGAAAGGAGAAGAGAAAAGAAAAGAGGAGAAAGAAGAGAGGAGAGGAAAGAGTCTGAGAAGGTGGAGGAAAGAGGTAGAGAAACAGACTTACACACTCCAGCCTCAGCGCAGGTAAGGCTCCCATCTTCGGGGACCATATGTGCATTGTATCTCTGGCTGGCAAGCACCTCCGTCATCTCCCCAGCTTTTTGTCGCTCCCCCATCTTGGTCTTTAGGAATACCCCAAAGCCTACATCTGCCCCATCTGACATGAACTGCCACCTGTCACGGAGAAGAGCCAAATTAAACACCCCATGGAAGTGGGCCAGGAGCCTCCGGGTGGGAGAGGCAGGTCCCTCACCTGAGAACGCAGCCAGGGAAGAGGATCTCATACTCCACCTGATGAGAGGAGCCCCTGCTGATCTGTATTGAGTGCTCATACTGGGTCTTTACCTGGTCCCGCACATACATGGATTTGGGAACCTCACCTCCATAGTTGATCTGGAATCAGAGTCTGGAGTGAACAGAATTATGGGTACTACCCTCCTCATTTCCCTTCCCCTTTTCTGTTTTTTCCTTCCCCAACCTGGCCCAGGGCACCATACCTTGGTCACACACTTGGGGTTCCCATCAGGGTCTGTCAAGCTTCCCCCAAATTGTACAGGCAGTTCCTCGGGGCTTATGAGTTTCAGCAAACCTTCCTTCCAGTTGGCTGGGAGAAGGGGAGAAGGAAAAGGCCAGTGGGTTACATCAGGTATGAGTGGGCTGTAGGCTGTTCTCTGTTAGCTCTGTAAATTAACCACTCTGTGGAGAATCTCGGTAGGTTTTCTATCCTGTTTGCTCCTGTTGGTCACTGACAAGGTCACTACATTAGGTTAGGGAGCTTCCTGGACTCGCTGTATATATCTGAGTCTATATCTACTTCCTCCTCCCTGTTGACTCCAATCGGGGAAGAATCAGCCGTATCTCTGGAAGCAGCGATCACAATATGTCACATTCATCCGGCATTTTCCACTCCACAACTTTGAGGGTTTTGGAAGAAGAATTTGAGACTCAGAGGAATTTGTGACATGTTCCCAAGGAAATGTCGCAGACACGAGCGGCCAAGTTATTTCCTTTTTTTTTTTTTTTTAAATCATCCTTGAATAAGTGGATCCCTCACTTACCAGCTGTGTGACCAGCTGTACGTTACTTAACTTGTTTGGAACGAGAAAGTTGAGTTGGAGAATCTCTAAAATCTAGACCGCGGAATCTTAAAAATATTTTCCCTTCCTCCTCGACATCCTCAGCCTAATTTGTTTTTGGAAGCAGGAGGAGGCTGTTTGAGCCCAGATGCCTTGTGTAGCTGCCTAGCAACCAAATGAAAGCAGGTCAGACCAGTGGAGGAGGGCATAGAAGAGAGGGGGACTCAGGGGGGAAAGCCAGAGGTAACAAATGAAGAGCTGACAGTCTATATTTGGAGTATTAGTTCTATGGGATTACATTTATCCTGCTGGATGTTATTAACTACATTTTATCAATCGGTTTTATGAATACTCTGGCTACTAAAGTAAAATTTACAAGGCATCAAGGGGTTCCAAAATCATTTTCACTAGAACAAGGCGGGAGGAGAATGGCCAAACAGATGGGTATTTTTCAAAGATCTGGAGGATTCGGAGGATCACAAGTGCAATCTGGAGACCATACAAGTTAACATCTTAGACTACATGAAGAGAAGTTTTGAGTTCAGGGAAGATCAGGAAAAGGATGGATCCTTCGGTACTCTGTGCTGGGCAGAGCTCATCTGGAGTTCGAGATTCAGTTCTGGCTGCCAAAATTTAGGAGGTCATCGACAAACTGGATGGGTTCCCAAGCAGGGTGGTCAGGATGGGGAAGGATCTAAAGTCCATGGCATATGAGGATGGAGTGAAGGAAGTGTGGGCGTTTAGCCTGAACAAGAGGTATCTTTAGGTCTGTGAAAGACTCATCTGGAGGAGGGAGGGCTGTACTTTGTTCTGCGTGGCTCAAAGAGACAGACCAAGGAGCCGTGGGTGGCAGTTATTACCCTGGGAGAAATTTAGGCTGTCAGGACAAACTTCCTAGTGACGAGAGCTCTCCATAATTAGACCAGGCTTCCTTGGGTGATATTCCCCGCACCACCATTGGAAGGGATTTTTCTCTGTGTCTAGTTTGAACTCTGTGACCTCTGGGTCCCTTTTCCATTCTGAGATGCTGGGATATCGAGACGGGGACCTCTTTAGCTTCAAGATGGCTTCTTGAGTTTTTCTGCCAGGATCACTCACCTCAGCAAGTTTGGAGGCTTTACCACACTCTTTTGGTTCACTTTCTATGCTTATTGTACTTTGTAGGGTATCCCTGCAGGTTCATGGTGCCCTGTCAGGTGCTGCTTCAGGCTAACTCTTGGTTAATCCATCGCAAGTTGACTATAACCTTTTTTGGTTGTTGTTGAGAGAATCCAGTTTCTCCAGCTTGACATGTGAGCTTTCAAAGGTCCTGAGATGGTGGTGAATTGCTATGAGACATACCTGCTCCTCATAGTGCCCAAAGCTCTGGGGAGGAAGTCATTCTTAGTCCGGTTCTTGGGAAAGCCCACAGGACTTGAGGGAGGAGGAGAAAAGAGAGAAGGCAGAGGAAGGGGAGGAAAATAAGGAAGAGGAAGAGGAGAATGAAGAGAGGAAAGGAAAAGAGTGAAGAAGAAAAGAGAGGAGGAAGGAAAAAAGGAAGAGAAGGAAGAAAATGAAGAAGAAGAGGAGAAAGAGGAGGAAGATGAAGAGGAAGGCAGAGCTACTCACTTCCCAGGACGACAATCTTCCTGCGAGTGTCTTCACTCAGGAAGGGTTTCATGAGATTGTAGCCCACAGGGAAGAGTTTGGTGGCTGGAAAGAGAACGTGGAGAGGTTGGATGAGAAGTTTGGCAGCTAGAACCTTGGAGAAAGTGCTGTGCCGGGAATACAACGGCAACCGTGGGCAGCTCCGGGCAGTCAAAGGTAATTAAAAACCATTATGTGTGGCACAGGGTCTGGAGGAGATAGAAAGTTCTATAGAGACACCATCCTGGCCCTCATGGAGCTTCCAGTTTAATAGAGGAGCAGTAGTCTTTATTTCGGGGCCAAGTGTTGTGAAGATGTTCTCCCTCAAGGGACGGTCTATTTGTGTGAGATGGAAATAACAAGTGGAAAAGAATAGGAGAAAGATAAGAGGACAGTGCCAAGGAGAATGGCATTGACCCTCAGGGCAGACTGACTTGATGTTGCAAGCCCTGGATTTATAGTCAGGAGAGCACGGGCTCACACCCTGCCTCCGACACCTGCTAGTTGTGTGAACCTGGACGAGTCACTTAACCACTGTCTGCCTCAACTTCTTCATCTTTAAAATGTTGATAACGAGAGCAGCTTAATCATGTCTCAAAGTTATTATGAGGATAAAAGGAGATATTTGTAAAGCACTTTGTAAACTTTAAAATGCTATTTCTATATGTATGCCTATATGGGATACATATATTTTTTACCATGTTTAACATATATTGGATTACTTGCCATCTAGGAGAGGGGGTGGGGGGAAAGGGGACAAATTGGAACACCAGGTTTTGCAGGGGTCGATGGTGAAAAATTATGCTGCATATGTTTTGAAAATAAAAAGCTTCAATAAAAAGAAAAAGAAATAAATGCTATTTCTTTGATGATGATGATGATGATGATAAGTACCACCTCCTCCAGGAAGCCCTCCCTAAGAGGTTTGGGTGATTTCCCCCTTCCTTAATATCTCACAGCCCTGAGACCTTTCCTGATCCCTCCTCCTCCAGCTCCTCGCATGGCCCCACTGACATTGCCCTGTTCATATTTTGTATCTGCTTTTATTCGTGCGTGTTGTTTCCTTTAATAAACTGGAAATGTCCGAGGACAAGAATTGGTTTGTTTTGGTCAAAGTTACCCCAGGGCCTCCTGACCCAAAGCTGGTTCTTAATTGAAGTGAATTTCAGAATCACAGAATTTGAGCGATGAAAGAGTTCGTTGTTTGGATCCAGTCCATTAGTGAAAGGAATCACCATTATAACATGCCTGGTGACAAGGGGACGTTCATCCTCTAAGGATGAGGAGCTCCTCACTCTCAGGGAGCCCATTCTACCTTGTCACGGCTCTTGTTGTCTGGATCTTTGCGCTGATACCGAGCCTGATTCTGCCTCTTTCTATTCTGCTTCTGGATCTGTCCTTTTGGACTAAATAGAACAATTGAATCAAGACCATGACTTTGGGTGTTTTTCAGAAGAAACTGAAGAAACTCTGGGGTAAAGATGACTTGTCCAAGGTCATCAGACTGGTAAATGAGGGAACCTAGACTTGAACTGGATTTTGTGGTTCCCAGGTCAGCCCGTGAAGAGAGTTGGTAACGGGCTTGCCTGTGGCCCATGAACCCTATCAACAGACAAGTGTTTCTTAAGCATCTACTATGTGCTGTGGCTTGGGCTAAGACAAAAATGACATTATTCCCGTCAATGCCTCTGGGGGGCAGCAGTACTCCTGTCCTGTGCCATGGGTCTCTACAACGCTCTTGTCCTTCTGGGGGCAGGGTGGGACCAGACTTACCCTTTATAATGAGCATGAACTTGAGTCTCTCAGGGTAGTTCTCTTCCAGAAGACTGAAAAACTGTGGAGTCAAGGTGGGTGCCCATTAGAGGCCTCTGTCCCGGGCTTCTGGGCACCCAAGGCCTTCCCTCCATCCCTCCCAATCCAGAAGTTCCAAGAAGCCAGAATAAGGAGGTCTCGGAAGGCCCGGCCTCCCCAAATCTAGGGGCCTCCCCTTCCCCATAACCAGCCCTTTCTGGGGGAAGCCCAGGGAAACCCCTCCCCAAACCCTCTCTATCCCACACTACCCAAATGAGCTCTCTCAGTCTTGTGAGGCACAAGTAAAGGCAGGGAGCGCCAGATGTAACATCGGAGACCCTCAGCTCAAATTCTGTTCCTGCTAAGAATAATTTCGACTCAACTTTTGGACTCTAAGGCCATTTTTCCATCTATGGTGATTGCCTTTCAATCTCGTTTTAGGGCTAAGGAGAAGGACTGGTCTTGTGACTTCACTGTAGATCAGCACCATGATGAAGTGGACAGAGCACTGACGCAGAGTCAATATCCTTGGTTCAAATCTCTTCTTGGAGACCTAGAATTGTGTGGTTGTGGACAACTCCCTTAATTTCAGTGTGCCTCAGTTTCTTCATATGCACATAAGGGAGGGTTTGGACTGTGCTCTGTGGTTCCTTCCAGCCCCGGATCTGCGATCCCAGGTCTCACTTTCTCAGTGAGAAATCTCTTGGAGAATTGTTTAACATTGAAAAGTGAAATGATTTATTCAGGACCTCACAGCCAGGTGGATCTGAAGGAAGATTTGAATCTAGGTGTTCCTGGTTCTGAGGCCATCTCTCTCTCCATGCTCTTCGTCCCATTTTACAGATGAGAACAGTGAAGGCCAGGGGGATGAAGGAGCTTCTCCAAGGTCACGGAAGGTGTCAGAGGCGAGATTTGAAACCAGGTTTTCATTCCAAGCCCAGCTCTCCTGCCCTGCCAAACTCTTCCTCCAGTTAAATAAAAGGATAGGTTTTTTTTTCCGTTCTGAGGCAATTGGGGTTAAATGACTTGGGCCAGGGTCATACAGCTAGAAAGTGTTAAATGTCTGAGGTTAGATTTGAACTCAGGTCCTCCTGACTTCAGAGTTGGTGCTCTATCCACTGCACCACCTAGCTGCCCAGTAAGAGGATTGTTTGGACTCTGCCATAGTTCACGCTCTACTGGCTAAAGGAAATTTGATCCGAGCTCCTAGGGGCCCCATAGCTGGCCTAGCAGGAAGCCTGCCCCCGGCCTGACCCACCTCCTGGTACGTTTCCACCAAGGGCTTCCAAAAGTGCTTCAGCCCCAGCCCCTCACAGTCAAAGATCATCACGATGGTCTCGATCTTCTTCCCAAGCTGCGGAGGGGGAGGGGGGACAAATGAGCTCCTGGGAGGTCTCCACCCGGTGGTGGGGGGAGGCAGAGAGCTGGGAGCCCTCCAAGGCAGGAGACACTCCTGCTGTGGGAGATGTCTTTGGAACGTAGAGTGTGGAGCTGCACAAACTTTAGACCATTTAGTCCGATTTCCTTCACTTTATGGATTAAGGAATAGGTGGATACAGAGAGATATGGAGATGTATGTATATGCACATGTGAATATACATATATATGTATGTGTGTATAAAAAGAGACAGAGACAGAGGGAGAAATAGAGAGACAAAAGAGATACAGAGACACAGAGACAGAGAGAGAAGAAAGGGGAAGAGAGACAGAGAGAGAGGGAGAGAGAGAGAGAGAACAAATGAAGAGGAAGAAGAAGAGAAAGACAGATGGAAGGAGAGACAGAGAGGGAGACAGATCTTGCCTCAGGTTACCGGGAGAGTCAGTAGCAGCACCCCAGCTTTCTTAGCCCTCAGCCAGAGCCAATGGCAGCCCCTGCCTCTCCCTGTCCCTGGGCCCTCCTATCCCCTCCCTCTCCTTGTCCTGGGCCGTCCTGCCCGTTGCCCGCCTCGGTCTCACCTTCTCAGTTTGCAGGTCACACTCCCGCATGATACGCTCGCAGTCCCGCATCTTGGCCTTGAGGAAGTCCTGCTTGGTCACCGAGAAGAGGATCCCCTTGGGGTCCAGGGGGCCGACGATGTCGTACCAGATGGGGCAGCCATCCCGGTCGTAGCCACAGAGGCCTCCCGGCATGTACTTCTGGATCACCTGGGCAGGGGCAGACACCGGGAGGGCGGCCGAGCTTGGCAAGGGGCTCCTAGGTTCTGACCTGGCCTGGCTGTGGGCGACCCAGCTAAATCACTGCCCTTCTCTGGGCCTCAACGGACCTCTAAGGGTGGGGCCGATGGGGCAGGCCATGGGCTACTCTGGGGACCCGTGTTCTTCATGTGGATGTTCTCCCCAAGAATACAGGTCACACAAATCAGCCAGGCATACAGTAGGTGCTCCATAATAGCACTTCTGTGGCCTTAGATAGGGCAAAAAGGGTTTCCTCAGGCCTAGTTCTTAGTGCCAGCATCCCCATCCCCATTCCCCAGCTGAAGATAGAGGTCAAGAGAGATGGAGACCCTCGCTATGGAAACAGGGTTAGAATTTGAACTCGGGTCTGCCTTTGAGCCCAGCAAGCTTTTATCTCTCACACACACGTATATACACACAATATATATATACATAATACACACATATGTACATAGCAATATATACATATGTATACACATATATAATAAATATATACACATACATACAAATGTATATATACACATATAAACAATAAATATATAGACAAAATACATATAGATACACACATACACATATACACACATATACACATATATATATTATTTGATTTTTCCCCAATTACATGTTAAAACACTTAACTTTCCTTTTGTTTTGAGTTCCAAATTCTGTCCCTTCCTGCCTTCCGAGACGCTCACTCTTTTTGTTTCCCGAGCACAATCACATAAAGCCCACCAGGGCTCCCCAGTTGCCCAACAAATGTCTGTTGGATCAACAAACGAACAACGTGGGAACCGCCTGGTCCCGGGGGCCTCCTCACCTCGGGGGGCTGCCAGTCGAGGATGTGTTCGATGTCCATGTTCTTCCGGAACTCCATATACTGCACAGAGACAAGGGGCGGCGCATGTGAGCCCAGTTGGGCTTGGGGGGGAGTCGGGGTTGCTATCTCTTAGTCTAGGGTGTCAGGAAGGGGAAAGGCGTGGGTAGGAGTGGGCAGCTCAGAGCCAAGTGGGGGGGCAAGACCCACCTTTCGAACCATGGATTCTGACTTCTGCAAGTCGAAGTTTCGAGCTGTGAAGACAAAAAGAGGAGAAGCCGTGGCCCTCACGGGGAGTAGTGGAGACAGAGCGATGTAGGGGGTGGCGAGTCAGGGTCAGACCCGGGCAGACTTCTCTTCCCTACAGTCTGTGTGACCCTGGAAGGTCACAACCTTCTAAGGCTTTCAGAAGAGCCTTTGAGACTAGAAGGGGCAGAGAAGGTTCCAGGATAGCCACAGTTCTTCACCAGGAAGACCCTGAAAGGAGGCTAATGAAATCCAGGTCCCCCCGTTCCTGCCCAAAGCCATGGAGCACTTCACAATTTACAAGCCTTTTCGCCATGACATTTCTTGGCTATTTAAGGAAGAACTCTTTCTTTACAGCTCTGACATAGAGGCGCAAGGATTTGAACCCCTTCTTACAGATGGGGAAACTGAGTCACTTGCTAAGAGCCACACGGCTAGTAAGCTGTGCTTCAAACCTGAGGCCAGCTTGGCTCCCTTTCTGGTGCCGGACTTTCTGCTCCCCTGAATTGCCTCCAATATTTCGTTTGAGCCTCAGCAGCCCCACGTGAGCAAGCCCGGTGCAAGTGTTCTTGTCTCCATTTGTGGCAGCAGAAATGGAGGCCCCCTGGCCTTAGAAGTGTAAGGCGGCCTTAGCGCCCTAGACACATCGGGCAGAGCTCTCTGTTCCCCTCTTTCAGACACGAGGAGGCTGAGGCTCAAGGAGGCTGGGACTTGCTCAAGGGGACTTGGAGGTAAGTGGCCCGGCCAGGACTCAAATGTGCTCTTTGGGCCTCGGTACAGGAGGAGAATATGTCCCTGGTCGCTGGCTTAGGAAATGCCTGAACTCAAACTCAGGTCCTCGACTCCATGCTGGGGCTTCCCTCCAGGCCACCTGGAAGGGTGGGGGCCTCGGCTCTCCCTCCCACCCCCCAGAGATGTGTGTACGGGTGGTGGGGCACAGAGATTGTTCCACTCAGGTGTCTTTCTTTAGTCTTCACCCTGAAAAATTCCATGAAAACAGGGAGCTGGTGCAGTGGATAGAGCCCCAGTCTGGAAGTCAGGAGGACCTGAGTTCAAATCTGGCCTCAGACACTTAACACTTCCTGGCTGTGTGACCTTGGGCAAGTCAATTAACACCAATTGCTTCAGCAAAAAGAAAAGAAAAGGAAAGGAAAGGAAACAAAAGAAGAGAAGAGAAGAGAAAAGAAAAGAGGGAGATTATGTAGCCCCAAAAGGCAATGGGACATAATGGAAAGAGCTCTGAATGTACATAGAAGCTTACATTCGAATTCTGACTCTGCTGCCTACTATCTATGTGATCTGGAACAAGACCCCCCCTTCTCTGGACCTCAGTTTCCCCATCTGTAAAAGATTGGATGAACTGATCTCAAAAGTCTCTGTGAGCTCTTAACCTATGATTCTGTTACTTGGATCAAGTACTGAAGTACTCAAGTACTGATCGAGACTGAAAATGTCTGGGTTGATTGGGAAAGGACATCAACATTTACATAAATGGGGCCCCTCCCTAACCTCCCTGGCCCTTCATCGCCCTTCTCATCCACGTAATATTGTCATTGTCATCCACGTCTCCAGTAAGATGAGGCAGGAACAGGCAGGGATCTCATCACTGGCCCTTAACGCTGCCCAAGTGCTTGCTGACATCATGCTGATGCACCCCTGGGGGGCGTACCGTGCTCCCCCTCTGCCCTCGCCTCCCTCCTCACCTCGGAGCCAGCGCAGGAGGAAGTAGTCGTCGGGATTGGGGACATTGGGCAGTATATCCTGGACGTTCTCCCGGAACTGTGGAGAGAGAAGGTGACCCAGGAGCTTCCTACTGCACATCCTGAGGCATCAGCACCACAACAAGTGACAGCTCCTCCCTCCCAGCCAATGATACCGTTCTTCCATCTTGACCACTTTTCACAGGGCCTGCTTAATAAATGCTTATTCATTGATTAACTGACAGAGCTTTGAGAAATATCCTCATCAACCAGGGCAGCCAAATGACCTTGGAATCCCTGATCACAAAATGAGGGTAAGGGTTTGGGTGGGGGAAGAGAATAAGCAATTATTAAGTGCCTACTGTATACTAGGCACTGTGCTAAAATCTGTAGGATGAGATATTTTGCACACTTACGGCAAAACTCCTGATATGATTATAAGGGACGTCCCACCCAGCTTCCTTCCTCAGGTTTTTCTTATGGGGTCCTACCTGGTACCGTGATGTCGCAAGTGGAGACCAAGCAAAATTTAATATTTAGAACTGAACCAGCTACATCCAGTGAAAGAACTCTGGGAGATGACTAAGAACCACTCCATAGAATTCCCAGTCCCTCTATTTTTGTCCACCTTTATTTCTGATTTCTTTCCCAGGTTAATCATACACTATTTCAAAGTCCGATTCTTTTTGTGCAGCAAAATAACTGTATGGATATGTATACATGTATTGTATTTAGCATATACTTTAACATATTTAACATGTATGGGTCAACCTGCCATCTGGGGGGGGGGGAAGGAGGGGAAAAATTGGAACAAAAGGTTTGGCGATTGTCAGTGCTGTAAAAGTACCCCTGCATAGAACTTGTAAATAAAAACTATAATTTAAAATAATTTTAAAAATTTAATATTTAAGTCCAGATTCAAATTTCTACTGTTTTGTTGCCCCAAAGTATTCGCTCTATTTTACCAAATGATTGTTTGAGCCTCGAGGTTCTTGTTTCCGAAGGGGCCCAGCTCACACAAGTTGTGAGGATGGCCGAGATTGCGTCAGCCTGGGCTCTGCTTTGCCCTTCCTGCCAGCCTGGAAGTTCCCTGAGGGCAGGGTCTCTGGAGTGTCTGCATCGCTCCCTGGACACTTCCCATCAGTGCCTATTTATGCCCAGCACAGAGCAGAGAGCTCAAGGAAGACTCAGGGCAACTGGCCCCAGGGATGGAGGATGGATGGAGGATGGATGGAGGAGGGATGGAGGAGGGATGGAGGAGGGATAGAGGAGGGATGGAAGAGGGATGGAGGAGGGATGGAGGAGGGATGGAGGGTGGATGGAGGAGGGATGGAGGAGGGATGGAGGAGGGATAGAGGAGGGACAGAGGAGGGATGGAGGAGGGATAGAGGAGGGATGGAAGAGGGATGGAGGAGGGATGGAGGAGGGATGGAGGGTGGGTGGAGGAGGGATGGAGGGTGGGTGGAGGAGGGATGGAGGAGGGATGGAGGAGGGATGGAGAAGGGATGGAGGAGAAATGGATGGGCCTTAGGGACGGGGATCTCAGAGCCTGAACTTGGAATTGCTTTTCAGGTCCTGCTTCTGGGGTCTCCTAGCCCACCTAAGGTGCCCTCCCCTCCCCAAGTCTTTTTTTCCCTCTATCTGCCATCCCCGCCTTACTCTGTTCCCCACAAAGTTGCAAGACCCCGTGATTAGCCTTTGGGCCTGGGCCAGCAGGGTCAAAAAAATGGGGAACACTGGTCACCTGCGGGGACTCTTTAATTTAAAAAAAAGGAGGTTTTTTTGTTTTCAGCCAGCAAACAATCCTCCCCCCAATACATGCCCGCCTCTGGTGAAATGCTGTTTTCTATATTTAAGGACTCTTATATCTCTAGATATTTACCTGCCCTTTCCTTAATGAAAATAGGAGCCCCCTAGGGGCAGTTTGGTAGTGCAGTGTATGGAGCAGCAGCCCTGAAGTCAGGAAGATCTGAGTTCAAATTTGATCTCAGACACCTAACATTTTCTAGCTATGTGACCCTGGGCAAGTCACTTAAGCCCAATTATCTCAGCAAAAAGGGGAGGGGGGCAGCTAGGTGGTTCAATGGATAGAGCACTAGCCCTGAAGTCAAGAGTTCAAATCTGGCCTCAGACACTTAACACTTCCTGGCTGTGTGACCCTGGGCAAGTCATTTAACCCCAATTGCCTCAGCAAAAAGAAAAAAAAAAGAAAATAGGAATCCCCGGAAAGGAGGTCCTCTGTTCCCCCTCACCCCCAGCATTTTTGTTTTAATATCCCCAGTGCTTACATAACAAATGCTTTGTAGTTGACTGTTAAAAGCCTGCTTCTTGCAGATCCCTGGGCTTAGCTCTGCTGAGAAAAGAAACTGGGCCGTACTCCCTGAGTTCTCATTCGGCTCTGACACTTCCTAGCTATTTTACTTCACCTCTGTCAGCCTCGGTTTCCTCCTCTGTAAAATGGGGACAAAAATGATACTTACCTGCCAGGGTTATTATGGGGACAAGTTGTTGTGGTCTTTGTAAAGTACTTGGCGGGCGCTTCAGTCATTTCAGATGCTTATTAGCTTGGATGGGCATTATTGGCTTTTCAGGACATCGTCCAGTGGACAGACCTTTTTTCCTGTTTGTGCCCCGTCTCTTCCCCACTAGAATAGGGAGTGCTGGGATGGGAATGTGGAGGGGCTTTCCCATAATCCCAACGTGTGGCCCTGGGTCTGTCTGTTCCCCTCCTGGGCTTCTGTCTCCTCAGGCACAAACTAGGGGGATTGAGGCAGGGTCTTTGAGCTCCCATCCCATTGCTACACTGGTCCCAGCTGCTCCTAGAACCTTCCTTCTCATTGGTTTCTGTTCTTTCCGAGCCAGCAAAATAGCATTTTTATCCTGGGACCAAGCAGTGTGTGTGTGTGTGTGTGTGTGTATGTGTGAGTGAGTGTGAGTGTGTGTGAGCGTGTAAGATTGTATAAGTGTGTGAATATGTATGTGTGAGCGTGTAAGATTGCATAAGTATGTAAGTATGTATGTGTGAGTGTGTAAGATTGTATAAGTGTGTGAGTACATATGTGTGTGAGCGTGTAAGATTGTATAAGTGTGTAAGTATATATGTGTGTGAGTGTGCAAGATTGTATGAGTATGTAAGTATGTATGTGTATAAGATTGCATAAGTATGTAAGTTTGTATGTGTGTGAGCATATAAGATTGCATGAGTGTGTAAGTATGTACGTGTGTGAGCATGTAAGGTTGTATGAGTGTGTAAGTATGTATGTGTGTGAGCGTGCAAGATTGCATGAGTGTGTAAGTATGTATGTGTGAGCGTGTAAGATTGTATAAGTGTGTAAGTATGCATGTGTGAATGTGTAAATGTGTGCATGTATGTGTAAGTGTGTGTGTGTGTGTGTGTGTGTGTGTGTGTTGGGGAGATCAGGGAGGGGCTCCCTTGGGGTGGGGGATGGTAGGGTGCTGTACTCCTAAGGGCTTGTAGCTAGGGTGTCAGTGAGGGGACAGGGGACATGCTTCTGAATGGGGAGGAGCATGATGGGATAAGAGCATCCCAGGGCAGGAGAGGATGGGGAGGGGGCCGTGCCATAATGCTCTTGGTGGCACCCTCTCAGTTTCCAGCCTTGGAACAAAGCTCCATTGGCCCCTCCTAGTTATAGGTCTGAGTGGATCCATCAAAGACCCATTTCCACCTCTCTCATGGAGTGAATGTGGCCCTGGGGAAGGAGGGGAGTCCCAGAGTGAGCCCCGCCTGAGGGCTGTGGGTGGGGAGGCAGAGGGGGCTAATTCAGAGCCCTCTTCTGCTACTATTAGCTCTCTGACTTTGGGCAAGCTCCTTCCTCTCTTTGGGACTCAGTTTCCTCATCTGTAAAATGGAGAAGTTGGCCTAGATCTCACCTTTCCCAACCTCTCCTAATTTCAGCCCAAAGCCTGTTTGTACACAGTGGCTTCCATATGGTCTTGCCCATTGGATTGTGAACTCCTTGAGGGTCTTTTACCTTTCTTTGTACCTCCCAGTGTCTAGCAGAGTACCTGGAACACAGTAGGTGCTTAATAAATGCTTACTGACTATGGATGGACTCTACAGAATCATGTAGGAAGCCCACAGTCACAAATGAAAGACTTATTAAATTTCCATCATAGGTTGGTGACCATAAAAATGTAATTTTTTTTCCATCCAGGTTCACGGGCCCTCCGAAACTTATCTCTGGAACCCTTGGGGATTGGTAAATCTCGTGAAGAATCCCTGGGCAGGGGTTTCTGGTGATTTGGGGGCTGATCCACCTCTAAAGGTGAGGCAGGGATTATTATCCCCACTTTATGGATGAGAAAACTGAGGTTTTGAGAAGAGATCTAAAGGAACTCCAACCCAGATCTGCTGTCTGTAGGCCTGGAATGTTCCCCTCACCCCATCACCCCTCAGTTCTACCCGGGACCTCCTGTCACTCTCCTGGGGTGGCTATTGTAGGGAAGTGCATGGGGCCCCTGAGTAGGCAGAAGGATCTCTCTCACCTTAGCCAGAGCCTCTGCCTGCTTGGGGCTTAGGTCCCCAACTCGCCCACTCATGACGACCGGCTGTGTGTTCTCCTGCGGCTTCCAGGAAGATCCCAGGGCCCGATTTGGGCCAAGCCAGGGCAGCCGAGCTTTTTGCCAGGCGCTTCTGGGCCAGCCTCCAAGCCCAGCCCCCGCCTTGGCTCAGCGCCCCTGTTGCATCTTACATAATTGGGATTAAGTGTGGATCCTCCCCCCTTCTCTCCCCAATTTCCTACCCCTCTTGGCTGGGCCCTTAAGCAAATGTGAGTCAGGGAGCCCAGGTTCAAGGCTGTGGTCCAGCTGGATGGAACAGGAGGGCTGGGAACGGAACGTTGCATTGAGAAGAGGGAACCCAAGCTGCTCCGGGCTGGCTGAAATTGGTCTCCTGAGACCCAGGGAAATTGCTGACCTGCGGGGCTGGGCCCGGCCTGACGTAGGGCTGTCAGAAGCATTTAGGCTCAAGATTAGAATGAAACAAGACACTGTACCACTGCCCTTTAACAAAAGGAGATTTACCCAACAATAGGGGATACAGCCAGGGCATTGAGGTGCAAAGAGCTTGACCAATTTGTAGGGGAAAAACTGTCTAGCCCAGGGCTCAGGGACCACACCTGGACAGCAGTGTGACCTTGTACAAGTCCCTCCCTGCCCCCGGGGCCTCAGTGGCCTCCCCTCTACAGGGCAGGATTAGAGTAAGTTGTTTTTAAGGTTTGTCCTAGTTCTAATGTTGTATTTTTTAAAGTTTCTTAGGACCCTGTGGTTCAAGTTCTGACATTCTATGTCCTGTGTTATATGGCCCTTTCTTAGTGACATTCTGTGCCGAGAGAGGATCAGGATCCCCATGATTTAATAGTTGGGCTGTAGGAACCAGGATGGTGGAATGAGGATCCCCAGTGCTGGTGATGGAATGAGGGGGATCTGTGATGATAAGGAAGTAGAGGAATATGGGGGTGTAGGAGCCTTCTAACTAGGACATTTCATCTTCTAAGGAGAATCCCATCCCTACCTCCAAACACTAATATTCCCTGTTCTCAGGCCCCTCCCAGGTCTGATATTCCCTGTCCTAAGGCCCCTCCCAGCTCTCTCCTATCCTTTAGAGCAGTGTGTGATGTATTGGATAAAGAACTATCTTTGACTCCAGGAAGTCCTGGGTTCAAGTCCTACCTTAGACACCTGGTGGCAGGTGATTCAGGGCAGGTAAGTCTGGAGACAATAAATTAGAGCAGACGATTTATATGATGGGAATTTCCATACTTGGGCGGTCCCTTTACTGATTAAATTAAAGACTTGTCCCAACTACAGATGCAGATGCACACAAAACCCCTCTGTTCCCCGGATGGAGGAGCTGCAGTGACTGGCTCTGAAGGTTTCCCAGGGTACTTTGCTTTGTCCCTCCAAAGACTGCACTCAGTGTAAGGGAGAATGTCTGCTGTCTGGGCAGGTTTCTGATCCATTCCCTTCCTGAGAGCTCCTAAGAGCAGGACCCACCATCGAATTCAGCATGGTGCCTGGGGCCCAGTGAATAGTAAATATTCCATTGTAATGCCAGAAAAACTGAGGCAAGATAGAGATTAGAGAGTTTTTAATATTTTATTTATTGGAGAGCTTACTTGATTGACAGGATCGGACTCTTGTCTCAAAGTTTCCAGTATTGAATGTGAGACGCCAAGGTTTTTTATAGGACTCCAGTGAGAAGAAAAACAAAGGCAGAAAGCAAAGAGTAGGAATTTTCAGGGATGGACCATAAATTCGGTTCTGACAGGTTGGGGATGAGAACTATAAATTCTTACTAACTGGGAGGTAAGGAAGTGTCCAATTAGAGACAGGAAGTCTGAAGAAATAGAGGTAAAGATGGCAATTAGGGATATGAGATAGGACATCTGGAGTCTTATCTTTTGGAATGTTAGAGTGGCTGGTACAGCCCTAATTATCTCAGCCCTAATGGACAGAAAAAGGTGGGGTTGCATACAACTCAGGGAAATTGAGATATTATAATTCAGGGAAACTAATGCAGGGAAACTGAGGTAGAACAATTCAAGGAGACTGTGACATAACACCATGATCAATAGAATTATGTTAGATTATATTGTATCTCATTGTATCATATCATGTATCACATCCTATTGGATAGCATCCCACCCTCTACTTCCCTTCCTTTCCCTTATTTTTCCTTCCCTTTCCTTTCCCTTCCCTTCCTTTCCCTTCCTTTCCTTTCCCTTCCTTTTTCTCCTTCCCTTTCCTTCCCTTTTCCCTTTCCATCTTGTCCTGTTGCATTCTGTACCCTAACCTGCTCCCACCCCACAAGCAACCTTAATTCTAGCACCATAACTTAGCTGCTCTGAAGTTTCGGGGTATTTGTCCCACTAACCAGGTCTCCTCCATAACCTTTGGCACCCCTCCCCAATTCACATTCCAGCCTTCCTCCTTTCCATGTCCTTCCCTTTGAAGTCTGAGCTTACCCAATATATTGGGTTCCTTCCTTCCCCCTCCAACTCTCCTCTAATCCCCAACTGTTTTCTCACCAGTCTCTTTTCCTCTCCCTAATCCCTTTAATTGAAGGCCACAAGTTGTCTGGGGAGAAGCCAAGAAGCCAGAAATGGCAGTTAGGTGGGGGTAGGGTGAGAAAAGTGAGCTACCGGGGTCACTGGGGCCTTTCAGGGCTAGGAGAAAATGGGGGGACTTTTCTCTTTGGGAAGAGGCAAAATACTTTGGGTTGTGATTAAGAGGTTGAGACAAGAGGGAGCAAGGCAGCACTGTATTAGGGATCAAAAGGCTTGGGTATGAATCCTAGTTTTGCCTCTTACTAATTGTATGATCTTGGGCAAATATCTTCTAGGCTTCTTCCTAAGTAAAATGAAATGGGGGCAGAGGGGAGGGTGAGACTAAATGATTTAAGAATCAAAGAATCCCAGACTTAGAACAGATGTGGGTGGGTACCTAATGTAACTCACATCTGCTCCATTCTCTCTAGAATATCTCTGACAAGAGGCCATCCAGCTACTGTATGTGAAACATGGCACTAGACTACAAAGACAAATACAAAGGTGCCCAGCCCTCAAGAAGCCTACATTCTACTGGGAGGTAGTAGGGATACAGAAATAAGTATAATTACTCAAACAATAAGTGTTTGTTAAATGCTTGCTATGTGCCCCATTGCTCCTTGAACGACTCCCAATCCACCCAAGTCCAGTGTTGTTTTTTGTCCATTTCCACAAGATTACATAGGGATAGAGAAGGCAAGAGTTCTTCCATTTATCTAACACTCAGTGAGACAGGTTCCATAGTAGTTCCCTTTAGTTGGGAGACTGGACACCATGACATACAAGGATAGAAGGAATAAGGCTATTTAGTGAGAAGAAAAGTCTCAGGAGGAGCTGTCTTAGGAGTCAGATTCTGCTTGTCCTCAGAGGACAGACCCAGGAGCCATTGTTGAAAGTTTTGGGAATAAAGGAAGAGTTTCCTCCCTTCCTCCCTCTCTCCTTCCCTCTTTCCCTTCCTCTTCCCTTCTTCCTTCCCCCTTCCCTTTTTTCCCTTTCCCCTTTTCCCTCCCTCCCTCCCTCCTTCCTTCCTTCTTTCCTTCCTTCCTTCCTTCCTTCCTTCCTTCCTTCCTTCCTTCCTTCCTTCCTTCCTTCCTTCCTTCCTTCCTTCCTTCCTTCCTTCCTTCCTCCTTCCTTCTTTTCTTCTTTCCTCCCTCCCTCCCTCCCTTCTTCCCTTCCTTCCTTCCTTCTTTCTTTCCTTTCTTATGTCTGCTAAAAGACATAAGACAGAGTCATAAATAACTATAAGTCAAAGAAGAATGGGACAAAAGCTCATAAACAGTATACAGAAAAGGGAGTTCCAAGCACAAAGATCTCACTTTTAGCTGGGTGATGAGAGAAGGCTTCCTGAAGGAAGTGACTTTTTACCTGAGCCTTGCAGAATGGGCATGATTTCAACAGGAGATGTAAGGACAAGGGAGTAACGAGGGGAGGACATTCATGTGGGGGGATTGATGGGGACAAAGTATGAAGAGAGGAAAGCACAAGGGATATCTGGGAGATTGTGAAGAGACTGGACTGGCCAGATCAAGGGGATCCCAGTGGGGAGCTCAGGTCAATAAAGCAAGAAGGGTGGACAAAGCCCTGTTAGCACTCCTTGGGATGAGCCTCAGAGCTAAGAAGTGGAAGCATAAGGAAGATCATGACAGAGCCCGAACACCGGAGCTGGGAGGAGTCTCAGCACAGGGGATGTCACGGTCTAAAGGGAGCCTAGAAGTAGAACTTAGAATACTCATGCTGGAAGGAACTGCAGGCACTCCCTGGTCTAATCTTCATTTAGCAGAGAAGGAAACAAAGGGCTGCCAAGCTGGGGGATGACTTCTCTGGATGGCCCAGTGAGCTCAAGGCAGAACAGGGCCCAGAACCCTCTGGCCCTTGAGTTTCAATTCTATCTCCATTCAGTTAAATCTCTTTTTTCTTTGCAAAATGCTTAGCCCATTGCTGGGCACATGATAAGAGCTTAACAAATCCTCCCTCGGCCTCCTGCCCACCTTGTGTCCCAGCACAGAAAGGTGAAAATACCGCAGGAGCCAAGGAAATGAGGTCACTTTGGGCCCGCCGGGTCCTCCTTGAAATGGCTATTTTCCCCATTCCAGTTTCATGAACACACTGAGCTCGTCTAAGTTCCCAAGCCCTGGCCCCCACGACCCACAATCCCCACCCCACTTAAAGTGTTTGTTCCCTCTTTGTTGATTCAATATCTGGGAACTATGGTGACACAGTTGACACACGAGCCAGCAGGGTTCGGGGCACCCAATGTCTGGCCCATGATCTGTGGCCTTGTTTAGGGGCTGTTTCTAAGAGCTGGCTAAGACCGGGCCAAAGTCCTTGACAAAATCCTCCTCCACTTGGCCACCAGCTGACCCTGGCCCGTGCTAACCTGCCAGAGGTCAGCATGTGTCAACAGCAGGATGTAGCAACCAAGGATGCTTACATAATCTCAAGCGCCATGAGAGAGGCTTTGGGGTCTCCAGAGTGGTGAGGGAGGGTCCAGCCAGACCCTGCCCTCCTTAGTGGCTGTCCCATGGCCAGAACAAAAGGCTCCAATTTCTTGGGATTTCCTGGAATCCCTCAAACTCCTTGGTAGCAGATTGCTTCCTCCCCTTTCTTAAGATTCTGAGTTGCCCTTTTCTGGACATTTTAGGATTCTAAGTTGCCTTTTTCTGGACATTTCAGGGTTCTAAATTGCCTTTCTGGATATCTTAGGGTTCTAAGTTGCCCTAAGTTGCCCAGAAGGTAACTTCTGGAATTTTAGTGTTTCTAAATTGCCTTCTGGACATTTCAGGGTTCTAAGTTTCCTTCTTCTGGATGTTTTGGGGTTTCTAACTTGTCTTCTTCTGGACATTTCCATGCCATGAGCTAGGGTCTCCCTGGCTATTCTTTAATATCTTTCTATCCTGGACACTAGAGCTGGGAGGCCCGTCTGGAATGAGTAAAAATCTGCCCCTCTCTCAAAAACCCAAGTCCAGCGCCAGAGTAATGGAACGGTCCAGTGGAAAGCTGATGGGACCCCAGCCCGCTATGAGAAGAAATGAATACGTGTTCATTAAGCACTTATTGTGTACAAAGCATGGTGGCAAAGGCTGGGAATCTCCACTGGCCTCCAGTGGGAGCTGCTGAAGGATAGCCCCCCCCCCATCCCTCCTGCCAGGTGGGCTGGCTTGCCTGCTCTGCAGCTGGCAGTTGGTGGGCAATGATGGAGAGCTGGGGAAACTGGTCTGCCAAGGGCAAGAGCAGCCATCAGGGAGCTCCTTCCTCTCTCTGAATTAGACTGTACCTGAGTCTTGGCTCCTCCCCTCAGCCCGCTTGGAGCCTCCCCCCACCCCCACCCCCAAGCCTTCGAGTCTCCCCTCCCTCCCTGTAGCCTCCCCTCCCCTGTGCCCACCCCCACTCCCAGCTGTCTCATATATGACTTAAGCCTTCTCTTATGTGAATTAGAAGGCACAATGAAGGCTGATTGCATTAACCATGTGGAAGGTGTGTGTAGCTCACTTAGATTCGGTTTACGTCCTCATGGGTTGTTTAAGCGAGGAGGCTCCAGGGGAGCTGAGAGTCTTGTTCTCTCCTGTCCAAGGGAGGCTTCTTGCTTGGAAGGGAACTGGAGGCAGATGTAGAGCTAGAAGCTCTGCTCTCTTTTCAGGGATGGGACTGTGAACTATAATTATATTGTACATAGATAAATATATATACATATATATATAATTACATATACAATCTATTATGTCTCTAAGCCAGCCTCATGTCATTGCCTTGGGGAAATGATTTTTTGGTTTGCTATTCTCATATTTGCTCTGCCTTAAAGGCAAAAGAGAGCCCCAAGCTTAGGTCTGAAGGCTCCATTCTTTTCTGCCAAATATTAATTACACAAAATACCATCACAAACAGTGTAAACACATTTATCCAGAGAGCAAACAGAAATCAGAGACGTTATACAGTTGAGAATGAGAGAGAGTGGAGGCTGGGAAGGAGGGAGGGGGGAAGAGAGCAAGAGAGAAAGAGTGAGAGACAGACAGACAGACAGACACACACAGAGACAAAGAGAGACAGAGAGATAGAGAGAAACAGACAGAGAATGGGGACAGAGACAGAAAGAGAGAGGTAGAGAGAGAGAGAGAGAGAGACAGAGAGACAGAGAGACAGAGAGAGGTCTCAAAATATTACATAAGGGAAAATTCCCTGAAGTGTCCAGGGAATCAAGTTGGGAATCAGGGACGTGTGGGGGCACCGGCTCCTCCACATGTCAACTGTTTTTCACAGCCCTTTCTCTCTTTCCAGGTCTTTCTTTACTAAGAGACTGGAATCATGTGCATCCTCTCAAAATGAGAAGCAAGCTCTCCTCAGCTCTGGTTCCCCACTCCATGTTCTCCCCATCAATGAGAGCCTTATAAAAGGCTCCTGGATTGAGTCCCAGCTTACACACAGCTGCCGGCCCAGAATTCTTTGAATTGAGAGAACTGGCAGAGATTTACTTCTTTGGGGGGTCTTTGGCAGGGTCTTTGGGGGGTCTGATGACTAGGGTCTGCCGGTGGGGTCAGAGAGAGGAGGCCCAGCTGAAAGCCAAAAGATTTATTCACTTGCTAAGGAAGGCTCCGCTCCTGGAAGAGCAGTTTCAGTTTCTAGGGTACACACTAGGTCTTTATCACTTTTCAGGCTCCTTTAGCGCAGACGGTCAATCAGCAGCATCCTGTGGCCCCTAAGTCACTGGACCTGGTAATAATTGGGAAGCGAGGGATTACTCTAGAGAGAGTGATTCCAGTAAATGGTGATGTTGGAAGCCAGAAAGCAAGAAAAGATGAGAGGAAAGAGCGCGTTGGTGTTGGTGGGAGGCGAACGCCCCAAAGCTAGAGGGATAGCAGATGCTGGCCAGATCAGGTGTGGTCAGGGAGGAGGGGCGTGGGCCAGCAGGGAAGCATCCCCGAGACAGGAAGAGGTAGAAGATGGGGGAGAGATGGAGGGGGTGGTGTGCAGGAGGAGAGGGATTGGGAGGGGATCCCCAGAAAGAGCGGGAGAGAGGGAGGGGGCAGTCTGCAGAAGAAGAGGGATTGGGAGGGAATCCCATGGCAACAGAGAGGGCCTCCCATACATGCAGAGGGGTCATCTTATCACATGAGGCAAGAGGGAAGGAGATAGCAGCAGAGGGCATTTGAGTGAAATGAGCTGAGGAAGAGGAGAGACAAGGGAGCTCTTGACAAATGGCCTCAATTTTTTCAGAGAAATAGGAGGCAAGGTGCTCCCCTGAGAGGGAAGTTTGGGGGGGGGGAAAGAAAATTTGAGAGAGTCCCTGCAATGATCAGGAAGGAATTGATCAGGAGCTATAATAGGATTGCCTGGCCCTGCGAGGGCTTGCTTGATGTTACCTGATATCAGTTTGTAATGGACTACGTCAATATGGTTTCACGACTTTCCATTTTCATTCAGCAACATATGAATTCTTAAGAATGAAGGCAGAGGATTATGGGAGCGGCCCAGGAGCACAATGAGCAATAAGATAAGGAGGGGAAAGCCTCAAGAAAAGGGGACGGTGGGGAGTTGGACTGTTTCACCAAAGGGGAAAGAGCTCTTGGGGCAGGAGCACCAAACAACAAAGATAACAAAGATTGTCCCCAAATGGAGAAATGGTGGGGTACCCCTTGGTGGAGGTCTACATTCAGAATCTGTGGAACCATTTCTCAGATATAGGCAAGTTGAAGACTGATTCTGGAGTCAGAGGGTCAAATTCTACCTCTGACACTAATGATTTGTATGACCTAGGGTAAGACACTTAATCTCTCTGTGCCTTAGTTTCCCTATGTACAAATGAAGGGTTAACAATTATACCTGAAGAATCATGATGAATCATTCCATCCATCTCTCTATGGTGGGTGCAGAAGTAAACAAACATTTTTAGACATGGTCAGCATCATATCTCTTTGGTTTGGCCAGACTTATTTATTACAAGGGAAGGCTTTTATTTGGGAAGGGACTCAGAGGAAAAGATTATGGGAGGGAATGAAAGGGTAGTGATAGAGGTACCAAAAATGAAAAAGAAGAAAAGAAAGGAGGGTCGATGAAACATTATAAAAACAGCGAGGTGGCCCTGAAGTCAGGAGGACCTGAGTTCAAATGTGACCTCAGACACTTAATACTTCCTAGCTGTGTGACCCTGGATAAGTCACCTAACCCCATTTGCCTCAACAAAACAAAAATAAAAAGCCCACGGAGGGAATAGAAGGGAATTCAGAAAGAATGAAGATCTACATGGTTAACTAAAGGCACACTTTTAAAAATGTAAGAGAGATCTAAAGTTATCACATACAATCTTCTTTTTCTGTTCTTTGTATGTGGAAATGTTCATATTTGTTAATGTCTACAAAGTTCATAACCAAAAAGCAATTTATTAAAAAATGAGGTGTTTCCAGAGAAAGAACCGATCGAGTCTGAATGTAGCTCAAAACATACTTTTAAAACTTTCTCTATTTTTTCTTGTTTGATTTGGCTAATGCGGAAATATATTTCACACGATTGCACATGTATAACTAGATTGAATTGCTTATCATCATAGGGAAAGGAAAGGTGAGTAAGGAGAGAGAATTTGGAACTCAATTTTTTTAAATGAATGTTTAAAATTGTTTTAAAATGGGATTAGGGAAAAATAAAATATTTTTCGGACAAAAAAAAATAAGATGATTGTCTAAAGGCTGTAGTCAAAGGTTTAAATCCTTCCTCTGTCATTTACCACTCATGGAACACTGAGAAACTCACTCAGTTTCCTCCCCTGTAAAAAAGAATGGGTTGGACTAGATGGTCTCTGAGATCCCTTCTAGTCCCAGACCTCTGTTACCATGATCCTTTTTTATAGACAAGCTGTCTATAATTCGATAGAATGATGCTTTGAGAATTAGGTCTGAAAAATGAATCCCCTATAGTCAAATCTGCTTGTGATCCTCTCTGAGTTTAGCCAGGTTGGTCCTCAGATGACAGATGCACCGTCCTTCTCTGGATCTGAATTTGGACCCTCTCCAGCCAAGTGGAACCTTCCTTCCAGAACTCTTGCTCTACTGGGGCAGTCCTCAAAGACCTCGAGTCCTGGAACTAGGACAACAGAGGAAGACTCCTAAGAGAATGAAACCCAACAATTAAATTCGCCATCAATGGATGTTCCTTGACCAAACAGCCAACATTGCCCCCTAGTGGAACATCCGCTTCAGCACTGACCCTGCCATCACAGCAACAATTTCTGGTTTCCAAGAACTGAGAAATACTGTGAAAAGAAGAAACGGAACACGAACTTGAGGGAGTCTCCGGGTCAAATGAAGATTTGGAAACATGGGAAGATCTGAGCATGTTTGTAAGCATGGAAGGAGGCAGTGGATAAACAGAGATGGAAGACTAGGAAGGAAGGAAATGATCGAAAGGGTAAGTTTACCAAAGAGAGGAGATGGGAAAAAGAGCACAAGAGGCTTTGGGTTGGAAAGGGGAAGGGCTACTTCTCTGGGACTAGAGCAAAGGAGCTGAGAGAATTGGAGTGAATAGGAGTAGATTGAAAGAGAGAGGAAGTTCAGGTTGGAAGGGTGCTATTTTTTCAATGAAATATGAATTCGGGTCCTCTACTGAGAGGGAGGGCATAGAGGATAGTGTGGGATGCAGGAGATAACAGGAGAACGTTTAGAACAGACACTGTGAGAAGTGGGATAGAGAATTGGTCAAGAAAAAAAGCAACGAGGGCCCAATGGAGAATATGACCTGGAGACCATTGGATGACAACACCTGTGACGTGGGTAGGGTGATACATTTTGACAGAATGAACTTCAGAGGAGGAGAAGTTGCTGAGAGATGGGGTCAGATGGAAGGCCCAAAAGTGTCACTGAGGCATGTTTATTCTTTCTCTTGGACCACTGACCATTGGACCATAGTCTAAGATTTTCCTAATACCATCAAGGATAGCCACAGGTTCAGTGTTGTAGAGACAACTTCCTATCAAAGAAAGATAATGGAGGCAGTGTGAAAGAAAGCAGGTGAACATGAAAAGGAGTTTATTTGTGAGAGTATAGACTTTCTAGAAGACACCATGTAAAGGGGAGAATAATAGGGTAGGGTCTCCTTCTTGTGGGAATGTGAGGGACGTTGGAAGGATGTTGCCACACTGACCACTGGACTATGTAATGTGCATGTGTGTGTATGTCTATCTTTCTTCCTGTCTTTCTTTTTACTTACCTTAGTTGTTCATATGTCTTGACTATATAGCTACATTGATGTTGTTTGTACAAAAGCTTTTTAATTTCATGTCATTTAAATTACCTATTTTATGAAGCCATAGACAAGCAGGATAATGTTGCTACTCTCATACTAAATTAATTATATTAAATTATATATATTTACGTAATTGTATTTTAAATATGTTAAAAGGGGCATACCTTATATAATAGGTAATCTTAGTTTTATACACAGTCCCCATTTTTTGGCTTTTATTATATAACATCATGTCATAATTGCTTATGATTTCCTAGTTTGTACTGAAACAATATTTAAGAAGAAAATAAAAAATTACCTCCACTTATTATTTAAGAATTTAACTCCCAAATCAAAGAGAAAATTTCATAAGAAACAAGGAAAAAACAATTCAAATATGCTGAAGCTACGATTAGAATTGTACAAAACTTATCAGCAGCTATTATAAAAGACCACAGGTCCTGGAATCATATCTACTGACAATCAAAAGAACTAGGTCTGTGGCCCAAAATATCATATCCTGCAAAATTATCTATAATTTTGAATGAGAAAAAAACGGATATTCGACAAACTTGCAGATTTTCAGAACTTTCTATCAACCAAATCCAAACTTAACAGAAAATGTAACATGTAAGAGTCAGTATCAAAGATCAGTTTTAAGGAACTCAACATGGACAAACTTTTTAAATGTGGACAGATTGTTTATAGTTTTTCTATATGGGAAATGTATGCTATATGTTTAACAACAATAGTTTCTTTTGTAACTCAAAAGAAAGATTGGCAGAATTAAGATAAAAACAGTAATTGTATTATATAAATGAGGTGCAGAGGAAGAATAGACCAGAGGCAATAGAGGGGGGGATGAGAGTTTATGTTCTGAAAACCTACTCACATCGGGAATGGGTTCAATAAACAACACTACATGTATACCATGAAGAGTATAGCCCTCTCCAAAATCTATGAAGAAATAGCAGGGGAGGGATAGGCAAAGAGTGAGGGAAGAAGACAAGGGAGGGATCCTTGGATGGGGGGAGGTTAAGTAATAGCAAGGCAAATTATGGAGCAGAATTTAATGAAAGAGTCAGCAAATAATGAGTTTCTAGGTCATTCTTCTGGAAGCTCCAGCCAGCACTGGGAGTGGTCAAAGCTTAGCCAACTCAATGGTTGCACTGTCTATGTTAGTAAGATCCTGGATTCAGCAGAGCCTTCACGAAGAAGCTTCTGTTAGACTTGGCAGTGCATGTCTAGGTCATGGGGACCACCTATTACCAACCACCCCAGGACTGTGAAAGACCTCTGTGATTGGGGCCAAGAAAATGGATGCCTTGGCTCTGGAGCTGAACAGATTCCCTTGGCCCAACACAGTCGACACATGTAAGACATTGGAGATTCCCTTGGTCTTCCTGACTCATTCTGTTTATCCACAGAATTCAATACTCACAAGCCTTTAGAGCTTGTTAGTTGTGGGGAATCTTAGCATGGCATATTATAGTTTGTTTGTTTTTTTAAATAGTACTCCACTAGCCTACCAGGAACTTGGAACCTTTTCGTATTGGCAATAATGTCTCTTGGCAAACTCACACAATGGCTCATACCCTTACAGATATTTCTTGGAAAACAGATGTGTGAATTTGTTAAGCATTCAGAATACGGTCTATGGACTAGAGCACTACACTTGGGCTGAGTTCAGATGCTTTCTCTAATACAAACTGTGGTTAAATTCCTTCACTTGTTTCCTAAAATGGGGCTAATAATAGCACCGATTTCACAAGATTATTATGCAGATTAAATGAGATAATGCATCAAAGTATTTCACAAATCTTAAAGTTCTATATAAATGCTAGCTATTTCAGTTGCAGAGACCTTCAGTGGTAGTGGGGCAGGGGTTTTGAGAGGAGGAGAGGGAGTATGATCATATTTCCCAAGTCAGTCCATCTGATTTAGGGATAGCTCCGATTATGACTACTAGAAGATCCATCTCAAGTAGATGCTCATAAATCTGAGAAGGACTGAGTAAGTTATAGTTTAGGAAAGTAACAGAATATTATTTTTCTATTAAAAATGATGGAACAACCTGATTTTGGAAAGGCTAAGAAAAAGAAAAAGCAGTAACATTAAAAGAAAAGAGGATCTTCATTTAAGCAAATCATATTATCTAGAAGACAGGATACATGGAAACAACTTAAGGATTATAGATCTCCCAGAAGAACTTAACAGGTCAAAAAACCTGAGTAGTATAATGCAAGAAATAATACCAGAAAACTGCCCAGAACTTTGAAAACAGAAAACAAAGTACCAATCAAAAGAATTCATAATTCACAGAAAAAAAAACATTATATTACAAATCTTATGATACATAGTGATTAAATTGAACAACTCCATTAATAAACAACAAATTCTACAAATGTCCCAAAGAAAATGATGATGATAATCAATTTATATGGCACCTATGTTGTGCTAAGTATTTTAAAATACTATCTCATTTGAACATCATGAAAATGCTAGAAGACAGGTGCTGTTATTATCCTCATTTTATAATTAAGGAAACTGAGGTATATAGAGGCCAAGTGACTTCCCTGACCACTTGTTAGTGCTTGAGTCTGGATTTGAACTCTCATTTTCTTGATTCCAGGTCTAATACTTTAGACTTGCAAATATAAAGGAAAGGATATTTGAATAACACAAGACTATTCTGCACTCATCAGAAACCACAGGAAGGAATGGAATAAAATAACTTGAAGAACAAAAGAGCTCAAGATTCAATCTGGGAGGACTTGCTCTGCAAACTGAACCTAATAATAAATAAAGAAAAGATAAGTATTCAATTAAAAACAAGCATTAAAAAGATTCCTAGAAAGAATGGAAGAAACAAAGAAATTATTTGCCTTTTCATCCGGCCTGAACAACAAAACTATAAGAAGGGTAAACAAATAGCAGCTAAAGATGAGGACAATGACTTCAACAACACAAAAACAATGCAACAAAAACCATTCAGAGATTTCTTTCTGAAAGCAAACCAGAGGATAAAAGCAAAAGCCAAGTGATGATGAAGAAACATTACTCTTATTGGTGAGGAATAACTAGTTCCTGGGATAGAAATAATGGGAAATCTTGGGAAAGTGACCATCCCTTCCCCCCAGTCCCCATCAAAATTCTTTATGATTAAAGGTGGGGAAATCAGGCACAGTCTGACATGTGACATAGATATCAGAGGATTCAGAGGAACGATGGAGAGGATCCCAAGCACTCAAATTCTGCAACAGAAGTCAACCCAGGAAAGTCTGGAAGCTCTCAGAAATTAAGTTGTTACGGGTCCAAGCATGGTGATATACACCGTGGTATATAGAAGAATGGTATTCCCCTTCCCAACCCCTTTGTGCCTAAAGACAGAGATTTTCTTAAAGGAAAAGAAAGACTTTACAATATGGAGACAAGTGGTGGGGATTTCTAGCTCATTCCAGGCATAGAGGTCAGTATGAACAAAGGGACAGAGATGGAGATAAGCTCAACTAAGAGCAGGGAATAGTGTTTCTACTTCTATTTGATTAGAATTTAGGTGTAGGTACTCCTTTGGACAACCTCCCTTCCTACCAAATTACACTTGTAATTTGGGTCACTCCATTGATGATAAATTCAGGCTCAAGGTACCTTGGGAATTCATGTCCCTAAAACTATACATCATGAGCCCCCACCAGTTGTGGTTATCTTTAATAGTTGACAAATTTCTTGACAAAATTAGCTCAAAACAAAGACATTTATTGAAATGATGTGGTGTGAATAGTGATTAAACCTAAAGTGCCCACTCCCAAAAATACAGTTATTAGAAAGCGTAACCGCACATATAGTGTATTATATTAGAGAGTGAAACACAGAGGAAATAGATGTGGTCAAGGCAACTTATACCACAGTCCTGAAGAACTTCAAATAGCTTTGGGCTTCCTGCTTTCCTTTTTGATGGGAGCAGCATTTGTACTTTGGAGTTATACTGTTTTTTTCTTGGACACAATGTCTCTTAAAGTGTGAAATCAAACAGCTAAGTAGTGCAGTACAAGGTACTGGTCCTGGAATCAGGCACAGATGAGTTCAAACCCAGCTTCAGAGATGTATTAGTGTGTGACCCTTGGCAAGTCCCTTAATCTCTATTTCTCTCAGTTTTCCCAATTGTAAAATGGGAATAATAATAGTACTCCCGAGACTTATTGTGAGGATTAAATGAGATAATATTTGTAAAATATCTAGGACATAATAGGTGCTTAATAAATGCTTGTTTTTATTAATTTTCTGAGTTATTCTATTGTGAGAACCCAATGCTAATCATCATAGATGAAGAAGAGAAAGAAATTTCACTGATGTACACTAAAAAGGTTTTTTAGTGTACACTAAAAAGAGCCAGAGTCATCTTCGAAAGGTATTTTTCCTTTCACCTGGCAGAGGTAACTTTCTCAGAGCTAATTTATACTTTGCATATTCCCACATCAGCCATATGGCTGATCTTAAAGCCTCTAATGACTGGCTACTCAATAACTTGATCAGCTTGATGAAGGATAATCCTAAAATGGTTAAGCAGTAGAAACACTTCTCTGCATTGACTCATTCAAGTCTTTAAGAAGAAAACCTTTTACAAGGTGCAAATGAGCCGCTAGCAGCTTCACACCCTGTAAAGTCTGTGAACAGATCACTACACTGCTGGGTACCAGCCACCCAAGGTTTGATGCAATTTGGAAGGTATGAGTGTAACACCTCAGCATCTGAAAGGAGCAAAATCTTAACCTCTCCTTGTCTCCATCACCTTCCTCTTTGATCCTGTAAATGAATTTAGGGAAATTCCCTTAGTTCAGAAGTTCCCTGATCAACCCCTTCTACATGAAACACTTCAAGGGGAGGACTTGAAATAAAACTTCGCAAGTAGATGGAAGACAGATTGGACTGATCTTGAATGTCAAAGTCAGGGGCTTAGGCTTAATTTAGTAACAGGGAGGAGGCACAGAAGGTATAACTTGCTGCATGTCTGTCTCTCTAGCAGATGTCCTGAGGTTTGATAATATTTACAGCTTTAGCCATTCTAAGATCAGCAGCACAATGGAACAAATCTCTTGAGGAGAAGATTGAGAAACTGTAGGATAAGTCTGCCCTAGGCCACCATTATATCCCTTCCAGCCTTGAGTCCACTATTTGAGTCTTATTTCTCACTGACCCCACTCAGGATCCCTTTTGTCTTCTGGTTTGCTTTCTCCACCAAGGAGATGTGCCATGGGGGTCCACTTTCCTCAGGACACTGTGGGGAGATTGTGAACTTCTAAAGAGTAAGAGGCCTTAAGTTGATAACTGAGTATTTCTTGGTGAATGCACACAATGAATGAATGAATGAGTGAATGAAAAAAGCATTTATTTAGCACTAATTATGTACTAGGCACCTTGTTAGATACAAGGAACCTAAATAGAAAAGCAAAATAATTCTTTTCTTCAAGGAGCTCACATTATGTTTTAAAATATTTCATTTCCCCTATTACATGGAAAAATAATTTTAATATTAATTTCTTTTATTTGAGTTCCAAATTCTCTTCCTTCTTCTTTCCTTCTTCATTAAGAAGTCCTTCAAAATTGTCTTGGATCATTGCATTGCTGAGAATAGCTAAAACATTATCAGTTGATCATCATACAGAATTGCTGTTATTGTGTACAATGTCCTCTTGGTTCCGTTCAGTTCACTTTGTTTCGGTTCACGTAAACCGGAAAGTATTCTGCTTGTCATTTCTTATAGCACAACAGTATGCCATCACAACCACGTTACCACAATGTATTCAGCCATTTCCCCAATTGACGAATATCCCTCTCAATTTTCAACTTTTTGCCTCCACAAAAAAGCTGCTAGGAATATTTTTGTACATATAGGTCCTTTCCTCATTTAAAAAACTTGGGGGGGGGGATAAAGACTTAATAGGAATATTGCATCAAAAAGTTTCATAGCCCTTTGGACAAATTGCAAAGAGCTCATATTCTATCGTGGGAGATAATTGAATAGGGGAGCAGTGTCCAGAACAGGGATTTCTTTGTCTGAAGAATCACAAGGATGGTGAATGGAGTCATAAGGAATATAAAGGGAATATTGATTTGCTTATTATTTTCCCACAAAGATGTGTGGAAAGTGGGAACAAAGGAATACTGATAACAAGATGCCTCTAGTTGTCTGGGGATATTGGAACTGGGTTCAAATTCTTCTTCTGACACTTGCTTGTGATGTGACCTAGGGTGTGCTGGTATATGTTTAACAACCAGGATTTCTTAAAAAAAAATACACATATAGGGACAGCTATGTGGTACAATGGATAGATCACCAGCCCTGAAGTCAGGAGGATCTGAGTTCAGATCTGGTCTCAGACATTTTAACACTTCCTGGCTGTGTGACCCTGGGCAAGTCACTTAACCCCAATTGTCTCGCTAAAAAATAAAAAAAATATATACACATGTATAAGTTTAATCTACATTATTAACATGTTTTTTACTCCTCTGACCCTCGGTTTTCTCATCTGTAACATAGGTATAAGAATACCTGTAGTACCTGCCTGCAGGGCTAGCATCAGGCTCAAATAAGAGAATACATATAAAGCAAAAAACTGTTTTTAATAATGCTTTTTAGTTGATATTGTTCATTTTCACACCAATAAAATTTCTCTTATTATTATAGTTCTCCCCTCTCAGAGAGCCAAATAATATTGTTAAAGAAAAAAGAAAAGAAAAGAAGACGAGAACCACTCAGCTTCCCCAGCAAAACTATTCGCCATATTGAAGAAGTCTGAAAATACCTCCACACATGTATACATAGGGATATGGAAGAGCCAGCTTTTCAACAGTAGCTTATAAAATCTTCAGAGTGATCATTTATGCCACAAAAAAACAGCAATTGCCACCAATCAGGGTCTGATTTATAGTTTTTGTTGATTGTCTAAGCTTAAGAACATGTTAATAATGTAAATTAAATTTATGTTTGTGTATTTTTTTTCAAAGAGAGCTTGATTATGAAATATATACCAGCACGTCTCTATATTGTTCTGTGAACAGTGCTTGAATTCAACAGGAGGAAAGAAGAAGATCCAGGGAATGATAACAAAACATGTTTGCAAAGTGCTTTATGATCTATTAACTCAGAAAAAACAATAACAAAATTCATCTAGAAGAACAAAAGGTTGAGAATATCAAGGGAATTCTTTTGGTATGATTTTTCTTGCACAGCTGGACAAATATGGAAATATGTGTAAAAGGATTGCACATATTTAACCTATATCAAATTGCTTGCTCTTCTGGGGAAGGAGAAATAAAGGAGAGAGGGAGAAAAAACCTTACATAAATGAATGTTGAAAACAATTTTTACTTGTATCTGGAAAATAAAATACAATTGAAAATGTTTTTAAAAGAATATCAGGGGAATTAATGAAAAAATACAAAGGAAGGTGGACTAACCATATGAGACCTAAAGCTATATTATAAAGCATTGGTCGTCAAAACCATTTGGAACTAGCTAAGAAATAAAGTGGTGGGATTGGTGGATACAATAATCAAATGCCTATAGTAATTTAATGTTTAATAAACCTAAAGACTCCAGTTTCTGGCATAAGAGCTGACTATTGCATAAAATTTGCTGGAAAAATTGGAAAATAATATTGCAAAAACTAGGCATAGTCTAATATCTTACAATATACCAAGAGAAGATCAAAATAAATTCATGATTTAGATATAAAGGGTGATGTTATAAGCAAATTAGGAGAGCAAGGAAGTTTACTTGTAAGATATTTGGAGAAGGGAGGAATTTATGGCCAAAGAAGAACTAGAGAACATTATAAAAAGCAAAATGAATAATTTTGATTACATTGAATTAAAAAGTTTCTGCACAAACAAAATCAATGCAGCCAAGATTAGAAGGGAAACAGAAAACTGAGAAACAATTTTTATAGCCTTCTATTAAAGGCTTCATTTCTCAAATATACAGAGAACTGATTCAAATTTATAAGAATACAAGTTATTCCCCAATGGACAAATAGTCAAATGAACACACAATTTTAAGATGAAGAAATTAAAGCCATTTATAATCATATGAAGAAATGTTCTAAATCACTATTGATTAGAAAAATGCAAATTAAAACAGCTATGTAATTTAACCTCATACCTTTCAGATTGGCTAAGATGACAGGAGAAGATAATGATGAATGTTGGAGGGGATGAGGGAAAATGGGAACACTAATACATTGTAGGGAATACTAATACCTTGTTGGTAGAGTTGTGAACTAATCCAATCATTCTATTTGGAACTATATCCCACAGGGCTTTAAAACTGTGCATACCCTTTGATCTAGTATAAAAGGGGGAAAGGACCTAAAATGTTTGTAGCATCTATTTTTGTGGTGACAAACAATTGGAAAATGAGTAGATGCCCATCAAGTGGGGAATAACTGAATAAGGTATAGTAGATGAATGTAATGAAATAGTATTGTTCTTATGAACTAATGAAATAGTATTCTTATAGAAATAAGAAATAATGAGCAGGCTGATTTCAGAAAAACCTGGAAAGATTTTACCTGAACTGATGTTGAATGCAATGAATAGAATCAGGAGAACACTGTTATGTTGTGAACACCAAGTTAGCCCCCTGGATGCCTTAAAATCAGCCGGAGTCAGGATAAGCAAAAGTTCTTGGTCTTTATCCTTGGTTTTAGGGGTAGAAGTGAAGGGAATGGACAGAAGCTCTCCACAACCTCCCTTCTCCTTGTCCGTCACAAAGTGACTCTGGCTTGTCTTACTCCACCTCCTAGTCCCTCCTACAATCCTCTTTATACACCAATTATCGACCCAGCACAGAATAGCGGGAAGGGCCATTTTCCAAGCATATGCTTATAGAGTATTGTCCAATAGGTAATTAACCTTAAGTGCTCGGTTGTCTGATTCCAGTGCATCTACTCAGAGTTTTAGCCCTTCACATTACATTAGCTCTTCTCAGCAATGCAGTGATCCAAGACAATTCCAATAGACTTGGGATAGAAAATGCCACTTGCATCCAGAGAGAGAGAGAACTGTGGAGACTGAGTATGGATCAAACATATTATTTTCACCTTTTTGTTTGTTTGTTTTTTCTTTTCTGGGGCTTTTCCCTTTTGCTCTGATTTTTCTTTCACAACATGACTGATATAGAAATATGCAGGTATTACAGTCCCAGATAGACTCTTATCAGCTGTGTGATCTTGGGCAAGTGAATTCACCCTTTTTAACCTCAGTTTCCTTTTCTGTATATATATTGATGAACTTGATGGCTCCCAAGGACCCCATGACCATATATCTAATTTCCACTTTTGGGTCTATAGACTTTCCCATGTGTGCACTTCAAAGTTTGGAGGACTCAGACATCTAATCTATCCCAGTGCTATCATCATCCCTCCCTCTCTTGAAAAGGTAAGCAACATAATACAAGCTTGCTCAATCAAATTGAACTTCACTTTGTTGCACTTCATAGATAATTGTATTATTTTATAAATAGAAAATTTACGGCAACCCCATGATGGACAATTTACTGGAGCCATTTTTTTCCAACAGCATATTGTCAACATTGTATCTCTGTATCACTTTTTAATAATTCTCACAATATTTCAAACTCATTATTATGTCTGTCATGGTGATCTAGGGTCAATGAGTTTTAATATTACTATTGTAATTTTGGGGGGGACACCACAAACCACAGCCATGGAAGATGGTGATCTTAATTGTTCTGATTTCTCCACTGACCTGTCTTTAACTCTACTTTCTCCTTCTCTTCCAGCCTCCCTGCTACCTGAGATACGACAACATTGAAATTAAGCCTATTAGTAATATTACAATGGTCTCTAAGTGTTCAAATGAAAGAATAGGCGACTGATGCAGCAGACTTCATTACTGTTTTATTTTAAGAAATTGCCACTGTCACCCCAACCCTCATCAGCTACCCCCTATCAGTCAACAAAAAGTTGAGACCCTTCAGCAGCAAAAAGATTATATCTCACAAAAGGCTCAGATGATGGTTAGCATTTTTAGCAATAAAATATTTTTAAATTAAGTTATATACATTGGACTTTTTAAAGATATACTACTATTGCACACTTAATAGATTACAATATTGTATAAATAAAACTTTTTTACATATCAGGAAACCAATAAATTCATGTGACTTGCTTTATTGCGTATTGGAACTGAGCCCACAATATCTCCAATTGTGCACGTGATTGTGCATGTGAAGTCACACACAAAGCATATTTCTAAATTAGTCATATTGCAAAGAAAACACATCAAAAAAACCTTAAGAAAAAGAGAGTTTTAAAAGTTTGCTTCAATCTTCATTCAGGATTCATCAATTTTCTCTCTGAAAGTGTATGCATTTTTCAACACGGGTTCTTTCGAATTGACTTTAGTCCTTGTCTTTATCATACTATCAGCTATCTTTTCTTAGGGTCACCTCTACTCAAACTCATAGAAAACATATCCATATCCATATCCATACATACACAAGACTCCTAAAATCTAGCCCACTCTTGTTTTTTGTTTGTTTTTTGGTATATATGTATTTTTTGTTCATACTTACTTACCTATATAATCCCTCTGTCCTTTCAGCTATTATTTTCTCAGCTGACTCACTTTGTCTACGCCACTATACTCAGGAAGAAACTTACTACTCCTTTATTTCCCTAGAGATAATCCATAATATTAAGCAGCTATCTGAGAGCCATGTGACTTCCCACACGCTTATCCCATCATGGTTGGGTGACCCGTGATCAGGAAGTCAGGAAGGATAATAAGTAGAATTTGAATTTTGCTTTGTGGGCAGAAAGGAATCACTGGAGATTTTTATGCAAGGAAAATGAGGCACAAAAATTATTCTTCTGGTAGCTTAAAGTAAGGAAACATTGAAGGGGAAAGGGTGTGAAATATCCAGTAAGATTATTGCAAGAGACAGAGGATGTCGTGATGAGAGTTAGTTTTGAGAGATGTTGAGGAACTGAAGTCAACAGGACCTGGAAACTGATTATGAGAAGTAATGGAAAAGGAAGGTAACCGAGGTCAAGAGCTCAGTCTTGGTAGATGGCATATGAACAAGTTTGGGGGAAACGATGCTGAGGGGGTATTTGGGATGCGATGGGCTAGAGATGCCTACAGGGCAACCTAGCATGGAAGTATTTTAGGCAGCTGGAGAATAGGAATCTGAAACTGTGGAGACTAACATGTGGGTGCCAGGAATAGAGAAGGAAGAAATGGACATGCCTTAAGCTAAAGGGGAGTCAGGGAGGAGGAAGACTGGGAAAAGACCATCGAAAGTGGTCATTAGGAGGTCACTGGAGATTTGTGGGAAAGCATTTTCAGGTTAGTCTGATCATGAAAGGAATAGAAAAGATGCATAAGTGAGAGCTTTTCTGGAATAGATAGCTTAAAAATAATAATAGCTTTTTATTTTTCAAAATATATCCAAAGATAGTTTTCAGTATTCACCCTTGCAAAGTCTTGTGTACCAAATTTTTCTTCCTCCCTTCCTCCATTCCCCCTACCCTAGACAGCAGATAATCCAGTATAGATTAAACATGTACAATTCTTCTAAACATATGTTCACATTTATCATGTTATGCAAGAAAAATCAGATCAAAAGGGAAAAATGAGAAAGGAAAAAACAACCAACCAACAACAAAGATGAAAATACTTTGCGTGATCCACATTCAGTCTCCATAGTCTGATCTTGGGATGTGGAGGGCTCTTTCCATCCCAAGTTGAAATAGACAATTTTTAAGAATTGTTTTAGGAAATTAGAAAAGAGAGAAGCCAGAATCTCAGAGCTAGAAGGGACACAGCAGAACAAAGTTCATCCCTGAGGGTTTGAAACACATGTGGGGTCCAACATTATCCAATCTACAATAAAAGAAACTGAGGCAGAATTCCAAGCCAATAGCACTTTATTAAGGGGTTCATGGTCTCCTCTAATAAAGTGAACCTCAGATTTTTCTCTGATCGGAGAAATGCTCACTCTCTAAGGCCTTTTTTTTCGTGCCTGATACCCAGATGATTCAGAAGAGACAAACTGAAATACATAGTGTCATTGGTTGATCAACCCTGATCTTGACCTCCCAGGAGAATCTTCAGCTCATGCTTATGATAGATTAGACTGAAGAAGACACCCATATATGGGCAAAACAGATGGTCTTTCATTGGCCCCATGTTGGGCAATAGACTGGGGGATAGATTTGCAGGTAGCTCTTGCAGAGTCATCCATTGGTCAAGGACCTGTTGGCCAAGTGCCAGAAGGCTAGTTCCCTAGCAAAGGGTGAAGGTATAATTCAAAAACAATTTGGGGGACTTTCCATGCTATTGAGTCACTCTGGGCTTGGTCATTTACTTTGTGTAGTATTTTATTTTTCCGCACTTAAATGTAAAAACAATTTTAAAATTCATTTGAAAACTTTTGAGTTCCAAATTTTCTCCCTTCCTCCCTCCTCACCTGCCACCTCCACTGAGAAAACAAGCAATTCGAAATAGGTTATACTAGGTAGTCATGCAAAACATTTCCATAAGCTTGGTCATTTACTCATCAGACTAGGTTTGAGCAAGTGGATTCATTAAATTGATTAACTGTATCAATTAACTGCATCAATTATATGCAGTTACATACAATAATAATAATCACGGTGCTATGGAATCCAACTCAACTGAATAATACTAATAGAAACAAATCAGGAATCTAAATAAAGTAAAGTTAAAGTAAATAAAGTAAGTTAATTATTTATTATGGAATCAAACTCAGCTGAATAATACTAATAGAAATAAACCAGGAGTCTAAATAAAGTTAAAGTAAATAAAGTAAGTTAATTATTTATTATGGAATCAAACTCAATGGAATGATACTAATGGAAACAAACCAGGAGGCTAAATAAAGTAAAGTTAGAGTAAATAAAATAAATTATTTCCCATATACAACTCTTGTGCTCCATTGTACCCTTGCTCCCAACTCCCAAGTCTTTTCTTCAAGCTGGACATCTTCAATTCCCTCAATATATCCTCATGTAGAGATGATTCAGGGCAATTCCAAAGGCCTTGTGATGAAGAAAGCCATTTATACCCAGAGAGAGAGGACTGTGGGAACTGAGGGTGGACCACAACATAGTATTTTCTTTTTCTTTTTCTTTTTTGCTGTTGTTTGCTTGCATTTTATATTCTTTCTCACTTTTTTCCTTTCTGATCTGACTTTTCTCATGCAGCATATTGTGAAAATATGGATAGAAGAACTGCCCATGTTTAACATATATTGGATCCTTGCCATCTAGGGGAGGAGGGGAGGAGAAGGGAAGGGAAAAAGTTGAAACACAAGGTTTTGCAAGAGTGAATGCTGAAAATTCTCCGTGCATATGTTTTGAAAATAAAATGCTTTAATTAAAAAAATAAATAAACAAACATATCTTCATGTATCATGACCTTACAGGATTGGAAATTTAGAAGTGGAAGAGACCTTTAGAAGTTGTGCAGTCCAACCTTTCCCTGAAATAGGACTCTCCTTTATATCATACCTGACAAACTCACTCAGTCTTCATTAAAAAACCTCTAGCAAGAGAGATTGTGAATACAGCAGCTGTTCCCATTGTAGGAAAGCTCTAAATTTCTCTAGAGGAAATAGACTAGAAGCATTTTGGAGCTAGAGGGGAATTTGGAAATCAACTATTCTAGTGCTACCACTTTAGGAAACTGAGGCCCAGAGAAAGGTAAGGGAATTTGACTAATAATTAGGAAAACCAGGTTTTGAATGCAGGTCCTCTGATGCCATTGGTTTCTTTATTTTTTTTCAGAGACCATTTTTATTCAAAATTTTAGTGTCTTTGTTATCTTGTTCCTTAATATTTGACAATAAACTTGTTCCCTAAATAACCTATGTAACCTATGGCTCTCATATTTTAGCTTTTTTATTATTTTTTAAAGCTTTTTATTTTCAAAACATATGCATGGATAATTTTTCAACATTGACCTTATTACTTGTGTTCCAAAATTTCCCTTCTTTCCCTCCACCCCCTCCCTTAGATGGCAAGTAATCCAGCATGTGTTATATCTGTTAAAATAGATGTTAAATCCAATATATGTAAACACATTTATACAATTATCTTGCTGCACAAGAAAAATCAGCTCAAAGAGGAAAAAAATGAGAAAGAAAACAAAATGAAAGCAAACAAAAACAAAAAGAGTGAAAATACTATGTCAGTGCCCACAGTCCTCTCTCTGGATGCAAATGCAGACCCACTGGAACTGGCCTGAATCACCTCATTGTTTGAAGCCATTGTTTTCACTCTACATTTCATACATCTTCTACTTTCGCTATGACCACTAGCTTTTACAGATTTGGAAGCTGAATTTGAAGAAAGGAAGTAATTTGACTATGGTCACATAACTAGTAAGAAATAGAAGTCACAATTCGACCCCAAGTCCTCAGTCAGTCAGACAGTATTCTTTCATTTTCTGCTTGCTATATCACTTAAGTATGATACTTAAATAAATGCTGTGTCTTCATGACTTGATCAGGGTCTCTATGACACTCAATTCCTGGCTTCATAGGAGCATTCCCATGCTCCGGAATTATTCCTCCTGCCTTCACCACCGGAGTTGTTCTGGAAGAACAGCTAATGATAATTTCACACTAAGGTATAAATGAGTAATATCGGGCTCTTATAACTGTTCTTTTAAAATTATTTGTATTTCAAAGTCCTGCGTGAAGACGGTGCTTTCAGTCACAAACAGCTGGAGTTGTTGGAGTCTTTTTTACTCCTGAGGATGGTGGGAAAATGGAGTCCATTTATTCCAAGGATTTTCCCCTTTTATGCCCTCATACCCCTATGTAATAAAACAACACTGGGCATGCGCCCAGTATATACTATGCCTGTGGGACCACGTGAACAGCTTGCTATTGTATGTAATTTGCCACCTGGCATCACTTTGCTTCAATCATAACAGGTTGTCACTGCCCTTGATTTCTCAAGAAGGCCGAGAGCCCTTAGGGGAGTTGAGGAGCCAACCCAGACACTGTCAGCAGGTTCCCTCTGGGCTATACTTCACCTAGAGTTTCTCCAGTCTGTGACCCTCTACGTCTCCCCCTTTCTTTTGTTTTAATTGAAGCAAGTATATACTAGTGATAAATCCATCAGCATGGGAGGAATCACACAGGCAAGTTGTAATATCATACAAGCAAGTAGTAATATAACAAACAATATGAATAAACAAAATACTATAAAAGATTTCCATGAGTCCCAGAAGAAAGGTATAGAAAATAACTATCAATTCACAACTACACATACACCTTCAGCAGCCAAGAGATAGTCCAAAACCAATCTATTGTCCATTACTTCATATTTCAGGAATCCAATGATTCCTGCAGATTTTGAAGTTCTGTATCATGTTGTGCCACAATTCCCTTTTATTGTCCTGCCTCAGTTTCCCTGAATTGTCCTGCCACAGTTTCCCTAAATTGTTCTATCTTAGTTTCCCTAAATTGTCCTACCTCAGTTTTTCCAATTGTTCTGCCTCAATTCCTCTGGTTGCAACTCTCACAAATAAAATATTAAAAACTCTTTAATCTCTATCTTGCCTCATTTTCTCCGGCATTACAATCAGTCTCATTGAGAATTATTTTTGATGTTCATGAGTTGACTGCATACACAAAGGGTTAATTGCCAGGCTCTTTCAGTGGTGGGCACAGTCAGCCATGGAACCACCAGATGTTTTTTGGGTCTTTTCTTTATTCTCTCTCAGATGGAGAAGAATATGGCTTGTTTGCACCCATGAGGTTCCTTCTCCATCTGTAGAGATACAAGCAAACCCTCTCCCCCAAGCAGTTAACCTATCTAGTCCCTTCCATTCACCACTTTCTGGATCTCTCCACATCATCTGGACCACATCTAAAGATAGTGGAGCTGCTTGCACTGGACACTGCCCATCTGGCAGGTTATAAAACCTATCTGCCAGAGCCAGTGCATCTTTGTCAAAAATCAAAAAAATTTTAGTACATAAAGTTAAATTTAGAAGTTCTCTAGAATTATCTGTAGCTCCCCCTCTCTTTTATTTTGTAGGATGTAGGCAAAATTGAAGCTTTGAAGGTGAAAAGCAAACTCATCAACAAAGTATTTAAGGTATTAATTCCTTTTCTGCCCAAAAGGCAATAGTACTTAAGATATTTAGTTATTTCTCACTGCCCATCAAATCTCCTAGAGTAGTAACAAGCATAATAAATCATTAAAAAGGACTTCCTAAATTCTGCCCCACGTGAATACAAAAGAAGTGAAAGTGTCAAGGTCCTGACAGGGAAGTAAAGGTCTAGCAGAAAAATTCTGGCAGAGAAAGAGAGAGAGAGATAAAGAGAAGCAGAGAAGAGGATGTCTTCTCAGCTGGTGGAGGGTCCTTGCAGGCAGCTATGTCAAGGACAGGTCTCTTGGCCTGGCATGGTCCTGCTTTGGGCCTCTGCAAAGAAATGAGCCCCCAAATTGCCCTTTAAAAAAGATCTGAAATTTCAACTGAATGAGATTCCTTCAATGTTCTCCCTGCCCCCAAACCTAGATTTCCGGGTTAATGGGACCATTTACTGGGAATGGTCCTGAGCCAATTTTCAGAAAGTTCAATAGAGATCAATGAAAATATCAAATCTAGATCTCCAGCTAAATGAAACCACTTAAGTTTGAGTTAAGGAGTGAGTGGTCCTGGGCCAATCTTAATGAAACCACTTAACTGTCCCAAGGATGGGTCCCTGTCAGGAGAGTATCAGGGCTCATCCCAAAGGTAAAGAAGGACAGTTTCAGGGTTCCCCCATCAGTATTTGCCTCATTTTGGTCGAAAAATGAAAGTGACTAGATTAGCCCTTACCCATTCTTCCCTTTTGCCTATTTTTATACTTACCCTATTCTGAGTCACAAGGACTTCTCCATTGAACTCTGCCAATAGTGCCCCAAGTTTGGGCGCCAAATGTGGTGACCTGCTTTCTAGAGACCCCAAATTGGGGTGACAAAATGTACCATGCTTTCTAGAGTTCCCACATCGGGGTGATTAAAATATACCTTCCTAGTGGAGAAGTGATGAGGCGGGATCTAAGAATGGTGGAAAAATGGAGTCCATTTATTCTAAGGACTTTCCCCTTTTATGCCCTCAGGTATATACCCTCATACCCTTTGGTAACAAAACAACACTGGGTATGTGCCCAGTATATACTGCGCATGTGGGACCACATGAACAATTTGCCATTGTATGTAGTTTGCCACCTGGTATCACTCTTCCACCTGGTAGGTAAGAAGCCAAACCAGACACAGTTAGCAGGTTCACTCTGCGCTAAAAGGTCTTGTATCTCACCCACTGTCTGTGACCCTCTATAGTTAAATTGGACATACTTGTTGACATTCTCAGAGACATCACGTAGAAATGACAAACAGATCATAGAAAGAGGAATAGGGCCCACATCCCCCAAAATATTTATAGTCAATGGTGCTCATGAATTAGAGAAAAGGGTGAATATGTACATGTGATATAGATGGAATATGATATATATGAAAATGATGAAATATAGTTGTACTATAAAAATGGAGGGGTTAATCTCAGAACGACCTGGTAAGACTTAAATGAACTGATGCAAAATCAAGTGAACAGAACTAGGAAATAATAGTGACAACGAACAGAAAAATGATTTTGAAAACAAGTCAATGAAATGACCAACCACAATTACAGAGGATCCGGGGCTCAAGTTTGCTTCCTGCCTCCTGATAGAGAGATCATGGACCCATGATACAAAACAACTTACATTTCTGGACACAGCCAATATGATCCTGTATATTTCCTATTGCTCCTCAGCTTCTGGCTGGCTTTTTTGGATCACTTAGTATAGTTTCTTGTTGGATTTCTTAAACATTTTTTAGTCTGCAACAATTTTTAGAGTTTTTGCTGGACCAAGTGTCTGCCCACCTCCTGCCTCCATTTACACACACACAAGGAATAACTTGCTTTTCAGTTCAGTTAATAGGATTAAAAGCTCTAAAAAGTAAGTGACTTCAGAGCCTAAATTAAAATTATTTATTTTCTTTTCAATAAGCAGAGTAAATGATATACAGTATCAGAATTCGAAGAAACTTAGAACTTATAGATAACAGAAAATGTGGGAGCCATGAGGGATTTCAAACAGAACAGAGAAAGTCAGAATTAGGGTGAATACAAGAAGGAAATTTTGTAAAGGGCTAAAGCAGTATTCCAGTTAAAATGGGACAAATGTTTAGAAAGGAGTTTTCTCTAACGCAAGGAAAATTTCACAAAAATAGAGCAAGGTCCCAATGAACCCTTTGCTGATTTTGTGGGATGTCTGCAGACAGCTGACATACGAACGATTGGAGAAAATGCAGCTACAGGAATTATGATAAGACAACTCTCTAAGGAAAATGCTAATGGGGTTTGTAGAAGAATTATATGGGGACTACACAAGGATGCTCCTTTATTTTATTTTATTTTTATTAAATAACTTTTTATTGACAGAACCTATGCCAGGGTAATTTTTTTTACAATATTATCACTTGCACTCACTTCTGTTCCGATTTTTCCCCTCCCTCCCTCCGCTCTCTCCCCAAAGATGGCAAGCAGTCCTATACATGTTAAATAGATTACAGTAGATCTTGGATACAATATATGTGTGCAGAACCAAACAGTTTTCTTGTTGCTCAGGAAGAATTGGATTTAGAAGGTATAAATAACCTGGGAAGAAGAACAAAAATGCAAGCAGTTTACATTCATTTCCTAGTGTTCTTTCTTTGGGTGTAGCTGCTTCTGTCCATCCTTGATCAATTGAAATTAAGTTAGATCTTGTCTTTGTTGAAGAAATCCACTTCCATCAGGATACATCCTCATACAGTATCGTTGTTGAGGTATATAATGATTTCCTGGTTCTGCTCATTTCGCTCAGCATCAGTTCATATAAGTCTTGCCAATCCTCTCTGTATTCGTCCTGCTGGTCATTTCTTACAGAACAATAATATTCCATAACATTCATATACCACAATTTACTCAACCATTCTCCAATTGATGGGCAAAGGACGCTCCTTTAGAGATCCTAAGGCACAAATGACTTTTATGCCCAGACTATGATGTAGAACATGGGAAGATGGGGTCCCTTTTGGAAAGGGACTTCCAGAGAGACTCATCGATGCTTTCAGTGTGGTAAAGTAGGGCATCTCAAAGTTCAATGTTGGCACAGAGATAGAATGAGAAGAGAGGGTGAGAGAACAAAACCCCAAACCCCATGCAATAAGGGCTTCCACTGGGGCCTCAGAATGTAGATTGACCCAGGGAAACAAGAGGCGGGCCCAGCTCCAAGACCTCAAATAAAAATCAGGTAGGTCATGATGGCAGCTGAGGTTAGACCCAGAGTGTGGGAATCCTTACCAACTGTTAAGTCATTAGAATTGATAGACAATAATTATCTAATTTAGCTTGGTTCAGTATGATTGATCTGATCCTACAAGTAGATGTTATGGGCCAGAACTTGAAACAAGGTACTAAGTGGAATTGATGGAAGCAATGCTTGTGGGCTTGGGTTTGCACCTTTAAGAGTTTACACATTAGAGGTCACACATTGGAGTTCACAAGTACGGGAGATACACAAAGTTAACTTTGTAACTTTGTGAATTCACATCTCCCATAATCCCACTATCAGAGGAGGAGTCAACCTTTGAGAGAGCATAAAAACAGCTGAGCTCAGTCAGCAGAGTTCAGTTGAAAAGATTGAGAGGAGAGCGTCAGTCAGTAAGGAAGATTGCCAGGGGTCGGAATTGAGCTAGAGACAGAAGCTGGCAGAAGCAAAGGACAAGCTGCAAGAGCTCTTGGAATCAAGAAAGGAGAAAATAAACGTTTGGATTTTATCAGCTGGCTGCATTTGATGTGATTATTACTCTGAACTGAAACTAAGGCTGCCTCCAGAAACCTCCCCAAGAAACCTGCTCCCAGAGAGAACCATCATAATATAAAAAAGAAGAAAACACTACACCAGAGAGTCTTTAGAAGTTCAGGACTCTGATGTGATCAATCAGCCAAAAAGCAATCAGATGGGAGAAAGGGATTACAACTGGGGAGAATACAGGCTTTTTAATCCCACAGAAGGGCAGCATCCAGTGTGAGCAGCCCCAATGTAATTGCCAGGTGATGAGGAAAGATCTAGAAAGTGGTAAATGGAAGGGACTACTAGATATGTTAACTGCTTGGGAGAAAGTGTTTGCTTGTATTTCTAAAGATGGAGAAGGAAACAGATGGGTGGCACCGAGCATCTGAAGAGAGACAGAAAAAAGAGAAAAACTCAAAACAAAGATCTAAGAAACATCTGACACTGAAAGAGCATGGCTGATAATGAGACTGTTGCAGAACTTCAATACCAGCAGGAATCAACGGATTCCCTAACACAAGATGAGACTATTGCAGGACTTCAAAACTTGCAGGAATTATTGGATTCCTGGCACATGAAGTAATGGACAATAGATTCCTTTTGGACGGTTTCTAGGACTTATGGACATGTATAATTCCTCATGCTGATTCATGTTATTTGTTATTTCACTACTAGGCTGTGTTACTATGTGCTTATGTAATTTATGTAATTATGTGTAATACCTCCCATATTAATGGATTTATGTAAACCTATTTCAAGTGAGACCCTTTAGAAACCTGCTCATCTGGTTTGATTCTCCATTTTCCTTTGGTTTTCATCTTCCTTCCTGAGACATCAGGGAGGATGTGATCACCTCCTTTTTCACCCCTTTATTGAGGAGTCAGGGAAGGTATGATCACCTCCTCCTTTGGGGGTTCTTATCCCTTTGAGAAGTCAGGGAGGGCATGACCATCTATGTTCTAAAACAAAAGAAAGCGGGAGATGTTATGGGCCAGAACTCTGCTTTAAACAAGGATTCTTACAAGGTGTTAAGTGACTGGAACTGATAAAAACAACAGTTATCTAGTTTAGCATGGTGATTAATAGTTCTCTAAATTCAGTATGATTGACTAAATCTTACCCTAGTGATATAATGTTTGCTTTATACTCAGTATAGAAAATATAAGCTGGGAGCTCAAGCTCTTGGAGGGAAGGAGAGAGAGATTCAATTCCATCAGGTTCCCGGTGGCTGGCCTGGCCTCCTGCACTTCTCCACTGAAACCAAGACTCCAGAAGACCTCTAAGAAAGCTAGCTGAAGCTGTAGGCAAGGGGACAAGACTTTGAAGGAGATAATAAAGGATTTGGACACCTGGCTATTCTTGTGGTGATTACTGAACTGAAATGAAGGCTGCCCAAAGACCTCCAGAAAAAACAAACTAAGAACACTACATTTGAGTTTGTGTGAGTGTGAGTGTATATGAGTGTGTGAGAGTGTGAATTTGTGTGAATAATTGTGAGTGTGTGAGTGTATGTGTAAGTGTGTGTGTGACTGTTGATTGTGTGTGTGAATGTGAGTGTATATGAGTGTGTGTGAGTGTGAATTTGTGTGAATGATTGTGAGTGTATGTGTAAGTGTGTGTGACTGTTGAATGTGTGTGTGAATGTGAGTATATATGAGTATATGTGTGAGTGTGAATGTGTGTGAGTGTGAGTATATGTGTAAGTGTGTGACTGTTGAGTGTGTGTGTGAATGTGAGTGTATATGAGTATGTGTGAGTGTGAATGTGTGTGAGTGAGTGTGAGCATGGGTGTGGGAGTGGGTTTGGGAAGGTGCATTTTACAGATAAAAAAAGTTTGATGAGAATTCTGTGTCTTTTGTGAGGACAAAAACTCTGTGTCCTAAAATGTCACCGACACATTTACACTTTGTCTGAAGGGGGAAAGGGGAGCTGGCCAAGGGCAGGGGCAGAAGGGCGGCTGGAGTACGGGGCAAAGCTGGAAGGCGGCCCGGGACTTCCCCTGAGCCTCTCACCACCCCCCCCCCCCGGCCTTGTCTGGGCTCTCCCCAAACGAAGGGAGCCCAGCCCGGCCCAGCAGGGAGGGGACAGCTCAGGGAGGAGCGAAGGAGATGCTCCCCGTCCCCCAGTCCCAGCCGATACAAAAGGCTATCCCGCCAGGGCTGATGGTTAGCGGAGACCCGGGAGCGGCGGGGGTGGAGGAGGGCGCCCTGAGCCCTGGGCAGCCGCAGCCGCAGCACGTACGGACCCAGGTGAGAGCCGTCGCTGTCCCCCACCAGGGTCCTGCGCTAATCCCTCCCCGGCTCCATCCCTGAGGAGGGACGTGTGTGTGTGTGTGTGTGTGTGTGTGTGTGTGTGTGTGTGTGTGTGTAGGGGGGGGTCAGCGTACTCTGCGTTCCCCCCTTCTTCCCTCCCCAAACCTTGCCCAGGACAGTAATAGAGACGTTAGACGAGGGATTTTTTTTTGGGGGGGGGGGAGGGATAGAATATAATGAAGAGATACCCGGAATGCACCTTGCAGCTCATTCCTGCTCCCTCAGCACGAGATCCTATTGAAAACAAACAAACAAACGGGGGATGTAGATGTGGGGGGGGGGGCAGGTCCTGCTCCTGCTGCTGCCCCAGCCCCCGGATCCAGCTGAGGGGGCGCGGCCTTCAGCTAAAAGGCCACTTAGGAGGCTTGAAAGTGAACGAAGAACTTTTTTCCCAAAGAACTTTTCTTGAAAGAGCCCAGGCAGAAAGGCTTGATTATTTTAGTTTATCGACATTATTTATTTTATTCGCATTTTCTCTCAATTTACAATTTTTTATCCCTTAATTTATGTGATTTATTAATATTTATCATTTCTGTAGCCATTACTTTAGAACATTTCATACTCTGAATGTGTCGCTATTCTACCCATCTTGCAGACGAGGAAACTGAGTTCAGAAAGGATCCGGTGCCTTTTCTTGTCAGTAAGACGAGGAGGGGGCGTTGGGAGGTGGGGGATTGCTTCCCGAGCTGTATCTTTGCTCCCCTGCCCCGCCTCTGGAAGCTGGCTCTGATCTGGAGGACCCTTCGCGTGGGGGTGTCCGTGGGACACCTGTGGCAGGCAGGCCGGGGGGGGCGGGGAGGGGGAGGGCCCCCCCACTTTCCCCTCCGCATTTCCCCCCGACTTCCCCCGCACCGAACAAGCTGAGGCGGCCAGAGAAGCAGGACGGGCACCTGGCTTTGTCTCCTCACCTAAAAAAAAACCTGTCATTCCCCCCCCCCCCCCAGGCCAGGAAGGAGCGCAGCCGCTTCTCCCCCTTCCACCTCTTCCTCCAGAGGAAAGAGCCGCAGCCCGGGCCAAGCGGCCGGTTCCGTTCCGCCCCGCCTCCTTTTCGGCCCTGGAGCTGACAAGTCTCTCTCCCCTCCCCTCCCCTAACTCTAAAGCCAGAGGAGATTGTTCTCCCTTTCCCGTCCCGATTCCTTGGGCCGCTCGTTCCCTTTATTCTCCCTCACAGACCGAGGAGGGCCCCGAGAGTCCATTTCATAGATGAGGAAACTGAGGCTCAAGGGACTTAAGTGATTTCTCCAGAGCTGTAGATACTGAGCATCAGAGGCAAGATTTGAATCCGGATCCTCTGAGCTAACCACCCGCTTGCCCTATCACGTTGCCTGTTGGTCTGTGGTTGGAGGCTGGAGGCTCTGGGAGGGCTCCAGGCAGGGCAGAGGGGTTGGGGCTTGCCTTTCATCCATCGCCCAAGGCTTTTGTTTCATTTAATCTATAACCTGGGGAGGAGGGGGCCCTCATTATCGATAAGGAAACAGATTGAGAAAGGCGACTGACTTACCCAGGGCCATCTGGGAAAGGTTTAAGGCAGAACTCAACCTTTGCTCCTGGGCCAGCCCTTTAACGCCTCCTGCCAAGCAGCTGAGTCCCGTCCCTTCTCTCCATGAAACTCACCCCATAGTAGCCCTGGGAGAGAAGGCAGGGCCGGGGCTCCCCTCGGGCACTGCCTCCGGCCCCTCTTCTTCTGCCCCTTCCCTGGTGCCTTAGCTTCCTGCTCCTGCAGGCTGGGAAGTAGGGCCGGCCCTAAGGAGTGGGTTCCTGGGGCATTAGTTCCACCCTGTGCCCAGGAGGGCCGTGGGAGGGAGCTTTCAGCCTCCCTCCGAGGACTTTGCTGTGCCCAACCAGCTGTGCTCGGGCTCCTCCCCCTCATTGCCCCAGGAAGCCCAGAGTCTCTGGCGTTCAGCACCCGTGGCAGCCTGGGAAATAGTCCCGAGTCACAGTCACAGGATGAATCCAGCCTCCGGGGCCATGGGACCAACAACAAATCATTTTCCCTCTTTGGGCCTCAGTTTCCTCCACTGTAAACTGTTGATAACACCTGCAGAGAAAACGCTCGAGGGGTCTGCAACAAAGCAGTTTGTGAATCTTGGGGGGCTACAGAAATGGCCTCGAATCCCGGCTCGGAAACTCACCTCAGGCAAATGGTTGCTATTCTTGGAGCCTCAGTTTCCTTATCTATAAACTGAGAAGTTTAGAATCAAAGCCCTCTAAGATGCAAATCAGTGATTCCTGGGATCTTAGGCAAGCCCCTTGGGGGGGGGGAAGGCAGTGTACAGGGGTAGTTTTCCACTCCCACATACAGAGGCTGATCCTGAGCCAAGCCTTGGGCTTAGCATGGACACCCAGTAAATGTTTCTGGATTTCTTCGTGGTTGGGAACAGCCTGGGAAAGGGCGACATCTTGCCTAGGACACCGTCTCCTTGGGGGCTGGCTGCCCCCCTATCACTTTCCTTGGGGACCTACTATTTTAGGCATCCTTAAGTTGGGCCCCCTTTTTAAATACAAATGAATATTAATTAGTTGAGTCCCAGTCAGGGAGGAGTAATGGGAAAACCCAGGACTTAGAATTGCGAGCCCTCCTCCCCCAAGTTCTAGTCAAGACTCTCCCCTTTCCTAACTGGGTGATTCTGGGTAAGTCACTTCCTCCTTGTCCCTAACACAGATGGCTTGGGCTAGGTGACCCGAGTGGGATCCTCCCGGGCTCCAAGATTTGTGTCCATAGCCTGCCCGGGACAGGGGATAAAGTAGATGCCTGCCTGGTGCCAGGGAGGAGGTGCCCCCAAGAGCCAGCTCTGCCCGCCTTCTAGTGCCGACACCCTTGCCACCACAGCTGACTCTGGGCAGGATGCCCAGGACTTCTGCCTGGCATTCCCTGGCTTTTCCCAGGGGACCCAGAATAGCGGCATGTGGGCACAGGAGGTGGCTCTCCCCTTCGGGCACCGGCAGTCCGTGCTTTGGGCCCGGAGACTGCCATGCTCGGGTCAGTGTCTCTGACCTTCTTGGGACGCCGAGATCCTGGTGGGCATGGGGCGGAACAGGGGAGGAACAATGGAAAGTTTTCCTGCCTGCTCCCCGGGCAGCTTCCTAGGCCGGCTTCTCCGGGAGGTGTGACTGCAAGAAATACTGAAGAGGCCATTCTCAAGCTTCTAGAGGACATGAGTGTTTATGACCCACTTGCCACAATTCCGTGAAATGGGTAGGACATCTATGGGGGGGGGAGAGCCCACCCCTCTAACCACTACTCCACACAGCTTTTTTTCACCAGATTTTTGCTCATGATTTTCCATTGAGGACATTCCCTCAACCAGTTATCCCGTAGACTTGTCTGGAGCTCTGAGAATAATGAACTCCCTTGTCACTGGCTCTCTTTTAGACTGGGAGATTTTTTTCTTTTTCTTTTCTTTTTCTTTTTCTTTTTCTTTTTTCTTTTTTTTTTTTTTTTTTTTTTTTTTTTTTGCTGAGGGGGTTAAGTGACTTGCCCAGGGTCACACAGTCAGGACATATTTAAGTGTCTGAGCCCATATTTGAACTCGGGTCCTCCTGACTTCAGGGCTGGTGCTCTATCGAGCTGCCCTCTGGTAAATTCTTTTTCAAAAACTGTAATAGTATTTGATTTTTCCAAATACATGCAAAGATAGTTTTCAACACTCACCTTTGCAAAAGTTTGGTTTCCAAATTTCTCTCCCTCTCCTACCTCCCCTTTCCCAAGACAGCAAATAATCTAAATTAAACATATACAGTTCTGAGGATTCTGGGAAGATGGTAAACCAGGTTGGTAAATTTCAAGCTCTCCCGATTTCTCCCACAAGTAAAACAATTTTTCACTTCAGGGTGAACATAGACTCGTGAAAAATCAGGAAGACTTGGGGCAGAACAGGGTTCTGAGAAGATCTGAAGAAAGACTCGGGTCTGGATCAACCTGTGTGAAGTGCAAACACCTCTGGGCTCTGAAGAATCACCAAGTGGGGACACCTGGGAGACCTGTAGCTGGAACTTCAGTAGGAATCACTGAGACTTTCTCTTCTGAGACTGTAAGACAAGTGAACCTCAGCTGATTGGGAACGCCAGGCCGGCTATGCTGCTGAGACCTTGCCCTGAGCAAGAAGGAACCAGCACTGGTGAGTGCAGAGGCAGGGGGCGGGGAGGCTGCTGGTTATGGGCACTTGCAGGAGGATGGAGCTCTTGGTTTGAGGTTCCTAGTCAGAATGGAGAGCTGAAGGGAAGCTTGAGGTACCATCCCCGCAAGGGGCTTACACTAATACCTCTTATTTAAAAAAATGAACCAGCAAAGAAGGGTCTCAGCATTGAAACATATGGGAACAGGGAAGACTGGGGTTCATCTTCAGAGGAGGACACTTTAATAAAAAATAAATAAAGCTTCTATCCCAAAGAGTATCTTGAAATGGCTCCTTGCAGAGAGAATTTATAGAAGAACTCAAAAAAGAACTTAAAAATCAAATGAGAGGCATTGAGGCAAAAGTAAAATAAATTAATTAATTAGAACCATCTAAGAAAACAAGATGATTATGGGGGAAAAGTTACCCAAGTAGAAACAGAGTCTCCAAGATGAAAATAATTCTTTGAAAATTAAAATTGGGCAAGGGAAAGTTAGTGAAACTATGAGAACAAGAAATAACAAAACAGATTATAAAGAAAGAGAAAATAGAACAGAATGTGAAATGTCTTATAAGAAAAATGATAAATCTGGAGAACAGATCAAGAAGAGAAAATATGGAATAATTGGACTGCCAGAAAGTTGTGACCAAAAAGAGAACTTTGACACAATGATTCAGGAAATAATCCAAGAAAATTGTCCTGGAGTGATAGAACATGAGGGGAAAATAGAAATACAAAAAAAAAAAATCCACTGATCACCACCTCAAAGAGATTCTTTGTGGAAAACACACAGGAATATTATTGACAAATTTTGTCAGAATAAAAGGGAAATTTTACAAGAAATAAACAAACAAAAACAATTCAGATATGCTGGAGTTACAATTAGAATGGTACAGGACTCAGGGCAGCTAGGGAATGGGTTCAGTAGGCAATAGTACATATATATCATGAAGGGTATAGCACCTTCCAAAATCTATAAAGAACTAAAAGGGGAGGAATGGGTAGATGGGAAAATAAAGGATGAGGGAAGAAGCCAAGGGAGGGATCCTTGGATGGGAGGAGGTTAAGTATTAGCAAGCCAAGTTATGGAGCAGAATTTAATTAGAGAGTCAGCAGGGATAAGAAAGACATATGTATGTGCAGTGTGTTTGTGTGTGTGTGTGTGTGTGTGTGTATGTATATATCTACGTATGTATACATAAATATATCTTTTCACTGTAGTTTGCTTGGGATGGGAAGGATGAAGGGGGGGGGAGGAAAGAATAAATTAAATAAGGTGAACAGTAGGAGGGAACCAAAAATAATTTACAAAGAAGTAAAGAAAAAATAGCCAATCATAAATATAATTTCTTCTACCAATATGTACACTTTCTTGATCTGGTAATTTGTTGCTATATATTCTGAATCCTCCCCAATGTTCTGCTAGGTACATGACAATATTCTCTTTTGTTTTGCTTTATTTTGTTTTGTATTCCTTTTCTATTTTTTTCTTACTGTTTTCAAATAAAATAAAATTTTAAAAAGGTACAGTTCTTCTAAACATATTTCCATATTTGTCATACTATATTCAAAAGGGAAAAAACACAAAAGGCGGGGGGGGGGAGGAAACCAAGCAAACAAACAAAAACAAAAAAAAAGATGAAAATACTATGCTTTGATCCACTTAGTCTCCCCAGTTCTCTCTCTGGATACTTGATGGTTTTCTCCATCACAAGCCTATTGGAATTGCCTGGAATCACCTCATTGTTGAGAAGACCCAAGTCCATCCCAGCCTATCATCACATAATCTTGTTGCTGTGTACAATGTTCTGGTTCTGCTCGATTCACTCAGCATCAGTTCATGTAAGTCTCTCTAGGCTTTTCTGAAATCCAGGTTAAGAGATCCTTTAGCCATCCTCAACCCTCATCCAGCTTTTCTTGGACATTTACAAACTAAATCTCTCTGAATCTCAGTTTCCTCGTACATAAAACAGGGCTAATAATAACATCCACTTAACAGGATTATTATGAGAATCAAATGATATAACAAATTAATTTTATTGTTCAGTTGTTTTCAATTGTGTCCAACTCGGTTATCCCATTTAGACTTTTTTTGGCAAAGATACTGGAGTAGTTTGGCATTTCTTTCTCCAGCTCATTTTGCAGATGAGGGGACTAAGGCAAATAGGGTTAAGTGACTTGCCCAGAGTCACACAGCTAATAAGTGTTTGAGGTAGAATTTGAACTCAGGTCTTTCTGATTTCAGGCTTGGTGCTCGATCCATTATACCACCTAATTGCCCTGGAGTCACAAAGACCTGAATTCAAATTCTGCCATAGACACTAACTGGGTGACATGGGGAGGTCACTTAACCTCTGCCTCAGTTTCTCTATTTGTAATGTGAGAATGATAATAGCACTAATCTCAGGGTTGTGCAAGGATTAAATGAGATGATATCTGTAAAGTGCTCAGCCCAGTGCCTGGCACTTCTTGTTATTCAGTCTCCTAATCTTGACCAACTCTTTACGACCTCCTGGACCACAGCATGCCAGGTCCTTCAACCCCCTATCTCCCAAAGTCTGTCCAAGCTCATGCTTGATTCTTCCAAGTCTCTCTCCCCATCTCATCCTGTGCCATCCCATTTATCTTTTTGTCTTCAATCCTTCCCAACATCAAGGTCTTTTCTGATGAATCCTGTCTTCTCATTATGTGGCCAAAGTATTTAAGCTTCAGCTTCAGCATCGACCTTCCAGTGAGTTAATTTCTTAAAGTGTTGTTTGCTATGACCTTCTTGATTTTTATGGGATTCTCAAAAGTCTTCTCCAGCTCCACAATTGGGATTAAGTGACTTGCTCAGGGTCACACAGCTAGGAAGTGTTAAATATCTGAGGCCAGATTTGAACTCAGATCCTCCTGACTTCAGGGCTGGTGTGCTATCCACTGTGCCACTTTGCTGCCCCAGCTCCACAATTCCAAAGTTTCAGTTCTCTGATACTTAGCTTTCCCCTCACCGACATACATGGCTACTGGAAAAACCATAGCTTGGACTATAAGAACTTTGTTGGCAAGGCAACGTCTCTGATTTTCAGTATGCTGTCCAGCTTTGCCATAGCTTTCCTTCCAAGGGGCAAGCATCTTTTCATTTCACAGCTGTAGTCACTGTCTGCAGTGATCTTTGAGACCAAGTACATAAAATCTGACTCTGCTTCCATTTCTTCTTTCAATTTGCCAGGAAGTCATGGGAGCAGTTGTCAAGATTTTAGTTTTTTTACATTACATTTTTACATTTTAAGACAACTTTTATACCCTCTTATTTTTACCTTTATCAAGAGGCTTCTTAATTCTTTATATTCTATTATCAGAGTGGTATAGCCTATATGCCAGAAATATTAACTATTAACCAGAAATATTAATATTTCTCCCAGCAACCTTCATTCTGGCTTCTGATTCATTTAGCCTGGCAATGTGCATGATGCATTCTACATGTAAACATGACAGTTTACAGCTATGTCATATTCCTTATCCAATCCTAAACCAATCAGTTGTTCCATGTTCAGTTCCGTTACATCTTGGCCAAAATACAGGCTCCTCAGGAGATAGAAAAGATGATCTGGTCCTCCTATCTCTTTGAGAAATTGCCACATTGTGTTGTGATCCACACAATTAAAGGTTTTAAATGTGGTCAATGAAGTGGAGATAGTTGGTTTTCTGGAACTCCTTTTTTTTCCCTCCATAATCCATGTTGGCAATTTGGTCTCTAGTTCCTCTGTCTCTGTGAAAAACCAGTCCGCTATTCTGGTAATTCTCAGTTCAGATATTTCCGAAGCCTTGCTTGCTGAATGTTAAGCATGACTTTCCTGATATGTGAAATTAGATTGAATTTTGAACATTCCTTGATATTGCCCATCCTTAGGATTAGGACAGAAACTGATCTTTTCCAATCCAGTGGCTGCTGTGGAGTTTCCCAAATTCGTTGGCACATTGAGTACAAAATTGATCAGTTCTACAAAGACCTACAACATCTTCTAGAAATAATGTCCCCCCTCCCTTCAAAATATCACATTCATCATAGAGGACTGGAATGTTAAAGTTGGAAATTGAAAGATAATTGTAATAACAGGCAAATTTGGCCTTGGAATACAAAATGAAGCAGGACAGAGACTGAGTCTTGTCAAAATAACTTGCTGGTCATAGCCAACACTTTATCATTATTTATTTTGGTAAACTTTAAAATTTATTTTGGACAAGTTCAAAATTAGAAAAGAAAAAAATTGCCATGTACACAACAAAACACAGGAGAGGATTTAATATAAAATAATAAATTTCCATTTCAAGAACCTATATCATAATATTACACATTGTTTTTCAATATTGTCCAGCTTTACTTTGCTTCCTTGTAGGTTTTCTTTTGTTTTCTTTATGCACTTTTTACTTTATTTTCCTTCCTCCATCCCATCCCACCCTGCAATCCCATCCTATAGAAGGCTACAATTAAGCATAGATATATATGTGTATCAGTGTATATATGCACATGTAAACATATACATATATATACATATACACCTATATGCATATATGTAAGACCATCCTATATTTATCATTTGTTTTTCTGAAGGTGGATAGCAACTTCTTTCTTAAATCCAAGTTTTGCCATGTTTTTCTAAACCAATTAATTCATTATTTCCTATACCACAGCAATATAATCCAATCATCATATCTGAAAGATTGTCTATGAAAGTTTTTCCCCATATTTCTATTCTTGGGTGCATAGGTTTTTTAATATACAAGAAAATTTTAATTTGAAATAATTGAAGTTATCCATTTTACATTACAACAATATCCTCATCTTATAATACAGATTAAGATCTGATACCACTACATTTACTTCCTTTGCATCTTTCCCCCTAATTTCTTTTAAGTTTCTGGCCTTTTGTTCTTCCATATGAACTTTGTTATTATTTTTTTCTAACGTGGTAAATGTTTAGTAATTTAATTGGGATGGCATTGAGTAGATGGATTAGTTTGGTAAAATTGTCATTTTAAAAAATATTGGATCTGCCTATCCATGAACAATAAATATTACTTCAGTTATTTAGATCTTGACTTTATTTGCTTTAAAAAGCATTTTATGTTTATATTCATTTAGTTCTTGTGTCTATTTTGGTAGGTTCACACTCATGTATTTTATACTGTGTCTAGTTATTTTAAATGATCTAAAACAATATTGAACAATATTGCTGATTCAGAGAGTAGTTTTTCCAGTTTTCTCTTTTGATTAAATGTATTTTAGTTTTAACTTTGTCTGAGAGATCATGATTAGTATCTCTGCTTTTTTAACATAGCAGTTCTACACCTGACCTTTATCTTTTCATGTATCTCTCATTTTTATAGCATTTCCTGGAAGCACCGTATTTAATTCAAATTTTTAATCTGCTTCCAGCATCCATTTTATGAGTAAATTCATCCCATTCTCATTCTAAGTTATGATTACTTGTGTATTTTCCTCTTTCCTACTTTTTCTCACTATCCTTCTCACCTTATTCCTATCCCTCCATGTTCCTCTGCTTTACTTCTATCTGCTGCCTTGCCTTCTAATTCCTTAATCTACTCACCCCTCTAAGAGTCCCTGCCTTATCCTCCTCCCCACACCTGCCCTATCTCCTTGCCTTTTGATTTCTTTCTGAAATTTTTTTTTGTAAATTCTAACTCTAACCCTAAACCTTCCAGAAATATGTGTTATTCCCTCTTTAACCCATTTAACCCATCCAATGAGAGTAAAGTTCCAGGACTACCTTCTCCCTGCCCCTACTGGCTTCTCCTATATCAATTTTTCCTTTTGCGCTTCATGTGTGTGAGATAATGAGTTCTTTTTATCTCTCCCTACACAGTTTTATTTTGTTAGAATCATCCTATTATACCCAGTTCAATCTAAGTCTTTCTTTCAAACCACTCAAATAAAGGCAGTCATGAATATTGATAATATTTTCATATATAAAACATAAACACTTTGACCTTATTGAACCCCTAATAATTGGCCTTTATGTTTATCTCATATTTCTCCTGAATCCTATTTATATGTTTATTTTTCTCTTAAGTTCTGCTGGTTTTGTCACAAAGTTTTTCAATTTGTTAAGTGCCCACCCCTTTTTTAAAAATCTGTGATTATATTTAACTTTTCTGGGTAAATTACCTTTGGTTGTAACCCCAGTTCTTTTGTTTTACAGAATATAGTTTGTGGTATGATCCTTCAGTGTGGTATCTATTAGATCTTGTGTATTGTATTGTATTTTTGTAGCTCCATGATAATTTGAATTTGTTGTTGTTGTTGTGGCTTCCAATATTTTCTCCATACCTGGGAGCTTTGAAACTTGGATATGATATTCCTGAAGATTTTTCTCCTGGCATCTCTTTCAGGGACTAATGAGTAATGTTTTTCTATTTCTGCTTGACCTTTTAGTTCTAGAACTTAAGGGTAATTATTAAGAAAGACTCTTTTTAAGGGGCAGCTAGATGGTGCAGTGAATAGAGCCCCAATTCTGGATTCAGGAGAATCTGAGTTCAAATGTGACCTCAGACACTTAATACTTAGTTGCATGATTCTGGGCAAATCACTTAACCCCAATTGTGTCACCAAAAATAATAATTAAAAAAAGATTCTTTTTAATTCTACTTTTCAGACAGTCTGAATATTCTTACATTATTTCTTCTAAATCTGTCTTCCAGATCAATTGTTTTTCTGATGGGATGTTTCACATTCTCTTTTAATTTAAAATTTTTTTTATTTTGTTTTAATATTTCTTGGTGTTTAAAATGTCATTAGCTTCCCTTTGCCTGATCCTAGTTTTCAAGGAATGATTTTCTTAAGTTTTTTCCCTATCTCAAATTGGTTAACTTTCTTTTTCATAATATTTTTGATTTTCTTGGATTGCTTTAATTTTTTTCCTAAAATTTTCTCAATCTTTTTTATTTGATTTTTAAAAGTCTTTTTAATGTTCCTTAAGAAGACTTTTTGTGCATAGGACATCTGATGCTTCTGGTCAAGAAGGGAGTGACTTTTTTGAGGTCCATTATCTTCCTCTGAATATGAACCCAGATCTTCTCTATCCCCATAGTAGCTATCTATGATTGAGTTCTTTATCTTTTGCTTACTCATTTAGATTTTTTTTAATTTTATTTTGTTTTTAGCAGCTATTAGTGTAATCAGGTTCTAGTCCCAAGATATGAGGAGGAATGATGTCCAAAGACTCAGGTCTTTCTCACTGTTATTTTCTGAGGTCTGTCCCAGGGCTCAGTCTTGGACTCTCTTCTCCACTTCTAAGCCATGGATAGAGCCCCCAGTCACAGTGTCTTGCAAATGATCTTGCTTCCTCAGGTGGCTGCAAACTATAGTTATCCACTTTGTCCTGAACCTGAAACTAGGGATGAATTTCCTGCAAGTGCCCACAGGCAGCAGTTACTGCAGGTGTGCTATACCTCCTTCTATCCCCCAGTTACAGCTCAGGTTGCATTGGGTCAACACAGATTTGCTTGGTATCCCATTGCAATGGAAGGTCCTTCAATAATGTCCTACTCCACCTGCAGAACCCCATAGTGTCAGTGAGATGAAAGTTTCTAAGGTTTCTCAATCCCAGTTCTTGTGTTCATCCTGCAGAGTCCACCTGGAGGTTTTTGCACTTCATTAAGGTTGAACCTTCATCCCTGGGTCTTCTCAATTGCTTTACCCTGTGTTTACTTCTGCTGCTCTCAGGCAATGTTTTGTCCTTTTTGTGCAGGAAATTTGGTGAGCCGAAAATTTTCTGACCTACTTGGCTGTCTTCCCAGAATCCTCCAAACATTCTTTTTTTTCCCAACAACACAAAAGGTAACTCTGCTCATGGACATCAGCAGAAGGCCGATATCAAAGTCAGATTGATTATATGTACTTGGTAATCCAAAGGTTGAGAAGTTCTATACAGGCAGTTAAAACAAGACCTGAAGCTGAGTGGGTTGCTCAAATCATGAGCTTCTTATTGCAAAATTGAGACTTAAATTGAAGAAAGTAGAAAAACTATCAGAACATATGGTGTGACCTAAATAATATCCTTATGAATATAATGTGGAAGTGACGAATAAATTTAAAGGATTAGATCTAGTAAGTAAAATGCCTGAAGAGCCAGGGTTCACAAAATTGTGCAGAAGGAAGCAACAAAAAACATCCCAAAGAAAAAGCAGAGCAAGAAAATAAAATAGCTCTCTGGTGAAGCTTTAAAAATAGCTAAGAAAAAATGGAAAGTGAAAGAGAAGAGAGAAAGAAAAGATATATCCAGCTCAATGCTGAATTCCAGAAAACAGGAAGGAGAGATTAGGTTTTCTTAAAGAGCAAAGTAATAGGGGCAACTGGATGATGCAGTGGTTAAAACCCTGTGTTCAGGAGTTCAAATCCAAATTCAGACACTTAACACTTAACATTTCCTAGCTGTGTGACTGTGGGCAAGTCACTTAATCCCAATTGACTCCTCCTTCCCCCCCAAAAAAGAGCAATACAATAGAAGAAAACAGTAGAATGGGAAAGACATGGGATCTCGTAAAAAGTTAGAGATATCAAGGGAATGTTTCTTGCAAAAATGGGCATAAAAAACACAAAAATGGCAGGGGTTTAACAGAAGCTGAAGAGATTAAGGAGAGATGGCAAGCAAACAAAAAAGGAAGTATGCAAGAAAATCTTAGAATTACCAATAATCACGATGATGGGATTACTGATCGAGAGCCAGAAGGAGAATGAAGTCAAGTGGACCTTAGAAAGTATTGCTTGGTATGGAGTAAGTGCTTAATAAAAGTTTATTCCCTCCCCATCATAGTGACTGCTAATAAATGCTTATTTCCTCCTTCTTTCCCCTCTTTTCTATTCAAATCAGCTCCTCTGCCCTATAATTTGTCTGTTTAAAGAGTGGCACAAGATATTGAGACCAGAATTGACTTATCCTGGAATCACACAACCGGTGTGTGTCAAATTCAAAATTTCAATCCAGATCTCTTAGACAGAAGTCACTGTCCTTTCCACAACTCTATACTGTTCCCCTTCTTCTCTCTTAGCACTATCAAGATTTCACCATTAGAAAGATATTTCTGTGATTTAACTATTCAAGTGTGTCTGATCCTTTGTGACCCTATTTTCTTGTCAGGGATACTGGAGAGGTCTGCTTTTCCTTCTCAGATCAATTTTACAGATGAGGAAACTGAGGCAAGCAGAGTTAAATGACTTTTCCGGGTCACTTTGCTAATAAATATATGAATTCAGATTTGAACTCAGGAAGATGATTCTGAACATTTAACAATCAGCTCTTGCAATCAGTTAGAGCTGGCGCCAGCATATCACTGAAAACATACCTTTGTGGAACAAACAGAACCATGTCAACTTTTTTACAGTCTTAGCCCAGTAAAAAACCATGGGGTTTTTCCCCATGGGGTTCCACAGGGTGAACAGCTGATGTTTGTATCGAGAACTGAAATTGGTGAAACAAATGTCAGTACTGTGGAGTTTAATTCTAATAATAATGAGATTTTGGATTACTAAATGTTTTGATTTCCCTTTCCTTCCCAGGCCAGATGTGATAAGGGCCCACATCAGGACAAGGGCAGAGACAGAAGGAGACAGGGATGTTTTGGAGCTAAGAACATTTGGCCTTTGATTGGATGTGGGGAATAAGAGAGTGAGGATTCAGGGGTGATGGCTAGGTTGCAGACTTGGGTACTGGGATGACTGGTGGTAGCCTTGACAGTAATAAGGACATCTGTAGGAGGAGAGAGTTTGGGAGAAATTGAATGAGTTCAGTTTTGTACAGACCAAGTTTGAGATCCTATGGGCCATCCAGTTCAAGATGTCAGAAAGGCAATTGATGATGGGACACTGGAGGCCAGGTAAGACAGTAGGACTGGTTACACACTATGACCTGCTGATGATAACTGAACTTGTGGGAGCTGATAGCATCACTAAGGTAAAAAATATAGAAGGGCCCAGAATGGAGCCCCATGGGACACTCACATTTAGTGGGTATGACCTGGATGAAGAACCACTAAAGGAGAAGGTCAGACAAGTAGGAGCAGAACCTGGAGAGAAAGTGGTATCCTGAAGGGAAGAGAGAGATTAAGAAACGTGAGGACTGGGGAAAGACCATTCGACTTGGGGATTAAATATAGACCATTGCTAGTTTGGGAGAGAGAAGCCATAATGTAGAGAATTTAGAAGAGAGAGAAAAGGAGAGGCACTGGCTTAGATCCCCTCCTCAGGGTGTTTAGTCATGAAAGAAAGAGTGGAGAGAGAGAGAGAGAAACAGTAGGGTCACTGAGAAAGGTAGTACAGGAGGACACCTGGGGAAGGGGAGAAGAAAAAGACAATCTCAATGGTTCCTCAGTCACCTTGGTCATGTGGCTTTCCCAAGCTCCCCTTAGCCCCACAAAGCCTTGTCTTCATCATGGATCCCTGCCAGCCCTACAGCCTCCCAGGTGTCCCATTGTGATGCTCAGATGAGACAGGAGGGAGAGCACAGCCTCTGGTAGCTATGAAGGTGAGTGCTCATTGTGATTACTGGTGCCTTTATCTCTTTTCTCTTTCTCTCTGTCTCTCTGTTCCCCAGGTGACTGAGATGCTGTCCCGGAGGAAACCCTGGCACTGCATGGCAAAGGGGCTCATTCTGGGATGCCTCTTAACTGGCTTTCTATTGCTGCTCTATTCTTACGCTATTGCTCCTTCGCAAGTCGCCATGGCCAAGTGAGTGAGGAGCGACGGATGGTGGGATGGTGGGATTTGGCGGTAACCTCCTGGCTGCAGGACTGACCCCCACACAGATCAAGAGCTCCTTTGTTAGAAGGGGGCCCAGAGGAGGAGATGGGAGAAAGACTCACATCCCTAACTGCCCAGAGAGAGCCTGGGGAAGAGGAAGAGGGCTGAGCCTTTCCTTATGGTTACAAGTGGAACATAGACCATAGAGCGCAAGAACTGGAAGATATTAAGAAGACAAAATGTCAGGGCTGAGAGATGTGTCAGATCATAAAACATGAAAGCTGAAAATATAACAGAGAATTGGAACAAGTCTTAGAGTATAGAATGGCAGACCTGAAAGGGATCAAAGAGCACAGAGGACTAGGTAAAGATGAAGGTAGAACATAGGGAGTAAAAGCTTGCCTTAGAATGCAAAACATGCAGTCTTAAGGGTCTCTGGTAGCATGGACTTAGTACTACCATATAGAACATAAAATCTAGTCAGATTTGAAGGGAAGACGAACTAGAAGAAACCTAGAACAAATATGTTAGAATGGGACAAGAACTAGAAGGGATCTTAAGAGACCATCTATTCCAAACTTCCTCATTCTATTTGCATATTTATTTGCATAATTTAAAAAAAATTTCCCCTTCCCATTGACTCACCAAGAGAAACCTTATAATAAGTAAATACAGATGAGCAAAAGAAATAGGCAAAATTTACAAATTGGGCATGCCGTCGAAAGTCATTGTTGGATACTGCTTTGATACTAATTCTAGTGTTTCACTGTTATTCTCCTTTATATTACTGTGTTCATTGTGGAAATTAGGTTCCTGGTTGTTGTTTTTTTTAACTTTGTTCTGCATCATTTTATACAAGTTTCCCCAAATTTCTCTGAATTCATATTCATAATTTCCTATGGCATAATAATCTATTAAATTCATTTTTGTTCAGTCACTCCCTAGTAGATGGACATTTACTTTCTTTCTAGTTCTTTACTAATACAAAAATACTGTAATAAATATTTTTATCACTGCCACTAGGATTATTTTGTGTACCAAGAACTCATGGTCCTCCTTGGGGCCATGTTGTGGTATCTCTGGATAAAAGTGTGTTTACATTTGGATACATTTTTTGATATGATACTAGAATTTAGAATAATTTCTAACTCCATCAGTAATACTTGTTTTTCCAAGACCCTTCAAAATTTACCATTGTAACATGGGTGGGCATTGCTATGGAAGGGAAAGTTGACTGAATGACACTCCATACTTCTTTTTCCCTTCTTTCTATAAAGGAAAGGGAGCAAGGGGAGGGAATAAGTGTTTACATAGTGTCTATTCTGTGCCAGGCACTATGATAAACATTTTCCGAATATTATCTCACTTAATAAGGCTCCTGGATACATGTCTTTTCAAAAAAGAATTCTTCCAAGGCTTTTCCTATCTCCTCCTTAGGGGATAATGTGTCTGATCTCTTCTCTGGTTGTGTCTCTTTCTTCTCTACCCCTTTTTCCTCTATTTAATCAGCCACAACTTGTTACAACAATTAGATTGATTTTTGTCTTAGGAAAAATAACATTACCTTCAAGTCTACATGATCCTTTTTTGGTTATATGGAGTTGATAGCAGATGAAAAGTTATTAATGTAATTGCAACAGCTTAGAGCCCCAGATAGGAAAAGCCTTAGCATTCAGGCAGAGATTTGGCTCTCTGATCTAAATTCAGTATTTTAAAACTCCAGGTCACCCCTGACCTCCTCTTGTTTGAAGCAAAAATCAGGATACAGGAAATCTTTAGGTTTAAAAAAAGGTAATGAAAGTATATTATTACAGTGTCTGTTACCTGGCAGAGGGAGGGAAAGTTAGAGAAATACAGACTTTTGAGGGGAACCTCTTTCGATCCTTGAAGAAAAATCGGTACATCAATTAGTTTCAGCCTGTCTTCTCCCAGAAACCTGTAGGGGACTGATAAACACCCTCAAGTCCTCTTCTCTCTATCACAACTCTGTCATCTTTTAACTTCTTACCTCTGTATTGCTGATTCAGCTTGTTTAACCCCAGGCTGAGCTGGGGAACACCATCTTTCCCCACCTCCAGCTCTTTGTTCAGCACTTCCAGTCTTTACTTTTTCCTTTCAGTCCATTTCTCACAGGCTATATGTGTATCTCTTTATGAATTTTTTTTTTGTGATAAGATTCTACCTTCCTGTTCAGGGACACCCAAATTGTTCTCTGCTTAGAGATAATGCTTGTCCCTCTGAACAAACAAATCCAATCTGTTGGCCGGTTTTCAAACCTCTATTGCACCATTTTTGACTTCTATAATCTTAAGTTGATCTCTCTAGGATAAGGTGAGAACAGAATTGCTTTACTTTGCTTTACTCATATTATTATTGATTTGGAGCATAATTTCATTATTTGGTTGTTGAAAATTTGACATTTTTCTCCTTAAGGTTCTCTGTTCTTATCATTTGATCTTTTATCTATTATGGAATGCTTCTCATTCTTATATATTTATATATGTGTATGTCTGTTTGTATAGATGGATAGCTAGATGTGTAGATATAGATGTAAATTTATAGATAAATAGATCTTGTATGAAAGACTTTTAACAGAGATGTTTGTTGCCAAGTTTCTCCATTTAACTGTTCCTCAACTAATTCCAGTTATACCGATAGTTCTCCTACAACCCTCCGTGATGTCATTTTATTTTTCCCCACCTAATGTTATTTAATTTTTTTCCAATTACATGGCAAGAGTTTTTAACATTATTTTTATAAGATTGACTTCCATATTTTTCTTCTTCTCTCCCCACCCTCTCCTTAAGACGGTAAGTAATCTGATATAGATTGTATATACCTTGTACTGATAGTTTTACAAAAACTTGTCAATATTTTGCAATCCAAATTGACTTTCCTTTTATATGATCATTTCTAACTCTTGTTTAGTTAATAATTTCCCTTTTATCCATAAGTGTGTAAGCAGCTCTATTCCATTCTCTTTTTTTAAGGATGTGTCCATCTCTCTCTATGGCATATCTCTCTATGTGGAATTTATTGTAGAATTTGACTGTTGAATCTCTATTTGTTATGGGAGCCACCTGCCAGTGGCTGCTGAGGATCTAATTCTGTCCAGCAGAATAGATCCCTTGTTGTGAGAGGATGGTAATGATACAAGGAGACTGAGAGGAAGTTGCATTCTTTGACTTCTTTCCTCTTCCCTCTTTACAAACTATGTCAGTAAAGACTGATTTGCAATTCTTTCAAGTATATTATTATTCACAGCTGTGGGGGCTTTCACACTTATGTGTAGTCCTTAACAATTTCCTGTTTTTTTGTTTTGTGGGAACCCAATTATTTTTCCCCCAACATGTATGGTCAGTAAGTTTGTCCAATATTGTGAAGTGGCTGTTATCTGAGTACACATGTTTTTTCCATCCTATTGCTCTGGATGGTTGCAGGATGAGAAGCAGTAGCAGCTGTTAAATCTTGTGAGATGTAATTTGCTTTAACATCATAATAGTCCATCATGGAGTCAAACTTTCTGACAAATGGAGAAGTAGGATTGTTGTCAGAGTAAGCATTTTTCATATGTCACTCATGAGTCTCCTGGCTTAGTCCCTTCGATGTGTTGGTCCATTTTAATTACCCCGATTGAAAAAGTCTAATAGGGTTTCTTCTCTTTTCCTTCCCTGTGGATTATGGAAGGAACTCTTGTGGGAGGATCCTACCACAAACAGCTCTCAAGTGCTGCTGTCTCTTTGTTTCTTGTGTTTCTTGAACCCCACATTGGGCGCCATTTGTTATGGGAGCTACCTGCCAGTGACTGCTGGGGATCTAATTCTGACCAGCAGAATAGATCCCTTCATGTGAGAAGATGATAACAATACAAGGAGACTGAGAGGCAGGTGCATTCTCTGACTTCCCTCCTCTTCCCTCTTCCCTCATTCCCAACTCACAAGCAACTTCTGCCTCAGAAAAGGCTGGTTTACAATTCCTTCAATTCACAACTGTGGGAGCTTTCACACTTAAGCAAGGTCCTTTACATCTACTGTTCTCAGACTTAAGCCACTGTATCATCTGGGGTAACCATGGATATTCTTGTTTTACCTCTAATTTTACTGGAAAGGTTTCTAGTGTTTCTCTAATTCAAACAATCTCTCTTGGTCAGCTCACTCTTTACAGATGAGGAAGCTGAGGGCTAAAGAGGGAACAGGACTTACTCAAAGTCACATGTGATGAAAAATAATGATTATAGCTTTCTTACCAAAGGTTGTCACCATTCTCTTATTTCCCAATAGGGCCTCAACACCAAGCAGCTGTTCTTCTCTACCCACTTTACCTGCCAACATCACCAAAGGCTCCTGCTGGCCAAAATTAGACATTGTCTTCATGAAGACGCACAAGACGGCCAGCAGCACCCTGCTCAACATTCTGTTCCGCTTTGGCCAGAAGCACCGGCTCAAGTTTGCCTTCCCCAGTGGCTACAACGACTTCAACTACCCGTCCTTCTTCAAGCGCAGTCTGGTGCACAACTACCAGCCCGGGGACTGCTTCAACATCATCTGCAACCACATGCGTTTCTACTACTCTGAAGTACGTAGCCTGGTGGCCCCCAATGCCACATTCATCACGGTTCTACGTGACCCCGCCCACCTCTTCGAGTCGTCCTTCCACTACTTCGGGTTGGTGGTGCCCTTCACGTGGAAGCTCACGGGCCACAACAAGCTGGCCAAGTTCCTGCAGGACCCCAACCGCTACTACAACCCCAAGGGCTTCAACGCCTACTATCTTCACAACCTGCTCTTCTTCGACCTGGGCTACAATAATGAACTGGACCCCCGCAGCCCCCAGGTGATCGAGCACATCCTGGAGGTGGAGCAGAGGTTCCACCTGGTCATGCTGCAGGAGTACTTTGACGAGTCTCTGGTGCTGCTCAAGGAGCTTCTGTGCTGGGAGCTTGAGGACATCCTGTACTTCAAGCTCAATGCACGCCGGGCCTCTGCGGTCTCCCCACTGACCGGAGAGCTCTACAGGAGGGCCACTGACTGGAACAAGCTGGATGCGCTGCTGTACCGCCACTTCAACGCCAGCTTCTGGCGCAAAGTGGAGGCCTTTGGGCGCGAGCGCATGGCCCGGGAGGTGGCCTCCCTGCGGCGGGAGAATAAGCGAATGGAAAGAATCTGCATTGATGGTGAGCATGCAGTGGATGCCAAGGACATTGAGAAACCCTCCTTGCAGCCCTGGCAGGCAATGGGGGCAAAGACAATCCTTGGCTACAACCTAAAGAAGCATATCAGTCATCAGTATGACCAGTTGTGCCGGAAAATGGTAACTCCAGATATCCAGTACATGACTGAACTTGGGGTTAACCTGTGGGTCACCAAATTATGGTGGTACATCAGGATGTTGCTGCAGATTTGATAGCTGCCCAACCCCGGCTAGTTCTCTCTATTATTCCTGGCTCAAAAAGCATGCATAAGGGATTTCCCTTTCTCAGGATGAACCTTTAGGCTAATCACTCAGGGTAGTCAACTAGGTGACCAAGTCTGACCTCTACCTTCCAAACCAGCCCAATATTCTTTCATCCTTAACCTAACTTTGGGCAAGACATATAATAAAATGGGCCAAGATCTGGGAGTTACTTCACAGAGCCCACTGGGTGAGCTTATAAATGATCGAGCCAAATTAGACTGAATATGAGCTGTCTTCAGTCAAGAGAAGCACTTATATAATTACATATGGGTTAAAATTTTCATAGGGACATTCTTATGTGGAGCAGTCTCTGAAGTAAAAAAAAATTGCACTTTCAGTTTTTTATATATAGTAAATGAGATTGAGAAGAAAAATTCCCAGGAAATATTCCCCTTGAGATAATGAGTCCAAGTCTCTGGATTCCCATTCCCATCCCATTAATGTGTCTGGATATTGAGGATAGACATTTGTAGGTAAAGACTTGAAAGGCAGTCTTCTGGGAGTCGGGATATTTAAAAAGTGAGGCTACAAGAGGGTGGTCCTAAGTGATATGAAAAGGTGAGCTTAGGACTGAGGAAGATAACAGTACCAGAAGGAAGAAAGTAAGAGGTTCCCTTAGATCCTCAAATTTCCTCAAGAGGCTTTATAGACCTCAAGCCTACTTTTAGAAGCTGGTCCAGGAAAACACTCAGGGATGGACAAAGTCCGCCCCATAGCTCTGTCATTGAGAGGATATTGGGAACTGCCAGGTCAGTTGCTTTCAGAGAGTAGACCTCTGAACTCTTAAAGTTTTTACTCCTGAGTCATGAGTTTGCAAGTGATTCTCCCAAACGTGGGATGGTTAAAGGTAATTTTATAATCATCTTGGATTTTGTAAGGGGCTTCACCCCTCTGCATATGGGTCCAGGAATGGCTATAATGTTAGGTCATTTCAATCCTGTTATTTTCGTTGTTTTTGTGTTTAAATTAATTTCACCACGAGATTGAAATTGGCACAACACTGGGAAGCATAACTAATATACTAGATAAGGACAAAGTCAGGAGCCAAAACGATCATGACAGACCAGATTAGAGCTTTTTGCTGAATGGAAGAAGATGAATTTCAATGGTGATAAATGTGAAGTCTTACGTTAGATTCAAAAGATCATCAAAATAAAGACAAGAATGAAGGGACATGATTAGACAGTAAGTAGTTTGGGGAAAGGCCTGGGAGTTTGAGTGAACTGCACAAAACTAAAATGAATCAGTCATATGATAAGACAGCTAAAAAAAAGCCCTTGCCATCTTGGCCCGAATTAGGAAGGGTAGAGTCCCAAATAACAGGAAGGTAATTGTCCCTCCTCCAATTCTAACAATTAAGAGTGTTACATTCACTTCTGCGTTCATTGACAAGATGGAGCATGACTAGGACAGTAAAGAGCCTTAAGTCTTTGTCATATGGAATTTGGAGGAGAAGACTTAAAAGGCATGTTAGTTGTCACTATCAAGCGTTTGAAGGATTGTCATATGGAATGAGTTGTGTTCCTTTTGACCAGAGAGTAGACCCAGAAGCCATACGTAGGAGTTGCAAAATTTTTCTGACCATTAGAATTATCCATAAGTGGGAAGTTTGACTTTGGGAAGTAATGGTTTCTGTTCTTCTCAAAGATTTGTAATCACAAACTGGAGGGTCAATTGTCAGTCATGTTGTAGTGAGGGATCCTTTTCGTTTGGTTGGAGTGGATGGCTGCTGAGGGCCAGAATTCTCTGCTTCTGCTATTAAGATTTGTGGCCTTATGTAATGGGGACAAGAAACAAGATTTGATTGCCCACTATCAACATTATTATTCAATATTGTATTAGAAATGTTAGTTTTGGCAATAAGAGAAGAAAAAGAGAGTAAAGGAATTAGAGTAGATAATGAAGAAACCAAATTATCACTCTTGGTAGATGATATGATGGTCTACTTAGAAAACTGTAAAGAATCAACTAAAAAACTACTGAAAACAATTCACAACTTTAACAGAGTTGCAGGATACAAAATAAATTCACATAAATCATCAGCAATTTTATATATTACCAACAAAACCCACTAGCAAGAGATACAAAGAGAAATTCCATTTAAAATAACTAACGATAATATAAAATATTTGGGAGTCTACCTACAAGGAAAAGTCAGGAATTATATGAACACAACTGCAAAACACTTTTCCACACAGTCAGATCTAATCAATTGGAAAAATATCAAGTGATCATGAGTAGGCTGAGTAAATACAGTAAAAATGACAATACTATCTAAATCTACTTATTCAGTGCCATATTAATCAAACTCCCTAAGAAATTATTTTATAGACCTAGAAAAAATAAAGTCCATCTGGAAGAACAAAAGGTCAAGAATTTCAAGGGAATTAATTTTAAAAATGCAAATAAAGGTGGCCTAGCTATGCCAGATCTAAAACTCCAGGATCTCCAAGGACTTAAGTATCCAGGATGCTTCTTGGAAACTAGTAATTAAAATCTTGTGTTGCCAGCCAGGAGCTAGAGAACGAGTTTAAAACTTTCATGGTAAGATAAGGTGATATAAAAATCTTGCTGAGGAAGATCATGACCCCATCAACAGTCAGTAACTTAGGGACCCTGTTGTAGGAACAACCCACTACTCATCCTTTCCTCTGTAGCATTCACTATAGCAAAGGCATTCACACGTCTTAGAATGGTGGATTTTGGGAAGGGAAAAGGGAGAATATCAACTTACCAGTATAAGGGGATCAGTATGGAAAGCTACATGATATTTCACAGGAAGACTACTCCCAACAAGGGAAAAAACCTTATAATTCCTGGTTAGGGCCTGCGACACGTGTAATGTAGGGTGTGCTGGGGACTGAGTTGGAGAGGGGAGTATAGGGAATGAAGAGGAGCCTAAGAGTGCCTTCTTTTGATTCTCTATGCTTCATTAGTTGCTCCTGCCCCTCCCTCCAACCAGACCATTAGAAACCATGCGTGGAAGAAACTAAATCCCTTAGCTCTGTATCCTCCCAAATATTGTGCCACCATCTTCAAACATTTTCAGATCTGTGATTGGCTCCACACATACCCTCTTCCCCACCAGCTTGCCACTTGGTCCATAAGATTTGTAGCCAAGTTATCACCATGAAAGATGTGTAAATAGGTATAGAAATAACTAACAAAACTAATAGTTCTTTGAAAAGACTGATGAAATTGATAAACCTTAACCAATCTCATTAAAGAGAACAGAAAATTAAATCACAGCAAATGAACAAAGTAAAATAAAGCCAGGGAAAAAAATTCACAATTTAATGCTAAGAAAATTGAAAATACACAAAAAAGGAATATCCAAACCAACAAGACCAAATAAAGATCTTAAAAAATCCATCCTTAGAGAAAGAAATAACTTGCTGTAAAAGAGATAATAAAGAAAAAAATCCTGGTTCAAATAGGTTCTTTGAAAAATTCTATCAAACTTTTAAAAAAAATTAATATATACTTATTATGCAAATAATTGTCACAAATTACTCTAAACACTGCACAAATTATTCTCAAAAATTGAGAAATTAAACTCTATCAGACTCCATTTTTAAGAGAAATGCAGGCCTAATCCCTAAACAAGGAAAAAACAAAAGAGAACTATAGACTAATATCATTAGTGAATATCAGTTCAATAATTTCAAATAAAATTCTATGAAAAGAATAAAAGCAATTAATCCAAGACATCCTTATGACTAAGTTAGATTTATAATAAATAGGCAAGATGGTTCAATATTAGAAAAACAATATAATTAAAAGACAAAGCATCCAAAACCAGGTGATTTTTTCACATAATAATAATGATTGCTAACATTTACATGTGGTACTACGTGCCAAACACAGTGCCAAGCACTTTACAACTATTTTATTTGATTCTCACAATAATACTGGGAAGTAGGTGCTATTATTTCTGTTTTATTGATAAGGAAACAGGCAAACAGGTTAAGTGACTTGGCTTGGACCACAAAACTAGTTAAGTATCTGAGACTAGATTTGAACTCGTCTTCCTAACTCCAGGCTCACTGTTTTAACTATTTGCCACCTAATGTCCCTAAACCACCTTGCTTCCTTTCACTTAATGTAAAAAAAATTGACAGTGTACAACACTGATTTATGCCCTAAACCCAACAAATTATAGGCACCTTTTAAAATGACATAAGCAATGATTTAAAATAAAATTCAATGATTAAAGATACTGGGGATGCACTAGAAGCTTTCCCAGTAAATACAGAAGCAAATCAAGGATGTTCATTCTCCTTGGTATATTTAATAAGGTTCTAGAAATGCTAGCAGTAGAACTAAGACATTAACAAAACTAAGAAATTAAGTGGATAAAGATAGAAAAAGAGGAGAGAAAACTATTCCTATTTGTTAGCAACATGATATCTTAGTAAGAAAATCCTAGAGAAGCTATTCATTGAAATAGCTTCAGCAAAGTTATAGACTATAAAATAAACCCACAAAAGTCAATAGAATTTCTATATAAATATAACAATCCAAAAAGCAGTAATAGGAAAATTATATTTAAAATAACAAAAATGCATAAAGATCTTAGAGGCTCAATCTACCAAAACACAAAATACATGTATGGATTCATTTACAAAGAGCTTCTTTAAAAAAAATAAAGAACAGCTTGAAGGGAATATTTAATGCTAATGGTCTGGATAGTGTCAACATGATAAAAATGACAATACTATCAAAATTAATTTATACTTTTAATGTGCCAATTTATCAAGGGGTTTGTTAGAGAAATTAATAAGATAATAAAATTCATGTGGAAAAATAAAATAGCTAGAATATCAAGAGAAATAATGAAACAGATAGGAAAAGGAGGGGGGATAGCATTTCTAGATCTTAAGTTATATTATAAAGTAGTAATCATTTGTTATTCCTTAAAAATTAGATAAGTACAGACACTAATGCATTGTTGATGGAGTTGTGAAATGATCCAATCATTCTGGAGAGTAATTTGGAATGATGCTAAAAAAGATCTAAAACTGTGCACACTCTTTTGAGTGAAATGGGGAAACTGAGGATTTCTCAGAATCAATACCTAGGGCAATTCAAGACTCAGCACCAAGCATTTGTTAATCATTAAGGTTCTGTATCCCAAAGGAAAAGGAAAAGGACCCATATGTGCAAAAATGTTTGTAGCAGCTCTTTTATGGGTAGCAAAGAATTGGAAAATGAGTAGATGCCCATCAATTGGGGAATGGCTGAATAAGTTATGGTATATGAATGTAATGGAATATTATTGTTCTATAAGAAATGATGAGGAGGCTGATTTCAAAAAAAACCTAGAAAGACTTACATGAAATAATGTTAAGCAAAACAAGTAGAACCAGGGAAACAATCTACACAGCAACAAGATTGTGCGACTGTCATAGACTTGCTTCTTTTCAATGGTTCAGTGATCCAAAATAGTCTTCATAAACTTAGGATGGAAAACACCATTCAAATACCGAGAGAAACAGAGAAAGACAGAGAGACACAGAGAAAGACAGACTATAAAGATTAAGTGTCAATGAACATGTGCTAGGTTTACTTTTTTTTCTTTTTCTTCTGTTTTTTTTCTTTGTGGTTTTCCCTTTTGTTCTGATTTTTTCTCTCCCAATATGATTCATAAAGAAATATGTAAAACTTCCCAAAAAATGTTATTTCTACATGTAACTGGGGAAAATAAAAGTGTTTGAAAAGAAAAACCTGGGAAAACTTACATGAACAAATACAAAATTAAAATAAGTAAATTCATGGAAGAGACTAGACAGAGGAGAACTAGAAACAATGAAATTCAACAACTCAGAGTTCGGGAAACTTAAATTATAAATTAGGAAAGAACTCAGAATTTGATTCTAAAAATGCTTAGAAAACTAGAAAGTAGAGTAGTAGAAATTAGATTTAGACTAACATCTTATATTCTATGAGAAATTCAAAACAGAAACATGAACTTAATATTAAAAATCATGCTGATGCAATGAGAACTGTGTCCTCCTGATCTTTGTGGAGGGTGGGCCACCTGGTCTGGGGAAATTCCTGGAAATGATCCCCACCCACTTGAATCTCCCTTGGGAAAACTGGTTTCCCACAGGAATCACCCACCTCCAATTGATCTAATAATCATTTTGGTCTGGGAAACAATCACCACCCTTTACTGAACTGGAAATTCAATTCAATAATAGAGAGCCTTTAATTGTTCCCTAGCCCCAAACCATAGAAGACTAATTTTTAAAAAATGACTGTACTCCATAGCTTTGCTCAATTCCTTTTGGAATTCGTACTCTGTGAAGTTGTTTTTCAGTGTAATAAATCCATTTTTGCCTAAACCTTTCTTGTGACTGCAAATTCTTTTGCAAGAACCTGTGACAAGGGTCTGGGGACTCCATTGCTGGTAGGGTGATCTCTCACCCCTCATCTCTCATACCTCATCTACAACACTTAAAAACTAGAAGACAATCAGATTAGTTACAGCTAGAGTGAGGGATGAATTCTTAAACAAGGGATAAAGGAAATTATAAAAATAAAATACATCATTTTATTGTAGCAAACTAAAAAATCGCTGCTCAAATAATATTAATGAACCAAGCATAAGAAAGAAAATGATCAAGTGGAAAAAACTTTGTATTAATATAGACAAGTAATATAGATATAAATATAGATAAATATAAATATAAAAAAATCAAAGGTCATTGCCCAATAAATAAGTGATACAAAGATATTGATGAGATTAGGTGATCAGGGAGTTAGGGAGTTTTGGAACCCCTCTTTCTGGCAGTGCAGAGGTCCTTCAAAAAGGAATTTACAAACCCAAAAAGCTAAACTGATAAAAAGTTTATTATCAGCACTGGGAATCAACCTTTGCTACATGAATAGAAAGGCTGAATTCCTTAGTAGCAAAGTCCCCACAGGGAAGTAAAGTAGTGGAGGAGTCCTGGCAGAGAAGTAAAGTTTCTAGTAAAGATATACCGACAGAGAGGCATAAAGTCTCATTAGGGAAATAGGTGAAGATAAAGAGGGTAAAGCTGAAAGAGAATTTCCAGCAGGAAAAGTTTTCTAATATGCCATGATTAGCATATTAGCTCTTCTGTGAGGAGTAAATTTAAAATTGGCTCTTTTATAACAGAAGCCTTTAGCTATACTCTGAGGGCAGTTCTTGATGGGGCTGGGTTTCAGCTAGAGCTGGAATTGAATAGAAAATCTTGGAATTAATGGTGTTTCTCCAACTCAATGGGGTTAGAATCTCAAACTCAGGACTCAACCAGCCGTAGCTAGATAATAGAATGAAGCTGTTTATCCTTGCTCGGGGTCTTTACAATGACAAGATTCAAGGAAAAAGTCTCCTTAAAGGAGTTTTAGAGAGTATTGGGTCCCTTCCTCAATATGACCAAACAGTTCTAAAAAGATTTATATACTATTAACAACCATATGAAGGAATGCTTCAATTCACTGATAGAAAAATGCAAATTAAAATCATCCTAAACTACTCCTTCACAAGCAGCAAATTTTAAAAAATGAAAAAAGGTGGTAAAATATTGGAAAGATCACGAAAAGAAAGGCACACTACTGCATTATCGGTGGAGTTGTGAAATAATCTGACCATTTTGTAAAGCATTTAGAATAATGTAAATAAAGTGTCGAAACCCTCTATACTCTGATCAAGAGATTTCACTACTTGTCACATACTTCGAGGTTATCTGTGAAAAGAAGAAAGTCCCCAAGTAGACCAAAATATTTATAATGACACTTTTTTGTGGTATCCAAGAACAGGAAACAATGCAGATGCTCATTGAGAGACTTTGAATGAGAGACAATGAATATAATTGAATATTACTGTGTTGTTAGAAATTACAACTATGATGAATACAGAGAAACATGAAAAGAGCTGTATGAGTTGATGTAATATGAGCTCTTTGAAAGTATCCAAAAAGATTTTAAAGAGCCTACTATGTGCCCAGAACTGTTAAACATTGGGATCCAAATCTGAAAAAGAAACATATTCTTTGTCCAAGATATTTACTATCTCACAGGGGGAACAACACATAGCTGAAGCTGATAGAGTTGGCCTGGGGCCATCTTTAAGTGAAGACTTTGGGAGGAGTCCTTTGCTCTGCACTCTAGTTTTCCAAAGAAAGAGGTAGAAGATCCTGAGGATGTTGAGGATATTGCTGGGGTAGGAGGACCTCAGCTGCTGCCATCTTGACAGAATAATGAGTTTCCTGGAGGCTCAATAGAAACAATATTCACAATGACTGCAACAATGTAAATAGAAAGAGCCATCACTACAAAACAAACTAAAGTAGATGTTGCAAAATTACAAGGAACAAGCGTTGCCTTAATGAAGAGATAGGACGAAACATCCTGTCTCCTTTGCAGAAGTGGGAGATCTTTAAACAGCAAAGTAGTTCAAATGAGCTCAAATAAGCTAAAAGATATAAAGCACTTTGCAAAAATGATTGTTGTCATTCCTTGAGCTTTCTACTTTCCTTCTGCTGTGCTTAAACACTGTTTATAGAACAATAGAGGGGTATACTGGGTGTACTGATACACATATATTTATGGCTCTCAATAAAAAATGTACAGATGTTTACATTTAATCTGTATTATTACGATGTCCTTAAGCCTAGACAATAAAAAAAAAAACAAACAATAAATCAGGCTCTGATTGGTAGCAATTGCTGATTTTTGTGGTGTAAAATTTCAGGGCTTCTTAAATTTTTTCCATTCAAGAATCCTTTTCACTTGAAAATTTTTTATGTGACTCTCAGTATTTAGGTATATAAAACAGGTGTATAAACCAAACACGTATTGATAATAAATGATAATTCTGGTGGCAAACAGTTTAAGAAGCTGGTCAATGATCACCCTGAAATTTTTATTAGCTACTTTTAAAAAATTATTTTTTTCAACTTAACATTATTTTATTTTTTCCAATTACATATAGTTTTCAAATTTACTTTTGTAAAATTTTTGAGCTCCATATTTTTCTCCCTCCCTCATTCCTCTCTCTCTTCCCCAAGACAGCAAGCAATAGATTACATATGTAGAATCATATTAAACACATTTCCACTTCAATCATATTGTGAACAGTGAATCAGAAGAAAATGGTCATCAAGCTGCTCTTTAGCAATTCCCCAACCTTCCCATGGTGTTTTGGTCAAAGGTGGACCCCATGGCATATCTCCTTGGTGGAGAAAACTGGCCAGAGAACAAAAGGGATGCAAGTAGAGTCAGTGAGAAGGAAGTAATGGAGTACAAGTAATGGAGACAAGGTTGGAAGGGGTATAACGATGGCAAAAGTCAAACTTGTCCTACATTTTCTCAATTTTCTCTTCAATGGTTTTGTCAGGGAGTAAGACTTCCACTGTGTAGCTGACCTTCTTGGAGTGCATCAAGCTGTGGGTATTGTCAAACCTCAGGACATCTGCAAGGAAGATAGACATGCAGAGAGTTATACTTTTTGTGCCTCCTCATTGCCTAAGCTTCTCACTCTGACATTCAAGGACAGCTCAATCTGCTTTTAATGTACCTTTCAAATCCTTCCCTTAAAGGGTTTCATATAGAAGGACTTGATCAGAGAACCCTTGCACCAAATGAGTTTCCCCAGACCCATTTGAGGAAATTATAGGATGAAAGATGCAGGTGATGGAGACAATGAAGGGCTAAGATTTCGTTTCTTTCAGGTGCTCAAGTGTTGCATTTGTAGCTCTCAAAATGCATCAACCCTGGAGTGGGTCCTGCCCAGCAGGACAGTGATCCATTCACACACTTTAAGTGGAAAGCTGGGAGTGGTCCATTTGTACCTTGTAAAGGGTTTTCTCCTTGTAGCCTTGAATGAATCCAATGCAGAGAATCATTTCTCCTGCTCAGCCATTTTAGGATGGTGAAGAAAGTCAAGCTGATTGCTCTATAGGGTGGTCAGTCACTGAAAGATCTGCCATATGTCTGATGGGGCCTTAGAAGGTCCAAACTAGCTCTGAGAAAATTACTTCTCTCAGGTGAAAGGAAAGATGGCTGTGGAGGAAGATGGGTCCCATAGGTTCCATGGCCATCCCTATCCCTAATCTAAATATCCAGTCCAATCCTCATTCCTGATCTCCAGTATCACATCATCAACTTCCTGTCCAGGGTCTTCAGCTGGATGTTTCATAGACATCTGAAACTCAGCGAGTCCAAAACTGAATCCATCATCCTTCCTCCCAAGTCCTGCCCCCTCTTCCTTACTACTGTAGAGGGCAACACCATCCTCCCTCCCTCGGGTCCCAGTCTAGGAGTCATCTATCTCTTCCCCCTCCCAAGTTGATTTTACTTTTGTAGCATCTCTCAAATATGGCTCCTCCTCTCTTCTGCTCTGCCGACATTCTGGGGCACTTCCTCATTACTTCACACCTACACTGTTGTAATAGCCTCCCTACATCAAGCCTTTCTCTCCTCCTGCACGTTCTCCATCTAGCTGCTAAAATACATTTCCTGATCTTATGGTCTGATCCCGTGATCTCATCCTCCCCAACAAACTCCAGTGGTATCCCATTTCTAGGAGCAAAATAAGCCCTCTGACATTCCTAGAGCCCTTCATAACCTCCCTCCCATCTTTCCAGTCTTCTTATACCTGACTTTCCCTTGAGCTTCCCCAATGTACTTCCCCATTTAGTAACACTGGCCTTTGGGTTGTTTCATATACATTTCCCTCTCTCAGCCCTTGGCATTCCCTGGTTGTTTCCCCATAAATGGAGAGGTCTTTCTCCTCACATCCCTCTCTTGGCTGCCCTGACTTCCAAGTCTCAGCTAAATTTCTATCTCCTCCAAAAAGCCTTTGCTCATCCTCTTGATCTGACTTCCCTGCTTCTATTGATTATTTCCTATTGATTCTGTCTGTAGCTTGTTTGCACATATTATGAGTTTCCTAAGGACAAGGACTATCTTGGACCTTTCTTTGCCTTCAATGCTTATCCCAGGGCCAAGAACACTGTAGGTGCTTAATAGATGTTGCTTGATTGACCGATTAGTTTAGTAATCTTGCCCCAAAAGGCAGCTCTAGTAGTCCAGGAAGCCATGCTGGCTCTTTGCAACCCCCATGTCCCTTTCTTTCGATCTTTCAGTGACTGGCCACCCTACAGCTCAATCAGCTTGACATTCTTCACCATCTTAAAATGGCTGAGCAGGAGAAATGCTTCTCTGCATTGGACTCATTCAAGTCTATAAGGAGAAAACCCTTTGCAAGGTGCAATATGGGATATTCACCAACCACATCTTTAATGATCCTCTCAGGGATTTCTCCAAGAGCTGAAGGGAAGCTCACTGCTCAGAGTTTGCAAACTCTCCACTTCCCTTTTAACAGATTAGGACATTTTCCCTCCTCCTTCCTCATGATACCTCTGCCATTTTCCATGATCTTTCAAATAAGTCACTCACAGACTCCCTGTTCAGTGCAGGTGAGGGTCCCATCCTCGGGGATCAGTGGAGAGTTGTACTTTTGGGTGGGCACCACCTCGACCATCTCCTTTGCTTTCTGTCGCTCCCCCATCTTAGTCTTTAGGTAAATCCCAACGCCAATGTCGGGCCCATCCAACAGGAACTGCCATCTGCGGCGGGAGAAACATTGCTTCCTCTTGCCAAGTGATCTGCCCTTGCAGGATTCCGCCCCCACCCTCCTGCCCACTTATACCCACAGCTCTCGGGGAAGGGGAAGCCAGGCAGAACCTACCTCAAGACGCAGCCAGGAAAGAGGATCTCAATCTCCACTTGATGGGAGGAGCCCCGATTGATTGACACTGTATGCTCATACTGCATTTTCATCTGGTTCTGCCGGTGGTATTTCTTGGGGACCACACCCCCATATTGAATCTGCCAGAAGAAGATGGGATGACCTTTGGCCTGATGGATCAGCCCTCAATGCCTGTTTCACTCCTAGCCCCTGGGAGTTCCTTACCTTGGTCAGATATTTGGGGTTCCCATCAGGGTCTGTTAGGGTTCCCCCATACTCTGCAGGCAACTGGTCAGGGTCTACGAACTTCTGCAAATCCTCCTTCCAGTTTGCTTGTGGGAAAGAAAGAAGATTGTCGGGTGAGAGGGGGAATAAATTCCCAAAAGAGATGAGTAACAGGGACAATGAGGCAGGCAGTTCAAACTTACTGCAGAGTGTAACTCTGATGGGCTGGCCACTTTGTTCAAATGCCAAATGCATGCTTGCCTAAAAGTTGATTTTAGAAAACTCACACAAAGCAAGTGCTCACATGATGGTCAGAAGAAGCCATTCAAGGACACTCTCAAGGTCTCTTTTAAGAATTCTGGAATTGACTATGTGATATGGGAGACATTGGCGTAGGACTACCCAGCCAGCATAGCATCCCCTAATTGGAGAAGGTGATGTGCTCTATGAGCAAAGCAGAATTGAATTAGCTCAGAAGACATGAGAGGTGCACAAAGTTAGAGAACTCACCTTAAATGCTCATAGGGACTATTTGGTCCGACTAATAACACAGGATCCTAAGCTCATACGGTCTGATCAGTGGTAGTCAGACACACAGTACCTTGACTCTAACATAGTGATGTCATTTTGGTCCTCTTTGAGAATAAAGGACAACAGTGGGCAACAAGGCTGCCCGTTGGCACCTTTGCCCATCACAGGGCATTGTGTGGGTCTGTGATCAGGCTCTATGCTGTTCTCTTCTTTTGTCCCCTTATATTATCACTGCTCTTGACCTGCCAAACTTCTACCTAAATCATTCTCACCACCTTCTACTAAACAAAGCTGGAGAAAAAAGTCATGAAACTGTGCTGAATAGTTTCATCATGAATTTGTATGTTATTAAATAATTTCAACTGAGCTCTCACTGCTGAAAGGCAATCTTTTTATACCTCCTTAATTATCTTACTATCTTACTCATGAAAGTGGTTCTCCTAGAACCATTTCCATTCCTCCTCAAATGCCCTGTGGCTCTCTGTCCACCAATCTTTCAATTGAGAATTTTGCCTCACATTTTACTTAAAAAAAAAATTAAGGCCATTCACTGAAAGTTCTCCTCTTCATCTCATATCATTCAAGTGCCTTTCCCCACTATCTCTTCCTTCATCCCTATCTTACATAAAGAAGTGATCCTTCTCCTTGCCAAGGTTAACCCCTCTATCTGTACAACTATAATGTCCAGATTAGCTCTCTGGAAGAACTCAGCACCAGTCATAATCCGCTGATCTTAGTAGAGGAGTAAGGAGTCTGTTTATTCCAAATTCTCTTAGCCTTATATACTCTAATACTTTTACATAACTATAGGGCATGTGCATATACTAACTATATACTGCACATGTGGGATCATACAAACAACTTGCTATTGTGTGTAAATGTCTCTTTGCCATTTGGTATCACTCTGCTTTAATTACAACACAGGTTGTCACCACTCCCTAACTTCTCAGGAAGGCAAAGAACCTAAATTTAGGGGGAGATGGGAAGTCAAACCAGATACTGTCAGCAGGGTTCCTTTTACTGGACTAAAGGGTCTTATACATCACCCAGGGTTCCCCACTATCTGTGGCCCTCTACATACAATTGATCCCATTCCATTCCATCATTTCCCTGAAAATTGACCCTTCTATTACCCTCCTTCCTCAATGATCTTTAGCTTCTGTCTCCATTGGCTGCTTCCTCTTTGCCCACAAATATGTCATGTCTCTCACTTTCTCAAAAATCTCTGCTAGCTCTCATCCCACGTTTTCCCTTCCTTTTTTAAAAAATTTGAACTCCTTGAGAAAGTCATCTACAATAGGTATATCTACTTTCTTTCCTCTTACTTTCTTCTTAACTTTCTACAGCCTGGCTTCTTACCTCATCATTCCATCAAAACTGCTCTCCTTGAGTTTCTCTCAAAAACACATAAATCCAAGCCTCTGAACAGAGTATGATGGAATGAAACCATTCTCCAGCTCAAGACATATTGGAAAAATTTCAAGAAAAATCAATCTTACTGGAGTGAAATGGGCATTCAGCCCAGCTCAGACAGAGTTCAGGAAAACCAGTGGGAGGGTTTTAATCACAGAAGATCAGCAACTAAGACCCTTGGTCCTGGGCTCAGGAGCTAAGCAAACCAGTAGGACAGCCTCCTATCCCACCTCAGAAGGCAAATTTCCAGCCCGGGAAACCAAGCTGTTTCCTGGAGAGAGTAAGTAAGGCTACCCTCTGCTTGAGCAAGACACCAAACACAAGGGACTCTTGCACTCAAAGTTAAGGCTCACAGCTGCAAAGAAGCTTGGAACAGTGCTCTCTCTATGCCAGGAGCAGAACTCAACCATAAAAGGCACATAAAGGAGTGGGGGTGGGAGGGGAGAAGAGAAAAAGAGAACAAAAGAAAATGAGCAAGAAACAGAGAAGAATCTTGATCATAAACTATACCCAAAGCGTTATTAAATTGTGCATTTCCTTTTGATCCAGCAGTGTCTCTACTGGGCTTGTATCCCAAAGAGATCATAAAAAGGGAAAAGGACCCACATGCACAAAAATGTTTGTAGCAGCCCTTTTTGTAGTGGCGAAGAACTGGAAATTGAGTGGATGTCCATCAGCCATCAGAATGGCTGAATAAGTTATGGTATATGAATGTTATGGAATATTATTGTTCAGCAGGAGAATTTCAGAAGGCCTGGAGAAACTTACATGAACTGATGCTAAGTGAAGTGAGTAGAACCAAGAGAACAATGCACACAGCAACAAGATTATATGATGATCAATTCCAATGGATGTGGCTCTTTTCAACAGTGAAGTGGTTCAAGCCAGTGAATGGTCTTGTGATGGAAAGAGCCATCTACACCCAGAGAGAGGATTGTAAGGACTGAGTGTGGATCACAACATAGTATATTCACTTATTTTTTGGTTGTGTTTTCTTGTATTTTGTTACCACTTTTTTCCCTTTTTGATCTAATTTTTCTTGTGCAGAATGATAATTAACAAAATAAGTATATAGTGAAAAAAATCATCTTAACCATAGAAAGCTACTGTGGTAAGAGGGAAGACCAAAACACCAATTCAGACAAATGTTCACAGAGGAAATCTCAAAGATTGATATGAACTGGTCTCAAGCCAAAGAGGCTTTTTGGAAGTGCTCATAAAAGATTTTAAAAGGCAAATAAGAGAGGTAGAAGAAAAAATGAGAAAAGAAACAAGAGCTGTGAGAGAAAATCAACATCTTGGAAAAGGAAGGAAAAAATTAACTGAAAAAACCCAATTATTTAGAAAATACAATTGACTGATGCAAAAAAGTCCACTGAAGAAATCAATTCCTTAAAAAAATACAAGTCAAATGCTAAAAAGAAAAAAAATTCAGTGAAGAAAACACCACCTTGAAAAGCAGAATTAATCAAATGGAAAAAGAGTTACAAAAACCAACTGAAGAAAATCACACATTAAAAACTAGAACTGGACAAATGGAAGCTAATGAGTCTGTGAGATATCAAAAATCAGTCAAACAAACTAAAAAGAATGAAATAATGGGAAAAAATGTAAAATATTTTATTGGAAAAATAGCTGATCTGGAAAATAAATCCAAGGAGGGGCAATTTTAAAATTACTGGTCTGCCTGAAGGCCATGACCAAAAAAAGAGCTTAGATAGCATTCTCCAAGAGATCATCAAGGAAAACTGCACTGATATATTAGAACCAGAGGGGGAAATAGTCACTAAAAGAATCCACAGATTACCTTTGGAAATAGATCCCACAAGGAAAACCCCAAAGGACATTGTTGTAAATTCCAGAACGATAATCGCAAGGAAAAAATACTGCAAGCTGGCAGACAAAAACAATTCAAGTATTGAGGAGCAACAGTCAAGACTCAAGATCTGGAAGCTTTTACAATAAAGAACCAGAGAACCTAAAATATCATACTCTGGAAGGCAAAAGACCTGAGATTACAATCAAGAATTAATTACCTAGAAAGAATGAACATCATCATTACAATGAAGTAAAAGATTTTCAATCATTTCTATTGGAAAAACCAGAACTAAACTGAAAATTTGGTCTTCAAACACAGCACTTAAGAGAAGCAGCTCTAAATGGGAAAATAATACTTGTAATCCTTGAAAACTATATCTATTATTAAGGCAGTTAGAGCAGGCATGCATAAATAGAGGGGGTATGGATATAAAAGGACTCTGATGTGATGATATCAAAAGACATTAAGGGGTGGAAAAGGATTGTCCTTGGAGAAGAGAAATGGGAAGGTAAAATAGGGCAGATTAGATGACCTGAAGAGGCATAAAAGGCCTATTACAATAGAAGCAAAGAAGGGAAGTGGATGAGCATTGTTTGAAGCTTAACCTCATCAGTTTTGATTCAAAGAAGAGAGGTAGAAATTTATGGAAATTTATTTTATCATATAAGGAAGTAGGAGGAGAAAGAAGAAAGAAAAGGAAGGGGCTGGATAGAAAGTAGGACAGACAAGCTAGGATAAAGGGGTAAAAGAAGGAAAGAGGGGTGATAAAAGGAAGAACAGGTCCAGAGTAAAATGAGTGGAAAGAGAACAAAAGAATATACAGGGGAGAAAATAAGAGGGAGGAAAATATGAAACTGGTAATTATTAACTGTGAATGTGAATGGGATGAACACTTCCATAAAACAGAAGTGAATAATAGAGTGGATTAAAAAGCAGAATCCTACAATATGTTGTTTACAAGAAATAGTTTTGAAAAAGAGAGAGAGATACAGAGTAAGATAAAAACCTGGAGCAGAATTTTTTATGCTTCATTTAAAACAAAAAATAGCAGAAATGGAAATTCTGATATCAAATAAAACAAAAGTAAAAATAGATCTAATTAAAGAAGGAAACTACATCTTATTAAAGGGTACTATAGATAATGAAGTAGTATCAATACTAAATGTATATATACCAAGTGGTAGAATCCAAATTCTTAGCGAAGTTAAGCCAATTACAAGAAGAGATAGACAACAAAACTATACTAATGGGGGACCTTAACCTCGATAATCCAACCACAAAATAAACAAGAAAGAAACTAGAAAGGTTAACAGAATCCTAGAAAACTCAGATATGATAGACCTCTGGAAAAAAATTGAGTAGGGACAGAAAGGAATATACCTTTTTTCTCAGTAGTACATAGCATCTATACAAAAATTTACCATGTATTATGGCATAAATTCTCACAATCAAATGCAGAAAAACAGACCTTTTTCATATCTCAATGAACTAAAAATTATATTTAATAAAGGATCAGGGAAAGATAGACTAAAAACCAATTGGAAATTATATAATCTGATACTGAAGAACGAGTGCATCAAACAACAAATTATAGAAGCAATCCATAATTTCATCCAAGAGAATGATAATAATGAGACAACATACCAAAACCTGTAGGATGCAACCAAAGCAGTTCTTAGAGGAAATTTTATATCTTTAAATAGTTACATGAATAAAATAGAAAAAGAGAAGATCAATACATTTGGGCCTGCAACTAAAAAACCTACGGAAAAAACTATTTAAAACCTCCAATTAAGGGGTCACCTAGTTGGTGTAGTAGATAGAGCACTTGCCCTCAAGTCAGGAGGACCTGAGTTCAAATTTGGCTTCAGACACTTAATATTTCCTGGATGTGTAACTGTGGGCAAGTCACTTAGCCCTAAACCCCTTAGCAAAACAAACAAACAAAAAACTTCCAATTAAATACCAATTAGAATTTCTGAAACTCAATGAAGAGATTAATAAAATTGAAACAAAAAAAGTATTGAATTAATAAAATTAAAAGTTGGTTTTATGAAAAACAAAATAAGCTTTAGTTAATTTGATTAGAAAAAGGAAAGAAAAAATCATATTGTCAGCATCAAAAATGAAAAGGGTGAATTTAGCACAAATGAAAAGGAAATTAAAGCAATAATTAGGAGCTATGTTGTCCAACAATATGCCAGAAAATCACATAAACTAATTGAAATGGATGAATAGTAACAAAAATATAAATTGTCCAAAAATAAATTACTTAACTCCATTTTAGAAAAAGTAATTAAACAAACCATTAATGAACTCCCTTAAAAAAATCTCCAGGGCTAGATGGATTTATAACTTAATTCTATCAAAGATTTAAAAAACAATTTATTCCAATATTATGTATACAATTTGAAAATATAGGTATAAAAGAAGTTTCTTCTATGACACAAATATGGAACTGATTCCTAAACCAGGAAGAGCCAAAACAGAGAAAGAAAATTACAGACCAATCTCCCTGATGAATATTGATGCAAAAATTTTAAATAAAACATTAACAAAGAAATTATAACAACTTAGTATCAGGATAATACACTATAACCAAGTGGGATCTATACCAGGAATGCAGGCTAGTTCAATATCAGGAAAACTATTGCCATAATTGATCATATCAACAACAAAACTAACAGAAACTATATGATAATCTCAATAGATGTAGAAAATGCTTTTGACAAAAGACAGCACCCATTCCCATTAAATACTACATAAAAGAATAGGAAATAAAGGGAATTTTCCTTAAAATAATCAGCAGCATCTATCTAAAACCATCAGCAAGCAGTATTTGTATGGGGCAATATGTATGCATTCCTGATAAAATCAGGGGTGAAACAAGGATGTCCATTATCACCATTATTATCCAATATTGTACTAGAAAGATTGGCTTTATCAATAAGAAAAGAAGAATAAATTAAAGGAATTAGAATAGGCACTGAGCAGATAAAACTATCATTCTTTGCAGATGATATATTAGAGAATCTTAGAAAATCATCAAAAAACCTACTTAAAACAATTAACAGCTTTAGCAAAGTTGCAAGATATAAAATAAACCCATACAAATCATCAGCATTTCTATATTACTGACAAATCTCATCAGCAAGAAATAGAAAGAGAAATTCCATTTAAAATAACTATAGACAAAATAAAATATTTGGGTATCTATCTACCAAGGCAAACCCAAGAACTATATAAACATGATTACGAAATGCTTTTCACATAAATAAAGTCAGATATAAACAACTGGTAAAGTATCAATTGCTCATAGGTAGGCTGAACTAATATAACAAAAATGACAATTCTACCTAAATTGGTCTACTTGTTCAGTGCTATACCAATGAAGTTGCCAAAAATCATTTTATAGAGATAGAAAAAAATAATAACAAAACACATCTGGAAGACCAAAAGTCAAGAATATCCAAGGGAATTAATGAAAAAAAATGCAAAGGACAGTAGTCTAACAGTATCAGACCTAAAGCTATTATGTGCAAAAATGTTTGTAGCAGCTCTTTTTGTGGTATCAAAGAATTGGAAAATGAATAAATGCCCATCAATTGGGGAATGGCTGAATATGTTTTGGTATGAAAGTAACGGAATATTATTGTTCTATTAAAATGATGAACAAAATGATTTTAGAAAGATTTACATGAACTGATGCTGAGTGAAACAAACATTCAGTGAATTAAAATTAGGTAAAAAAATGACCTTGTCAGGTGGAAAGGGGAAGAGAGGGAAGAACAGGAGAGGACAGGAGAGGAAAAGAGAAGAGAAGAGAAGAGAGGAAAGGAAAGGAAAAAGACTTAAAATTTCTGGCCAGAACAGAGAATTGCTAAAGTTGGATTTCAGGGAATGGGATCACAAAGAAACATAAGACATCCAGGCTCAGTGACACCTAAACTTTCTTCTCTAATTTTTAACTAAACTTTTCCGAGTTTGGATTGATCCACTGCTCTTTTATCAACTCAAAAATAACCCAAATGGTGAACTCTAATTTACAATCTTCATCCATTCAATAATAATTCCTTGAAAAAAAGCTGAGAGGGTCAGGACTCACCTCCCATGATAACAAACTTTTTGTTTGTTTTCTCTGAAATGAAGGGCTTGACCAAGTTGTAGACTATAGGGAACAATTTAGGAACTGAAAAAAAAAAGTTGGAGATAATTTGAGATTATAGCCAGAAAGAGAAGATAATTCTGAATAAGTTCAGGGGAGCCCTGGCTGAACATGAAAGCTGCTGGTACCAGCTGTGGGGTATAAGTAACTCATATCACCTGCCTTTGTCTTGTAAATTCAATCATCCTGGTCCCAGTGTCTTGGGTTTCCTTGAAAGGGATGAGTCTAAAATAAGATCTTTAGGGGGTTTTGATGTCAAATTTAATGGAAGTGTGTTCCCATTATTTGCTGAGGCCTGGCAAAGTCTAGCAGGTGCCACCTTGCATCTATCCCATGCCCCTCTTACCCTCTTGCCCATACCATTCCAACCTCTGTTACTGCTGACTTACCTTTCACAACAATAAGATTCTTGACGGTTTCGGGAAAATTGTTGTCAAGTATGGAGAAAAACTGCAAAGTCAAGATAAGCCTTCTTATGGCATTCCTTATATCAACTAGTGTCCACTTCCCAGAGACCCCTGAGAGAGAATCCAGGATGCCTCATCAGGATTCCCCTCCCCAGGATCTTCAGAGCTCCCATTGAGAACCCAAGTTACCCTACTACTGTACCCTATAGTATTGACCCTGGATTATCAGTCGGGACATCGCTCCCTGGTCTACTGCTGCTCCAGCTTCCAGTGCTGAGAAGAGTTCTGTAAATTCCCAGAAATTAGAACTAGGAAAGCCCTTAGAGATCAAGACTCTATTTTTATGAACGATAGAACAGAAAGCTTGGCCAAAAAGGATTGGAAATCAAGGGGGATGCTCATCAATTGGGGAATAATTGAACCAGTTGTGCTATATGAATGTAATAGAATACTATTTTTAATATAAGAAATTATGAGCAGGTGGATTTCAGAAAAACCTGGAAAGACTTACGTGAACTGATGCTGAGTGCAGCGAACAGAACCAATGGAACATTATACACAGTAACAACAATATTGGATGATTAACTTTGATAGATTATGCTCTTCTCAGCAAATGATCTGAGACCCTTCTAGAAGACTCATGTTGGAAAATGCTATCCACATCCAGAAAAAGAACTATAAAGTCTGAATGCTGGTTGAAGCATACTCTGTTCACTTGTTTCTTGTGTTTTTCTTTTTCATGGTTTTCCCCTATTCTGATTCTTCTTTCATTACATGAGTAATGTGGAGATATGTTTTGCATGGATTTAACCTATATCAGATTGTCTTAAGTACAGGTGATTGAAGGAAGAAAAAAATGGAAATCAAAATCTTATAAAAGAAAACATGCAAAACAAATTTAATAATAAAAAAGACTTGGCCGAGGTCATTTAGAATCAGTTTGACTAGTGAGTTTCCCAGATGACATCACAGGTTGGATTAAAGGCCTTTCCTGTGCCCAATCAAGAATTCCCTGCATAACATTCTTGACAAGTGATCATCTAGCTTGTGTTGGATGGAGAACTCACTACCTGCCAAGCATCCCTCTCCACCTTTGGACAGCTCTCATTGTCAGTAAGTTTTCCCTGACATCAAGTCTAAGTTTTTTGTTTTGTCTTGTCTTTGTTACAATTTCCAATAATGAATAGCAAAGATAGATAGAGAGGTCCTCAAACTTTTTAAATGGGGGGCCAGTTCACTGTCCCTCAGACTGTTGGAGGGCTGGACTAAGTAAAAACAAAAACTTTGTTTTGTGGGCATTTAAATAAAGAAACTTCCTAGCCCTGAGTGAGGGGGATAAATGCCCTCAGCTGCTGCATCTGGCCCTCGGGCCATAGTTTGAGGAACCCCGAATAAATGTTTGCTGTAAAATACCAATCCAGTGTTCTTTCTTCCTCATCTTGTGACAGATTATTAGATCCCAAAAGAAGCGCCCTGAGAGACTGTGAGATTACAGGGTTTAGAACTGGAAAACACTATTCCCTTTATTTTACAGATCAGTAAACTGAGGCCCAGAGATGTTAAGTAGGTGATTTACTTGAATTCTGGGTTATGAACCCAGGTACTCTAAGTCCTAGATTGGTGTTCTTTCTGCTAAGCCAGAGCACCTCTGCCCTCCCATTTACTCTCCCCAAAACTTCAACATGATTTTCCATGGTGTAGAATTTTTTTTTTGAGTCAAACTTACTATGCTGTGGACTCAGAACCCTGGTTCCCAGCTTCATCCCAAGAGTGAAGGGAAAGACCCTTTGCTTTAGGATCCTAAAGCCATAGCCAATGGCTTTAGGTTGCTCCCTAGCTGAACTGACATCAAATCTCTCCTCCCCCCGAGAGCTCGTTCCCTCCTCACCTCCTGGCAGACTTCTATAGCTGGCTTCCAAAAGTGTTTCAGGCTAAGATTCTCCAGGTCAAATATTATAACGAAAGTTTCGATCTTCTTTCCCAGCTGCGCAGACAGAAGGAAGAAGACAGGGCCATTAATCTGCCAGGGCCCGTCTGTTTTACATATGAGGAAACTGAGGTGAAGTGATTTGCCCAGGTACTATCTGAGACTGGATTTGAACTCATGAAGATGAATCTTCTTGTCCAAGCTCAGTGTTCTCCATACTATGGTATCATCTAGTTGCCCTCTGGTGCCCATGGAAAATGGAGGCCAGAGGGATTTCCCATTTTTAATCATTTTGAGTATATAACTAACAGTGACTTCTAAAGTGTATTGAACCTGAGGACCCATTCTATCTCTAGTGGAACAGGGGAAGTGGAGCCAGTGAGGCAAGAGGCTCATGGGTAGATAGAGCAAGACCCAGTGGCCCACTCGTCACGGTAAGAGATACTATCCCTGGAGAGAAGGGACCAAGATGGTCAAGGAGCGCATCTTTTAGCCCTGGAGCCAGTTCTGACAATTAGAAAAGACATTTCGGGGCAATTACTGCGCCTGGGTCCCTGTGAGGAGCTGCAGGGATTATAAAACACAGAGATCAGGCTGACACTGCCCTGCTCAGGAACCCTCCAGGGCTCCCTGCTGTCTCCTGAATTAGAAAATAAAACTCTGCCTGGTGTTCAAGGTCTCCCAGAATCAGGCCCTGATCTTTGCATCCTCAGCTCTGCTGTTCTGCTCCCAACAAGAAGGACCCTCCTCCTCTCCTCTGTCCTCAATGTCCTCTCCCACTTAGCTCACCCCCCCCCCACCCGGATGTAGCTGCTGAGATCCTTCCCTCCCTTCAGGGCTGAGATCGGGACCCAAGGTCATGGGCTGAATTTGCTTCAAGTACCACAGAGCCGCCTGGCACATTTCTCCGCCCTGGTCCGTGTTAGACCTGGAATCTAGCCTCGGCTGCCCTCTCTAGACACCAGTGGTCTCTCAAGCACCAGGGTCACTGGCTTCTCCCACAGTGCTCAGATTGCTTACTACCCCTCCTCCTGTTGATCCCCCTCCTCCTCCTTGGATCCCCCTCCTCTCTGTCCCTTCCCAGTCCCCCCCACACTAGATTTTGGCTCCTCTTCTCTTTCTCCAGTACCGTCTCCGGTCATTCCGGCTCCCAGGGCCTGGCTGCCATTTCTCCCCGTTAGGTGGGAGCTCCCCAGGACAGGAGGGGCCCGAGTCTGTGAATCTGTGTCACTGACTGCGACAGCGCCGCGTCTGGCCCAGGGCCGGCTTTTTGGAGCTCGCCGGCTCCCGCTCTCCCAGACTTCCCAGCTCCGGGTCCCACGCGGGAAGCCACCGCCCGGCCCGAGCCCGCCCTTCTGCGCTGCCGGTTCCCACCTGATCCTGCTGGGCATGAAGGGCTCCTGTTTGCAACTGACTTAGTTGTGGTTCCTCATCAGTTTCGCCCCGTAACTGCCCAAGGTTCTGAACTTAAGCCAGAAGCTGAGCGGGCTGAGGAGTGAACTGGAAACTTCTCCGGGAGATCGGGGTCTATCCTTGGGCAGGGACACCTTTCAGGCAGGCAGGCCCTTGCAGGAGGCAGGTGGGCACCGGGGGTCTTGTCGGGCACCTTCCGGCACCGAGGCAGCCTTCAGGTGGTCCAGGTTGCTCTCTGACCTTGCAGGTGCAGCTGGGCTTGGAAGGTGAGTGTTTCTTATCAGGGGGAGGACTCCGTGAGTGTTCCTTAGTGGGGGGGGGGACTCAGTAAGTGTTCCTTAGTCAGGGGGAGGACTCAGTGAGTGTTTCTTGTCAGGGGGAGGACTCAGTGAGTGTTTCTTGTCAGGGGGAGGACTCAGTGAATGTTCCTTAGTCAGGGGGAGGACTCAGTGAGTGTTCCTTAGTCAGGGGGAGGACTCAATGAGTGTTCTTTAGTCAGGGGGAGGACTCAGTGAGTGTTTCTTGTCAGGGGGAGGACTCAATGAGTGTTCCTTAGTCAGGGGGAGGACTCAGTGAATGTTTCTTGTCAGGGGGAGGACTCAGTGAGTGTTTCTTGTCAGGGGGAGGACTCAGTGAATGTTCCTTAGTCAGGGGGAGGACTCAGTGAGTGTTCCTTAGTCAGGGGGAGGACTCAATGAGTGTTCTTTAGTCAGGGGGAGGACTCAGTGAGTGTTTCTTGTCAGGGGGAGGACTCAGTGAATGTTCCTTAGTCAGGGGGAAGACTCAATGAGTGTTCCTTAGTCAGGGGGAGGACTCAGACAGTGAATGTTTCTTAGTTGGGGAAGGGGGGGAAGAAAGGGTTTGTGGCTTGTTCCTAATTCCAGTTTCCACTGAGTCCCATTTTCTTCCATCTCAGATGCTTGCCTTCCTATTTTCTGTACTTCCCAAACTATAAAAGATGCTGTTACCTCCATAATTGGGCCCTAACTTTGCTGAGAAATTCAGATTCTATTTATTGCTAAATTCACATTTCACTAATAAATTGATTGTGCTTGGAAGTTTCTGCCTCAGTCTACCTTCATTTTTTATGAGCCCAGATCTCCTGTCTCCACAACCAGGATTTTTTTTCAGCTGATGCTTTCCCGCCATACAAGGATCATAGAAGGAAAAAATGGTTTAAAGACAGTCCCTTTGAGTTGTCACATTTTAATCATTTAAGAGCCCCTGCGTGACTCAGGTCTTGAGAGGGTGCAGTGAGGGTCCACAGCCCCAGGATTAATGGCTGAGGTAGCAGGATCTCCCTTCCCCCTTAGGATCTTTCCCTATTCCCTGAGCCAACCCCAGCCTCTCCCAGGGGCTTTCTCTCACCCTCTCACTCTGGAGCTCACATTCCCGGAGAAGGATCATCAAGGTCTGGGTGCGTTTCTTGATCGTGTTTGCTTTGCCACTGGAAAGAATCAGGCCTTTGGGATCCAAGGAGCCAGCACTGTCAATCCAGACGGGGCAGCCCTCCCGGTCATAACCACTGAAGCCGCCTGTGTCGTATAACTGGAGGACCTACGCACAGAGGAAGTGGCCTCCATTACCCTTGAGGTCAAGACTGTCCATGATACAGAGCACAGGCAGGTGGAAGAGAACCAGGACTCTGGGCATGGGGTTAACCCGAGCTCACCTCCGGGGGCTTCCAGTTCAAGATGTTGTCCAGGTCCTCTTGTTTCCGGAATACCACATGCTACCAAGAGAAATAGGATGGTCCCAACCAGGGCTCCCTGGGGCTCAGGGAGGGATCTAAAGGGCAGAGCTCAGAAGGACACAGAGCAGAGCTGGGAGGACCCTGAAACAGGAGATGCCAGAGCGGGGAGAAATCTTCACAAAGGACTTTAGGACCTGGGACGTCTGAGCTGGCCAAGGCCTTCGGAAAGGCCTGTGGAACATAAGATGTCAATTCTGAGGGACTCAACGTGAAAATGCTCTCCACCTCCAGAGAGAAAGCTGCTAAATCTGAGTGAAAATTGTTACTTTATTTTTCTTGCCTTTTTTTTTCTTTTTGTAGCATGGCTAATATGGAAACATGTTATGTATTCTTCTTCTTAATGAGTAAGAGAAGAATTGAAGGGAGAGAATTAAAACTCACAATTCAAAAAATGCTGAAATTAAATAATGATTTTTTTAGAGAATATTATGTATCAGAGTGGAGAAGCTTTAAGCTTTAATGTAGAATATCAGAGCTAGAAGGCAGCTGATTCAACATCTTTCTCATGCAGCTGGGAAAACTGAAGCCCTTAAAAGGAAATTGACTGTCCCAAAGTCACACATCTGGGAAACAGCAGAGCAATCATTCCATCCCATGTCATCTTTCCAATACATGTGGATCATTTAGTCTAACTCTCTCATATTAGAGAAGCAACCAAGACTCTGAGATATGTAGCCAAAGTAAAAAAAAAAATGGGTAGGCCATGGATTTGAACCTGGGGCTCCAAACTCTCAGTCTAGGCCTTCCCTTGCTTCCCTCCATTTGGTGGGATAGGTTTTACTCCATGGCTGGGCTCTGTGCTAAGTAGAACATCCTGGTATCCCCTGCCTGTTGCTTAGGTTCTCTTCCCACCCTAATAGGAATGCTGGGAAAGGAGGCAAGTTTCAAGAGCCTTTGGAAGGCCACTAATGAAAAAGGAATTTTGGCTGAGGCTGGAAAAGAAGGAGAGATGGAGGAAAAGGAAAAACTCAGCAAGGGGTGTGGAAGGTGCGCTCGATCCACTGCCCTGGCCTGGGGTCCAAGAGGGCAAAGGACTGGGGGCTCACCTTCCGGAGCATGTCCTCAGATTTCTGCAGGTCAAAATTTCGAGCTGCAAAAGAGGCAGGAGCAGGCTGGGGGCTGGGCGGGGAGACCCAGACCCAGCTTCCTCTCCAGTCCCTCAGCATACCCCAGTCCTCACCCTATGAAGCCTGTGAATGAAAGCTTTTAGTGAATACTGAGAGCCCTGAAGCATGGGAAAGTGCCTAAATTTCTATGGGTTATAGTGAGGCTGAAGCAAAGTCTGCTGGGATTTCCCAAAGGAGGATGTCTTCCATGGCTGCCAAAGTCCCTCCAAAGTCAGTGATGATGGGGAATGGATGACTGTTCTTTCTTCTCTGGTGTTTATTCCCCATCATTTTGCCACTGAGACTGAGTCCATGTCCTGGAGCAATAGTTCCCAAACTTCTTGTTCTCAGGACCCCTTTAAACTTTTTTCTTTTCCCGAGGCAGTTGGGATTAAGTGACTTGCCCAGGGTCACACAGCTAGTAAGCATTGTGTGAGGTCAAATTTGAACTCAGGTCCTCCTGACTTCTGGGCTAGTACTCTAGCTCCTGCACCATCTAGCTGTCTTTTAAACTCTTAAGTTATTGAGGTCACCCAAAGAACTTTTGTTTATGTGATTTAAATCGATCAATACTTGCCATAACAGAAATGTTAAACATCTTAGAATTATTGCAAACATAGTTTTGATCTTGGACACCCTGAAGGAGTTTCCTGGACCCTACAATTTTTCTGGACGTTTGAGATCTTTTATCTCTGAAAGTTTATTCTGGGGCCTTATTGTTCTCATTGGTCGGTGTCTCACCTGCCTCACTATTTCAGACAGATCCAGGCATTCTTTACTGCCCTCCCAATTGCCTGGTTTTCTCTCACTAGTCACCCACCTGCTATGATGGATAGAACATAATCTTCTCTTTCTTTGCTCTTTTCTACCTCACCCAATTCCAGAACCCTGACCAAATCAACTCTGTCAATGTTCCTGGATGGGGCATGCCAATCTACTCCCCTAGAGTCGCATTCACCATTCTTGTTTTGTTCCAGATCAAAGTATCCCTCCCAAGTCATCACTTCCTTATATTTAGTGTCTGTTTCTTCCATTACATTGTAACCTCCTTGAGAGGAGGGAATACCTTTGCTTTTTAAAAAATCCCTTGAATTTAGTGCAGTGCTTGGTACTTAATAGATACCTATTATAGGCATCAAGCTATTAGATAGGTAATAGATCCCTAGTATAGTTATCAAAGAAATAGATAATAGATACCTATTAAGTTCCTTTTCCTGCAGTTCTTTATTCTCTGGCTTTTCTCTTTCAAATCACTGTCTCTAACAGCTACATCTATATGGGTGTATTCTTAGCCTGAGCATGCTCATTGCTAAGCTGGTTAGTGACAATCCTTCTGCAGTGTGAGATGATGGTTCTGTCATTTACATATCTGTGGGAGCTCTCTTTCCAATAGAATCCAATAACTATTTATAAAGTCCTACTGTGTGCTAGGCTAATAATAGCTTATCCAGATGAAAATGGCATCCCTCAAAACACAAAGGAACCAAAAACTGATTTTTTTTTCAACCATAAGAAAATGGTTGCTAAAGTGCAATCATGAGTACATGGGGCACACTCAGAGATTGTGGGAGGACAGAAAGGACAGGCAGGTACACTCTGATCTGTATCTCCTAATCAGTGAAAGCATTTTCCCAAAATGCCATAAGGAAAGGATGAGGACCTGTGGGGAAAACTCAATGAGGAGCGTGGGGAACTCTGAGGAATAAAACAATGGGAAAAAACAAAGATAAATAATTCTGATAGGAGCGTAAGGTGTCATTTGGACCAATGGGACTGATGTGGTTGGAGAGAGAGCTTGTTAAACCACTGAGATTTCTAAAAGGCCTGGAACAAGGGCAGAAGACAATACAAAAATTGTTGTACCATACTTTAAAAATAATGTCAGCAGTGCTTAACAAAATCAGAATAACTGATGAGAAATGCTAAGGACAAGAAAGAATTTTTTAAAGTTTATTTCTACTCCTATTACTATTGTTGTTGTTCCTGCTTCTGCTATTGCTCCTACTGACTTCTAATACTACTGCCTATTATTACTACTACCATTACTGAATACTACTATTATTACTACTGATTATTATATTACTGGTACTACTACTACTACTGTATATGACTATCACTATCATCTACTGATTATTGTACATTGCTGATGCTGATGCTGCTACTACTACTACTACTATCACTACTACAATTGACTGTTATTGCCTATCCTACAATATTCCCACTCCTATTGAAGACTACTACTACTGTTAACTGCTACAGCTATTGCTACTACCACTACTGAATATTACTACTGACTACTATTACTCCTACTGCTATTGCTATTATCTTTGCTTTTTTTTTTTAGATAGGTTTCTTGTAAATAGTTGATTAGGGAGTTTTGTATGCATAACCCTTCTATCACTTTCTTTTACTTTATTGGATTATTTGGTCCCTTTACATTTAATGTTATGAGAACTAGGTTTCTATTTTCTTCCATTTTGGTTTGTTTGCTTTTGTTTTTGTAATAAAGATTTGTTCCTATTCTTCTTTAAAGACGTAACTGTATGTCTTTAAGGGAAAAATACTAGAATAAAAGTGAGATGACAAGTCCAGACTCAATTGAGACGCTAAAGAAGAGACGCTAAAATAGGTAGAAGAGACACTGGAAATTCAGTTTCCCCATTTCCAAAAGGGAGAAAATGCTATCGATCTTCTCCCTCTACTGACCTCTCAGGGTTGTTGTAAACACCAAAGAAGATGATTTCCTTTATGAAAATAATCACAAGAGCCCCCATTCCTGCTTTATTTTAATATTTAGGAGATACTTTCTCCATTAGGAGGTAGATGAGTAAAGGATAATTCAGATCTTATAGGTGTTACTCTACCCCCAACTAAGATATGTCCTCAGCCCCCTGCCACCATCTCACCTCGGAGCCAGCGAAGGAGGAAATAGTCATCAGGGTTGGGCAGGTCGGGCAACACGTCCTGGACATTTTTTCGAAACTGTGGAGAGGCCACTGGGTCAAGATCACTGAACCAGATCGCTAGGGCCTGGATTCCTGCCTTGGGACCATCAGTCAACACCCTTCAATTGAATTCAGTGGTGAAGGATCTTGAAGTCTTGCCACAAGAACACTGAAGGAACTGGTGGTATTTAACCCAGAGAAAGGGGGGTTGGGAGGGAAGAATGATGGCTGTCTTCACTCACTTGAATGGTTCTGTCATATAGAAGGATTAGCCTGGTTCTGCTCAGCACCAGAAGGGAGGACAAGGAGTAATAAGGGAAGGGTCACAGAGCTGATTTTGACTCAGTACCTTCAGGCTAAGACTAAGTTACCACTTGGATGGCAGCCTGTGTATGCATTTTCTAGGCACCTTTTTATGTATACTTTGTCCCTTAAAAGAACATGAGCCATAGTCATACCCCAGATTTAGAGCTGGAAGAGACCTTATAGACACCATCAAGGGCAGACTGTCATTTTTACAAATGAGGAAACTGAGGCACCTGCCCAGGACCACCCAGCTAGGAAGCGTCTAAGCAGAATCTGAAGCCTCATATTCCTGATCTCCAGCTGGCTGCCACAAATGCTTAATAAAAGCTGATAAATAAAGGTTCATGGACATTATTGGGGTGATTCTCTGGAGGTTTCCAGTCTCTTCTGACTCTAAAATTCTGTGACTTGTCCAGACCATTCAGCTAGTAAGTGGCAAAGCTGGGGTTGAAATCCTGATCTTTGGACTCCACATGTGGCCAGTGTGTGGTGCTCTAGCCCTTCATGTATTGACTTAAAAATATAATCGAGAAGACATGACATCAAGTGCCCCCTATGGAGTAATTCTTTCCTTCCCGCACAGATGAGAAAAACTGAAGCTTAGTCACTTGGCTCGTGGGGGCCACGTGGACCACCCACTTGGGCTAAGCCAGGAAACTGAGGGCTGGGAAGACAGGCCAGGGACACCCGAGGAGCTCAGCCAAGCTTCCATGTCAGCATCTGACTCCTTCCCCATCTCATCCCCTGTACACATCCTGGGGACATTTGTCACTAATAGCCTTCACAGGGGACCATGTGGACCACTGAGGTCAGAACTACCATTTTATGGACTGGAAAACTGAGGGCCTGCAAGCTGGCATTCTAAAGGAGTAAGGAACAAGGAAGAGTGAGGTTAATTGGCTTCCTAGAAGTAATAAGCCAATTGATATGATCCCTTTACCCCCCAAATCTCAGAGTTCTCTTTACTGGATCTCCCGACTACGTGATTGGAAAAACTCAGGTGAGAGACGATGAACAAGGGCCAAGAAGGTGGAAGAATGGATGGGGTGATGTAAGAGCTGCAGTGGGGGAAGGTTCATCAGGCCCTCTGGGGAGGCTCCTGTCCCCTTGAGCCATCTCTGAGCAGCCTTTAGTTGGCCTTGGCCTGTGCTCCAAGCCTCAGAATTGGGGATCCACCAGCAAGGACACTGAGGGCCAAGGAATCCTCTAAGCCATGATTAAGCATCTAAGAACAACTTTGGATAAAAACAAATTAATTTAAATTAACTTTCCTTTTTTCTCTCCTCTAGAGGGACAACCTCTGAACTCCAGTGCTAGCCAAGCAAGGTTGGGCTACTTATGAACAGACTCCCAGTGGAAGATTCCTGGAGAACAGATTTACTGTTAGAAGTCAATGAGTCCAAACTCCTCCTCTTCCTCCTGAGGCCCTGCACCCAGGTTTTGGACAAGGGCACGGACTGCTCTGTCCTGGGTCATGGGAAGCCATACTGCCCCATGTGCCGGCTGGGGAGAAGGGGCTTGTTGTAGGCCCAGCCTCCCTGCCAGAAACTCTTCCTGGGAGGATGGAGAAGGAGTCAATTCAAAAGGCAGTTAGAAAGCAGCAGTCCTGAAGTTAGCCGACTGCCTGGACACTGGCTGAGGGCCTCTGGGCATTGTCACTTAGTTTCTCTGGCAGCAGTTTTCTCAATAAAACACTAAGTGGACTCCGGGCTCTTTTCTAGGTCTGGGAAGCTATGGACAAAGGAAGGGAGTGGGAGCCTTAAATTCCAGCTGGAAGGGACCAATCCCCTTTTTTTAACAGAGAAGGAAACTGAGGCCCAGAGAGGGAACGGGGCTTTTTTTTGTCACACAGCCTCATAGAAGCAAAGGCAGGTTTCAAACCCAGCTCCCCAGACCCTTCCTTCAGTACTCTCTGCCCTGTGCAGGCTGGAGGCAGGGAAGGAAGGCAGGGGGTGAAGGAAGGATGGGGCATTGTCCTGCTTCAGAGGGGGATGTCTGGGTGGGGGCTTACCTGGGCCAGCGCCTCCTGCTGCTGAGAGCTCAGGTCCCCAACCCGGCCACTCATGGTGCTGGATGTAGCTGCTGCTCCCCTGGGCCAGGGCGGCCTTTTCTCTGGCTGGGAAGGGGGGGAATTATCTCCCTCCTCCCCATCCCGGAGCCCAAACAGAATTGGGCTTGGGGGTGTGGCCTAAGGGGCAGGGAGATACAAGGAAGCCCTTGGGCCATCCTGGATTGGCACCTGCTGGTGCCAGCTGAGCCGCCTTTGTTCCCAGCCAGCTCCTTAGTGCCTCCACCCAACTCTTGACTCAAACAGGATAAAGACAAGTATCTTTAACTATTTACAGGCTCTGCAGCTTGTTCCCTTCAGAACAAAAGGCACAGAAGTGTCTTCAGCAGCCTCAGTTTCCTCATCTGTAAAACAGAGATCGATAATAACAATTTTTTTTTAAATTACTATTAGACCTAGAGTAGACAAGAATCCCGAACATAGAACCAGGGCTGGAATCTTGACTTTGGTAAACCGTGTCGTCCTGGTCCAATCACTGATTCACTTCTAGCCTTGGTTCTGTCATCTTTAAAATGGGAATATTATTAGCACTTAGCTCCCAGCATTGTGAGAATTGAATGAGACAGCACATGTGAAGTTTTTTTGCCAACTTTCAGGAGCTGTAGTAGTTAGCCAGTATTAATCAAATGAAAATTTAAAATAATTAAAATGAGAGAGTTAAATAATCTAGGTGATCTCTCTAGCCCAGCTTTAAATCTGATGCCCTATGAACTTAAGGCCCTTCATGGAACCCAAAGTTTGGAAAGGATCTTGACAGTTATTAATCCGTCCAACTAGGACATGAACAAGAATCCCCAATAGAAGTCATTCAGCGTATCCATATTCCAGCTGTGGGGGACAGAACTTTCCCATACTTCCCAAGGGGGTTGTGAAGAAAATCTTTTGTAAAGCAGAGCACTCTTGAGATGTAAACTGCTATTATTATTATCGAGACAGGGCCCTTAGCTATTATATTCTATAGGAAGTTCCTGAATGAGCACCCTCCTCATGGATGGTTGTGAAGGAAGGAAGGCAATGGCCAGCTCTTTATAAATATTATCCCATTTGATCCTTTACAAAAACTCTGGGAGGTGATTGCTACTATTATCTACATTTTACGATTTAGGGAACTGAGGCAGACAGAAGTTAAGTGACATGCACAGGATCACACAGCTGGTAAATATGTGAGCCTGGATTTGAACTCAGGTTATCGTGCACGCTTTAGCTGCTGAATAGAGGAATATTGTATCTGATGTTGGATGGTTGTTCTCCTTTGTTCTCAAAAGGACCAAAATGACATCACTGTGACAGAGGCGAGTTACTGGGAGTCTGAGTGTGGTTGGTCAGACCAATATGGGCTCAAAATGCTCTACATCAGGTCGGACACAAATAGCCCACATGAACATTTGGGGTGGGCTCTCTAACTTTGCACATCCGGTGGTTTTTTGGGGGCTAATTCAATTCTGTTTTGTTCACAGAGCAGAGCCCCTTCTCTGATGAGGACCCGCCATGCAGGGCGCTCCTGTGCCAGCGTCTCCCGTGTCATACAATTGATTTTAAAGTTATTATTTTATTAAAGCTTTTTACTTGCGAAATATATACATGGATCATTTCCAACATTCACCCTCGCAAAACCTTGTGTTCCAAATTTTCTCTTCTTCCCTGTTATGAGTCAGAACTCAGGGAAGACAGTCCTAAATCAGTGGGATTAATAGAGACAATGGTTATCTAGTTGAGCCTGGTGCTTAACAGTTCTCTAGTTCAGTACAGAAAGTTCAGTACATTCTCAGTAAATACTAAGTACAAAAACTTAGTATTTACTATAGTTCTACAAGATTCACACCTTTGACAAGAGAGCAAATAAGCTAGGACAAGCTCAGCCAGAGGGAGAATGAGGGAAGACAAGAGAAGTGGTGGCAGGCTGTCCTCCTTTGCTTCTCCATTGAAACCAAGACTCCAGAAGGCCTCCAAGAAAGCTAACAGGGCCCCAGGAAAGGAGACAAGACTTTGAAAAAGACGATAAAGGATTTGGACTTTAACCCCTGGCTAATCATGTGGTGGCTACTGAACTGAAAGGAAGGCTGTTCCCAGAGACCCCAAGAAAACCTCAACAAGAGAACATTACATTTTAGAGAAGAATGTTACACTTCCCCCAATCCTTTCCCCTAGAAGGCAAGTAGTCCAATCTATATTAAAGATGTGCAATTCTTCTATATATATTTCCACAATTCTCATGCTGCACAAGAAAAATCAGATCAAAAAGGGGAAATTGAGAAAGAAAAGAAAAAGCAAGCAAACAACAATAAAAAGAATGAGAATATTATGTTGTGATCCACACTCAGTTCCCACAGTCCTCTTTGGGTGAAGATAGCTCTCTACATCACAAGTCCATTGGAACGGGTATGAATTCACCTCGCTGTTGAAAAAAGCCATGTCCATCAGAATTGATCTTTGTATAATTTTGTTGTTGCCATATATAATGATCTCCTGGTCCTGCTCATTTTACTTAGCATCAGTTCATGTCAGTCTTTCCAGGCCTTTCCGACATCATCCTGCTGATCATTTCTTACCGAACAATAATATTCCATAACATTCATATACCATAATTTACACAGCCATTCTCCAAATGATGGGCATCCACTCAGTTTCCAGTTTCTTGCCACTATCAAAGGGCTGCCACAAACATTTTTGCACACGTGGGTCCCTTTCCCTCCTTTATGATCAATTCTAAAGTTCTTAAGAGAGACCTTGAGAGTGTCCCTGTATCGTTTCTTCTGACCACCATGGGGAACATAGGGGGCCACTACAGTTTATTGAGTAGGGCAAATGACATGTTCAAACCTGGGTTTTGGGGAAATCACTTTAGTGAAGGATGGAGTGACTTGAAGCAGGGAGACCAATTAGGAAAGGAGAAGGCAGTGTTTGCAAAAAATGGAGACAAAAGTTATGGAGGTCAAGGTGACAAAGTCTAACAATTGTCTCGATGAGTGATGCCAGAGTAGGAGCTGATGACGCTGAGGGAGAGTGACTAGGAAGACGTGGGTGTCCTCAACAACAATAGGGAGTGTAGGGAAAGGGTTGGGTTTGGGAGGAAAATATAGCAAGTTTTGCTTTGCATAGGGTGAGTTCAAAACATTCAGTCAACTTAACACCGTACACCAAGATAAGGTCAAATGGGTTCATGACCTAGGCATAAAGAATGAGATTATAAATAAATTGGAAGAACATAGGATAGTTTACCTCTCAGACTTGTGGAGGAGGAAGGAATTTATGCCCAAAGAACAACTAGAGATCATTATTGATTACAAAATAGAAAATTTTGATTATATCAAATTGAAAAGTTTTTGTACAAACAAAACTAATGCAGACAAGATTAGAAGGGAAGCAATAAACTGGGAAAACATTTTTACAGTCAAAGATTCTGATAAAGGCCTCATTTCCAAAATATATAGAGAATCGATTCTAATTTATAAGAAATCAAGGCATTCTCCAATTGACAAATGGTCAAAGGATATGAACAGACAATTCTCAGGTGAGGAAATTGAAACTATTTCTAGCCATATGAAAAGATGCTCCAAGTCATTATTAATCATAGAAATGCAAATTAAGACAACTCTGAGATACCACTACACACCTGTCAGATTGGCTAGAATGACAGGGAAAGATAATGTGGAATGTTGGAGGGGATGTGGAAAAACAGGGACACTGATACATTGTTGGTGGAACTGTGAACGAATGCAACCATTCTGGAGAGCAATTTGGAACTAGGCCCAAAAAGTTATCAAACGGTACATACTCTTTGATCCAGCAGTGCTACTAATGGGCTTATACCCCCAAGAGATACTAAAGAAGGGAAAGGAACCAATATGTGCCAAAATGTTTGTGGCAGCCCTGTTTGTAGTGGCTAGAAGCTGGAAAATGAATGGATGCCCATCAGTTGGAGAACGGTTGGGTAAATTGTGGTTTATGAATGTTATGGAATATTATTGTTCTGTAAGAAATGACCAGCAGGATGATGAATACAGAGAAGCTTGGAGAGACTTACATGAACTGATGCTAAGTGAAATGAGCAGAACCAGGAGATGATTATATACATCAACAACGATGCTGTATGAGGATGTATTCTGATGGAAGTTGATTTCTTCAACAAAAAGAAGATCTAACTCAGTTTCAATTGATCAAGAATGGACAGAAGCAGCTACACCCAAAGAAAGAACACTGGGAAATGAATGTACTGTTTGGATTTTGGTTTTTCTTCCCGGGTTATTTCTACCTTCTGAATCCAATTCTTCCTGTGCAACAAGAGAACTGTTCGGTTCTGCACACATATATTATATCCAAGATCTACTGCAATCTATTTAACATGTATAGGACTGCTTGCCATCTGGGGGAGGGGGTGGAGGGAGGGAGGGGAAAAGTCGGAACAGAAATGAGTGCAAGGGATAATGTTGTAAAAAATCACCCAGGCAGGGGCTCTGTCAATAAAAAGTTATAATTATGAAAAAAACATTCAGTCAAAATGTCCCGCTAGTGATGGAGTGTTGTGGATTATAAGAAGGAGGTTTTAATTCTGTTTTGAAGATATTGAGTTCACAGTGACTAAGGGACATTTGATTCAAAATGTCCCAAAGACAACTGGAGATAATGGATCTAGAACTCAAGGGAAAGACCTGGATTGAATATATATCTATGGAGTCATGAACAGAGCAATGATAATTAAATGGGGGAGGGGGTTTCTGGGGTCACTCTAAGGGAGAGTGTGGAGAGAATAGGACAGAGTCAGACAGACGTGGTTAGGAATCTTGTCCAAAATTATCTAGCACAAAATTATCTCCACTGAGATGGAGAAGACAGGTAGAAGATCCTCAAAACACAGAGGGGAGAGATCATGGAGATCCATCCAGGAGGAGCTCATCCAAATGTCACCATCACATCTTCATGGCACAGATGAGTTTTGTCCTCACTCTACTGACCAGGGCAGTTGGGGGAGGGAAGGAGGGCAATTATCTGAAAGAAGAACAAGATTTGGGTTGTGAGAAATGGTGGTGTGGAAGGAACACACAAGATGGCAGACCATTGGGAAGCATTCTGTAACGAGGGGTGGAAAGTTAGCACCTCTGATGATCCCCCTGTAATATAAAGGCTATGCATGGACTAAGTGGCCACAAATGCCCCTTCTAGCTCAGAGAATCAAGGCTACAGTTGGAAAGGCCAACCCTAGAGACCTAGGAAACCTTGTTCAGATGGAGCCTTCACAACAGCCTGCTTTATGGCCTCCAGTGAGGGAAAATCCGCCCAAGGCATCCCATAGCCCTGGGGGCAGCTGCTCTAGGTAGGAAGATTTGATGAGCCTGGAATCAGGAAATGACTTCCACTCTGACCTCAGACACTCCCTAGCTGTGTGACCCTTGACAAGTCACTTAACCTGTTTACCTCAGTTTCCTCCTCTGTAAAATAGCCTGAGGAGGAAACGGCAAACCCCTCTAGTATCTTTGCTAAGAAAACTCCCAATAGGGTCACAAAGTGTGACATGACTGAAAAAGGACTGAATAACAACAAAACCATCCCCCTCTGCTCCTCCTTTTGTTTTCTGGCAACAAACATAGTGATCCTTGAACATTTGCACCAGTCTGGGTCTTCTCCTCCCTGGCTCCTTCCCCTTGATTCTTCTCTAACAGGGACTGAGTCAAGGTCCTTTCTCACCCTGGCTGCCCTCCTCCAGACTCGCTCCAGACTGTCAGCATCCTTCCTCAACTGGAGCGCCCAGAAGAGAACCCAGGGGGTAGAGCCAGGACAGCAAAGAATGAGGTTATGGCCTCCTTCCCAGCCCTGGCCACAGCCCCCCTCCACGTAGCCTCAGACATTCTCTGTATCATTAGCAGACACAGAACCCTGATTCCAAATGAGCTTGTGGTCCCCTGAAAAACCCATTTTATTTTCAGAAAGGTCATTACTGAGTGCTGGCAAACCCCAGGCCTGGCCAAAAAGACAGAATGTTAGAAGGGGTATTAGAATGTGGAATATTTATTTTAAAATGCCGGGTTTTTTTATTGAAGCTTTTTATTTACAGAACATATGCATGGGTAATTTTTCAACATTGACCCTTGCAAAACCTTCTGTTCCAAATTTTCTCCTTCCTCCAGCCCTCTCTCCTAAGTGGCAGGTAGTCCCATACATGTTAAATATGTTAAAATATATGTTAAATCCAATATATGCATACATATTTATACAGTTATCTTGCGGCACAAGAAAAATTGAATCTAGGGGGGAAAAACCCTGAGAAGGAAAACAAAATGCAAGCAAACATCAACAGAAAGCGTGGGAATGCTATGTTGTGTTCCACACTCAGTTCCCACAGTCCTCTCTCTCTCGATGTAGATGGCTCTCTTCATCACTGAACAAGTGGAACTGGTTTGAATCATCTTATTGTTGATGAGAGCCACGTCTATCAGAATTGATCTTTATATAGTCTTGCTGTTGCCGTATACAACGATCTCCTGGTTCTGTTCACTTCCCTGAGCATCAATTCCTGTTGGTCTCTCCAAGCCCCTTGAAAATCATCCTGCTGATCATTTCTTACAGAACAATAATAATCCATAACATTCATATACCACAATTTATTCAGACATTCTCCTACTGATGGGCATCCATTTAGTTTCCAGTTTCTAGCCACTACAAAAAGGGCTGCTGCAAACATTTTTGCACAGATTGTGGAATATCTAAAGGGACCTTAGAACCTTAGAACAAGAAATGTCAGATTTGAAAAAAGCCTTAGAACAGCTGGAAGGGGCCTTGGAATGGGAAATGTTAGAAAGAGGAGAGGTCAGGATTGTGAGAGGTCTTAGAACAGGGAGTGTCAGACTGGGAAGGACCTTAGAAAGGGAATGTTACATCTAGGAGGGATCTTAAAATAGGCCCTTAGAACAGGGGATATCAGAATATTGATTTTTGAGAAATTTCCAGCTTGTCAATCTCCTTGCCCATACATTACTCATTCTCTCACTTCATACTCTTGATTCAAAAAAGATGAAGAATTTTTGCCCTAATCAATTGCTAGTTTGAGTGTAGCCAGGTAACATGGAATGTTAGATCTGGAAGGATTCTTGGACTCTAGCACTTAGACCTGAAAGAAACCCAAGGCGGTAAGTATCAAAACTATCCTAGCATCCTTACTCTATCCATCACATTCGAGTCTCATATGTTTCTACTTCTGCCATATTTCTTGCCTATATTCCTTTTCTCTTCTCACACAATTATAGTCCAGGTTCATGTCCTTATCCTCTTCAATATGAATGGCTACATTAACCTCTATTTGTTCTCACTGCTTGTAATCTTTTCCAACTGTGATCCAATTGTCACACAGCTGTCAAAATCATCTTTCCAAGGCAGATGCCAAGAGAGGTTATGTAATCACATATTCTATCAGAATGATCATGGTTCAAGTCCTAGCTGAAACCCTAGGAAATTTTTCTAACCTATTAGTAGTGCCTCAAAGATGTCAATGACAAAAAAGTTCCCATATGTACTCTAGCCTTTTTAATGGTAGCAACATCAATGTCCATTGATTTGTGAATGGCTAAAGAAATGATGGGACAACAATGCACTAAAACTCATGGCCCCTTTGTAGCCAGAGTGTGGCCGGAATCAAATTGAAATATAATTGGGAAAATTTAACAAAATAAATTCAAATGCAGCATGGCACAGATAATGTTAATTTGTGGTTTTCTAAATCAATATGCATCCTGAGTCTGACTTTACTACAATAGGGTATTTCTGATGTCAAAAAAATGTTGACCAAAATAAATACAGAGAAGCAGAAGAAAATTCATGTGAACTGATGCAAAATGAAATTGAAAAACCAGGAAAACAATATACAAAATTACTTCAATGATACAAATGGAAAGGCTACAAAACATTTACAAGCCAAGCTTCAAATGACAAAACAGTTCAGACACAAATTCAATTAGAATTTTTTGTTGATGAGATAAAGCAAGAGCTATTCTTTTTTTCAAGGTTTAAAATGTGATTTGAAAATATATATATATGAAATGACAGAAATTGGAGGAAGCAATGGAGAAATATGGGGAAAAGAATTGGAAAAAAAATTAACTGCTTAGCACAAGAAGCACAAAATTTTACCCAAGTAATAAATACCCTAAAAATCAGAAGGATCAAATGGAAGCTAATGACTGTATGATATAGTAAAAGATATTAACATCACAAAACTGGAAGAAAAAAACAGAATTTTAGACATTTCATATAAGAAACAACTGACTTGGAAAACAGAGGGAAAAGAGATCATTCAAGAATTATTGGACTACTTGAAAGCCATTACCAAAATATACCTTCATATCTTATCTCAAAAAAATCTTAAAACTGTTCAGATCTCTTAGAATCAGAAGGCAAAATGAAAATAGAAATAATCTCTTGGACACTTCCTGGGAAGTGAAATTCCAAAATTTCATATAAAAACCAAAATCCAGAGTTTCCAGGTCAAAAAGTACTGCAAGCAGTCAGAAACAAAAAAATTAAAGTGCTGAGGAGATCACAATTAAAAAAACACATGATTTAGCAACAACTGCTATAAAGCAATAGAAAGCTTGGAAGATGATATTCCTAAAGGCAAAGGATACAGGCTTGCATCCAAACTTACTCAGCAAAACTGAGCATAATCATACCGGGAGAAAAATGAATCTTTCCTGAAATAGAGGTCTTGCCACCTATCCTGATGAAAAGACCAGAACTACTATTACGCCTTATCAGCCTGAAGCAGCTATAGATGAAGAGACTTTCTTTCTTCTGCCCCAGATGAATTTGGGTCCCAAACGCTTGAGGGAGGAATGATGTAGTGTAGCTCCTAGAGAGGATGTAGCAAAAACCCTAAGGCTACCTGACCTTAATCTTAAAGGCACTCAACCTTGGGAGTACAATAGGTCCATAAACAATTCTGGCCATCAGATAACAGTCTGTTGGTTAGTAATGACAAAGTTTCTGAGATAATATAAACCATAGAATTCAATAATGGGATGCAACTCCATCTATAATCATAGATATGAATACAATACTCTTCAACTTCACCTTTAAGACCACTCTTCAATTCTACTTTCAAGCCATAAAATTAGTATTTTTGTGACATGAAGCACTTGATCTTTCTATCTTTTCCCTATAAATTTATTGCACCTAGTTCCTTGCTAAGGAGCTTAGCCTGCTTCAATTGGCATTTAAATTAAAATAAACTTTGCCCCTTGGCTTGGAAAAAAAATAAAAAAGAAAAGCTCAGAGCTGGGTAGAAACTTTGAAATTCAAATATAGGAGCTAAGAGAAACATAAAGGAAACAAACAATTCTAAGGAAACTAAACAAGGATGAATTGCTTGCATTTTAATGTATATATCCCCTCCCGAGCTCTATCACCATCAGGGATCGTAGATAGAATCTAATCATACTTGCTTGTGTGTTCCACTTGTGTGGTTCTGTTATGTCCTGATTATCTTAAGATAAGAATGGAAAAGCAGTAACCAGGTGTGGAGGAAAGAGAGAAAAGAAGGCTAAAGAAAATGACCTTACATAATCAGATTGCACAAGTTAACATCTCTATAAAGGAGGAAGGAATGGGGGTTGGAAGTACTTGACATTTGAACCTTATTCTCATCTGAACTGGTCAAAGAAGAAAAGAATATAAACACAGAGTTGGGTACAGAAATACATTTCAGAAATTCAGAAAATACATTTCAGAAATACATTTCAGAAATACATTTCACTCAATATAAAAATAGAAGGAAAAGAGGAGAATGGAAAAAGGAGGAATAAAAGGGAAGGTAGATTAAGGGAATAATTAGTCTCAAGCAAAACAAATTCTGAGGATTAATAAAAATATTTAGAGCAGCCCCTTTTGTGATGGCAAAGAATTGGAACCTGAGGGAAGTGACCATCACTTGGAGAATGGCTAAACAAGTTATGGCATATGAATGTGATAGAATATTATTGTGCTTTAAGAAATCTTAACTATGGTAGGCATTTATGTTACATTTGTGAAAATAGATGGCCATTTATTTGGTTTCCACAGTTATGAAAATTAAATTGGAGAAATGAAACTTAAATAATAATATTGAAACCACAAGGACATCAAAGAATAATCAAGGGTGGAGGTCATCTTCCTTCAAAAGAATGTAAACTCCTTGGGAGCCGGGGATTGACTTTTGTAATCAGGGATGGTGCCCTGAGATTTGAAAATAATCTTCTGTTCTTTGCCCTTAGCCCTCCTCTGTTATTTTCCCCCTTCTAGAATGTAAGTTCCTTTGGGGCAGGGACTGGCTATGGAATGTCATGTAATTTCTATAACATCCTATTAATGGGGAATGGGGGAGGGATTTGTGCTTCAAGATAGGAAAAAAAATGCTACCTTTGGAGTTTCAAAGGTGTGTCTCCTCACCTAGGCACCCATTCTTGCAAGAATTCAAAATAAAGCTTTCCTACATGCATCAGTGAGTCAGTGGAGGTCTTGGTAAGATATTTTGTCTCTTACAAATGGGGGCTCATCCGGGATGGCCCCAGTAGAAGCATGAGGAGATGTGTCCTCTCCAGAGTTGATTTCACTGGCCTCATGACTCGGCTCCAGGTCCCCTCCTTATAGACTGTCCAAGATCCCAGGCCTCTGATGAATCTAGGAAATCAGGAGGGGAAATAGATTTGTAGCAGCCAGGCAACTCTGTGCACAGACCAAGGGTAAGATCACAGACTATCTAGTATTGCCTTTGGTGGGTGGGTCTTCTTACAGGACCTGAGATAGCAGGTAGATTGGTAAAATGGGAAATTTAATGGTGTCAAGAAGTAGAAACCCCTGGGACACACATCTCATATAGTCCTAGAAGAGAGAGGACATCAGGAAATCTAGCTGTAAGTAAATATTAGTATCTGGGACGACTGGAGTGTGGAGACTTCCACCCTGGAGTGCAGGAGGGGTCTGCACGAGAGATATTTACAAGGAACTCTAGTAAAGAAATAGAGTTCCAGAAGAGAAGAGGTTCTTCTCCAGGAAGTAGGGAAGCTGTACTAAGAAAGAAAAGAAATTTAAAAACAGTTTGTATTTGTGTGTGTGTGTGTGTGTGTGTGTGTGTGTGTATGTGAATATGTTTGGTCTTCTATGTTTTTCTCAGTCAACTGAATTACAAAAGAAAAGATATGGCTATTGGGGGATTTAAAAATGTTCAGTATCTCCATTTTAAGTTTCTGTTTGCTCGTTAGGCATCTTGATTCAATCTAATCTGAATTTTTCTTAAAAGTTCAGCTTTCTACCTTCTCTCCCTAGAATAGACTGAATGACCAGGGCCACTGTTTAGGGACTTATGTCCAGTCCAGTTTCTCCAAAGAACAGTAGGCTCCCCCAAAACCCCGTGCTCTGGAGTCAGCCTCAGTTCCTCTCTAGATGAGTCCCCATGTTCCCCACTTTACCCCCCAGAGTCCCAAAATTCTTCTTAGGGGATTCTGGATTCTGTAAAAGGGTGTAGTCTCCTTAGATCTTTCTCTGGATGCAGATGGCATTTTCCATCCAAAGTCTATTGGGATTGCTTTGGATCACTGAACTGCTGAGAAGAACCAAGTCTTTCATAGTTGAACATTGCACATTCTTACTGTTACTGTGTACAATGAATTCCTGATTCTGCTTGTTTTGCTCATCATCAGATAGTATAAATCTTTCCAGACCTTTCTAAAATGAGCTTGTTCATCTTTTTTTATAGAACAATATATTCCATTACTTTCATATACCATAATTGGTGGTATATACTATAAGTCATTTCCCAATTGATGGGCATCCACTCATTTTCCAATTCTTTGCCACCACAAAAAGTGCTGCTATAAACATTTTTGCATATGTGGGTCCCTTTCCCTCCTTTATATTTCCTTGGGACACAAGCCCAGTAGTGACATTGCTGGGTGAAAAGGTATGCATAGTTTTATAGCTCTTTGGGCATAGTTCCAAATTGTTCTCCCAAATGGTTGGATCATTTCACAACTCCACCAACAATGCATCAGTGTCCCAGTTTTTCCACATCCCCTCCAAAATTTATAATTATCTTTTCCTATTGTCTTAGCCATTCTGAGAAACATGAGGTAGTATCTCAGAGTGGGTTTAATTTGTATTTCTCTAATCAATAGTGATTTAGAGCATTTTTTCATATAACTATAGATAGCTTTAATTTCATCATCTGAAAATGGTCTGTTCATTTCCTTTGACTTTTTGTTAATTGGGGAATGACTTGTATTCTTATAAATTTGACACAGCTATTTATATATTTTAGAAATGACACCATTATTAGAAACACTGGCTATAAAGATTTTTTTCCCAGCTTTGTGCTTCCCTTTAATCTTGTTCCTGTTGGTTTGTAATCAAAGTTGAACATTTTACCTTTCATAATGTTCTTTAATTCTTCTTTGGTCATAAATTTCTCCCTTCGCCAAAGATCTGATAGGTAAATGATCCCTTGTTCTCCTAATTTGTTTAAGTATGTAAAATCTTGCTATTTTAGATCTGAAAATATATAGCCATTTTATCATCATATTAGGTAAATGACTATTTGGCCTACTCATCTATCTGTTGCTAGATATATATGTGTGTATGAAATAAGATCCTTAAAGGTTTCAAAATAATGGAAGAGCAATTGATACAATTATCATTGGGACCTGTTATTTTATTGATTATTGAAATTAAAGCTGAAACATATTTTGTATAATTTAGATAAGAGGATTTTAGTGTCTTTAAGTTTTCTTGGAAGGGTGTAACTTAGGGAATATTTTGTACATCGATGGGAAAGTCAATTTTATTTAAGTTTGTTATTAATGTGGGACTAGCATGTTTGTCTAGTTTGCATCCTGTAGCTTAAACATGTTTTCTTTTGATTAGATTATTTGCTATGAAAAGTTGCTGGTCAATCTTTATTGGCCTTTCCCAGGTCATCTGTTAGAATCCTTACAAAGTGTTAAATCAATGGAATTGATAGAAACAATGCTTATGTTTACACCTTTGAGAGTTCACACATTAGCTCACACATTAGTTCACAAGTTTGGGAGATTCACAAGTTTACACCTTCCACAATCCCACTCTCTCAGAGGAGGAGTCAACCGTTGGGTTCACATCTTTAAGAGATCATATATAAGAAGCTCTTAGAGTCAGTGGAGGAGTCAGTTGGAGAGACTGAGAAGCTAGAGACTGCAGTCGGACAGAACTGGGGATTCGGAAGAGGAGAGGCTGAAGCTGGCAGAAACAGAGGCAAAGGATAATCAACAAGAGCTGTTGGAACCAAGGAAAGCTTACTGGGCTATTTTGGAAGAAACAATAAAGAACTACTTTAACAGCTGTCTGCATTTGAGGGGATTATGACTTGGAACAGAAACTAAGGCTGCCTCCAGAAGTTCCCCAAGAAACCTGCCCCCAGAGAACGATCATATTATAGAAAAGAAAAAAAACACCACAGTCATCCTCCAACAGACCCTGGCAAAAGAGGGTTTATGTTCTTCCTCTGTTCTGAGTGCTTTTTAAACAGCTTCTTGCCAGCTTCTAATTCCAGAGCCAAGCCAGTAGAAACTCAGAAGATGATAGATGGGTAGGAAAAGAAAAAAATACTGGCAGAGAAGCTTTACACTTAGACCTCATGAAAAGGTTTGAGTTTATCTCGGTATCCTGATTTTGATAGATAAATAAGACCTATGAAAGAAGGATTTTTGTGAATACTTCTTTTATTCTGATGGGATTCCCCTTTTCTCAAAATTGCTTTTGGGTTATACTGTAGTCTTTATTAAAAGACCTGATACTTAACTAGCTAGTTACAGAATCTTCAGAGAAGATATGAGCACACCTCCCAAAAATAAGGGTTCTGCTCTTAGTGTTCTCGCTCTCTCTGGTCTCTCTGTCTCTCTCTCTCTCTCTCTCTCTGGACCCCAAACTACCCAGAGTCTGAGTTCATTAATTCTGTGAAGGGGGAAGGTTATATAGTATTAATGCTATTCCCCTGAGACAATAGTATTTGGAACTCAGGAAGGAGGATATCGAGTTAAGATTTGGCTTAATATTACTAAGAAAAATAATCCACAAACAATTCAGTTTGGTGCTTGTCAAATTATAGAATTGTAAAGGTTTAGTTAGCCATAGACAAATAGGTACAAATATTTGGATCCTAATAGAGAAAGGGCTTTATGGAACTGACTGTCCAATTTGGAATAATGTTTGGTTTGCTACAAGGGCTGGACATTTAGAAAATGAATATCAAAAAATAAGTTAGGAATAGATGAATGTATAGATCTTTTTGGAAGATTTGGAATTAAGTCAAGGACTTAAGACAAGTGATAGACACGAATACCCGGGCAGAATTGATAAAGTACTTTGTAAAGAGTCTGAACAAAAAGTAATTTCTATGTTTGTACCATGGGTTACCTCATGCCCAGATAGTACCATTCCCTTTTGGGTATGGAAAAACATAAAAGCAAATTCCCCCTGCTCCCAAAATAATATTCCTGGGGAGAATTGCAATGCTTTATTCTACCTTTCCCTCTGATGAGTGAACAAACCAGGCTATACTAGCCCCTTAACTCTGGAAATCGATCTCATGGCAGGGTGACATATTCCAAATCTAGGGGCTATAGTAGCATGGATCTAGTCTGGAACATAAGCAAGGTTGGCTCCGGCAATTTCTTAGGGATGAGCAAATCCCAAGCAAACCTTGGGTATCATTGTGGAGGCAGCAATCTCAAACCTGCTTTGCTTGGGAACTGAGCGGACACCTGTGCACTGATCCAACTGGCTATTCCTTTGTTCCTGGCATTCCATAAAGAAAGGAAGACTGTATCTGGAAGGATTCAGTCAAGGATAGTAACTGATGAATTCAAGGCTAGAAATCTAGTTCTGGATTTGGGTCATTCCTACTCTGGTGGGTAAATATTATTGGATAAATTATACTAGAGAGACAGTGAAGGGAAGAGCAGAGAAGAGCTAGTAATAGAATGGCAAGAAAAAATAGAGTGAGACTGGATGGATTATTGGCAGGAAAAAATAGAGCGACTCTGGACGGATTATTGGCAGGAATATGTGTTATAATTGGAGGCAGTTTCACCCCTAGAACAGACCTATTAGAAGAATTAGCAAAGAATTCTATGTAAGGAGATTTGTGCAGAGTTTAATAGACTTTGATAAAGCGGGATGTAAAAAGTATTAGCCAAATTTTAGGGGTTAGAAAAGTACGTGGAAAACTGGGACACTGCTACCTTGTTGGTGGAACTGTGAACAGATCCAGCCATTCTGGAGAACAATTTGGAACTAGGTTCAAAAAGTTATCAGACTGTGCATACCCTTTGATCCAGCAGTGTTACTACTGGCCTTATATCCCAAAGAGATACTGAAGAAGGGAAAGGGACCTGTATGTGCCAAAATGTTTGTGGCAGCCCTGTTTGAAGTGGCCAGAAACTGGAAATTGAGTGGATGCCCATCAGTTGGAGAATGGTTGGGTAAGTTGTGGTATATGAATGTTATAGAATATTATGGTTTTGTAAGACATGACCACCAGGATGATTTCAGAGAGCCCTGGGCAGACTTACAGGAACTGATGCTGAAAATGAGCAGAACCAGGAGATTATTGTACATGGCAACAAGAAGACTATATGATGATCTGATGGACGTGGCTCTCTCCAATAATGAGATGATTCAGACCAGTTCCAATTGTTCAATGATGAAGAGAGCCATCTATACCCAGGGAGAGGACTGTGGGAACTGAGTGTGGATCATAACATGGCATTCTTACTTGGTATGGGCCAGAACTCTGAACCTGAAACAAAGGATTCTTACAAGGTGCTAAGTCACTGGAATTGATAGAGACAATAGTTATCTCATTTAGCCTGGTTCAGTATGATTGATTTAATGCTACAAGGAGAAATTATGGGCCAGAACTTGAAACAAGGTACTAAGTGGAATTGAGGAGACAATGGTTAAAACTAGTTTAGCAGTGATTTAATCCTACAACAAATAATGGTTCCCTAATGATATAATGATTGGTATATACTCAGTATGGGGTATGTAAGCAAGAAGCCCTCAGAGCCAGAAAGGACAAGTGCCCTAGAAACTCTTGGAGGCTGAGAGATTCATTCTATCTTCCACCTTTGTTGTAGCTGGAGGCTGAAACAAAATCCTTTGGATTTGGAGAGATTCAGAGGCATCTCTCAAGGAGAGAGATAGGCCTCTAAGAAAACCAGGCCCCAGGAAAGGAGAAAAGGCTTGGAAAGAGACAATAAAGGATTTGGACTTTAACCCCTGGCTGCACTTGTGGTGATTACTGAACTGAAATGAAGGCTGCTTCCAGAGACCCCAAGAAAACCTCAAGAGAAAACACTACCTTTTAGAGAGAACATTACACTCACTCTTTCTGTTGTTGTTTGCTTGCATTGTGTTTTCTTTCTCAGTTTTTCTTTTTCTTCCTTCTTGATCTGATTTTTTGTTGCGCAACAAGCTAACTGTATAAATATGTATACACATATCGGATCTAACATGTATTTCAACATATTTAACATGTGTTGGACTACCTGCCAACTGGGGAAGGGGGTGGGGAGAAGGAGGGGAAAATTTGCAACAAAAGATTATGCAAAGGTCAATGTTGACAAAATTACCCATGCATATGCTTTATAAATAAAAAGCTTCAATAATTTTTTTTAAAGTATGTGGAAACCAAATTATTAAAAAAAAGAAAAAAGGGGGAAATTGTGAGAAATTGATGGGCATTTATTTGATTTTCACACTTAGGAAAATTAAATTGGAATAATAAAACTTAAATTAGAAAATTGAAGCCCATAGGGACATCAAAGAATAATCAAGAGTGGATTATTCCATCTTTCTAGAATATAAACTCCTTTAAAACAGGGACTGAATATCTGATGAGGGGAGGAGATTCATGTCATGTAATTTCTGTAACATCCAATTAATTGGGAAATCAGGGAAGGGACTTATACTTCAGGACAGGAAATACAGCATCTTAAGGGTCGCAAATCATTGTAACGGATATTATCTTATGTGATCCTCATAACAACCTGCAAATTGGTATTATTTTTTATCATCACCATTCTACAGAGCAGGAAACTGAGGTAAACAGAAGTGAGATCACATAGTCAGGATTGATCAGGATCGCATAGTAAGTGACTTAGGTCACATTTGACCCCATCTTCCTGATTCTAGGTCCATGGCATCATTTATCTCATAGGGAGGATGGTTTCAGAGAACCCTAGGAAAACTTGTATGAACTGAAAAAGAATGAAGTGAGAACAGAGAGACTAATATAAGCAATAACAATATTAGAAAGATCAACAATTTTGAAAGACTTAGGAACTCTGATCAGCACAATGATCAGAGGCCTGTGATGAAACATGTTACTCACCTCCTGATAGGTAGGTGAAAGATTGTATGAGACTTTTAGTTTTGGATATGGCCAGTGCAGAAATTTTATTTGTTTAACTAAACATATTTGTAACAAGGGTTTTGTCTTTCTTTCTCAATAATATGAGGGAAGGAGGGAGGAAACACACATTTTGTTGATCAAAAATAACAAAAATTCGTTTTAGAAAATAATTTAAAGCTGAGCCTTTATTTGAAGGAGAAAAATGGGGAGAAATTATTAAAAGAATATTATGGTTTTTTAAAGTTCATCTTCCCTCCCGTTCCTGTTCAACTCTGGGTCTGGTTCTTTGTCAGCAAACAGACAGATGTCCATAATCTGCTAGGCCCTTGCTCCTGCAGTGAAGTGAAACTGAATGAAATAAAAGGGGTATAAGGTGTGAAGGATCATAGTTTTGAGATCGCCTATCAAAACTGACTCAGCAGCTGGTGCCCAAATATGAGCTCCAAAGCACAATGACCACTGAGCAAACATGCTTGACATTCTTGCCACAAGGCAAAGAGAAAAGGGAAAGAAAATAAGGTTAAATAAGTCTCTTTGGAAAGACAAAGAAAAGAATTGATAGAATGAGTATGTCCAAGAAGCATCATTTCACAAGCCAAGTGATGGTCTTACGTTGCAGAGTTTATGTTAATAACCATTTTAATAAATAACATGGAAAAACGTGTGTGTGTGCGAGAGCGAGAGCGAGAGACAGAGAGAGACAGAGAGAGAGACAGAGAGACAGAGAGACAGAAAGACAGAGACAGAGAATAAAGAAAGAGAGAATCATTTGATCTTTAGAGAGATGGTTTCAGAGCCAGGAAGGCATAGGTTCAAATTTCATCTCTCACACATCTTGACTGTATCATCCTAGATAAATCATTTATCTTCTGATCTCTAGACAATTCTTGAGGAGTGTAAGCCAGAGTTCTCTATTTCAATGAAGTCACAGGTCTGGTACCTGTCCCTAGTAATTCAAAATTTCATTATGAAAATAATTGCTTCAGTGCATCAGTGTAGCTTATAGAGGATGAAGGAGTGGGGAAGCTCTATGAAAAACTCCAAATGAAATCAACATATACATTTATACCTGGCGACTTCACTGAAAATGGAAAATATGTTGGAACACATATCCCTGGAATAAGGAATGAGAGGAGCCAAATACTTGTAAAATAACAGAGAAGTCTTACACCTGGAAATTATTACTTTCTTTGATGAAAGAATAAAAGATGCTGAAGAGAGGGATCCTCCCCCCAAAATCAAGAAACTGGTTACATTTTAAGTTATAAGACTTGATTCATTAGCTATATTGCTGCCATTCCCAAATCAGCTGAGTACAGTCAAACCATCAACTAGTTGGAATAAAGGTCCTTCATATTTTTTGAGTCATAGAACCCCCTGGCAGTCTAGGAAAGCCTATGGATTCCTTTTTTTAAAAATCAAAAAATAATAATGTAAATTAATTTATTTTAATACACATTGCTTTATAAATCAGATTGGAAGAGAAAACTCAGAACAAAAGGGGAAAACCATGGGAGAGAAAAAATCCACCAGAAAAAATAAGTGAATATAGCATGTAATGATTTACATTCAGCCTCCTTAGTTCTTTTTCTGGATGCAGATGGCGTTTTCTGTCCAAAATCTATTGGAATTGCTTTGGATCACTGAACCACTGAGAAGAACCAAATCTTTCACACAGTTGACCATCACACATCGTGCCGTTCTCCTTGTTTCACTCAGCATCAATTTGTGTAAATCTTTCCAGACTTTTCTAAAATCAGCTTGTTCATCATTTCTTATAGAACAATAATATTCCATTACTTTCATATACCACAGCTTGTTCAGCCATTCCCCAATTGATGGACATGTACTCATTTTCCAATTCTTTGTTACCACAAAAAGAGCCTCTACAAACTTTTTTGCACACGTGGATCCTTTCCCCTCCTTTATAATTTTCTTGGGATATAGATGCAGTAATGGCACTTAATAGATGCACAGTTTGATAGTCCTTTGGGCATAGTTCCAGATTTCTTTCCAGAATGGTTGGATCATTTCACAATTCCACCAATAATGCATTAATGTCCCAGTTTTCTCCCTTCCCGACAACATTTATCATTATCTTTTCCAGTCATCTTAGCCAATCTAAGAGGTGTGAGATGGTATCTCAGTATTGTTTTAATTTACATTTCTCTAATCAACAATGATTTAGAACATTTTTTTCATAGCACTATAGATGGCTTTAATTTCATCATCTGAAAATTGTCTATTCATTGCTTTTGAACATTCATCAATTGGGGAATGACTTGTATTCTTTTAAATTTGACACAGTTCTTTATATATTTTAGAAATGAGGCCTTTATCAGAAACACTGGATGTAAAGTTTTTTTTATACTTCCTTTTAATCTTGTTTCACCACCAAGACACCCAATATAATAAGCTTCCATCAACTAAAGTCTTTGCAGATGGACCTCAATAGCTACCTTTACTTCCAGGACCTTCTGTCCCCTGAGAACTGCATTTTCAATGCATTTTCCATAGATCTGCCACTCTAGAAGTCAGTCTCTTGGTAAATTGATTTGTATCTAACAATAAACTTTCATTTTGCAATTAATATTCAGGAATGAGGGAATTTTTTCACTCCTAAAACCCGGAGCCGATTTAAAGGGGATCCTTAATAACTCTTATAGCCACTAACCTCTAGACCACTCTAAACCTTATGAGAGATAATGGTATAATAAACTTTACTCTGTTGCAGATCTCAACTACTTACATCTCTGTTTAAATAGCCAAGATCCGTGGCTTAAGTGGTTAATCATTGACATCATAGTAGATTTTATTGGGCTATAGGAATTTTAAAAGAGTGTACTTTGTAGCAAACCTATGAGCATTTGAGGTATATATATATATATATTTGTCTCTCTGATCAATAAACTTCCAAGAGTCCATAATCAGGACTTCTTCACCTGCCCTCAGTATGTTGTCACATCCTTCATCTCACTACAGGAGCTCGACTCTGACAGATGACAAAAATTGGGAAGATCACAGGAAAACAGGCACATTACTACATTTTTGGGGGAGTTAGTATGACCATTTTGAAAAGCATTTAGAATAATGTAAATAAAATGTCTAAATCCTCTAGGCTCTTTGACCTGGAGATTTCACTACTAGGCACATACTCTAAAGATATAATTGAAAAGAAGAAAATCTCCATGTAGACAAAACTATTTATAGTGACCCTTTTTTGTGGTATTCAAGAACAGGAAACAATGCAGATGCTCATCAAGTGACTTTGCGGTACATGAATATAATCGAACGTTACTGTGCTGTAAGAAATTACAACTATGATGAATACAAAGAAATATGAAAAGAGCTGGATGGGCTAATGCAGTGTGAGCTCTTTGAAAGAGTCCATAAACATTTTTAAGAGCCTACTATGTGCTCGGAACTGTTAAGCACTGGGATCCAAATTTGAAACGGAAACACACTCTGCCCTTGGGCATTACTATCTTACTGGGGAAACAATACATGTAAGGAAGCTGACAGGGCTGGCCTGGGGCCATCTTTAAGTGGAGACTGGGAGGATTCCTTTGCTCTGTCCTACAGTGTTCCAAAGGAGGAGGTAGAAAGTGCTGAGGCTGTTGAGGATATTGCCGAGGTATGAAGACCAAAACTGCTGCCATCTTGGCAGAACTGTGAGTTTCCTGGTGATGCAGTTTCTTGATGATGCAGTTTCCTGGAGACTCCATAGAAACAATATTCACAACTACTGCAACAACATAAATAGAAAAAACGACCACCTCAAAACAAACAAAAGCAGATGTTGGAAAATTACAAAGAAAAGCATTGCCTCAAAGAAGAGATAGGAGGACATATTCTGTCTCCTTTGCAGAAGTGGGAGATCCTTAGACAGTCAAGAAGGGAGGCGTAAATGAGCTAAAAGATACAAAGCATTTTGCAAAAATGATTGTTGTGATTCCTTGAACTTTCTAACTTTCCTTCTGCTGTGCTCAAACATCGTTTGTAGAACAATGTGGGTGTGGTCACACACACACACACACACACATATTTTGCTGAGGCAATTGGGGTTAAGTGACTTGCTCAGGGTCACACAGCTAGGAAGTGGTAAGTGTCTGAGACCAGATTTGAACTCAGGTCTCTCTGACTTCAGGGCTGGTGCTCTATCCACTGCATCACCTAGCTGCCCTGATATAGATAAATTTAACAACCAGACTCTCAATAAAAAAAAATGAACAATATGATAAAATTTATTTTGCATTGTTCTCATTAACATTGTTCTTAAGCCTAGACAATCAATAAAACTATAAATCAGGCCCTGATTGGTAGCAATTGCTGATTTTTGTGGTGTAGAATTTCATGGCCCCTTAAACTTTTTCCATTCGAGACCCCTTTTTGCCTAAAATTTTTTACTTGACCTTGATTATATAAAATAGGCATGCAAATCAAATATTAAATCATAATTTTGTAATCTCCACATTCAGTTATAAAACCCCATGTGGGGTGGCAAACAACAGCTTTAGATGTTGGGGGTTGTAAATAAAAATTTAGTTAGTTACTCTTTTTTAAAAAATTAAAATTTCCCCCATTTAATAGTATTTTTTCAATTACATATAAAATAGTTTTCAAAATTCACTTTTGTAAGATTTTTGTGCTCCAGATTTTTCTCCTTCATTCCCTTCTCCCCTGCCCAAGTCAACAAGCATTAGGTTGTATGTGTACAATCATATTAAACATATCTCCACATTAATCATGTTATGAAAGAAGAATCAGAAGGGAAGACTCGAATTGAAGCATCATACTCTCCAGCAGATCTCCAACCTCCCCACAGTGTCTTGGTCAAAGGTGGATCTATGGCACATCTACTTGATAGAGAAAGTAGGCCAGAGGACAAAAGGCGTCCCAAGTGGGGTCAGTGAGACAAGGCCGGAAGAGCAATAATGGTGGCCAAGCTTGGACTTCCCCTACAGTTTCTCCATCTTCTCTTCAATGTTTTTGTCAGGGAGTAAGACTTCCACTGTGTAGCTGACCTTCTTGGAGTGGATCAAGCTGTAGGTATTGTCAAACCTCAGGACGTCTGCAAGGGAAAGAGACATGTTGTACTTTCTGCACACCTCTCCATTTCTACTGAATTAGTCTTAAACTCCTGACTCTAGCATTTAAGGACCAGCACAATCTGCTTTCAATCTACCTGCTAAGCTTTATTTCAAGTCCTCCCCTGAAAGATTTCATAGAAAAGGGGTTGATCAAGGAACCCCTGAAATATTTCTGAAACAAGAGAATTTCCCCAGACCCATTTGAGGAAGTTACAGGATGAAAGAGGCAGGTGATGGAGACAGTAAAAGGCTAAAATTCTGCTTCTTTCAGGTCTTGCATTCATAGCTTCCAAACCGCGTCAAACTTTGAGTGGCCCATGCCCCATGGTATGGTGGTTGTCCTTAGCTCTCACAGGGAATCAAAATGATTTTAGAATTAAGTTCCAGTGTGTTGACTGGGGCTGATCGGACCAATGTGAGCTCAGAATGCTCGGCCACAGGTCAGACACAAAGAGTCCATGTGAACATTTTTTGGGGTGAATTCTCTAATTTTGGGCTGAGGAGACACCCCCCTCCTTGTCATTAGAAAAAAGAGCCCAGGAAAAACCTTGAAGCTCTGGCTATTTTCCCATACCATTATGACACAATGAAGGATAGAAAAGAAAAACACTATCCAGCGCTCGCCACTCTGACTCCATTCTTGTCCAAAATCACCCTGGGAATCAAATTATCCATGTGGCAAACGGACATTTAGCAGGCAAACAATGCGGCCAGTCCAATGGAGTTTGCTCTCTGCTGCAGGGTTGGAACGCTGGGCAGGGTAGTTCAAAAAAGAACCCCAGTGTCTGCTGTCTCATCTGCCACATGAAGTGATTCATGATGCATTTCTTAAATGCACTGATGGCTATTTATGGGTCACAGACTGATGGTGCATCTCAATTACTCAGTGCTAATGACGCCATATTGATTAGTGATAGGGACATGATCCTAGAGAGATGGGCCCAACACTTCCATAGTCTTCTCAACAGACCATCATCGATCAAGGCTTCAGCCGTCGAGCTTTTACCTCAAGTAGCTGAACTTCCAAGGGAAGAACAGGCTTTAGATGCCATTAGGCTACTTTCTTGTGGTAAAGTACAGGGGCTAATTTGATTACAGCTGTATAGTGCTCTAGTCTCAGACTTTGGAGGGTGGAAAGCTGGGAGTGGCCCATTTGCATCTTGTAAAGGGTTTTCTCCTTGCAGCTTGAATGAATCCAATGCAGAAAAGCATTTCTTCTGCTCAGTCATTTTAGGATGGTGAAGAAAGTCAAGCTGATTGAGCTATGGGGTGACCAGTCACTGAAAGATCCGCCATACAGATGTCTGATGGGGCCAAACTAGCTCTGAGAAAATTACTTCTCTCAGGTGAAAGGAAAGACGGCTGTGGAGGAAGATGGGTCCCACAGGTTCCATGGCCATCCCTATCCCAAATCTAAATATCCAGTCCAATCCTCATTCCTGACCTCCAGTATCACATCATCAACTTCCTGTCCAGGGTCTCCAGCTGGATGTTTCATAGACATCTGAAACTCAGCACGTCCAAAACTGAATCCACCATCCTTCCTCATAAGCAAAACCTTCCCTCTCTCAGCCCTTGACATTCCCTGGTTGTTTCCCATGAATGGAAAGGTCTTTCTCCTCACATCCCTCTCTTGGCCCTGACTTCCAAGTCTCAGCTAAATTTCCATCTCCTCCAAGAAGCCTTTGCCCATCCTCTTGATCTGATTTCCCTCCTTCTATTGATTATCTCCGATTGATTCTGTCTGTAGCTTGTTTGCACATATTAAATTGTGAGCTCCCTAAGGACAAGGGCTATCTTGGACTTTTCTTTGTCTTCAGTGCTTATCCCAGGGCCAGGAACACTGTAGGTGCTTAATAGATGTCGCTTGATTGACCGATTAGTTTAATAATCTTGTCCAAAAAGGCAACTCTAGCAGTCCAGGAAGCCATGCTGGCTCTTTGTAATCCCTATGTCCCTTTCTGGATATTCACTAACCATATCTTTATTTATTTATTAACTTTTTTGCCAAGGCAATTGGGATTAAGTGACTTGCCTAGGGTCCCACAGCTAGGAAGTGTCAAGTGTCTGAGGCCAGATTTGACCTCAGGTCCTTTTGACTTCAGAGTTGGTGCTCTACCCACTGTGCCACCCAGCTGCCCTACCAACCATATCTTTAATGATCCTCTCAGGGATTTCTCTAAGAGCTGAAGGCAAGCTCACTGCTCAGGGTTTGCAAACTGTCCACTTCCCTTTTTAACAAATCAGGACATTTTCCCTCCTCCTTCCTCAAGAGACCTCTGCCATTTTCCATGATCTTTCAAATAAGTCACTCACAAACTCCCTGTTCAGTGCAGGTGAGGGTCCCGTCCTCAGGGATCAGTGGAGAGCTGTACTTCTGGGTGGGCACCACCTCGACCATCTCCTTTGCTCTCTGTCGCTCCCCCATCTTAGTCTTCAAGTAAATCCCAACGCCAATGTCGGGCCCATCCAACAGGAACTGCCATCTGCGGCAGGAGAAACATTGCTTCCTCTTGCCAAGTGATCTGCCCTTGCAGGATTCCGCCCCCACCCTCCTGCCCACTTATACCCACAGCTCTCGGGGAAGGGGAAGCCAGGCAGAACCTACCTCAAGACGCAGCCAGGAAAGAGGATCTCAATCTCCACCTGATGGGAAGAGCCCCGATTGATTGACACTGTTTGCTCATACTGTATTTTCATCTGGTTCTGCACGTAGTATTTCTTAGGGACCATACCTCCATATTGAATCTGCCAGAAGAGGATGGGATGACCTTTGGCCTGATGCATCTGCCCTTGACACCTGTTCCACTCAGGCCCCTGGGAATTCCTTACCTTGGTCAGACATTTGGGGTTCCCATCAGGGTCAGTTAGGGTTCCCCCATACTCTGCAGGCAACTGGTCAGGGTCTATGAATTTCTGCAAACCCTCCTTCCAGTTTGCTTGTGGGAAAGAAAGAAGATTGTCAGGTGAGAGGGGGAATAAATTCTCAAAAGAGATGAGTAACAGGGACACTGGCCCTTATGAGTGTGCACGTAAAAACCTGTTCTCTCTAAGGACAACTGAGCTTCATTCAAGAGTTCATGCCTCCAAGTGTTGGGGAAATGGGGGTTCTTGCTATAATTTCTTTGTAAAAATTAATTGAATTTAATTAGGAGGCAACTTGATGGCGCGGTAGAGTACTTGGTCAGACATCAGGAGGACCCGAGTTCAAATATGGCCTCAGACACTTAACATTTATTAGCTGTGTGACCCCGGGCAAGTCACTTAACCCCAGTTGCTTCACAAAAAAAAAAAAAAAAAAAAAAAAAAAAGCTCTCAGATGGGACAGCAATGTGTGGAACCTAGCCACTTTTGGCCAGATTCTACAAGGGAGTCCGAAAGAAAGAAAGAAAGAAAGAAAGAAAGAAAGAAAGAAAGAAAGAAAGAAAGAAAGAAAGAAAGAAAGAAAGAAAGAAAGAAAGAAAGAAAGAAAGATCACATCAGGTTGGATTTTCATCAATGGCTCCCCCTTGTGGCTGCACCCAAATTCTTTGAGCTTGAGCTAAGTCTCTGCAGACCCCTGACTCGGGCTGTCTTATTGCAGATGGCAGACTTTTAATGTCCACAGTCATACCCTTGATCTTGCCATGACCCACAAATAAATCGCATCCATGTTCAAGAACCAGAAAATTCTCTTATTGGGTTACTCACAAATAAACTACTTGCATTTTTCAGAACTAGGAAATCTCTTATCTGATCAAATCTATTAGGAATTCTAACCCCAATTTCATTTCATTCTACTTCTTTCTCTGCCTTGCAATCCCAAACCTATCTTTCAACCTCACTCTGACTTCCAACCCCCACTCCCACCCCCACACATCTATTGCTCAGTTCTTTCCCAAGCCATCAACCCTATATTGGCTATTTTCCTTTCCCATCGTGATTCTTTGGTGATCAGTTCAGCCCTACAGAGTCCTCTTCTCTCAAATCCCTCGTCCCTTTATATTATCACCGATCTTGTCCTGCCAAGCTTCTCCCTTAAATCACTCTCACCATTTTCTGCTACACAAAGTTGAAAGTTATAAACCTGTGTTGACTCGTTCCACCATAAATTTATGTTATATAATCGCAACTGAGCTCTCACTGCTGAAAGGCGATCTTTTTATACCTCCTTAATTAACTTATTGTTTATTATGAAAGTGGCTCTTCCCTCTTTAATGTCCTGTGACATTCTGTCCATCCGTCCTTTCAGTTGAGAATTTTGCCTCACATTTTACTAAAAAAATTTAAGGCCATTCACTGAAAGTTCCCTCTTCTCTCCTCCTTTTTATCTCACATCACTCAAGTGCCTTCCCCCACTCTCTCCTCCTTCACCCCTGTTTCACAGGGAGAAGTGATCCTTTTCCTTGCCAAGGCAAGCCCCTCTCTATGTACTACTGATCCCATCCCAGCCCATCTTTTCCAGCAAATTGACCTTTCTGTCATCCTCCTTCCTCGATAATCTTTGGGCTCCTTTTCCTCTGGCTGCTTCCTTATTGCCTACAAACATGTTTGTCTCTTCCATCAATCCCTGCTGGTTCTCATCCCGCATTTTTCCTCCCTTTTTTTGGCTAAACTCCTTGAGAAGATCATCTACAATAAGTGTCTCCACATCTTTTCCTCTTACTCTCTTCTTAACGTTCTTCAGCCTGGCTTTTGACCTCATCATTCAATTAAAACTGCTCTCCTCAAAGTCAGCAGTGATGTCCCAATGACCAAATCCAATGATCCTTTCTTAATCCCCATCCTCCCTGAGCTCTCTTCAGTCTCTTCCTACAACATCCATAATTCTCCTAATACTCTCTTCATTCCAGTTTTTTGGGATATTTCTCTTTCCTGATTTTCCTCCAACTTATGTGCCCATTCCTTCTCAGTCTCCTTTTCTGGATCTTCATCCAAGTCATGTCCCCTAACCTTGGGTATCATCCTCTTCTCTTCCTCCCTCTACACTATTTCACTTGATGATCTCATCGCCTCCAATAGATTCAGTTAATATCTTTGTACTGATCATTCTCATTTTTGAGCTTTAACTTCTCTACTGACCATTCTCATATGTCCAATTGCCTATTAGACATCTCAAACTTCATGTCCCATAGACATCTTAAACAAAAGAGGGCCACGTACTTTCCAGAATTCTATTTTTAGAAATTTATATTCCTTGTAAGGTCTTTCCCAGTTCTCAATTTGGAAGGGAAGGAGGGAGGAAGGAATTTGGGATAGGAAGAACCTCAGGCTTTTGGGCTAGAACAGATAATTGTTTTGACCCTCAGTCTCAGGCATCAATACCCAAATAAGGACCAACCAGCCTTAGTCTGGGACTTATTATAGGCCAGTGAGAGCCAGAGTGATTTAGGTTTAAGACATAGTCAAGTAGCTTCATTTGAATCCCAATGGGCTTTATCAAAGCCTGATTTTCCAGAGATCCAATTTCAAGAAATTTATACTCCTTTGGGCAAAATATCCATATGTAAGTGTATAGTTCCCAAAATGGAGGAGGGAAGGAGACAAGGAAGAAGGGAAAGAAGGAAGAGAGGAAGGGAGGAAGGGAGAAAGGAAGGAAGGAAAGAAGGGAAGAAGGAAGGGAGGAAGGGAGAAAGGAAGGAAGGAAAAAAGGGAAGAAGGAAGGGAGGGAAGGAGGGAAGGAAGGAGGGAGGGAAAGAGAATAGCTGAACAAGTGGTAGTATATGATTTTGATGGAATATCATTAGTTCTGTAAAAAATAACAAGGAGGATGGTTTCAGAAAAACCTGGGAAGGCATATAAACAATGCAAATTAAAGTGAGCAAAAACAGAAAAACAATGTACACACAAATAACAACATTATATATGATCAGCTGTGAAAGACTTAGCTACTCATATTAATAAAATGAGCCAGACAATTCTAAAGGATATATGATGAAAATGTTATATGCTTTCAGAGAGAAAAGCATTTTTAAAATTTTCTTTATTTTTCTCATTTTGGTCTGTTTTCCCATGATTTCACATATATAATTGATATCAAATTGCTTGCTTTCTCAAGGGGGTAGGAAGATAATTTGAAACTCAAAATTTAAAAAAAGAATGTTAAAATTTTTACATGTAATTGTGAAATATTTAACGAAATAAATAAAATAAAGTTTTTTTAAAGGACTTTACACTTGGGTGGGATCTGGAAGAACTTGAGTTTTGTTCTTCTAGTCCTGCAGAGCTTCAAAATTGAACATCAGGGGATGGAATCACAAAGAAGCATAAGACAAATCCATCCAGATTGAGTGACACCTAAGCTTTCTTCTCCAATTCTTCACTAAATTTTTCCAAGTCTGGCTTGATCCATTATTATTTTATCTACTCAGAAATAACCTAAATGGTGAACCCTAATTTATAATCTTCATCCATTCAATAACAATCCCCTTGGGGAAAAAAACTGGGAGGGTCAGGACTCACCTCCTAGAATAACAATCTTTTTTCGAGTTTCTTCTGAAATGAAGGGTTTAACCAAGTTGTAGGCTACAGGGAACAGTTTAGGAGCTGAAAAAGATGGAGATAACTTGAGATTATGGCCAGAAAGAGAAGATAATTCTGAATAAGTTCAGGGAAGCCCTGGCTGAACATGAAAGCTGATGGTACCAGCTGTGGGATATAAGTAACTCATATCACCTGCCTTTGCCTTGTAAATTCAATCATCCTGGTCCCGGTGTCTTGGGTTTCCTTGAAAGGGGTGAGTCTAAAATAAGATCTTTAGGGGTTTTGATGTTAAATTTAATGGAAGTGTGTTCCCATTATTTGCTGAGGCCTGGTAATGTCCAGCAGGTGCCACCTTGCATCTATCCCGTGCCCCTCTTGCTCATTCCATTCCAACCCCTGTTACTGCTGACTTACTTTTCACAGCAATAAGATTCTTGACGGTCTCAGGAAAATTGTGGTCAAGTATGGAGAAAAACTGCAAAGTCAAGATAAGCCTTCTTAGGACATTCCTTATATCAACTAGTGTTCATTTCCCAGAGACCCCTGGGAGAGAATCAGGATTCCCCTCCCCAGGACTCTTCAGAGCTCCCATTGAGAACCCAAGTTACCCAACTGTTCTCTACCATACCCTACAGTATCCTACTGTGCTGGATTGTCAGGCGGGACATCACTCCCTAGTCTACTGCTGCCCCAGCTTCCAGTGCTGAGAAGAATTCTGTAAATTCCCAGGAATTAGAACTAGGAAAGCCCTTAGAGATCAAAACTCTATTTTTATGGATGATAAAGGCCAAAAAGGATTGGAAATCGAGGGGGCTGCTCATTAATTGGGGAATGATTGAACCAGTTGTGGTATATGAATGGAATGGAATACTATCTTCCTATAAGAAATGATAATGTTCCATGAACTGATGCTGAGTGAAGTGAGCAGAACCAGGGGAACATTGTACATAGTAACAGCAACATTGTGTAATGATCAGCTTTGATAGACTTTGCTCTTCTCAGCAATACAATGATCTAAATATATTCTAAAAGACTCATGATGGAAAATGCCATCCACATCCAGAGAAAGAACTACAGAATCTGAATGCTGATTGAGGCACACTATTTTCACTTTTGTTGTTGTTTTTTTTCTTTCTTGTGGTTTTCCCCCATTGTTCTCATTCTTTTTTCATAACATGAGTAATGTGTAAATCTGTTTAATATGTTTGTACATCTTTAACCTATATCAAATTGATTGCCATGTTGGGTAGGGATAAGGGAAGGAGAAAAAAAATGGAAATCAAAGGAAATAAAATAAAAGAAATAAATAAAAGAGAGAACAGGAAATGTAAAAAACAAATTTAATAATGAAAAAAGAGCCATTTAGAATCAGTTTGACTAGTGAGTTTCCCAGATGACATCACAGGTTGGATAAAAGATCTTTCCTATGCCCAATCAAGAATTCCCTTTATAACATTCTTGACAAGTGATCATCTAGCTTGTGTTGGATGGAGAACTCACTACCTGCCAAGCATCCCTCTCCACCTTTGGACAGTTCTCATTATCAGTAAATTTTCTTTGACATCAAGCCTAAGTTTCTTGTTTTGTCTTGTCTTTGTTACAATTTCCAATAATGAATAGCAAAGACAGATCTAAAATGTTTGCTATAAACTATCAATCCAGCGTTCTCTCTTCCTCATCTTGTGACAGATCATTAGATCCCAAAAGAAGTGCCCTGAGAGACTGTGAGATTACAGAGTTTAGAATTTGGAAGGCACCATTCCTTTAATTTTACAGATCAGAAAATTGAGGCCCAGAGGTTAAGTAGGTGATTTAATTGAGCTTGTTGTTCTTTCTGCTAAACCAGAGCACCTCTTAACCCACCCCACCCCATTCATTTCCCCAAAAACTTCAACATGATTTTCCCTGATGTAGAATTTTTTTGAGCCAAAGTCCTCACTATGCTGTGAGTTCAGAAGCCTGGTCCGCAGCTTCACCCCAGGGTGCTTTGGGATCCTGGCTGCTCCCCAGCTGAGTTGACATCGAATCTCTCCTCCCCCCCACCCAGAGCCCATTCCCTCCTCACCTCCTGGTAGACTTCTGTAGCTGGCTTCCAAAAGTGTCTCAGGCCTAGATTCTCCAGGTCAAATATTATAATGAAAGTCTCGATCTTCTTTCCCAGCTGCACAGACAGGAGGAAGAAGACAGGGCCATTAATCTGTCGGGGCAGCCAACTGAACGTTAGCGTCCAACCAGGTTACCGACATTCATGAGAATCAGAGCTGGGAGGGCCGTGGACGACCCCCAGAAAGAGGGTCAACGCTCCATGAAGTTGGCATTGGAAGGGACAGTAAAGACCTTAGTCAGTTTCCTTATTTGGGGACTCGGAATCTGGGGCCTGGTGAGCTTAAGGGTGGCCAAGGGTCCCAGTGGATAAAGTGACGGAGCTCATTGGAATTAAGGGGTTTCAACTCACTTTGTTTTTTGGACTTCGTGACTAAAAAGGGGCAGTTAGACTCCAAGGTCTCTTTCAGATCTAAGCCGACTTGCCTGGGGGAGTTAATAAAGCACATAATGCACATGGCCGTGAGCAACAAAGTACTGAGTCCTGAGAGTCTGGGCTCTGACTGAGGTGATAAAGCTTTTGTTCAGTCTCTCTCCTCATGTCTTCATGACCACACTTTGGGATTTTTTTTTTTGGCAGAGATACTGCAGATTGGCCATTTCCTTCTCCAGCCCATTTTACATATGAGGAAACTGAGGCAAACTGGGGGAGTGACTTGCTCACGGTTACACAGCAGTAAGTGTTTGAAGCCAGATTTAAACTCATGAAGATGAGTCTTTTTGGTTCCAAGCTCAGTGTTCTGTCCATTAGCTAACAGTATGCTCATGGTGGGTAGCTGGAGCACCACCTGGTGGCCTACGTGTGTATCACACCCCTTCCAGTTGTCTAGGAAAAAGATGAGCAGGGACTGAGATGGTCAAGGAGCGCATCTTTTAGCCCTGGGGCCAGTTCTGACAATTAGAAAAGAGATTTAGGGGCAATTACTGTGCCTGGGTCCACTGGAGGAGCTGTAGGGATTATAAAACATAGAACCTGCTCTCCCAGAGATCAGACTGACACTGCCCTGCTCAGGAACCCTCCAGGGCTCCCTGCGCTCTCTCCTGGATTAAAGAACAAAACTCTGCCTGGGCCGTGTTAGACCTGGAATCTAGCCTCGGCTGCCCTCTCAAGCACCAGGGTCACTGGACTCTCCCACAGTGCTCAGATTGCTTACTACCCCTCCTCCTGCTGATCCCCCTCCTCCTCCTGCTGGATCCCCCTCCTCCTGTCTCTGTCCCTTCCCAGTCCCCCCCACACTAGATTTTGGCTCCTCTTCTCTTTCTCCAGTACCGTCTCCGGTCATTTCGGCTCCCAGGGCCTGGCTGCCATTTCTCCCCGTTAGGTGGGAGCTCCCCAGGACAGGAGGGGGACGAGTCTGTGTCTCTGTGTCACTGACTGCGACAGCGCCGCGTCTGGCCCAGGGCCGGCTTTTCGGAGCTCCCCGGCTCCCGCTCTCCCAGACTTCCCAGCTCCGGGTCCCACGCGGGAAGCCGCCGCCCGGCCCGAGCCCGCCCTTCCCACCTGATCCTGCTGGGCATGAAGGGCTCCTGTTTGTAACTGACTCAGTCGTGGTTCCTCGACCCCGAAACTGCCCAAGGTTCTGAACTTAAGCCAGAAGCTGAGCGGGCTGAGGAGTGAACTGGAAACTTCTCCAGGAGATCGGGGTCTATCCTTGGGCAGGGACACCTTTCGGCCTTGCAGGAGGCAGGTGGGCGCCAGGGGTCTTATCCGGGCACCTTCCAGCACCAAGTCGGCCTTCAGGGGTCCAGCTTGCTCTCTGACCTTGCAGGTGCAGCTGGACTCGGACAGTGAGTGTTTCTTAGCGGGGGGAGGACTCTGTGAGTGTTCCTTAGTGGGGGGGGGAGGACTCACTAAGTGTTCCTTAGTCAGGGGGAGGACTCAATGCATGTTCCTTTGTCGGGGGAGGACTCAATGCGTGTTCCTTTGTCAGGGGGAGGACTCAATGAGTGTTTCTTATCAGGGGGAGGACTCAGTGAGAGTTTCTTAGTTAAGGGGAGGACTCAATGAGTGTTTCTTAGTCAGGGGGAAGACTCAGACAGTGAGTGTTTCTTAGTTGGGGAAGGGGGGGGAGAAAGGATTTGTAGCTTGTTCCCAGTTTCCATTGAGTCCCATTTTCTTCCATCTCAGCTGCTAGCCTTCCTATTTTCTCGGATGCTCGCTTTCCTATTTTCTGTACTTCCCAAACTATAAAAGATGCTGTTCCTCCATAATTGAGCCCTAACTTTGCTGGGATGCTCAGATTCTATTTATTGGCAAATTCACATTTAGGACTGGGGAACATAAGATGTGAATCCTGAAGGACTCAACGTGAAAACACTCTCCACCTCCAGACTTTTGTTCATTTTTCTTGCCTTTTTTTTTCCTTTTGCAGCATGACTAACATGGAAACATATTTTGCATTATTTCCCATGTATAATCGCTATTACATTGTTTGCCTTCTTAATCAGTGGATAAGTTGATTGTGCTTGGAAGTTTCTGCCTCAGTCTACCTTCATTTTTTAAATTGTTACAATATGAGCCCAGATCTCCTGTCTCCACACCCAGAATTCTTTTCAACTGATGCCTTCTCTGCCATACAAGAATCATAGAAGGAAAAAAAAGGTTAAAGACAGTCCCTTTGAGTTGTCACCTTTTAATCATTTAAGAGCCCCTGTGTGACTCAGGGCTTGACAAGGTGCAGTGAGGGTCCACAGCCCCAGGATTAATGGCTGAGGCAGCAGGATCTCCTTCCCTCTCGGTCCCCTTAGGATCCTTCCCTGTTCCCTGAGCCAACCCCAGCCTCTCCCAGGGGCTTTCTCTCACCCTCTCACTCTGGAGCTCACATTCCCGGAGGAGGAACACCAAGGCCTGGGTGCGTTTCTTGATCATATTTGTTTTGCCACTGGAAAGAATCAGGCCTTTGGAATCCAAGGAGCCGGTGACGTCAATCCAGACGGGGCAGCCCTCCCGGTCATAACCGCTGAAGCCGCCTGTGTCATATAACTGGATGACCTACACCCAGGGGAAGCAGCCGCCATTACCCTCAAGGTCAAGACGGTTCATGGTACAGACCGGGCTCGAGAGAGCAGGTAGGGCTGGGACTCTGGACAGGGGTTAACCCGAGCTCACCTCCGGGGGCTTCCAGTTCAACATGTTGTCCAGGTCCTCTTGTTTCCGGAATACCACATGCTACCAAGAGAAGTAGAATGGTCCCAACCAGGGCTCCCTGGGACTCAGGGCGGGATCTAAAGGGCAGAGCTCAGAAGGACACAGAGCAGAGCTGGGAGGACCCTGAAACAGGAGATGCCAGAGCGGGGAGAAATCTTCACAAAGGACTTTAGGACCTGGGACATCTGAGCTGGCCAAGGCCTTCGGAAAGGCCTGTGGAACATAAGATGTCAATTCTGAGGGACTCAACGTGAAAATGCTCTCCACCTCCAGAGAGAAAGCTGCTAAATCTGACCGAAAATTGTTGCTTTCTTTATTTTTCTTGCCCTTTTTTTCTTTTTGCAGCATAGCCAATATGGAAACATGTTTTGCATTATTTCCCATGTATAGTTGATATATTGCTTGCCTTCTTAATGATTGACAAAAGGACCAGACCGAGAATTGAAACGCACAATTTTTAAAAAATGAATGTTAAAAATAAATCACGAATTTTTTTTCAGAGGACAGAAGCTATCAGAATGGAGGAAAACCTTTGAATCTGGAATATCAGAGCTGGAAGGCAACCGATTCAATTCTTTCCAGTACAGTTGGGAAAACTGAGGCCCTTAAAAGGAAATTGACTGTCCCAAAGTCACACATCTGGGAAACAGCAGAGCCATCATTCCAACCCAAGTCCTCTTTCCAATACATGTGGATCAATTAGTCCAACTTTCTCATATTATAAATGAAGCGATCTGAGATGTGTAGCCAAGGTCAAAAAATGGGCAAGCAGCAGATTTGAACCCGGGGTTCTCAGTTGAGGGCTCCTTTCCTTGCTTCCCTCCCCTTGGCGAGTTAGGTCTTACCCCAGTGCCTGGGCCCAGGCTACTTAGAACATCCTGGTATCCCCTGACTGTTGCTTGGGTCTCCTCCCACCCTAATAGAAGGCTGGGGACAGGAGCAATACCCAAGAGCCTTTGGAAGGTCTCTAGTGGCCAAGGCTGGAAGGGAAGGAGGGATGCAGGAAAAGGAAAAACTCAGCAAGGGGTGTACAAGGGGCACCCGATCCGCTGCCCTGGCCTGGGGTCCAAGAGGTCAAAGGACTGGGGGCTCACCTTCCGGAGCATGTCCTCAGATTTCTGCAGGTCAAAATTCCGAGCTGCAAAAGAGGCAGGAGCAGGCTGGGGGCTGGGCGGGGAGACCCAGACCCAGCTTCCTCTCCAGTCCCTCAGCATACCCCAGTCCTCACCCTATGAAGCCTGTGAATGAAAGCTTTTAGTGAATACTGGAAACCCGGAAGCAAGAGACACTGGGGGGGGGGGCACAGACCAGTGTCTAGATTTCTGTGGGTTAGCGTGAGGCTGGAGCAAAGTCTGCTGGGTTTCCCCAAAGGAAGAGAGCCTTCCATGGCTCTCAAAGCTCCTCCAGTGCCAATGATAATGGAAGGGATGGAGAATAGGTGGTGCAGTGGGTAGAGTACCAGACCCTGAGGAAAGGAAGACCTGAGTTCAAATCTAATCTCAGACACTTAACACTTCCTAGCTGTGTGTGACCCTGGCCATATCATCTAACCCTAATTTTTTTCCAATTGCCCCAGCAAAAAAGAAAAAAAAATCAGAATAATTTTAGGCTGGTGAGAAATGCTAAGGACAAGGGCTCATAATGACTTTGTATCTACTGGCATAGACAGGCAGCGTCCTCCCATATCGGAAGGATGGGCATCTGGGGCTGTGGGGCCACTGTTAGCGATCCCAGGGAGCCTTCGTGCTCATCTGAGCCCAAGATTGGCCATTCCGGGAACAAGGAAACACTCCCTCCACACTCTTAGTCCCCACTGGAAGTGGTGCCATAATCTGGGGAGCATAATTTGGGAAAACATCAATGCTCTAGAAGGAGGGTGTCCACGGGTCTGGCTTACAGGGTTCATTTGAAGGGGCTGGGCAAGCTTATCCTGGAAAAGAGAAGATTTGTGGGTGGAAGGAACACAGTCACTGCTCATATATGGGAAGGGCCATCATGGAAGAAATTAGATTTGTTCTGTTTGGCTCCAGAAGACGGAAGCCAACAAACACTTATTAAGTGCCTACTGTATACATGCAAAGGCTGCAAAGGAAGCTTTGTGGAGTTCCTGGTCCGATGAAGGAGACAGCCCCCAAACACCCAGAAACATGCTAAACAAACAGAGGGAGGGTGCCGGAATGAAGGGGGTTCTGGAAAGGCTTCTGCCTCTAGAAGGGGGTCTCTTAGCATGAGTGGGAGATGCAAAGAGAGCCACTGAACTGCTGTTGGGAACACTGCCCAGCAATCCCCACTGTCCCAGAGTGGGATGTGAGCTCTCCCGAGAGGCAGGGGGCTCCCCATCACCAGAGGGCCTCAGACAGAGGCCAGAGGAGCCTTTTCAGGTGCACTTTAGGGGGGCCTTTTTGTTGGGTCTGAGTCAGACTAGGTGGCTGCTGATGTGATCCACAGGTTTCAGACACAGACCCCAAGCCTGTGAGATAGAGAACTGGGACCACCCGAGGGAGCCTAGATCACGCAGGTGTTCAGGGTGGGATTGTGACTGGGTGGGATTACAGCTACTTCCCACTCTAAAACTAATGAGATCCTGTGCTCCATGGAAATCCAGCTTTGAGCCTCAGTTTCCTCTTCTGGAAAATGAGTTTTTGCCTGCACTCCCTGCCTCTGGGAACTGAGCTTTGCAAATATTAAAAGATGGCAGAAATAAAGGCCTTTGGAGATTTTTATCTGGATCTAGGATCTCAAACAGTGGCCGGGAGCTCCCAGCTGGAAATCCCCTTCACCAGAGCAAATGGGCAGCTCCTCCTTAACTCCTAGTAATAGAAAGTCGTTTGAAGCGTGAATGCAACAGCTAATAATAATAGCAAGCATTTATATGGTATTTTACAAATACTAGCTCATTTAATCCTCATAGCAATTTTGGGAGGTAGGTCCCATTTTATTACTCCTATTCCTGTTACCCCTGTTCCTACTGACTATTGTTCTACTCCTGATACTACTAAATACTACTATTACTATTACTCCTGCTCCTACTGAATACCACTGCTATTGATTATTGCTTACTATTTTATTACTATTCCTACTGACTACTAATACTACTGAATACTACTACTATTACTCCTATTTCTACTAAGTATTTCTATTACTCCTGCTAATCCCGCTACAACTGAATATTATCACTGAATGATTACATTATTACTACTGAATATTATCACTATTGATTACTGTTACTACTGTTGCTGAATATTACCACTCCTACTATTATGACTACTACTACTCCTGCTGCTATTACTTATTGTATACTACTACTACTGACTATTCTACCACTCCTGATACTACTAAATACTACTAACATTACTATTACTCCTGCTCCTACCGACTACTCCTGCGACTACTGAATACTACTGATACTGATTACTATTATTTACTATTTTATTACTACTCCTACTGACTACTACTGAATAGTACTACTATTACTACTACTATTACTCCTATTTCTACTGAGTATTTCTATTACTCCTGCTATTTGTGCTACTACTGACTACTGTTCTACTGTTGCTGACTATTATTACTCCTGCTATTATGATTCCTGCTGCGACTACTGTATCCATTACTACTGACTACTTTTACTCCTACTGCTACTGACTACTGCTACTCCTATTACTATTGTTACTATTATTCTTACTCCTACTGATGATTACTAGTACTACTGCTGCTGTTATTGCTATTACTGAATACCACTACTACTAATTACTATTACTAGGACCACTTACTATTAATACTACTCCTATTGAATGCTGGTACTGAAAACTAATAATACTGACTACTATTACAATTACAACTATTACTGTTGCTGCTGTTGCTACTACTACTACTACTACTACTACTACTATTACTCCTATCTCTACTTATGACTACTACTGCTGCTAGTGCTGTTACCATTACTACTGCTATTATTGAATATTACTACAACTGATTACTATTATTACTAGTAGTGACTATTGCAACAACTTCTGTGTCTTCTGGGGCTGGAAATGCAACTCCTCCTCCTCTTCAATACTACTACTTCTGACATTAATACTATGACTATTACTCCTAGTGACCACGATTAGTACTAATGCTACAACTACTGCTACTACTATTACTGATTATTATTACTATTACTATTGATTACTGACTATTACTATCATGTCAAGGTATTAGGAGAGATTGTTTTCCAAAGTTAAGGCCCAGCAAGCAGCTGCCTCAGTTTTCCCATCTCCAAAAAAATAGAATGATTCTATTGACCCTCCCCTCCTACTGGTCTCTCAGGGTGGTTTTGAACATCAAAGGGATGATTTCCTTTATGAAAATAATCACAAGAGCCCCCATTTCTGATTTATTTCAATATTTTATTATTTATAATTATAATATAATATATAATATTTATTTTATATAATATATAAATATAAAATTTATGATTTACAATTATATAGTATAATTTTATATAATAATATTTAATATTTAATTTAATATTCTCCACAAGCCCTTTGGGAAGTAGGTGAGTAGGGGGCAATTCAGATCTTATCATTGTTACTCTACACCCAATGGAGATATGTCCTCAGTTCCCCCACCAACTCACCTCGGAGCCAGCGAAGAAGGAAATAGTCATCGGGGTTGGGCAGGTCGGGCAGCACGTCCTGGACATTTTTTCGGAACTGTGGAGAAGCAACTGGGTGAAGATCGTTGAACCAGATCCCTAGGGCCTAGATTCCTGCCTTGGGACCATCAATTTGATGATGAAGGGGCTTGAAGTTTTGCCACAAGAAGAACAGTGAAGGAACTGGTGGAATTTAGCTCAGAGAAAGGGAGATTGGGAGGGAAGAATGATGGCTGTCTTCACTCACGTGAATGGTTCTGTCATATAGAAGAAGGATTAACCTGGTTCTGCTCAGCCCCAGAAGGCAGGACAAGGAATAATAGGGGAAGGTTCACAGAGGCTGATTTTGACTCAGAACCTTCAGGCTAAGACTGAGTCACCACTTGAATAGCACCCTATGTATACATTATCTAGGCACCTTTTTAAGTATACTTTGTCCCTTAAAAGGGCCATAGTCATACCCCAGATTTAGAGCTGGAAGAGACTTTATAGACACCATCAAGGGCAGACTTTCATTTTTACAAATGAGGAAACTGAGGCACCCTCCCAGGATCACCCAGCTAGGAAGCGTCTAAGCAGAATCTGAAGCCCCATATTCCTGAGCTCAAGCTGGCTGCCTCAGATGCTTATTAAAGGCTGCTGAATAAAGATTGATGGACATTATCGAGGCGATTCTCTGGAGGTCTCCGGTCCCCTCCGACTCTAAAATTCTGTCCCTTGCCCAAACCACTCAGTGGTAAAGCTGGGGCTGAAATCCTGATCTTCGGACTCCACCGTGGCCAGTGTGTGATGCTCTTGCCCTTCATGTATGTTAATTGACTTAAAAATATAATCGAGGAGACATGACATCAAGTGCCCTCTTTGGAGTAATTCTTTCCTTCCTGCACAGATGGGAAATACTGAAGCTTAGTCACTTGGCTCGTGGGGGCCACTTGGACCACCCACTTGGGCTAAGCCAGGAAACTGAGGGCTGGGAAGACAGGCCAGGGACACCCGAGGAGCTCAGCCAAGTTTCCATGTCAGCATCTGACTCCTTCCCCATCTCATCCCCTATACACATCCTGGGGACATTTGTCACTAATAGCCTTCACAGGGGACCATGGGGACCACTAAGGTCAGAGCTACCATTTTATAGACTGGAAAACTGAGGGCCTGCAAGCTGGCATTCTGAAGGAGTAAGGAACAAGGAGGAGAGAGGTTAATTGGCTTCCTCAAGGTCATGTAGCCAAGCTAGGGTACACATCAGGTCCCTTCTCCCCCAAGTCCCAGAGTTCTCTCTACTAGGTCTCTCTATTAGATGATTGCAGAAACTCTGCACTCTGCAGAGAAACTTGGGCCCAAGAAGGTGGAAGATGAGGTGATGTAAGAGCTGCAGTGGGGGAAGGTTCATCAGGCCCTCTGGGGAGGCGCCTGTCACCTTGAGCCATCTCTGAGCAGCCTTTAGTCGGCCTTGGCCTGTGCTCCCAGCCTCAGAATTGGGGATCCACCAGCAGGGACGTTGAGGGCCAAGGAATCCTCTAAGCCATGATTAAGCATCTAAGAACAACTTTGGCTAAAAACAAATTAATTTGTTCCGGACCATCCTCTGAACTCCAGGGCTATCCAACAAGGTTGGGCTACTTGTGGATGGACTCCCAGTGGAAGATTCCTGGAGAACAGATTTGCTGCTAGAAGCCAATGAGTCCATACTCCTCCTCTTCCTCCTGAGGCCCTGCGCCCACGTCTTGGACGAGGGCACGGACTGCCCGTCCCAGCTCATGGGAAGGCATAACGTCCCCTGGCTTTTGGGTCCTCTAGGGAAAAGGCTATCCCGGGCCTGGGAGTATGAGGAAGGGGTCAATTCAAAAGGCAGTAAGAAAGCAGCGGTCCTAAAGTCAGCGGATTGCCCGGACACTGGCTGAGGGCCTCTGGGCATTGTCACTTAGTTTCCCTGGCAGCGGTTTTCTCAGTAAAACACTGAGTGGACTCTTGGGTCCCTTTGAGGTCTGGGAAGCTATGGACAAAGGAAGGGAGCGGGAGCCTTAAATTCCAGCTGGAAGGGACCAAACCCCTTTTTTAACAGAGAGGGAAACTGAGGCCCAGAGAGAGGAAGGGGCTTCCTTTGGTCAGACAGCCTCATAGAAGCAAAGGCAGGTTTCAAACCCAGCTCCCCAGACCCTTCCCTCAGTACTCTCTGCCCTGTGCAGGCTGGAGGCAGGGAAGGAAGGCAGGGGTTGAAGGAAGGATGGGGCATTGTTCTGCTTCAGAGGGGGATGTCTGGGTGGGGGCTTACCTGGGCCAGCGCCTCCTGCTGCTGAGGGCTCAGGTCCCCAACCCGGCCACTCATGGTGCTGGCTGCAGCTGCCGCTCCCCTGGGCCAGGGCGGCCTTTTCTCTGGCTGGGAAGGAGGAGAGTTATCTCTCTCCTCCCCATCCCGGAGCCCAAATAGAATTGGGTTTGGGGGTGTGGCCTAAGGGGCAGGGAGATACAAGGAAGCCCTTGGGCCATCCTGGATTGGCACCTGCTGGTGCCAGCTGAGCCGCCTTTGTTCCCAGCCAGCTCCTTAGTGCCTCCACCCAACTCTTGAGTCAGGCTGGGTACATACTCAAGTGTCTTTAACTATTTACAGGCTCTGCAGCTTGTTCCCTTCAGAACAAAAGGCACAGAGTGTCTCCAGCAGCCTCAGTTTCCTCATCTGTAAAACAGAGATCGATAATAACAATTTTTTAAAAATTACTATCAGACCTAGAGTAGACAGGCGTCCTGAACATAGAACCTGGGCTGGAATCTTGACTTGCATAATCTGTGTGGTCCTGGTCCAGTCACCGATCCACTCCCAGTTTTAGTGCTGTCAGCTGTAAAATGGGAATATTATCAGCACTTGCCTCTCAGGGTTGTGAGAATTGATTGAGCTAACAAAAGTGAAGTGCTTTGCAAACTTAGAGGTGTTAACTAGTTAAAAGTTAACTAGTAGATAATCAAATGAAAACGAAAAGTAATTAAAATGAGAAAGTGAAATAAATTAGGTGACTTCTCTGATCCAGTTTTAATGCCCAGAAGCCCTTTCCCAGAACCACAGGATCGCAAGGGACCTCGACAATTATTAACCAGTCCAACGAGGACATGAACAAGAATCTCAATGGAAGACACTCGGTGTATTTCAGTGTATTCCAACTGTGGGGGATACAACTTTCCCCACTGTAAAATGGGGGTATTATCATTGTGCTGCCTCCTTGCCAAGCGGGTTGTGAAGAAAACTCTTTGTAAGGCTGGTCATTCTTGAGATAGAAACTGCTGTTATTATTATCGAGATAGGGCCCTCACCTACCAGTCTATCCATATAGGGAGTTCCTGAATGAGCCCCCCTCATGGATGGTTGTGAGGGAAGGAAGACAATGGCCAGCACTTTATAAATATTATCCCATTTAATCCTTTACAAAGACTCTGGGAGGTGACTGCTACTATTATATCTACATTTTACAGTTGAGGAAACTGAGGCAGACAAAAGTTAAGTGACATGCACAGGATCACATTTTTAAAATACGTAAGCCTGGATTTGAACTCAGAAGCTTTAGCTGGGAGTAACGTATCTGATATTGGTTGGTTGGTGTCCTTTGTTCTCAAAAAGGACCACATGACATCACCGGGATAGAGGCGAGTTACAGGGAGTCTGAGAGTGGTTGATCAGACCAATAGGACCTCCAAGTGCTCTGCCACCGGCTGGACACAAGCAATCCCTTTGGGGTCTGCACCTTTGGGGTGTAGGGTCTAGCTGCACATCTCATGCTTGTTTGGGGCTAATTCAATTCTGCTTTGCTCATAGAGCCCCTTTTCCAACGAGGGCCCGCCATGCTGGGCGCTCCTGGCCCAGTACATATGTCTCATGCCATATAATCAACTCTAAAGTTTTTAAGAGAGATCTTGAGAGTGTCCATGTGTCATTTCTTCTGACCTCCATGGGAAGCAGAGGGAGATGCTGCAGGTTGATGGGTAGGGGGATGACATGATCAGCTCTGGATTTGGGGGAAATCACTTCAGCAACTGAGCGGAGGATGGAGGGACTTGAGGCCAGGAGGTCAGTTAGAAGAAGGAGGAGGATGTGGGACAGAGTCCGACGTTCATGGTTAAAGGACTTGTGAAAGGGATGATCTACTGCAGGACCATAAGAAGAAGACAAACCCAGAGGGAAAGCTGATCCAAATGGCACCATCACGTCCTCATGGCTCAGGTGAGTTTTGTCCTCACTCTGCTGACCAGGGCAGTCTTGGGGGGAGGGAAAGAGGGCAATTATCTGAAAGAACAAAATTGGGGTAGCTGACCCACCCACAAGATCTCAGCAGAGATATACTGATCAAAGAAAACAGTGGTAGGGTCCTGGAATTCATGGTTAGGATCTTCCAGAAGGAGCTGGATTTCTCCCAAGAAATGTTGGCGCACAAGGAACACACAAGATGGCGGACCATCGGGAACCATTCCATACCAAGGGGAGGAAAGTTAGCGCCTGCGATGATCCCCTGTAATATAAAGGTTATGCATGGACTAGGTGGCCATGAATGCCCTTTCCAGCTCAGAGAATCAAGGCCACAGTTGGAAAGACCAACCCTAGAGACCTAAGACACCTTGTTCAGATGGAGCCTTCGCAACAGCCTGCTTTATGGCCTCCAGTGAGGGGAAATCCACCCAAGGCATCCCATTCCACTGGTGGGCAGCTCCTCTGGATTGGAAGATTTGATGAGGCTGGAATCAGAAAATGAGTTCAAATCTGACCTCAGACACTCCCTAGCTGTGTGACCCTGGCCAAGTCACTTAACCTGTTTACCTCAGTTTCCTCTTCTGTAAAATAGCCTGAGAAGGAAACGGCAAACCCCTTCAGTATCTTTGCCAAGAAAACCCCCAATGGGGTCACAAAGTGTGACGTGACTGAAAAAGGACTGAATAACAACAACAAAACCATCCCCCTCTGCTCCTCCCTCTGTTTTACGGGGACAAAGACATCCTTGTTTTCTGGGGACAAGCGGTCCTTGAACATTCACACCAGTCTGGGTCTTCTCCTCTCTGGCTCCTTCCCCTTGATCCTTCTCTAATAGGGACTGAGTCAATGCCCTTTCTCACCCTGGCTGCCCTCCTCCAGACTCACTCCAGATTGTCAGCATCCTGGAGCACCCAGAAGGGAACCCGATCCTCCAGGGGGTAGAGCCAGGACAGCAACGAGTGAGGTGTTGGCCTCCTTCCCAGCCCTGGCCACAGCCCCCTTCCACGTAGCCTCAGACATTCTCTGTGTCATTAGCAGACATGGAACCCTGATTCCAAATGAGCTTGTGGTCTCCTGAAAAACCCATTTCATTTTCAGAAAGGTCATTACTGCAAGCTGGCAAACCCCAGGCCCGGCCTCCAACCTGTGATCCCCAACCCAGGAGTGAGGTTTCCTCTGTGGGTGGAGGCCCTCCTCCTCAGCTTTCTTTTCTCCTGCTTTTGGCAGGAGGAAGAAACATCCTGGAGAGAAAGGTCATCCCTTGCTGTGGAGATGTCCCACTTCTCAAGCCAAAACATTCTGGGGCAGAAGTCCATAATCTGATTGGCCTTCCATGAAGGAGTGGCTCTTCTTCGGAAACATTCGACAGCCAAGAAGACAGAATGTTAGAAGGGGCATTAGACAACTCTGAGGTATCACTTTACCCTCTCAGATTGGCTAAGATGACAGGAAAACATAATGAAGAATGTTGGAAGGGGTTGTGGGAAAACTGGGACACTCATACATTGTTGGTGGAACTGTGAACTGATCCAATCATTCTGGAGAGCAATTTGGAACTATGCCCAAAGGGCCATCAAACTGTGCGTACCCTTTGATCCTCGGGGAAGTATCTACTGGGTCTGTATCCCAAAGAGATCATTAAAAAGAGTAAAGGATCCATATGTGCAAAAATGTTTGTAGCAGCCCTTTTTGTAATGTCAAGAAACAGAAAAGTGAGTGGATGCCCATCAGGTGGGGAATGGCTGAATAAGTTACGGTATGTGAAAGTAATGGAATGTTTTTGAATATTCAATAACTAGTATATGATATATGAATGTAATGGAATATTATAGAAATAAGAAACGACCAGCAGGATGATTTCAGAAAGACCTAGACTTACATGAACTGATACTAGGTGAAATGCGCAGAGCCAGGAGATCATTATACACTGTAACAACAAGATTATACAATGATCAATTTTGATGGACGTGGTTCTTTCCAACAATGAGATGATTCAAACCAATTCCAATTGTTTGATGATGAAGAGAGCCATCCAGACCCAGAGAGAGGATGTGTGGATCACAACATCGCATTCTCACTCTTTTTGTTGTAGTTTGCTTGAATTTTGTTTTTATTCTCATTTTTTCCTTTTTGATTGTATTTTTCTCATGCAACATGATAATTGTGGAAATATATATCGAAGAATTGCACATGTTTAACAAATATTGAATTACTGTCTAGGGGAAGGGTAGGAGGAAGAGAGGGAGAAAAAAATTGGGAACACAAAATTTTGTAAGGGTAAATGTTGAAAATTATTTAATGCATGTATTTGAAAATAAAAGACTTTAATAAAAAAGAAAAAAAGATTGTTATAAGAATAAAATTAAATCACAGAAGTAAAGAGTTTTATAAATCTTAAAAAAAAAAAAAAAGAAGGGTCATTAGAACATAGAATAGCTGAAGGGATCTTAGAGGCTTAGAACAGGAAATATCAGATTTGAGAGGTCTTAGAACAGGGAATGTCAGAATTGGGAAGAACCTTAGAACAGGGAATGTCAGAACAGAGAGGGGTCATAGAACAGGTGATATTAGGGCTGGGAGGGGTCTTAGAACAGGGGATGTCAGAATCCTGGTTGCTTCTATTGAGAAATTTCCAACTTGTCAATCTCCTCACCCACATACTACTCATTTTCTCACTTCATACTCGTGACTCAAAAGTGATAAGGAACTTTTGCTCTAATCAGTTGATAGTTTGAGTTAGCCAGATAACATGGAATAGAACATAGCACTTAGAATGTTAGAACTGAAAAAAAGAATCCAAGTTAGTAAGTATCAGAGTAACCCAGGATCCTCACTCTATTCATCACATCCAAGTCTCGTAGGTTCTACCTCCACTATATTTCTTGCCTATATTCCTTCCCTTTTCTTACACAACCAGCATCCAGGTTCATGTGCTTATTCTCTTGCATATGAATGGCAACAACAGGCTCTATTTGTTCTCCTTGCTTGTAACCTTTTCCCTCTGTGAACCATTTTCCACACAGCTATCAAAATCATCTTTCCAAGGTAGAGTTCAAGAGAGATCATGTGATAGAATGATCAAGATTCAGATCTAAATGGTGATCCAAAAAAGTTTTCTAATATAATAATGCCTCAAGGATGTCAATGATAAAAAAAAAGAAGGTCCTCATACATATTCCAGCCTTTTTAATGGTAGGAAAATCAATATCCATTGATTTGGGAATGGCTAAAGAAATGGTGGTACAACAGGGCAATAGAGCAGAGGCATCAAACTCAGGGCCCTTATGTAGGCAGAATGTGGCCAGAACTAAATTGAAATATAATTGAAAAAATTTAACAAGGTAAATACAAATAAAATATTGCATAAATAATGTTAATTTGTGGTTTTCTAAGTTAATATGCATCCTGTAGGCATCGATTTGTATTTGAGTTTGACATTACTACAATCCGATATTTCTGATGTCAAAAACGATAACTAAAATGAATACAGAGAAGCAGAGGACAATTCATTTGAACTGATGCAAAATGAAGTAAGCAAAACAAGGAAAACAATACTCACAATTATTTCAATACAAATGGAAAGACTACAAAACATTTGTAAGCAAAGCTTCAAAGTAAAACACAGCTTGGACACAAATTTAACTAGAATTCTTTGTTGAAGAGATAAAGCAAGAGTTATTTTTTTAATAGTTTAAAATGTGATTTTGGAAAACAATACAAATAAAATGAGAGAAATTGGAGGGAGGGATAGAGAACTATGAGAGGAAGAATTAGAAATGGAATTAATAGCTTAGTACAGGATGCACAAAATTTGACCCCCTAAAATCAGATTGGACCAAATGAAAGTAATGACTCCATGATACAGTAAAAAATGTTAAAAGTCAGAAAACTGGAAGAGAAAAAAGAGAATTCATATAAGAAACAAATGACCTGTAAAAAAAGAGGGAAGAGAGATCATTTAAGAATTACTGGACTTCTTGAAGGCCATTACCAAGAAAAAAACAGCCTCAAGAAATCTTTAAACTGCTCAGATCTTTTAGAATCAGAAGGCAAAATGAAAATAAAAATAATCTCTTAGCCACTTTCTGGGAGAAATTCCAAAATTTCATATAAAAACCAAAATCCAGAGTTTCCAGGTCAAAAAGTATTACAAACAGTCAGAAACAAAAATTCAAGCACTGAGGAGCCCATAATCAAGAAAACATATGATTTAGCAGCAACTTCTGTGAAGCAACAGAAAGCTTGGAAACTTATTCAACAAAACTGAATATAATCCTATGGGAGAAAAATAAATCGTTCATGAAATAGAGGTCTTACAAACTCTCCTGATGAAAAGCTCAGAGCCTGGTAGAAAGTTTGAAGTGCAAACACAGAAGTTATAAAGGTAACAATTCTAATGGGCTAAACAAGGATAAATTGCTTGCAGTGTAATGTATATGTCCCCTCAGAACTCTATCATCATCAGGAGTCATAGATGGAGTCTAATCCTACTTGCTTGTGCTTTCTTGCTTGTGGTTCGGTTATGGTTCCATTCTTAAGATAAGAATGGAAAAGCAGTGACTAAGTGTGGAGGGAAGAGAGAAAAGGTTAGAGAAAATGACCTTACATAATCGCATTTCACAAATAAACATCTTGACAAAGGAGGAAGGAATGAGGGTGGGAAGTAGCTGACATTTGAACCGTATTCTCATCTGACTTGGTGAAAGAAGGGAAGACTCTAAACACAGAGTTGGGTACATTTCACTCAATATGGAAATAGAGGGGAAAGGGGAGAATGGAAAAAGAAGGAATAAAAGGGAGGCTATAATAAGGGAATTGGTCTCAAGCAAAACAAATTCTATAGATTTATAAAAATATTTATAGCAGTTCTTTTCATGGTGGCAAAGAATTGGAAATTGAGGGAGATGACAATGACTTGGAGAATGGTTAAACAAGTTATAGCATAAGAATGTGATAGAATATTATTATGCTATAAGAAATCCTAATTAGCATTTACATAGCATCTTAAGGGATGCAAATCATTGTAACCAATATTATCTTATTTGACCTTCATAACAATCATGGAAGGGAGGTATTATTTTTATCATCACCATTCTATAGACGAAGAAACTGAGATAGACAAAAGTGAAATGACTTGGTCAGGATCATATAATAAGTGACTTAGGTCACATTTGAACTCCTCTTCCCAATTCCAGGCCCAGAGCTGTATCCATGATTCCATTTATCTCATAAATTGGATGGTTTCAGAGAATCCTGGGGAAACTTGTAGGAAGTGGAAAAGAATGAAGTGAGGAGAACAGAGAGAACAATATAAGCAATAACAATAATTTTGAAAGAACAAAAATTTTGAAAGACTTAAGAACTCTGATCAGGACAATGACCAGAGGCCTGTGATGAAACATGTTACTCACCTCCTGATAGGTAGGTGAAAGATTGAATGAGACCATTTTGGATATAGTCAGTGCAGAAATTTTATTTATTTAAATAAGTTTGGAATAAGAATTTTTCTCTTTCTCTTTCTCAATAGTGTGGGGAAGGAGGGGGAAAAGGCACATTTTTATTGATCAAAAATAGCAGAATCCATTTTGGAGAATAATTAAAGCTGAAGGAGAACATTGGGGAGGAATCATTAAAAGAATATTGTGGTTTCTTAAAGTTCATCCTACTCTCCCGTTCTTGGGCCTGGTTCTTTGTCAACAAGCAGAAAGGAGTCCATAACCGGCTAGGCTCTTGCTCCTGCAGTGGTAGCAATAGAGTGAAATAAAAGGGGTATAGGCCATAAAGGATCATAGTTTTGAGATCGCCTATCAAGAGTGACTTGGCAGCTGGTGCCCAAATATGAGCTCCAAAGCACAATGACCACTGAGCAAATATGCTTGACATTCTTGCCATAAGGCAAATAGAAAGGGGGAAAGAAAATAAGGTTAAATAAGTCTCTTTGTAAAAACAAAGAAAAGAATTGATAGAATGAGTATGTCCAAAGAAAACAAGAAACGTCATTTCATAAGCCAAGTGGTCGTCTTATGTTGTTATGTTAATAACAATTTGGTAAATAACATGGAAAAACACTTCGTGTGTGTGTGTGTGTGTGAGAGAGAGAGAGAGAGAGAGAGAGAGAGAGAGACAGAGAGAGACAGAGAGAGACAGAGAGAGACAGAGACAGAGACAGACAGAATCATTTGATCTTTAAAGAAATGGTTTCAGAACCAGGAAAGCGTGGGTTCAAATTTCATCTCTCAAACATACTTACTGTGTCAATCACTTATCACAGACAATCACAGACAAATCATTTATTCTCTGATCTCTAGGCAATTCTTGAGGACTGTGGGTAAAATCAATCTGAATTGTGGAAAGAGTTTACTTACCTGGGAGTTCTCTATTTCAATGAAGTCACGTCCCTACTAATTCAAAAGATCACCATAAAAATAATTGCTTCAGTGCATTAATGTATCTAATGGAAGATGAAGGAATAAGGAAGCTCTATGAAAAACTCCAAATGATATATATATATATATATATATATGTATATATATATATATATACTTGGTGACTTCACTGCAAAGATGGGAATAGAAAAAGATCAGTGAAAAATATGTTGGAACATATGTACCTGGAATAAGGAGTGAAAGGGCTCAAAACTTGTAAAACTACAGAGAAGTCTCACACCTGTAAATTATTACCTTCTTTGGTGAAAGAATAAAAGATGCTGACCACAGGGATTAAAAAAAAGTCAAGAAACTGGTTATATTTTAAGTTACAAGACATGACTCATTACCTATATGACAATCATTTCTAAATCAGCTGAATCCAATCTAACCATTAACTGGTTAGAACAAAGATCCTTGAAATTTTTGGAGTCATGGACCCCGTTGGCATGATAGGAAAACCTATGGATTCCTTTTAAGAATCATGTTTTAAATGCATAAAATAAACTATGTAAGTGTACAAAGGAAACCCAATTTTTTTAAAGAATGTAATTACCAAAACATAGACATTTTAAATGAAGTTTCTGAATCCCAGGTTGAGGATTATTGAATAGAACAAAGATCAAAATTAGGACCAAAAAAGGGAACAAACATTTATTAAATACCTACTATGTGAAAGACATTGCATTAGAACGTTTTACAAATATTATCTCATTTGATCGTCAAAACAACCATTGGAGGTAAGGAGCTGTTATTATTCCAATTTTTATAGTTGAGGAAAGTGAGGCAGACTTAGGTTTTAGTGATTTGTCCAGTGTTACCCAACTAGTATCTAAGGCCAAATTTGAACCCGGGCCTTTCCTATACAGGTCCAGAGCTCTTGAAATTGTTCCATTGTTATTTTAAAAATAAAAAATAATGTGAAAAATAAAAGGAGAAGGGCAAGAGATAAAGGTATTTTGTTGAACTATTTAACTGAGTAAAAAAGGAGGAGATTTAGATAATTAAATAAATGGAAAAAATTAAAAGGAACTAATAATTTAAGGAACTCTCCAAAAGCAGGGAAAGGATTAACAAAGGAGAGTAGTGGCATTTCTGGGTGAGTGGAAGAGCCTGAGGGAATAGGGTTGCTTTCAAGTAGATTAAGCTAAAATAAATAAAGAGTACTGTCTTTAAAGAGAAAAGGTGTGTGTGTGGGGGGGGGGGGGAGGGTGTAAATCTTAATTTGGATTTTTAAAACAATATTAAAAAACAAATGGAAAAAAATATAAACCTAATTCTCATTGATTTAAATGTGAATGGATTTAACAATCCAATAAAAAATGAAAAAGAAAATTTGGATAAGAAAAAAATGCTACAATCTGTTTCTCACAAGAAACACTTCTAAAACAACAACTGTTGTTTGCTTGAATTTTATTTTGTTTCTCTTTTTTTTCTGTTTTGACTTGATTGTACTTGTGTGGCAAGATAATTGTAATAAATATTTATGCATATATTGGATTTAACATATATTTCTACCCAATTTAACATATATATGACTACTTGCCATCTAGGGGAGGGGGTGGAGGAAGAGAAGGAAAAATTGGAACACAAAGTTTTGCAAGGGCTAATGTATATGTTTTGAATAATAAGAAGCTTTAATTTTAAAAATTGCACATGGTGAACATATTGGATTATTTGTCTTCTAGAGGAGAGGCTGGGGAGAAGGGAGGGCGAAAAATTTGGAACACAAGATTTCACAAAGGTGAATTTTGAAAACTATTTTTGCATATATTTTGAAAATTAAAAAAAAACTAAAAAAAAATTAAAAAATAAAACAACAACGACAAAGACATATGTAGAATAAAAATGAGGGACTGGAAAAGTTTTTCTTTCTTTTTTTACTGTGCATCAAGTAAAGCCAAAAAAGCTTACAATCATGACAAAGCAAAATCATTCACAATATAAAAAGAGATAAACATGAAAACTATCAACGTAGACTATTGAGCATGGAGGAGCATGGCTAGTCCATTAATGCCCTACGAGCCTGAAGCATAAGAATTTTCCTCCTTCTTGTGCATGCCTTGGTCACATATGTTTTCTGTGCCTCTCCACTTGTGAACTTGATGCATCCACCCTTCCCTCTGATGCTCTGTGCTTTCATGGAAGCGTGCACTCCAATTTACTGTGGAGAGGTTTTGTTATCACTGCTCTTACTATACCTTTTCGGCAATACTTTTGCCTTGAGCTTCTTGGGCCTTAAGACTGGCACCAGTGGGCACTCAGGAGCTACATTTTTAAGAGTGAACCTGGAGAATCCTTTCCACTTAGAATGATCTTCTAAGAAAGGAGCACACCATTGAATCTGATTCCATTTGATGCATGGGTTTTCATATGATACCTCTTCCCTCCACTTCTTTAGAATCCCTCAAGGCTCAGCTTAGGGGCCATTTCATTGGAAACATTTCCTTATCTTTTGGCTCAACCTCATGGAATCATAGACATTTATGAGTTGGAGGGTACCTCAGTGGCCATCGGGTCAATCCCACACATAAAGGAATCCTCAAAATATCAATTAACCTTAACTGTTGAGCACTTTCTCTTCTTGGATCTCTGAATCTCTGAATGTTTGTGACCTTGATCTACCCTCTTTCTTTTCCTGCCTATCAGACCACTTTTTCTCAGGTTCCTCAGTCTGATCTTCATCTAGATCATAACTCCTACTTGTGGCTGTCCCCCAAGTCTCCATCTGGAGCCATGTTGTTTTTTCTTCTATACTCTCTCCTTTGGTGATCTCATCAACTCCCACAAATGCATATTTATATGGATGATTCCCAGAACTAGAGACAGAGGGGGCAGAAGCTGGAAGATCTGAGCCACATCTAGACGCAAACACTTCCTAGGTATATAACTCTGGGCAAGTTACATAACCTCTGTTTGCCATGGTTGCTTCAACTTTAAAACGAAGAGAAGAAAAACACCCACCTTGAAGGGTTGCTGTGAGGATCAAATGTTTTTTTTAAAATACTTACAACAGTGTCTGGCACATAGTAGGTACTCTCCCTCCCCCATCTACATAGTCAATCCTAATCAACCTCCTGATCTTTTGTCTCACATCTCCAACTGCTTATTGAATACTTCAAATTGATTCTCCTGCAGAAATTTCAAACATAACATGATCAGAACAGAATTTGTTATCTTTCTCCTAAAATCTTTCTCTCTTCTGAACTACCACTGATGGGTTGTGGTTTTTCTTAACAATTATATATCTCTTTACAATTACATGGAAAAAGAACATTAACATTTGTCTTTTAAAACTTTGAGTTTCAAATTCTCTCCCTCCTTCCCTCCTTTCCCTTCTCCTTAAGAAGGCAAGCAACCTGATATCGATTATACATGTGCAGTCATGCAAAACATTTGTTGTGATAGAAAACACAGATTAGGGGTAGCTAGATGGCACAGTGGATAGAGCACTGGCTCCGGAGTCAGGAGGAGCTGAGTTCAAAACCAGCCTCAAACACTTAATACTCACTAGCTGTGTGGCCCTGGGCAAATCATTTAACCCCCAATTGCCTCACGAAAAAAGAAAACAAAATGAAACAAAGACAAGAAGAAGAAGAAGAAGAAGAAGAAGAAGAAGAAGAAGAAGAAGAAGAAGAAGAAGAAGAAGAAGAAGAAGAAGAAGAAAGAAAAGACAAAAAGAAAGAATAGATAAATGGAGGAATAGATGGAAGAAGAAAAAGAAAAAGAAAGAAAAGAAAGTAAAAACAAAGTATTCTATGATTTGCACTCAGACTCCATCATTATTTCTCTGGAGATGGAGAGTATTTTTCATCATAAGTCCTTTGGAACTGTCTTGGATCTTTAATTTGTTGAGAAGAGCTGTCATTCTTCATCACATATTGTGAGAGTGTACAATATTCTCCTGGTTCTGCTCATTCCATACCATCCTGCTTAGACTAGAAATCTTAATCTCATCCTTAACTCCTCATTCAAATTCACTCCACACATCCAGTCTGTGGCTAAAATTTGTCATTTCTGCTTCTAAAACATCTATTGTCTATCTCTTTTCCGTTCACAGTCATTGCTCTGGTTCAGACCTTTCTCACTTTTCACCTGGACCACTGCAATATCCATCTCATTGCTTCAAGTCTCCCTATTCGAATCTGTCCTTCACTTGGTTGCCAAAGTGATTTTCCTAAAGTGTAGACCTAACTTTGTCTCTCCTTTATTCAAAAAACTTCAATGGCTCCCTATTACCTCCGAGATCAATTACGCCCAGTTCTTCCAATCAATCCTCATGTGAAAAGCACTTCAAGACCATCCTAGATGCCTCGCTGTCGACATCTCCCAGTTTAGGTTTTCTTTCCAAAATATGAACCCAGAAAGGAGGCCAGTGCTCCAGATGTAGCCTGACCAGGACAAAGCATCCAAGGCTTTGTCCAAGGCTACCACCGCTTTATTCCTGGAAACTATGGCTCTCTTGTTGCAATTTAAGATTCCACTGGGCTTTGGGGCTGCCATGTTGGCTCATATTGGGCGTATAGTCCAACAATAACCTAAGAGGATTTTTTTGTTTGTTTGTTTTAAACAATCTCTCCATGGAAGAGAAATAGTAGGAATTCAACTGCCCTGCACTATGGACAGCGCCTGGCCGGCCTTGTGCACCAGGGACTGGGCACTAGAGGGTAGTATTGAGCTGGAAGGGACCCAAGGCCAGGGAATACAGAACTGTCAGGGTTCCAGAGAGGCCTTAAAACTTTATACTGAGGCAGAAAGCAAGAGGGAGAAGGGACTTGCCTGTGGTCATGTAAGTAGCAAGAAACAGAACTTGAGTTAGACCTCAGATCTTAAGGCAGGGAGTACAATGGGAAAGGTCCAAAGACTTGGGTTCAAAGCTCTGTGACTTGGGGAAGATATTTCACCTTACTGTCCCTCAGTTTTCTCATTCATAAAGATGACGGGGTCTGACCAGATGACTACTATGGTTCTTTCTGACTCTAAATCTAGGAACTAGGGAATGACTGTTTCAATCTTCCCTCCCATGAATCCATGAACCCCTAGATCTTCAGCAAAGCAGGACTAGGGGACCAGCCCTTGTGGGGAAAAAGGTGAGCTACCTCCCCCAGCCCCTATCATCACCTCTACCACTGCTGACGAATTCTGGCTGTCAGGCAAGCAAGCCAAGAGCCCCAGGAATCCCAGCCACCCGCAGACCACTGATTGAAGTCTGACCCCCACAGCCATCCTCCAGAAAAAGACCCTTTGTGGCCTGGAAACTGTTCTAGCAGCCCCAGCTACTAAGGACTTCGAGAAGAAACTTCCCCCCCTCCCAAGTCCCTGATCCTGTCAAATGGTTCAGTATCAGAAACGGATATGGTTTTCTGGATGGCAATCACACTAAAGGAGACACGTTTCCATGTTTTACTGCAGAACCTCAGACTGGGTCGGTTTCCATCTGACTCCCCCCTTAAACACGCTTTGTGTTGTTAGGATGTTAGAGAATGTCAGAGATTTTTCTTAATCTCTCCTCTCGGTCTTGCAATACTGCATTCTGGGAGGGTGATTTGCATGGAAATGGCCAAGGGTATAATGGGAATTAAAAGGATTTTTTTTTCATTCTAACTCAAAAAATAGTTTGAGATCAAGCAGATATAAAGAAGATGGCTGGTGCTCCCCCTTCTTCTGAGGACTTCTGATCGTGGAGGACCCATCACCCTGAGGACCCCCTCCTCTCATTGGTGATCCTTCCAGAACTTCTGAGGAAGCCGAGCTGAGCCGTCCCTCACGCTTAGCTCCGTCACTCATTTCATGGCCCTGCCTTTTATGTGTTTTTTTGCCCCCTCTTATGTGTTTTCCTTCATCAGAATGTGAGCTCACGGGAGGGGGGGGGGGGCAGAAACTGTCTTTCTTTTGTCTCAATTTTGTCCCCTTAGGATGCCTGACACATAGTAGGGGCCTGACACATAGTAGGGGCCTGACACATAGTAGGGGCCTGACACATAGTAGGGGCTTGATGAATGCTCGTTGACTAGCGGCGGTGTTCCTAGCTCAAGGAACTAAATCACAAAGGATCTTTCCCGAGGAAGAAAGGGCCCCAGGCTGACGGCGGCATCAGCGGACCCGGAATGGGGGATTATGGGAGGATCCGATGACATCCTCTCTCTCAAGGGCTTTTCACGGGAAGCCGTCACTCAGGGTTAGCTGCTGTTCTCCCATTGGGCACCGGTATTCCCCAGCCAGGTCTCTGGCTCCTCCTGCACGGGTCGCTCTAGAGATGAGCGCCCTCTCGCGGGGGTTGCGAAAGCCTCGGGGCGCGCCCCTGACTACGGGGGTTTTCCTTCTATGATATTTAACGGGATGTGTTGGGTTTCGCCTCGATGGGCGCCCTCTGGTGTCTGGGGAGGGGAGCACGGCCGGGGGCTCAGGAATGAGTGGATGGGAGCTTCTGCAGGCGCCGGAGACAGACCCGCCCCCTCAGACAGGCCGGGGCTCCCACGGGCTCCTCCTCCCGCGCTCCGCCCTCAGTCGGAGCCCCGTTACTGGGACACCACCAACCAATCCCGCTGCTCCGGAAGTTGCCCCTGCACGAAGGGCGGGAATAGATAACATTGCTTTTTTTTTTTTTTTTTTTTTTTTTTTGCTTTTTTGCTTTTATCTTTTTCAATACAAAATTTACAATTAGTGGGCGCTACTCCTGGTTAAAGTCTCCGCCGCCCGGGCCCTCTGCGCCGCGGGGCCCACCCCGGGGGAGGGGGGGGAAGGAGGGGGAGGGGGGGGAGGGAGGGGGAGGGGCCGATCCCGCCGAGACTGCTCCCTGAGAGGAAAGCCCCCGGGGAGGGGGGGGGGAGGGGGGCGGCGAGGGGCGGCCGCGTCACCAGCGGAGGAACTCGCGCACGTACTTCAGCAGCCGCACGACCCACAGGTTGACGCCCAGGTCGATGAGGTACTGGATCTCGGGGGTGAGCATCTTGCGGCACAGCTGCTGGTGCCGCCGGCTGATGCGCTTCTTCAGGTTGTAGCCCAGGATGGTCTTGGTGCCCAGCGGCTGCCAGGGCTGCATGGACGCCTCCTGGATGGCCTCGGCGTCCACGGCCCGGCCGCCGTCGATGCAGATGCTGCGCATGCGCTCGTTCTCGCGCCGCAGGGAGGCCACCTCGCGGGCCATGCGCTGGCGCCCGAAGGCCTCCACCTTGCGCCAGAAGCTGGCGTTGAAGTGGCGGTAGAGCAGCGCGTCCAGCTGGTTCCAGGCGGTGGCGCGCCGGTAGAGCTCGCCGCTGAGCTGCGGCACGGCCGAGGCGCGGCGCGCGTTGAGCTTGAAGTACACGATGTCCTCGAGCTCCCAGCACAGCAGCTCCTTGAGCAGCACCAGCGACTCGTCGAAGTACTCCTGCAGCATGACCAGGTGGAAGCGCTGCTCCACCTCGCGGATGTGCTCGGCCACCTGCGGGCTGCGCGGGTCCAGGCCGCTGTCGTAGCCCAGGTCGAAGAAGAGCAGGTTGCGCAGGTAGTGCGCGTTGAAGCCCTGCGGGTTGTAGTAGCGGCCGGGGTCCTGCAGGAACTTGGCCAGCTTGTCGCGGCCCGTGAGGCGCCACGTGAAGGGCACCACCGTCCCGAAGTAGTGGAAGGAGGACTCGAAGAGGTGCGCGGGGTCGCGCAGCACCGTGATGAAGGCGGCGTCGGGCGCCACCAGGCCGCGCACCTCCGGGTAGCGGAAGCGCATGTGGTTGCAGATGATGTTGAAGCAGTCGCCGGGCTGGTAGTTGTGCACCAGGCTGCGCTTGAAGAAGGACGGGTAGTTGAAGTCGTTGTAGCCGCTGGGGAAGGCGAACTTGAGCCGGTGCTTCTGGCCGAAGCGGAACAGGATGTTGAGCAGCGTGCTGCTGGCCGTCTTGTGCGTCTTCATGAACACGATGTCCGTCTTGGGCCGGCACGCGCCCCCGGGGCTGCTGTTGAGGGGCGGCGCCGGCGGGGAGCAGGAGCTTTCGTCCGGGGGCCTGCGAGGGGAGAGGACCGTGAGCCGCAGCCGGGGCCCCGGCCCCTGGTGCGGGCCATCCCGCCGGGCCGGGGCACCCCGCCTCCAGCCCCTCCCTCCTCCCGTACCGGGCAAAGGCTCCGAGGGCGGGGACTTGCTGAGGGCGGGGACTTGCTGAGGGCGGGGACTTGCTGAGCGCGGACCCAGAGCTGAGCAAGCTCTTCAGAGGCCGCTTTCTCCTCCGTCCGGCTAGCCAACTGTCTGTCTGTCAGCCAGCCATCATCACTGGCTGATTAGGACCAGCGGATCTTTAGATGGATGGATGGGCAGGTGAATGGATAGAGGGCTAAATGGATGCATGGATCGGCAGATGGCAGAATAGATAGACAAATGGAGGAATAGATGGAGGAAGGATGATGGGTGAATACCCAGCTAGCTAGATAAATGGCTGGAGGATGATGCCTCTGCCTCTATCCAGCCATTAGCTATCCAGATATTCACCCATCATCCTTCCTCCATCTATTCATCTATTTATCTGTCTGTCCATTCACCCAACCACCTGTTCCTCAATCTAAATATATATACACATATATAATCTGTTCATCCATCCATTTATCCCTCTATCCATTCATCCAGCTAGTTAGCTGTATGCATATCCATCCACCCATCTTTCTGCCATCCATCCATTAATCCACTTATTTAGCTGTCTGGATATTACCTATCATCCTTCCTCCACTTATTCATTCATCGATCCATTCATCTATTTATCTGTCTATCCATTTATTCAAACATCTAAGCTATCTAGATAAATCTGTCTGCCCATCCATCTATTCACCCAAAACCCATCCATCTATTGATCCATCTACCTGTCTATCTATCTAGATATCCACCCATCCATCCTTCCTCCATCCATTGACCTAAATATTAATCTATCTATCACTATATCTACCTATCTAAATATCTCTCTATCCATTTGTGCCTCCATCCACTCATCCATCCAGACTATTTGTCTGTCCATGCGTCTGGTAAACATCCATCCATCTAGCTAGCTAGTTAGATATCTACCTGTCCATCCTTCCTCCATCCATCCATCCATTTATTCATCTCTCTCTATTCCTCCATTTAGCTGTCCATCATCCATCTGTCCAACTTTTTGTCAGTCTTACTATTTAAATACCTTCTGTTCATTCACCCATCCACAATCAATACACCCACCCACCCATCTATCCATCTAATCATCTATCTATCTAAGAATGTCTGTCTATCCATGCATCTAGTATATGTCTGTCCATCTCTCTCCATCTAGATAACTATGTCTAACATTCACTAACACTATGGCAAAGGGAAGTGGCTTAACTTCTCTGAGCCTGTTTTTTCATCTATAAAGTGAGAATGAGAGTGGCTGGAGCACTGACTTCATATAGTAGCTGTGAAGCTCCAGTGAGACAGGGTATGTGAAACAGGAAGCCAGAGGCCAGTTTCTGCCAGTGGGTGTTCCTTTGCTTAGCCTCTGGGGAACTGCCCTGACCCTGTGATGAACTAAAGTCAGACTGTGGTTAGCAGAGCAGCCCTTGCTGTCCCTAGAAAGCTGTTTCAGCCCAGTTTGCCTCATTTTTATTGGCTTTTTCACATGCCATCAGCAAAGGGCATTATTCTATTATTTGTACCAGACAGAAACAGCAACTGAGGCAAGGCTACGGTTTTCTGTTTCATAGCTGAAAGGTGCTAGTCTACTAAACTGGGGAATGTTTCTCAACCTTGGAAGCTTGGCTTGCCCGGATGTCCATTGCATTATGGCAATGGTTCTCAAAGGGCGGTCCAGAGATCACTGGAGACCTTTTCAGGTCGGCTGTCAGGGGAGAACTATTTTCATAATGACGCTGATGTTAATTGGCTATAAAATTTTTTTGTTTCCCTTTTCCAACTATTTACCTGTGAAAGTCAGGTTTTTCCATATAATTTGTCCAAAACAACAGATTGCACCAGACTAAATAAAGAAGCAGACAGGAGAATATAGTTATTCTCCATTAAACTATATTACAATATTTGCAAAAATATGTAAAACTGTCATTTTTCTAACTAATATTTTTGTTTGGGGAAATATACTTTTCATTAAAATGTTATTTATATTAACATCTAAATGTTATTTTGGATGAATAGATAAATATTTTAAGTGTTATATTTTAATTTCTAAATTCCTAAATTCAAACACAGCCTCCAATTCATATTAGCTCTGTGATCCTGGGAGAGTCAGTTCACTCTGTTTGGCCTCAGTTTCCTCATCTGTTAAATGAGCTGAAGAAGAAAATGACCACTTAAGTATCTTTGCCAAGAAAATCCCAGATGGGATCATGAAGAGTCAGATGTTATTGAAAGATGACTGATAATTGAAATATGGATAGATATTAATCACCCTCATAAATAAAAAGCTTCTTGTGGTTCTCAGTGATTTTAGATATACAGTCATACAGCTAGGCTGGATTTCTTCAGGCCGAGTATTCTACCTACTGTGCCACGTGGATGCCCCATGTCCTCAAAGATATTTAAGATCATAAAGAGATCCTTAGGCCAAAACATTTGAGAACTACTGTATTATCAGTCTCTGACCTAGAAAGAAGGGCTAAGTTGATGGAGACTCTCCAAAGGAGCAGCTTTGGGGCCAATAAGGGGTCTAAGAGCTGACAGGCCTGCGTGATGACACATTAGATTTGTCTGCAAAAACCTGAGAATCATTTCGGTGAGAGTGAACTTCAGGACAAAACTGTTCCACTCGGAAAAGTCACGGAACAAGAAATAAGACAATACCATTTGGACCCATGGAGGCCTGCTAGCCTGAGGCCCCAGGATGGCTGGATCGCATCAATTACAGGAAAGAGATGTGCTTGGAAGGAAAAGGTGGTTTTTGTTCCACAAAATCCAAGGTCTTTCTAGGAATAGCACTGAGAAAAGGAGACAGGGGAAGCAGAAACCTAATTTCATCATCAGCCCCTCAGGGAAGGAGACAGGGGGAAGTAAAAGCATGATTTCATCATCAGCCCCTCAGGGCACTCCAGACCACAAAGGAGGCTGGAGGCGGGGGGCTGGTCTGCTATCCTGGAAATCCCAGGGCGACCTGCTCCAGTTACTTTCTAAGACCCACGGGAGGAAAAGACATTTATAGCCTTCCAAAGCGTTTGGATGGATGGAAGCAAGGAAACGGCAGACGAGATGACAACAGTGATGAAACTGGAAATCACAAAGGATTTGAAATCTACAAAATTACAAAAAAACAAAGCTGGTCCCCCCCAAAAGAGATATAAGATACCTCCCTTCCCCTCCCCCCTCTCTGGTTCTGTGTAGTGCTAGAGGGTCCCCAGATACAGACATCACAGGTGCTGTCAGATTTTTTCCTGAAATAATGGTTGGTTTTACCACATTTTTTTTCTCTTTGTATTCATTTAATTTTTTCCTTTATTTGAAAAAATAATTCTTTGGCCAGGAAGGCCTGAACTCATATCCAGTCTCAGATATGTACTAGATGTTTAAGCCTGAGCAAGTACTTTCATCTCTGTCTGTCTCAGTTTTCTTTTCTGGAAAACGGAGATAATAATAGTACATACCTTGCAGAATTCTGAACTAATAAGATAATAATTGTAATCTAATCTAATAAGATACTACTTTATTAGATAAGATTATTTTATGAGACAATTTAATAAGATAATAATTGTAAAATTCTTAGCACAGTGCCTAGCACATAGTAAATACTAGATGTTAGTTATTATTATTATTATTATTATTATTAGTCAGTAATCAATTGACTGTCTATACCAATTCCAGCTTGGAGTATTTTTGAGAAGTTAAGTTCTACTCCCCAGTAGTCGCCCTACCGTAGAGATGATGGCCAGAGCTGGAGCTTGGCAACTAAATACTGTACCAGGTGGTCACTAATCCCATGTAATATGTATGAAGCACTTGGCACAGTGCCTGACACATAGTAGGTGCTTAATGTTTGTTCCCCTCCTCTCTACCCAGGGTACCAGGAAGTATGACCCACTGTATGTTGCTCATCACTATAAAAGTTATTCATGATGACTTTGGACAGAGGTCAATAGTCATTGACCATAGAGGTCAGTCCAAAAGCATTTATTAAGCGCCTACTATGTGCCAGGCACTGGGATAAATGCTGGAGATACAAAGAAAGGCAACAGACAGTGCCTGCCCTCAAGGAGTTTCTAGTCTAATGAGGGAGAAAACAAGCTAGAGACTGGAGAACCACTTCTCCGGAAATAATCTGTAAAGGGAAGATTTTAGCACTGAGGGATAGGGTGCTACCAGGAAAGGCTCCTTGGAGAAGGTGGGACTTGAAGGAAGCTGCAAGACAGACGTGAGGAGGAGAGAGTTTCAGGCAGGGTGGCCAGGAGATGGAATGCCATTTGATAGCAGCCAGGAGATCAGCGTCCCCGGATAGAAGAGTGTGTGAAGGGGAGAAAGGCATAAAAAGCTGGAAGGATACCAAAGGCTTTAAAGTAGAGAATTTTATCCTGGAAGGAACAGGGAGCATTTGGAGTTTATGGAACATGAGGGGGATGAAGCTGCATCTTTGCTTAGGAAGATCAATGAGAGCAGCTGATTGGCAGATGGACTGGTGTGGGAAGAGAAATCAACCAGCAACTCTGGCAAAGATCCAGGGGCAAAATGAAGGTCCAAGGGTATGAGTAAGAAGTTTTTAAAGGAAGGCAGGCTATCCATGAAAAAGTCTAGTAAATCACTAATTGCCAGAAATCACTACTGATCCCTAAATCACTAACTAATCTCTAAATCTCCACTAATCCCTAAATCACTACTAATCCCTAAATCACTACTAATCAGAAATCACTAAATCACTACTGATCCCTAAATCACTAATCCCTAAATCACTACTAATCACTAAATCACTACTAATCATCAAATTACTACATTAAATCACTTCTAATCAGAAATCACTAAATCACTACTGATCCCTAAATCACTAATCCCTAAATCACTACTAATCACTAAATCACTACTAATCATCAAATTACTACTGATCAGAAAGTGCAAATTAAAGCAATGTTGAGATTCCCCTCATATCATCAAAGTGACAAAGGAAACAAATAGGAAATCAAACAGGAAAATATCAGACTGGAAAGAGGCTGGTGTGTTGTGGTAGAATGGGGAACTGGTCCGCTCCTGAAAAACAATTTCCTCCCTTCCTTCCTTCCTTCCTTCCTTCCTTCCTTTCTTCCTACCTTCCTGCCTTCCTTCCTTCCTTCCTTCCTGCCTTCCTTCCTTCCTTCCTTTTTTTTTTTTTAATAAAGGAGCGAGATTAGAAGGGGCAGCTTATAAAAGCATATAAAAATAAAGAAGGTGGTGTGTGTGTGTGTGTGTGTGTGTGTGTGTTTTTAAAGAATACCAAGTAATGGGGCAGCTAGGTGGCACAGTGGATAAGAACACTAGCCCTGAAGTCAGGAGGATCTGAGTTCAAATCTGACCTCAGACACTTAACACTTCCTGGTTGTGGGACCCTGGGCAAGTCACTTACCCCCAATTGCCTCAATAACAAAAAATGCCAAGTACCATAGTAACAGCAACATTGTTCAGGGATCAATCATGACAGATTTAGCTCTTCTCAGCAATACAATGATCAAAGGCAATTCAAAAATACTCCCGATGGAGAACACTATCAACATCCAAAAAAAAAAAAAAAGAACTAGCGATTCCAAATGCCGTGGAAGCACAGTTTTCACTTTGGTGGTTGCTTTTTCTTTTTCTGGTTTCCCCCTTTTATTCTAATTTTTCTTGTCAACATGACTGTACATGTAAAGCCTGTATCAAATTGCTCGTCCTCTTGGGGGGGGGGAGAGGAGGGGGAAAATTTCAAATTCAAAAATCTCATAAAAGTGATTATTGAAAACTTTCTTTACAAGTAAATTGGAAAAATATAAGAACTATTAAATGGGAGAAAGCAAGCTTTTTTTTAAAAAAGGGTACCAAGTACTAAAAAAACAAGCTGGTAAAAAGAAGCGTCCCTTTCTGTTCTTCCAAGTTAATGAATCTCACTTAGAGAATGGATGAGTAAAAAACCCTCTTCCCCTTCACACACACACACAAACTCACACTCACACATAATCACACACACACACTCATACGGCACACATACAATCGTACACACTCATTTACACACACACAACACACATACACACACTCTCACATACACTCACACATTCATACATACACAGTCACACACACACTCACACTCACACATACACATGGAAGCTCCAAGACAGAACTGGGCAAATACAGTCAGAGAATGACCGCATTTAAATTTCCCTCAAATAGGGCCACTTCCCTCTGGCTGAGAGAAAAGCAGAAAGACCCTAAGACTTTGTCCACAAAGTCTGACAGAAACTAGCTGGTGTGAGGTTCACTGGCAAGGCCTCCAGTGAGGAGCCCGAATCGGGCTGAGGTGCTGTTTAGGGGACCCACGGGCTAGCAACTCCCAGAAAGCGGCTCCATAGCTAGCTGTGGGCAAACTCCATTCAAAGACAATTCACTGCAACCACTTACGGCCAATATATAGGTCAACCAGTCAATCACTTATTTATTATGCTTCTACTGGGTGTCAGGAACTCTGCTCCTTTACTCCTCACAACCACCCTGGGAAGTAGGTCCTATTATTATCCCCATTTTATAGATGAGGAAACTGAGGCAGACAGCAGGGAAGTGATTTGCCCAGGATCACAGAGCTCGGGAGTAGATGAGGCTACTCAGCTCTTACTGACTCTAGGCTAGTGATCTATACGTTGTACCACCTGCCGGTCTCCTGCAATGTAGCATGGCTCCATCTGTCTATTAGCTCTCTAGTGTTTGGTTTTGTGGATATGTGAACTGCTGTTTATGCTGGCCATGTGATCCTATTGGACACCCATGTTAATAGGTGTCCATAATTTTTATATGTTTTTATACAATTATATATAATTTTTATTTTATAATTATTCTTTATAATTTTTAATAATTATATATATATATTAGGGGATCAGTGGCCCCCAAAGCTCCAGCCTTCCGTGGGATGTCTAACCACAGAGTAGTACCGAATCTCAGGGGAATGGCATGGGACTCTCCAGGAAGAGGATTCAGCCCATTGTCAGTGGACTGCCTCTGTGGCAAGATCAAGCGGTCTTCTGGAAGGAGCAAATGGAATATTGGAGAGCTTCACATGTGTTTTTCATTTCCCAAGAGTCCTTTGCATTTTATGTATTTTCAGGGGAGTGGAAGAAAGGCTTCTCATCCTCTGCTATGGTAGCATGTGCTACATGGAGGGCAGGTACAAATAAATGAATGAAGTGAAAAAGTAGGAGGAAATTATATGTGGGCAAGGAATGGTTGGGGTTGAATATTTTGATCTGGAAAGTTTGGGGATAATAAAAGGGAGACAACTCTATCATAGCAACCAAAGGTTGACCATTCAGTACTGGACGAGAGAAGTGAAACTGCCAAGAGATTCAAGTGTGGGAAACTGTGGGTGATCCATGACGCCACAATGATCTAGTATTAAAAAATATTTTTATGGAAAGCTAAAGGTATATATTTATATATCTACTTACAAGCATCTATATAGATCTATATTCACATCTATCTATCTAGGTATAAATATATGCATATATTTATATATGTGTGTATGTATATATATATACATACCCATATACACATATATAATCTTTTTCAAGGGATTTATGGTTTTTGTCGGATTTTCACCCCCTTCCTCTTTCTAAAAAATCCTTTAAGAGATGGCTCTCTGGGAGTCTGGAGAAGAGGGAAATCTATGAGTGGAAATAAGGTAATATAAAATAAAAGATATCAACAAGATATTTAACCATGCCCATGTTTAAATGTCTCTGAAAGAATACCAGTGAAAAATGGGGGAAGACACACGGCTACGTCTCAATGTATTCAAATTCCCACAATTTTAAGTTATAATTATGTAAAATAAGGTGACTGGTTATACTGCCAATGTGAGCTAATTGGGACCTTATCCTATCCATCATGCACACACTCATAGCCTAAGAGTGGTCTTCTCTCCTCTTTCTCTCAGGTGATGCATGAGATCAGTCATTGAGCCAAGGCCCACCTGGCTAAGGGAAGGCTGCAGGAGGAGCCAGCGGGCCCCAAAGCAAGGAGCCTCCTCCCAGAATGCTCTGGGGCTAGCAGGCCCAACTTTCCCACAGCTTAGAACCTAAAGACTGCTGGTCTAACTCCAAGCAACTCGGTTCTCTGCCTCCTCCCATTTTAATTCCACTAACTCCTGAGAGATCACAAAACACCCAAGGGGAGCTGGGAATCCCTTTGACCCACCTTGGGGGGGAAACAGAGACTTGAGTATATTAGGAGTAGACACAAGGCAATGATCTTTAGAGAGAAAGTGAGCTTCTGGGATCAGCCCCAAGATCACACATTGTCTGCTGAGTCTTGAGGGGCTCAGCTTATAATTATTCTAAGGTCTTTCCCAGCCCTGATACTCCCTGTTCTAAGCCCCCTCCCAGTTACAACAACCTAGAATCCTCACCCACTGCCTGCTCAAACTTACTCTTGGCTGAGTTGGAGAAGTACCTCATTGGATGTTCCAAGCCCACAAGGTTCCAAGTTCTTCCCAGACCTGACCTGTTCTGGTTACTCAGATGTGCTCTCCCTCCCCTCCCAAGCAGCTGCCCCCCCCCAGGCCCAGCCCCTTTCCCTACTCACTCAGCCATGCTGACTTGCAGGGGGGCCACATAGGCGTAGAAGAGCAGGAGGAAGCCAGTGAAGAGGCATCCCAGGATGAGCGCCTTTGCCATGGAGTGCCAGGGTTTCCTCAGAGAAGGCATCTCAGTGACCTGGGGAAGAGAGAGGGGGCAGGAGCCCTGAAGGAAGCCACAAATCTGGCCCCCCAACACCCACACAAACATATAAGCACATATAAGCACACACATATACACAGACATACACACACACATACACACACACATCCAGGCTGTAGACTGCCTTTTGCCCTCCTGAACCGCTCAATCAGCAGCCAAGCCCTCAACAAGCTTCCACTGATCAATCACCTGCACAGGCAGGGACTGGCTTCTGGCCTTTCTCATCATCTCCAGAGCTTAGCATCTTGCTGGTATACAGTAGGCACTTAACAAATGCATTTTGATTAATTGAAGATCTTTCCAATGCCTACTTCAAGTGAGCCTCACAACAACCATGGAAGGAAAGCAGCCCTCAAGTAGGACTAGCCCCATTTTACAGATGAGGAAGCTGAGGCTGAAACAAGAGGGATTTGTCCAAGGTTGCAGAGAAATGGCCAAATGGAGACTTGTATCGAGCTCTCCGGATTCCAAGTTCAGAAATACAAGATAAAGGCATCATCATTTTCTTTTTTAAAAATTGTATTATGGGGCAGCTTGGTGGTACAGTGCACAGAGCACCAGCCCTGAAGTCAGGAGGACCCGAGTTCTTTAATCTACTCTTTTTCCAATTCCCCTTCCCTGCCCTTCTCCTCTTCCTTTTCTAGTAGAGTGAAATATATTTATCCAACTCGCGTGTGTGTGTGTGTGTGTGTGTGTGTGTGTGTGTGTGTGTGTGTGACCAGTTCAGATCAATGAGGTTCAAATATCAGTGACTTCTTTCTTGACTTCCTTCCCTTTTGTAGAGATATCGACTTGTCCATTCTAATTATATGAGATAATTTCCCTTACTTTTCTTCCATCCTCTCTCTGTCCCCCACAGTATTTCTCTTCCCCCTGCTTTCTCCTAAGCTCATCAAGATGTAACAGAATCACTGGCAGGCCTTGACTAATTATCGATGCCCCCGATGACTCCTGATGATAATGTTCAGAGGGGACACATAGATAAGATTTTGAATGTGAGCAATTCACCTGTGTTTTAGTCCCTTAGAATTGTTCATTCGTGTTTACCTTGTTATGTTTCCCTCATGTTTGAACCTCAAATTTTCTACACAGTTCTGGTATTTCCACAGGAATATTTGAAAGTTGCCTATTTCATTCGAGACAATTTTTCACCTGTATCATTATATATTGTGTTGCTAAAGCAGTTATTCTTGGCTGTAAACCTATATCCTTTGCCTTTTGGAATATCGTATTCCAGTATCCCTACTCCTCTCCAGTGGTGGCTGCTAAATTATGTATGATCCCAACTGGTTCCTCAAGTCTTGAATTTTCTTTCTGTTGGCTTGCAGTATTTTTAATTTGAGCCGGAAGCTCTGAACTTGGATTCTGATGTTCCTGAGGATTTTCATTTTGATGTTTCTCTCAGGAATCGAATTCTTTCTATTTTTACCTTGCTGCTGGTTCTAAGAGATTTGGGAAGATTTCTTGAAATATAATATCTAGGCTCTTTTTTTGTTATACATCCAATAATTATTACTTTTTTTCCTCAAACTGTTTTCTAAATCTTTTTTTTAAATGTGAGATATTTTATGTTTTCCTCTATTTTTTAGTCTTTTGACTTTGTTTTAACGTTTCTCACGGTTTCATGGAATCATTGGCTTTATTTGGTCCATCCTAATTTTCAGGGAGCTTTGGGTAAGATTTTGTACCATTCCCTTTCCATTAATTATTAATTCCCTTTCCATATTTGGGATATTGTGGTGAAAATTCTTGTTTACTAGAATATAAATAAACTCTTTGAGAGTAAAGTTTTCCTAAGAGGCACTTTCGAAATATTCTACTCAATGTAAGATTTCAGGTGCATAAGAGAAGCACAGAGCATTCACATCCAGCCTGCACCTGGGGTACTATCTTGGTTTTGGAAGGGGTGAGAAGGATGCTTTGGGGATGGGGAAGAAGAGAAAAAAAGGATCGAGACGGGACGTTTGGAATTTGTGGCAAACAGGCCAGGTGGTTAGCCCATCCATCAAGAGCATCCAGCATGTTCTTGGAAAGGATAAGGTTTCTCCAATAAGATTGGATGGGGAGCATGAGATCAATTGGTTGGGTTTTCACCAAGCCCCTGGAAGGCTTTGGCGGATGAAGCCCTGAATTTGGTTCATGAAGCTAGGGGAAATTCTGATGTGTCACTCCCAGGAGGGTGGGGAGGGACTGTCTCTATCATCAGTAAATTTGTAGGAAATGTCTTATTTACCATCAGACTAGTATTTCCCTAATGGGACTTCTTTCCTCCCATCCATAACACGGGGAGACTTTTACAATAAGGAGACAAAGTCAATCCCATGACCTGATGGGCCCAGTTTCCCTGGTCCTCTCTCTGAGGCAGTGGGGTCTCTAAGACTGGTCAACATAACTATTGAACAGATAATGGAGGCGATGAGTGGAGTTCATGTAGGAAAAAATTGTTTCAAAGGACCTTGTTTCCCCCAATAATAGCATTGCTCCTTTTTTTTCCTCCCCCAAAATCTTCTCTTCCCAACTAAGACAAAGGAAAAAATCCTTGTTAAAAAAATAAAGTCAAGTAGTATGAATTTACACATTAGCTTAATATATAATAATTATAAATATAATATGTATTATATAAATATATTAATATCTGTTACTATAGATATATAAATATATACCAAGTACTGAAATAAAATTACCTTTTTGAATTTTTTGATACCTACTCAGCTCTGGTCTTTTTATCAGAAATGTCTGAAAGTCCTCGATTTTCCCTGTAGAATTTCTCTCAGCTTTGCAAATTAAGTTATTCTTAGTTATAAGCCTATTATACTATTTATCTTTCAGAATATTGTATTCCAAGTTCTTCTCTCACTTTTAACAGAAGCTGCCAGAACTTGTGTTATCCTAACTGGCTCCATTTGGGGATTTCTAGATAAAGAATTTTGCCATTTCCTTCTCCAGCTCTTTTAACAGATGAGGAAACTGAGGTAAATTGGGGTAAGTGACTTGCTAGAAGTGTCTGAGGTCAGGAAAATTAATCTATCTCCAGTTTGCCACTAGCTGCCCCAAATTCCCATCAATTAGAACAAATCCCTTCTTTAATCTACTCCTTCCCTGCCATTCTCCTCTTTCTTTCTGGCTACTCGTAATATTTTTTCTTTTGAATTGTCTGGATTTTGAGTATGATGTTCCTAGGACTTGTTCTTTTGAAGTTTGCTCCATTGTTTTTTAGGAGAGTTGATCAGTGGGTTCTTTCTATTTTCATTTAGCCCTTTGCTCATAACAGAGCTGAATAGTTATCATTTGTTATTCCTTGAAAGAAAGTGTCCAGGCTTTTGATAATTATGGTTTTAGGAGAATTCAATGATCCTTATTTTTCTTTAGGAGAGGATGCTGGGAAGATAGCAGGGTAGGTTAGAAAATTCCAAGCTCTTCAGATTTCCTCTACAAACATGACAAAATAGTGCCTCAGTGTGAAAGCAGAGTAATTGAGAAAGTGGGGTAGAACTGCTATCCTCCTGGGAGGACTAAAGAAGATCCAAAGAAAGGAGGTTTGGCTCCTGTGAAAGGTAAATACCTCAAGGCTGGCTCTGCTGGAACAGCAGATTGAGAACCCTGGAGCCAACATGGGTGGCAGCCTCAACCCCAGCCACAGGAATATTAATGTCTTGGACAGTGTGGGGAGTCAGGTGTCTTAAGGGGGAAGAGTGAGGGAACCTCTGCTGAGGAAGGGGGCCAGGTCCAGCTGAGACATGGCCCTGGGTGAGAGGGAACCAGCACACATGAGTGCAGAAGCAGTGGGCAGGGACTGCTGGCTGCCGGCACTTAGAGGAGGGTGGAGTTCTTGGTTTGGTTCCAGATAAGAAAGAACTGAATGAGGGCCTGAGATCAGAGGTGCCATTCCTCACACCCCAGGACTAGAAGGGATTACTCTTACAAGCTCCTAAAAATTGAGTTGTTTTTTTTAATCAGCAAGCAAAAGAGAATGAACCCAATCATAGAAAGTTACTATGGGAATAAAGAAGAGGGCCTTCATCATCAAAAGAGGATACTGAAGAAAAAAAAAAGCCTCTACAACCCCAAATATGTAATGTTGGAGAGTCACCTGCCCAAAAAGAAATCATAGAAAACATTTTTAAAAATTTAAAGATCAAATGCAAGAGATTGAGGAAAATTTTTGAAAAGTAACAACAATCCAAGAAAAACAAGATTATGAAAAGAAAATCAAAACCAATTAGAAAAAGAGATCCAGAATCTTAAGCAAGAAAATGACTCCTTGAAAAGTAGAATTGAGCAAGAAAGTAGCAATTGAGCTAGTAAGGTTATAAGAGATCAAGAAATAATAATAAAACAAAATAGAAAGAATAAAAATAGAAGAGAATGTGAAATATCTCATAAGAAAAACTAACTGATCTGGAGAACACATCAAGAAGAGAAAACATAAGAATAATCAGACTACCCAAAAGCTACAATCAAAAAAAGAATCTTGATGCAATAATACAAGAAACAATTAAAGAAATTTGTCTTGAAGTGTTGGAACAAGAGGAAAAAGTAGAAATAGGACACTACCTGAAAGAGAGCCTATGAGGAAAACTTGCAGAAATATCCTAGCCAGATTCTGAGAAAAGGAGAAAATATTACAAGCAACAAGAAAAACATGGCAGAGCCACAATTGGAATCACACAAGACTTAGAGCAACTACATTAAAAGACTGTAGAAGTAATGAACTGAACCAGCTACGCCCAGAGAAAGAACTCTGGGAGATGACTAAAAACCATTACATTGAATTCCCAATCCCTATATTTATGCCCACATGCATTTTTGATTTCCTTCACAAGCTAATTGTACAATATTTCAGAGTCCGATTCTTTTTGTACAGCAAAATAATGGTTTGATCATGTGTACTTGTTGTGTATCTAATTTATATTTTAATATATTTAACATCTACTGGTCATCCTGCCATCTGGGGGAGGGGGGTGGGGAGTAAAGAGGTGAAAAACTGGAACAAGAGGTTTGGCAATTGTTAATGCTGTAAAGTTACTCATACATATAACTTGTAAATAAAAGGCTATTAAATTAAAAAAAAAAAAAGACTGCAGAACCAAACCAATGTGACCAAGATTAGAAGGAAAGCACAAAGCTGAGAAACAATATTTACAGCAAATGTCTCTGATAAAGGGATCATTTCTCAAATACATAGAGACGGAGTCAAATTTTTAAGACTGTAAGTCATTCTCCAACTGATAAATGGTCAAAGAATCTGAACAGGTAGTTTTCAGATGAAGAAATCAAAGGTATCTATAAGCATAGAAAGAAAAGCTCTAAATCACTTTTTGTTAGAGAAATGCAAATTAAAACAACGCTGAGATACCCCAGACACCTGTCAGATTGGCCATTCTGACAAAGAGAAGTGATAAATGTTGGAGAGGATTGGGAAAATATAAGGTAAACATTAAAGACTAATGACAAGAGAATCAATAAGAAGAAACTTTTATTTTTTATATGGGGAAATGTGAACCAATCTCTTGTCTGAGATTGTCACTAGTCATTGGGTAGTTTGAAAGAAAGATTAGTGTAAAGCTGAGTGTTATGTGATTCTAATCATATAGTCTAATACCATGTAGGAAAGGGCAAAAAAGTGTAATTACTTTCTACAAATCAGGTGTGGAGAGAAAGAACAGACACAAAGAAATGAGATGGGAGAGGAGGGCTGGTAGTTCTGCAACCCTAGTCTCACAGGAATGGGTTAAAGAGGGAACAATATAAATACATAAATACATACTATATATGTGTGTGTATATATATATACACTTTTATAACTCTCTCTCTCTATATATATATATATATAAAGAGAGAGAGAGAGAGAGAGAGAGTTATAAAAGTGTTCTAAATCCAGAAAAAAAAAGGGTAAGAAAACAGGAATGGAGGAGAGAATAAGGTAGAGATTTTAAAGAGAATTCCACTCAAATCAGATCTGGGTAAAAGACCAATCATTTAGAAAGGAATAAATGAACTTTAAATGTAGAAAAAATAATGGAGGGGAGGCTATATACTTAATGACCTGTGCGCAAAAATCCATTTTTCTATTATATTTATAGGAATCAACATACATTCTTCCCTCAACATTTCCTGGGTCTTTCAGGTCAACAACACCCCAGACTCCTACACAATATAAAATGTTCCCTCTTCGATCGGCTCCTTCATTTCCCTAACAGCTGTTAGCTAGGACGGTGTGTAGATTAACAGGAATAAAAGGGAACGACATTTATATTTGCAAGGCCCTAAAAATCTTCTAAATTCAGGTGGAAACAAGAGGGCAAGGGGAAAGGTTGGAAGGAAAGGATAAGGGAGGGATCTTGGGAGGGACAGGGTAGGTTAAGTAATAAGATGGCAAGGGGATGGATAGAAGCAAGGCAGAGGAGTCAAGGAGACGAGGAAAAGTAAATTTATTATGTAAAAAAAGTAATCATGACCTTTGAAAAAATTAAAGCTTTAAATAGATTTAATCAAAAGAGAAAAATAGGCAAGCTACACCATATGTCAACCACATTAAACAATATTGCTCCAATGATTTGAAATAATTAGACGGTATAGGGTTGCAATATTGCTGGGGTGGGAAATGATGACTATGGAAATGTGGAAAGACTTGGACTTCAGAAGGAAGATGTTATCTAACTCTGAGAAACAGAGACTAACAAGCATAGTACAGTCCAACACAGATGCGAATGAATGTGTCCGTGTATATATGTGTGTGATTATACAAATCTGTGTATATTTGTGTCTAGATATGTATGTGTGTGAATATCTGTGGGTGTATATATGCATGTATACATGTGTGCAAGGGTACATACATGTATAATTTATATCACATATAATATAAACAAATTATATGTGAATATATTGCATGTGTATATACATGTATATCACATATAATATATAAACAATATTATATACATATTATAATATATATGAATATATATATATATCCATGATTAATTATAATCTTCATGGGGAAGAAGAAAAAAAGAAAGGAAAAAATGAGTGCCCAGCAGAAAACAAAAAAAAAACCTACAAGGAAGTAAAGAAAAGATGGACAACTCTGAATATAATGTATAGTATTTATTATATATGCTTTTACAGTGCATTATATACTCTTTCTTGAAATGGAAATTTATTTTTAATCCTCTCATGTTCATGGCAATGTTTTGTTTTGTTTTGTTTTTCTTTTCCTATTTTGGATTTGTTTAAAATAAACAAATAAGGGGGGAAAAGAAAGAGGGCAAATATTTTTCTTTTACCTCTAGGTCAGTTGGTTTTATTGTTTATTATTATTATTATATTTATGTCAATATAGTATTAATGATATATTAATATATATCATTAATAATATATTGATAATATATAATATTATAGTGTTGTTATATTTATTATTAAGAATAATATTATTATTACATTTTCTTCTCTTTTCAGCTTTTTGATTTTGTTCTACTCTTTCTTGCTCTTTTATGGAATGATGGTTTTTTGTTTGGTCTTTTCTATTTTTTAGATTTTTATTGTATTTATATAGATTTTATTCTACTACTTTCCTTCTAAATTATTTATTCTCCTAATTTTTAATCCAGACTTTGTTTGCTTTTTTAATCTTCTGCTTCATTTCTTCTGGGTGTTCATGGAGTTCTTATGAAAAATCAGTGTTTTTCTTTTGATTAAGTCACACCAACAAGCCTTTATCGAGCGCCTTCCGTGTGCCCCGCGCTGTGCCGAGTGCCAGGGACACACAAAAAGGCAAAGGCCGTCTCCCTCTCCAGGGCTCACGGTCTAATATGACGCAAACAGCAGGGCAGCAGAAGCCCTGGCCAGGCTGGCCTGGAGATGCGGGAAGGGACGGCTATTAGGGGAGAACGGGGAGGCTCTGGGACTTGAGGGGAGAGAAGCAGGAGGGGAGGAGGGAGGGGATTCCAGGCCCGAGACACTGTCACTGAGAAGACCCCAAGTCGCTGTTGGGAATCTCGTGTGGGCAACAGCAAGGACGCCGGCCCGGGCGCCAGCTGGGCGACCCTGGGCAGGGCACTTGGCTCTGTGGGCCTCAGTTTCCTCATCTGTAAAATGGGCAGAAGGAGAAACTAGCCAACCAGTCCAAGATCTTTACTCAGCCCAAATGGGGTTCGAGAAGGGGCAGAAGGAACCACAAACCCCCCGGCAGCTTGTCTGGGGTCATTCACCTGCCAGCTTTCCTTCAGCTTTGCCCCAGCGCCAAGGCCCGGCCTTAACCATCTCGAGGGGGGCTGAGCTGCGGGGAACACCAGAACAGGCTACACACGTGCGCAGCAGATGGGAGATCGGGGGGCTGCCCTCGGGGGGGGGCGGCTGGACAAGGAATAGGCTGAGGGCAGAGTCAGTGTCACATAGTACGCTCTCTCAAGGGGGCGGGAGAGGCAGGGGAGGGAGAGACGGAGGCAGAGAGACAGAGACAGAGAGAGAGAGAGAGAGAGACAGAGACAGAGACAGAGACAGAGACAGAGAGACAGAGAGACAGAGACAGAGACAGAGACAGAGACAGAGACAGAGGGACAGAGAGACAGAGAGAGACAGGGACAGAGACAGAGAGAAACAGAGACAGAGACAGAGACAGAGAGACAGAGACAGAGACAGAGACAGAGACAGAGAGACAGAGAGACAGAGAGAGACAGGGACAGAGACAGAGACAGAGAGAAACAGAGACAGAGACAGAGACAGAGAGACAGAGACAGAGACAGAGAGAAACAGAGACAGAGACAGAGACAGAGAGAAACAGAGACAGAGACAGAGACAGAGAGACAGAGAGAGACAGAGACAGAGACAGAGACAGACAGAGAGACAGAGAGAGACAGAGACAGAGACAGAGACAGAGAGAGAGAGAGACAGAGAGACAGAGAGAGACAGAGACAGAGACAGAGACAGAGACAGAGACAGAGAGAGAGAGAGAGAGAGAGAGAGAGAGAGACAGAGAGAATCTGGAACGCAAAACTGTAAAACAAATTGAGATGCTAAAACATCACGCGTGACAGAGAAACGCTGTGCGCGGGGGACCGTGAGCGGGCCCGCGGCTGCTTCCACTGGGAGGGACAAGGGCTGCTCCCGGAGCCCCGAGGAGACGCCGGCCTGAGGGAGGAGGCCCCCGCTGCAGAATCGCGCCCGGGGCGGCCCTGGCCCAGCCCTAACCTCAGGGCAGGAGGGGCCCAAACGCCCGGGCCTGGGCCCGCAGCCCCCGAGGCTGGTGAGGGAGGGGGAGCCCCGAGGCCCTGGAAGAGTGGGGCTGGGGGGGGAGAACAAGGAGGGGGCTCTGAGAACAGGGGCTGGGGGGGGGGCTCGGAACACAGACAGAGGGCAGTCTAGAACAGAGATGGGGGCTGAGAACGGGGGCTGGGGGGGCCTTAGAACAGAGCGGGGGGGAGAGAACAGGGGCCTGGGGGGGAGAACAGGGGCCGGGAGGGGAGAACAGGGGCCGGGGGGCTCGGAACGCGGAGCAGCAGCGCCAGGCCGGCCTGGAACGGGGCAGGCGGCCGTGGGGCCTGAGGGCGGGCAGCCCGGGGCAGCCTCAGGGCGCAGGGGCCGGAGCCCCGGGCTCCGGGCGGGCGCCCCCTAGAGGCCCCTCTGCGTGCCGGCCCTCCCCTCCCCTCCCCTCCCCCGCGGGCTCACCTGCCGTGGCCGCCCTCCTTCCTCCCCGGCCGCACCAGGAGCAATGGGGCAGCCTGGGCCGTGCGGCCCGGAGGCCCCTAGGGGGCAGAGCAGGGCCAGGCCCCACCCAGCCGGCCGGCAGCCCAACCAGGGCCCGGGGCCTCCGGGGCAGCTCCCTCATTGGCCCGGGCAAGGGGCCTGCCCCGGCCCGGCAGGAGCAAGCACTTATTAAGCGCTTACTGTGTGCCGGCCCGCTGAGCAGGTTCACAGTTGTGACCTCACTGGATCCTCACAATGACCCTGGGGGGGGGGGGGGGCAAAGCTGAGGGAGAGCGGCCCCTCACCCGCTCACAGCCGCCCCGGCGGGATTGGAACTCGGGCCCGGGGCCCTCCCCAGGGCTGGGTCTTGGAGCCTTACCTGGCGCAGGCCCCGCCAGGCAGGGAGTCCCTGTGCCTCGCTTTCCCCAAATGGGCCCGACTGAGGGACGGCCTTTGTTGTGAAAACACCAAAAACCTTTAGTTTCTACACACATGAAACCTAAAACAAGTCAGAGACTCAGAGGGCATCTCATGGAGGGGCCTGAGGGCAGGGGGGGTCGGGCCTAGAACAGGGGACCCCTGCCGCCCCCCCCCCCGTCCCTCCCTCAGTCGCTGCGCCCGCTGCTGCTCCCCGTGTCTCTGCCGCCCCCCGGAGCCTGGGCCCTCTCTGGGGAATGTTCCCCGGGCCGGTGACTTGCCCCCGGGCCGGCCCCCAGGCCCCAGTGGGAGACCCCCGTGGCGCTTCAGAGACCCTGGCACAGAGAGGGAAACCGAGGCAGCCAGGGTCCCGTGGCCGGGAAGGCCCCTCCTCGGCCCCGGAGGAGTCGCCCACCAGGCCTGCGCCTCTGGGGGAAGCCGGGAACATCAGCCCTTAGGGTCCCACAGCGAGAGCTGGGAGGAGCCCTTAAGGCCGTCATGAAGGACCCCCCAACTTCGCAGCACGAGAACCTGGGGAGCAGAGAGGGCGAGCGGGCTCCCCCAATCACACAGCACGAGGCAGCCGAGCCGTTTCCCACAAAGGAAGTCACCTAGTGGATCCCCTCCCCCACTTTGCAGATGGAGAAACTGAGGCCGGGGGAGGGCGAGGGCGGGTACCCATTTACTGCGCCCGATGCCCCCCGGCGCCAGGCTCCCCGCTCTCTCCTGCTCTCGGGGGCCTCCAGCCCAGCCGCATTCTGAGCCGGGACCTGCCACAGAGGCCCCCGGGGCCCTGGGGACGGGCGGGGGCTGTCAGCCGGTGCCCCCTCTGTAAGGAAGCCGCGGGGGCTGGATTGTGGGACCACCCTGTGACTCGGGGCTGGAGCAGCTGGGTCCCCTTCAGTGATGGGCCTGAGAAGCACAGGCTGCGCGGTGCACGCCCAGGCCCGCGGGGGGGAAGTCGGCCCACCCAGGCCTGCTGCGGGACCCCTGACTGAGCACCAGACCCGGGCGGCTCCGAAGCCTCGGCACTTACAGGAAAACTGGGCCCGCGCCGACCGTCAGTCCCTGTGCCCAGGAGCCTCTGGGGGAAGGAAGGGACCCTGCATTCAAGGAGCGGCTGGTCAGGGACCCTCTGCCCCCTGGGGCCCCTCATCTTCCCCCAATTAGGAAACGGAGCATCTCGTGTCCAACTGCTCCCTTTCAATTAGCCCTCCCTTGGGCTCTGGAGGTACTGGGCCCCCCAAGCCGAGGAAGGGGCTGGCGGGGAGAGACCCGAGACTCACAGGGCCCGAGCCAGGCGAGAGAACATCGCCCACCGAACAACAGGATCGCGCCCCGGCCGGGACGGACGCGGCTCCTTTGCTGAGGAGATTCGGGGCGTTCCGCCGGACCCGGGACCGAGAGGCCCGTTCTCAGCCGGAGAGGGCCCTGGAGCCCGGACCAGGAGCAGAGCGCCCGGTTCCCACCCTTTGTCGTTTGCTTGTGCTCCCCTTTCAATCTGGCTTTCCTGGGCAGCGCCATGAGTGTGGAGATGTTTGCGCTGCACACGTTCAGGCCGCCTCCCTCGTGGGGAGGGGGAAAGGACCCCAAAGTCTGGAACCCCCAGTTCGCGAAGGGGGACGCCCGGATGTGGAAAAACACAGCCCTATTTTACAAAAATGTCACACCTGTGCCTCCCGGGGCCTCTCCTCTTTCCCCACCCCCGCCCGGGTCCCAGTTCCGACCCACAGTCCTTTTCTTCCAGGACCGGGAGAGCCTTGGCGCTGACCCCGAGGGTCGGGAAAGCCGAGGTCGGGGCCAGATTTCCAGGAAAGTTTAGGAGTTTGCCAGTGCAGGATGGGGGGGGGGGGGTCAGAATTAGGATTAAACTTTGTGTCTTTTCTAAAAATCTTATTTATTTGTTTGTTTGTTAAAATTTTCCTGTTACATTTAGAATAAATTTTTTTACTTTGTTCAGTTTTTGTGTTTTTAGAGTTTCTCCCGGGCCAGGAAAACCCCCGGCTGCCCCTCGGGCGGCTCAGGCCCGTCCCTGTCCCCCTGGGTGGTCTCTGGGGCCCCGACCAGCGACTGCGAGCAGCACTCCCGAGGCAGGGGCACCGGCGGAGCCGCCCGAGACTTAGCGGCCGTTTCCCTCTGGCTTAGGTTGTCTCCTGTGACACTCATGGTGACAATAAGCCCAGGAACGAAGGCCAGCGGGATGTGCCTTATCTGGCTGAATGTTTCCAGAGAAATCTGCCGTGACTTGTTCACTGTTCCCTTGAAAGATGGGCAGGGGGGCAGCGGGAAACACAGCCAGGCCGCCGAGCCTCTGGGGAGAGCGGGCCTGGGGCTGCCGGTCTCCCTGGGCTGTGGCTCCCCGGGGCTGCCCGTCTCCCTAGGACTGCCAGGCTGACTCCCACTTTTGGCCGTCAGCGGGAGACTGGGCGATGGAGGAGGAGAAAGGCTCCCCCACGTGCGAGCAGCCCCGCAGGCCCCAGGGCCCCCAGAAGCGCCCCCCCGGCCACCTGTCCCAGGCCCCCTCAAATCGTCCCCTCCTCAGCTCCCCGAGAAGAGAGCGGCGCCTCCCAGAGCCCCCTGGGGATGCTGGCTGTGGCCCACCCTGGGGTGGGGTCCCGGAGCTCTCTGCCCTCGGCAGGAAGCCAACGGTGCCCCCTGGGGCCTCCTACCTTGCCCGGCCGGATGGAGCCGCGGAGAATGGGGATGCCCGCCTGGGTCCCCGCCTGCCGTGAGCCCGCAGCCCTCACCTGGCGGCTCCGAAGGGAAGGGAGCCAGTGGCACCTGGCCCGCGCCGGCTCCCAGCACGGATGAATATTCATGAGCCTCCCGGAGCCTCTGCCCCCCTCCCCTGCCGGGCTGGGTGACCCCGGTCCCAACTTCTCCCCCTCCCCCCAGACTCCCGGGACGTGCTCCGGCCAAGGGCACCTTGGCTGTGACAGCGGGGAGTGGCGGGGGGGATGGGGGGCACGTGGAGGGTTCCGTGTGTGAATGTGTGTGTGTGTGTGTGTGTGTGTGTGGTGTCTGTGGGTCTGTGGGTGTGACGGTCCCCGGACCCCCCAGACCCAGGATCCCCCCCTGCAGAGCTCCCAGAGGCCGACCCAAGGATGCTGCGACAAGCGCACCCAGAGACGGGAGCCGCTGCTGGGACGTCCTTCAGCGACCTCGTCCCTCTCACTGCCCGGTTTTAGGTAACAGGCAGCTCCGAGGAGCCGTGAGGCCCGAGGGAGGCTTCTGACCCCCCCCCCCCGCCCCCGGCCTCCCCGCCCCCTGCCAGGACTGTGGTGCAGCCCCCAGGTCTCTCCCGGCCACCAGCAGCCTCTAAGCTGCTGCCCAAGAGACTCTGAGAGACCCCAGCCTCACCCATCCCTGCCCAGAAACCCTCTGAGGAATATAGTAGGTGCTTAATAAATGCTGGTTGTTCGACTGGCTGGCCGATGGGGAAGGCAGAAGCAGAGGGGCCTGGAGGGGCCCGGGAGAGGGAGGGAGCGGCGGCCAGACGCAAGTCCCCTGACTGGGCATCGGGCCTTGTCCCAGCCCTGACTCCCCGTTATTGGCCCCCCAGCCCTGACACGCCCATTCTCGGCCCCCCAGCCCTGACTCCCCCCATTCTTGGCCCCCCAGCCCTGACTCCCCGTTCTCGGCCCCCAGCCCTGACTCCCCGTTCTCGGCCCCCCAGCCCTGACACCCCGTTCTCGGCCCCCCAGCCCTGACTCCCCGTTCTCGGCCCCCCAGCCCTGACACCCCCCGTTCTCGGCCCCCCAGCCCTGACTCCCCGTTCTCGGCCCCCCAGCCCTGACACCCCCGTTCTCGGCCCCCCAGCCCTGACACCCCGTTCTCGGCCCCCCAGCCCTGACTCCCCGTTCTCAGCCCCCCAGCCCTGACACGCCCCGTTCTCGGCCCCCCAGCCCTGACTCCCCGTTCTCAGCCCCCCAGCCCTGACACCCCCCGTTCTCGGCCCCCCAGCCCTGACTCCCCGTTCTCGGCCCCCCAGCCCTGACTCCCCGTTCTCGGCCCCCCAGCTCAGAATTCTCCCGTTCTGGGCTCGCCGTCTCCTTCGGGTGCCGAGTTCTCGGCTCTGTGTTCCAAGCTCCCCCTGAGTTCCAGAGCGGGGGGGAGGGGGTCCGGCCCGCAAGACCACTCTCTGTGACCCAGCTGAGGTCAGCGCGGGCGGCCTGGAGCGGGCTTGGGCCACAAGGGGCTCCCCTGCCTGGGCGTTCTGGCCCCCAACGGGGCTGCACTTACCCCAGTGGCCCCGGGGGAGCCTGGCCCAGCTCCATCCCGGAGCCTCGGCTCTAACCCTTGGCCCGCCCGCTTTGGCCTCCCTCTGCCCCCCCCCCCAGGCTTCCCAGGCCCCTCTGCCCCCGCCGGCGGCTCTCCCTGCATGGCCGGACACCTTGGGCACCTGTCGGGCTCCGGTGTCACTTACACACAATGTCCCCGGACAGACGGACGGCGGGGGAAGGGCAGCGGGCCGAATGGGGGGGCCCACGTTAAGTGGGGGTGACCTTCCCTGCCACCATGAGACATCAATCAGAGAGAGAGCTCACGGGGAGCACGGGGGGGTGGGGGCGCCCAGGGGGCTGGGGGTCCCCACTGTGCCTCTGGCTGTGACCCTCCCCCGGCCTCCATTGCCGGGACACAACAGAATTGGGGTCTCACATGGGCTGCAGGATCCTGGGCAAGCTAAGGCCGCACACACACAGTCACACACTCCCCCCATCACTGCAGTTATGGCCCCTCCTCTAATAGAAAGGACCAAACCCTCTCGGGCCCCCCCCCCCCCGCGCCCACTAGTGCCCCCTGGTGCTGACCGGTCCCAGGCCCCGCCTACGCCCCCCCCAGGCCCTCTGCCCCTCTGCCCTTGGCCTGTGCCCGAGGCTCCCAGGGGACGGGCCTCAGTTTCCCTTTCTGCACAAAAGGGCTGGGGGCCTCCGGGGGGGTGCTGCCCGCTGCCCAGGGGGCCCCAGGAGGGAGGCAGGGCCGGGCCCCTCCCAGTCCTGTGGCCGATTCTCAACCCCTCTGTCCCAGGTCTGGTTAATCATTACGGGGCCCAGGCATTTGGGCAGATTCAGGGAGGGCCCTGCCCCGACAGGGGGGCCGCGAGCCACCGCAGGGGGGCTGTGGGCAGGCACAGGAGCCCTGGGCCCACCCCTGCCCCCAATTATTTTCTCTCGCTCCCAACATCTCTGATGGGGGGATCTCCCTTTACTCCTCTCCTTGCCCAGGGAGGGGGAAGCCTTTTTAGCTGGGAAGATGGAGGACTCTCATCACCATTTGAGCACAGGGGAAACTGAGGCAGCAGTGGGCCCCTGGTGGGAGCCCGAGAGCAGAGCCTACAAGAAGTGCGGCTGCCCACAGGTCCCTCCCAGCCTCCTTCCAGGGCCAGAAGCAGGGGTCCGGCCTGTGGCCCTGCCCGAAGCGCCCCTGACCCCACCTCCCTTCCCTCCGGTACGTACCCTTCTCTCCCAAGCTCCTCTGGGCTCCCCGGGGGGGCCTCCGCGTGCCGTCCAGGGCCCTGGGCGCTCCCCGCGTCTGTCCGGCGCCGCTCCGGGGCCACCGCATGGACACTCGGGCCCAGGCCCCGCTCAGCGGCCCTCAGCGCCCGGGTGCTGGGCACAGGTGCGGGTCCAGGTCTCCTGCCCGCTCCCACCCTCCTCCCCGGCTCCCTCAGCCAATGACGAGCCCCAGCCCCCGGCCCCGGCGCCCCCCCCCATTCCTGGGAGCTGGACGGGCCGGGTGGGAAGCACAGAGAAGCCATTCACCTCTGGGCCCGGCCCGGAGGCCCCCGAACAACGGGCCCATTTGTCTCCCAGCTGCGGCGGCCCCAGCAACGGGGCCATTGTCCGTGCTGAACTCCGCCTGCTCCAGGCCCCCGGAATCTGGACTCAGCCAGGATGAGCCCCCAAAGCATCCCTTGTGAGGGGGGCGGTTCTCCGGGGCAGCTGGCCAGGCCGGGTCGGGGCAGAGGGAGGCCGGGGACCAGCCCTGCCCCTCACTCACGGCGCCCCCCTGGGGGGGTCCCAGCCCTCCCAGGCCCACCCAGGGGGAGGCCCTCAGCTGAGCCCGGGCCCCTCTGCCCTTCTGTGCCCTCAGAACAAGCTCCCCCACCAACTTCCGCCCAGCCCGCCTCATCTGGGGGTCCGGGGCCAGGATTTGGCCCTTGGTCACCCCAGGACTCGGGGGGGCTTCTGGGACCTTACCCCCCCCCGCCAGCCGGATCCCAGCCTGCCCGGTTCCCCCCTTTGTTTCCTTCCTTCCCCAGAGACGGGAAGACCCTGGGAGCAGCAAGCCCCCCTCCTCCAGACTCCACCCCCGAGCCCCAGCCACTCGTCTGTAGAATGGGGCCATTGTGTGGCCAGCGAGCCGCTGCCTGGGACCCAACTGCTGGGGCCGCGGGTCTCCGGGGAGGGAGGGCCGAGCCCGGCACTGAGGGCTCCAGATGTCCCTAGCTGCCCCTCAGACAGCGAGGGCCCGGCCGGAAAGCCGAGCCAGGGCAGCCACGGTCCGGGCCTGGGCACTTCAAAGAGCACCGGGGCCGCCGGGGGCCTGCCCGGGACCGTCAGAGGGCAGCCGCCCCCGTCATAGCTGAGCCACTCTGGAATGGGGAAAATTTGGGGTCAGCACTGCCCCAGAGGGGGGGCCCACGGGCGCCGGGGTGGGGGGGGCCACAGACTCAGCTGAGGAAGCCGGTCAGCATGACAGGCGCCATTCATCCTGCCTCCGGCCTGGGAGGGACTGGCCCAAGCCCTGGTGGTCAAGGGGGCCAGAGGCAGAGGGGGGAGGCTCAGCCCCCAGGGCCACGTCCGCCATCCCCCAGGCAGCCAATGGGTGCGGCGGCTGCAGCAGCCAAGGGACCAGAGGGCCCGGACTACAGGAAGGCCCCGGGGGTGGGATGGAAGGGGCCGTTGCTGTCACCCCCAATTCCTGTCTCCCAGGGCCCCCTCCCCATCTCCCTGCTGGGGGCTCCTTCCCAGCCTTTGTACACAGGAAGCACCTCATTCAGGCCTCTGCCCAAGCCCTTCTCACGCCAGCTCTGTCTCATGGCGACGCCCACGTGGACAGCAGGGAGGGTCTCCCTTGGGGCCGCCCAGTCTGATCCGGCTGTTTCACACGCACCCACTTTACAGATGGAGTAACTGAGGCAGAAAGCCTGACTCACCCAGGATCCCAGAGCCCAAGACAGGACGGGCACCGAGACCGACTCCAAGCTAATCTGTGCAGAGCCCCGCCAGGCCCTCGGCCCCCGTCAGTCTTGTATCAGACTCCTCCTGTGGGTCTCACAAAGGGGCCCTGAGAGAGGTCAATGAGCCCCCAAAGCTCCCCTCGGGGCAGCTCCCGGGGAACATCCTCCACAAAAAGGGGAGGTCCGGGACAGAGCCTCGGGATCCAGCCCCTACCACAGATCTAGCCCAGAAAAGTCGGGGATGGTCCTGCAGGACCTGCAGGAGAGAAGGGGGGTCACAGGCGTGGAGAGGTCAGAGGACAAAGGCCCATTGAACCCATTGGGCCACGAAGGGTCGTGGGTGACTTAGGGGGGAGCGTCAGAGCTGGGCTGCCCCAGTTACGGGGAAGGTCCTGTCCTGGCTTGGGCCTCCAGGCGGGCTTGTGAAGGAGAGTGAGACAAGCCCAGCCTGCGCTTCCCCAACCTCTGTGGCCTCAGTTTCCCCATCTGTAAAAGGGGACGCCATCTCCCGGGGGGCCTCCCTGGTCAAGGCGTCTCAGAAACCAGGGATTCGGCCCTTTGGCAGCCCTCTCCCTCCCAGGCTGCCTCCTCCTTCCCTTCCCGCTGCATGCGTCCCTTCTTATTCAGCGCCCCGAAGAGCAGGGTGTGGAGGCAAGCTCCCATCAGCCTCCTTGGTACCTCCTGGAAGCCGCTGAGTGGACACACCAACACGTGGCTCTGATGTCTGCTGACCGAGCCCCAGGATCGAGGCTGACGCCGCGCCTTCTACTGTTTTGAATGCTGCTCCTAAACTTTGGTGGGTCGGCGTTACCATTTTTTTTCAGTTGTGTCCAACTCTGTGACCCCATTTGGAGTTTTTGCAACAGGGTCTGAATTTCCTTCTCCAGCCCATTTTACAGATGAGGAAGCTGAGGCAGGGACTTGCCCAGGATCACACAGGAGCGTCTGAGGCTGGATTTGAGCGCAGATCTTGTCTCCGGGCCCAGCCCCCACCCACCGCACCCCCAGCTGCCCCTGTGTCACTGAAACCCCCTTGGAACGTGAGCCCCGAGGGCAGGACCTGCTTTTGACTCTGTGTCTGTACCAGGGCCTTGCTGAGGCTGCTCCCTGAGAGGGGGCAATCCCCACCCCCACTTCCCCTCCCAGGCTCCCCCTGGGCCATCACACCATCAGCATTTTCAACCAGATCCAGTGGCAGAAGGCAGCCGTCCTCACGTCATTCTCCCTTGGCGAGCTCGGCCCAGGCCCGCCGTCTCCCTCTGCCAAGCCTGGGAGCCGTACGTTCCCTGGGAGCTGGGCCTGCAGTACCTCGGCCCTTGACCTGGGAGCTGGGGCCTGCTGTCTCCCTCCCTGCCCCGGGGCCTGGGAGCTCCAACATGGCCTGGGAGCTGGGCCTGCTGTACCTGGCCGTTGGCCTGGGAGCTGGGCCTGCAGGAGCTCGGCCCCTGGCCTGGGAGCTGGGGCCTGCTGTCTCCCTCTTTGCCCTGGGCCTGGGAGCCCCAACGTTCCCGGGGAGCTAGGCCTGCAGTACCTCAGCCCCCGCCTGCCGTCTCCCTCCCTGCCCCATGCCTCGAAGCTCCCGCACTGGGGGCCCCCAGTCTCGGCCGCTCCTGCCGGCCTTCAGTCCCAGTGGCCTTAGACAAGTGCTTGACGACTGGTCAGCACTCCGCCAGCAGAAAACGCTCGGACCCACGTGGCGGAGACGGCAAGGAGGAAGTGGGGGGCGGCCCCCGCTGTGGCCCAGGCCCTCTGGCTGAGGCTTCCACAAGCCGTCTCCCCTGGAGGGGAGCAGGGCCGGTCAGGCCTTCCCGTCCGCAGCCCCCAGCCCTCAGTGTGGAGGAAGTGCTAAGAAGATGCCTTGTTCAGCGCTGTTTGTAGTGGCCCGAAGCTGGAAACTGAGAGGATGCCCATCAGTGGGGAATGGCTGAATAAACTGTGGTGTATGAATGTTATGGAATATAATTGTTCTGTAAGAAACAACCAGCAGGATGAATACAGAGAGGCTTGGAGAGACTGACAGGAACTAATGCTGAGTGAAATGAGCAGGACCAGGAGATCATTATATATTTCAACAACGACACTGTATGAGGATGGATTCTGATGGACGGGGATTTCTTCGACAGAGAAGATCTAGCTCAGTTTCAATTGATCAAGGATGGCCAGAAGCAGCTACACCCAGAGAAAGAACACTGGGAAATGAATGTGAACTGTTTGCATTTTTGTTTTTCTTCCCAGGTTATTTTTACCTTCTGAATCCAATTCTTCCTGTGCAACAAGAGAACTGTTCGGTTCTGCTCACATAGATTGTATCTAGAATATACTGCAACATATTTAACATGTACAGGACTGCTGGCCATCTGGGGGAGGGGGTGGAGGGAGGGAGGGGAAAAGTTGGAACAGAAGTGAGTGCAAGGGATAATGTTGTAAAAATTACCCAGGCAGATGTTCTGTCAAAGTTATTTAAAAAAAAAAAAAAAAAAAGATGCCTTGTTGTTCCCCAGCCCTGGGACCTGCCCTCATGTCCCCCGTCCCCCAGCCCCTGGTCTCTTGGGTCCCTGCCTGGGTTTTTCCCAGTAGGCCCCAGGAATGGCCGCTGGGGACCCTCCCACCCATCCCAGCCCTGCCAGCCCCTTCTTTGCCCTCTCCTCGACCTTGGCTCCCTGCACGCCTCAGTTCCTTTTCCAGGTCATTACCCTGGACGACTTCACCCACTTCCCCTTCCCAAACTTCCCCTGGAGCTCACGAGACCCGTGCTCCTGCCCCCCTCCCCCAGTCTCAGCGCTGGATCCTGCCCCTGGGAGCCTCCCAGGGCAGACATCAGTGCTGAGGGGCTCACCCCCCCCCCCCCCACGCAGATGGGGAAAGACATATCCAGCCCCTGATCTCCCGACTTCCGGTTCCAAATCACCAATCGGCTCCTGTCTAAGCAGGGCCCCAAACAGGGCTTGTTTGCTTCAGTCATTTCCGAGGCCCCCTGGCAGATCCTGGAGCGCTGGACCGGTTCTCTCCAGCCCATTTTACAGATAAGGACACTAAGGCAGACTGCAAAGGGACCCGCCCAGGCTCACCTAACTAGGAAGTGTCTTTCTTGAGTCTGGACTTGAACTCGGGACTCTCGGCCAGCGCTCTGCACCGTGGCGGCCCCGATCTTTGCCACCCCCAAAGCCTCCAAGGTCCAGAATCACCCCTTTCTGTCCAGAGAGCCGTCATCCTTTCATCTCCCAGTTCGCTCCCCTGACAGTGACCTCCAGCTGACTCCACGCTCCCCCTACCCCCAATATCTCCTCTGTGGACGCCAGACCCTGTGGTTCCCACCTCCACATCGGGCCCCTCCTCTCTTCTCGAGCAGCCACCATCTTGGTTCAGGCACCTGGACCCCCACAGCAGCCTCCAAATTGACCTCCCCGCCCCAGGACCTCCCCAGGTGTGTCCACCCTCCATCTACAGGCTCTGGGGCCCTTTCAAACTTCTCTCCTTGGCACTCGTTGCCCTTCGCAGCTATTCAATGACAACCCCCCATCCCCTCCCCCCCCGGCCTTTCCCGAGGTTGCCCGGGCACCCTCTGCCCCGACCACTGTGCCATTTATTCAGCAGAGTCTGGGGCACAGCTGGCAGAGGGCTGGGCTGCACGCCGGCCCCCACAGGCTCCTTCCAGGCCCGGGGGAAACCTGATACAGGGATTACTGAGCGGGGAACAAAAGGAGTCACCCAAGAAGGCCAGAGCCAAGGTCAACTGATACTGATGCCCTCCCAGGAAGGTTTCCCAGGAGGTGCCAACTGAGCTTGGGGAGGAGGGGGATCCGACCCCCAGCCCTGTCTCCCAGGCAGCGGGGCCTGAGCCCGGGGGGATCCGACCCCCAGCCCTGCAGGCCCAGCAGCCTGGGAGGGATCCACCTCCAGGCCCAGTCTCCCCAGGCTGCCCCCGGATCAGGCCTTTCTCCCTTCCGTCCTCACTGGGCCTGGTCCCAGGCACCACCTGAGGTCTCGGGCCCACCCCCAGAGCCTCAGTTTCCCTGTACGGAAGGCCCTGGGCACTACCACGTGACCCCGAGGAGTGGCCCGTGGGTTCCAGCACAGAAAGGCGAGGGCTGACCCCATCCAGCCGCCTCGTGGGCCCCTGCAGGCCCTCCCCCTCCTCCCCAAGCTCAGCAAGCAGCTTCTGGGAAACCTTCCCTCCCCCTGCCCCCATCACATTTCTCACACACGCATCACTCCCAGATGCCACCAGGGGGCAGCCCAGAGCAGAGTCCAAAGCCCAGAGCCAGGAAGCCAAGCTCCAATTGTGCCTCAGGACCTGAGAGCCCCACCCAAGCTACTTCACCTGTGTGTGCCTCAGTTTCCTTATCTGTTAAATGGGATAATGACAGCACCTCCCTCCAGGGGCAGCTGTGAGACTCAAATGAGGCAATGTTTGTGTCTGGCGCACAGTAGGAGCTTTATCTGTTGGTTGGTTGGTTATCACGGCTGTAAGCTCAGTGAGCACAAGGATCTGGGGCAGCATCGCGGGGGCCAGCCCCATGTCCAGCCCGCAGCACAGCCGGGTATAACAGCCCCCACCAGGGACAGAGCCGGGCCTGACACCCCCCACCAGGGGCAGCGCCGGGCGCTTCCAGGACAGAACCCGCCACGTCAGTCCACATGTTTATTTGGAAAAACTTCCTCAGATATACAGTAAGCGCCAGCGAGTCCCAGCCAAATCCAGAGCAGAGGGCAGGGAGCCCAGACACGGAGGGTTCCACCCGCCCTCGGGGCCTTCTGTCGGTCGTCGTGCTGACACCATCTGGATCCTCCCCACCGAACCCCACTCTGGGGACAGCGCTGGGGCGAAGGCCGGGGAGCCCCCCCAGCCCCACAGGGCCTGGCCCCGGGGAGGATCCGAGCCAGGGAGTCCCGGGGACCGGGCAAGTGGGGAGTCTGGCAGACAAGGGGGAATTTCCATCCAAGTGTCCGTCCGGGCCCGGGCCAGCAGCAGCGCAGCTGCGGAGCAGGGGCCCAGTAGGCCGGGCTCAGGCCCGACGCGCCTTCTTCTGCTGCTTCTTCTCGGCCTTCAGGGCCTCGTCGTGCGCCTTCCTCTTCTGGGCCAGTTTGTTGGCCTGCGAGAGGGAGAAAGTGCTTTAAACGAGGCCGGGCAGGGTCCGCCTCTATTCTCCCTCCCCCCCAAAGGTTCTGGGCCGAGCGAGAGGGTCGGGAAAGACCGACTGAAGTATGTCCAGCCCCTTCTTGTCCCGGGGGCACAAACTGCTGCACAGAGAGTCATCCAGACCCAGGCTCTGTCTAGAACGGGGGTGTCAGGGCTGGGGGGGGGGGGGGGTTGAGAATGGGGGTGTCTAAAGCTGCCCCAGCTGAGGTGGCTGCAGGAGGGGGAGGAGGGGCACGGCAGCGGGGGTAGGGGGGGTGGGGGGAGAGGGAGGGCAGGGCCTGGCTCACCTCGCGCACTTTCCGCCTCTTGCCAAACATGATCTTGTCGTACAGATACTTCTCCCTCTTCCTCATGGTCATGATGGCCAGCCTCTTCGCCTCGTTCTCCTCCTCCTGGGGCAGCTGACGCCTCTTGTCCAGGGTCCCCATGGTCACCTGTGGTTTCTGGGGAGACCAGCACACGTCATGACCTCAACCCCTAGAGGACTGTGGGGGGCAGGCCCCATGGGGAAAGGGGGAAGGGAATGGGTCCTCCCCTCCCCCCCAGTCCTCCACCTGGGCTGAGCAGGCCTTTGGCCTCGCCAGGGCCCAGGGAGGGAGGTGCAATTATGACCCATTTTACAGGTAAGGAAACTGAGGCAGGAGGGCCTTGCCAGGGTCCCACAGCTGGTCCTCAGGGCCAAGATGCCCAATCCTGCGAGAGAAGCAGCCTGGGCACCCAGGGAGTGGCATCCGTGCCCCGCCCCTCCCCCAGATGACCCCGGACATTCTTGTGGCCGTTTTCAGGCCCAGGCCCGAGGCCTCTGCCCCAAGTTATAAGGGAACAAATGGCAGAGGTGGCTCTAAAGCCCAACCCCTGACCCCAGGCCTGAAGCCCGACCCCAGGTCTGGCCCCTTTCAGTTCCAAGAGGCTGAGAAGACAGGGATGGCCGCCTGCCCCCTCCCTCTCTAGGGGCCCCAAATGCTGCCCCTGCATCACTGGGACGGGCCAGGAGAAGAGGGGCTCAGGCTGCCCACTTGTGGTCAAGAACAGGGTCGTCCCAAGGCCCCCGTCCTCGAGATGCTTCAGTCCCATTGTGTCCCTGGCCCCGGGGAAGTGGGGCGGCCCCCCTACCTTTGTCTGTGTCCTCTGCGCTTCCATCACCTTCAGTTTAGCCTCTTCTTCTTTCTCTGAACCTTCCTCTTCCTCCTCTTCCTCTTGGTCATCACCTCCTTCACCATCCTCCTCCTCCTCCTCACCTTCCTCCTCTTCCTCCTCCTCCTCCTCCTCCTCTTCCGACTCTGACTCAGCCTCCTTTCCTACAGGAAACACCCGGGGACATGTGGCAGCAGGCTGAGGCCCCCCATCCTCCCTCCCTTGTCAGAAGCCCCCCGGCCCCCTCCCCGCCTGCGTGGGCTGGGGGGGGTTACCTGGGGTCTCGCCCCGCTGCAGGGCCAGCAGCTTCAGCTTCTCGGGCGGCACGTAGTCTCCTTCCTTCTCGATCACGAAGGGTGAGAGGTGGGGGGGCAGCAGCACCCCGGGGAAGTAGTCCTCCACGGGGAGCCGGAGCCGGGCGTTGACCGAGTCAAACACCCACTGGGGCTGGACGTAGCACCTGGAGGGGTGGGGGAGACGGGCTTGAGGCTGGAGCGGGGGGAGGGGAGGGGACGGAGGGGATGGGAGGGGTCGAGGGGCGGCACTCACCGGCCGATGACGGGGGCGGGCGGCAAGGGCCGGTCCACGATCTGATGGGTGATGGAAGGCTCCTTCTCCTCGAATGTGGCTCCGATGCACAAAGACTTGTCCCACGACACTTCGCCCCCGAAACTCCTGCACGGAGAAGGGGGGGGGGGGGGAGTGGGTGAGGCGGGTGGCCAGCGGGAAGGGCAGGAGGGCCAGGGGATGGGAGGGGGCGCGGAGAACAGCCCAGGGCAGGGCCATGACGAGGCAGCTCCCAGCGCAATGCCGCCAGGCCGAGGTGGCGCTCGGACATCGCTGCCACCGCTCGGACATCACCGCCCCCCCCTTGCTTAACCTGGGCGGGGGCTGGTCCCTGTCTGTGCCCTGTGCCCAGCCCCCACCGCACAGGGACTTCAGAGAAGAGCTTCACCTTCTGGTGCCCCCCCCCCCGACGTATTACCTCACACATAGCGACACGTGCACACGAACCACTCACCCGCGCCTGCGCGCTCACACACGTCTCCCACTCACACCCCCATGCACAGTCACGCCCGGGGCTGACCTGATGATGAAGGCCAGGGCCTCCCGGGGGACCTCCCTGTTCAGGAAGAACTTCAGCCCCTCGAAGAGCTTCTTGTGCTTCTCCTGGGCCTCCCGCTCCTTCCTCAGCCCCTCCTCTTGCTCAGCGTTCTCCTATGGGTACAGCAAGGAGGGGCCCCTGAGGTCCGGCTGTTCCCAGGGTCTCCCGGGCACGCTCTCGCTGCCTCTGGATCCCCAGCCTTGGGGGATGTGGGAGGGACGAGCAGCAATGGCCCCCTCCCCTATCCGGTCCACTGGCTTTTGGTGGGAAGATTCAGGGTCAAAGTGTCACGTAATAGTGGTGACCCCAAGCCGTCACTGAGCCTCAGTCTCCTCACCTGTATTACGGAGACTCCCCTCCCGTCCTCCTTGGGGGCGCGACCCCACGTATCCCAGAGGCCCCTCTCACCCCATCAACAGGGAACTCGTCCATCTGCTCCTCCTCCTCTGTGACGGGCACCACCACGCGGGCCAGGCTTGCGCTCAAGGCCGACAGTTTCTGGAGAAAAGGGACCAAAGGAGAGCCTGGAGGGGAGGCCAGGCCAGCGAGCGGGCCGCTCTCCCCTCGTCCCAGCAGGCTCCACGTCCCCGAGCTCGGGGAGTCCTGAGCGGCCGCTGGCCCCCAGGCCTTACCTCCAGGGAGCTCTCGGAGTCCATGGCGTAGGCCTCCTCGTCCTGATTTTTGGAGTCTTGGTCTTTGGGCCTCTCGAGCTAGAAGAGGCCAAGAATGAGAACGAGGATGCCCGTGCTCTGTGCACCAGGGCAGGCGGGCCCTCTGACACCGGGCACCACGGGCCCCTGGCCCAGCAAGAGAACCATAAGGACAGGGGCCCGTGACCCAGACACAGACGCCCCTGGGGCTCCCACAAGGGGGCACGTTACCTTGGGAGGATACTGAAGGTTGAGCGTCTGGTAGAGGCGGAAGTTGACGAAGCCCAGGAGGGTGGTGTAGAACTCGGTGAAGGTGGCCATGACTCGGTAGTCCACGTCGGTTGGATGCTGGGGGAGCCAAAGTGGAGGAATATGAGGGGGGGTCACAGGGCAGGCAGAGCCAGGAACCCCAGGCCCACAGTACTGGGCCAGGAAGCACTGCCTCTAGGCACGAGGGGGCATATGGAACTTTGCCTCCATAGAGCTGTGGCCCAGGAGAAGGGTGAGACGGGGGGCTAGCTCTGTGTGCCCCTCCCCCAACACACTCGTGGCTGCCTCCTCTGAGCCTTTGTTCCATCCCTAAGTGGGGGTTGGGACCTGTCCTTGAAGGTCGGGAACAAATTGTTCCCAGAGAAAACAAGAACCCTGGGCCAGGAGAGAAACAGAGGCAGAGGTGAGGACAAGCAGAAATGAGAGTGCCCGGGTCCAACAGGCACATGAGCAGGCCTATGGTGGAAGCCCAGGCTTGGGTCTAGGGAGGGAAGAACATGGGCCTCCTGATGCCCTCTCTGAAGAGCTGGGGGACTATGGGCACCGGCTGGGCTGGGTCAAGCCTGGTGCTGGGAGGCAGGATTCAGATCGGAGGGAGATTCCCGTGGAAGTTAATGCTGGAAGGGCCCCCCCGGGCTGCTCCCTCATTCTAATGAGGAGAAAGCAGGGCCCAGAAGGCCTTGTCCCAGGTCACAACTCAAACACGAGAAGATTGGGGGGGGGGGGGGTGTCTGGCCCTTCTCGGCCGCCCCCGAACCTTACAGGCAGGAGGGCTGGGCCGGGGCCCCTTCCTCCCCACCGCCGCCCCTACCCCCATCTGCTCTGCACCTGCTTCCTGTGGGGGAGGGACTGGCCTGCTCAGAGTGGAAGCTTCCTGCGGGCAGGGCCTGTGCCCATCTCTCCCCCATTGAGCCCTGGGCCTGGCACACAGCAGGCACTTAACCAGCTCATGCCCCACGGGAAGGAGCAGATGTAGATTTGGCTCCTGGGAAGGAGATGAAGCCCCTGGAATTCCCCGACAGGGGCCGGGCTGGCGACCTCACGGGGATGTTCCCAGGCAGCCGGTGGATACAGAGCCGGCCAGGAGGTCTCCGGTGACTCGGGCCACGGCAGCCCCTGCCACCAGGAATCTGTCTCCCTGCAGACCACAAAGCAAAGGGGCACAGGGGCGCAGGGGGAGGCTTTGTGGCCAACAAGGCGAGTTAGCGCAAGAGATGGAGGGAAGACGAAGGGGGACCCCAGAAAGGGAACAGCACAGTCCCCCAAAAAGGGGATGTCTGGGAGAGCAGGGCCCCCCCAAAGAGGGAATGGCTCAGCAGCCCCCACCATGGCTGACTCAGCTCAGTTTTTATAAATGGATCCTGGCTAAGATCCTAAGCCTAGAGGGTGCTGGGAGGTTCACCCCAAGGGCAGAGACCGGGTTCCCCCCCACCCCCACTCCAAGGGTGGGAGTCGAGAAGACATGGAGGAGTCGCTGACAGATCTCCTCAAGGGACCTGCCTGAGATCAGAAAGAGGCTTTGGACTTGGGGCCTTGGCCTGACATCCCGAGCTGGGCAAAAGGGGACACTCACATTGTGGGAGAAGGCGTAGGGGGTGATCCACACGATAGGCTGGCCCAGCACCTCGGCCTGGTAGTAAATCCCTTTGATCGACAGGAAGACCTGGGTGGGGGAAAGGGCAGGTAAGGAGGGGAGCACGGGGAGGGGGGATGGTGGAGGGGAGGGGGCGGCAGGGAGGGGTGCCCAGAGCCGGGGACCCCGGGAGCACCTTGCGCAGAGCCCGGGAGGCAATGACGTAGTTGAGGAACTCCACGGTGAGCCTCCGGCACAGCTGGATGGTCTGAACGTGGCACTTGCCCGTCCGGGGGAAGGTGGAGAACAGGAAGCACATGGAGAGGGCATCATCCAGGTCTCGCAGGGCATCGATGAAAGAGGGGTACCTGGAGCGACAGGGTGGGAATGAAGAGAGCTGAGGAGCCCTGGAGCCACCCCCCCCACAGGGTGCGGCCTCCAGGGCTGCAGGGACCCCCAGGGGCTTAGGCCCTTGGCCCTAATGCTGCTCCTGACCAAGGCCACCCTGGATGCTCTGGCCAAGTGGTTCCTGGGGGAGGGGTCACTAGCTGGCGCCACAGTGTACAGAGCAATAGGCTGAGACTCTTTGCCAGCTGGTGTTCCCGGCAAGTCCCTTACCCACGTGCCTCTGTCAAAGGAGGGGGAGGGGAAAGCGTCAACCCGGCCAATCTCGGTCAAGAAAACCCTGCAGGGGGTCACCGAGAGCAGAGCCAGCGCCAGGCAGGCCTCTGGGCTTTTGGTTAAAGGGCACAGGGGAGGCGGGCACTCCCCCAGTCACCTCAGACTCTTCAGGGACGCCCAACTGGACAAAGTTTTGACAAGGAGCCTGGGGTCCGAGTCATGAGAAGCCCCACAGGGCAGGGGTGGCGGGGGGCAGAGGAGCAGCAGATGCCAGCCTGGCGGGGGAAGGCCTCAGGCGGCTGAGTCCCAGAGGCTGAGTCTCAGAGGCGGCACCGGGCCATCCCAAGAGCGCCCCCCTGACCCCGGCCCAGGGGCCCCGGGGCTCACCTCTCCTTGATGATGTGGTCGAGCTTGTAGATGGGCTTGTTGTCCTTCAGCCGCTCCACCGTGTTCCACTCGCTCTTTCCATAGGCCTTCCGGAGCTTCCTGACAAACACCTGCCCAGAGGGAGGCCCAGGGCCGCCTTTTAAAGCCTCCCTTCTTCACCCTGAGCACCAAACTGCCCATTTCCGGAGACTCCGTGGGGAGTCCCGCAACTTTCCCGCCTCCTTTTTCTGCTGCTCTAGACTTTGAAGGCGACAACGACTTTTCTCTGCCTCTGCCTTCCTGTCCCTCCCTCTTCCCCTCCCCACCCCACCGTCCCCAATTAACAGGAAAACACCAAGTCTGTCACAGAGCCAGGTAATGGAACACAACGAGCGCCCGGGGGCAGGGCCACAGGACCCACCGCCCAGATCTGCCGCCCCCACTGAGTTCCCACTACACCCGGTCACTGACCCAGCCCAGATCCCCCACATCGTTCTCCCCCCACGTGAGGACCCCAGGACCCCCTGAGCCACAGCCCGTTTAGCCCCTCCCCAGCGGACGGCCAACCCTCAGGCCCCGACCCTTGGCTCCCAGAAGGCATCTCAGGCCGTCCTCATGGGCCACGTGCAGGCAGAGCTCTGGGAAGGGCCCCAGGGAAGGGCCTCGAGAAGCCTCCCGCACTCCGCGGGTTCTGTGGAGGCTGAGACTCGGGGCTGCCGGGAGCCCCTCTGGTCTAAGGCCGGTCGGGCCGTGGCCGGTGCCTCCCAATTTCTGCGGGGATTCCCAGCCCATGGCCTGCAGCTGGCAGGAGGCCGGCACAGGGTCACAGCTGCACCAGGACAGCAGAGACCTGGTCTTAAGGCTCCTGTTTTACAAAGGGGCAGGACCGAGGCCCAGAGGGCTCCCATGGCTGCCCCGGAGCGCCAGCTTCTCTCCCTGGGCCCGGGGGGGCCGGCTCGGGGAGGCTTCTCTCCCCACCAGACTAGAAGCTTCTCGAGGCCCCTCTCCCAAGGCTCTGTGCCCACATCAGGAAAAGCCTGCGCCCGATTGCCCATGAGAGCCAAGGGCAGGGGAGGCTGGAGCTGGGCAGCCTGCCTCGGGCTCCCTCCCCCTCAGCCTGGGAGGGTAAATGCCCTCCAGGAGACAAGTCAGACGCAAGAGAGAGAATCCCAGGGAAGAACTTTGTGTGTCTCTCCCTGGCAGAGAGCTCCCCTCCTAAGCGGCTCAGGGCTTCCTGGCACCAAATGTAGCCATGACACAAGCGACCAAGTCTCGTGGAGCTGTCTGCTGTGGTCCTGAGCAAGGGGGCAGGGGGGAGGAGGGGAAGGGCTGGAGAACAGGGCGTGTCAGGCTGGGAGGGGCCTGAGACAGGGGGTATCAGGGCTGCTGGGGAGGGGGGGTCACAACAGGGATGTCACAGCAACAGACCCCAGACTAAGGAGGCCTGATCTGGTCAAACCCCTTCCTTCCGGAAGCTAGGGGGGGAGCACGGGCCAGGGCTCATGGGATATGGAAGCAGAGGCTGGACCTATGTCGTTCCCTCCCCCCAGAAAAGTCTTTCTACTGCTAACTCCCATCTTACTTCTGTAGAAGCACCTACAGTCCCTGTGAGGAGGGGCCAGAGTCCCCAAGGAGGAAACTGAGTTTCTATGGATCTGAGCAATCTGCCCAGGAGCAGAGGCAGGATCTGAGGCAGGATTCGTGCCCAGCTTCTCCCACTGAGAGTCCCTGGCCAACGCCTTCCAGCCTCCTCTGCCTCCCTGCCCGAGCCCGCACCCCATCTGCCCGACACTGAGGGCCTGGGGAGGACCACACAGCCCCGCCTCCCACCGGGACCCAAGAAGCTCCTGCCAGGGCCTGGGCTAAACCCCGGGGGCACTAAGAGAAGGAAGAGCTGGACTCTGCCTGTGAGGAGCTTCCAGTCAGAAGGGGAGCCGGCCCCCCCACCCCCACCCCCACCCCCGCCAACCACAACAAAGACGGCCCAGCCCACGGCCGGGCGAAGCGAAGCCTGACCTTGTAGTCCCGGAACTTGTTGACGATGGGCTCGTGGAGGAGAAATTTGATGTCCTTGAGCAGGTAGAAGGTCCTGGCGGCCGTGGAGCCCTTGTTCACCTTCTTCTTATGTTTGGGCTCATGGGGGTAAATGCCCTTCAGGATACACAGGCGTCTGAAACAGACAAAGGCAGCCAGAGATGGGCACTCGCTCTCTGCAGGCTGAGAAAGGGGCGCCCCAGGCCTTCCCGGGCCCCGTCAGTGACTGCGGGCCCTGCTCAGCCCCCCAGCTCCCGGCCCAGCATCCCAGGCAGAGGGTGGGCAGCTGCCAGCTCTCCCGTGCGTTAGCCGGAGCCCAGGCGGCGTGGTGGCCGGCAAAGGCAGGAAGGCCCCCAGAACGCCCCCACAGCCAGCACACAGGGCCCCAGATGCGCCGCACGTGAGCGAGGCCAAAGGAACCCGGGCCCTCCTCCGTCCTGGCCTCACGTGGCAGACAAAAGCCCCGTCCCCACCCCTAAGGGGTGCGGGGAAGACCAAACGGCTGTATTTGCTGGCAATTTGCAGTGTCGGCTAAAAGGGTCCTGTCACCCTGATGCACCCAGAAACGGGAGCTGCCATTCACAGCAGCTCACTGAGATTGTGGATAAAACAGAGCTCAGCACGCCCAGAAAGGCGAGTCCGATTGACAGAAGGTCAGAGTTGGAAGGGGAGCAGGGTCACGGGGGCAAAGAGCAAGAGACTTAAAGCCAGGGAACCCGAATTCAAATCCAGGCTCACATAAGAATAGCAGAAGTTCTGCAAATTTCTTTACCCTTCGTTGCTCATTTCATCCTCCCTGGGAAGTCCCCATTCTACAGAGGAAGAAACTGAGGCCGTTCACGGGGCTGCCACTGCTACCCCTCAATTTCCCCAGCGGAAGAAGGAGCTTTGCGCCCTCTCATCACGCAGACAAGAAGCCGAGGTCCGGGCCGTGACCCGCTCAATGCTCTCTGGGCGCTGAGGAAGGAGGGGAGCGGAAGGGGCGCTGGGAGGGGGGCCCCTTTCTCACCTGAAGTCGGCGAGGCTCAGCTGGAGCTTCTTCCTGGCTTTGTTTCTGGTGATGTAGTTGGTGGCGGATCCGCGCTCGTACTTCCCGCGGGAGGAAAACAGGTTTCTCTGTTAGCAGCAACTTCCCCCCAAGGGCCGCAGAGATCCCGCGCGCGCCCGGGGGGGCCGGCGGCCGGCCAGGGCTCGGGCCTAGCCCGACAGGCCGCGGGGCTCCGGGGGCCTCCAGCGCTCTCCCAAAGACAGCCCGGAGGGGAGGGGAGGGGAGGAGAGGGGAGGGTCCCGCCCCCAGCTCTGCCCGTGACGGGCCGTCGCCACCTGCGGCCGGCGCTCCCCCAAGTCCCACGCGCCTAAGGGCAGGATCCTCCAGCCCTCCTCGGAGAAGCTCCTCTGCCCCCCTGTGCTTCTGGCGCCCAGCAGCGGGAGGAGGGCTCCGCCGCCCCATCACTGGGAGCTCCGCCGCCCAGCAGGAGGCGCTAGGGGTCCCGCCGCCCGAGCACAAGCTGAGGGCCTGCGCTACCTTGGAGAGCGCCGGAACCTCCCAGCCCCGCAGGCCGCCTCGCGGGCCGCCGCCCGGGACGCAGCTCGGGGCCGTCAGTCTAGAGCGGGCGGAGAGCGCCAAGGAGGGAGAAACGCGGGACGCCACGCCCCCGCTGGCCCCGCACCTGCAGCGAGGCTGGCACCTCAAGCCGGGTCTTTGAACCTCAAGTCCGGATGGCCCAGCCGGATGGAGGGGTCCCCAGCCCCGCCCCCGGGACGCAGCCCGTCCTCCGGACCAGAGGGCCTTCCCCCGGCACAGCTCTCCATCCCTGCTTCAGGGATCCTCGCCGCCCCCGGCCCCGCATCCCCTCCCCTCAGAAGCCCCTCCCCTCCGCCCGCCCCTCCCCCCATCGCCCGTTCCCCCTGACACCTCCCCGGCTCCTCCGTACCTTCTTCTTCTCCAAGCCCCCCATAGCTGCCTCTCCTCACGGCCGGGATCGCGGCCACCACCGCAACAACAGCCGCGGCAGGCACTTCCTGTCCACGCGGCCTCCGCAGGACCACGCGCTTCCGGGCGCTAAAGGGCCCCGGCCCGCCTCCTGTCGTCCTACTGTGTGCCTGCTCGAAGCTACAAGGGCTCCGCGGGGGGCTCAGCCAGCAGGTCCTTTCCCCTACACGGGGAGGCGCCGTAACCGGGGGTGCCGGATAACGAGGGCTCCAGGCCGGCGATTCCGAACCGGGAAATGAGAAACGACTTTTCAGGCAGCGGTCAGGACAGCCTTCTGGGGGCGTAACCCACCCTGAAGGCCGGAGGATGGCGCGAGGCACGCTGGGATGCAAGGGGGCGGAAATAGCGGAGGCAGTGAACGGTGGTAGATGGTGGAAGACTACAAGAGGCCGGAAATGACGTAGGTAAGTCCCGGGCTTGTTGGGATGGAAGGGGGCGGAAACGGTGTGGCGTATGTTGGGATGCAAGGGGGCGGAAATAGCGGCGGCGGGAAGCTGTGTAGGGGCGGAACAGCCGCGGCGGCTGGGCCGCGGGGGATTGTGGGATACAGCGGGGCGCCCGCCTTAAACTTAACTCCTGGGCTCCTTGGGAGGACGACGTCATCCCGGGCCCGGGGGCGTGGTCGCCGAGCCGGTAATCTCTGAGCTGCCTGAGAGCCCTTCGCGGGGACCTGGTTTACCCTCCCCGGGAAATGGGTTTAACCCACCTTTGTCGCCGTTTGCGGTTGGCTTGGGGGAGGGGCGAGGCGGGATTGGGTTCTAGTTCTGCGCGGGACACTTGGCGTCTCCGAAACCACCCTGAGGTGGGCGTATCGTGCGTTGCCCCATCCCCCACACCCCTCCCAGCAGGAGCCTCCCATGCATAAAATCAGCAAAACGCAGAGAAAAGCGTGTAATGACCCGGGCAGCTTGATGAGGCACCTCCCGTGTACCAGGCTTCGTGCAAACACTACGTCTAATGAAGCTCACAGCCTGTCTGCGAGGGAGGGTGGCTGTGACCCCCCTCCAGGGGTGAGGAAACGGAGGCAGAAGACTAAATAAACGGAATATTTAAAAATCAAGGGAGGGAAGGGACTTGCTCAGGGTCACCCAGCAGGAAGGACCTGAGGCAGAATTCGAACCCACGGTCTGCGGGATCCTGGCGCAGATTCTGCGCCTTGAGCACCCCCTGGCGGCAGCTGAAGGTAGCACTTGTGCTACTAGAGGTCCTGGGGGCCAGGCGCAGGGCTGGGCACTGTAAACAGAGGCCCCGCAGCAGGAGGCCCAGCCGTCCCTCCCCTCGAGGGGCTTCCCTTCTCCCCAGGGAGAACCACTCTGCAGCCTCTGGCCGGCCTCAGGGTCCTGGGCTGGTAAATGAAAGGAGGAGTTTGGGTGGGATGAACTGTGAGCCTGGGATCATGGCAGTGTCAGAAAAGAGAAGGGGTCAAGTGCGTTCACCTGACAGCCAATTTGGACAGAGGTGATGGAGGTGAGGAGTTATAACCGAGTGACTCAGCAACAAGAAAGTGGGGAAGGGGAAGGGCTTGGGATCCCATATCCGAGAGATGGGGTTGCCAGCAGCACCTTCCTGAGTAACTGTTGGGAGGACAAATGCTAGCTTCTATAAAGCACTTTCCAAGCCTGAAGATGCGATATAAAAAAAACTAATCTATTTTGAAACCGATTTGCAGATTTTAAGGATTCACAAAATAGGAGTTAGTGTTAATGAGCACATACTGTCGGCAAAACCAAAATGCTTAAGGAATTAAAAAAATCTGCTGCCTATCATTATTTCTGGAAGCTTCCTCTTTCTGACAATTTCAGGGTAAAGAGGGTCACAGAAGATAAAAGGGATAACTCTGATTCCGTAAAATTGGGAAATGTTTGCATAGACAAAACTAATGCAGCTCAAATAAATTAAAAGGGAAAGTTAAATGAGGGGAAATTTCTCTGATAAAAGTCTCAACATGAAGAAGGAATTGATTTAAATTTATAAGACTAAGAGTCCTATCCCAACTTGTAAATGGTCAAAGGGTGGAAGTTCTTAAAAGAAAACCTCTAATGTTTGTGGCAGCCCTTTTTGTGGTGGCTAGAAACTGGAAAATGAAGGGATGCCCATCAACTGGAGAATGGCTGAATAAGTTATGGTATATGAATGCTATGCAATATTCTTCTTTAAGAAATTACCAGAAGGAAGATTTCGGAGAGGCCTGGAGAGACTTACATGAACTGATGCTGAGTGAAATAAGCAGAACCAGGAGATCATTATATACTTCAGCAACGATACTGTATGAGGATGTATTCTGAGGGAAGTGGATTTCTTCGACAAAGAGAAGATCTAACTCAGCTCCAATTGATCAAGGACGGACAGAAGCAGCTACATCTAGAGAAGGAACGCTGGGAAATGAGTGTGAACTGTTTGCATTTTTGTTTTTCTTCTCAGGTTATTTTTACCTTCTGAATCCAATTCTCTCTGTGCAACAAGAGAACTGTTCAGTTCTGCACACATAGATTGTATCTAGGATATACTATAATATATTTAACATGTATGAGACTGCTTGCCATCTAGGGGAGGAGGTGGAGGGAGGGAAGAGAAAAGTTGGAACAGAAGTGAGTGCAAGGGATAATGTAAAAATTACCCAGGCATAGGTTCTATCAATAAAAAGTTATAATGGAAAAAAGAAAACATCTAAACTGTTATCAGCCATATGGGGGAAAAAAAGATAAAATGGGAAATTTTAATTACATGAAATTTTAAAGTTTTCATACAAACAAAACCAATACAGCTTAACTTGGAAAGTAAATTGTAAACTGAGGGAAAATATTCTACAGCAAGCTTCTCTGATAAAAGTTTTATTTCCAGAATACAGAAGGAATTGAGCATATCCTTCTTGATCCCTTATTTTCTTTTTTTTAATTTTTAGGCATTCATTAAATGCCTACTTTGTGATAGTTTTTTTTTTTTTAATTATAGCTTTTTATTTACAAGATATATGCGTGGGTAATTTTTCAGGATTGACAATTGCAAAACCTTTTGTCCCAACTTTACCCCTCCTTACCTCCACCCCTTCCCCAGATGGCAGATTGACCAATACATGTTAAATATGTTAAAGTATAAGTTAAATATAATATATGTATACATGTCCAAACAGTTATTTTACTGAATAAAAAGAGTCAGACTTTGAAATAATGCACAATTAGCCTGTGAAGGAAATCAAAAATGCAGGCAGACAAAAGTAGAGGGAGTGGAATTCTATGTAGTGGTTCACAGTCATCTCCCAGAATTCTTTCCCTGGGTGTAGCTGTTTCAGTTCATTATTGCTCAATTGGAACTGATTTGGTTCATCTCATTGCTGAAGAGGGCCACGTCCATCATATAGTATTGTTGTTGAAGTATATGATGATCTCCTGGTCCTGCTCATTTCATTCAGTATCGGTTCCTGTCAGTCTCTCCAGGTCTCTCTGAAATCATCCTGCTGATCGTTTCTTACAGAACAATAATATTCCATAACATTCATAGACCACAATTTATTCAGCCATTCTCCAATTGATGGGCATCCACTCAGTTTCCAGTTTCCGGCCACTATGAAGAGGGCTGCCACAAACATTCGTGCACATACAGGTCCCTTTCCCTTCTTTAAAATCTCTTTGGGATATAAGCCCAGTAGTAGCACTACTGGGTCAAAGGGCATGCACGGTTTGATAGCTTTTTGAGTATAGTTCCAAATTGTTCTCTAGAATGGCTGGATGTATTCACAATTCCACCAACAATGTATCAGTGACCCTGTTTTCCCACATCCCCTCCAACATTCGTCATTATTTTTCCCTGCTACTCTAGCCAATCTGACAGTTGTGTAGTGGTATCTCAGAGTTGTCTTAATTTGCATTTCTCTGATTAAAAATGACTTGGAGCATCTTTTCATATGGCTAGAAATAGTTTCAATTTCTTCATCTGAGAATTTCATATCCTTTGACCATTTATCAATTGGAGAATGGTTTGATTTCTTATAAATTAGAGTTAATTCTCTATATATTTTGGAAATGAGGCCTGTATCAGAACCTTTGACTGTAAAAATGTTTTCCCAGTTTATTGTTTCCTTTCTAATCTTGTCTGCATTAATTTTGTTTGTACAAAAACTTTTCAATTTGATATAATCAAAATTCTCTATTTTGTGATCAATAATGATCTCTAGTTCTTCTTTGGTCATAAATTCCTTCCTCTTCCACAGGTCTGAGAGGTAAACTATCCTATGCTCTTCCAATTTATTTATTATCTCCTTCTTTATGACTAGGTCATGAACCCGTTTTGACCTTATCTTGGTGTATGGTGTTAAGTAGGGTCAATGCCTAGTTTCTGCCATACTAGTTTCCAATTTTCCCAGCAATTTTTGTCAAACAGTGAGTTCTTATCCCCAAAGCTGGGGTCTTTGAGTTTGTCAAACACTATATTATTTGACAAAAAACTTGGTCCAATCAACAAGCCTAGTGTACCGACCTCTGTTCTGTACCTGGCATTACTCTTGAAATTGTCAGGCAGCAAACACTACATCTACAGTTTTTCAGCTCTCTCTGAATTCCCTCTGACTTTTGGGTAGATGATCATCTTCCAGATGAAGGCTCAGCTTCTTGAGGGCTTTGATAAGAATCTTTCCAGCATTGATTAAGAGAGGGACACGCCTCCCCATGATTGTCACTGTACAATCTATTTTCTTTATCTTTATAGAGATAAGCAGTAGAGATATCCTTGAACTCTTGCCATATAATCTGGAACATTTCCTCCCACCTTGTAAATCTCTGCTGGAATAGAATCAGCACCGGTTGCTTTGCCACAGGAAAGGAGCCTAATGCCTTTTAAAACCTCTTCATCACTTGGAACTCCAGCTAGAGAGGGATTGATTTCACCCCGAGATAAACGGTCATTGGTTTCAGCCTTGATTGATGACGGTCTGTTGAGAACACTGTGGAAGTGTTCAGCCCATCTCTCCGAGATCACGTCCTTATCACTAATCAATATGGCTCCATTGGCACCAAATAGCTGAGATGCACCAAAGGTCTTTGGTCCATAAATAGTTTCAGGGTATCATAAAAATGTATTGAATTGTTAGTGTCAGCAAAAGGCTGAATGTCATGTGCCTTCTTACTGAGCCAAGAATCCATAATCGAGTTAAACAGGGCCATGGTAGAGATGGACAAACTATCCTGCTGCTATACCCTGGGAAGTCTCATTTCTTATTTAGCAGCTTCTGAATTTCCTCGTCATTTTCTTCACACCAGTTTGTGTGTTTGTTATGGCCCAGATGAGCAAATGCAGTGTTGTATGGCAAATGTCCACGTACCCGCAAAGACAAGGGGGCTAGTGTTGAAGAATCAACTGGAAAGACAGGAAGAAGCTAGACTGTGGAGAGCTTTAAATGCAAATATAAGACCTTATTATATTTGATCCTTGAGTGAAGGCTGGATTGGAGGAGTGTGGGAAAGATTTGAGACATAGAGAACCAATTTTGCAATAAATGTGATGGAAGGAATACTTTAGAAGGGTTTGATTATCATCTCTATGCAAATTTCTCAGAAATCTATGCATCCAGGGAGGTGAGGCTGGGCCTAGAGTCTGGAGAGCTGCATTCAAAACCAACCTCAGACTCTTCTTTGACTACGATGTCCTCAACTGTGAAATGGGGATAATAATAGTACCTGTATTGTGAGGATCCAATGAACTAATCTTTATAAAATGCTTAGCCTGGTGTTCTGGCACATAGTAGGTGCTTAATAAATGCCCATTTGGTACATGGCTCTCTTTAACAATGAGATGATTCAGACCAGTTCCAATTGTTCAGTGATGGAGTGAGCCATCTGCACCCAGAAAGAGCACCAAGGAGACTGAGTGTGGTTCACAGCATAGCATTTTCACTCTTTTTATTGTTGCTTGCTTGCAATTTATTTTGCTGCTTTTTTCTCCAGTTTGATTTGATTTTTCTTATGCAGCACAATAATTGTATAAATATATATATGCATACATTAGATTTAACATATATTTCTACCATGTTTAATATATATTGGATTACTTGCCATCTAGGGGAGGGGATGGGGGAAGGGGGAGAAATTGGAACACAAGGTTTTGCAAGGGCTAATGCTGAAGAATTGTCCATGCGTATATTTTGAAGAAAAAAAAGCTTTAATTAAAAAAAAAAAGGTAACAGATAAATAAGTAAGTAAATACCCATTTGCTTGCTTCCTTGACTTTTCTGAGCTCTCTGTAGCACCAAGTACCTATAAGGCATCTCTGCCTGGATTTCTCTGAGACATCTCAAGCTCCACAGATACAAATCAGAACGCCTATTCTTTTCTCTGAAAACCCAAGCTTGCTAACTTGTCTCTCTCTGCTGTGTACGTCTCCATCCTCCCAGTCCTTCAGGTCCCCAACTTCAGAACCATCTTCAGTTCTTCATTCTCACTCACCCCCACCACCCCATATTCAACTAAATGCTGTCTTTAACTGTTTTAAACAGTTTGTTTTAAACATCTCTGTTTTGGTCATTTTTTTGCCTTTTTTCTTAATAGTATTTTTTTCTAATTCCATGTAAAAATTGTTTTCAAAATTAATCTCTTTAAGATTTTGAGTTCCAAATTTTTCTCTTTTCCTCCTTTCCTTCCTCTCCCCAAGACAGCAATCTGATATAGGCTATACATGTTCAATCATATATATATATATATAAAATTGAATATATAAACATATTTCTACATTAATCTTATCTAACATCTCTCAAATCCATTCCCTTCTCTCCACTCTCACCAAGGTCTCCATCCAGTTTGGTCCCTTAGCTACCCTTAGGTAATTTAGTCACAGCTATTGAAACAACCTCCTCCTAATCACTCTCCTCAAGAAACTTCGGTGGCTCACTATTGTTTGGAACCGGAAGCCTCTCGTGGTCTGGTCCCTATGTATCTCAGCAGATTGGAGCTCTCCATCTTCTACCTGCTACACTCTCTGCTCCAGCCATACTAGGCTTCTGGCTGACTCCCATCCATGACTTTGTGTCCCTGCTTCTCTTTGAAATACCTACTCAGCTCCAGCTAAGCAATTTCTGAGTCACAGGACTTCCTCAGCAAGCTCCAAAGTCAATCGGAGAAGAAAATGGCAAACCACTGCAGTATCTTTGCCAAGAAAATCCCATGAACGGTGAGGTCCACCAGGTCACGGAGCACTGAACACGCCTGAACAACAGGTTTTCCCTTCCTCACCATTTCTTGTTTCTGGACACAGGATGTCAGACTCATTTTCAATCTCGAGTTAGGATTTTTGTTCTGGGTGGTTGGAGTTTCCACCAAATCCAATTCATTTGCACGTCATGGTTCTCTTCAAGAACGAAGAACAATGATCAACAATTCCCTTCCTTGCACGAAAGCAGCCAGAAACAGGCTGAGACCAGGGCGGCTGGATGGCACAGTAGATTCAGGAAGATAAGTTCAAAAATGTGGTGTCAGATAGTTGTGGTGGGACCCTGTACAAGTCACTTAACCCTGGTTACTTTAAAAAAAAAAAAAAAAAAAAAGGAAAGGAAAAGGAAAGAAAAACAGACTCAGATAAAATTTTCTGGTCGTTACTTAGACCGGACCCAAGCAAGGAACATCCAAACACAGTCCAAGACCGGTCCTGTTTTCCATAGCCTGTCCTATCCATGAACACTATCCTGTGCGCATGGCACTTCCCCAAGTAGGCTATAAATTCTGGGGACAGGGGTGCGGGCCAGGGACTTTCATTTTTGTCATTGTCCAACCAGTACCGAGCACAGAGTAAACACTCAAAAAATGCTTGTTAAATTGGATTGCTGAATTGACTTTAAGATTTTCCAGCTCTGAACTTCTTAGATCTATGATTTTCCCAAATCATCATCTGATTTTGAATAAGTAAATTCTGTTCTCTCTGGGGCAGCTGGGTGGGGGGAGAGTCTCCATGGCCTTATCTGCAGAATGGAGGAGATGCAGGGGTTCTTAACCCATGAATAGATTTCAGGATGAGAAAAAAAAAAAAGGCATCTTTTCACCAACTTTTAAAAAATTAGTGTAATTAATCATTCAATTTATGTGATGCATTTAAAATAATATCCTGAGATGATTTCAGAAAGGCCTGGAGAGACTTAATGAACCGATGCTGAGTGAAGCGAGTAGAACCAAAAGCTGTACACGGCAACGACAAGATTATGAGACGATCAACCGTGATGGACGTGGCTCTTTCCAACAATGAGGAGATTCGAGGCCATTCCAATAGGCTTGGGAGGGAGAGCTGGACTACAGGGCCTGAGTGTGGGTCAAAGCAGAGGATTTTCACCTTTGTTGTTTTGTTTTCTGGATTTTTTTTTTCTTTCTCCTTTTTGACCTGATTTTTCTTGTGCAGCAGGATCCGTGTGGAAATTCAATGGGAAGAACTGCCTGTGTTTAAACCATGTTAGGTTACGTTTGCTGTCTGTGGGGGACGGGGAGGTGGGGAGGGAGGGAGGAAAAAATGGAAGGTTTTGCAAGGGTGAATGTTGAAAACTATCTTTGCATGCATTTCCGAAAACAAAAAGCTCATTTTTTTAAAGCGAAAGAGAGAGAGAATTGTGTTTCTTGGTCCTGTACGAGGCAGTGGGAGCCAGGGAAGGCTCCTGAGGCCGGTACTGTTGGAGTGTCGGCTCTCAGACTGTGTCTCAGAAGAATTTGCGGGCTTGGACCCATCCCCAAGTGGGGGAGGGGGGCAGAGTTTCTTGTAATGGTCGCACCAACTGAAGTGGGCCAAGGTCCAAAAGGACTGAGCAAAGAACCAGGAGCGAGAAGCCGGATTTGTGGGGAAAGCAGAGCTCTGGCTCTCCACGTGACCGCCCGCTTAGAGGTAGAGCTGAGAGTGGTCTGGGTGCGCCGCCCCCCCCCATCTGTCCCGGAATCCCGTTATCCCTGACAGAGAGTATCTGGCGGCGGCTGCGTTATTATTATGGCGCTGCCGAGGCCGGGCCTCCGAGCGCCCCCCCCCCCTCCCCCAGCTCTATCCCGGCAGTGCGCAGGCGTTGGCGGGGGCCGGAGCAGCCCGGGCGCCAGCCCCCGAGGGCCGACTAAGGCAGGAGGGGGACGGGCTCCCGAGCCGGGCTCAAGGCAGCGGGGGGGAGGGGGACAGAAGGAGCCCTTGGTGGCCCTGCGCCCGGAGAGAGCCGCGGGAAAGCTCCCCTCCCCCCATGCCCACCCCCCTGGGAGCGCCCGGGAGAGAACTCTGCCTAGGGTCCCCACCATCCCGCAGAGCCGGTTCCGCTCTGAACCTCGGGATCGTTTTCTGTAAAGCGAGAAATGACCCCATCAGTCAGTCCCCCCCCTCCCTCTCCCCCCCCGCCATTTCCTGATCCCAGCTCTTGGCTGGGAGGGAGCTGGAAGTCCCGGGCACAGCCTTTCCTCGGAGCCTCCGGGAGGGCGCAGGAAGCTGAAACTGTCCATAGCAACGCTTCCTAGGGCCGGGCCGTCACGTGACCGCAGCCTCCCCGCTGGACCCTAGCAGCCCCTCCCCCTCCGCGGCTGCTGCCCGGCCCCCACCCCCGCCCGGCCCTGCCCGGAGCCCGCTCGCTTTTCCCAAGGCAGCTCCAGGCAGGGAAGCGGCCCCCGGGCCCCCCGGTTCCCTCCCCCCCCGCACCCCTCCCTCCCGCACCCCTCCCCCGTTCCCGGTCCGGCTGGGCACGCCCCCGAGCACAGTCCCCGCCCCCGGGCCCAGGCCCCGCCCCCGGCCCAGGCCCCGCCCCCGGCCCAGGCCCCGCCCCCGAAGCGGCCGCCCAGCCCAGGGTCCCGTCCGTCCGCCGCCAGGAAGCTGCCCCGGGAGCCGAGGGCCCAGGTCTGTGGCGCGGGGAGGGCCCGAGTTCGGGGCCCCGCTTTCTGCCCCTCTCCCCCGCTCCCCGGCCGGCGCCGAGCCAAAGCGCGGCAGGGCCCCTCCCCCGCCTCCCCGCATTCCCCTCCCCCTCTCCCTCCCCCCCATGGGACCTTTCCTGCCGAGGCTGGGCCCAGGAAAAGCTGGGAGCGCAACTGGAGTCATCGCGGACATGGATTCAGCCCCTGCTGGGTGCCAGGCACTGAGCTGGGCACTGGGGCTTCACACACTTGGTCTGTCGATCAGATAGCATTTATTCAGCACCTACTGTGTGCCAGGCACCAAAGATTCAGACACACTTGGCCTATCAATCAGCAATAATTCACCACCTACTGTGTGCCAGGCGCTGATGTAGGCACTGGGAATTCACACACACGTGACCTGTCAATCAGGTAGCATTTATTCAGCACCTGCTGTGTGCCAGGCACTGACCTGGGCACTGGGGATTCACACGCTTGGTCTGTTGATCAATAGCATTTATTCAGCACCTACTGTTTACCGGGCACTGAGGGATTACATACTTGATCCATCAATCAGATAGCATTTATGCAGCACCTACTGAGTGCCAGGAACTGAGGGATTCAGACACACTTGACCAATCAAATAGCACTTATTCAGCCCCTGCTGTGTACTGGTCTCGGTGCTAGGCGCTGGGTACCGGCGACAGTCAGTGAGTAGGTATTTCTGTGCCCGGCACTGGACGGGTTAAGCCCCAGGGAGACAGAAGCAGAAGCGAGAGGCGGCTCCCGGCCCCTGACTCTCCCCCCCCCTTTTCCTGGTCTTTGTGCTGACTTAGCCCCGGCCGGTCCGAGGCGGGAGGTTAATCAGTGACAGAGCTCAGACGTCGGAGCCCCGGCTGGGCCTTGGAGACGCGACCATGGAGCCTTGGGGGAAGCTGGTGCTCCTGCTGTGCTGCCTGGGAGCCCCCGCCCAGCTCTGCCGTGAGTCTGCACCCCGGGGGCTGGTGGGCACCGCACACCCTGGCAGCGCCCTCCCCCGCCCAGGCCCAGAGGCCGGAGACCTGGCGCCCACCTCGTCCCGGGGCTCTGAGAAGCAAACTGAGGCTGGGAAGGGTTGGCCCGAGGCCCCGGGTGGGGAAGGACCCGGCCTCCTGAGCCTCCCTCTGAGGCCTCGAGCGCCTCCTAGGGAGCAGGGACTGGGCGCCCGGTTATCAATGGGCCCCCGGGTGAGGGCCTGGGGCTGCAGAGCTTTGGCCCCTCGGGGAGGGGGAAACACTGGTCCTGGCCACAAATGCCAGCGCTTGGGGGGAGAAGGGCGCCCGCAGCCGGGGACCTCGGGAAAGGCCCCGGAGCCGAGCTGCGAGGGGCTGGGAATGGGCTCTGGGAGGCAGAGGGAGGGCGCCCCGGGCGGCAGGGACAGCCTGGGCAAAGGCTCGGAGGCAGGAGATGGAGACCAGCCTTACTGGGCTGCAGTGACTGTGGCCAGGCTCTAGGGGCTTCCTACACCGAGCAGATGTTGGCCTTTGGCCCAGGAGGCACCGGGAGCGAGGTCCTTCCCCTTGGAAGTGAGATTTAGCGGCCAGGGAAGGGTGGATTCCCCCCTTTTCCAGTGGCTCCGGTGACTGTTTCTGAACCAGACTGGAAACCGCTGCTGCTCCTTAGCACAAGATCCATCTATTCCCACCTCCCTTCACCACAAGGGAGCGCCCTGGCTCCCAGTCGGAGATCAGAGGGTCCGAGCCCCAGCTCCCCCCAGCTTGTGCCTCAGTTTCCTCATTTGTGAAATGAAGGGGTTGGGGACTGGATGGCCTCTGGGGCCTCCTTCCCATGTCTCTGCCCTCATGGAGGCCCATGGTTAGTGACAATCCTCCGTTATCCTTCCCCCGTGAGGCTGCGCCCAGACCCTCAGAGAAACAAGAGGGGGCATGAAAGTATCGTTGCCCCCATTTTATGGAGGTGGAAATCGAGGCCGGAGAAGGTGCACAGAGAGGAAGGGGGAGGGCTGGGATTCCAGCCCAGGTTTCCTGACTCCAAATAGAGCTGGGTCTCTGCCGGTGCAGTGGGCTTCTCCAAGGGCTCCCTCCCCCAGTTATCCCGTCGCATGTCAGGGTGGGAGGGGGCTTAGAACAGGGGGAGGGGCCTGAGAAATCTGTATCACAGAAGAAACAGCCCAAGGAAGGAGGAGCCCACTTGGGTTCCATCCCTGAGCAATCATCCCCGTGTTATCTCCCCACCTTCTCTGAGCGAGGCCTTGTCCTGGGTGATGATTCACCGGGTGTCCTTCCCCGCAGTTCAGGGGCTGCCTCTGGGTCCAAAGAGCTCTGGCGGGCTGGGGCTAGGGCTGCTCCCTTTAAGGGGGGAGGAGAAGAGTGACCTCAGTGACCCCCCCCCCCCATGTTTTCCAGCAGCCAGGATGTTTTCCTTTACACAGCACTTCCCTTCCCCCTGCCCTGTCAGGGAAGCTTTGAGAACAGTCCCATTTTGTGGATGAGGAAACTGAGACCAGTATGACTCCCCAAGGTTTCCCAGGAAGATCTGAGTCCTGGACAGTAGCTTCCCCCCTCCCCCCCCATGGCTTCAAGCTTCTCTTCCTCGGCCATTTCTCCGTTTGTCATAAAAACCGTTGGATTTGGACTTTGGTGGGCGAGGGTGGGGGCTGAGCTGGCTCAGGAGAGGCTCCTACGGAGGGACCAGAGGTTTCTGGGCCCAGGAGGACAAGCCAAGTGTGGCGTCCCCCGAGGGCCAGCTGCCCCCCCTTACCCTCCTCACCTCAAGTTTGTTTCATTGCTCTGGCGAGCTTTGCTCACCTTGTTTCCGAGTTGAGCCCCCTCCAACCCCAGCCCTCGGACCATGTCTGAGCCCCCCTGAGCCCAGGAGAAAGAGGAGAAGGTGGCAGGTCGGGAAAAGTGAGCAGTGTGATGGTGCCTACAGGCCCAGCCCGGCACAGATTGCCCAGATCTTGACTGAGCCTGGCCATTAGAATGAAAGTGCCCAGGGCTTTTCTTTCATCCTTCCTTCCTTCCTTCCTTCCTTCCTTCCTTCCTTCCTTCCTTCCTTCCTTTCTTCCCTCTTTCCCTTCTTTCTTTCTTTTCTTCCTTCCTACTTTCTTTTTCTTCCTTTCTCTCTTTCTTTCTCTCCTTCCCTTCTTTCTTTCCTTTCTTCCTACTTTCTCTCCTTCCTTTCTTTCTTTCTTCCTTCCTTCCTTCCTTCCTTCCTTCCTTCCTTCCTTCCTTCCTTCCTTCCTTCCTTCCTTCCTTCCTTCCTTTCTTTCTCTTTCTCTCCTTCCCTTCTTTCTTTCCTTCCTTCCTACTTTCTTTATCTTTCTTTCTTTCTTCCCGTCTGTCCTTCCTCCCTCCCTCCCTCCCTCCCTCTTTCCCTTCCTTCCTTCCTCCTTTTCGGTGCTTTCACCTCCTTCCCTGAGAAGTTAGGAAGGCTGTGATCACCTCCCCTTGGGGGCTCTAACCTCCCTGAGGCATCAGGGATGGCATGAACACTTGTGTTCTAAAATAAAAGAAAGCGGGAAATGTAATGGGCTGAGGTTTGAGTTGGTGCACTGAGGTTCCAAGTACTTGAGGCTAAATAGTAATTGGGCTATACTCTATTAGTATACATGATTGGATAAAGAATGATCCCTGCCCACTCTCTGTGCAAGTCCTGATGTATTAACATGGATGAATGGATTAAGAATGGTCCCTGCCCACTCTCTGTGCAAGTGCTGATGTGTTGTATAGGAAATGACGATTTTGGTGGGTGGAGGCAGAGGGAGACAGGAAGAGAAGGCTGGGAGTTGGGGCCTGAATTCGAGACTCTCCGGGCTGCTGGGTGTGTGGCTGCTGGTCGAGCTAGCTTCTTGACTCAGCTGCATACATTGCTATCACCGAATCTCTTCCACTTGCGATCCGATCCTTCTTCACTGACAATAAAGACTGACGATTTTCCCCTAACCTGAATCCCTGACTCCTGACGACTTAAAAACACACGATCGTTACAACTCTGCAATCCAAACACACATTTCTTTGTCAGTAATAATTCTCATGTATTATCCTTTCGAGTAGATGTCTGGGGTCTGACTGCCCCAAAGCCCAGAGCCGGCACAGGCTTCCCAAAGTCCATTCCAGTGCCCACCAGAACAAAGCCCTCTGTGACGTCCCACCATGACTGGTCTTCCTCCAGAATGGGGAGCTCACTCCCCCACTGGGCAGCTCTCAGCAGCAAGAAGCTCTTCCTGGGGGGGGGGGGGGGCGCCTGGTTCTGCCCCCGGGCCCCGGGCCTCTGGGCACCTGCCTGCTCTGAGGGCCTGGGGTCCCACGAGGGCACATGCAGCCAGAGACCAAGAAAGGACAAAGCGCTTCAGCACCTGGGAATCTGGGGAGGCTTCCAGGAGGAAGTGGTTTCCCGGCAGGGCCTTAAATAAGAAAAGAAAAGGACAGAAATCATAAGGAACCTTGGGGTGGACGCATCTAGTCCGACCCCTTCATTTTACAGGTGGGGAAACTGAGGCCCAGAGGAAGGGAAGTCCTCCCCAAGACAGGATCGTAGAGCTGGGAGGGACCTCATGGGCCATTCAGTCCAATCACTTCATTTTACAGATGGGGAAACTGAGGCCCAGAGAAAGAAAAGCCACCCTAGCACAGGGTCACACAGAGCTGGGCGGGACCTCATCCACCATTTAGTCCAAGCCCTTCATTTTACAGGCGGGGAAGCTAAGGCACTTGGAAGCTTGAGTAACTTGGTCGTAACCCCCCCCCCCATCTCTTCCAGAGCCTCCCCCTGCGAGCAGCGACCTGGTGGGGACTGTTACCCAGCAGCTCCTGGGATGGATGGCGCGGCGAGCCCCCTCAGAGCTGAACCCCAGCATCTACGTGGGGCTGCGGCTGTCCAACCAGCCCCCCCGGGACCAGGACAAGCTCTACCTGAGCAGCCTCACGGTCCACTACCAGGAGAGCTTCTCCAGGTACGGCGCCCGGGCCCGCTCCGGGATCTTGGGCAGACTGAGAGAGCCGGGCTCCCACAGCGGCCCAGGCCAGCCCTGGAAGGGCCGCGTCCAATCTGCCAGCAGTCGGGGACCGGCTGTGAGGGGTGGGGCCCTGGCTGGGGGCTGGGGAGAGGCACATAAAGCTTCAGGCCTGGCAAAGCCTCCTGCCCAGCCTGGTTACCCCTGGACGTGCTCCCAGGCTCCCCCCTAAACCTTCAGAGGAGGTGCTACCTGCACTGGGGGAGAGGGTTTTTGTACCTGGGAATTCCCGGTCCCAGCCCCCAGCGGCCCCTTCCCCTGGGAAGCCCCTGACCGGTCCTGTCGCCTCTGTCCCAGCCTGGCCCCGGCCCACCTCAGGCCCCCCATGGGCCAGCTGGCCCTCTACCTGCTGGCCATGAGGGGAGGCTGCAAGGACATGGACACCAGGAAAGGAAACCTGCTGGTCACGCAGCTGAAGGGTTACCTGGAGGAAGAGAAGCACCGGATAGGTGAGGGGTCGGCGGCCACAAGGAGCGGGCAGATGGGGGGCGGCGGGTGGTGCCTGGGAACTGCCCACTCTGCCCTGGGCCTACTGGACACTGAAGCCCTCAGAGCCTGGGGGGGCGCCGGGAGGAGGCCGGAATCTGGCTCCAGCCACAGGCCCAGCCTCCATCTTGGCCTCCGCCCTGGTCTCTGCCTGTCTGCCACCTAGGTCAGAGGCAGAGCCACTCCCAGGGCCCGTCTGCCAGGCTCTGACTCGGGCCGCGTGGGGAGCTCACAGCTGCTGGAACCACGGAAAGAAGGGGAAAGTGTGCGGGGGGGGGGGGGGGGGGGGACTGGAAAAGGTGGCCTCTGGCTCGGGGGCTCACGCGCTGCTGGGAGGGTTCCAGACATGGGGGTATCCATCGGTCTGTAAGCATTTATGTGACACCTCCTGTGTGCCAGGGGCTGTAGGGCTGGGGAATACAGAGACAAAGGGATATATGGGGACCAAAGTGAACCAGAGGCCTCAGGGAGCTGACACTCCCTCCAGGAAGACTCTGTAGCCAGGAAATGCTACAAAACGTATACAAGGTATTTTTGTGGTGACACGGTAGGGGTTGCAGAGAGATCCTGAGGGCTTTGTGTGAGACACGGCCCTGGATTGGAAACACAGCCTCGGCCACTTCTTGTTCGGCCCTCACGGAGGTCCTGGGGCTCAGCTGCCCTCTCTGGGGCTCCTGGGGCTCAGCCATGGAGGTTCTGAGGTTCCGTTGCCCTCACGGGGGTCCTGGGGCTCGGCCGTCCTCACTGGGGGTCCTGAGGTGGCCCATGGGACTCCCCAGGCCAGAGGGGGTGGCCCTGGGGGGTTGCAGGCCTCAGAGGCCCCCCAGGAGCCCTGACCTTCGCTGCCTCCCTAGGGCACGATCACACCGGCCGCCCCGCCACCAGCTACTACCAGTACAGCCTGTCCATCCTGGCGCTGTGCATCCATGACAAGAAGGTGCCCGGGCACATCGTGGAGAAGCTGCTGCACGCTGCCCAGTACGACCTCCTCCTCCCGGGGAGCGGCTTCTCCGTGGGTGAGGGACACGGCCCCCATGTCCACGCTGCGAGGGGAGGGTAGGGGGGCTTGTTTATAGCAACTCTGCCAGACCCCGGAACGAGGAACTCGTTCCCTAGGTATAGGCGGGGGAGGGAATGTCCCCCAGATGCCCCTGAGTGCCCGGGATAACACTCAGCCTCCTGTTGCCACCAGCCCTGAAGGACAAGGGTGTCACAGATTCAGGGCTGGGAGGGGCCTAAAACAGGGGGTGTCAGGGCGGGAGGGGCCTGAGAACTCCTTCGCCACCATCCCATGTTCTAGGTTCCCTCTCCGCCATTCTGGGCCCTGAGGGCTCCCCCAGCCCCTGTGATTCTGGCTGCCTCACAGTTGGCTGCATGAGCCAGCACAGGCCCTTCCCTTGGGGCCTCAGGCCTCTAGGGCCTTGGGCTTTCCTGCCTTTTCTAGGCCCTGAGCCTGCTCAGGGCTTCCCTGGGATCCTCCAGAGCACGGGCCCTACCCTGGAGGCCGCCCTCTGCGCCCTCTCTGATCCGGGCTGTGATCTAATTAGAGGCTGCAGAAACCAGGAGCAGCTGGGCCTTAACCTCGGTCCCAGGGCTCGGGGCTGCCAAGGTTCTGGGCTGCAGCCGGAGGCCTCAGAGGCCGGCAGGGCCAGCCCCCTCCTCCCCACAAACTCTGCAAGGCCAGAACTGAGACCAGATCAGAGCTGGCTTATCAAGGATCCCAGCTTTACAGAGGGGGAGTGGGGGCAGGAGACAGGCCGAGGGTCTTGGCCCCAGAACGACCCAGGGCCGGGAGACCGAGGGGGCTACGGGGAGGAGGGAGCCAGGCCCGACTCCAGAACATCCTCCCTTCAACTAGACCTGACGTCCTTCCCCCAGACACAGCAGCCATGGCCAGTCTGGCCCTGTCCTGCCTGCAGGCCTCGGGCCTCAATCCACGCCTGACCTCTGGGATCTCCAGGGCCTTGGAGCACTTGAGGAACAAAATTCTTGAAGAAGAAACCCCAGAAGGGTACTTGGGAAACATGTACAGCACGCCCCTGGCCCTCCAGGTAGGAGAGGACCTTACTTGGCACCTGGGGTTGGGTTTGTACACCATGAGTGCTTCCTGTCCCCCTCCCCTCCTCTTTTCCCCTTCTTCCCGCTCCTCCCTTCCTTCCCCCATCTATCCTTGTGTTTTTCCCTCCCTTTCCCTTACCTCTCCCTTCCGCTTCCTCCCTCTTCTTTCCCCACCTCTTTCTCCTTCTTCCCTTCTTTCCCTTCCCCCTCTCCCTCCTTCCCTCTTTCTCCCCCATCTTACCTTTCTCCTTCCATCTCTCTCTCTCCTTTTTCCCTCTCTCCTCTCCTCCCCACCTCTTTCCCTCTTCCTTCTCCCCTTTCTTCTCCTTCCTCTTCCTTTCCCTTTCCTCTCTCCCTCTTTCCTCTCTTCCTCCTGTCTCCTTCCCTCTCCCTCCCTTTTCCCTCTCTCCTTTCCCTTTCCCCTCCCTTTCTCCTTCCCTTTCTCTCCCCCCCCCCATCTTTGTTTGCTTCCCTTCCCTAGACCTCAGTTCCTTATAAGACGAGTGGATTGATTTGGATCATTTTGGATCATCTCTGGGGTTCCTGTTCTTGATGAGACTGACTCTCCCAGGCTGGGGCTGGACTCCTCAGTCTGTCCTTTTCCTGCCATCCCCAGGCCCTGATGGAAGCTCCTTCGCTCGAGTCAGAGAGGGCCTGCTTGCGGGTCGGGGATGTTCTCCTGAAGGGCCTCCAGGAAGGGGCCTTCCAGAACCCCCTCCCCTTATCCCAGCTGCTGCCCGTCCTCCACGGAAGGACCTACCTGAGCCTCAGGCAGCTGGACTGCAAAGACTACAGAGGTCAGAGGCACCAGGACCCCGGAGCATGGGAGGTGGGGGCAGAGGAGACAAGGCCGGAGGGAAGGAGGAGGCGTGGGGAAGAAGGGGAGGTCAGGCCAGTCATGTCACACTCTGGGCCTGCCTTTATAAGGGAAGAAAACATACACTACTGTACACGCCTTAGGTGTTTAACAGTGCTGGCTGTCCCGGTGCCCACCTCTGAGGCTCAGGATCAGAGCCGAAGAGCTGAGGGAGGTCAGAGGGCGTCTAGACCAAACCCAGAGTTTTATAGTGAGGGAAATGGGGCCATCGGCCACTCACCTAATTTCTCACAGGAAACGACAGAAACTGCATTTAGATGGAAATATACACGACTGTACATTCATTAGGTGTTTAATAAATGCCTGCTGACCTGGCGCTCACTCTCCGAGACTCACGGGATCATGGCTGAAGTGCTGAGGGACATCAGAGGAATTCTAGACCAAGTCCCTAACTTTATAGTGAGGGAAACTGAGTGACTCACCTAATTTCTCACAGGAAGTGACAGAAACAATATTTAAACTCAGGGCCTCTAATCCCAAAGGCAGCGGCTCACTATTAATAATAATAGCAGCTTGATGGCAAAACATTTCATACAGTGATCTCATGTGATCCTCCCAATCCCCCGGGAGGCAGGTTCTGTTATGATCCCCATTTTATAGATGAGGACACTGAGGGTGGATCTAGGCAATTTCTGGCCTCTAATGGCCTGGGGATCTCTTCCTTGAGGTCCTCTGTCTGGGGCCTGGACCCTTGCATTCTCTCTGTGTGAATCTGGCCTTGCTGATTATTCTGAGTCCTTGAGGTAGGGCCAAAAGATCTCTTGCTTCCTGAGAGCTCCTAAAGCCTATCTGGGACACTCAGGGTACCCAGTCACAGCCCTTCGAACTGAATCCATTGGGTCTCTTCGTGCTGTGGGACGCCTCACTGCCTTGTTTTTCCTGGCCCACTCCTAGGTCTCCTAGATGTAGATCTCATCACCCCACCGGCTCAGAAGCCAAAGGAAATTCAGTTCTGGCTGAAAGTCCAAACAGATCCCCAGGACGTGATCTATCATCATCGGTATCGTATCCTTGAGGGGACTACATTAAAGGATGTCCTGGATCGGGCTCAACTGGAGGACCCCTTCATGTAAGACGCTTTCTCTAACTATAATGAAAATGAGAACAGTGCCCGTTTCTATGGACCCTTGTAAAGTTTACGAGTTCAAGAGTGATGGATCCTACAAGTGTGGTGATTCCATTGGGTAGCTGAGGAAACCGAGGCCCAGACAGGACAAATGCCTTGCTCAAGATCACCCAGTTAATAAAAAAAATGAACTGGGATTTGAACTCAGACCTTCACGCTCACCACTGCTCAACGTGCCCTGCTGAATTCCTGGCGTTGTGCTGGCATCATAGAGGTACAGGGCAAATAAGCAAGACAGGCCCTGCCCTCGATAAACTTGTATTTAAATGAGGGAAAGGAAGGTGAGAATTCATCTATCAGAGCCTAGCGACAGGATCAGAGGCCCAGCTCTCTGGGGGGAGGGAGCTGAGAAGGCCCCCAGGGAAGGGACACCATCTCCCAACTGTCAGAAGGCGTGTCCTGACCCTCAGCTCTACTTTGCCCTCTTGCCACTTCCCCTCCTTGCTCCTGGTCCTGGCTTTTAGGGCCCAGCAGAAAAAGCCCAGTCCCTTCTCCCCAAGGTAGGTCTGCCAATACTTGACTATTGCTATCACATATTCCCCAAGTCTTCTCCAGACTAAACATCCCCAGTTCCTTCAGTCAGTCTTAGTGACAATCTTATTTCAAGCCTCTTCCCCATCCTGCTCACCCCCTGTGGATACCCTCCTCCTGTCAATGCCCTTCTTAACCTGGGCTGCCCAGGACTGACCAAAGTCCTCCACGTGTGGCCTGAGCGGGGCCGAGGATTGTGGAATTGTACAGAAAACCGTGACTCTGAGGTTGAGTGCTCGTGGTTAAGTGGAAGCCAAGGACTTCCTTGGACACATTGAATTCGTCTGTTTCCCATGGTTAGCGATTTGTGGAACTTTAATAGTGGTAATAATGCACAGAGCGTGTGGAAGTTTGTCCAGGGTCTCACTTGATCCTTTCCCTGTGGGAGGGGCCAAAACCAGGGTGATGTATCTGAAAGCAAGAGTTTAAGCCCTTCCCTCTGAGCGACTCACCTTCTAGGACCCAAAGGAGTGAGGGGAACTCCCCTTCCATCACATCCCATTTCCTATCCGCTTTCTCCTTTAATCTCTGTGGGAGGCGCTCATGTGACAGATAAGGAGAGAGATTTTAGTGCCCTGCTCAGAAGCATGTGGCTAATAAAACCTGGCTGAGACTTCTAGCGTATGTGCCCCACACTGAGTATACACCAATCATTATATCACTGGGAAAACATTATTTGTTGTAGGATTAAATCAATGCTAAACTAGATTTAACTATTGTCTCCTCCATTCCACTTAGTGCCTCGTTTCAAGTTCTGGCCCATAATGTCTCCTCGTAGGATCAGATCAATTCTACTGTCTTAGTATCTTGTAAGACCCATAACAGCTCTTCATTTTTGGGGGTCCTACAAGGTGAGGTGCTCAGAGGGAAGGGCCCAGATCCTTGCTTTCAGACCTATCCTCTGGCTTCTCCCCCTCCCAATCCATGGAAACTAGAGAAAATGGGACCCAAATTTGGCCTCTCCCACTCTCTTCCCTCAGTCTCAGTTTCCTCCTCTGTAGAGGGATAGGATTGTGCCTTCCAATTTGGGAGCGAGGACCCTGTGAGCTGCTTCTATTTTTGACAGGTATGAAACTCGGAACACTCTGTCCGGTCCCTTTATAACCTCAGTGATGGGTGTGACCCCCGGAGAATGGCAGTACTGGCAGCTGCTGCGTGCCCCGGACATAGCCCTGCTGCAAGGTGGGGCTGGAGGGCCCTGGCTGGGAGGGAACGTCTTCCCCGGGGGGGAGGAGGGGGCGGTGAGGAGGTAGGGGAGGGGGCCAACATGACACACAGATCCTCATACTCTCCTCCCACTTCCATTGGGAGTCCTGGAGAAACAGACCGACCCAGTACTGGGGGGAACAACTGAAATTGTTGGTCCCTCTTTGGCCCGTCTAGCCTGCCTGCTTCTGTGTCTGCAGGTATTACCAACTACCAGCCCCGGGACGGGGAGACCATCCTTCTGAGCCTGGCCAGCTGGTAGGGCCGCTCCATCATCCTGAGACCCAGTCACTCCCTTTGATGTCTGCCACCCTTGGTGCCGGAGAGCCTGGGGACAGAGGGACCTTTTGCAGAGCCCTTTATGACCTTCCCATAACCAGTTAAGGAGAGATGGTGTCAAACTTCCTCTTTGACAGTGATCATGGTAGGCCCTGCCCTCTACAAAGGAATCCCTTCTTTCCCAAGTCCCTCGGCCCTCTCTCTAATCCCTCCAGATCCAGAGGCCTCCACCTATCTGGGACCTCCCCTGTAGACACCTCAAAGTGTCTGTAAAACCCAGGTGTCAGGGCCCAGCCCTCCCAACAACCCACATTCTGTGGCACATAGGGTTGGCCAGGTCCAGAATCCGGTGGGATCTTGCCCTTTGAGAGCCAGCCCAGCCCTCAGGTTACTGAGGAGGAAAACAGCCCAAAGCAAGGAAGGGCCACTCAGGGTGGGGCTAGGGAGGGTCAGAATTTGGACCTACTTCACAGAGGAGAAAACTGAGGCCCAAGAACAACCAATTTTTTCTGCCAAGATTCCCAGGCAATAGGTTTCCCAGGGTTCCTTGGAAAGTCTGAGCCAAAACATTCAAGTCTCCTTTCAGGCAAGGGCTGGGTCTCCAAGGACTGTGGAACAGTGAGGGAGGGGAGGAAAGAGGCACTGATTTTGGAACCAGAAGACTTGAATTCAAATGCTGACTCTGATGACCGAGGAGAAATGTGGACAAATCATGTCATCTCTGAGCTGCTTTTGTAAAGTGGAGGCCGACACCTCTGAGGGGCCTTTCATCTCTAAGAACCACTGATCTCCGAGTTGGGAGGCCACAGGCCTCGCCCCTCACGGCCGCCTTGTCCCCTCACGGGCCCATCTCCTCCTCTGACTCCTGACCTCGTTCCCTGCACCTCCTCAGGTTTGACCCTTTCCTCTGAGCACCACCCTCTCACTACAATGGCTTTTGGTCTCTGCTTCTATTCAAAATGATTAAATCACTGCTGTTGAAGACTGGTGATTGCTGCTCATTAATGAGGGGCAGGGAGGGAAGGGCTGAGTCATTTCTGGGAAGCTGGAAAGGCAGGGCGTCTTTTAGTGACCACCCACCCTGGTGTCTGCCCGCCGCCCAGAGAAGCAGAGCTGGGACAAGCAAATTCGTTCCATGTGTCCTCAGGGAGCGCTTCCCATGCAGAGCTGCCTGGCCCGGCTCTTCCTTGACCTGTGGGGATGGGGGGGTGGGGGGCTGCTGCCATAAACTCGGGCAGGACCTGGGCAAATATGGCCTCAACCTGGGTGGGCCCCTGGATCCTGGATCCCCCAAAGGCTCCCAGTAGAATCCTGGGGTGATGGCGCCCAAAGCGGTGGAAAGTAGGGCCCTGAGTTAGTGGCTGGCATCAGGAACGGCGGCCCCATCCAAGCCTCAGCTGCCAGTGACTCAAGTTTTCCCTCCATCCCGTGGCTGCCCCTCCCTGCCCAGGCCCAGACCCGGGAGGATGATTCTCCTTCCTGTTGCGGGCCATGTGTTCCTGCCCAGAGGTGGGTGCAGCCCACAGAGGAGGCACCCGTGATGCTTGGCAGCAATCCCTGGCAACAGAGGTGGGGCTGCAGATGGGCAGGGGCAGGATGTGGGAAGGGAGCCCCGGCCTCCCTCCTCTTCTGATAGCTCCTGAGGAGAAAGGAGATGGGCGGAGGCCCTTTGGGGCCTTCTAGGGCCAAGGATGGGCAGGGCTGGCGGCTTCCTAGCCACGCCTAGGGGAGCTGGGCAAGTTCCAGGTGGCAGAGGGTAAAGTGAAGGACAGGCTCTCGTCTCCCAAGGTGCCCTCCAGGAATCCTTAGGCTAGCATTGCCCCCCTACTGCTGCCCCCTCCAAGCTGTGTGTGGGGGGGAGGGCTTTGCCCCTAGTTCTGCCATGACTTGCAGCGAGTTGGGTTGAAGGGAGGGAGGGCCCCACTTTGTCCTCTCACAGAGGAGGCTCCGCTGGCGGCCACAGACCGGGATGACTGGAGATGGGCAGGACGCAGGGAGCTGGAGAGCCTGCTCTTGATTTGATTTGATTGAGGCAAGAGTTAATCAGTAAAACTGGCTGGGTAAGAAGTGAGGGGAAAAAACAATGAGGGACATGCTCTCTTTTACCTGCCCCTCCCCCAAAATCGATCTGGGACCCCCGGGATTCCGGGGAAGCAGTAAGAGCTGCTGTTTATGTCCACCCCGAGCCCACCATGACCAAGCGGGGGCCTGGGACGCATCCTAAGGGAGATGACACTGTCAGGGAGGGGCCGACACCTACGGAGCAGGGGCCGATGCGGATTGACACCCAGGGGAGGGGAAGGGAGCCCCCTAGTCCCGGCGTCTGACCCACCTTTCCCCAGCACGTGCTTCTGGTCCATCCCCGGGTGGGGCCCAGGCCCTCCCCCTTCCAGCTTGTACTTCCCGCCCCTTGGAGCCCAGTCTGAATCTCACTGTCACTACGGCAACCGGCAGCTTCAGCCGGGTGGGGCAGGATGGGGAGGACGCCTCGACTCCTCTCGCTAGACGGTTTCCACGGCAACCGGGCGGCTCTGGCCAATGGGGGCAGGCCAGCCGAGTGGGGGCGGGAGGGGGTGTGGCCCGGACCTCGGAGGCGGGTCCGGGTCTGGCCACGCCCCCTCCGCTGTGCGCCAGTCTCGGGTGGGGGAGGCGGGGCCGGCCCGGCTAGAATCGGAGAGCTGCGGCGGCGGCGGCGGCAGAGGAGCCGAGCCCAGGTCCGGGAGCCGCCGCGGCGGGGAGCATCGGGCGCAGCGCGAGGCCCCGCAGGCCCGGGCCGGGCAGCACCGCCGGAGGCCGGGACGCAGCGCCAGCCGCGGCTGCGCTTCGAGATCCTCCCCCCCACGGGCCGGGCACGGGGGCCAGAGCGCGTGCAGAGGGGCTGGACCGCCGGGCCCCCCGGCCCCCGGCCCCCATGTGCGTCTGCTCCCGCGATGACCTCGGCCGACGGAGCCCCGGCCGCCCCGCCGCTGCTGCCCTGGAAGCCGGGCCCGCGGGCCCGGGGGCCGGGCCAGTGCCCGGCGGGCGGCCGCGGGCGCATCCTGGCCACCGTGCTGGTGTGGCTGGTGGCGGGCACCGGCATGTCCAGCCTCAACAAGTGGATCTTCGCGGTGCACGGCTTCCGCTTCCCGCTGCTGCTCTCCTCCCTGCACATGCTGGCCGCCGCGCTCGTGGGCTACCCGCTGGCCGGGCGGCGCGCGCGCGGGCCTCTGCCGGCCCGGGCCAGGAGCAGGGTCCTCCTGCTCAGCCTGACCTTCTGCGCCACCATGGCCTGCGGGAACCTGGGCCTCACCTACGTGCACCTGGACGTGGCCCAGATGGTCTACACCACCACGCCCCTCTTCACCCTGGCCCTGTCCAAGGCGCTCCTGGGCAAGCGCCACCACCCGCTGCAGTACGCGGCCATGGGGCCCATCTGCCTGGGCGCTGCCTGCAGCATCATGGGCGAGATGCACTTCCACCGCGCCGGCTGCTGCTTCCTCTTCGCGGCCACCTTCCTCCGGGGCCTCAAGTCCGTCCAGCAAAGTAAGTCCCCGCGTGCCCGGGCCGGCCTGGCCTCGCCCTCGGGGGACCCCCGGGGGGCTGCTGCAGCTCCAGAAGCCTCCAGCTCCCTTCTGCAAACTGGGGGGCTCAGACCTGCAGGTCTGCCGGGTGCTCTCCCAGCCCTGACATCCCTAAGCCCCTCCCAGCTCTGACATCCCCCGTTCTAAGCTCCCTCCTACCTCTGACATCCCCTGTCCTCAGGTCCCTCCCACCTCTGACATCCCCCGTTCTAAGCTCCCTCCTACCTCTGACATCCCCTGTCCTCAGGTCCCTCCCACCTCTGACATCCCCCCGTTCTCAGCTCCCTCCCAGCCCTGACATCCCTTGTTCTAAGCTCCTCCCACCTCTGACATCCCCTGTCCTCAGGCCCCTCCCAGCCCTGACATCCCTTGTTCTAAGCTCCTCCCACCTCTGACATCCCCCGTTCTAAGCCCCTCCCACCCTGACATCCCCCGTTCTAAGCTCCCTCCCAGCCCTGACATCCCCTGTCCTCAGGTCCCTCCCAGCTCTGACATCCCCCGTTCTACGCCCCTCCCAGCCTGAAGTTCTCTGGCTATCTCTGTAGGGAAGAGGAACTAGGCCAGGAGAAGGGAAGGTGGTACAGGGAGTAACCGAGCAGATTTAGCATCTGAATCCAAGCCTCAGACTCCGAATCCGGCCCTTCCCCCTCTCCCTCCCCCTCCCCACCCCCCCCTGCCGGATAACTGTTTTTTGCTTGGCCCCGAAGGGCAAAATTATTATAAACTCAAGAGAGTAAAGTCAGGACAAACTTTCTGGGGAGGAGAGAAAGTACAGCCAAGGGCCAAGCTCCTAGAGCCGCGCCGCCCTTCCCGGAGGCCAGAGCCTGGCGGAGGAGGATGTAAAGGACCCGCCTCCGCGGAGGCTTCTTGCAGCCCAGCGCAGTCTCGCTGGAAGAAGCCTCCGGGGAGGCTTAAGGGCATCAGCAGTTGGAGAGCAGCCCTGAGGGGCCCCCAGAGTCCTGACGATGTGTGGCCTGAAGCCCCGGGAGGCTCGGACTCCCCCGGGGCCAACCGGTCACTTCCTGCCTGAGGTCATCCCACTTAAGCCCGGGGCAGCTGGGAGCGAGGCCCAGTGACTAAAGATGGTCCTTGCCCTTGGGTTCCGAGCATGGGGGGGAGGGGAGGGAGGAGGGACACCACTGTCACAAGGATTGAGATCTTTGGAGGACTTCTGAAAGTCCCTCCCCCTCTACCAATCTCTTCACCGCCAGCAGCCCAGGGGGCTCTTATTTTATTAAAGCTGGGTCCTCTTTGCTCTTTTTTTCTTTTCTCTCTTGTCCATCTCTCCTTTTCCCCTCTTTCTCTTCCTCTTTCCTTCTCTTTCTAACCTTTTTCTCTTTTCTCTCTTCCTTTCTCTCTCCTTCATTCATTCTTTTCCTCCCATTTCTCTCACCATTTCTTTTCTCCTCATTCTTTTTCCTCCCATTTCTCTCACCATTTGTTTTCTCCTCATTCTTTTTCCTTTCATTTCTCTCTTTTCTCCCTCATTCATTCTTTTTTCCATTTCTCTCTATTTCTCCTTCATTCATTTTTCCTTCCTTTCTTTCTCCCTTTCTTTTCTCCCTCATTCTCTTTTTCCTTCCATTTCTCTATTTCTCCTTCATTTTTCCTTCCTTTCTTTCTCCCTTCTTTTCTCCCTCATTTGTTCACTTCTTTCTTCCAATTCTCTCTTCCTTTTTCTTTTTCTCCCTCATTCCTTTCTTTTTCCTTCAATTTCTCTTTTCTCCCTCATTCATTCTTTTTTCCATTTCTATTTCTCCTTCATTCATTTTTCCTTCCTTTCTCTCTCCCTTTCTTTTCTCCCTCATTTGTTCACTTCTTTCTTCTATTTCTCTCTTCCTTTTTCTTTTTCTCCCTCATTCCTTTTTCCTTCCATTTCTCTTTTCCTTTTCTTTTCTCCCTCATTCATTCTTTTTTCTTCCATTTCACTATTTCTCCTTCATTTACTTTTTCCTTCCTTTTGCCTCGGCCCGCGAGGCAGAGTGTGTGGACCCTAGAAGAAAAGAGATAAGGAGCATAGGACAGAACAACGAGGAATTAGGCAAGACGAATATTTCCGATCAAGCCTGGTTTAATGGGTGCAATGGTACAGATATATATACCAGTAGGAACAAAGTCAGAGTTGCACAGTCACAGTACAGGGTGGGGGTCCTGGGCAAAGGGTCGGTACATCGCTTAAGGGTGAACTGCTCAGGTGCTCAAGGTGAAACAAAGCTCTATGATGGGTTTTGGGGAGTGCCTAGACTTCTGCTATTCAAGGTTAGGGTGCAACTAGGAGACTCCTATTCAGAAGGTTTTTGGCATAATGGGATTAGAAGATTCAACCTATTCAGGTTGCAGGTTTGGTCTTAAGTGGTTGTAATCTCTTCAAGTTAAAGGTTTTGGCCTTAAGTGGTTATAGATTAGTGACGGCTCCCAACATCCTTTCTCTCTCCCTTTCTTTTCTCCCTCATTTGTTCACTTCTTTCTTCCATTTCTTTCTTTTTTCTCCCTTCCTATCTTTTCTCTCTCTCTTCTTTTTTCTCTGTATACATATGCGCATTATAGACATATACCAGTATCTACCAAAGTGTTCCCTGGTCTCTCTGCTTAGAGTGAGCAACATGGACCTCTTAGACACGTGCACCCTAATCTGCCGTGTGTGCATGTCCACGCGTGCAATATGTGTGCCCATTCTCCATATAGCATTCACATGCTCCCGTGCGCTTGTACATACTTGCTTCTAAGACATGCGTTGTACGAATGCCTCACCCGCCGTCCTGTGCAGACCCGGCCAGCTTACTCTCCCCCTCACCCCCTGCACCGGGTGCAGACCCCCATCCCTCGCACCAACAGGCCCGGTCAGTGAATGGGGACCCCACGACATCCAGTGACTATCAGGGTAGATCTGTGCAGAGGTGCGGTGCATGCGCCCCATTTAAGCCTCTCATGTGCCCATGGAAGCAGCCGGCTCCACCCTCTTGTCCCCGGGCAGGGAAGCTCTGCCCTGGCTGCCAGGCCCAAAGCCCCAGTGTCTATTTTTGCCTTTGGTTACCTGAGAAGCCAAATAAGGAAGGAGAAATGTGACACTGGAGCCAGGCTGGGGCCCCTGCGCTCCCGCTCTGGGCCGAGGCTGGGGGCTCCTTTTTGGTTTCCTTTATTCCTTCTGGGTTTTGTTTTAGCCGGGACCAAGAGTAGCCCCTCGCCGCCCTCCAGAGTCCCTGGGATCTCGGCCCGCACCTCCCTTGCCCCCACGGTAACCAAATTGTCCCCGAGCCCCAAGGAAGGAGCCTCCGGGAGGTCGTGGCCAAGGGCCTGGGCTGACACCACGGGTGGCCCTTCCTTGGGCAGCCCCTACCTATCTCCCTGCCTGCCGCCCTCCCGCTCTGGGGCGTCCAGGGGGCACCCGCCGGGCCCTGCCACCCCGAGGCTGGCCAGGGAATCCAGAATGGGGGGGCCTCCGGAGCACCGAGTCTAAAGCCCCCGTCCGAGAGGGGAAGCCGATTCCCTGGAAGAGGCTTGGGAATCCTCCAGGAGGAAGCAGAGTCGGGCAGAGGGTCCAGATCCAGGGTTTTAACCCCCCCCCCCCCCCCCCCAAGTCTGACCAGGCAGCCAGTCACTCTCACTGATGAAGCAGCCGTGACTCAGGACTCTAAGCCTGGGCCTGGACTCAGGAGGCCTGACTTCAAATGCATCTTCAGATGTTGTGAGATCCCGAGGAAATCTCGGGCTCCATTTGCCTCAGTTTCCTCTTCTATAAAGTGGGATTGTATCTCTCAGGGTTGTTTGTGAGGATCAAATGAGATCTGGAAAGTACCTTACACAGTGCCTGGCACATAGTAGGTGCTATGTAAGTGCAGAGTGTCTCTTACGGTGCCTGGTACATAGTAGGTGCTGTGTAAGCACAGGGTGTCTTATACAGTGCCTGGCACATAGTAGGTGCTATTTAAGTACAGAGTTTCTCATATGGTGCCTGGCACATAGTAGGTGCTGTGTAAGTGCAGAGTGCCTTGTTTGGTGACTGGCACATAGTAGGTGCTATGTAAGCACAGGGTGTCTTATATAGTGCCTGGTACATAGTAGGTGCTATATAAGTGCAGAGTGTCTCATGCAGTGCCTGGCACATGGTAGGTGCTATGTAAGTATTAGCTATTTATTGTTGTCATCATCATCCTCGTGTACCTGCACTGTCCTAAGAAGTAGCCAGCTCCCTCCAGAAGGCCCCTTCCTGCTGGGGAAGTCCATGTGGCTGGAACTAACACCCATTAGATGTAAATGGGAGGCTCTCTGGGAGAGGAAGGCCCTGGAAGCTGGGGGGAGGGGGAGCAGAAAGGCCCCATCCAGGTGGGATTTAAGCCGAATTTTGAAGGAAGCCAGAGGTGAAAGTGAGGGGGCGGGGGGGGGGGGGGGGGAGGGAGGGAATGTGCTTGGATTCAAGCCCCAGAGTTGGGGGAGGAGTGGAGGGTATGGAGGCCGGTGTGGCCCAGTGGGCCCGGACCGCAGGATGTCAGAGGGGAATCAGGTGGGAGAAGCCTCGAAGAGCAGGCAGGTGTCCTGCCGTGCTGGGCTGAGGGAGGCCCCCTTCCCTGGGTGGGCTTCAGCAGGTCCCCAGGGAGCAGGGACAGCCTGGGGGTCTCCCTGCTCCAGGGAGGACACGGCCTCGGCTCTGCCCCGGAGCGCAGGAGTCAGCTCCAAACGGGGGCGGCTGACCCAGCCACAGACGGCCCACTTATCCAGGCTGGCAGCCAGAGGCCCTTTGGGGCCCAGAGCCCGCTAAATGGGAGCGTGGTTCATTTCTGGGTGACCCGTTTTGGGAAGAATGTTAATGAGGTAGCGGGTGAGGAAGGGACCCGGAAATGGGGCCCAGGACGGCCCAGAAGCCTCTAAAGCAAGTGTGGCCACTGCCACGGGGCACTGCCAAGGACCCGGGAGGCTGGGCTGGGGAGGAAGGAGCAGCCTGGCTCCAGGGGGGCAGATGCAGGGTCACTGGGCCAGGAAAGGGTCTCTGACAGCCAGGGTCTCCCAGAGCGGCCCGGGCGGCTCCCACGGGCTGGGGTTGGCTCCGGTCCGGGTGGTGCAGAGAGGTTCTGATACCAGTTGGATCCTGCCCCCCCCACACACACCTGCTTCACCTTCTCTGAGGAGGGACCTTCCCTTTGCTACAGAGACCTGGGGGCCTGGACCCCATTTTGACCCCTCCTCTTCCTTTCCAGGTGTCCTGCTGCGCGAGGAGAGGCTGGACTCAGTGGCCCTGCTGTACCTGACGTCCCTGCCCAGCTTCTGCCTGCTGCTGGGGGCCGCGCTGGTGCTGGAGCTGGGCGGCCCTGGCGCGGGCCCGGTCCCCACTGACCACGGCCTCTGGCTGCTGCTGCTGCTCAGCTGCCTGCTCTCTGTCCTCTACAACCTGGCCAGCTTCTCCCTGCTGGCGCTCACTTCGGCCCTGACCGTGCACGTGCTGGGCAACTTCCACGTGGTGGGCAACCTGGCGCTCTCCTGGCTGTTGTTCGGGAGCCGCCTGAGCGGCCTCAGCTATGTGGGCATCGCCCTCACGTTGCTGGGAATGTTTCTGTACCACAACTGCCACTTGGTGGCCTCCTGGTGGGCCCTGGGCTGGGCGGGCCGGCCCAGGGGGGCCCCGTGAAGGGGTAGTCGCGCTCCTTGTGCCCGCAGGGGCCAGTGGGGACCGTTCTCCTTGTACCCACCGTGCCTGTCTGGAGGCCATGCTCCTTGTGCCCACCGGGGCCTGTGGAGACCGTGCTCCTTGTACCCACTGTGCCCGTCTGGAGGCCATGCTCCTTGTGCCCACCAGGGCCTGTGGGGACCGTGCTCCTTGTGCCCATGGGGGCCCCGTGAAGGGACGGCCATGCTCCTCATGCCCACTGGGCCCGGCAGCTGGGTCCACCGCCAGCCTGGGAGAGGAGGAGCCCCTGGGACATGGGGGAGACCCGGCCAAGAAGAGCCTTCCAGAAAAACCGCCTGGGGCGGGGTGCCTGGCCCTTGGAGCGCTGTCCATTCTAGGATCTCAGGGTGACCAGGAGCTTGCCCGCCCCCGTGAGGGGCAGCGGCGGGATTATTGCCCTCATTTTGCCTCAGTTTCCTCTTCTGTTAAAAGAGCACAGCTCACTACCAGGGCTGGGCAGAGGAAGGCGACGCGGGTGAGCACTGCGATTAGTGATCATTGCTGCTGCTGCTGCCGCCAGCCCCCCAATGTTCTGGTGAGGGTGAGGGGCGGGGGGGATTCCCCGTCTGTCCCCAGTCCAGCCGGTGCCCCCAGCCCAGCCCGGGCTGGCCATGGGGCTGTTCCAGAGACACCGGGTCAGGCCAGGCTTAGAGGGCCCCCGCATCTCTCTGCTGCCAAGCCAGGGAGGGGAGGAAGGGGCCGTTTCCTGGGGGGTCGCTGGCTGGAGCCTCCACGCCCCCCCCCCCCAGGGCTTTGGCCTAGGCCGGGATGACCCCCCCAGGCCGGGCTGTCTGGCCGGGGTAGGGACTTCCTTGGGCAGGTGCCCGTCCTGTGCCGGGCCTGGGGGCTGCGAAGGGGCTATTTCCGTCCTCAAATAAAGCACTGTTTGGTTCTCGCTGCCTTGTTTCCTTGGGCGACACAGCTGCCTCTTACCCAGCAGGGGGGCAGAGCAGGGCGGGGAGGTCCCGGGCCCTGCTCCTGGAGCCAGCTCGGCCCAGAAAAGGTCACTGAGCTCGGCCTGGAGGCCCCAGCCCGTGGGGGGGGGGGGGGGGGGCATGAGGCTCCAAGGTGCCTGGACTAGCCCTTGGGCCCCGAGCTGGCCCTCACTGATGCGGCTGGAGATTGGGCTGGTCCTGCCTGGTGTGAGTCAGACTAACCGTCCTCCCTCTGACAAGTCAGAGTCCCTGGCAGGGGGGGAGAAGGGGGAAGCTCATGTGGATCCAGTTGTGGGATCACAGATTTAAAACTGGAAGATCCTGGAGCTCCTGTAACCCAACCTCCTCATTTTACCATTGAAGTGACTGGGCCCCAGAGAGGGCGGGGCCTACTCAGCATCCTGGTAAAGGGCAAAGCTCCCATCCAAGCCCAAGAGTCCCCTCCCTCCCTTTGTCCCCCTCCCCCCACGTGGGGGAGGCCGCCGGGAGCCTCCCCACCCCCACCCACTGGCCAGCCTGCGGTCAGGTCTCCAGAGCAGGGAGGAAAGTCCCGGTTCTCACCTCCAGGTCCCAGCTCAGTCCCAGAGAGGAAGCTCCCTGAGGACCAGGACCTGGCCCTGCCCCAGGCCACGTGGGGGAAGGTGGGGAGGGAGACTGAACAAAGGCGCTTCCTGGGCATTCTGGGTAAGAAAGACCCTCCCCCTCCCCCACCACCCTTCCCCCACCACATAGCTCTGGGCCTTTGCTCAAGGTCCTTCCAGCTGGGTTAAAGTGAAGACCCTGACAGATGTTGTTTGCAAAGTGCATTATCTCAATTCTTGCAACAGTCCTGGGGGTCTTCTTGGCAGAGGTGCAGCCCCCATTTAACAGATGAGGAAACTGAGGCAGGTGCCCAGGGTCACCCAGCTAGGAAGTGTCAGGATTTGAACTCAGGAAGTGGAGGCCTCTGGGCCGGGCTGCCTGAGATGCTTTTATCCCCAGCTTGTAATTGACGAAATGGAAGCTGAGACCCCTAAAGCCACTGGCCAGGGTGGCCCAGATGCTCTCAGAGACATCCTGGTTCCAGGCCCGGCGCTCTGTCCACTCCCTGGTGAGAGCAGGGCCTCCGGGAGCCTGGGCTCTTGGTGAGAGGCCTCTGGAGGAAAAGCTGAGGTGGGGGCAGAGCTGGCCATGTGGGGGCACAGGCACCCAACACCCACCTCTGGACATCGCAGCCCAAAGCTTCTGCACTGGGCGACTCTCAGGGGAAGCTTCAGGGGGCCTGGCTGGGGTGAGGGGCCCAGGGTGTCCTGCCAAGAAGAGTGAGAGTTGGCAGAGGGGGGCCTCCCAGCCAGGGGGAGTAGGGGGGCAGCCGGGAGACCCAAATTCTGAGTCCTGCTGGGTCACCCCCTCCCCGGGGATTCCAGTCAAGCCCCACTCAGGGGAGATGAGGGCCTGGCTCCGGACCCAGAGGCCTCCCCCTTCTCCCTGGGAGGAAGGAACATGGGCTGGCCTGAATCACCCGCTGACTCAGAGCTGCCCGGCTCCTGCCCAGCCCCCGTGCTCCGAGCCTCCCGCTGGGGCGGCTGGCATTTCCATCCTGACTCCGGCTCGGCTGCCCCTCCCCTGCCCTCCTGCCATGACTCACTCTGGAGAAATGAAGCCGAGAATGAAGCGGCCCGTGTCGCAGAGGCCGAAAGCGGCTTGGGGGAGGCTGGGCCCGAGGGAGGCCCCTCTGCTTCCGCCGGCCCCTCCTGCACCTGCCCGCCCCCCCTGCCAGGAAGCCAGACCCCAGAGCCCTCTGAGGGCCACTCAGGCCTCCCTCCACAAGCCCCTCCAGCCCCTGCTGCCCCGTCCGGGTCAGCCTCCCTTCCAGCCAGCCCACCCGGCGCCCCCTGCTGTGTCCCACAGACCACCCTCCCATAGGGTCCCAGCCCCCTCCAGAAGGGACACTGCCCTTAATCTGAAACCACTTTCTCCCTCCTCACTCCTTCCACGCTCCGGCCTTCCGGAGACCTGGTTCTTTCCCAATGACTCTCCTTCCTTCGCCATCCTTTCCCGGGCTGGGCCTTCTTCCATCCCTCCCGACTCCCTGGGGCAGCGCAGGGTGGGGAGACTCCGGACTCCTCGCGCTCACTTTCTCTCTCTTCCTCTCTTCCTTCCTCTTCCTTTTCCTCTCTCTCTGTCTCAATCTTTGTCTCATGCACTTTCTCTTGTTTCTGTCTCTGTGTCTGTCTCTATCTCTGTCTCTGTTTCTCTCATTCTCTGTCTCTCACTCTTTCTCTGTTTCTTTGTCTCTGTCTCTGTGTCTTTGTCTCTCAGGTATTTATTTTATCTTTCTCTCTCCCTCACCTCTGTCTGTCTGTCTGTCTGTCTCTCTGTTTCTCCTTCTCTGTCTCTTTGTCTGTCTCTGTCTCTCAGTGTTTTGTCTCTCTCACACTCTCTGCCTTTCATTCTCTGTCTCTCACTTTTTGTCTCTGTCTCTCTCATGCACTTTCTGTCTCTGTGCGTCTCTTTCTCTGTCTCTGTTTCTATCTTTGTCTTTCATATACTTTCACTCTCTGACTTTGTCTTACGCATTTTCTCTCTCACTGTCTCTCTGCCTCTCAGTCCCTCTTTTGTCTGTCTCTTTCTGTCTCTCTCTGTCTCTCATTCTGTCTCTGTTTCTCTCTGTCTTTGTCTCTCACATTTTCACTCTCTGTCTCTGTCTCTCTGTCCCTCTTCTGTCTCTGTCTCTGTCTTTATCTCTGTCTCTCTTCCCCTTTCTATCACTCTGCATCTCTCCTGTGAGGGTCACACTGTCCGTTGGTGATTTGGTGGCTGTTACTTGGAGCCCGCGCTCCCCAAGTTTTCCACTTAATCCTCCCTGAGTTCACTCGCTGGCTCAGGGTCCTCAACTCCTGTCCTCATAATCAGACACGTTGCCGCTCCTTCAAGGAGGAAGGGTGACACCTGAGCGGAAGCTTGAAGAGGGATGGGGAAGAGAAGGTGTTTCTAGTAAGGGCCTGGCAGCAGAACCACAGCTGGGAGGGGAAGGCTGGCCCGGGCCTGTCTCCAAAATGGCGGCCCAGGAGGAACTGGCTCTTGAGAGAAAGGGCTGCCGCGGTGGCGGGCTGCTCCTGTGGGACACCTCCTCCCCAGGCACTGCTGGGAATTCCAGGGGAAGAAGGCAGTTGAGTCACAGAAGCAATCAAAAGGAGACTTGAATGGAGGCCATTTATGGTGAGCTCTCGTCTTCCCTCCTCATCATGTCACATCGCTCAGACACATCCCCCCGCGATCCCCTCCTTCATCACTATTTTACATGAAGATGCGGCCCTCTTCTTACTAAGGCAAACTCCTGTATACACCCTTGACCTGAGCCATTCCCACCTTCTCCAGCAGAGCCCTGCCATTATTGTCCCACAGTCTCTACTTACCAGCAGTATGACTTTGGCTAAGTCACCTAACTTGTCTCCCTCAGTTTTCTCAACCATAAAATGGGGATAATAATAGCAGCTACCTTTCTTGCCCCACCCAGAGTTGCGATGGGGATACAATGAGATATTTGGAAAATGCTTTATAGAACATTATGGAAATGCTGTCTCATCACCATCCCTGGCCTCTTCCCTGTTGCCCACAGACACACCCCTGTTTCCTCCATTCTTTAAAACAAAACCCAAACGACTTCTCACTTCTTCCTACTGCTCTCAATAGCTATTGTCCATGTTTCCCCTTTCAAGCTAAAACTCCTTAAGAAAGTCTACAGGGGATGCTTCCACTTCCCCTCCTCTCCAGCTCCTCTAGGCTCTCTGCCATTTTGTTTCCAACCTCATCTTCAAAGTTCCCTCTGACCCTCAATGGCCACACCTCCTGGCCATTTTGCCCTCCTCACTCTCCTTGGCTGCTCTGCGGCATTAGGCAGACACTCGAGAAGCATTTATTAAGAGCTTTCCATGTAGCAGACTGTGGTAAGCCCTGAGCATATACCTCAAGGAGCTCACCTTCTGACGGGGGAGACGACCTGCCAACAATTATGTGCATCTGAGATATAATTATAACGATAGCTAAAATTTATGTAGCATTTATTATGTGCCAGGTGCTGTGCTAATAAGCCCTTTACAATTTATTATCTCATTTGATTCCCAGGGAGTAGGTGCCATTATTATCCTCATTTTACAGATGGGGAAACTGAGGCAAGCAAGATTCAGTGACCCGCCCAGGGTCACACAGTAAGTGTCTACAGCTCAATTTGAATTCAGTGCACCCTGCCTCCAGTCCTGGAGCTCTATTCCAGATGGAGGGATTGGAAGGTATTCTCAGGGGAAGGCACTCAAGTGTGTTTATGGTATACAGGAAGGGTTAAGGGGAGCTGGGAAGGGCCTCTTTCAGAGTGGAGTCTTGAAGGAAGCCAGGAGGTAGAAGCGAGGAGGAAGAACATTCCGGGGATGGGAGACGGGCAAAGGAAAAGAAAGAACTGGGGCCTCTAGTGGGGTCCGGGACTGAGCTACTGGCGAGAAGACTGTCAATAAAGACATTAGAAGGATTTATATAAAGATATGATATTATAAAACCAAAAACATCACTAAGACTTAGGGGAAAGATAACAGATGATGTAAGACTAACTTTATTCCTTTGATGACTGATTGTAAGTCAAGGAATAATTCAGGTGTAATTTACCTAGATTTTAAGAAAACATTTAGCAAAGTTCTTCATTCTGTGGGTAAGATGGAATCATGTCAGCTGGATGTTAATACGGGTAGGTGAGAATAACAGGTTGAATGGTAAGACCTCCAAAATACTTAGTCCATTTTATTCTCCCTTCCTCCTTCTCTCAGTGCATCCCTCTTTCTTGCCCCCTAATTTTATTTTTAAAAAATTAGTCCATTAGTCTTGATTCTTCTCTACAATGACAATTCCAATAGACTTGGGTTGGAAAATGCCATCCACATCCCGAGAGAAAAGTATGGAGAGTGAATGTAGATTGAGGCATGAAATTTTCACCTTTTGGGGGTTTGCTTGTTTGTTTTTTTCTTACTCTCAGTTTTTTCCCTTTTGGTCTGATTTTTCTTATACAACATGACGGATACGGAAATGTTTGAAAGAATTGCTCATGTTTGACCCATATTGGATTGCTTACTATCTTGGGATGGGGGAAGGGAAGAAGAAAAATTTGGAACACAAGATCATAAGAAATGAATGTTGAAAGCTATCTTTGTATGTTTTTGAAAGGATAAAATACTATTGAAAAATTTTTAAAAATTTATCCTACCAATCAACTCATACCTGTGCTCTCTGTCTATATATATATGCCTTCTAACTAAAATTGATTAAGTTGCTATTGTTTAATTGATTTTGATAGATATTAATAGAATCTTAGGAGGTACAAGTATTTTGTAGATGTATAAGTATGGTATATATATGTGTATATATATATATATATATGTATAAATATAAACAGTTTAATCTTATTGAATCCCTTATTGTTTATCTTTCTTGTTTATGCTTCTCTTGAGTCTTGTATTTGAAAGTCAGATTTTCTATTCAACTCTGGTCTTTTCATGAAAAATTCTCAAAAGTCTTCTCTTTCATTAAATATACATTTCCCCCTTAAAGTGTTATATCTAGAGAGTGATTCTTTTGCTAGGTAGTTGATTCTTTATTGTAATCCTAGCTCCCTTGTGTAGAGGGCTGAAACTCCAAAAAGCTTGAATCAGACAACCGAGCACTTATGACTAATTACCTATTTGATGTGAGATAGTGACTCTATTAGCATATATTTAGATAATGGCTCTCCTCACCACTGGTGCTTGCTGAATGTCTGGTGTTAAGATAATCATATAGGCAAGGATTGGAGGGGGAAGAAGAGGAGGCCAGAGTCAGTTGGTGGTAGGATGAGGAGGAAAGAAGTTGGTGACTCTGGACTCTAGAATCCAGGACAGATCTTTGGCAAGCCTCATGGCAACTTGCCCGCCTCCTTCACTTCTCCCGCTAAAGACCAAGGACTTTGATTTATCCTGACTCTGGTTGACTCTGAAGCCTTTCAGGGAGCTAGCTTGTACTCTACACCCTTGCCCTCTGGAATATCATATTCCAAGTTCTCTGATCCTTTAATGTGGAAGCTGCTAAATCTTGTGTTATCCCAACTATGGCTTCATATATTTGAATTGTTTCTTTCTGGATACTTGCATTTTTTTCCCTTGACCTGGGAATTTTGGAATTGGCTATGACATCCCTGGGAGTTTTCATTTTAGGATTCCTTTCAGGAGGTGCAGTGGATTCTTTATACTACCTCTGGTTCTAGGATTTCTGAGAAGTTTTCCTTGATTATTTTTTGAAATATATCCATGATCCTTTTTAATCATGGCTCTCAGGTATTCCAATAACTCCTAAATCATCTTTCTGTGATGTTTTCTAAATCAGTTGTTTTCCAATGATATAGTTCACTTTTTCTTCTCTTTTTTTCATTCTTTTTAATTTTGTTGTTTCTTGAAATCTCAGGGATTCATTAGTTTTCACTTGCTCAATTGTAATTTTTAAGGAATTATTTTCTTCAGTGAGCTTGGCCACTTGACCGATTCTGCTTTTTAAGTTCTTCTCTTCAGTTTGGTCAAGTCTATTTTTCCCCCTGAGTCAATTGCCCAGGATGACAGCTAGCAGGGTTAAGTATATGAGGCCTGATTTGACCTCAGGTCCTCCTGACTTCAGGGCTGGTGCTCTATTCACTGAGCCACCTACCTCCTTCTTAAGAATATTCTTAAGTGCAGAGTAAGACTATTAACTTTTGGGGTTTTCATTGTCAGCTTGTTTCTCCCACTGGGCTTGTGATCTACTAAAGGCCACCAGCTCATTTTCATGGAAGTTGTTGTAGAGCCATATTTCCTCCATCTTGTACTTGGAAGGCTGATATTCTGAACAGAAGATCTGGGTCTGACCAGAGGGAATCTGTATCTTCTAGATCCTCTGATTTTTGGTCTTGGATTCTAGGATTCAAGAGAATCAAGAGCTTTCAGGGATCAGAAACTCCAAGATTATGAAATCCAAACTCCTCATTTTACAGAGGTGGTAAATGATGTCCAAGAAGGAAAAAGGACTTATTCAAAATCAAGTCAATGACAGAAGATGAGGCCATCTTGGTAACATTGGGCAAGCTTGTCCAGATTCGCTGTGTCTGAGTTAGGATCTCTGTAAATGTGGACCACAGGGGCTTCTGAGGCTACTGAGCTCCAATATCCCCTGTTCTCAGGCCCCTCCCAGCCCTGACACCCACTGTTCTCAGGCCCCTCCCAGCCCTGCCATTCCTAATTTTATGTTCCAAGGCTCTCTATAATTCTGTAATTAAAATCTGGGGACTGTCCTCCTTTCTTTAACTAGAGGGGTTCATTCTCTTAAGACAATGTCTCTATAAAGCCGGCACCTGCTTTAGGACATCTTGGGTAGAACCACTGGAGATCACAGACAATGACAGAAGATGGGCAGAACCCACTGACCATGGGCATTGGCATCTAGAGCTCCTTGAGGCTTCCACCTGGACAGTGAACGGAAGCACACCATTCCCTCTTCAGAGCTGGGCCATCAGCAGGGACTTTGGTCCATCACATGGCAGTGTGACCACCCTTCTGCTCCCGAGCATCATGTTCACTTTTAAATGGCTTATTACTTCATTTGTAGAGTCTCACAAAATCATGGACTAAAAGTGATGGAGTGTAGCAAGGTCCCTGATTGAGCCTCAGATGATCCAATTACAAGTCTGATAAGTTCTGGTACCTTTTGGTTGTATGACCCTGGGCAAGTCAGTTCCCAATTTAGAAGCTCAGCTTTTCCCTTTGAGAAGTCAGGCCAACCTTCAGAGTTGTTCTGAGAAAAGTCCTTTTCTTAAAATGACAAAATGCCAAGTCAGGTGAGTTGCTTTCATAGGAGACGGAAAGACCCTTGGTGATGGCAAACTCGGATGGGGAGAAAATGACATCTTTTCAGTAATGTCTGACTGGAACTTAGCATTTCCTCCAGTTATTTAAAAGCACTATTCTGAGGAGGGGCCCACAGACCCCAGCAAAATGACAGAAATCTTTGATCAAAACAATTTAGATGTCTGCTCCGGTTGGGCTCTGCCACCATTAGCTGTGTGACACTAGAGAAGTCATTTGCCTTCCTCCTGGACTAACCTATTTCTTATTCAACTGGGTGTGTTCGATATCTTCTATTACATGTGTAGAAACACATGTAATAAACACATGTTTAAATAAGGCAGTGAAAGACTCTGAATCTAGGCCAGGGCTGAGTTAGGCTCTGTACAAGTTGTGAGCCACAGGTGAAAAGGAAGGGCCTTCTCACTGAGAAAGTTTCCTAAAACTACCCTTGGAGGACCAGCTTTTCAAATCCACCTGCCTCTCTGTTGTGGAGGTGAGCTTTCCTTTGCTTACGTAAGCCCAGTCCATGTTCTTTTTGGCCTGGACCTGTGCCTTCATTGGTACCTGGAGCTCCTGAGACCTCAACCAATGCCGATTGGCACCTATCTCTTAAGAGACTTTGGTGTGGGGAACAGAGTGCCCAGCTCACCGGATTCCTGTGCCACAGACAGCATTCAAACTCAAGGCTTCTTGATTTTAAAAGGTCAGCTCTTGGGGCAGCTAGATGGTGCAGTGGATAAAGCACCAGCTCTGAAGTCAGGAGGATTTCCTAGTTGTGTGACCCTGGGCAAGTCACTTAGACTCAATTGCCTCAGAGAGAAAGATGTTCTTTATGCATGTCTTTTAAAAGATGTCAACTGTTTTCTTTTTCTGAGCAATCCCTTATAGTGTTGGTGACCAGTGTCTCTAGTAGGAAATATTAGAGTTCTTTTCCCAATAACTTTTGTCATGCAAGAGCTCTGTGCATTGAGGAAGTACAGTGGAAAGAAATTGGAATTGGTATCCAAGGTTGTGGGTTCGAATCCTGGCTGCTACTAACTAGTTCTGTACCTTCTGCTAAGTCATTTAAACTTTTTTCTAAACTTTCTAAATCAAAACTTTCACTTAAAAGTTTTCCTATATGTAAAATGGAAGTGTTTGGCTCAGAAAACAGCTTTTAATTCTAGAGACTCAATTATAGGTAAAGCCCATAATCCCACAGTTCATGTCAGGGTGAGGTTTGAACTCAGGATTTCTTGCCTCCCAGCCTAGATGCCATGGCACAATGCTCAAACCACTAAGTATATATATTAAAAATCTTCCCAATTTGCCTTAAGGCCCTAGAGCTATCCTAGGATTTCCCAAAGGCAGGGTCTCTTTATGAACTATAAAGCACTCCAGAAGTGTAAAGAGTTGTTGTTGCACCAGACAGGAAGGAGGCCTATGGTGGGCTCAGTTTTTCCCAAGTCCATCCTCTGGGCTCTCGTCGACTTTTCTGGAAGCCCTAGCATGAAATCTGGCAGATGGCTATACTTTGGGTCTGGGGCTATCTGAGATGAAGGGCCAGAATGAAGCTCAGGCCCTTCAATGTTGGCCCTTTAGAAGGGACTTCAGTGGGAGGATCAGAATTCAACAAGAAGGAAAAAGAGGCAATTTAAAAATTTTACAAGTTTATTAAGGATCCTTTGTTGTAAAAGATTTTTTTTAAAAAAAGCGGGTTCCAGGGAACCCTGTTACTAATCTAACCTAACCCATTTAGGACATAATCAGACATCATCCCACTTGAAACATTAGGGTGGGGGGAGGGGAGAGAAAGCTAGCCAGCCTGGCTCACCCTACCTATAGTGTGCTATTTACTGGTTCCCTGTGACTTCATTAGGCACTGATACAAGCTGTTCATTCCAAGGGAAGAAAGCCAGAGCTCCCGAGTGCCAGCCAACCTCCCTACGCGGCATCACAATGGCCAAGGCAGGGCTGGGGTGAACTTTGGGAGGGCAGGAAGGAATGGGGCACCCCTGTAGTGTGCATGATCTCTGGCTGCCTGAGGCAATCCTGTCTCTAAGGGAAGGGGAGAGACCAGCTGGCTCAGCTCAGGGCATGGAGATACGTTCCCTTTTAGTCACCGGTCAACCTCGGAATCTTCAAGAGGTTCGGTCCTGTCAGCCCACAAGACTGGTCTAACCAGAAACAAACTGGACCAGGAGGCAAAAGGCAGGGAAGGGGAGGGAGGCCATAACCTGACCCTCGGGGGGATAGCAGACCCAGTCACTAACCAGGCCGGGTTTTCCCAACCTGCCAGCCGGTCCTCAGCCTTTCCGGATCACCTCCTGGAGGCTGGCTATCGGCTTCTCCCTCTGCCGAGCCAATGTGTGGAGCCTACCCTCCCCTGCTCACCCACCCTCCCTGACTAGCCCCAAGGAATTGGGCACAGACGGGGAGGTTCTCGATCACTAAGTTCTTGATAACTTTTGTAGTGACTGAGTTTTATTCTTTATAGATGCTGATTCAAGGTTAAAGCCCCAGGAGAGCTCACTCCTTGACCTCACATTGTCATTTGCTTTTCTGTATCGATCAAAGTATAATACTCGAGCTGAAGAGTTTATTTTCAAGTTCAGACCGTGGTCTAGAGTGAATGACAGCTCTGCACCCTTCACCCTGAATAGCAGAAAGCTAATTACCATCACAGCGGGATCATCACTCTGACCTCCTTCTCATAAACATCCGGGATCACGCCAAAGGGAGAGTTCACCATCCGAACTGTGTTTTTGCCATAGAGTTTGAATTCGTAGTGAATGAGCTGTTCCCAGAAGCCGTTATTGGGCCGAATGATGGGTCGGCAGGACTTGGTCCAGGTGTGAGCGTCCAGCAGGGACATCGAGTGGTACTTCATGAGGTAGGCCAGGCAGAGGGCTGCTGACCTGCTGACTCCGGCCGCACAGTGCAACAGCGTACGGCCCTGCTGCATTTCCACCGTGTGGATCTTGTCGGCGATTGGGTCGAAGAAGTCGTACAGGCGGGAGAGCGGGGTATCGGCCACAGGCACTTGGACATACTGAATGTCGGCGTAGAAAGTATTCACCACCTCCACGGACACGTTAATGACGGTGGTGATTTGGTTGCTGGACAGTATGACCTTGTTATTAGCGGCCAAGCCATTGCCAAGGTACAGGCTGCTGGTTATCTGGGACAGGCCACAGACTGCAGGCTGCCTGAAGAGAATGGGGATAGTGTTCAAAGATGTATTCATTAAGGCAAACTTTATAAACCAGCGACGACGGGGGGCTGCATCTTCCTGCTACTCTCTGTCTAAAGAAAACTGAGGAGAGAAAGGAGATGTTAAAAGTCAAGTCTGACCACCCTGTGGGCTCCCGGGCCGGCCCCCTGGCCAGTGGCGCTGCAAATGGGGTGTGCACAGAGAAGCGCACGGGCCGGACACACTCGCACCCAGCCCTAGACCTCTCAGCCTCTGGTCACATGGCTTCCCCCCAGACCTTCCCTGCTTGCTGGGCTGGGCTGGGTTGCTCCTGCTGCTGGCCAGAACATCTGGCTGAGGAGGGAACGGGTGGTTTTTATGGCTGTGTCAGGAGGCTGGGGCTGGGGGAAACTTGGGTTTCTTCACAGTAGGGAGACCTCAGCATCCACTTCTGAAACCTTTAGTGCTCTCATTAACAAGGATCTGTAAATAGTGAGATACAACTCTTTCTTCTTTGTCCTCAGAAGCTGGAAAAATTCAGAGAGAAAGGTGCCCTCGGGAGCTCAGGATCACGCTGTTCCTGAGAACATCTTCTCCTCAGAGTTGGCAGCCACTCCAGGGCTGTCTCATCCAATCACAATTGAAGGAGGATCTCTACACTATTCCAGCAAGTTGTCTTCCAGGCTCTGCTTGAAGCCTTCTGTTGACAGGGGACCCCTACCTCTGGAGGTGGTCCCTTCTCCTTATGGACAGCTTTCATGGCTAGTGAGTTTTTCAGATAAAGCCTCAAGTTTTTTTTTGGCAACTGCTGGCTCCTGTAGGCAGAACTCAGAGCAATCCTTTCACACAAGAGCCCTTCAAATACTTGGAAATGGCTCTCCCAGTTCCCCTCCCCTCCCCCACCTAAATCTTCAACTCTCCCATGTTCCATCACTTAACCCTCATATATCCCTTCTTGTCTAGGGCTCTCCTCTGAATATTATTGGATTATTAGTGTTTTTCTGAAAATGAAGAGAATACCAGGTCTAGAGTCAGGAAGACCCGAGTGACATTCTGGGCAGGTGACTGGCCCTTTGCCTCTTTCCTTATCTGTAAAATAAAAATAGCACCTACCTCCCAGGGTTGTTGTGAGGATCAAACGAGATCAGAGTTTGTAAAGCCCTCAGCACAATGCCTGCCACATGGGCACTTAGTGCCAGCTTTTATTAGCTCCCATCATGGTGGCCTCTCTGTGGTCTGCCCTGGAGGCCCTTGCTCCTCCCCTCTGTGTTAGAAACCTTTATGGCTCAGCTTTCTCAGCTCAGGGGCTATTTCCCATAAAGAACCTATGGGATTCCTTTGCTCTAATCACGCAGAATTTCATCCATTTCCATGTTATGTTTCTCCAAAGAAATCAGGCTTCTAGAAGCCGAGACTACTTGTATTTTGGTGACTGTATCCTCAGGAGTGGCTCATGCAAAGCTTAACACTTGTTAGATGGAAATGAGTTGATTGCCCTTCTCTAGACGAACCTCAGTATGTCCTGGATGCAGTTGTCCCAATGGGGGCTCACCAAAGCAGAGCATGGACAGTCCGAGTGGTTTATGGGATCTGATGCCAGAAAGGGCCTTTGTCTAATCCGATGACCCAAGGTTCTCCCCTGCCCCTTCCATTGTCAAGCAGCACAGCCAGGATCTGAACCAGCCCTTTCAATCTCCTGCCAGAAGTGGATACGACCAGGAGCACGTTTACTTTCCTTCAAATACTCTATACCAGCAAACTGGACTACTGATTGGCCCCACAGTGGTCTGAGCTACCTGTTTTTCCTCAGCCTGGAGGTCCTTCAGGAGGGGCTGAATGACCGTTGTTTTCCCATCTGGGTTGTCCTTGGCCACTGAGGTTCCTTAATTGTAAAATCAAACAGGTCCAAAGTCGTGCAACTGCTGAGCGTCCTTAGAGGTGGGATCTGAACTGAGATCTTCTTGCCCAGCATGCTTGCTGCCACTACCTGCCTGAAAGGGAGACGATGCTGGTACCTAACCCTCATGAAATGTTTTACAAACCTTAACATGTGATTATTAAGACACTGTGACAGGACCTTCCAGATCATCTTGTCCAGCCTCATTCATTTCGTTTTCTTCTATTTGTTATCATTGGTGTTTAGTCTTAGCCAAAAGGCTGAGTAGAGAAACAGCTTTTTTTTTTTCTTTCTACATCCCTCCCTGTTGCTCCTCAGCAGCCCTTCTCTCGTCACAAAGAATAAAGACAAAAAAAGCCATTTTGCCAAACCAGTGACACTCTCGACAATGCCTGAACTTACACAAGATGGAGGTGCATTTCCTCAACTTTTCTCTGAGGTCAAGCTTGGTCATCATAATTCCGCAGTTTGATTTCCATGGTTCTTTCCAGACATTTCTGGAAGCAGTCCCTGGAACTATGGAAAGGTTGTGGATAAACTATGGATTGATAACACAAAGAAATCGTGGGCAGAAGACATTTCTTTCTTGCCCAGGGCCAACCCTGCAGTTTCTAGGCAGAGCGCGTGGAAAGCACAGAGTTATTAACTACATATTAATACTTGACCATTTCCAGAAAACTCAGAATCCCCTCCTGGAACGGTAGCTCCCTCCTCCTGTCATAGGCCATCCTTGGTCTCCTCTCTCAGCTAGCCATGTGCTACCTCACTGAGGTTTTATCAGACAAATCTGGCCTGCTGGACCTCAAGGAGGGGAGCTTTCTCTGTGGCAATGAAATGGTTTTCAATCTTCTTCCTCCCTGTGGGTAACCATGTCTGCTCAGGGAAGCCACTGAGCAGAGCTCAGTTCCCCAGGCTTAGTCACTGGCTACATTGCTGTTCAGATTCTTACTTGACTCTACATCGGCTCACAGAAATCTTCACTTCCTTCTGTGTTTCTCCAAATTTGTCTTTTTCTTATGGTGTATTAATATTCTAGAACATTCATGTGCTCCATACAGTTTGTTAAAAAATTCCCCCAATGACGGTTAGCTTTGTATTCAGTTCTTGGCACAAAGCACGCTGTTTTGTATGTCAGGTATGAGAAGTTTTTTTTCTCTTTGTTCATTTTCCTTTACACATACTGTGGAGGATTGAACATGATGACAATTTAAAAAAATAATTCCAAATTGCTTTCTAGAAATGGTGGCTCAAACCCTCTTGCTTTAAAGGAAACAAAGCCCAGGGAGATGCTCAAGATCACCTGCCTCAGCAGCAACGGAACTTGGATCAGGCCTTCTCTGGTGGCCTCTCAGACACCCAGATCAAAAGAACCAAATGGGGGCTTCGGTGATCGAGGAAGCCTCCCCGATTGTCAAAATTGAGGACACCAGTTTACAAGGACTCCAACCTGGCTTTCTGGGTGTGGGTGACTAATCCTAATGCCTCTATGACCGGGCGCAAATCTCACTTGGCCAGGCTGTTGGTGGACAACCCAGAGTCACCAGGAAGCCACCCTGCATCTGAAGGAGATGCCCTGTATGGCCACCCTGACAAATGGTTCTCCAGGCGCAGCCTGCTGCCTTCTAGGGAGGGGAAATCGACTCCTCTCTGGGGCGACTCTTGCTCGGAGGAAGGGCTTCCTGCCCTCATCTTCCAGCTCTTTCTCCTCATTGGTCTGCCCTTGGCAGTCAAGCAGAACACACCCAATCCTTCTTCCACATGACTGCATTTGGGTCCTTGGAAAGAGCTCTCAGGTCTTCCCCTTCTCTTCTCCAAATTAAACGCCCCCATTACTGCAAGCAATCCTTACCTAGCAAGAGTGGGAGGCCTTTCGCCATGCTGGCTGCCTCCTCGGGATGGCTCCGGACGGTTCCCAGAATTGTTCATGAGAATGTGGTCTGACCAGGGCACAGGAGAACAGGGATAGTGATTAGCGAACGGGTCCTTCAGCACCACACAAGCCGAGTCACTAGAGCTGTAACAACCCAAGGGAGCCAGTCCCACTCTCAAAGAGTTTATGTTCTATCACTTCCCAGGTTCTCCCTGACTTTAAGCCAGGTTACGAAGCCAAAAATCCCATTACCATTTTCTGGCCCCCATAATCTGCCTCAAGGAGCTTGTGATCCACTAAAAACCCCAGATCTTTTTCAGATGAATGGCTCTTTGGCCATACATCTCTTTCATCTTACACTAGGGACAAGTTGATGTTTTGAACCCAGAGGGAAGCCTGCACAATAATCCTCCCTGAATTGATGTTATTAGAGTTGGCTTTAGGCGCCGGCCTGTGAAGATCTTCCCCAGTCTCTCCCTACACAAACTCCACTGTGTGTAGAGGCCAGATGGTCCCCTTAAAGTGCTGATTTCCAGCCACAATGGCTTCTCCAAAAGCTACAATGGATCCGGTTCATCTACAGCATTGAACTCAAGACTCCTCTGTGGGGCTTGCAGAGGCCGGGACCTCCGTTATGGCTCACACCCCTCTCCTTGGGGGATGAAGGATGGTTAATGGAAGCGGGTGGCCAGACCAGGGGCCGGAGGCTGGGCAGAGGGTGATGGGCCCAGCATGGGCCCCGGGCTGGGAGCACAAGGGCTCGACACCGCCTCCCACCGCCTGCTTCCCTCAGGACAGATGACCACGCACAGCCGGCCCTGCACAGAATTCTCTCCAAGGTCGCTGCTTACCCCCTACAACTCATGCTGTCCCAGGAAGCCGGAGGATCTGTGTGTGTGGGGGGAGCACCCGGGTGGGCGGGGGAGGACGGGCGGGAAACCCCGCGACGGACCTACCTCTGGGCGTTTCTGGCAGCGTTCCAGACCAAGACAATCCCGGGTGGCCAGGTCAGGTAGCAGAATCTCGGTGCTCGTGTCTGCGGGGAAGAAGGGATGACCCCCAAGAGCACGGAGGCCCATTAGCACGGTCCTTCCCAAGGGCAGACTGAGGCGCGAGGGGAGTGGCTCCGCCAGGGGGCTAGGCAAGGCTAGACTGAAAGGGGGAGGCCTGGAACGCCCCCCAGCCCCGGCCCCCCCTTCTCTCCAAGGGCCCGCCCCCCGTGGCTTTTCCCCGGCTGCATTCTCTGCCCTTGGCCCGAGGTGACCCGAGACTTTTGACGCCCCGCTCCCTCCCGAGGCCTCTGCCAGGGACCCCTGGGCGGGCGGCTGCATTCATTCGCTCGGTGTCCCTGATGGCGCCTCTTTTCCCGTTTTCTTGGGGACCCCCTGGGGGCAGTTTCCTTCTCGGGACACTGACACACAGCGGGAGTGTGACAAATGAGGGCTGCACCCCAACTTTAAATCTGGGCCTTCCCCCTGCCCCAGCTGCCTCTGGGTACATGGACGGGAGAAGTGAGGCCTGGGGAGACGCAAGATTCCCGGGAGGGGGGTCTCTCGCCTAGGCACCTGGCTTCCGAGAGAAAGGCTCCGCCCTCGCGAGGCGGCTTTCACTTCCTTTCTGGGAATTACGGTAAGAGCTTGAGGCCAAAGGGTTGATGGGATTGAGAGTGCCTGTGGGAGGGGCGGCGGCCGAGGAGAAAGGGCCGAAGGGACCTACGGGAAGGGAAGGGAGGGGAGGGCCAGGTTGGGGGAGGGCAGAAAGGGAGGGGTGAGGGGGGCAGGACAGAGCAGGGGGCGGGGCGAAGGGGCCGACGAGTAGGGCGGAGAGGGTGGGGTGGGGAGGGTACGACAGAGCAGGGGGCGGGGCGAAGGGACCGATGGAAAGGGCGGGGAGGGAGGGGTGGACAAAGCAGGGGGCGGGGCGAAGGAGCCGAGGGCTCGGGAGGAGGGCGGGGCGGGAGCCCTGGTTCCGGCCTCGCCAACCTAGCCTCCGACTCACCCAGTTCTCAGCGTCCTCGATCCCGCCGTCGCTGCTGCCGCCGCCGCCGCCGCCGTCTTTGTGATGAAGCTTCCGCTTGCCGCCCGGCTCACCGCGCCGCCTTTGCTGCCGCCGCTTCACACACTGCTCCCGCACCTCCCTCCATCCTGCCCTCCCGTCCCCGCTCGTTTCCTAGGCAACGAGCCGCGTCCGCCCTACGGCGTCCGCGCGGGGACAATCCAGCCTCGCACGCATGCGCCCCCACCCCGTGAGGATCGGGGGCCCGTTTCCCGGGCAACGGACGCTTCGGGGAAGGAGGAGCTTAGCTTTCTGGGCTCCAGCCTTCTAGCCCCGGGCGCCCCGCCCGTCTCCAAGGCTACGGGAGAGACCGAAGGATCTCCGGTCAGCTTGGGCTCCATTCAGCTGCCCTCCCAGCCCGTGCAGCCTCTGGGGAAGAGTTCCCTGCTTAGCCGGGTCGTAGCCACGCCCTCGCCCGCCGGCCCCTGCTTCTGAACCAGTCCATGGAGCTGCGCCGGCCCGAGTCCACCGGGGAGCCCGTGGTGGTGTTCATGCAGCCCAAAACCTCCCAGGCTCCCGTGCTCTTCAGGTGCTGACCGGCCCACTTCCAGGCCGCACCCCAGGGACCCCCGACCTTCGACTCCGCACCCTTGGGACCCAACAACTCCTAGCCCGAGGCCTCGAGGACCCCACTTAGAACTGACCGCCCCCCCAGCTTTGTTCCAGTACCTTCAGGCACCACATACAGCCTCCTGCTGCCTCACCCGGCCCATAGACCCTCAGGCCCAGGAGCCCGCCCAAATGGAGCGCTTGTAACCTAGCCAAGCTGAACTTGGGTCCTGGCCTGCTTTGTAAGCCCGGGACTCAGGCAGGACCCGGGCCTCTCCCACCCCCAACCCCTTCCTTAATGGTTCCTTCCGTATTTCTCTGCGCTTGGGTCAGAGCTCATCTGATCCCTTGCATTATTCCCCTCCCCCCTCAGCCCCACTTCCACTCTAGCAAAGGCCTTTGCAATCTTCCCTGTCCCCAACCCATTTCAACTCTGATCTCTGATTTTTCCTTAAAAGCCTTCTGAATCTGCCCTCCATTTAGAACCCCGCTTCCCTCGGCCCTTCTAGGCTTCCCCAAAGGACACGCACCCAAGGCTCTCTCAAAATCCTAACATTCCCTCCCCCCAAAACACCTTCTACCCCCACCTCCCACAGCCTGATTCTTAGCCCCCTGGGACTCCCACCTCCAAAGAGAATTGATGGGCTCAGCTCCCACTGTCAGGTTCTGAGGCCTTTGCCAGGGGCATCCTTGACCTGTACTGCCCTTTCCTCTCTAGCTTGATGAATGCCAGTGAGGTAGCTGTGAAAAAATTTTTACCCAAGAGTCACTTATCCAGAGTGATTATTCGAGACAACCTCAGTGCCCAGCGAGTCTATGAACTGGAGGTAATGTAGTGAGGAGGTTTGTCATAGGGGACAACGGGCCACAGTTTCCCCTTCCTGGCCCCTCTCCCCTTCTTCTTGCCAGCCCCTTGGAGGGTCTGTGTTGGGGTGGATGGGCAGTGGGACTTAGGGGATTGGGTCCAGAATCCTGGCTCAGGCCCAGCCTTATTTGTGCATCCCCTCTCCAGAAATGGGAGCGTCTATAATGATTGCCAAGGAGGTATTTAAAGATTGGGGAGTCAGTGATCCAACCCAGCCAAATGCTGGGAAAGAGCAAGGGGAGGTCAAGGGCCCACGTGTGCTATCCCCTTCTAGTTCCTTCTTTCTCTGTGTCTCTCTTTTAAAAAATAAATAAAAAAAAAGAGTGGGCAGAATAGTAGGAAGCAATCGCCTGGCTCAGCCCTTCTTTGCCATTCAGGTAGGCAGGAAAATTTGATCGATTTTCCCTCTCTGTACAAAGGACACAAGTGGCTCCTACCTGCTGCTGGGGAGGGAAGAGTGGTCCTGAGCCCACTCCCTCAAACTCTCTGCAAGTAACCAGTTTGTCCCCAAAGTGCCACCGTACGGAATATGAAATTTTCTCTCCTGGTCCTGCTCACTATAGGGCACTCCACTCTGTACTAGGGTTTCCAGCTTCCCGGAAGTTCCAGGGATTGGGCTCTCTCCAAAGTGACCAGTGATCTCTTTTTGCGCAGTCCAGTGGCATTTTCTGAGACCAATTTCTCTTTGACCTCTCACTTCCCTGAAGCCTTTGATTGGGCTGATTGCTCTCTCCTTTCTAGTTTTTCTCTCTCCATCTGACCACTCCTCACTCAATCTTTGCTGCATCATGGGTTGCCCTGAGGGCTCTGCCCCTTTTCACTTGCTGACCTCAGATCCCAAAGTTTGAATGATCATCTCTCAGCTGATGCCTCAGACCTCCTTATCTAAGTCTCCTCCACCTCCAGGTTCTCTGCCTTTTAGACCGGCCACCTTGACCGTCAGCTTGATGTGTCCAAAGTGGAAGTCCTCCTCTCTCCTCCAAACCCTCTCTTCCTAATTTCCTTATTACTATGGAGGCATCGTATCAGTTGCCCATGTTCCCAACCAGAGTGTCCTCCTTGATTCCATGCTCTTCCCCCACCATAGTCCAATCTGTTGCCTAAACAGATCCCACTTAATGTGTTTCTCCTCTCTGACATGAGCATCTCCCTGATACAGACCCTTGCCGCCCACACCTGAGCCAGGTGTAGGCCTCTTGTGGGTCTGCCTGTTTTGAGGATTCCCTCTCCAGTGCACCCCCTCTTTAGCCTCTAATCACTCTGCCCTGCCCATGTCAGCAAACTGCATGTGGCTCCCTGTCACCTCAAGGAGTGGATATCAAGCCCTCTTCTTGACCCTGCATAACATCTGCACTGGGGGCATCTTCACTACCTGACCCCCTCCTCTCCTTGCCGCTGAAGTAACAGCTCCCATTCCCCCTTGATCTCAGGACAGCCCCCCTTAATTTATCCCACTCTCATCTCTTGTGTACGTTCCCTGTTGGACTCTGACTTCTCGGAAGGGGGGGTGCTGGAACATAAGGGGAATTCATCCACGGGGGCTGACTGGCTTTTTCCAGATCATCTGTACTTAGAAATTTTTTTTGGTCCTCAGTTTTCAGTTTCAGCTGTGTCCCTCCCCCTTCACTCCCCACTGAGCTATCCTTTGTACCAAAAAACAAAATGAGGAAAAGGGAAGTTCAGCCAGATACATCAACATAGCATATACACATCCCTAGGCCCCCCTTAGGTCATTCTCGTGGTCACTTTTCCATGCATCAGTGCCCACAAGTTGAGGATCTCCTGTAGTGGGGGTCCTGGGGAATGTTCTAGGAGAACAAGAAGTGGCAGAGAAGACTTGGAAGTATCTGGGAGAAGGAGTCCCTTGAGCAAGGAAGAGGGTTCCAGGCAGGAGGGAGGAGTTGACATGAGTGCCTGGGAATAAGAACTCAATGGCCTGAAATTGGGGAGCACATGGCAGGGGAGCAGAAAGTACTTTAGAGTCAGGGATACTAGGCTCAGGCCCTACGCTTGCCACTTAGCTGGGGGACCCTGGACAAGGCACAACTTCTCTGTGCCTCAGTTTCCTCATCTATCAGAAAGAGGTTGGACCAGATGGCCTCTAATATCCATCCCAACACCCTCTGTGACTTTAGAAGTGGGAGTAATATGAAATAAGGGCAGAAAAGTAGCCAGATTGCAGAGGGCCTTGAAGGCCAGACTAAAGAGTTTGTAATTCATCTTGGGGCCACTGAAGGTATTTGAATAGAGGAATGGTGCGTTGAGATCTGTGCTTGGGGAAGGTTATTTTGACAGTGATTTGGAGGTGATAAGGACCTGATTGGAGAGAAGGCAACCAGTTCAAGAAATACTTTGGAGATAGAAGTCACAAGACGTAGCAGTGGATTGGAAGAGGAGATGTCTCAGGCTTCTGGGAGGCAGGAGGGGAAATGGCTGGCTGGGGCTAGAAGGTGGGGATGTGTCTAGTTGTGGACGTCCTGGTGGGAAGTCTCGGGCAAACGAGAAGACAGTTCAGGAAAGCAATGGTGGAGAGGCCTGGATGTAATTTGAGAGTCTCTTCTTTAGAGGTGATGACTGAAACCCGGAATTAACCCCTGGGGTCCCCAAGGAAGAGAGGATGTTTCTAGCCATTCAGCTGCTCCAAAATGCCAGGGCTGACAGGGACCCCAGAATGTGGCAAGGTTGGCTGAGGTTCTAGCCAGATCCCGGGGGGAAGGTGCCTGTTTCTCCCCCCTAGAGTTGTCTTTGTGACAGGCCCCTGCTGTGGCTGTAGAACTTGGCTGTGTCTGAGGCAGGCTGGGAATCCCAGTCTTTGTGTCTTCATCCACCGTGCCCTGTTTATGTCTGCTAGATTTAGACATGTTTTTTGTTCTCAGTTTTTAGTTTCAGATGTGTTCAGATATGGCACAGATGCCTATGTTGTATCGGAACAAGCCCCGAACTTGAGATGGTGTTTTGTTTTTGCTGAGGCAATTGGGGTTAATTTTCCCAGGGTCACACAGCTAGGAAGTGTCAAGCTTCTGAGGCTGAATCTGAATTCGGCTCCTTTTGACTCTGGGGCCAGAGCCCTATCTGCCACACTCCCAGCTGCCCCGAGCTCTGAATCTGAAAGACATGACTGTTGCCAATCTAACCCGCCTCTTGGGATTTGATTTCTGCCATCGTAAATCCTTTGCAATGGGTGGTCATCTCTCAGTCCAATGAGCGCCTCAGTTTACCAGAAGGGTACGATCACTTGCCCGGACAGGAGAGGTGAAGTTCATTTTGGCACAGGAGACGATCTGGAGGCAGGCGTAGGAGTGGAGCTCTGGCTACCCCGGAGACCCCTGTCCTTGGCTTGGCAGTACAGCTCACCTGGAGGCCGAGTTCTGGGAGAGACACAGGCCGCTGCAGGCCAGGGGCTCCATCAAGCTCAAGGTCTCCAATCCTGCTTGGCCTTTGTACCTCACAGCTTTTCTGTGGACCTTTCCATATTCTCTCTTCGCTATGACAGGAAGATCACTCTAGATTTCGCCAGGCACATGAGAAACAAAATAGATGTTCCCCCAACGTGGCCACGTCAGACACACCTGTCATGCCCTGGATGGGAATCCCTGCTCTGGGCAAAGAAAGATGATGGTCTGTTGTAGTAGAGGGCCCCCCTCCCCGTTAGTGGGGGTATGAGTTGTCATGGGTGCTTCAGGTAGATCTGGGGCCTAGAAAGGGTTATTTGTGAGGTTGAGGGAGATGCTCAGTTGAGGGCACACGGGGGAGGGAGTGAAGGGGCTCCCTTTTCTCCCCCTAACTTCCCCATTGTTTTCTCTAAGACGAGAGCAGCTGACAAAACCAAGAAGAAAATGGCCCACCTCTATGACCACCTGAAGAAGAAGTTCCTGACGGACCAGCTGAGGAAACTGAACCGCTGGCGTCGGGAAGCACTGCCCATTCAGAGATACCTGGACAGCATCCACAAGTACCACAATGAGCTCCAGGTCCGGCCTAAGAAGAAGGGGGAGATTCCAAAAGGTGCCAAGAGCAAGAAAAAAGTGCTTCACGCCACCTAACCAGCATAGAAGGGTCCTAGTCTTGGGGAGGGGATGAGGAGGAGCTGGGCTTCAGCCTCACGGATCCTCCTGGAAAATGCTTAACTAAACTTTCCTTTGGTTCTCTCGCTCCCTGTGGCATCATATATGTGGGCTTCCGACTTCAGAGGAGGGGAGGAGGCAGGTACGGGCATTGGGACAGGCTCCAGTTGGCCGCTCCCTTGCCCATGTGACATGAGGTAACCTCAGGTGGCTTCTTTGTAAAATGAAGCTCTTTCATGCTAAACTCTCTGAAAACCCCGAGTATAATTCTTTAGGTGAGGTGGGGGAGGCGGAGCAAGAAGATGTGGGACGGAGTAGAATCCTCCTCACCACCCCGGCTACAACAAGCTCATCTCCCTAGACTGCTTTACAAAGCCCCATCCCCATCACCTGAGTGGTGAAGATGAACCACTTTGTAGATGGGGAAACTGAGATTCAGTGGCCAGCCCAAAGTCAGGACTAGCAAATTATGAAAAGACCTGAACCGAGGTAGTCTGATTCCAAGTTCAGTTCTCACTCTAGAAGCCGACTGTCATCCTAAAATTCTAAGAGACTTGAGCCATTATCGAGCCAGACCTCCTCATTAGGTAGATGAGCAAAATGAGACCCAGCGTAGGAAGTGACTTGTTTAATTTCTAATATAAAAATGATGTCCAGGCTGGGATTAGAACTTGGGCCCCTGCCTGAGAAGAATTCAAATGCACTCCATTGTACAAATGAGTGCAGAACTCCCTACTTTCTAGAAGTCACTAGATACCACACAGGCTCTGGAAGCCACAGAATTCAATCCTCTCACTTTACAGGTTAGGGAACTGAGGCCCCAAGGAGTTGCAATTTGCTCAGGACAGCCCAGGAAGTGTCTGTAGCAGGATTCAAACAGGTCAGTGTTCTACTCACTGTTCCAAGGATAAATTCCCATAAAGAATTGGGTGAGGGAGTCCATGGCTTCAAGGAACTTAGAATAAGGGAGAGCATATCCAAATAATCAGGCATGGTGGATTTCAGGTCCACTCTAGACACCTCTCCTGAGTTTGTCCTGCAACACTTGTTTTTTGGACACTCAAAATATGTTCAAACCACAATCCACCTTTCCTGTTACTGTCTGAACTGCCATCCTCCCAGTTACTCAGACTCTCAACCTTAAAGTGTTGGCCAGACTCTCAACCTTAAAGTGTTGGCCTGACTCTCCAGCACTCTCTATATCAAATGTGTTCTATTTTCACGTCATCTCTTCAAACCTATCCTCCGACATTGCTATTACAGGTTTTAGCTCTCATCTCCTCAGGCCTGAATATTTCCCTAAAACAGCCCAGTTGCTTTTTATGTCTCCAATCTCTCCTAAATTAAAACCTTCTCCTCTCAGCTGCCAATGGGATTTCCCAATAGCTGTCTAAACAATCCTCCCCCCAAAGTTATGGAAATGAAAGCAAGTCCTTGGGTAAGGGTGTGATACTGAGTCACAGAAACTCAAGAGGCCAGATGAAATTGGCAAATGGTCATAGCAATATTTCTAAAACAATTTTCATAATCAGTGATCAGAACCTTTGAACCCTTTATTATGATCCCTATTGTGATACGTGAGGTTGAAAAGGTGCTAAACCAATCCAAGCACAAAGGAGATAGTGCCTGCCTCTCTGTGAAGACAATCTCTCAGCATCTCTTGCATCATTTACTATTTAGTAATGTGTCAACCTCCAATGAAAATATGAGCAGTTTAAGGATAGAAACCATGCTGTTTGTCTCTGCATTTCCAGCGTAACACACTGCTTGGCAAACAGCAGGTGCTTAATACATGCCTGTTAACTGATGGCAATGAGAATATTACATATGTCAGGAAGAATTACCAAAAGAACAGAAAAAAAAAATCATAGATGACACTTTTCCAAAAGGGACAAAAGAATTGTTAGTAATTATTTACTAAACTATATGTGGCTCCTTTCTCAGTTTTTCTAAAAGAATGATCTCTTGCATCAAGCATTAAGTACTATCAGCACTGTGACAGTCACTAGGCTTAAAACAAAAAAACACAACACAAAACAAAAACCATACCTCCATCTCCTAGTTTCTCTGCTGTCTCAGCTAAAATCCTTTTCCTAGGAAGTCTTTTCTGATCCCTCATTCATGCTAGCCCTTTCATTATCTCCCATTTTTCAAATTTATATTTTCATTTTTACACAGTTTATCTCATTAAAGCCCCTGAAGATTCTTAGTATCCCTAATACCTGATATGTGGTAAGTGCTTAATGGATAGTGCTTGCCTCCCTTATTAAGAAATTACATTTTATTGTGGATTTTCTTCTTCCATGGAAAGGAGAAGTGGTGGTGGTGGCAGAAAAAAATCTCAGTTCTAGACTTTCTCCTGCTGTTTCCTGATTGTGTCATTTCCCTTCCCAAGCCTCAGATACCTTATCTGCAATCATCCCAAAAGTTATTTCTGGAGTGTACAGTACGTACACATAAGTACACAAATATCAAGCGGCTGGAGAAAGGGGACACTAGCCCTCGATGGGGTGGAAAGCAGGGAGAGATCAGCAAAAGCTTCTCGAGGACAGTAGAGCTGGAGCCGAGTTAAGGGAGAGCTGCTTTCCAGATGGGGGCAGATTGATGAAAATAGCAGGTGAGGGGAGATGGGCTTTAGCAAAGGGTTCTTTCTAGGCACTTATGTCTTTGTCATCACCCTTCTGACCCAAAGGCACTAAGAGAATGAGAGTGGTTACTGTGATGCTAAGGTCATTGGTAATTTCCCATACAACTACAAAGCTCAGGACCTTCTGGTAGAGACTGGAGGAGATGATTACTCCTGAGATGGGGGGGGGGGGGGGAGGAGGCTGCCTGGGAGACAGCACTGTGCCGACTGAACCAAACTCAGAGTATTCTGGGGCTTCCTCGATCCACAAAGGCCGGCACAACTTTGCCAAAACCAAACCAAAGGCCCAGTGGGTCAGGCTGTGCCATCCCTGGAACCCCAGAGGTGAATGGGGAGGCCGGCCCTCTGCCCCTGTAACAGGGGTTGTCTGTCTGCGGATTGCCTTTCCGAGACTCTGTCAGCCTTCTGCCCGCCATCTGTGCCCGCCGCGTGCCAGGATGGGGCTTCATTAATAGCACCGTTGCTCAGCAACGCTGGTGGGGAGGGCACTGGCAGGACTCCGGCCAACCCGGTCCAAGCCCCCGCTAGGGAACCTTATGGCAGACAAGGTACCACCCCTAGGGCTCGACTTCCTCAGGGTGATGCTGCAGAGGCAGGAGGCCGCCAGGCTGCAGCCCGTTTCTCAAGCTGCCCCAGGGGCCGCTGCCAGGGTGGGCCAGACAAGGAGGGCGGCCCGTCTGAGCGGCTCAAGCTGCGACTCCGCTCTGAGACCAGGGGTGACTGAGACCAGAGGCCTTAGCCCGGGCGTGCTCCCCACGTGGGCGCTGCAGCCAGCCCGCTCCCGGAGCCCGGAGCCAGCCAGGGGGCGCAGCGCGCGAAAACTCCTCACTTCCACCAATAAGAGCCCGCTGGAGTCAGGCCGGCACAAGACCGGCTGCCCTGTTCCGGAGCTCTCCGGGTTCGCCCAGTAGGTGGCGCAGGGCACGCGCCAGCTCGGTCAAAATCTGCACGTGTCCCGCGGCAGAGGCGGGGCGGGCGGGGCCTCCCCACGTGCCCGCCGGCTTGGCTCGCTCAGCCAATCAGAACTCGAGGCAGCTCAGCGGGCGGGGCTCTCTCACGTGCAGCCTCACACCTGCGCTGGCCGGCGCGCTTTCTCTCCGAGTCGCACTCGGAGCCGGGGGCGGGAGAAAGGAAGAGCTGCTGCTCCCCTCCTCCTCTCTTCGGTGCAGGTGCAGGGCGGGCTCCCGGAGGGGCGCTCACGCACGTGACGCCCCCCACCCACGCGGCGGCGGCGGCGCCGGCGCGCGCACTCTCTCCCGATCCCAGGCTCGAGTCCGGAGGCGGGAGGGGCGCCCACGTGACGACCCCGCCCCCCACGTGCCAGTCTCACCGCAGCCGCCGCCGGCCTCACACCTGCCGGGCCCCGGGGGGACTCCCTCCTCGCGGCCCGCTGCCGCTGTCGTTGTCGCCGCCGTCGCCGCCGCTGTCGCCCCCGCCCCCGCCGGGAGTCCTGCACCGGGCGGGAGCGGGGGCCACCCTCGTGACGGGCTCCCCAGGCTGGCGCTGGGCTCGCGGGGGTGGGCGGCGGCGGCGGCGGCTCCGCCCGGGGCTCGCGGGGGCGTCTATGGGGAAAGCGGCGGCGGCGGCGGGCGGGGACGGCCCGGGAGGCGGAGGGGGCGCCCGGGGGCTCGCGTCCCTGCTCAGTGCCGTACCCTGCCTGTCGTGTCACACCGAGGCGCCCGCCATGAGCGCGCTGCCCCCGCTAGCCTCGACGCTGCCGCCTCCGCCCGAGACCCCCGAGGAGGCGGCGGGGGCGGCGGCGCTGGCGGACAAGCAGTCGGGCGCCGAGGACGGCTCCGGCAGCAGCCCGGACATCTTAAAGGGCTGGCTTTTCAAGTGGACCAACTACCTGAAGGGCTACCAACGCCGCTGGTTCGTGCTCAGCAACGGCCTCCTCTCTTACTACAGGTAGGGGCGGGGCGGGGCGGGGCGGGGGCGCGGCCTGCGCGCCTGCGCCATCGAAGCAGCTCCGACAGAAGGGCACGGCGCCCCCGGGTGGAGGTGTCCTGGTCCGGGATGCCTGCGTGGCGGGAGCCCCCTGCTGGCTGGGCGGGTGGGGGCGGTGGGCTGTGCGCCTGCGCCATCGAAACGGGTCCGGCAGGAAGGGCTCGGCGTACCCCCTCCCCCCCCCAGGAGGTTCCCCGGGCCGGGGCGCCTGCGTGGCGGGAGCCCTCTGCTGGTGGGGTAACTGGGAGGATCTGATGTGAACTGAGTGCTCTCGAGGCTGCCCGGAAGGGGGGGGGCGTGCCCATATCACTCCCAGAACACCTGCTTTGGAGTCCTCGGGGAGCTGGGGTGTGGGTGCACTAGGCCCGGGGATATAGGCGAGGGATCAGAAAGACAGACGTGGGGGCCCTCCCCCCCATAGAGACAGTGTCGCCCTGGTCATCCTGGTCTTAGGACCGTGCTTGTGAAGGAGGCTGGGAAAGGGAAAGGACGGGGATCAGAAGGGAGGGCGGAGTTTGAAGGTCCTCACGTGGAAGGAGCAGGGCGCCCAGCCCCTAGCATGGAACTCCTGCTGGGAGGGCGGGCGCTGTCTCTGGGGGGTCCTTTGTCCCGGTGTGAGGGAGGCCCCGAGCTGACTCCACGGTCCGTCCCTTTGTGGGAGGGAAAGCCACAAGATGGTGAAGGGCCGGGGCAGCTGCCAGGCTGTGCCCAGAGAGACCCTGCTACCCTCTGCTACCATCCATGTTATGGGGGAAGATATCGCGTCTGCCCCCTTTGGGGGGCTGGACCTGTTAGAGGCAGCAAGGTGGCTCGGTGCGTTGTGCTCTTGGTCTGGAGACAGGAAGACTTGAATTCAAACCCTCCTTTAGAATTCTGAATATGTGAATGTGGGCAAGGAAGGGATTTAGTCACTGCCGCTTCAGTAAATTGGGGTAATAATAGAATCCTCTTCCCAGGATTAAATGTGAGGCTAAAATGAGAAAAAGAAAGCATTTTGCAAACTTTAAGGGGCCACATAAATGCTTATCATTGCTCTTGTCACGAACCACTGTCCGATCTTTCTCAGAGGCTTATGTCGCAAATTTTGGGGACATAGAATTAAATTCATTTTGGGAAGATTTTCAGAATTTTGTGACATCAGAAGAGGTAAAGACACCTTGGGATAAAGTACCGGGCGTTACTTGTGGAGGCTTTTGTGATTGGGAGATTGGGGGAAAGGTCATTTATTAAGTAGGAAAGAGAAAATTTGTGCCACTTCTCTGCTTATTCACTCCAAAACAACATAGAACATGTGGTTACACTATAGCTAATGTTATTAACATGTGGTTACACTATAGCTAATGTTATTAACATGTGGTTACACTATAGCTAATGTTATTGCATGATTCCTTTAGGAAGAGTGGAGGCAAGTCCCAGCAGAGGGACCGATGTCCATCTAGTGTGTAAAAGGGTCGGTTGGGTTTCTAATCCGTTCGCCTCCAGCGTGGGAATAATTATAAAGTACTTTGTGCTGTCTAGATGATGTGCATGCTGGATTTTTAGGCATGATCCTTGTGCCCATTCACTTGCATGTGAGCTGTGCTTTTCCAAGGGACCCGCTTTGTTGACACAGATACTATTGGCTAAGGGGTCTATGATCTTAGGGTGAGAATTAGTGATCAGTGTTGGAGAATCCATGTAACTACAGGGTTTACATAAATTCAGACAATAAATCGTGAACATCTTCCTTTCCTACAAATTTTATCTATTTGTAATCTGTATGTGAAGTGAATAGATCTTCTGGTAAAGGAAAAAAGTTACAAGATTGTTGGTTCAGAGACTAATTTGAAGGGAGCATTTTCTATTAAACAAGCTTAGCATTTTGTAAAACTTAACAGTGTTTTATAGAGTCCTAGTTGAAGGGCACCTTAGAAAGCCCAGACCCTGATGTCTCATCTAGTGCAAGGAGTTGGGGTTTGCACTCTGGATCTGCAACACTTGTCTTGTTGGAGAGCTCCACTTGTTCTATATGGTGAGCAGAACATTTGTGACATTTGCCTTTGGGGTCCTCAGCCCTGCTTTCTGGAGCAACATAAACCACATTTTTGTCCTTTTTTGCCCATGTTGGAAAGCTGTTATGTCCCCCTTCTCAATCCTTTCTAATCTCTTCTTTGTGTTAAAGATCCTGAATTCTTTCATTCTGTGAAGGAGTTGGCAGAAACTCCATTTAGTCACTCTCTGTATCCCCCCCTAGGGTGTGGTGCTAAGTGCTCAAAGGAGGGACACAGGACACATTTGACTTCTTTTACTTTATTCCCCCTTTACAAGCACAGCAGATCCTCCAACTCCTTCCATTTTCCTCCTTCTGGATATTTCCTTGACTGGCGCCCAGGCTTGGAATGCTCTCCCTCCTTATTTCTCTCTCTCCACTTCCTTCAAGTCCCTGATAAAATTCCTCCTTCCCTGTGAAACCTTTTGATGATTTCCTTAATGCAAATGTCCTTCCTCTCTTAAATATCTCCCATCTGTACTGCTTTTATCGACATTGTCTACAATCCTGCCCACCCTCCATTAATTTGTGAATTCTCTGAGGCAGGGGCTGTTTTGTGCCCAATGCTGGACACCTAGTTGGCACTTAATAAATCCTTACTGACTTGATTTATTGAGTAAAAGAGTGAGTGAGTGTGGGTGGATTAAATGTTCCTGTGAACACTTGGGATGAAATGAAGAATTGCTTGACTACAAGTCAGGGAATCAATTTTTATAATTGGAATATATCTGTCAGTATTGTCTAGGCATCAGCAAGCTCTGGACAGCTTTTGACAGAAATTAGGTAGTGATTCCTATATTCTGGCAGCTGAAAAAATGAAGAAATTCACATTATCTCTGGTTTAAAAATGCATTTAGAAGAGACTACCTTCTCCCTTCCCCATTTTCCAAATTTCAGGGGTGCCAAATACACCTTAAGCCTTGTTCATGGCTCATACTTCCATCTTGAAACAAAGTGACTCCTAGGTTTTCATATGGTTATGCATTCTGTACTTTTTAATAAAATCCAAGTGAACAATTAAATTATTTATAAGTTGAGATATCATGATCCTTTGTCATCAAGGACTTTGTCATGATTTTTGCAAATCTTGGCTTGTGAGCAGTTAAAGATTGCATTGAATAATCCTGCAATTTATCAGTGTTAAATGTCAGTAACTTTTAGATAGCTTGGGTGCAGTTAGTAAGTTATCATTTATATAGACCTTACTATATTAGCCAGGTACAATACTAAACATTTTATAATTATTATCTCTTTTGGTCTTACAACAAACCTAGGTGCTGTTATTATAGACATTATAGAGTTGAAGAAACCGAGGCAAAGAGTGGTTTACATGAATTGCCTAGCTGGCAGGTGGCTGAGGCTGGATTTAATTTCAGGTCTTCCAGGCCTGTTACTAGTGTGCCACCTAATTGCCCAAGATCTAGATAAACAAATAATATAGTGGATAGGAAGTGATTCATACAGTTACTTTAAAAAATATTTATTTCTAAAATTTGTTCACTGATTGCCCGGGTTTCCCTATCTCAACCCAGGCTGGAAGTGCCTTGTGCACCGATGGGTCCACACTCAATATTGCTTGGTGTGAAAGCTTTAAACATTTCTTCTAACTCTGAAAGGTCATTGGCCTTTTGATCCTAGGGGCTCGCCATATTGGTGCTGGAGTTAGGATGGACATTTATTGGTTTGAGATCCCTGCAGCTGAGACTTTCCAAAATGAAGCAATGCATCAGCCTCAGCTTCTCCAGCAGCAAGGACCACAGGAGTTTGTGCTACCACATCTAGCTCTAAAATTTATTTAAAACATTTTGTTTTTAGAAATTTTTAAATTCCAGCTTAATAGCAACAAAAGAACATTTCCATACACACAACAGAACACAAAAGACGATTCTCTTGGAAACCCAATCTTCCTTTCACACTGCTCGCTTTAAAAACCCTCCCACTATTTATAATGAATTCTAAATATTTTCAAGATTGTCTTTCTTGTCTATGCTTCTTAACTTTCTTCATTATTGTATTTTGTAAAAGTTAAAATCACTTTCTTTTTGGTATTACTTACAAATCTTTCTCCCACCTGCTGCTTCTCTTCTCCCTGCCAGTCAGAGGAAGGTTTTCCTCCTCATTGGAAGTCTTCAGACAAGTGCTGGTCAGGTAGATTAAGAGAGTGACCTTTCCCACTCAGTGGCTTCTGAAGTCCCTTCCAAGGCCCAGATTCTGTAGTGCTGTGACACCTCAACACAACATAGATGTCGGCCCTTATTATTTCCAAGTTGAGCAGCTGGGACTTGAAGAACCAAAAGAAGGGACAGGACGATGACTGCTTAGCTATCTCCATTATAAGCAGCGGTATTTGGATAAGTAGCTCCTCTGCCGTCTTCTCAGGAGTTAAAAATATTCTCTCTAAATCCTGGCAGATGCAGAAAGCATTTCTGGGCCATGTGTAAATTGTTGAGCTCTTTCCAGCAGTATTCTAGGAATGGTGAGAGAGGGGAATGTTGGGGGGTTGGGTTTAGGGGAACAGGATGTTGGGAGAAGCCAGTGGGGGGACGGAACAGGGTTTGAGTGCTGACGGCTTCAAGTTCAGAATCACTGATGGGGGAAATATGATTGGGTCAGAGAACACCAACCTCTGAGGAATAAGTTCAAGTAGATTATTAGTGACTGGAAGGAATTCCATCGAGATAGGGAAGTGATAGTTCCTAGAACTCTTCCCAGTTATCCCACCTTGTGATGTTGAGTCCACTGAGGCTTTGGGGGTCTCCCTCACAACAGGCAGGAGAAGACAGGGGAAGGGACAGTCCTGGGCAGTTCAGATAGGAGGGAAGAGCTAGATATTCAAAATGGTTATGCTCTGGGGATGTCCTTTGGAGCACTGGAGAAGGTACTGGGGTGAAGAGGGGAGCCTAAGGTCTGGAGGGAGCGCAAACTGGAATGACTCAAGAATGAAGAGGCCATGGAGCATGAACTGGATCTGGGCTGATGCTTAGACTAAGGCAGAGGGACCTCCAGGAAGTCTCAGGGGCAGAGGTAAAGGCCATAGGCAGGCTAGAGCTGGATCTGGTAGAAATAGAATACCCTTGAAAGTCCCAGGGAACCTTGGATGGCTCTCATTGTTTGGTTTAGAAAACATTGAAGGGCAATTATTTGATTTGTCATCATTTTCATCTCCAGATAGATCCTTCCTCCCTCCAAGTTGCAGGCCATTTGTGAGCTAAGCAAGCCCTCTGATAGTTGAGAACATTCAGCAGTTAACAGCAGGTGCTTTTGACTAGCAAGGCAAGGATATTCAGATTAGGGAAAGGCTCTCTGGGGCCACGGCTTTGCTAAAACTGCACTGGATGGGTTGTGTTTTCAATTTTGTTTGTCTTCATTTGGAAGTTTGAGGGAGGAGCTCCAGGGGACAAAAGCTGTTCAATGTCATCAATCAAGATGAACTCAATATGTAGCATTCTACACCTGTAGCCCCCTATTTCTGCAAAGGAGGGAGCTATTTTTTCTTTTCTTTGGGACCAAATTTAGTCATAATTTTACAGTGCTTAGTTTGGATTTTCACTTTTTTCCCCATTTAATTTGCTCTTCCTATACGTTATTTTCTTGCCTCTGATTAGGATAGTTTTAATTTAGTTTTTAAAAATTAAATTTAGTTTAATTTAATTGTTAGTTTTCCTTCATGTTGAGCCCAAATCTGAGAAAGATCTTTGCTTTGACTGGACTAATATCCTAGAATCCTGCAGAAAGGAAATGACACTGTCCCATTATAAACAAGAGGATTCAATTTAGACATGATTTCTCCATTAATGCACAAAATCAGTTTTGACAAGTAAGCTTTTACTTTATGACCTTGTAATTACCCTTGATGAGGATGAATGAGTAGAGTGTAAAAGCTGGCTTGAAGCTAACATTAAAAAAAAATAACATCAAACTAAGATCGTGACATCTAGTCTCGTGAGTTCCCAGTAAATAGAGGGAGAAGAAATGGAAGCAAGGTCAGATTTTATATTTTGGGCTCAAAGATCACTGCAGACAGCAACTGCTGCTGTGAAAAAAAGATGCTTGCTCCTTGAAGGGAAAGCTATGACAAGTCTGCTCAGCCTGCTAAGAGATGTCACCTTTCCATCAAAGGTCAGTATAATCCAAACATGATTTTTCCAGTAGCAGTCTGTGTTTGTGAGAGCTGGACTAGAAGGAAAGGTGAGCACCATTAACACTTTTGTACTGTGGTGCTGCAAAAGACTTTTGAGAGCCCCTTGTGCAGCCAGAAGGTCAAATCAGTCAATACCTAAAGAAATCAATCCAGGCAATTCCCTAGAAGGTCAGATACTTTGGCCATTTAATGAAAAGACAGGATTCATTGGGAAAAAATGTTGGGAAAGATTGAATGTGGAAGAAAAAGGGAGTAGCAGTGGATGAGATGGGGAGTATCATGAAACAAGAGCTTGGGCTGACTTTGGGAGATAATAGAAAATAGCCTGATAGGCTATGGGCCCTGGGGCTCACAGAGTTGAACGTTGCTAAACAATACAACAAGCTGTCCATTCAGAAACATTGTGAGTAACATTGTTTCACTAGGCTACAATTTTCATCAAAACCATTTATTTCCATCTCTTTATGTTTATATTCCTGACACATAGTGCTTAATAAATGCCTTTCTAATTAGCTGAGGTTGCTAGGTTTAGGGCCTGAGTGACCTGAAACTAGGTTTGAGGGAGCAGGGATTTTTGTCATCGAAGTAAAAGTATTGGTCCTGTAGGAGCCTTTCTTTTGAGAGTAGAAGTTGATGTTGTTTTCAAAGAGGACTAAAGCATCCCAGGGTCCTGCCTGACTTGTATGTGAATTGGCTTGAAGTGAGGTAGAAGAACTGAGCAAAGTCACCAACCCCATCCCTCCCCCCTTTCCCCAGTGTGACAGATGGAGCAGAGGTCCAAATGATGGCCACGTGCCACCTAGAGCACTCCGATTTAAATGTAATTGGGAGAAATTGAGCAAAATAAAACCATAGTATAACCTAGAACATGTTAACTTGTGACTTTGAGTCAACTTTAGTCAGCAGGGACATAAGATTGCCATCCTGGGTGTAAGTAGACACAGGCCTGGACCTGGGATTCAGGAGTTCCACTGTGTTGGAGCTTGGAGGCCTTGGGACTTTAAAGGTCCCTTCCCGCTCTAAAGCTCTTTGAGCTGTTCAAAACTGATTTGCCGTTAGAGATCAGTGCCAGCTGCCTCACTCTCCACCTTTGTTTAGGTTATAGCAAAAATACTTAAAACAACGTTGGATTGTGATCCTCATGTCCACGCTACTTCCTATTAAGATAATAACAAGAATCCACATTTCCCTACTATTCTACAGTTTGCAGAGCTGTTCTCTGGCCTTGTGTGCTTTCATCATTTCCTATGGACACATTCTATTTTATATTAGTTATTTGTAGGCGTGTCTTTTCTCTCTTGCTAGGCTGCTTATTTTTTGAGGGGCAGGAGCTGTTTCTCACTCTTTATTCTGAAAGTTCTTTGTTTTCAGGTGACTTGGTAGTGCTTAATAAATGAAAGCTGGATTGTTTAATTTATATAAGTGTAATGGGACTCTGGTCCATCAACTCGCTCAAACATGATCTCTTAAGGGAGCTGTTTCTAAGAAAATTATGATGGTATATAAAGAAAGTGGCTCAGAGAGAATGGAGCCTGCATGCACTTCCTGTAACTTGTTCCGATGGGCCTACCATTATGTTGGGGAGGATTTCTTTCTTTTTTTTTTTTTTTGCTAAGGCATTTGGGGTTAAGTGACTTGCCCAGGGTCACACAGGTAGGAAGTATTAAGTATCTGAGGCCAGATTTGAACTCTGGTGCTCTATCCACTGCACCACCCAACTTATTCCTCAAGAGGAATCTTTTTTTTTTTATCATCTCTCTAGCTATAACTTTGTCATCTTCAAGAAGATGCTTCTTGCACCCTGGTGCTGTGAGAGTACATGAATAAAGAAGAAGGATTGTAGGGCTTTTTCTTAGTCTAAGGTCATAGGATCTGCCAGAAATGGGGCTTTCTTAGCCTTTTTGTTTGTTTGTTTCTGTTTTAGGTATGGGCAGTAGAGACTCTGACCTTGGGGATTTTAAAGACTGAGAGACAAAAAGCCTTGGGTATCTGGGAGTCAGAATCCAGACTGGGCTTTGCAGCATTTTTAATGCTCACAATGACAGGACTTATGTGACAACACATATAAGCAACGATGCCTTTGGATGTGAACTTGGTGCGACCAGTGCTGTGTAGAAACTGAGCTAGGTTAAAAGTATAATCGCCCTTCAGACACTGGGGGGATGTTGGAGGAAATTTTGTCTATTTTATTTTACTATATCAAACCAAACCAATGTTATGTAGTTAAATGAATTTGTCCCCATATAAATTGGGATAATGCAGCCAGTGGCGGCTCCAGTCAGTGGCTGTAGAAAAAGATATTTAATAAAACCCTCAAGGTACCTGACACAGCCTGTCAATACCTGAGGGGCTCAGGTCAGAGTATGAGACTTAAGGAAGCAAAGTAGCATTTGACATTGATCTCTTGTGGGAGCCTTCTGGGAGATGGGGTTACCTATCTAGGTCTGTCAGAAAGGACATCATCTGTAGAGTGCAAATTGCTTAAACCAGAATCAATTGACAATTATTCCAAAGGGCAGCAATACTATATCCTGGATGTATTGTATTCCTATGCACTGAGGAAGGAGAGAATGTCCTCTTTAACCTTGACCTGAAACTGGCAAAATAGTATGTGCTAATTGACATGCCAGATGTTGCCAAATTAGGAGGTGGCTGAAATGTATTCTGTTGGTTTATTGGTCACGTTTGTTTAGTGACCTACATACATCACCACCCATGAAGTTTGTGAGTTAAGCTAATTATTGTCTGACATTTTCTATTTTCTCTTGTTTTTGTTTTGAAAGTTCTGTGATTTTCGGTCCCTTGGTAGTAATAACTGGCACAAAGTGTTTTGAATGTGTTGGCTCTCTTGAGCCTTATCACATCCTTTTGAGGACAGGAAGATGCATATGGTCATCTCCACTTTCTAGAGGAGTGAGCTAGGGCCAGAGAGGTAATATGACCCTGTAGAAATCACACTTCAATAGGGGAAGAACAGAAACTTGAATTCAAGCCTTTGAAACTCTGTGTTCTTTCTAGTTATTTCCCAATAACTTATAAAACCCTACACATTTAATATCCTCTTGAGCCATATTGAATCATCGTGGTAGGGGTCAGAAATGATGTTTTTCTAGGCCACTATTATTATGATTATTTTTTATTATTACATTGGAGCTTCCAACTTAACCACAGTTCCCCCAGGATCTAATAGCTTGTTTTGTTTTAAATAAGCTTTCTGTTTTGAATTTCATGTTCATTCACACTCTAGAAGAAGCTGCTTCTGCCTGTTCTGCCCCCTCCTGCCCTCCAAGCTCTGGGTCTGGCATCATGTGGTCAGTGATAAAAATAGCCCTTACCTCCCTGGGTTGTTATAAAGATCAGATAAGATAATATTTGGAAAGTGTTTTGCAACACTCCAGAAATATTGTTCTAGAATGATAATAATGATTATGTATTTGGAGACCTGTCCATCCACACGGTTCTTCTCTGAGGAGTCACGGGCCTGGAGGTGGCACATAACTTCGGATGGAACCAGAGGGACGTCCGTTCAGTCCCCAGCCCAGGAATGGCAGGCAGATGAAGGATCCGCAGCAGCAGAGGCAGTAAGCACCATAAGACAGGGCTGTCATGAGGAGGATGGCCTCGAAGGTCTCTGGCAGCATTGAGATCCTGTGATCCCTAGGAAAGACAAAGCACAAAGAACTTGGCCTGTATCTGTGTGAACTCTGCAGGTTTAGTTACAGAATCTCAGTGTAGAAGCCATGGGTTAGTGCTGCTTGTTAGCAATTCTGAGTTCTCCACTTTGTGGGGGAGGATCAGCCCAAGATTTAGTCTGACCAATGCCTGGCATACTCTCCTGTTTTAGGTCTTCCTTGCCCCCCTCACTCCTTGGAAACCTCAGACCTTTCTTCCCATTTTACTAAAAAAAAAAAAAAAAAGGTATCCATTGAGTTATTTCTTCTCCTCTGTTCTCTCTCTCCGCAATCCTCTCTCTCATCCTCCATTGTCTCTGCCTTTGTACCAGTCTCTGAGAAGGTCATTTGCTTGACTTTGTACCCTTACATAAATAAGCCTTTCTCATCTTTAATTTCTCCTTATCTCCAGGCTCCTTTCTCACTGCATACAATTGTTTCCAGTTCTTGTCCCATCATTCAAAAAATAAACAAATTAACCTTTCTACCTTTTCAGGCTACTATCTTTTGTTGTTGTTGTTGAGGCAATTGGGGTTAAGTGACTTGCCCAGGGTCACACAGCTAATTAAGTGTCTGAGGTCAGAGTTGAACTCAGGTCTTTCTGACTTCAAGGCTGGTGCTCTATCCACTGTGCCCCCTAGCTGTCCCAAGGCTACTATCTTTTTATCTTCCAAACCTTTTCTTCTCTGTGATTTTATTTTTTCTCTAAGCCTTTCTAGTCACTTAAGCTTCAGGCTGAAGAGTTAACCTGGCCTCCTCATTAACTCTCACTCTTTATTTCTAATCATTTGCCAATCTTAGGTCACTATTGACCAATGTCTCTCCATTCATATGCTTCCTTCCCTGTGTTGGGCTTTCTCTTCTCATCTGTATATTAGTTTTCCTTCTTCTAGTCTCTTTCCTTCCCATGGACACTCCAGATGGCTTCCATAGATAGTCCTCAAGTGCAGATCTGATCGTAGCATTTTTCTCTTGCTCTCTAAAATATCACTAAGATAAAAGATGATATATTCTGACTTTAAAAGCCCTTTACAACTTGACTTGAACTTAATTTTTCAGGCTGCTTGCAAGTGATTTCTCTTTGTGCTCTCTCTGGTTTCCAGTGAAATTGTTTTCAATATACAGCATCCTATCTCCTGCTTTTTGGCCTTGGCACAGGCTGTCACCCCTGTCTGGAATACAATCTGTCCTCAATTCTGACTCACAGAATCCTTAGCTTTCTTCGGTCAGTAAGTCAAAAATTGTCTTTACATATAATTAGGTAAAAATTAAAGCTGTAAGCCAAGTTATATGCAATCATTTATATGTTAGTAATGTGCAAACATTTAAAACATTTTATATTAATCATAGTTGTGAAAGAAGAAACAAGACCAAAAGGGGAAAAAACTACAAAAAATATAAGTGAAAATAATGTGCTTCAATATGCATTCAGAATCCATCAGTTCTTTCTTTGCATATGAAAGCATCTTCCATTGTGAGTCCTTTGTAACTCTCTTGAATCATTGTATTACTGAGAATAACTAAATTATCCGTAGTTGATCAACAAGATTGTTGTTACTGTGTTCAATGTTCCGTTGGTTCTGCTCATTTTACTTTGCATCAGTTCATTTAAATCTTTCTAGGTTTTTCTGAAAGGATCGTGCTTGTCATTTCTGATAGCACAATAATATCTCATTATATTTGTATACCACGGCTTGTTTAGCCATTCCCCAATTGATGGGCATAATCTCAATTTTCAAATTTTTTGCCTTTACAAAAGAGTTGCTATTAATATTTTTAATAGGCTGTCGTAGACCCTTTTAATTTTTTACAATTCTGACCCACCTTAAGTGCTTTTTATTTTTATTTATTTATTTATTTTGATGTTCTCTTTGCTATACCTCTGGATCAAAGAGATATGCACAGTTTGACTGTCCTTTGGCAAAATTCCAAATTGCTCTCCAGAATGGTTGTCTCAGTTCACAACTCCACCAGCAGTGCATTAGTGCCCCAGTTTTCCTATATCTTCTCCCAACATTTATCACTTTCCATTTCTGTCATATTAGCCTATCTGATAGGTGTGAAGTAGTATTTCAGAGTTGTTTTAATTTCTCTAATCAAAAGTGGTTTAAAGACTATGGGTAGCTTTGGTTTTTTTCTTCCTTTAAGAATCTCATCAGTATTGCTTGATCTTTGTGATATATTGCTGTAATCTTGCTAGTATTTTATTTTAAAATTTTGCTTCAATATTCACTAGGGAAATTGGGCTATACTTTTATTTTTCTGTTTTAGCTCTTTCAGGTTTAGGTATCAGTACCATATTTGTATCATAAAATAAATTTGGTAGGATTCTTTCTTCATCTGTTTTTCCAAATGGTTTATATGGTATTGGAATTAATTATTCTTTAAACATTTGGTAGAATTCACTTGTGAACTCATTTTATCAAGCATTTAAAAATCTGTGGCCATAAACACCATAGTTTAGTTAGAACTTTCGTAACTACCAATGCGCTTTAATCACATTCTGAAGAAAGCCTTGGTGACCCATTCCCCTAGTTTTGCTAACCATACATAAAAACACCACTAAACACATCTTGAATTAAATCAGGAAGTGAACCATTGTTTTTTCCTCAAAGGCGAAAGGTTAGTATTACCTCAGTATGATGTATATTACTCATTTTATAAAGGAAGAAATTACTGAGCTTAAAGGGGACAAAAGTAATGTTCTAGACTCAAAATTTATGAAATAAACAAAATAGCTATAGTAATCATTAATTTTCTTGAGAAGGTAAAATTTCTAACTCCTCAGGTGTAAAGAAATGTTTTATGTTTTAAGTAGAAAATAGTTTCATTAGAAAAATTTTGTCTAGAAATTGAAATAAACTACCTCTAAAAAATTATCTGTCAGCAATTTAATAGAACAATTTCGGATGATTTAGGCCTGAAACCTACACCTAATGAGGATGAAAACTTATTTCTGGGGAGTTTTTGGTGATATCTGAAGGAAAATGACACTAAGCATAATCCTAATTGAATTGTTTTATTGGAAGTGTTATAAAGTCTCATCCAGTGAAAGTTTTTCTTTGTTTGCATTTCAAGTTCACTCCACGAGTGAAGTTCCTGATTTTGGGAAATCTGGCATGTATACAAGTGCCAGCAATCAAAATTCATCTACCTCGTACATTCTGTAGAGAATGAGGTAGCTCAGTGGGTAGAAGGCTAGGGTAATGTTCTCTTGTTGGGTTTTCTTGGGGTCTCAGGGAGCAGCTTTCTATTTCAGTTCAGTTATCACCACCCGAGTAGCCAGGAATTAAAGTCCAAATCCTTTATTGTCTCTTTCAAAATCTTGTCTCCCTTCTGGGGCCCGGTTAGCTTTCTTAGAGACCTATCTCTCTCTTTGGTTCCAAGACCTTGAGCTCCTGCCTCTGCCGGCTTCTTGAGGTCCTCCTGAATGTGTCTTAGTTTCTGTGGGGGACGCAGGAGAACGCCACCACTGTCTCTGTCTTCCAGTTCTGATTCTGGCTGAATTTGTCCGAGCTTATATGCTCTCTAATCAAAGGTGTGAATCTTGTGAAACTCTAGTAAGTACTAAGTATTTAGTACTTACTAAAGAATTGTAAAGCACCAGGCTAAACAACCATTGTCTCTATCAATCCCACTCATTTAGCACCTTGTTTCAAGTTCTGGCCCATAACAGGTCTGGAGTCAGGACCCGATAGCTGTGTGATCTTGGGCAAGTCACTTAACCTCTGTTTGCCTTAATGCTCTGGAAAAGGAAATGGCCAGCCACTGCAGCCTCTGCCAAGGAAAACCCCGAGGGGGTCACAGAGTTGGTGTACAGGGCAAAAAAAAAAAAATTACAAAAGAGGCTACAGACAGTCTACCTGCAAGGAACTTAGGAGACATAAATAAATATAGGCAAAGCAGGCTGTGGGCAGGCTAAATGCTGTTCGGTTGTTTTTCAGTCTTATCTGACCCCAATTGGGGTTTTCCTAGAAATCCTCCTTCAGCTCATTTTACAGATGGAGAAATGGAGGTAAACAGGATGAAATGACTTATCCACAGTCTCTCAGCTAGGGAGTGTCTGAGGCCTGAATTGAATTCGGGAAGAGGAGGAGTCCTGGACACTATGGGACTTCTAGAGAATAAGCAGGTCATAAAAGGGAAAGTGCTGAAATAAAGAAATCTCTGTATCATTGAATTGGATGTCCCATAAATATCTTAAACCTGATTTTGAGACTTCTTTTTCTAGTACACGTTGCACTAGACAGATGACTTTTTGGGGCCTCTTTTCAATGATGAAGTTTTTTGATCCTCATAAAAACAGATGTACACAGAATCTGATCTGTTATATATTAATAAATATGTGTTAATAAATTAACTCTGAAGAAATTAATGACTGTGGTCTAGTGAGAAAAAGGGTATTAAATTCTGAAACAGGAGCACCATGTCCTGGGCTGACAGTGACAAGTGCACCTCCGCTTTGTTGTTACTGATATGTGAATTTCTGAAAGATAGAAGAGAGGGGGAGATTGTCTTTTTCTGAGTTTCCTATGTGATGCCACTGTAAAGGCACCTTTCCTACAATTTTCCATTTTTGGCAGATGAAAATCTTTTGCTGGAGAAAGGCTCTGAGACTATTTTTTGCTCCTGAATCATGCTTTGATTTAGTTTGTCAGCTAATTGAATCTTTATCACTGTGCTTAAAAGGAGACTAATTCTTTTAACACTCTCTCACCCTGACTGGGCTTCTTTGGTGCCTGCCATATTGCCAGCCTCAGAAATTTCTGCCTTGGGGTGGTCTTCTCTTTCTGAGACCCCCGTTTTAGGAAAGAACCCAGTCATGGTTCCAGAATCCTCCTGTTTTCTTCCGTCCTTTTGCATATCTCTTGTCATTCCTTCTGCTTTCTGTGTACCCCAAACCTTCTATCATTAAAATATCAGTTTCTTAGTAGAAGGGATTCCCTTGTTTGTCCTTGTACCCTGAGTGCTTAGCACAGTGCTTGGCACATTCTGGTCTGGCTATCTGTTCATCTCTCTATCTTATCTTCCCAGAGCTGGAAGTAGAATCATTGTCATAGGGCTACATTCCTATAATGTCTGCATTTTGAATTGCTTAATTGAAAAATGGTTTAATAATGCAGTTATTTAAAAAAGTATCTTAAATTTTAAATCTTTATCCTTGTATTCAATTTACTGTTTAATTTATTGATCTGTTGCTTTGAATGTTTTTGTCATAGAATGTGAGGGCCAGAGACAAATTCATACAATTCATCAGAGCTGAAAGAAACCTTTAAGACCATCTAATCCAGTTACCAGATGATTAAACTAAGGTCCAGAAATTAACTATCTAAGATCACACAAAAAGTAAATGATATTCCCTGTGCATGCACTCCCCCTATCCCTCAGTCTCAATCCACATACTCTTCTGGACCCAAACCCAGGTCTTTTTTGTCTTTTGACATTTCTTTTAATTCATGCTTGAATGTGTTTTCCTCCCAAGTGGATTGCTCCTCAAAGTAGTGATCAGAAAATAAAATGTGGTTTTCTTTCATTGAGATTTCTTCCTGTATTCCTTTGCTTCCTTCTGTCTCCTTCTGCTTTGAGAACTCTCCTTTACAACAAAGTATATTTTTTAAGTGAGGAAGAAAAAGTTTTGGGGAAAAACTTGACATTATACAAAATATTTCACACTCATGGACCCCACCACTTCAAAGAAGTAGGTGGAAGCATATCTTCTTATGGCTCTTTTTTTGGGAAATTTTTTTTTTGGTGATTGATGTTGCAGGGAATGTGCATATTGTTTTCTTGGTTCTGATTACTTCACTTTGCATTCGTTCATATAATTCTTTGGCATCATTTAATTTTTTTTTTATACAGTATAGTAATATTCCCTTGCAGTCATGTATACAAGTGTTTAGCCATTTCCTAGTTTCCATTTTGATTCCAGTTCTTTGTTCCCACAAAAAGTGCTTTTAGAAAGATTAAGCTGTATATAGAGCTCTTCTCTTTTGTTAAGGACCTTTTTGGTGTACACATACATATATATGAATCTCTGGGTCAGAGAACATGGGCATTTTACTCACTTTACTTTCATAGTTCCTGCCAGGATAGTTATACCAATTCCTGACTCTCTTCCCAAGGTTTTAATCGGCTTTTCTTTCCACAACCCTTCTGATAGTGATAGATGATCTTTTGTCATCATTGCCAATTTTCTAAGTATGTGGGGAAATGTTAAGATTGTTTGCGTAAATGTTTATTGTTTGTGATTTGAAGAATTCTTTCATTATGGTTGTTGATATCAATTTATAGCCATTCTTCCAAGGTCCTTTGATTGCTTATTGGTAAAAGGACTTAATAAATACCAGTTCAAATGAAGTCAAATCAGCAGACATTAATTAAATGTCTTTGTTTTGTCAGGCTCTGTACTAGATACTAGTACGAGATACCTCAAAAAGCTTTAATTCTAACAGAGGCAGATATCACATAAAAAGGAGCTGAAAAGAAGGGAGGGAAGGGGAAACATGAAGGGTGATTGGTCTCCAGGGGTCCTCAAACTTTTTAAATAGGGGGCCAGTTCCTTCTCCCTCAGACTGTTGGAGGGCCAGACTATACTAAAAACAAAAACTTTTTTTGTGGACCTTTAAATAAAGAAACTTCATGGCTTTGGGTGAGGGGGATAAATGCCCTCAGCTGCTGCATCTGGCCCCTGGGCCTTTCCCCTAAATTGAAGTTCTAGGAGGAATTCATCAGTGAAAGAATGGATCTTCAGGGATGTGGGCAGAATTTAGCTAAACCATGATTATAATATTAAAAGATTGAAAGATGACCCCCATACCCTCCACAGTCCTAAATGTTATTTAGTTGGCCAGTGACCTTGGATAAGTTCTTTTTCTACTCTTCCATATTAATTTCTAGTGCAGAAATCAGTTTCAGAGCAAATGCAGGATTTTTTCTGTTTTTAATTTTTTTTTGGATTGCTAGGAGAACGGGAAGCTTTACTTATTGGGATCAGATTTAAGTGAGCATTGTGTGGGAGTGTCTAATGAAAAAGCATTTAATCTGATATTAACATTAGTGCCTATAATGTTGGGAGAAGGTAGACAATATGGGTATTCCCTGAAATTAAGAAATTAAGCAGAATACATTTTTCCATAGAAATTTGTAGCTGACATTGTGTTTCTAATGTTTAGTATGAAAAGGGCTTAACTGAGTGCTAGGCCAATGTAGTCAAATTATTTGGCCTCCTGTCAAAATTCTCTCTGCCCTGTGCTGGAATTATCAGACATCTGAGGGGTAGAGTGGGAGGAGGGTCGTGTACCACATGTCATGTACACAACTCATTCACTTCTGAGCCTCTGTTGAAAACACCTCCTTTGTCAGTAGCATCTCGTTCTCCTTGCCTTTTTTCTCTTAGCTTGTTGGATTGTAGACTGAAGTCATTCAAGCGCTCTGTAAAATGAAAAGTAGTATATAATTAAGAACAAGTGAGATCAGTGCATCATGAAGAAGCAGTTATTAAATGCTTAGCTCAGGATACAAATACAGAAGCAGAGATGGTCCTTGCCCTCACGAAGATTGAGGATCAGTTTTGTTGACAGTGAGCAGGTTTAGGCCTGTGGGAAGTAGATTGACATAACCCATTGGGAGCAGTGACCCAATGGCTTGGTTCATGGCTCCAGCCCGGAGGGGCAGGCTCAGGATAGGTTAGCTGTGTGTGGTAGCCCTCTGTGGAGGACTGCCTTGAGAGGAGGAAGTGAAATGAAGAGAGGCTGGTGTTCTGGAATAGGCAGTCACCAAAGTGCCCAGGGGCGGGAAGTTCAATCAGTTAGTCCACAAACATTTAAAAAAGCACTTGGTATATAGCAAACATTGTGTTAAGTGCTGTGGACACAAAGAAAGGCAGAAACACAGAGCTCACAATCCAATGAGGGAGACAACTTGCAAACAACTTTGTTCATAGAGCATATAAGGCCTATTAAGATTCAGAGAGTAAATAGGAGATAATCTCAGAAAGAGGTCACCATCATTGTGGGGAGGAGGGGGGCATTGAAGGACAGAAAAAGCCTTCTTGGAGAATGTGGGTTTGAGCTGTAGGAGGCCTGCAGATGGGGATGAGGGAGAGCAGTCCAGGCTGTGGAGTTTGGTCATAGAGTGTAGGGGGGAGAGAAGGTGGAAGGAACTACAAAGGTAGGAGGAGCCAGATTGTGAAGATCTCTGAGTGCTTAACAGATAATTTTATATTTGATAGTGGAAGCATAAATAGCGTGCTACTGCAATTTATTGAGTTAGGAGAAGGAGGTGACAAAATCAGAAATGGCCCTGGAAGGGGGAGAGTCATGAGATGGGAATGCCAACCACGAGGGCACTGCAGTAATCTGGGCTTGAGCTGACAAGGCTCTGTAGGAGTCTGGCAACCACCAGGGCAAGGGGAAGTTGAGAAAAAAGGAGATCTGTTGGAGCCATGATGATAGAGGGACTGTGAGTTTTAGTGTGAGAGAGGGCTCTGGCTGGCAACTAGGTTGGGAACTGGAGTGACTGGGAGGATGGTGGAGATCGCCAAAGCAATAAGGAAGTTGGAAAGGGAAGAAGTGAGCTTTGTGGGGAAAGATAGTGAGGGCTGTTTGGATGTTTGAAGTCAGTTCCAGGTATAATCTCTGCTGTGGGCAACTAGATCTTTGGAGAGGAAGGAGGAAGGAAGGGAGGGAGTGTTTTTCTTGGCTATTTTTGTTTTAATATTGTTGGGTTATTTTGCTCACTTGACACTGTTACATTTTCTAGCTTTAATTCTGCTCATAACAGGCCTGAATCTTTTCCCTCATAGCAGGCTTTGTGCTTTTCTCTAGTATAAAAAGACAGTCAGAGAAAGGGGAGGGGAGAAGAACAATGAAAAAGAGGTTGTGATTAAAAAAATATATCATTAGATGCCTTGAATCCTAGAGAATGAGCTTAGGGACGCTTAAGTCCTTCACAAAAATATGTCCCAAGAGATCCAGTCTTGTCTGTACTTCATGCAATTAAACATTTAATATACAATGATGTTTTCATTTTTATGGTGCTATAATGGTGCTTTTAGCTATTTTGCTACTATAATTTGAGCTGCATAAAGTAGTGAGATAATTCAGTTTTGCTGCTTGTATTTACAAGGCTTTTTTTTTTTTTAAGTTTGGCTTTTTGAAATTTCATTTTGTTAGATTTGTGGTGGTCACATATAAAAATGAAGTCTCTGTCCCATAATTATCATACATTATTTACACAGTAGCCAGTATCAATCAATTAGTAAGCATTTGTTGAATGCCTACTGTGTGCCAGGCGCTGTTATATAGACTCTCGGTATACAAGGACACAGATTAAATAGTCCCTTCCATCAAGGAGATTATATTCTTTGGGGGGTTGGGGAGACATATCTGATACGTAGTTTCATAAGGTAAGAATAGAGACCACAATCATGATTTTATTGAAATAAGGAACGGAATTCTCATATGAGGAAACTCCCTTTGTCAATTTAGGTAGCAACTCTTGCTGCAACTTGTAGTTTTTGGATGTTGTCTACACTGAGCCCTGAGAGGTTGCTCAGGATTACACAGCCAAGATGTGCCAGAAATCAGACAGAGTCAGGTCCTGGCTTCACTGCCAGTTCTCTATCCACTATACCAACTTGCCTTTCCTGCATACAAGTACAGACAATTCTACTCCAACTCAGTTTAAGTATTTCCCCAAAGCATCATGTTATGTAAAAAGGAATAATAAAAAGCACAGGGTTAATGGGGAAAAATAGAGTTGGGACACAATACTCAAAAACTTCATATGGTTACGCAGTTTTATATATGTGTTCAGTGGTTAAGAACTTAGACACTGCGGTCAGTTGTGGTGGTATCAGTGGCCTTAGGCTGCTGCTCTTTTGATGCCCCAGTTTCCATAGGGCCCAGACTGGCAAAGGCAAGCCACTGCTAGGGAGAGGAAGATGTTGGTGAGAGGCTACTCTAGGCTGGGGGAACAAATTGCATTTTCAAAACATGCCTTGTAAGTGATGAGATTGATGTAAGCATCAAATGATGGGGTGGTTCAGTAGCAATTTACATGTGAAGAATTCACAAGGACTGTTCTCTTTACTATTCTCTTTATTTTTACTTTTGAGAAGAGGTTACAGACAAAATGAAGAGGCGAAACAGACACCAGGAGCGGGAAATATGAAATGGATTTGGTAGAGCATATAGTTAGCAAGGAAAGGGGCTTTAACAGTTGGTAATGGAAAAGACAAGTTCCCAATTAACCAGGAGGAAGATAACTTTCCATGAGGTGGGAGGACACCATTGACAGGCAGGCTATCTCCATGAGGAGTTTAGCACCCTAAAAGAATTAGTTAGCTATAAAAAGGAAAAAGAAACCATGAGGCCTGGGAGAGGATTAAGGAAAAAGATACCCCGAGACAGAACACTATGGTGGGCTAACCCAAAAGAGATTCAGCAAAGATGGTGTAGGCCATGGACAGATTTATAGGGGAAACTTAAACTAAGGGGTTTGACATAACTTGGCTTTCTGATTGGATACAGTAAAGTGGGTTTACCCAGACCTCCACAGGGGTGGAACCATAAAGTTGAGCTTATACCCTGTCAGTCCCCTTCCCTGCTTGCCTCAGGGAGTAATCTTTTTTTTTTTTAAGCATCAAAATACTTTTAATTTTTATTAAAGATTTTTTATTTTCAAAACATATGCATAGATAACTTTCAGCATTTATGTTTGCAAAATCTTATGTTCCAGATTTCTTTCCCTCCCTTTCACCTACTGTACAGCAAGTAATTCAATATATGTTAAACATGTACAATTCTTCTATACATATTTCCACAACATCAAAATACTTTAAATAAAACTAATCACAGGGATAAAATATTTACCAAAAAAAGAAAATGATTTTAGAAATCTAAATAAGAAATACTAAGATACCAATGATGGAAATCACAAACCTAATTCTCATAACATTAAATGTGAATGGATTAAACAATCTAGTAAAATTAAAGAATAGTCAAATAGATAAGAAAACAATTCCACCATCTTCTTAAGAAGAAAAATATTACAGAATATACATATTTCTCAACATCATGTGGTACATTTGTAAAAATAAATATTATTCTCAAGCTAGCACATTTTTAGGTCAAAATGCAATTAAAACAGCAGTCAATCAAGGGAGCATACAAAAAGACAGAGACCAAAACAGAGACGGTAAAATACCCTGAACAATGAATGGGTCAAAAAAACAAATCATAATAACAATGAATAATTACATTAAAGACAATACTAATGACAAGATGTTAGATTAAATATTTAAAACACAGCTAGATATGGTTTACTTTATTATTATTAAAACTTTTTATTTTCAAAACATATACATAATTTTCAACATTAACTCTTTTTTGTTTTTTAAGCTTTTTATTTTCAAAACATATGCATGGATAATTTGACAACATTGCCCCTTACATAGCCTTGTGTTTCAGATTTTCTCCTCCTTCTCCCCAGTCCCTCCCCTAGACGGCAAGCAATTCAATATATATTAAACATGTTAAGATATACGTTAAATCGAATATGTATAAACATTTATACAATTCTCTTGCTATACAAGAAAAATCAGATCAAAAAAAGAAAGTAAATGAAACAAGAATAAAATGCAAGCAAACAACAACAAAAAGTGAGAACTGTACAGTGCTCTCTCTCAGAGAGATGGCGCTCTTGATCATAAGATCATTGGAACTGGCATCAGTCATCTTATTGTTGTAAAGAGTCAGTTCATCAGAATTGATCGTCATATAATATTGATATTGTCATGTACAATGTTCTCCTGGTTCTGCTCACTTTACTCAGCATCCTGTTCCTGTAAGTCTCTCCAGGCTTCTCTAAAATCATCCTCCTGATCGTTTCTTACAGAATAGTAATATTCCATAACATTCACGTACCATCAGCCATTCTCCAATTGATGGGCATCCACTCAGTTTCCAGTTCTTTGCCACTACAAAAAGAGCTGCCACAAACATTCTTGCACATGTGGGTCTCTTTCCCTGCTTTAAGATCTCTTTGGGGGATAAGCCCGGTAGTAACACTGCTGGGTCAAAGGGGATGCACAGTTTGATAACTTTTTGAGCATAGTTTCAAATTACTCTCCAGATCCATTAAGTTCCACCAACAATGTATCAGTGTCCCAGTTTTCCCACATCCCCTCCAACATTCGGCACTATCTTTTCCCGTCATCTCAGCCAATCTGAGAGGTGTGTAGTGGTATCTCAGAGTTGTCTTAATTTGCATTTCTCTGATCAATAGTTGCACTGAGTCTCAAGGGAATCTAGCATGGACTAGGAGATGAGTTTAGGGAGTGCATTCCAAGCATGAATCAAGGCAATGTGTATGTGGAACAGGACAAAGGCCAGTTTGTATAGGAAATGGGGCTTGAAAGGCAAGTTGGAAACTTATTGTGAAGGTTTTCAAATACCCAACAGAAAAACTCTTATTGGATTTGAAGGACTCAGTAGGAAGCCCCTAGTATTTACTGAGCCAGGGACGTGATTAAACTGTGTTTTAGGAATAGTGCTTTGACAGAAGTATGGAAGATGGATTGGGGAAGAAACAGAATTCTGAGGTAGAGACACCAATTAGCAAACTTGTGGTGGTCATGTGAGTGGAAAGAAGGGGATAAATATAACTTAGTGGATTTGGAGGTAGTATTGTCAAGATTTAGTAATTGGTTGGATGGTGAGGGATGAGAAAGAATTAATGAATCGGGAAAATCATTCTGAGGTTATAGACTTATATAGAGGTTATAGAGAGTAATAGAAAAACTTTTTTTGGGAGGGGGGATAATTACCTTTTATCAAGTTGAAACCTTCTATTTTGAAATGTCAACAGGCTCTTGGTGATGTGAAATTTTGGCTTAAAAGAGCCTAAGGTAGACCATCAATCTTGGTGGGCTTGATAATTGAAACCAGGGGAGTTTATAAAATAAGTGAGAGAGTAGACACTTAATAAACCTTAAGTGCCTATTATGTGCTAGAGTGGTTCTGAAGGAGAAAGTGAGGCTGGTGACTTTATACAGCTCTTTCTCACTTAAATCCAATTCATTTCCATATTATGGTGGATATCATGGTGCTGTTTAAGAACAAAGAACAAAATAATAGCCTTAATCATTGACTAGGTTACCCCAGTCAAACCGAGACCTGTAAAAGACCTTAGCTTAAATAGACCAAGTCTCCACTGCATCCAGGGCCATCTCCAGTAGTTATGATGTATACTTTACCACTGGTCCTCTTCAAGAAAAAAGGACAAAGAACTATGTGTTAAACACTATGTTATGTGCTAGAGGTACAAAGAACCTCTAAAGACAACCCCTGACCTTGAATCTTTGAATGGGGAAACAATACTCATAGAACTAGATAAAAATGCTAAATTCAGGATAAATTTGAGATAATCAGCTGAGGGAAGGTACATAGAATTAAGAGGGGATTATCTGGGAAAAGGCTTCCTATAAAAGATGGGATTTTAGTTAGATCCCAGTTGATAATGGGGCAGTTTTTAGATAAAGGCAGTTTTTAGGTAAACAAATTAAAGTTATCTGCAGTCAAATATAAAACTGCTCCAGGTCCCTATTAATTAGAGAAATGTAAATTAAAACAATTCTGCAGTATCACTGTATCAGATTGGCTAATATGACAGAAAAAGATAATGATAAATGTTGGAAAGGATGTAGGAAAATTAGAACACTAATGCGTGTGAAATGATCCAACCATTCTGGAGAACAGCATATTGATCCAGCAGTGCCACTACTAAGTCTGTATTCCAAAGAGAGCATGAAAAAGGGAAAAGGACCCACATGTACAAAGATTTTTATAGCAGTTCTCTTTGTGGTGGCAAAGAGTGGACTCATCAATTGGGGAATGGCTGAATAAATTGTGGTAGATGACTATAATGAAATGCTATTGTTCTATAAGAAATGATGAGCAGGCAGATTTCAGAAAAACCTGGAAAGACTTACATGAACTGATGTTGAATGAAGTGGGCAGAACCAAGAAAACATTATACACAGTAACAAGCAACACTGTGTGATGATCAACTTTGATAGACTTAGCTCTTAGAAATGCAGTGAGCTAAGACCATTCCAAATGACTTATGATAGAAAATGCTTTCCATCTTCAAAGAAAGAACTATTGAGTCTGAATGCAGATTGAAACATACTATTTTTTTTGTTTTTTTCTTTCTTGTATTTTTTTCCCTTTTATTTAATGATTTTTTCCCCCAATATGACTAATGTGGAAATATGTTTAATGTATACATTAATGTATATATATGTACATGTATAACTTCTATCAAATGGCTTTCAATTTTGGGAAAGGGGGAGAGGAGAGAAAGAAAAAAAGAAGTCTAATAGAAGTAAATGTTGAAAATTTTTTAAAAATTTAAAAAGAATGTTAAAAAAAAAAAGATGGGATTTCTTTCTCAAAGAGGACCAATGATATCAGGAGGATGTTTTGACTTGCAAGTGATTTGGATTTAAGCGAGGTAGGGTTGTACACACCCACTAGTCTTACTTTCTCACTCTGGAGCCATCTGGGCTCAAAGGCAAAATATAGATCTGTACAACTGGAGATAACCCTAACGCAGTGGGAGACCTTGGCCTTTTTAAGCTGAGGCCTTTAACAGGTCTCAGTCTGACTATTATATCATATATTAAGGCTAGGTAAGAAATGAGGCAAATTAATCTGGGAGGAGAAGACTCTTAGGGTTTCTGGCCAAAATAGAAACAAGTGCTATTTACACTTACTCTGAGCCATCAAAACCCCAACACTTACCAAGTGAGGTTTGGGTTGGGACCTGTTGTTGTCTAGTAAGTGAGAGCCATATTGATTTGGGTTTAAGGCATGGTCAAGCTCCATTTGAATCTCAGTGGGCTTTATTTTACAGTCTGATTTTCCAGTGTTACATTTCTTTTTAAAATTTTTATTATTATTATAGCTTTTTATTTACAAAACATTTGCATGGGTAATTTTTCAACATCGACCCTTGCAAAACCTTCTGTTCCAACTTTTCCCCTCCTTCCCCCCAGCCCTTCTCTTAGATGGCAGGTAGTCCCACACACGTTAAATTATGTTAAAGTGTATTTTAATTCAACATATGTATACATATTTATATAGTAATCTTGCTGAACAAGAAAAATCGGATCTAGAAAGAAAGAGATGGAAAACAAAAATGCAAGTAAACAATAATAGAAAGAGTGGAAATGCTATGTTGTGGTCCACACTCATTTCCTATAGTTCTCTTTCTGGGTGTAGCTGATTCTCTTCATTACTGAACAATTGGAACTGGTTTCAATCATCTCATTGTTGAAGAGTCATGTCCATCAGAATTGATGATCTTATAGTCTTCTTGTTGCCGTGTATAATAATCTCCTAATCCTGCTCATTTTACTTAGCTTCAGTTTATGTCAGTCTCTCCAGGGCTCTCTGAAATCATCCTGCTGGTCATTTCTTTTTTTTTTTTTTTTTTTTTTTATTTTTTTTATTTAATAGCCTTTTATTTACAGGTTATATGCATGGATAACTTTACAGCGTTAACAATTGCCATATATCTTGTTCCGATTTTTCACCTCCCACCCCCCACTCCCTCCCCTAGATGGCAGGATGACCAGTAGATGTTAAATACATTAAAATATAAATTAGATACACAATAAGTATTCATGCTGCTGGTCATTTCTTACCGAACAATAATATTCCATAACATTCATATACCATAACTTATTCAGCTGTTCTCTAGTTGATGGGTATCCATTCAGTTTCCAGTTTCTAGCCACTACAAAAAGGGCTGCTACAAACATCTTTCCCTTCTTTAAGATCTCTGGGATATAAGCTCAATAGTAACATCCAGTGTTACATTTCAAGAAACCATAAATGAAACTACATTGTGCAAAGTTAGTGTGCAAAAGAATTTGAAGGAAACTAGGAGGCAGAGGAGAGGAGAGGCATTCCAGGCATGGGAAAGTGACAATATCTGAAGATGTGTAGGGAACACCCAGGAAGTCGGGTTGCTGGATCATATGTGTGGTTGGAGGATGGACAGAATAAAGTGTAAGAGTACTGGAAAGGTGGTAAGGGCAGGAGGTTATAAAGGTCTTTAAGTGCCTATGGATTTTATATTTGGTTCTACAGAGAATAGGAAGCCATTGAAGTTTATTGAGTAGAGATGATATTAAAGTCAGACCTGTCAGACTTTAGCAGCTGAATGAAGTATAAACCAACAGGCTGTTGTAATAGTCCAGAAATGAGATGACAAAGGTGTGCACCAGCATGGTTACTGTGCTATGGGAGAAAAGAGGCATAGGGGATAGCCGCTGAGGTAAAATTAGCAGAAATTGACAACTGATTGGATATATGTGAGGAATAAGAGAGAGTGAAGATTCAAGGCTGACGTCTAGGTTGTCTGAGTGACTTGAGGTTGGTTGTACTCTCTAAAGCAATATGAAAGTTAGGAAGAAGGGAGGGTTTGGAGTGGAGGAAGGTAATGAGTCCAGTTTTGGACATGTTGAACTTAAGATGTTTATGGAGACCCTCAGTTTGAGATATCCATTAGGCAGTTGGAGATTCAGGAGTAGAGGTCAGCAGAAAGGTGAAGGATGGATAAGTAGATTTGAGAATTATAAACATAGAGATGATAATTAAGCCCATGGGAGCTGATGAAATCACTAAATGAAATACTATGGAGGGAGAAGGGAAGAGGCATTAGAGTACCCATTCATGGTGAGTAGTAATGACTTGAGACTCAGATGAAGTCAAATATATGGGTGGAAAATCAGAAGAGAGCAGCATCGTAAAAACTTAGAAAAAGAGGGTGATTGGCAGTGTAAGAAAGATGAAAATTGGGATGAAAATTTCGCAATTAAGAAATCATTAGTGTAACAACAGCTTTAGTTAAATGATAGATTGGAAATCAGATTACAAAGAGTTAAGAGAATGAGAGGAAAGGAACATCTGTTATAGATGTAGTTTAGCCATAAAAAGGAGGTGCAGTCATGGGACAGTAATCTTGGGGATGGATGGATCAAATGATAACTTTTATGAAGGTTATAGAGATAAGGGGAAATGTCTATTTATATCTAAGGAGAGACTGAAAACAAATGAGAAAATGGAGATAGAGGGACAATTTGCGGAATGGATCATTTGTCACGTGGAGTTTGCATCTCATAGGACAGCTGAAAGAAGAGCTGATGGCAGGAAGCATTAGAGGCTTGTAGAGAGAGAGAATCATGAACTTTTTTAGGAAAGATAAAAAGGTTTAGCAGAGATACAGCTATCAAGACCAGACATTTCCTGTTTTAAAGGAAAGGAACTTCTAATCTAGTAGTTGTTACAGTGCTTGACAATTGATAAGTGTTGGTTACCCTAGTGGTTCTCATGACAGCCTCATGAGGTAGATGATATGAGCGTTATTGCTCTCATTTTAAAAATGAGGAAGCAGAGGCTCAGAAAAAGGAAGTGATTAACCTAAAGTAGCCTAGGAAGTGGTAGAGTCAGAATCTGAGGCCAGTTCTTCTAGTGGTGATTTAGACACAAAGATTGGTAGTTATGTGAAGGATGGTGATTAAAGCAAATGAGTCTCAGTTAAAGGCTGTTATTAATCAGGTGTAAAGGACTTGGGAGGAAGCAGTGGGCCTTATTAAGTGTGCATATTGTTCTGAGTGCTGATATTTATCAGTACTTTAATAAGAATGGTATAACTAATGTTTAGGCTAAATAAATTCTAATGAGCAAAAATTGATTTTCTTTCTTCCCTCCTGTTGGCCCTTATTGAAAAAAGAAAAACAAAATCTTTGTAAGAAATTTAAGAAAATAAACTCTCATTCTACAGTCTTGACGCCATCATCTCTATTTCAGGAGGTGAACATAGGCTTCATCATTGGTCCTTTGTAATCCTAGTTGGTCACTGCAGTGATCAGAGTTCCTATGTCTTTCCAAGCTTTTAGTTTTTATAATGTTGTCATTATAGAAAATATTCTTTTGATTATATTTGCTTTACTCATCATCAGTTTATACAAGTCTTCCCTATTCCCTTTATTACATTGTCTGACATAAGACATGTTTTTACCAAGAACTCTATCCAATAGAAGCTTTCATAAGTGATTGGTTAAGTATCTCTGTGTTTTTAAAAATAATAGACCCCAGAGGTGGAAGGGACCTGAAAAATAATCTTCAAAGGTTTTTAACCTGATCTCTATGAATTTTTTTAAAATAAGTTTTTACTGACATCTTCTGTTTTTTACAAATCATAGTTATCTCCATCTTCCCTTCCCCTCCCAGAGAGCCATCATCTGTATCAAGAAACTTTTTATTATTTATTTATTTATTTTTATTTGGAGATAACTTTAAAAATATTTGATGTGTAAAATTAATAAGATGTTCTGGGAATAACATGATTCCCAAATCATTAAACAAAGATGGGGAAGAAAGGAATATTTCCTTCCTTCCTTCTTTTCCTCCTTCCTTCCTTTCTTTCTTCCTTCTTTCTTTTCTTCTTTTTTTCTTTGTTAAGGGACGAGTCAATTCTCTACAGTCTCCACAGCTGTGGATCATTGCATCTGAAGGATTTGCAGGGTAGCCTTTGCTGACAGAGGTGTTTTGGATTGAGAATGAGATAAATTGGAGGCAGAGGAAGAGGAGAGGGGTCAGACAGCGCAACGGCCTCTTAGTCAGAGAACGGCAACTGACTCTCAGTCTCCTTGTATCATCCTCTCACAAGAGGAGATCCATTCTGGGTTGGAACTCCAGCAGCCACTGTCAGGTGGCTCCCGTGTATTCCAACAGTTCTCCTTTGTATTCCAACACTTCTTTTCTTCCTTCCTTCCTTTCTTCTTTCCCTCCTTCTTTCCCTCCTTCCCCCCTTTTCCCCCTCTCTCCTCCTGCCCTTTCTTCCTCCCTCCTCCTCCCCTTTCCTCTCCCTCTTTCTCCCCCTCTTTCTCCCTTCCTCTCCCTCTCTCCATCTCTCTCCCTCTTTCTTTCTTTTTTTTATTTTTTAAAAGAAGAAAAGAAATCAGTACAACTGATCCATACAATGAAAAAGTCTGAGCACATATACAATGCATTCATACTCTTCTTAAATTAATGGCTTGAAGGTGAGTTGGGGATATCTTCTCATAGCTCTGTATTCAAGATATGCTTGATGTTTATAATTTTGTCACATTCACTTTTGATTTTTTTGGTTTGTCATTTTTCTTTCCATTTACATTGCTGTTATCGTGTATAATGTTTCTTGATTCTACCGACTTCACTCTATATCGGTTCATGTTGATTGTTCTCTTTATATGTCATATATCTCATTAACTATAGCACAATAATAGTGTTATATTCATGTATTTTGTTTAGCTATTTCCAATTGAAGGGCATCTATTTTGTTTATAATTCTTAGCTGTCACAAAAGTGCTAGTATAATTATTTTGGTGTACATGATAACTATTTTCTTCACATGACTTCCTTGGGAGTATAAGCCCAGTCACTTTATTGTATAATTCTAAATTGCTTTCCAAAGTGATTGTATTATTTCACAAATCCACCAATTATAAGTAATATGACTGTTTTCCCATAACTCATCTGACATTGACTATTGTGCCATTTTGGGGAGGTCATTTTTGCCAATTTGCAGGGTGTGTGGTGGAATCTCACAATTGTTTTGATTTGCTTCTCTTTTATTATTAGTGGACTTGGAGCTTTTTTCATGCTGTGAATACTTTGCAGTTCTTTTTTTGAGAATTCTTTCTTCACATGCTTTGATCTTGATCTATTGGGGAATGGCAATTGGTCTTTTTTCTGGTAAATTTATTTTTTCTTAATACACATTACTTTATGAATCATGCTGGGAGAGAAAAATCGGAACAAAAAGGAAAACCCAAAAGAGAAAAGAAGTGTCCATAGCATATGTTGATTTACATTCCATCTCTTTAGTTCTTTTTTTTTTTTTTTTTTTTTTTTTTTAAATTTTATGTAGATGGCATTTTCTGTCAAGTCTATTGGGATTGCTTTGGATCACTGAACCACTGAGAAGAACCAAGTCTTTTATAGTTTATCATTGCACATTCTTTTTTTATTTTATTTTTTTAAACATATTAAAGTATATCTTAGATACAATACATGTGTGCAGATCCGCATAGTTTTCTTGTTGCACAAGAAAAATCGGATTCAGAAGATTAAAAAAAAAAAAAAAAAAACCTGGGAAGAAAAACAAAAATGCAAGTAGTCATTCATTTCCCAGCGTTCCTTCTCTGCATGTAGCTGATTCTGTCCATCATTGATCAATTGGCACTGAATTGGATCTTCTCTTTATCGAAGATATCCATTTCCATTAGAATACATCCTCATACAGTATTGTTGTTGAAGTGTATATCATTGCACATTCTTGCTGTTATTGTGTACAATGTATTCCTGATTCTGCCTGTTTCATTCAATATCAGTTCATGTAAATCTTTCCAAGCCTTTCTAAAATCAGCTTGTTCATCATTTTTGATATTACAATAATTACAATGATTACAATAATAAGAATATTAATATTCTATTACCTTCACATACCACAACTTGTTTAGCCATTCCCCAATTGATGAGCATCTGGTCATTTTCCAATTCTTTGCTACCACAAAAAGAGCTGCTACAAACATTTTTGCACATGTGGGCCCTTTTATCCCTTTTATGATTTCCTTGGGATTCAGATGCAGTAATGACCCTGCTGGATCAAAGGGGATGCACAGTTTGATAGTCCTTTGGGCATAGCTCCAGATTGCTCTCCAGAATGGTTGGCTCATTTCATAACTGCACCAATAAAACATTTGTGTCCCAGTTTTCCCACATCTTCTCCGACATTTATCATTATCTTTTTCCTGTTATCTTAGCCAATCTGAGAGATGTGACACAGAGTTGTTTTAATTTACATTTTTCTAATCAATAGTGATTTAGAGCATTTTTTTCATATGACTATAGATAGCTTTAATTTTATCATCTGAAAATTGTCCATATCCTTTGATCATTTATCATTGGGGAATGATTTGTATTGTTATAAATTTGACATAGGTCTGCTGGTGTAAAGATTTTTTTTCCTAACTTTGTCCTTTGTACATCCCTTTTCTTTTTTTTCTTTCTTTTTTTTTTTTTTTTTTTTTTTTTTTTTTTTTTTTTTGCAGATTGAAGCATACTTTTATTTAACCTTCCTTATTATTTTGGGGATTATTTTTTGTCTGCAGTTTCTTTTTTTTTTTTTTTAAATAGCCTTTTATTTACAGATTATATGCATGGATAACTTTACAGCATTAACAATTGCCAAATCTCTTGTTCCAATTTTTCACCTCCCGCCCCCCACCCCTTCCCTTAGATGGCAGGATGACCAGTAGGTACATCCCTTTTCTATATACATATACCTTTTGAATATTTACACACACTGATTATGTCCTTCCTAAATTTCCTCTCCAGAGGAAACATTCCCAAAAGTATGGGCATTGCTCCTGTCCATATGGTTGAACTCCTGTCCATCTGCTGCCATTGTTACTCACTCCAGGTACAGGAGACTCAGTCATGGATAAAAATGAGCTGGCACAGGCGGCTATGTTAGCTAAGCAGGCCGAGCAATAGAGTGACATGCTGTTTCTTTTTATTATTTTTGTTACACTCATCCTTTAAATGGTTTGGACAATCTAAGAACAAACATAAAGATTCAATAAAAATGAATTACTTGATATCAAAGTTATTGTATATTAAGCACAGCAATATAATAAAATAACTCTATATTTAACTCTTAAAAACTTTTGCTTTTGTGATTTTTTTTTTTTTTTTTTTTTTTTTTTTTTTTTTGGATACTTGCCTCATATGCATATGCTTGAGAGAAATAGTATGAAATGAGAATTAACTTTGTTTGGTATCTTGTGAAATTTTCATGAACAATCCAAGCATAATTAAGAACATATTTATTAAATTGATATAAATGAAATAATTTACTTTTTTTCTAATTATAAAACTTATATGGTTGGTTGATTTTCTGAGTTAGTTCTACCATTTTTAATGTGACTATTTGCCACTAAAACCCATATGTTTTAATTTGTGTTTTCACTGTGAAACCTTGTATTTATAGTCTCCTTAAAAAGAACTATACTGGGGCAGCTAGATGACACAGTGATTAAAGGGCTGGTCATGGAGTCAGGAGGATTGAGTTCAAATCCATCCTCAGATACTTTATACTTCCTAGCTATATGATCTTGAGCAAAGTTACAACCCTAATTGCCTCCTCCCTCTTCCCCTCCCGCCCCCCCCCCAAAAATTGTACTTTACTGCCCTGAGGAAGAAGTCTACCATGTCCATTCTGACATGGTAGTTTGTGACCTGACAGTTCTAACAAAGCTATTTTAGATGGTCTGTCACAAAACTGTATTCTCTGATTAGTCCTGGCAGTTCTGCCTTTCCATCGATTCTCTCACCTCTGCCCATTTCCTCATGTTTTTATTTGGCTTTCCAGTAAATCTTTCCCTAACTCCTTTTCAATATGGAAAGACATAGATTATAAAGTTCATTGTGCATATGCACATAAGAAATAAAATGAGATAATTTTTCTTCAGAGTATGTCCCAAATTTTATAGTTTCATTGATTGGAAATAAATGAAAAGTTTTTATAATATATCAATAGGATAATTTACTTAATTATTTAGCAAATATTCCCCCCCCCCTTTTAAATTATTTTATTTTTTTCTGGTTATACATGCACAGTAATTTTTTAAAAATACACATTTCTTTATGAATCATATTGTGAGAAAAATCAGAACAAAAGGGGAAAACTACGAGGAAAAAACAGCAGAAAAATGAAAAGTGAACATAGCATGTGTTGATTTACATTCAGTATCCATGATTTCATTCTCTGGATGCAGATGCCATTTTCTATCTAAAGTTTATTGGGATTGCCTCGAATCACTGACCTGTTGAGAAGAACAAAGTCTTTCATAGTTGATCATTGCACAAATCTTGTTACTAGTACGATGTATTCCTTGTTTTGCTTGTTTTGTTCAGTATCAATTTGTGTAAATCTTTCTAGGTCTTTCTAATTCAGCTTGTTCATAATTTTTTAATAGAACTATGATATTCCATTTTTTATTTAATATAATCAGTTGTCCATCTTGCCTTTTACAATGTTGTCTAGTTCTTTGGTCATAAATTCCTCTTCTCCAAAGATTTGATATGTAAGCTATTCTTTCTTTCCTAACTTGCTTATGTCCCTGTACATCTCTGACAAGCTCTTTTTGTTAATTAAGGTTTGGGATGCTTTGCTTTAGAGGCATCTGGCTTGGCTGCAGATCCATAGAAAAGGTAGAGGCTTAGTGTATCTCAGTTTTAATGTGAAATTTTGCAAGCAAGACAGCTGCTTTATATCAAAGCTTAGCAAATTTGCTTTGTATCATCGCTGATTGTGATAAGATTAGCTTGTATTTATATAGTACTTTTAACAGAAGATTGGATTGCTTTGGGGGAATTGTATGTTCTTAAATTGTCAAGCTTTTTGCTAGAACAAAAACTCATCTTTTAAATTCCTGTACCCTTTCAGTGCCCTTTGGCTGTAAGTCATACTTCATTGAAGAAGTGAAGTTGAGGATCACACAAAGGGCAGTAAAGAAGTGATATGGTGGGCATGAACCAGCTGCCATACATTATAAATGAAGAATTGCACAAGAAAAAATAAAGGATGTAGGTCATCAAAGAGATATGACCTGGAAAAAAGATGGGTCAGTTCCCACGGTGAGAGGGAGGAATAACTGGCAGACAACTGGAGAGACATCCATTGATATCTCTGCACCGTCAAGATGATGAAAGGAAGGCGCCCAGTTCTAGTAGCTCCCAGGCCCTGAACAGACAGCCTCCTTCCTAGATGTACAAGAGCATGTGAATAAGCAAACCTGCCTGGGAGCACACAACTTGTGTCAGAACCAGAACTCTACTTCAGCACGCTCTCCTTTTCACTAGGGTGTAGTAAGGAGTTAAATGAGTTTCTCATCTTCTCAAAGAAATGTCTTCTCATGCCTCACGATGATGTACAGTTAATTTGGAGTACACAAAGGGTGGCAGATTGGCCCAATGGATAGAATGTGGGCCTAAGACTGTACTAACTGTGACCCTGGGCAAGTCATGTTTGCCTCAGTTCCTCATCTGTAAAATAAAGGAAATGGCAGATTACTCCTAGATCTTTGCCCAGAAAAATCTTTGCCAATGAGATCATGAAGAGTCTGAAATGGCAACTCAAAGATTATGCCAATGGATCATAAACTTGGGTGGGGGAGGTTGTGGTATATTACCAACTGCTGAGACCTTAAATAACCACAGACCTAATGATGACCCAGATAAATTTGGAGAGATTAACCACCAAAGGATTAGACACCACATAATGGTGGGTTTTGGCTATAACTGCTTTCAGAAGTCATTCATTCACCCATTTATTTATTTATTTATTTTGCTGGAGCAATTGAGATTTAAGTAACTTGCCTAGGGTCACACAGGTAGGAAGCATTAAATGTCTGAGGCCAGATTTGAACTCGGATCCTCCTAATTTCAGGGCCAGTGCTCCTCCATCTAGCTACCCCTCGGAAATCATTTATTTAGGTACAAAGGGATTGCAGTATATAGTGATAGAAAGAATGACAATTTCCAACAACATTATAAATCCTCAAAGGATAGGTGCCCAAAAGAAAGGGAGGATGGATGGGACAGATAGGTTGTTATCAACTTCACATTGAGACTCAAATTTAAGTTATTTGTGGTTCTGTAAGTGAATATTAAAAAGGCCTTTTGGAAAATCTACAAGAAGATAAAAAAGTTAAGTCAAGGAGGATCAGTCCCTGTTGGCCACTGGTTTCACCTACTATTTCAGTCATAATTCTCAACTTTAAGTCTCAGAACAGTGATGGCTAAAAAGACTAAGGAACTTCCAAGTAGATTTTCACTGCTCCCTATTCTCCCATTGGCACATATGACATAACCTGCGAAGGCACAGGGATGGAAGATAATCTTACGCCTGGAATGTAATCTCTCATCTCTTTTGCCTCAAAGAATCCTTCTCTTCCTTCAAGATGTAGCTCAAGCACCCATACAGAATCTTTCCTGCATGCAAATACTAGCATTCTCCCTTTCTAACTGTTGTATTTAATTACTTTCTCTTTATCCTTTTTATAGTTCTTCCATAGATATTCCTATGTAACAAAGTTCTGACCTGGTTCCTTTTCTCTTCTCACTTCATACTGTTTCATTTGCTCTTATTATAATGTTCACATGGTTTATGAACCTCTATGTAGGTGATTCTCAGAAGTACTTTTCCAGCCCTAATCTCCTAACTTTATCTCCACTTTCTGGCTAGACATTTTAAAATGGATATCCAGCCCATAGATACCTTAAATCAAAATGTCTAAAACTGAACTCATATCTCCCTCTTTCCCCTCTCCCACCCCCCTCCCCCACTCTCATAACTTCCTTATCATTGTCAAAGGCTTTACCATCATTCCATTTATCTGGGCTTGCAATCCAGATGCCATCCTTGACTCTTCATTTTCTCTCACGCTCTGTAGTCCTGTCAAGTTCTATCTTTTATTTATTTATTTTTAGCTTTTATATAATCTCTTCAATGTCCTCTTTCTTACTTCTGACTTTGCCAGCACTGGTGCAGATCTCTCTCCCGGACCATTAAAATGGCCTTGTGGTTGTCTCCTTACCTCAAGTCTCCCCCACTCTAGACTCTTTTCCATTCAGCTATCAAAGTGATATTTTTCTGGAGTAATAGTAGAAAGAGATTCCTATTTTGGAACTAGAAGATTTGGCCAGACCAGCTGCTAATAGATGGTAAGCCCCATTACCTTGAATCGATCACTTTTCTCCCTGGAGCCTCAGTTCTCCTATAAAATGATTTCTAAGCTCTCTTCCAACTCTTCCCCTGTGATTTCCTATGAAATTCATCTTGGGTATTATGATTAGGTCTCAATTAAATTTAGATCATTTTTGCACAGATACCTCTTTTCTGTTGGTTGTTTTGCTTTCTTGCTCACGTGCACACATGGGTGTGGGGGGTGTGTGTGAGAGAGACACTTGTCTTGGAAAATAATGGAAAGTCAGGGAAGGAGCCCAGAAAATGGAAAAAGTAAATAGAACAGATTTGAGAATGTGAACCCATTTCACTTTTGGAAACTTAATAATTTAGAAATATAAATTTCTTCAGGGGCAAATCAGTTATTCTTTTGGTACTTTATAATCTCAAGCTCATTATTTTTTCAGTATCTTTAGATTTATGTGTGAAAGCAAGCGTTTCAGTAGATTTTTAAAAACAAACATCTACGATGTATCTGGGAATTAGTGCGTTCCTCAGTTTGAGAAATTGGGAACATACTTTTGAGTAGTGGCTGTGTAAGCAGAAAGGTCATGTAGTCAGGGTTGTGGTTGTCTTTTAGAGTTTAGTCATATAAATGATCTCAGAAATCTGGGTATGTAATCCTGTATTTGAGGCCAAGCCATCTTTACACTGTCATACAGTGCCTTTCTTAAAGACTACCTTCTCTCTTCATAAAATACAAAACTATTAGATAGTTAGCATCAGTAGCAGCCTCCACATGCAAATAAGTTTACATCATAAGAATGCTTTACGTAACAACCCCATTTACAAAATTAACAATTAATAAAAGCCCAGATGATGGGCTTCTATGGTCTAGGTCATTTGGAATGAAATCTCTGCTGTGGAATATTTAGGGCAGACCCTCTGGGTATTTTTAAATAGTCTTGAGATGTTTAGTAGCTGCACGTGGGATCCCTTCAGTTCTTTAAAAACTCCTCTGCTAGTACATCAGCTTTTCCAGTGGGTGTCAAGACAGAATTAGACCTAGGTCAACATCCTCATTTCTTTCAGTATACCTTCATATGCTATGTTTTGAATTCCATCATTGCCCTGGTCACTTAAAAAAAAAAGGGGGGGGGGAACTTTAGCTTGTCAATACTCCTTTGAAAATGTAACCGAACTGAACCTATTTTTCTGCATGTGGCCCAACCAGTTCACCTTCATTCTGTAGTCTTGACTTCATTTAAGAACATGTTACTTTTTGGATAGCCACTTGAAACTTCTGGTTTTTGAGCCCTCCTTCCATATATAATTATCTGGAACCTCTGAAGGGAGATTGGAGTAATGCTCATACACACCATTTTCTCAAAAGCCCTGGCAAACTCAATGTAGTAGAATGCTGTAGGCTGGGAGACAGGAGACCTGGGTTTGAGTAGGGGTTGTCCTTACAAACTTGCAATAGGATAAACTTTTGACAAGTTTTTCCCCCTCCCTGGGTTGCTTGTAAAAATAAAATTAAATGATATAATGTATGAAGAGAACATTGCAAACCCCTTAAGTGTTAATTAGTCTTAAAATTAGGAGGTTTGGCCAAATCAGGGGGTCTTTAAACTTTGTCTCATGGACCCCTTTGGCAGTCTGGTGAAACTTATGCATTTGTGTTCTGGATTATGTATTTAAATAAATAAAAGATACATGGAATTACCAAAAAAAAAAAACCCATATTACAAAAAGAGGCAAAAGACAGGCTCTCAAGAAGCTTACATACTAATAGGAGAGATACATTACAAACAATTCGAAGCAAACTAGAGACAGAATAAACAGGAAAAAATTTAAAGAGGAGATTCCATTGGAATTAAGAAGTGTTGGGGAAAGTTTCCTCTAAAAATTAGCATTTTAGTTGGGATTTAAAGGAAGCCAAGGAGGTCAGTTGTTGAATTGAAGGAGGGATGGGATTAAGAATGCACAAAGCTGAGAAATGAAGGGTCTTGGTGGTGGAACAGCTAGGGGGCTGTTGTCAAAGAGTACATGACAGATAGTTATGTATAGAAGACTCAAAAGTATGAGAAGGAGGGCTAGACACTGAAAGGCTTTGGAAGCCAAATAGAGCATTTGATCCTGAAGGTCATAGGGAGACAATGGATTTTATTGAGTAGGGAAGTGACAGGAATGAGACTTGAATTTAAAGAAAATAACTTTGGTAGGCAAATGGAGGGTGGACTAGAGTGGAGAGAGACTGGAGGTAGAAAGACCCATCAGCAGCTATTGCCATAGTGCAAGGATGAAGTGATGAGGGCTGGTACTGGGATGGAAGCAGCGTCAGAGAAAAGAAGGGGGCATATTTAGGTGTGTGCCAGAGATGCAGCGTAGGTGAAATCAGCAGGGCTTGATGCTATTGTCCTCTGCAGTATAGAGAAGCTAGAAGGAAGGAAGGATTTAGAGGGAAAGATAATGAGTTCTATTTTTGACATATTTAGCGTAAGCTTTCTAGTATAATTCCAGTCCAATTTTGGATATCTGCTGAAGATCAGCAGAGAGGTTGTGGGCAGGATAGGTAGATAGATTTGAGATTAATTAGCATAGAGTTGGTAATCAAATACATGGTTGCTGATGAGATCACCAAAGGAAGTAGCATAAAGGAAGAGAAGAGAAAAGAGCTCTAGATAGAGCCCTAAGGACCACCTGCACTGAAAGGTATTGTCTGGAGGAGGACCTAACAAAGGAGATTTAGAAGGAGTAATCAGATAAGAAGGAGGAGAATTGGAGAGAGTAGAATCCTGAGATCCTTGAGAGAAGAGAACATTGAAGAGAGAGTGATTAAGAGAACAAGAAGAGAGAAGATTGGGGTGACTATGGTAGAAGGCCTTTTTAGCAGAATTTAGCTGCAAAGGGTAGAAGAGCTATGGGATGATAGTGGAAAAGAAAGGATCAAATGAGGGTTTTTTCATGTTGGTTGAAGTATAGACATATTTATAGGCATGAATCAGTAGGGAATGAGCTAGTAGGCGGGGAGAAATTGAAAACAAGTGAAAGTATAGGGATGACAGGACAATCTGTTGGAGGAGATGGAATGGAATGGGATTGCTCAAACAGGTAGAGAGGTTTAACTTGGATAAGGAATAAGCTTTCCTCTTCATGTGAGACAGGGAAGATAATCAGGTGATGTGAGATGAAGAAGAGGCAAGAGCTCATGACAAATGGCCTTAATTTTTTTTTTTTCAGCAAAATATGAGGAAAGGTTTTCAATTGAGAGAGTTGGGGGGGGGGAGGCATGAGAAATTTGAGGAGGGATGAAAAGTGGTAAGAAATATAATAGCCCTTTTTGTGGTGGCAAAAATTAGAAATTGAGGAGATGCCCATCAGTTGGGGGAATAGCTAAACAAATTGTGGTATATGAATGTAATGGAATACTGTTGTTCTGTAAGAAATGATGAGTTAGCAGATTTCAGAAAAAATCCTACTTCTGTGAACAGATACATAGTGAATTGAGCAGAACTAGAACATGGTACACAGTAGCAGCAACCTTGTATCATGATCAACTATGAGTGACTTAGCTCTTCTCAGCAATACAATGAACCAAGATAATTACAGAGAAGTCACAATGGAAAATTCTGTCCACATCCAGAAAAAGAACTAATGGATTCTAAATGCAGATCAAAGCATACTATTTTCACTTTTTTATATTTTTCCTTTTAGTTTTATTTCTTTTGTCACAACTATGGGTAATATGGAAATATATTTTTCTATGATTGTACATACATAACCTAATTGAGGGGAGGGGAGAAAGAAGAGGAGAAAAATTTGGAACTCAGAATTTTGTAAAAATGACTGCTAAAGATTATCTTTACATATAATTGGGGAAAATACTATTTTAAAAAAGAAAGTGCTGTAAAGATCATGGTGGAATGGAAGAGTGAGTTGATAAGACAGATATAGAAGTATTGGCTAGCAGCAATTAGGGCCAAGTTGAGGTGTGTAACATAAATTTGTAAAGGACCCAACCAGAATCATCATGTGATTTTTTTTTTTCTTCCTTCATCCAGAAGCATGTGTGTAGGAGTGAAGGCATTGAATGGTGTGATCTATGGCTGATGTTTGGTAGGGTATAATTGGTGAGATGATAAGGCTAGGTATTTAAGAGAAGAAGCTGGTGTAGCGTTATGGTTCATCAAGGGCTTGAGATGGGGAAAAGAGGGGAAATGAACTGGGGGAGAATTGAAGGGTCAAATGATTGGAAGTCATGAAGACTAGGATTATGTAAGGGAAATCACAGGGAAAATGAAAAATGGATAGATTAGGGCTGGATACAGAGATTTTCTTGAAAATGTAGGTGTACATTTGTGGGTTGTGGCAAGATCAAGCATATGGATATCTTTGTGTGTGGCTGATGAATGGAGGTATACATACATCTTGGGAAGTGAGGAGGTTGAGAAACTGAGTGGTTAATTTGAGGGAGGGTTAAACTAATTAGATTGTTGGAGTTTCCTAGTATGAGGGAAGAGTTGAGGAGAGAAAAATTGTGAGCCAAGTACTGACCTTATTGAGGATGGAAAGAGAGTGACAAGATAAGCAATAGCTATCAGGATTTTGGTTGGGTGATAGGTGTAAAAGGCAGGAACCTCAAAGGAAGCAAATTATGGAGGGAAGAGGAGAAACTAGAAGAGGCAGTGGAAAACAAAGAATATTCCAGTTCCCCTGTCTTAACGAAAGAGCTGGGGAGAATGATGAAGTACAGCCAGGACGGAAAAGAGTGGTCAGAGGAGCTATGTCATCTGGAGGAAGTCAGGCTTCAGTAATAGCCCGCATCTGGAAGAAGGAGAAGAAAAGATCCAAGAGGAAGGGATGCTTTTTGCTCATGGAGTATGCATTTCAAAGGGCTGGGAGGGTTGAGGGGGAGGTAAATAAGGAATTGGGTAATGGGAAGGATAAGAAATGGGGTTTAGGAGGTAATTTACAGGGCTTCTGAATAACCGGGATGTGGAGAGTCTGAGAGGATATGAGAATGTTTATCCTGAGATGGAGGATGTCATCCTTCTTAATGGAGGTTGGAGATCCGGCTGGAGGCCAGTGCAGCAGGAGATGGGAGGGGCGCTGTCACATTGGGGGCCCTGATTGACTCCTCCTTGCTCCTTGGATAAGCTTTTCTTAAGTGATGACCTGTTTGAGCAAGTACATTCCATCCCATCTCCTCCAACAGACTGTCCTTTCTGTTATCTCTCTCCTTTCACTTATTTTCAATTAAGAAAAGTTTTATTCGTTCCATTTCAGTAATTTTTTTATTTTTTTATTTTTATTTATTTTTTATATTATTATATATTATATTATTTATTTTGGATATTTTTGGATTGGATTGGATATCCAAAAATAATATATTATATATATAATAAATTATAAATTTATTATTTATTATTAAGTTACTAATTAAGTGATTAAGTTACTACAAGTCAGGCACTGTGCTAAGCCGTGGGAATATAATTAAAAAAAAAAAGACAGCCATTCAGTGGAGCTGAAACCAGGCAGGAAGTGGAAGCAGCCTAGAGTGAGCCCAGGCCAGTTCCTGCCCTCTTTGGGTGACTTTGGCTATGCCCTCACCATGATTAAGGCTTGGGAAGAAATGAGATGACTTCTTTTGTGGAGTCAAAAAAAAGAAAAAAAAACAACTTGGGAGGGGAAGCCCCTCAAAGTTTCTGGCCCAAATCAGGGACAATTGTTATTTACATTCACTCTGAACTACTAGGGGCTTGGCCTGCAACCTATTGTCAGCCACTCAGTGAGAGCTAAAGTGATTTGGTTTTAAACCAAAGTCCTTAAGAAGGAAATCTAGCCTATGAAGGTGGCTGTGAGGATAAAATTGAAATAATATTTATAAAGTGCTTTGCAGATATAATATGCTATATACATTATTAGGGATAATTAAAATCACACCAGAAGACAAGTATAATGATTTTGATATGCTAACAGCTTTGTTTTCCCGATTCTCTTGGCCTCCCTGATTGTCTGGTACCACACAGTTTAGCAGGTCATGTTCACTTTTAATTGGGTGCCATCCTTTGGGAACCTTCTCCTTTCCAGCTCCCTTTTAGGCACTGTTTTTCCTGTTGTGACTGTCAGTTCCTTGAGGGTAGGACCTGGCTTTCTTTTTGCTTGAATTAGGATTATTAGTATTTAGCCCAGTGCCTTAGGAAATATTTGATCTAATTAAATACTTCATGTTCCAGGTGTGTTGCCAGTGTCTGAAGGCTCAAAGCAAGGAGTTACTACTCTCCAGGAGCTTTTATTCCTTATAAATAACATTTTATTTTTATTCAATTATGTGTAAAGATAGTGTTTTCAACATTTTGTTTCCCTCCCCAAGAGAGCAAGCAATCTAGTATAGGTTATACATGTGCAAACACATTTCCATATTAGTCAAAGAGCTTATATTCCACTGGGGAAAGAATACATAAATATAAATGGAGCAAAATATATACAAAATCAGTAAAAATAATTTTGGGGTGAGGAGAAAGAAACTATTAATAATAACAATAATAATAGCTAACATTTTTATACCAGGTGCTATACGAAGTACGCTGTGATTACTATCTCAATTTGATCTTCACAACAACCCTGGGATATAGGTCCTATGAGCATTCCCATTTTACAGATGAGGGAACTAAGGCAGAGTTTAAATGATTTGCCCAAGGTCACATAGCTAACTAGTCAGTATATTAAGATCAGATTTGAACTTATATATTCCCGACTTCAAGCCTGGTGCTCTGTTCATGCTTCACTAGTCTCTGGTGGAATTAGGAAATGACATGGTTATGCCCATGATGCATGTTTGTGTATGTATGTGTATATATGTGTGTGTGTTTTTTTCCCCCCACATACTTAGTTCTTATGGTGAATGTCCCTGTTATTTCCCTATTACTGTGTAGGATACCATCGGACTCCTAGTCACCCAGATTGATATCCTAAGGATTATCCTCAATTCCTCATTTCTCTCAGTCCCACTCTGCAATCTGTTGTTCAAGCCTAAGGAGTTTATCTTCCTAACATTTCTCAAATACAGGCCCTTAATTCCTCTGACACGTCCACCTCGTGGTGCAAGCCCTTACCACCTTCTGGCCAGACTATTGCTACCACTTACTGGTTGGTGTCCTTACCTTAGGTCTTGTCCCATTCCGGTCCATCTTCTGTGCAGCTGTCTAACTAATCTTCCTAAAATGCAGGTCTCACCAAGTTTAACCATGTCATCCAGCCAACTCCCATGGCTGACCATTGCCTTCAGCATGAGATATAAAATTCTGTTTGGCTTCTAAAGCCCCCCCCATGGCATCATCCTCTTCTTTCTCTCCAGTCTTCTTCCACTACTCCCTGCTGCTCGCTCTGCCATCCAGTAACCTTCCTTTTGGTTCCTTGGACTGTGTGTTCCATCTCTGGACCTGGGACATTTTCACTGGCTGTCTCCAGAATTTTTTCCCTCCTCATCTCCCTTTTCTTGCTTCCCTGGCTTCCTTCATGTTGGAGCTCAAATCTTATCTTATGCAAGAAGCTTTTCTTTAATGGATAGTGCCTTCTCCATTTATCATGTGTGTATTTTATTTTTACAGTTGTTTTCCCCATTAGACTGAGGGGAAAACCCTTTTTTGCCTTTTACTTTTTTGTATCCCCAGTGCTTAGTGCAGGATATGGTACATAACTTAATAAATGCTCAGTTACTTGCTGACTATTGACTGAAAGAGTATTGGCTCTCATGCGCCTTCCTTTATATATGTTGTGAGCAGGTTCCCCCTTGCTTCTGTTTGTGGCTTGGCTGTGTGACCTTGACCAAGGCGCTTAGCCTCTCAGTTCAACAGGCAACTCTTTTAGATTTGGTTACAGAATCATTTCATTTAATTACCAGAAATTTCCTATGTGGATGGAAAGAATAATTCCAGAGCAGTATATATACATGCCTAAGAAGAAAAAAGCAAGCTGAATTGCATCTGGGAAGTTGCTACTTGGTGCAAAAAAAACTCCTTCTTTCAACACCAGTATTCTTTTAAAAAGTAAAACTTTTATTCTTCTGCATTTAAGAATCACTAATATATATACCCATACACAAAGAATAGAAAAAAATATTATGTATGACACTGAATCTCATTGTGAGTATATATATTCAGTTCCGCATGAGTTCCAAAGTGTCTCCTATGTCTGTGTTGTATTTTGAACCTCCCTTTTATAAATACTGCCATTCTCTTCTTTTATTCATTGTTTGTCATCACTGTCATTAACTTCCCTCTCCTAATTCTGCCCATTTTCTCCTCTCCAATAGTCCTTGGCCTCCTTTGTAACTAGTCATGGCTCACAAGGATTCCTCTAATCCATTCTCTGTCAAGATATGAGAAGCCTGTTTCATTGGTCCTGGGTTGATGGTTGGTCCATTATTACATTAATCGGACTTCAGCCTTTCAGAATTTACAGTGTGATGTTATTACAATAAATAGTTCTCCTGGTCCTGTGTAGTTTGCTTTGTGTTGCTTTATTTGGCTCTTGCCAGGCTTCTTTTTATCCATTTTTTTTAGTTATTTTTTTAATATATTACATGCAGAGACCACAGTTTCTTCAGTGAATTCCCCATTGAAACTTAGCTACTAATTCTTTGCTACTATAAAAAGTACTGTGCTATACGTTATATATGTGTGTATTCATACATAGACATATAAACGTACATTTACATATATTTGTATATAGAGACCTTATAATTATTCTTGGAAAAAACCCTCCAACATTCTTGATGCTCTGTGGTCAAAGGATCCAAGTTCAAATTCTACCTCTGATACCATCTTTGTGACCTTAGGAAAGCCATTTAAGCCACCTGGGCCTCAGTTTTTCATCTTTAAAATGAAGGGAAAGATTTATGGAAAGACTTATATGAACTAATGCAAAATGAAGTGAGAAGATCTAGGAGAACATTATAGCAATATTGGTTTATAATAATGATTTAGCTTTGCTCAGGAATACAGTGATTTCAAGACTGTTCCTAAGGACTTCTGATAAAAAAAAAAAAATGCTATCTATCTCCAGAGAATGAACTGAGTCAGAATGCAGATTGGTAGATTGAAGCATACTTGTTAAAATTTTTTCTTTATTTTTCTTAGGATTTTTTTTTTTGCTCTTTTTCTTTCACAACATTTCTAATAGGCCACACATATATAACTTATGACAAATTGCTTTCCTTCTCAATGAGGAGGAAGAGAAGGGAGAGAGAATTTGGAAATCAAAAGGTGTAAAAAATGAATGTTAATAATTATTTTTACATGTAATTGGGGAAAATAAAATATTTTTAAAAAGTAGCATATTTAAATAAAATGAAGGAGTTAAACAAGATGGCCTCTGAAATTCCTTCTAGTTTTAGACCCTCACTTTGTAACAAGTAATTCAGTCAGGCAAAATAAATGATCATATTTGTCACATAATGCTTCATTGCTATAATCTACTCTTCTTTTTGCCAGTAGACAGGTTAGAATCTTCCTTCAAGTTCTCTTGTCAAAATTGATTAGTTCATTCATCAAGGTTCTAAAGTTTTTCACTCTTTCTCATCCCTCCCTTCTTACCTTCCTTTCCTCCTCCCTTCCTCATTCCTTTCCATCCCTAGCAGCATACATATTCTGGTAAGACTATGTAACTGCAAATCTTGTAAATTTGCAATTACTGAAAAATTGGGGTTATGGGTGATCTGAAGTGGTGGAGAGACACCTAGTGGCTACAAATAAGCCATATTGTAGTCCCAGTTAATGAACTAGGTTCTGGAAATACTGTTAAGATAGATTCTCGAGAAAATTTCATTTAATGGAAACATGGAAGGCTCAGACTTGTCGATGTAATTATTTAATCAAGGATGTAAGTTAATTGAAGTTAATCAGTTTTGTAGGAAGAAACTGTTTTTATCTTTGGACAAAGACATATGGCACTCCCCTGGAAATGTCTTGTGGTTGCTTAAAAGAACAGGGCCCTCCTTTGACTCTACGTTTAACACTAGACAGTTCAGAATAGGCATTCCGACAGTAAGTCACTCATGGTGGAATTGTATTCACAAGCTGAGGAAAAACTAGATACATTGAGAAACAGCCACTTTGGGACTGAGAAAAGTAGTCAATGGTCCACAGAGTCCAGCCAACATCTATACTAAGGAAAACTTCATTACAATACCAAGGGAGGGAAGAACTTCTGGTAATCAGGATCTGAGTGTTTTACCCTTTGGCCAATGTGTATTCTCCACATTGGAGCCCAGCCTTTCCATGGTGAACCTTGTATGTCTAAGGGAAGAGGATTCCCCCAATTTGGAGGGTATATTTCTATAATGACTGCCTTGATACACTTATTTGCAATTACCCTTTCTAAAAGACTAATTAAATCTGACTAATAATCAGTTGGAAGCACACTGCATGACCAACTGCCATAATCCATATTCTCTCTCAGAACCCCCCAACCTCAGAACCCTTAAACTCTGGAGGTAGAAATCATCGCTCACCTTCTGGGCACCCTGTACATCATGATGAAGGGAATTTGAGGAAACTAGTCCTAGCGGGGGTTTGCACTGTGATGGGTAGAGTTTTTTTGGAATAGTACTTGATTTTTCTGCATTTTCCTCTTTTACTCCTTGTGCAGGTGTTGGCAGTGGAAGGTAGACTTAATTACTCTTTCCTGCTCCACTTTTCCTTTGGAGAGTTTGTTGCCCCATCTATTAAAATAATGAACTTGTTTTTTAGCTAGAGGAAAATAAAATGACCCCCAGGTTTCCTTAATTTTATGGAGTTTTTGTAGAAATTGTCATAGTATGGAACCCCCTAGTCAGGAAATTCATGGCATCCAAGCAGAGATTTGTCTCTACTCTGATTAAAATTTTAGTTTGACTCTATTGTCTCTTCACGGCAAAAATAAAAGAAGCAAGCAGAATAAATTGTACTTCCAGTTACTAGAGAGGAAATGGGGTGGTAATGGGAGTAAACAGGCTTTTTTGGGAACTTCCCCAAGTTCAGAGGGAGGTTCAGGGAATAGCTTTAGTGTCTGTTTTGAAATGCCCAGGGGTGTTTCTTGGTGCTCATTTTCTTTCTTCTTTGCTGAGTCCCAGTTGTCTTTTTTACTTTCTTCTTCTAGTTTCTTTTTTCACCTAATGCTGGTGATTTATTTTTACTTCTCTCCTCAATGGCACTCAGTAAATGTTTAATGATTTTTTACCAGTTGCTACTGATTCTTTTTCAGCTCATTGAGTTTTGGGGGTGGGGGTGGGAAGAGGAGTTCTGCTGTTGCTCTGCTCTTGAAGGCCCCATTCCTTGCTCTGAGTTCATACCTTAGGTAAGGCATCCTTAAACTACGAGCTAGAGGGCCAGATGCAGCAGCTGAGGATGTTTATCCCCCTCACCCAGGGCTATGAAGTTTCTTTTATTTAAAGGCCCACAAAACAAAGTTTTTGTTTTTACTATATAGTCTGGCCCTCTGACAGTCTGAGGGACAGTGAACTGGCCTCCTATTTAAAAAGTTTGAGGACCCCTGTGCCAGCTTAGATGGTATGTTCTGCGTATGGCTCATATCCACCTTCCAGATTATTAATGTTCTAAGAGTTAAATATGAATGTTTGTCCTTATAAACTATAAGTCCCAGGACTGCAGTCAGTTCCCAAATCCCTATTATAGATGAATAAATAAAAAAAAAGATTTATTGGACACTTACTATATGTATGCCAGGAACTCTCCCAAGTACTTGGATATAAAGACAAAAAACAAAAAGAGTAGTTTGATTGGGAAAAGAGGAAAAAAAGACTGGTTTTGTGGAAGAAATGAAGGATAACAGATCAGTGGTCCACTGGGAACTTCAGAATATATATTAAAAATTTCTTTCTCATGATTGTGCATTCTTTGGAAAAATCTGTGGAAAACATGGACTGGCATTGCACAGGATACATAAACGTGGTTAGTTTGTGACATTGATCTTTGTAATATTAAATGCATAAAATTATGTAGTATTATCTGTTATATCATTTTTATGTTATTCCGTCCTAATTGGGATCACTGAATATTATCCTAGTTGTTTAATTTTTCCTTCCTTTTTTTGTGACTAAAACTGCAATTTAATTGGTCTAGTGAATTTTTAGGAAGAAAATCCTTTGGCACCTATTCTACAATTTGTAGTCTGAGAAAGTTGCTTCATGTCCTTGAGATATTGTGAGTCAGAGGCAGAATATGAGCCTGGGCTTTCCTAATTTGAGGAGAACACAACTCTCTAGTCACTATACCATATTACCTCTCTTGTTTTCCTTTATTTCTGTAAAGATTTAAAGTTTTATAGTTGAGTTTGTACAAATCTAGTATATTTTGATATATTAATTATAATTTATGTATTATTCCATTAATTAGAATTCATTATTATGGCACGTTGATATGTGTCAAGCACTGTGCTAGGCACTGTAGATATAATTACTATTCTATATATCATTTGGTCCTCCCAAGGATTTTGTGAGACAGATGCTGTTTTACAGAGGAGAAAAGAGACAAATGAATTGGCCAGGGTCTGAGGAGGACGCAAATTTAAGAGTTTCTGCCTCCCATCAGTATTCTGGGTACTGAGAATTCATCATGTTCACAGACAAATGAACATAAAAGACAAATATCTGAAAATGGGCAGGCAGTTCTTGAGCTGAGCCTTGAGAGATCCCAACAGGTAAAGGGGAGGTAGCTTGGATTCCTGTCATAGGGGAAAACTTGTGCAAAGGCAGGGGGATAAGAGATGGTATGTATATAGGGAATAACAAACAGGAAACGGGGGGTGGGAGGAGAGCAAGGGAGGAAGGGGCAGGCTGGAGTCATATTGTCATAGGTTTCAACTGTTAAACAGAGAAGTTCGTGTTATATTCTCAAAATTATTCAGTCACTGAAGTTTTTTGAACATAAGACTGACATGGTCTTATTTATACTTTAGGAATAGAAGTGTGGGATTTGTGGAGAAATTAGGTAGATTTAAGAAGGAATGAATAGAAGAAAGCAAGAAGATATTAACTGCTAACAGCCTGTATTTACCAACTTTTCTAGAGTAAGTCAAGGTTCATCACAGAAGGACATTCTTGAAGAAAGCATGAGAACAAAACAGTCTTTGCCAAATGATGTTTTACAGTGTACTGCATTCTCCTCTTTTAAAGAGTTTCCCCCATATTTTATTTATTTATTTTTGCTTGGGGCAATTGGGATTAAGTGACTTGCCCAGGGTCACACAGCTAGGAAGTGTTAAGTATCTGATGTCGGATTTGAACTCAGGTCCTCCTGACTTCAGGGCTGGTGCTCTATTCACTGTTCCATCTTTTTCCCAAATTTTAAAGAGTTTTCTTCATGCAATTTTACCAAGCAGTCATTATGGAATAACATTCTCTGAAAAATGAAAGTTGCAGGACATCCAGAAGAAAACAGTGAAATGAATGAGGAGTGGGAGTTTATTATTAATGGAGAGGTAAAGGGGCAAAGGAGAAAATTTTATCAGATGCATTTCCTATTAATAGTATTTATCTCTCAGCAGGCAGTTAAGAGGTATAATGTCCAGGCTAGCTCCCTGGAGGGCCTCAGGATCAGTCAGAGTCAGGATCAATCAAATTTCTTGGTCTTTAGGGGGAGAAGTGAAGGAGGCAGGCTAGCTGTCACTCGGTTTGCCAAAGATGATTCCTGGACTCTGGAGTCTGGAGCCTTAAGTCTCTCTCCTCCTCATCCTGGGGCAGAGTGACTCTGAACTCCCTCCCTCTGCTCTCCAATCCTTGCTTACAGTTACCTCACCACCACACACTCAGCAAGCACCAATGGTGAGGGGAGCCAGCACATCACCATCTCATCTAAATGTATGTATATATATTTACTTTGAATAGGTAATTAGCCTTAAGTGCTCTGCTGTCTGATTCAAGTACACCTTTTCAGAGTTTCAGCCCTCTACAAAGAGGCATTTTCTTAATATGAATCTTTGTAAACACAAACAACTATTGATGCAGACTTCATTTCAGATTCTCTGTGCAAAAGGGGGTATCGTGGGTTACCTTCACCCCTGTCTCCTTGTATACCTTTAGAAAAAAGTCTCGTGTCTCTGTTGTCCTTTTGCTGCTGTTACTTTCTTTGCTTGTTTCACCAAGAAAACACAGGATTTCCACCAATTAGCATCACATTGTACATATTTAGAATCATTGGTTTCAAGCAAATGGAGATATTCTGAAAGCTGTGGATAAGTTCATTTACTTTGGCGGTATACTTTCCAGAGATGTCTGTGTAGATGATGAGGTTGTTGCCAGGCATAGCTCCATGTTTGGGAGGCTTTGAAAGAAAGTGTGGCAGAGAAGAGCTATCAGGCTGCCCACTAAATTGAAGGTCTATTTTGCTGACTTCATTGTTGTTTGCCCACAAAACCTCTACCAGCATCATACAGAAACGCAATCACTTCCATTGGAATTATCTTAGGAAGATTCTGAAGATGACCTGGCAAGATAAGGTCCTGGATGCTGAGTTCCTTTCTCGAACTAAATTGCCAGGCATCCAAATTCTCGAGAGCACAGCTCTAACGGCTGGCCACATACGTTTGCCTAAAAGAGTGTTTGACAGAGAACTCCCATGGGGCAGGCATTCTTAAAGTCTCTCTGAAGAACTTTGGAATTGATTGGGAGACATGGGAGACACTGGCAAAAAATCATCCAACATCATACCTGCATCAAAGAAGACACTTTGTCCTGTGAGGGAAGCAGGATTTTATAGTAGCTCAAAAGAAATGTGAGATGTACAAATCTAGAGACGTTTCTGTTCCAAATGTTCATAGGAACTATTGGTGCCCAGTTTGTAGCAGAGCCTTCCAAGCTCATATTGGTCTGATCAGCCATGGTCAGCCACACAGTACTTTGACTCCAACATAATGATGTCATTTTCGTTGTCTTTAAGAATGAAGGTCAACCAGCTAATCAATCATATTTCTGTTTGGAGTATTTGAGAATCAAATAATCTCTTCAGGTCTCGTTTTCTTTCTAAAAATGTTTGATACGCTTCTTTGTTTTTCATCCTTCATCTTTCTTCATTTATGGTTAAATAGTCAATCCAATCTATTGTTAGCTCCATTGCGCTTTGGGACATATTACTCCATTTCCTCCTATGTTTTCTAGTGTGTATAGAATAATTTCCTGTTATGTGCATGCCCTTTCCTTTGTATTTGAAAGTCTTTTTTGATGCCATGTAGAACTTGTTTGTGAATAAAATTGCTAAATATAACTACCATGTGTCTTGGAGTTTGTAGCATTTGATTTTTTTTTTTCCAGAGAGATTTGTGTATCTTACATTTGGTAATTTTTTGGTTTGTTTGTTTAGAAGTTCCAACCAGTTCTCTTCTATTATTTCCTTCTTTATGATGCTGTTAAATTTTTTTGTTCTGTCATGTTCTTAGGTTTTCTCCACACATCCTGTCTTCATTGTTTTGCTTGCATAGTGAACAAGTGTTCTTTTAATATTCTTGTTTTTAGTTTCTCTTTTAAATTTTCCTTCATTTCAACAATCTGTTGTTCTCATTTGTTTCTTTGGCAACATTTTCCATTGCAGATTCCAGTTTTTCTGTTCTACTGATTACTTTTGTTATGCGGGCCATAAATTCTTATCTCAAAATTCTAAATTCACTTTTAAATCACTCAGGAACAGAGTATTGTGGTCCCATAGTGAGATTTCTCAATAAGGAAATTCCTTTTGTGGATGTGATACAGCTTATAGTCTGCAAGAATTATTTGGGCACTGAGAAACTCAGAGTCACATACCCAGAGACAGATCATGAATGGAAGTCTTCCTGAGTGGTCAAAGCTAGCTTTGAATCTATTGTGCCATGTTGCTTCTAAGTTGAAATTTAATAGGATTAAAAGTAAAACCTAATACTTGGGTTAAAAAACTGAATTTTAAGTACAAGATGGCGGAAGTATGGCTCAACATGCAGATGAAGAGAAAAAGCATTTATAAAGTGCCTACTCTATGTCAGTCACGTGTACTTAGAAAGAAACAGCTTTACAACAATCCTGAGATATTGGTGCTGTTATTATTTCCCTTTTACTATTGCGGAAGCTGAGGCAGATTAAGATTAAATGACCAGCTCAGAATTATAGAGCCAATCTGAATTCATTTCTTCCCTGACATCAGGCCTAGCACTCTTTCCACTTTGCCAATAATTTCACTATCCACTAGTATCATCAAATATTACTTTGTCTAAAAAAGATCTAGGATAGCATGGGATGTCTGACTTTTCATGACCCCTTTTGGGTTTTCTTGGCAAAGATATTGGAATGACTTGCCATTTTCTTCTCCAGTTCGTTTTTTCCAGATGAATTAAACTGATGCAAAGAGGGTTAAGTGATTTGCCTAAGATCACAGCTAATAAATGCCTAAGGCCATATTTGAACTCAGGACAAAGAGTGGTTTTGAGATGGGATAGGCTGGGTCAGGGGAGTGATAAGGTTCAGTGGATAGAGTACAGGACCTGGAGTCAGGAAGACTTCTTTAGACTCCTTTCCCCTCCAATATCTGGGAAATTCTAAGACCAGTAAGACATGTACTCTACTTTCAAAGGGTTTACAATAAACCAAGGAAGAATGAACCACATCTAGTTTTTATTTAGACAAGAATATTTCAGAATGAGAAACATTCCAGAATGCTGAGTTCATTAGCCACTAGGGCCATCTGGGAAGGCTTGTTGAAGGAGGCAGAGCTTGAACGGGGCCTTGAAGGATGTAGAAACTTTCAGCAAGTGAAGATGGTAGTCTGGGAGAGGTAATAAGAAATGAAATAGGGACACAGAGGAGGAACTTGGGTGATTGTGTTTAGGGAATGGCCATTGGGCTGTTCTGGCTGGAGCATAGAGTATATGAAAGAAGATTTGGACCACATGATGGAAGAACTTGAATACCAGGCTGATTCTGACAGGCAAGTTGAAGGCACTAGATAAATTACATCTTAGGATAATGAAAAAAATTGGTAGATATTATTGCTGAGTAAAAGTCAGTGAATTTTGAAAAAGTTCTGAAGAAATATTAGAGTCTTAAGGCTCTACCAGGCCAGTGAGTCTGACTTTGATTTTTTTTTAAATTCTGGAAAAAATTGTCTACAATTCTCAATTGTCGACAAGGAGGGTTAGTGAAGATTAAGAAAAAGAAGCTCTCTGTCAAGAACAGATGTCATAGTAACCTAAATCTTTTTTTGATTGGGGATGTAGTTTACCCAAATCCTTGTAAGATTTTTGACAAAAATTTTTTCTAGTGTGGACAAGATGTACTGATGTGGGCTAGAGAATACTATTAGATTTTTGAGTAGATGGCTGACCTGAATTGTACCTGTGCTATAGCTGTGCTTTATGGATATTAATGTGGTAGATTGGGGATGAAAGAGCCTGGAACTGGGAAAACAAATTAGAGGCCTCTTATCAAAGAGCCAGCTTTGTACTGAGCTAGTAACATTGGGAGTAATAGTAAGGGGGGGGGGGGAGCTGAGAGAGAAAGAGAAGACCTGAGAGAGAGAATCATGGTGGGGGAGAGAAGGAGAAATGCAGGGAGACAGACAGTCAAACAGACGCAGACAAAGATAGAGAAAGAGGAAGAAAGAAGGGAGGAGGAGAAGAGAAACAGAGCAGAGAAAGGATTTTTGTCTCTGGTTAAAAATGGCATTGACTTTGGTAATGGCAGCCCTCATTTATTTTTATATAATTATTCCTTTTCCCCTAGGAGTGTAAATGTGAATTATGGGAGATTTACGCAGTTTTCTTTCTTGTCATCATGCAGAAATCAGGGGGAGATGGCTTACAACTGTCGTGCAACCATCAACTTGTCCACAGCTCATTTTGACCGTGAGGATTCCTGTAATATTTGGCTCTCCTATGGGGGCAGGACCTATCACCTAAAGGCCGGATCAGAAGTGGAGAGGCAGCAGTGGCTGGGTGCTTTGGAACTGGCGAGGGCCAAGGCTGTCCGCATGATGAGCACCCTGTCAGGTAAAGTCCTTTGGCCAGGCTACACGTGGGGCCTTTGCCTCATCAGGATGCATTCTGTAGGAAGCTGAACAGCCAATCTAAGGGGAGGGGGCTTAAATGGGTTCCTCTTCACTGATTAGTGGGCATTTGATTCAGGGAGCCAGGATCATTCCTGTCCAGTGTGTGCTTGCCTTTGTGTGTGTTTTGCATTTTATATTTGCCTGCTGTTTTTCCAGATTCCAAAGATTATACAGCAGTGAGACTTTCTTTCTTTTTCTTTCTCTCTCTTTTTTTAAAGGAAATCGGGAATTGCAGTCAGTGCTCACAGGAGGTACTTGCATGGGGCTCTCATGAACAGCAGTGGAGTTATTTATAGTGGGGGGCTTTCTGTGCATGCTTTTCTGTCAGAGGATTTGGGTTGGTTATCCTGGATAAATCAGGGTATTTCATCAGGATTCTTCAAATCGGATTTAAGAAGTAGATTTAGAGCATGGCAGCTAAAACCTCATAATAAAGCAAAAGGAAGAATTGTGAGGAATTAAAGGATATTGGCCCTGATTTGGGGACAGATAAAAATTAAGTTGCGGCAGGCCAATAATGGGGTGAAATGCAGGGACTAATATTTCCATATTAGGCCCTTGATTTAGCTGGTCAGTGTATGGTGCAGACATTTTTTGTCTTCTTTACATTTGTGCACAGAAGACACCAAAAGTTATCGAGTATTTTCTTTGAAAGATCTGAACATGCTTGCTGGCTGTCCTTCTGGCCGATCCTTAGACATCTTCCAAGACTGAATTTGGTTAATCTCAGTGATAAATTCACTCATTACTTTCATGCTTTCAAAATGCCACTTTCTTATGGAAGTCCCTTCACCAATGCCAACAGAAGATACATCCAAGAGAATTGCCTTAGGCACATGAAGTGATACCCAGGTCATCTATCGATGTCTCAAGTGAGATCTGAAGCCATGACTTCCTGATTGAAGGCCCAGAATTAAACTCATTCTGCCACACTATGTCTGCTTTTAAAATACTAGGAATTAAAAGAATATTTTCCCATTCTTTCATGTGTACTTCTTTGTTACTGGTCTTCCAAGGTCAGACAACTCTTTCTGATGCTGTGAAATTATGTTGATGTGCCCTAGACTTCATGCATTCGATTATTTAAATCTTAGAACTAGAGAAGATTGTACATTATCTGCTCCACAGCTTTCATTTTACAATAAGTTGTCTGGGATTCAGAAGGAAATTCCCTGGTTTAAAAGTCAGATGGCAAATGCGTGGCAGAAATGGGATGAGCCAACCACCTGGCTCCTGTCCTGCATTCACTCTGATATACAGGCTGCTCATAAAAAAGAAGAGAAGTTTGGTTAATCTGGGATGTTGGGATATGGCTTGGCCGTGGTTTTCTCCTTTTGAGGTAAAAGCATCTTTGTGACTTGGGTCTTGGAACCTAATAAGGAATTTAGTTTTAGTTCTAGGTGTCTATTCTTTTGTCTCTGAACATCTTCGTGGGATTTCCTGTGTTTTAATATGGTCATCAAAGGTTGAGAGAGCTCTGGGTTCTGAGTAGGAATCAGAGCTTTCAGTTATACTTTCCTTGTAACACCCTGGGAGATGTTACCTTCACTTTACAGATGAGGAAATGCCAGGGTTCATGCCTAAGTGTTTTTGCTTCCTGCCAATAAGGAGTCCTGGATTTTTTGTTTTGTCTTGTTTTTGGTTAGCTGCATGAACTTGGACAAATCATTCCATGAGCCTCAGATGAAGTGAGGTTAGAGTGTGAGCTGGATGAGCTCAGAGGGCTTTTCCAGGGAAGATGATCCATGGTTTACCTAATAACCCTTAAGGACAGCATACATGTGATATTCTATTTCATTTTAATGTTCCTTGAAAAGAAGAGGATCTTTTGATGGAATAACTAGATAAGCATTTACTAAGTACTTACAAAAATGGTTCCTGGCCTTAATGAATTTATAGTCTGATTAAGGGAGAGACTGTGTGTGTGTGTGTGTGTGTGTGTGTGTGTGTGTGTGTGTAAATCTTTCATTATTATTTATTATTAAAGCTTTCTATTTTCAAAACATATGCATGGATAATTTTTCAATATTGATCCTTGCAAAACTTTGTGTTCCAAAATTCCTCCCTTCCCCTATCCCCTCCCCTATATGACAACTAATCCAATATATGTTAAATATGGTAAAAAATATGTTAAATCCAATATATGTATACATAATTAGACAATTATTGTGCTACACAAGAAAAATCAGATAAAAAGGGGGAAAAATGAGAAAGAAAAGCAAAATACAAGCAAACAACAACAAAAAGAGTGAAAATGCTATGTTGTGATTAACATTCAGTGCCCACAGTCCTCTCTCTGGGTGCAGATGGCTCTCTTCATCACAAGCTCATTGGAACTGGTCTCAGTTACCTCATTTTAAAACATTTTATTTATTATAATAACTTTTCATTGACAGAATCCATGCCAGGGTGGCAAGTAATCCTATATATGTTAAATATGTCACAGTATATCCTAGATACAATATATGTGTGTGCAGAACTAAACAGTTCTCTTATTGCTCAGGGAGAATTGGATTCAGAAGGTAAAAATAACCCGGGAAGAAAAACAAAGATGCATACCATTTACATTCATTAATGTAATTAATGTGTTCTTTCTGTGGATGTAGCTGCTTCTGTCCATCATTGATCAATTGAAACTGAGTTAGGTCTCTTTGTCAAAGAAATCCACTTCCATCAGAATATATCTTCATACAGTATCGTTGTTGAAGTATATAATGATCTCCTGGTCCTGCTCATTTCACTCAGCATCAGTTCATGTAAGTCTCTCCAAGCCTCTCTGTATTCATCCTGCTGCTCATTTCTTACAGAACAATAATATTCCATAACATTCATAAACCACAATTTACCCAACCATTCTCCCAATTGATGGACATCCATTCATTTTCTGTTGGAATCTTTACAAAGTGTTAAGTCATTAGAGTTGATAGAGACAATAATTATCTAATTTGGCATGGTTCAATATGATTGATTTGATCTTAGAAGGAGATATTTTGGGCCAGAACTTGAAACAAGGTATAAGTACAACTGATAGAAACGATGCTTGTGTTCACACCTTTAGAGAGCTCATAAGTAAGTACTCAATGGAGTTCACATGTTTGGGAGAGTTCAGGGTTTAGAAAGAGATATCTGAACCCACGACCCTGAGATTAAGAGTCTCATACTCTACCGACTGAGCTAGCTGGGTATGGTGGCGCATGCCTGTGATCCCTGCTACTGGGAGGCTGGGACTGGGTCTCCCCATATCGCCCCGACTGGGGTACAGCGGCTACTCACAGGCGCGATCCCACTACTGATTGGCATGGGAGCTTTGACCTGCTCCGTTTCTGACCTGGGCCAGTTCGCTCCTCCTTAGGCAACCTGGTGGCCCCTCCCCCCCCCCCCCCGCTTCTGGGGGCTCACCATATTGATGCCGAATTTAGTGTGGACAACCGATCGGCATAGCCCCACTGCAGCCCAGAACCCCGGGCTCAAGGGATCCGCCAGGATCTGGAACTTTTATCACCTGGCTGTGTTTTGGGAAAAAAAACACCAACAATTTTCCAGTTTCTGGCCACTACAAACAGGGCTGCCACAAACATTTTGGCACATACAGGTCCCTTTCCCTTCTTTAGTATCTCTTTGGAGTATAAGCCCAGTAGTAGCTCTGTTATCTCATTTTTGAATAGAGATGCATCCATCAGAATTCACCTTTGTATAATCTCTTCTTGTTCAGAGTTGTCTTAATTTACATTTCTCTGATCAATTATTTAGGGTACCTTTTCATATGGCTAGAAATGGTTTCAATTTCTTCATCTGAAAATTATCTGTTCATATCCTTTGATCCTTTATCAATTGGACAATAGCTTGAAATCTTATAAATTTGAGTCAGTTCTCTATATATTTTTAGAAATGAGGCTTTTATCAGAACCCTTGATTCTAAAAAAATTTTTTTCCCATTTTATTGTTTCTTTTCTAATATTGTCTGCATTTGTTTTGTTTGTACAAAAACTTTTTAGCCTAATATAATTAAAATTATCTATTTTGTGTTCAATAATGTACTCTAGTTCTTCTTAGGCCACAAATTCCTTTCTTCTCCACAAATCTGAAAGGTAAACTATCTTTTGTTATTCTAATTTGCTTATAATATCACTTTTTATGTTTAAATAATGAACCTGTTTTGACCTCATCTTGGTATATGGTATTAGGTATGGGTCAATGCCAAGTTTCTGCCATACTAATTTTTAGGATTCTTAACAAGGTGCTAAGTCAGTGGAATTGATAGTGGTTGTTCAGCAGGGTGCTTAACAGTTTTCTAAATGTACTTAGTACTTATTAAGAGTTCTACAAGATTCATACCTTTAAGAGAGCACATACAAGCTAGGAGCCTCAACCAGGATGCATTTCAGGAGATTCAGAGCCAGGATTCAGTCAAAGAGATTCACAAGTCAGAGACGACAGTCGGGCAGAACGAAGGAAGACAGAGAAGTGGTGGCAGGCTGTCCTGTGGAGAACACTGAAACCAAGATCCGGAAGGCTTCCAGAAAACTAGCTGAGCCCCAAGTGAAGGAGATAAGATTTTGAAGGAGATAATAAAGAATTTGGACTTTAATCCTTGGCTGCATTTGGGGTGATTACTTTGAACTGAAATGAAAACTGTTTCCAGAAGCCCCCAAGAAACTGCTCCCAGAGAACATCATATTTAGAGAAGAATATTGTACTAATTTCTAATTTTCCCAGTAGTTTTTGTCAAATAGTGAATTCTTATCCCAGAAACTGAGGTCTTTTTAGGTTTTTCTGTGAATACTGAGTTAATACCCTGGACACTTTAGAATCAGCTGGAGTCAGGATAAGCAAAAGTTCTTAGTCTTTATTCTTGGTCAAAATGAGAGGAATGGACACAGGAATCTCCACACCTCTCTTCTTTGTCTCCCACCCAAAAGTGACTCTGGCTTGTCTTACTCCGCCCTTTATTCCCTAAACCAACAGATCAAGCCAGCACAGAATAGTGGGAAGGGCCATTTTGCAAGCATATGCTTATAGAGTATTGTCCAATCAGTAGTTAGCCTTAAGTGCTCGGTTGTCCAATCTCAGTGCATGAACTTAAGAGTTTCAGCCCTTTACATTTTTCAGACTTTGTCCTGTGAACCTGAAGTAAATCTTGAAGGAAGCCATGGATTCAGAGAGACAGAAGTTGGGAGGGAGAATGTTCTAAGCATGGAGACAGCCAGTGTGAAAATCAGCATATAGGTCAATGTTGCCAAATCATGGAGCACAGAGATAGGAAAGATGGGAGGGGGCCAGGCTTTAATAAAGTGAGTTTTAAATGCCCAACAGGATTTTCTCTTTGATTGTTGAGCTCATAAAGAATCACTAGACTATGATTAGTAAGCTACATTTTAGGAAAATCACTTAAGAAACTGAGTGAAGCATGAGGCAAGGAGACTGGCTAGCAGGTTTTTGTAGTGGTCGAGGCAAGAAGTAGTGGAGGCTTGATTTAGATTAATGGCTATGAGAGTGGAAAGAAGTAGATGAATGCAAGAAATGTCATGAAAGTGGAAATGACAGAATTTGGTAATAGGTTAAATAGATAGGATGAGAGAGAGGGAATTCAAGAATGACTTGGAAATTGCCAGCATGGGTGATTAGGAGGATGATGGTGTTCTTGATAGGGATATAGAGATTCAGAAAAAGTGTGACTTCGGAAGAAAAACAATGAGTTGTAATATCCTGAGCATGTTCAGTCTAGGATTCCTGCTGCATGTTGACACTGAGATGTTCAGTAGGCAGCTGGTGATGTGTGACTGCAAGTCAGGAAAGATACTAGGGCTGAATAGAGAGATCTGGAAGTTTTCGTTTCAGTTGGATATATAGGAGGCCTTCTGGCTGCGAGGGTCCTCCTCCCTAAAATTATCTTCCATCAACTCTATTGTGTATACTGTATTGTATGTGTCATATTGCTTTAGTTTTAACTTTAGGATAACAGTCTATTAAAATTCACAGCCTTAGCTTCTCTTTGGGCTTTTGTGCCTTGAACCTTTTGCTCATTATGTTTGATCTTGAGAAGAGTAGGTATCGCCTTTTTTTTGTTGACTCATCATCACCTTCAGATTAAGCTCAAAGCCTTGAATCTTGACCCTTGTTTTTGGATTTTTGTGAAGAATTTTGCACTTATAGGAAAGGGAAGGGAATAAGCATTTGTTAAATGCGAAGCACTGTGCCAAATGCTTTACAGATAGCGAGTTCAAATTATAGATTGATAACCTTGGAGAAAGTGTTCACAAGGTGAAATAGCTCTTGTATAATGTGCTCTTTTATTGAGTCATGTACTTTCTATACTCCACGCTCATGAAATGATTATTAAGATGTTTTGATCAAAAGTGATTATATATATGTATGTATATGTGTGTGTGTGTATATATATACATACACACACACATACACACACACACACACATATATATATATATATATAATCTTAGTAGAGAGCCTAGCACAGAGTAGACACTTAATACATGCTTCTTTCTTGTAATGAAAACTGTATTCAGTTCTTTGGGGTGATTGTAATGGATATAAGTGAAACAGAACCATAATGAGCTTAAATTTTCTTTTTGAAATATGCCAATTTTTATATTAATTCTTCTTAAAATTAAGGTGCTGGTGCCAGTACACCAGTAAGCCATAAGTGTGGAACTAAGTCAAAGGCTTGTCATAATGGAGGTGTAAATACTGAGGGGTTTTTGAGTGGCTTGTTCAGTAGTCATCGAATTGGTAGTTGCTTTTTTCACCCCTGGAACTGTTTGGCACATCCTTTTTGCCTCTCAATATTTTTTTTTTCTGTAGTAGTTTATAGATTTTTTTGGGAAGGGGAGTAATCTAAACTCTGTAAGTACAGAAGCATATAATTGGAGGAGTCATCTTTTGGTTCAGTCATTGTCATTCATTATATTCACTAAACCTTTGATTTGAATCAACTTTTGCTTTTGTTACATTGAACTTTTTGCAGCCATTTAGATAGCCAGAAATTTTCCATATCCTCCTTGGGGTATTCTCTCTCCATTGTTTCTCAAGTCGTTATACATGTTTTTGGTTGATGCTGATGGTGTGAAATGAGATAATATTTGTAAACTGCTTGGTACAGAGCCTGGCACATAGTAGTTACTTAATGAGTGTGCATTTCCTTGTCTCCTTCCATCGAATTACTTTACTTCGTTGGTTGTCCCTGGAAATTGTTCATCTTGCCACATCCCATGGTGATGGCTAAATCCCAGAATTGTTAATCTAGCCCCAGTCTCTTCTCTAGTCACACACTGTTGTTCTCTTGAATTGGATGGTCCCACAAGCCTTTATAATTCAGCATGTCCAAAACAGAATCTATTACCTTTCCTCTGACACTCCTTTGTCCAGGGCACCTCCTCCATCCTCATCATCACCCAGCTTTGCAGTTCCCCTTAGCTTGTTACCCCTAGCCAGCATTGCCAGGGCCACCCTTCCTGCCTTCCCTGCTTCTCTTCTGTACGTTCTCTTTCCACTCTTCTCTTTCCACTCCCACCCTGGTCCAGGTCCTTACTGCCTTTTACCTGGCCTTCCTGCCTCAGGGCCCTTCCCAGCCTCCTCCAGTGTTCCCTTAGCAGCAGAGGTCTGAGTCTGTCATTTGTGGCTGTTGTTGTTGTTGCTAGTAAACTTTATTGGCTCCCAGTTTTCTCCAGGGTCAAAGATACAGCCCTCCTTGGCATTCAAAACTCTCTGACCTTTGACCTTTTCCATCTTCCCACTTTTCTTCTGCATGACTCTTCTCAGTACATCTTCAGTCCAGCTACATGGGCCTGTTATTGATTACATGTCCCTCCATCCCCCATCCCCATGTCTTTATCCTAGAAGGCTGCCATGCTTTGCATGTTCCCCTCCCTTTCCCTCTTCACTTCTAAGGTTTCCTCTAAGAATCATTTCAGATCCTACCTTCTGTGAAAGGCCTTTCCTAGCCCCCAAAGTGCCAGTGCCTTCTCTAAGAGAGAAGGTGAAGCAGTGGCTAGAGCACTGACCTTGAGTCAGGGCGACTCAGTTTCCTAAATTCAAATCCTTCCTAGCTATGTCACTGTGGACAAGTTACTTCATCCTGGGTGCTTCAGTCTCCTCTTCTATAAAATAAGCTGGAGAAGGAAATGGCAATCACTTTAAGGATCTTTGCAAGAAAACCCCAGAAGAGGTCATGGAGAGTTGGACCCTCCTGAAATGACTAGATAGTGACAATCTCCCCTCGATGTGGCTCTGCCTGTGCTGTGTGTGTCCTGTGGACATCTAGATACTGGCACATTGCCTTCTCTCCGTGTACCTCCTTTCTCTCTGGGCAGGCTCACTCCTTCACAGCACCAGTCCCAACATGGTCCCAGCCACAAGGCACTCTGCTGCCAGATGAGGGGTTGGTTGTCAGGGCATTAATGCTGTTCTGCCTGCAAACATGGACTCTAAAGCCCTGAGACGGTGGGAGAATCCAGTCATTTAGATTTTGGGGGCATCAGGACCTTGCTGGAGCCCCGAGACTTGTAGCACCCTTTAGACTTTGCCAAGGTCATAAGTTCTACTAGTCCCATCAGTTAATGTGAGCAGCCACTGAGCTCTTTCAAGAGTGCCATACTTTTGTGGATGCCCTCACAGGCAGTGAAAAAGCCCACTTTTCACTCTGGGATCAGCTGATTGAAACTAATTACAGAAGCTCATTTAAGCCCTTCTATTGAGTGTTATTACAGCCTTCCCAGAAGCAGGAAGTAGGTTCCCCATAGGGTTTCCACACGGGGAGACACTAATAGAGACACTGTGCACATAGGGCATACCCGCCATTGCACAAGCATGAAACTCTCCTTCAAGTCCTCCCCAACAATTTAAAAAACCAAAACCTTCCTAACAAAAATATAGTCTAAAAAATAAATTCTCCCATTGCCTGTGTCCATTTTTCAACATTGACCCTTGCAAAACCTTCTGTTTCCAAATTTTCTTCTCCTTCCCCCCACCCTCTTCCCTAGCTGGAAGGTAGTCCCATACATGTTAAATATGTTAAAATATATGTTAAATCCATATATATATATATATATATATATATATATATATATATATATATATATATATATATATGCATATTTACACAGTTATCTTGCTGCACAAGAAAAATTGGATCTAGAAAGAAAAAAAAAACCTGAGAAGGAAAACAAAATGCCAGCAAACATCAACAGAAAGCATCTCACAAGATTTTAATCTCCATGTTAGTTTCATCTGACCAGAAAAAACTTACTAACATATAGATGAGAAGAAATGTCTAATGAAAATATGAAATCTTCACTCTACTGCTCCATTCCTCATCCCCAACCCTTTTTGCTCCTGTTTTTTCACAATTAACAAGTAAAGCTTTTTTTTTTTTTTTTTTTTTTTCAGGGAAGTACTTTCATAGGATCTCTTTCTTTCTTTTTTGTTTTTGCTGAGGCAATTGGGATTAAGTGACTTGCCCAGGGTCACACAGCTAGGAAGTGTTAAGTGTCTGAGATCAGAATTTGAATTCAGGTCCAACTGACTTCAGGATTGGTGTTCCATCCACTCCGCTACCTATCTACCCCCTGGGAAGTACTTTCAGTCCCACTTTTAAGGTCATGCTTAAAGGTGAATCTTCTGGACCATCATATATATACCAGCCACTATCTGTGGATAATCTGACTTCTTCTCAAAACCATGGGTAGGCATTCAACAAGTCTTATGCTCATGGGCTAGGGTCTCTGCCAACATTACTTCTAGTCAGGCTACCAGGGCCATAATTGTAATTCATATGTTACTATCTCTGATCCCTGGAATATCCCAAGAGTCAGAATTTCCATGATAAAGAAGAATATGTCTATGGGAAGAGAGAGTTGTCATTTTTTTAAAAATGGTCCCTTTTTAACATCTATCCATCATACAGCATAGTGTAAGACCTTTCCTGTTCCATTTACTGTGTCCTGAGGATACTTTGCTCCATCTTTCTCATTTGTTTGTACCTTCAAGATGTGAACTGTGATGAAAAGCATTGTAGTAAGAGGCTGTAATAGAAATGATTGTGCATATGGTAATCTTCAGTAGACTAATTTTTTATGATTCATGACCTCTATAGACCCCTATGTTTGTAAGAAACCTAAGATCATCTAGTTAAAGTACTGATATATAGCAACCCATAGACATTCATGTTCTGAAAGAGAACAACTCCACTGACAGGGGATTAGCCACTTAATGTCCTTTTCATTTTCAGATATCCTGCACTGACTAGCTCCAGGCTTCTGTTGGGATGTGTAATCACAGGACCCATGTTCATATCCCATTTTGCTACTTGGGTGATCTTGATCATAACAAGTCATTTAATTTTTTTGGAGGGCTTCAAGTTTGTAAAATTAGAATCTTGAACTAAGTTTCTTCTAAAGTTCTTTCTAGCTTTAAATCTTTGATACTGCTGTCTTTGAGCCTTCTCTATAAACTCTTGTAATTTTGGGGGGCATTTTAGAAAATCAAATATATTTGGATAGTTGTAAATGCTTTCCCTTTTAGCAGACTGAGGAAACAAGATTTGAAGGATATTTTTCAAATTGCCACCCTGGGACTCATGTTTTAAATTTACTTTTTAAAAGCATGATGCTCTTTTACCAGAAATTAGAGAAGGGGTGGGTGTTTTGGTCCAGAACTTGAAACAAGGTGCTAAGTCAGTGGAATTGATAGAGACAATGGTTATTTAGCATGGTACTTAACAGTTCTCTAGTTCAATACATGTACTAAGTACTTACTATAGTTCTACAAGATTCATACCTTTAAGAGAACATATATAAGCTAGGAGCCTCAACCAGGATTCAGTTGAGGTGATTCAGAAGCCAGAGAAGGCAGTCGGGCAGAACTAAGGAAGACAGAGAAGTGGTGGCAGGTTGTCCTGTGGAGAACACTGAAACCAAGATCTGGAAAGCCTCTAAGAAAACTAGCTGAGCCCCAAGTGAAGGAGACAAGATTTTGAAGGAGACAATAAAGAATTTGGACTTTAATACCTGGCTGCATTTGGGGTGATTACTGAACTGAAACTAAACCCCAACAAGAGAAGATTAATTTTAGAGAAGAATATTACCGGTGAGGAAGGAGACAAGCAGATAAGAAGGAGGGTGCAAAAGGGAGGGATAATAAATCAAAGATTACCTTGAATTAGATGAGAAATGGGGTGACTCATAGTACCACAGGTGGAAATAGTGAAATTTGGAACAGATTTTGAGGGAGGGTAATAGTTTTTAGGTTTGGGCATTTTGACTTTTAAAGTGCTGATAGGGAATCCAAATATGGATGGATCAAATTTTTTCTGCTTAATGCTTTCTTTTTCTTTGGCCTCAGAATCACTAATTTTTCTTGCTTGTACTTTCTGACAACTTAGCCATCATCTAGAATAATAAAGACAAGTTTTGTTTTTAGGATAGACTTCATCACCATAATGAATGGTTCCTATTGGAGGCTTTCTGTTAGAGACCAGTAACATGTGAAGTTGGAGGATGTGGTGCTGAGATTCTTTCTTATTCTGAAATTGTTTGTTTCTGTATCCTTCAAAAAGGGATGCCAATCCTGATGTCCAGGAGTGACTTCTGGTGGTAAGTTATAATATAAGATTCAGAGATAGTCCTTGTGCCTTTTGCAAAGAAAAATGCCTTCCCCAACCTAACACTTAAAAGAGTGAGTCAGGTTTGCCCATCAGAACTACTTATTTAGTCATCTGCCTTAAAAAAAAAAAAGATGTACATATAGTGTTGTATTTGTTTCTTTTTTTTAAGTTTCTTTTATTTATTATTACATAGCTTTTAATTTACAAGCTATATGCATGGGTTATTTTTCAGCATATCATTAAAAACCTGCTGGTGTCCAGATTGAACTTTAAATCTAACATAGGCCAGACATTCTCCTTAAAAGTGCACAGAACACTAGCATAAGTTCAGGTCAAAAAGTAGGCTGGAGAATGAACAAATAATAAAGAAATTCCACCATTAGTCATTGGGAAGCTCAAGGCCGAAACCTAGGAGAAGAGATTGATTTAAAAATATTTATAAGCAAAAGACCAAAGAAAATGCAGCTTGAGCATAATCCAATCAGAATTCCTGGGAGAGTTTAGAAAAACTAAAGAGTTTAGCAAAAAAATGAGAAAATAAATGAGAGCTATAGAAGAAAGACATGAAAAAGGGATTCAATATTTTGGAACCAAAAAATCTTACCGAAGAAAATTATCTGAAAACTAGAATTGATCAAATAGAAGCTATTGACTTCTTAAGCTATCAAGAAATATTCAAACAAATATTCAAATCCTAATGCTGAACTCATAACAAAAGCAACTAATCAGGAAAACAGATTGAGGAGGTATGATTTAAAAATAAGTCGACTAATTGAATGTCAAGAACAACAGTAACAACAAAAGAGCCTACATTATTATATTTCAAGAAATCATAAAAGAAAACTTTCCAAAACTCTTAGAACCAGAGAACAAAGTAGAAAGTGAATCTACCAGATATTTCCTGAGAGAAAAATTAAAATGAAAACTCCCAAGTCCAGTGTTCCCAAGTCAAAGAAAAAATACCACAAGCATCCAGAACGAATTCAACTATTGAAGAGCCACAATCAGGATCACCCATGGTTTAACAGCTACCAGAAAAGGGAAAAAAGAGACTTGGAATATGATACTCCAAAAATTTGACAGATTTAGGGGTCAAGGGGAGCAGAAAAAAGTAAAAAGTGAGCTATCATAAAGAAATTAAACAAAGTCAAAGTAGTTACATTCTTATATGGGGAGATGATACACAAAATCTCTCAGAACTTTAGTTTTACCAGGGTACATAGGGACAGTCTAATTAGAAAGAGGACCTAGTAAAAGTGATTCTGTTGTACCTTGATGATCTTAAGGATCCTTGGAAAAAAGGAATATGCTGGGAAAGGTGGGGCAAAAAAGAAAAATGACAAAGTTATTTAACCTAAATGGAGTATAAAAAAGTCTTACAAGGACAAAGTAATTGGGAGGAGAGTGGGCAACACTTGAACTATACTCTCATTTGAAGTGGTCAGAGGAGGGAAGAATCCATATTTACACATGGAGTTCAGAAATCACACTTTACCCAAAAGGGAAATAAAGAGGAGTTGGGGAAAAGAAGAAGAAATAAGAGGGAGAGAAGACTAAGGAAGAGATTGCTCAGAAGCAAAACAAGGCCTTAGGGAGAAGGTGGCAAAAAGACAAGGAAAAATATAAGTGAATAGGATGGAGAGAAATATGTAATTAGCTATCATAACTGTGAGTGAGATGAACTTACTCATAAAATGGGTAGGATGTTGGAATCTTTACAAACTAAGTCATTAGAGTTGATAGAGACAATAATTATCTAATTTAGCATGGTTTAGTAAGATTGATGTGATTTTACAAGGAGATGTTATGGTCCAAAAGAAACAGGGTTCTAAGTAGAACTGATAAAAAAAAATGCTTGTGTTCACACCGTAGAGAGCTCATATAAGCAAGAAGCTCTTAGGACCAGAGAGCACTCTGGGAGGAAACCCATAAGCCCACTCTCTCGGAGAAGGAGCATAAATAGAGCTTCAGAGAGCCAGTCAGGAGGGTTCAGCTGAAAAGATTGAGAGGGGAGCATCAAGTCAGTTCAGAGAAAAGTCCTCTCTCGGAGTCACAACCAGATTCACTTCATCTCACACGACTGTGGTGGCTGGGCTCCTGCACTTACCCCACTGAGACCAAGCTGGTCTGAAAGGCTCTCCAGAAAGCTGCCCAGCCCCAGGTAAGGAGACAAGAGATTCATTCCATCTTCCACCTTCGTGCTGGCTAGAGGCAGAAGAAAACAGAGGCAGAAGCAAAGGACAAAGCTGCAAGAGCTTTTGGAACCAAGAAGAAAGATAGGCCTCTAAGAAAAACTAACCGGGCTATTTTGGAGGAAGCAATAAAAGATCTGAACTTTTAACACCCGGCTGCATTCGGGTGATTATTACTTGTAATTGAAACTAAGGCTGCCTTCAGAAAACCTCCCCATGAAATCTGCTCCCAGAGAGAACCATTATATTTTAAAGAAGAAGAACACCACAGTAGGATAGCAAGAAAGAATTAGAAAATAAAATCCCAAAGTATATCATTTACAAAATCATGCTTGAAACAGAAAAATATACACAGATATAAAATGTGGGGGCAAAATCCATTATGCTTCGGTTCAAGTAAAAAAAAGGTGTAGAGGGAATAATAATTTCATACAATGCAACAACAAAAATAGAACTAATGGAAAGAAGCTATATTTTTCCTAAAGCCACCCTAGATGATGAATTAATATTAAGAGCATCCATATGCATCAAACCTCATAGCATCTAAAATCTTAGAGGAAAAGTAAAATTTGTTACATAAATAGCAAAATACACATCATATGTTATACATATAGTTAAATATACAGTAAAATAGTGAAGAACCTCAATTTGCCTCTCACATATCTAGCTAAATCTAACCAAATATCTGAAAAAGAAATGAAGGAACTGAATAGAGTTTTAATAAAGTAGAGCTCATTATCTTTCCCCTAAACACTCCCATCCTCCTACCTTCCATCCTAGTCTTCTCACTCTCTCCTTTCCCATATCCAAGCTGCTGCCCAGGCCTGTTGATTTTACCTGTGCAACATTTAAAAAAAATATGCCTCCTTCTGTCTTCTGACATTGCTGCCCCCCAGCACAGGCTTCTCTCACACCACATCTTGCTTAATGCAGTAGCTGTTGGTGAGTCTGCCTCTTTTTAAATAGCAAATACAAATCCTGAAAATCAAAGGACAAATTAACAAAAGTAAAAGCAAACTACTGAATTAATACATTAAAACTAGGAACTAATTTTATTTTTTGAAGTTCCCCTTTTCTTTTCTTTATTAAAGCTTATTTACAAAACATACGAATGGGTAACTTTTCCTTTTCCAGCATTGACCCTTGCAAAACGTTTTGTTCCAAATTTTCCCTTTTTTCCCTTCACCCTATCTGGCAAGTAGTCCAATACATGTTAAATATGTTAAAATACATGTTAAATCATATATATATATATATATATATATATATATATACACATATATATTTATATATTTATGTAGTTATCTTGCTGCACAAGAAAAACCAGATCAAGAAGGAGGAATAACTGAGAGAGAAAACAAAATGCAAGCAAATAACAACAGAGAGAGTGAGAATGCTATGTTGTGTTCTCAGATTCTCTCTCTGAGTGTAGATGGTTCTCTTTATCACCACACAAGTAGAACTGGTTCAAATCATCTCATTGTTGAAGAGAGCCATGTAGGAGCTAATTTTTATTTTTTAAAAAGAACAAACTAGAGAAACTGTTATCTTGACTATTGTTCAGTTGCTTTACCTCCATTAAGGTAAGGTTCTTGAGGGTAGGGACTTTCTTTTTCATTGTATTTGTATCTCCAGCACATAGCCCAGTGCCTGGTACACGATGGGGACTTGATAAATGTTGACTCACTGACCATCTTACAGTTGAAGGAAATGAGGCAGATAGAAAGTGACTTGCCCAGGATCAAATAACTTTCACACAGGAAAGCATGCTGACAATATCCTGTGGAAAAAAAATTGTGAGACAGGTTCTGCCCCTTGAAACTGGTAGCGCCACCTTTTTCCAGCATTTCATCAACATTAAAATCTTGTGTTGTTAGTGTGCTTTCTGCAATTGAAAGATTACATAGAATATTTAAGGGATATCTAACGTGAAAGGTTTAGATCTTATCTCGTATAGATTGCTTAAAGCTTTAGATTAGAAATAGCAAAACAAAATTACCTCTTGGGGGATTATATCTGTGGGAGACAACAAAAGTATTAGTGTGCCTTTTAATCCGAGTTGCAAGTCTTAGAGCACTGAACTATTATTTAGGGGATAGAAGGAACTAGATGGGATAGTTGCACCACTGGTTCAAATTGATTGAATTTAGTAATGGCTGAATAACCATGCCTAGTTATTTTAAAATTCAGGGTCATTCCACTGACTGCTTGGTCATTAATTGCCTTATATGTTCTTGAAATGAGATCTCTTCTAGAATGTTCCAGGGACTATAGCGTGTTTAATGTTTTTACCTGTAACTTGGATCAAGACAAAAGTGGTACGTTCATCAAATTTGTAGGAGAAATAGTTAAAATACTTGCATGATAGTCCCAAAATATGTTAAGTTTGGTGGAAGAATCCTAATGTGAAATTTAATTGGCACAAATGTAAAGTCTGACACTTTGTTTTCAAGAAACCATCTTCATACAATGAGAACTTGGAGGTACCTTAGAAATCAGCTAGTGTTCCTTTTGAAATGGCTCCCATCTGCAGGAAGCTTCTCCTCCACATCCTTACTAGTGGAAATCCTTTCCTGTCAAGCCTCCTCAGATAGGGATGTACTCAGAAATGAATGTGATAAGAACCTCATAAGCACAAGATGAGCATTTCTAGGGTTTATATCCAAGGAAAAACTCCCATGGCAAAGTAATTAAAAACATGTATAAGTAAAAAAGAATTGGTAAAGAGAAGGAGGCAGACCATCTCAGGGTTAAGGAGAACTTCATAACAATCAGAGCTGTCCTCAAATAGAAGAAGCTGCTTGGGAGGTCCTGAGCTCATCTTTAGTGTTCAGTGTTTAGTGTTCGGTGTTTAGTGTTCAGTGTTTAGTGTTTAGTGTTTAGTGTTCAGGCAGATGCTCAATCACCATTTTCTAGGGAAAAGGCTAAACTAACAGCTGGGCTCTTCTCCCTCTACAATTTTGTGATTAATGTATGCTGTTTTTTTTATTTATTGAGTAAATAATTGATACTAGTTTTGATAGAATTAATTGAATCTGGATCCAGGCTCTGAGCTTGGGTGGGTAAATCATCATTTGTACTTTCCCCAAAAGACCGTTTGAAATTGCCAGCTTTGCATCTGCAGGGTTTCAGAAAGGAAAATGTTTAGCACTGACTTAACACAAGGGGGAGCTGAAAGCAATGTTTCTGCTGCTTTGCCTAGTGCTGTGTGTTTCAATAGCTTCTGAAGATTCTGTATGTTGGATTTAGATGAAAGTGTCCATTGTTCACATAATCTCTGAAGTCATTGCAGCTGACCTGGTATTGTGATTTTTTTGTTTATGACGTGCTTTTAGATGACTAAGAATTCATATTTCTGTCATACTTTAAAGTTTTTTGACTACTTTTCCCACAAGAGCTCTTTGAGATAGAGATCTGGAAGGTATTATTATCATCACCATTTTGGAGAGAAGGAAGCAGAAGCTCACAGAAACAGTGATGTCATATAGCTAGTACATAGCATGAATTGCAGTTTGTCCTTTTGTTCTCAAAGAGAACCATGATATCAGGGAGGTGATGTCATGACATATGGTGGGGGTGGAATGTACCAAGTCACCACCCTCCCTGTCTTCTCCAGAGCCACACCTGGATCCAGTGGCAAGATGAAGATTAGGATGATGACTACCATGGAATGCAAACTTTAGCCTCCAGACTCTAGATCTTATTTCAATAGCACTTTAAGAATTATAATGTTGGTCACTTCCTTCGTTCTGGAAGGATGACATCATCCATCAACCAAAACATCGTCATGTTAGAATCAAAGTACACAGTGTGTCCAACTATGGCTAATTAGAGCAGCACAAACTTGGAAAGGTTCACCACCAGAGGGAAGGGGAATACAAATAGTCCAAATGAACATTTGGAATGCAGATGCCTCTCAAATTGTTTTTCTTTTTTTTAAAATAATATTTTATTTTTCCAAATACATGCAAAGATAATTTTTAACATTCATCTTTGCAAAACCTTGTATTCCAGATTTTCTCCCTTTCCTTCCCTCTTTCCCCTTCCCAAGACAGCAGGCAATTCAATATAGGTTAAATATGTGCAATTCTTCTAAATATATATCCATATTTGTCTTGCTGCACAAGAAAAATCAGGTCAAAATGGAAAAAAAAACACGAGAAAGAAAAGCAAACAAACAGTGACAACAACAAAGGTAAAAATACTTTGCTTTGATCCACATTCATTCTCCATAGTTCTCTCTCTGGATGTGGATAGCATTTTCTATCACAAGTCTTTTGGAATTGCCTTGAGTCCCCTCATTGTTGAAAAGAGCCATGTCCATCACACTTGATCATCCCATAATCTTCTTATTCCTGTGTATAATGTTCTCTTGGTACTACTTACTTCACTCAGGATCATTCCATGTAAGTCTTTCCAGGTCTTTCTGAAGTCAGCCTGCTCAAGATTTCTTACAGAATAATAATAATAATATTCCATTACATTCTTATACCGTAGCTTATTCATACATTCCCCAGATGATGGGCATCCATCCACTCAGTTTTCAGTTCCTTGCCACTACAAAAAGGGCTGCTACAAATATTTTTGCACATGCACATTTTGCACATACACATTTCATTACTTTTATGATTTCTTTGGGATACAAGTTCAGTAGAAACACTGTTGGATCAAAGGGTATGCAGAGCATACTCTTTGGAATTTGAGCAATTCCAAATTGCTGTTCACAACTCTACCAACAATGCATTACTGTCCCAGTTTTTCCACATCTTTTCCAACATTTGTCTTTTTTTTCTTGTCATGTTAGCCAATCTGAGCAGGATGAAGTGGTACCTCAGAGTTGTCTTAATTTGCATTTTTCTATTTTTTCATATGATTGGAAATGACTTAAATTTCTTTATCTGAATATTGTCTGTTCATATTTTTTGACCATTTATCAACAAAAGAATGGCTTGTATTCTTATAAATTTAAGTCAATTATATATTTTAGAAATGAGGCCTTTATCAGAAGCACTGAATGTAAAAATTTTTTCCAGCTTTCTGCTTCTATTCTAATCTTGGTGCATTGGTTTTGTTTGTGCAAAACCTTTTAATTTAATGTAATGAAAATTATCCATTTTGCATTTTTAATGTTCTCTAGTTCTTCTTTGGGCATAAATTCCTTCCTTCTCCACAGATCTGAAAGGTAGACTATCTCTTGTTCTTCTAATTTGCTCATAGTATCATCCTTTATGCTTAAATCATGAACCCATTTTGATCTTATCTTGGCATAGGGTATTGGATGTTAGTCGGTGCCTGGTTTCTGCCAACCTATTTTCCAGTTTTCCCATTAATTTTTGTTAAATGGTCTTTAGGTTTATCAACCACTAAACCACTATGGTTATTGACTATTGTGTCTTATGAACCAACTTATTTCACTGATTCATTACTCTGTTTCTTAGCCAGTAACAAATGGTTTTGTTGACCCCTGCTTTATAATACAGTTTTAGGTCTGGTAGGTGAGCTACCTTTCTTGGCATTTTTTTCTATTCCCTTGAAATTCTTGACTTTTTGTCCTTTCAGACGAATTTTATAATTATTTTTTTCTAGCTTTGCAAAGTAATTTCTTAGCAGCTTTATTGGTATGGCACTGAATAAATATATTATTTAGATAAATTGTCATTTTTATTATTTTAGTTTGGCCTACCCATGAGCACTTGATAGTCTTCCAATTGCATAGACCTAACTTTATTTGTGTGAAAAGTGTTCTGCAATTATGTTCATGTTGTTCCTGGCTTTGTCTTAGCCAGTAGACTTCCAAATATTTTATATTATCTACAGTTATTTTAAATGGGATTTCTCTTTTTATCTCTTGCTGCTGAATTTTAAACCTAGCACTTTCAGTTGAACTCTCTCTCCAAAGGACTCTGATCCATGCTTGCTTAATTATAGCAAGATCGAAATGGTTCAGACTTCCAATTTCAAAGTGGATACAAGCCTTCTAGGGGGCAAACCTCAGATTAAGCTCTGCCATCAACCCTGAAAACTCAATTTCAATTCAAATACAACTTCTTTTCAAAACCTTCTTTGACAGGTTCATTTGTGTGCAACGTATGTCCCTGTAGCCTTGTGAAGAGGACCTTCTCATGAGAGTGAAAAATTCAGAAAGCTATAATTCAAATAATTAGAATAAGGATAATGACAATATATGTTTACCCAAAGATGATTGAAGGTTAAAAGTTTCAGATTGAGGAGAGACTTAAAATCTCTATGTAAAAGTTTCTGAGAAAAGGCCCTTTTTCTAGGTGACCAATCACCTGTGTGCACTCAAAAAGGAAGGTATTTTCTAGGATATCTTACACCAGACCTGTCATGGTTGCCATAAACTGTTACACTTAAAAAGATTTGAGAGATATAATTTCTGGGTAATTTAATTGTTTTATTAATAAGGCTAGCACATATATTAATAAAAGGATGATTATTTGGCTGTTTCTCTTAGACCAAAGGAGCCTCATATCAATGGGCTCATGGTTTATATGCCCTTTGAAGAGCAGATATTTATCAGGGTGGTAATGAACACTGATTGATTAACAATTAATGAGAAAATGAATATTGCAATGAGAGGGTAGGCTACACATACAGTGAGGGTCTTAAGGTACATGACTTGGATTATCCAAATCTTTGTCAGAGAGACTTATTAATTTCCATATCATCTATCCGACAAAAAGGAAAATAAAATTTTCTCAGACCTATCTGCATAAACACAATGAGCAGGAATTCACCTCTTATCCTAAATTTAGAATTTCTTTTACTTTTTGATTAGATCTTGGCCTAAGATTTCCCATTCTGGTTGTTTTCTGGATGAGGAAGGAGAAAAGTGGGAAAAAAACTTGGTCCTAATACATTAGTTAGTCATTAATAATATTAGAGAAATAATCAGTTTTCATACTCCAAAAAGAAATAACTATCATTAAGAGTCCAAGAATGAGAGTAGAACCTTTTAAAATTGACATAACACCCTTACTTGTCCTCAAAAGATTAACTGGGGTCCTGTTGGCACATTTTTCCATATCCCCAATTCCAAGCAATTCTCAGTGCTTGGCCAGAACTGAGCCTTGGTCTCTGAGGTGCTTCCCCATTGACTTATATCAGGTTATCCCTACAAAGTCCCTATGTCTTAGTCGTTTTCCAGATGCCCCCACCAGCAATTCCAGGAGCCTGCCTTGGTTTACTCTCTTATACCCCACCTCCACTGACAGGCTGTGCCCCCTTGCCGTTACTGCACCTGGCACTGATGATTCAACTGCACTGTCACTTTCTTTCTTTCTTTTTTATTATTATTATAGCTTTTTATTTACAAGATATATGCATAGGTAATTTTTCAGCATTGACAGTTGCAATCCTTTTGTTCCAATTTTTTCCCTCCTTCCCCCAGATGGCAGGTTGACCAATACATGTTAAATATGTTAAAGTTTATGTTAAATACAATATATGTATACATGTCCAAACAATTAATTTGCTATATAAAAAGAGTTGGACTTTGAAATAGTGTACTATTATATATTATATACTATTATATTATTATAGCCTGTGAAGGAAATCGAAAATGCAGGCAGGCAAAAAGAGGGATTGGCAATTCTATGTAATGGTTCATAGTCATCTCCCAGAGTTCTTTCGCTGGGTGTGGGTGGTTCAGTTCATTCCTGCTCTATTGGAACTGATTTGGTTCATCTCATTGCTGAAGAGAGCCACGTCCATCTGAATTGGTCATCATATAGTATTGTTGTTGAAGTATGTAACGATCTCTTGGTCCTGCTCGTTTCACTCAGCATCAGTTCGTGTAAGTCTCTCCAGGCCTTTCTGAAATCCTCCTGCTGGTCGTTTCTTACAGAACAATAATATTCTATAACATTCATATACCATAATTTATTCATCCATTCTCCAATTGATGGACATCCACTCAGTTTCCAGTTTCTGGCCACTACAAACAGGGCTGCCACAAACATTCGTGCACATACAGGTCCCTTTCCCTTCTTTATGATCTCTTTGGGATCTAAGCCCAGTAGTAAGTGGGTCAAAGGTTATGCATGGTTTGATAACTTTTTGAGCATAGTTCCAAATTGCTCTCCAGAATGGCTGGATGTATTCACAATTCCATCAACGGTGTATCAGTGTCCCTGTTTTTCCACATCCCCTCCAACATTCCACATTATCTTTCCCTGTCATTCTTAGCCAATCTGACAGGTGTGTAGTGGTCTCAGAGTTGTCTTAATTTGCATTTCTCTGATTAATAATGACTTGGAGCATCTTTTCATATGGCTAGAAATAGTTTCAATTTCTTTGAGAATTGTCTGTTCATATCATTTGACCATTTATCAATTGGAGAATGGCTTGATTTCTTATAAATTAGAGTCAGTTCTCTATATATTTTGGAAATGAGGTCTTTATCAGAACCTTTGACTGTAAAAATGTTTTCCCAGTTTATTGCTTCCCTTCTAATCTTGTCTGCATTAGTTTTGTTTGTACAAAAACTTTTCAATTTGATATAATCAAATTTTTCTATTTTTGCACAGTCACTTTCAAAAAGGCTTTCACACGCAAACATGAATGTTTCCATATTCACACACAAATAGCAGCCTGGCTTCTGTAGACTGTAGACATGAGATGGTTAGATGGTGATGTAGGTGTACATCTAGAGTAGATGTAGTGTTAATACGTTACAGAGGGCGTGTGGGTGGCGCAGTGGATCAAGTGCTGGACCTCGAATCAGGAGGACCAGAGTTCAAATCCAGCTGGAGACATATTAGCTGTGTCACCCTGGACAAGTCACTTAACCTTGTTTGCCTCAGTTTCCTCATCTGTAAAATGAGCTGGAAAAGGAAAGGGCCAACCATTCCAGTATCTCCGCCAAGAAAACCCCAGATGGGGTCATGAAGAGTCAGACATGTCTGAACAAACAAACTGCCAGTACATCAGGGTGAAACTTTAGAGGAAGACCGTTTTGCCTCTTTTGGATTCTCTGGTCCATGTCCTTTATGTATTGTAGTTTCCCAGAGGGGCCCAGCCTTTCTTATTCTGTCTCCTTATTACCCAGTCTGGTGCTGAAGTCATAATATGACTCTGATATCATAGTACATTGTCTGGAATTCGCTCCTATAGGACAGATTCTGTCAGAGACCTCTGCAGTGAAATCAGAACCAAATTAAGGGGGGGGGCACATGAGGGAAGAGAGCCCTGGGGGCTTACCCCAAACGAACATCTGGGCAAAGAGAGACATGAAAACCATCTGAAAGGTAAAGAAACATGCCTTGTTGGGGGGAATAGCTGACAACTCGCTCCTAGCTGGAAATGTGCTCAGGCTGTTGTGATTCACCAGAAAGGGGCTGCCAGTACTTGAGTGCTTGGAAGAATGGGGTCTGTCTTGGATGTGACACAGACACGTGCCCTCGCACACACATACCTCCTACTGTCTTTTTCAAGTATTAAAAAAGTCCTTCCACACATGGGTGACTTCAGGGCCAGCCTCATGATCGAGCTGATTAGTTTTTGTGACGTTCTGAGGCCGCATGCAGTCTTTGGCTGCATTTTCTGGCATTTAGTCTTTATGAGCTTGCCTGGATGATTTCCTCTGAAGCCAGCGCCTTGTCCCTCTCCAGGCCCTTAGTAGCACCTGCCAGAGTCTGTGCTTGTCTGGGGTTGCCTTCTAGAAGTTCACAAGGTCACCCCTCTGTCAGAAAATGGCATGGGAAGAGGACTTGAGTGGAAATTGTAAAAGTTAAAATTCACAGCTCCCCATTTATGGAGCACCTTGAATTCATAAAGCATTTTAAAATATATCGCTATCCTTTATCCAGGGAAGTTGATTGGCTGTTCCATTTAGTAAATTAGGAAAACTGAGGCTTTAAGAGATGATAGGACCCACCTGAGGCTACATGCCAGGAAGTGACAAATAGAAGTTTTCGAATCCTGCCTCTTGCCATAGCACTGGAACACATGGACTTGCTCTTGCTTGCTCACAGTATATGGAAACATGTTTATTTGGCTCCATGAAACTGGGGAATTTTGCAGGATTATAGGTTGAGAAACCTGAAGGGCTATCATGGCCATTCCCTTCCCTCTACTGAAGAAACTTAGAATGAGTGACTTGCTGAGGATTACAGAGCTAGATTTGAATTTAGGTCCTCCTGACTCCAAGTCTAGCACTCTTTTCACTGCATGCCTTGGTTGCCTTTTATCACATCCTAAAGTGGGGATTCAATCCATAGGAGTTTTTCCTCAGTCTTACTTTACTGTTGTCACCTCCGTAGAAAAAGAACATTAGCAAGTGTAGCTGTCGGTGTCATCCAAACTCATCCTTTTCTTATTTCATTAATCTATAACTCCTCAGGCCCTTGCACCACACTTGAGTGTGCTTTGTAAGGAAGTTTAATAGGACAGGATAGATGAGTTTATCCCATTAATATATGAGAAAATGAGAGGTGCAACAGATGCTTTTGCATGATCACATAGCTGGCTGACTTTGGAGCTCAAGGCTGAGCCCCAAAGTCACACTCAGGTACCCTTTTATCAGTTTACCCCCCTTTGGATTGACCTTCCTTGCTTTAGTAGGTGAATCAATTGTGGCAGGAGGAGACAATTCCAGGTATTATAGTTTGGTGATATTTAGAAAATTCTTATTAGAATAGCACATATTGATTCTCTTTCCATTCTAAATATTTAAAAAAATTCACTTGGAGAAGGAAGTTGTTTGTGAATTAATTGGATTTGTTTGTTTAGAGCAGGGATCCTCAAACTTTTTAAATAGGGGGCCAGTTCACTGTCCCTCAGACTGTTGGAGGGCCAGACTATATAGTAAAAACAAAAACTTTGTTTTGTGGGCCTTTAAATAAAGAAACTTCATAGCCCTGGGTGAGGGGGATAAATGTCTTCAGCTGCAGCATCTGGCCTGCAGCCTTAGTTTGAGGACCCCTGGTTTAGAGGCTGAGGCTGCACAAATATTGACTTCTGGATACACTTGGCATAGAAGTGTGATACAGAACAGAGAATCTTTTCACTCGACTGGAAATGTTAGAGAACACTTAAACTCATCAGAGTTCTCTTATCTTAATAGCTCTATCTGAATATCTGGTGGAATTCTCTCTGATGGCTTGCTTAAATGATAACTTCAATCTTCAAACTGTGGAGGAAATAAGCTTCCTTCTTATTGATAATAAGTTTCATCTTCATTTAACAATTTTAAATACTTTAAACTTTATATTAAATAACAATGTGACTAATCTTTATTTGTAACTTTAATTTTAAACTGATTTCAAAACATAAAATAACAAATTTTCAGTTTTCTCAGTTTATTGTTTCCTTTCTAATCTTGTCTGCATTAGTTTTGTTTGTACAAGAGCTTTTCAATTTGATATAATCAGGTTATTGATCACCTGATCAATAATGATTTCTAGTTCTTTGGTCACAAATTCCTTTCTCCTTCTCCACAGGTCTGAGAGGTAAACTATCCTATGTTCTTTTAATTCTCATTCTTTATATCTAGATCTTCAACCCATTTTGACCTTATCTTGGTGTATGGTGTTAAGTGTGGGTCAGTGCCTAGTTTCTGCCGCACTAATTTCTAGTTTTACCAGCACTTTTTGTCAGTGAATTCTTATCCCAAAAGCTGGGGTCTTTGAGTTTGTCAAACACTAGATTTCTAAAGTTATTGACTATTTTGTCCTTTGAATCGAACCTATTCCACTTATCAACTAGTCTATTTCTTAGGTAATACCAAATGGTTTTGGTGACCACTGCTTTATAATATAGTTTTAGATCTGGTAGAGCTAAGCCACCTTCATTTGATTTTTTTCATTAGTTCCCTTGAAAATTTTGACCTTTTGTTCTTCCAGATGAATTTTGTGGTTATTTTTTCTAGGTCAGTAAAATAGTTTTGGGGGAGTCTGATCGATATAGCACTAAATAAATAGATTAGTTTAGATAGTATTGTCATCTTTATTATATTTGCTCAGTCTATCCAAGAGCACTTAATATTTTTCCACTTGGTTAGATCTGACTTTATTTGTGTGGCTATCTCTTCCTTTAAAAAGAAATCTTCACTGGACCTTACCACCCATCCCCAAGATGGTCATTCTCTAATTCTTCTTCTTTTCCCAGCTACCATCTCTGAGTCCATCCTTGAGGCTTCTACTTCTTTTTCTCTATATATATACTCAACTCTGACCTTCAATCTTTTCCCTCCATTAGAAATATTAGAGAACACTTTCAATCGTCATATTCTCTTTAATCACCATATCTGATGGTCTTTTCTCACTCCTTGTGCTTCTCGACTCATCTGTGGCATTTAATACTATTCATCATCCTTTCTTCCTGGAGACATTCCTCTTATATTTCATGATATTGCTCTCTACTGCAAATCTGGATAGTATATTAAAAAGCAGAGACATCAACTTGCCAGTAAAAGTCTGTATAGTCAAAACTAGCCATGTATGACTGTGAGAGCTGGACTATAAGGAAAGCACTTGACATTTTTGAATTGTGGTGCTGTAGAGTCCCTTTTATAACCTGGAGATCAGATCAGTCAATACTTAAAGAAATTCAGGCTATTCACTGGAAGTTCAAATACTGAAACTGAAGCTTAAATACTTTGTGCACATAATGAGAAGACTAGATTCAGTGGAAAAGACCCTGAAGTTGGGAAAGATTAAAAGCCAGAAGGAAAATGAAATGACAGAGGATGAGAGAGAGAGAGAGAGAATCATGGAAGCAATGAACATGGACATACTTCAAGAGATAGTAGAGTATAGAAGGGCCTGGTGGGCTCTGATCTGTGATGTCACGAAGAGATGTACATGGCTGAGTGACTGAACAACTACTACTACTAGTAGATCATGTTTGATCCTGGCTATGGTTTCTTGGTACTTGAAGAAGTCTTTGTGGCTGCTTGCAGTATTTTTCTTTGACCTGGAAACTCCAAGTTTTGACTTTGTTCTTCTTGGAAGTTTTCATTTTGGGATTTTGCTTGATGACAGTAAGGTTCCCACAGCTCTGTCTTGGGGGTATTTTTGTTCTCCATCTGTAACAATTTCCTTAGTGATCTCATCAGCTTCTGTGAATTAAAATGATCATTTCAATGTTGATTCTTTATTTCTCTGCTGATCTCCAGTCTCATACTTTCATTACCTATTGAACATCTTGAGCTAAATGTCTCCTTAAGACATCTTAAACCTATGTCCAAAACAGAATTCATTATTTTCCCCCAAGCCATTTTCCTAACTTCCTTCTTATTGTCCATCATCCCAGTAACCTACTTTCACATGCCAAATTTCCCTAACTCCTTCCTCTCTCATTTCCCATATCTTTTGCCAAGACCTACTGATGTTACTTTCCCAACATCTCTATTAGTTATCTCCTCTCCTCTGACACTGCTGCCCCTCTGTTCAGGTCTTCCTCACTTCTTGCTTACATTACTTCAGTTACTTGCTGATTGGGCTTCCTGGCTTAAATATCATTTTACTCTACTCCATTCTTCGCTCGTCTCTTCTCACCCCCTCAAATCAATAAACTTTAGTGGCTCACCTTCAGGATCAAATATAAAAACCTTCGAGCATTCAAAGTCCTTCATAACCTGCCCTTCTTGCCAGTCTTCTTATACCTTATGCTTATACACATATTCTTTTTTCTCATGAAAAACATTTCCATATCAGCCATATTTTTAAAAAGTCAGAAAAATGAGGAAAATGAGAAAATTATATTTCAGTTTTCACTCAGTTCTTCAGTTCTCTCTCTGGAGGATGATAGCATTATTTCATTATATTGTAATTGTATTGATTAGATCAGCCAAGTATTTCACAGCTGATCATCATTACAACATTATGGTTACTGTGCACAATGATGATCTAATTTTTCTCACTTAATTTTGCACTTGTTCGTGCAGGTCTTGCTGTTTTTCTGAAACCACCTCTTAATCATTTCCCACAACATAATAATACTCTTATCGCAATCATATACCACAACTTGTTCAGCCATTCCCCACTTGATGAACATCCCTTTTATTTCCATTTCTTTGCTACCACAAAAGGTACTACGTATGTATTCCAGATGCTCCATATATAACCTTTATCAGATTACTCGCTGTCTTGGGGAGGAAGGAAGAGAATGGAAGGAGAGGAAAAAAACTTAGAACTCAAAATCTTATAAAACTGAACAGTGAAAATTGTCTTTACAAGTAATTGAAAAAAATAAAATACTATTTACATAAAAGGAGCTGCTATAAATATTTTTGTACATATAGGTCCTTTTATTTGATCTCTTTGGTATACAGACCTAGTAGTACTACTGCTGGCCCAAAGGATATGAACCCTATAGCCCTTTGGACATAGTTTCAAATTATATTTTCGGATAGCCTAATCTATTCACTACTCCATCAATAATTCATTAGTGTGCTTATTTTCCTTTATCCCCTCCAATATTTATCATTTCTTTGCTCTTCCTTATAAAAGTCCCTCCATCTCCTAAATCATTTTCATTGATTTTTGTAAAACACATACTGCATGCCAGTGCTAAGCTGGGAATAGAAAGAAAGGAGAAAGAAGGGTCTTTAAGGAACTCACAGTCTTAATGTGGGCACAAAATGCAAATTGCTGTGTATAAACAAGCTGTAGACAAAGAGGAAATAGTGGAAGGAAGGCACTAGAATTAAGTAGAATCAGGAAAGGCTTCTTGGTGGAAGTGAAATTCAGCTGAAAATCTCATCTGCCTCAATTTCCTCAACTGCAAAGGGGGATAAGAACATCTCTCTGATAATCTTTTTGTATTTGTATTTGTATTCCTGTGTTTTGTACATTGTCTGGCATGTGCTAAGTGCTTGATAAATGCTTGATGACTGCCTGACTAATTTCATCTTAGAAATAGGCCTCCAATGGAGTGTTGTGTCAAACAGATAGAATCAGGAGCCAGTAAACCTTATGTAAGCATCCTTGTACCTGCATAGTAACTGAAAAATCCACTTCATAACTTTGTCCACAGTCTATTAGACAGGTGAATCTCATTTTGTTGCATTTTCCTTTGTTGGACTTCTTAGATGGTGTATTCTTTATTTTTTATTACAAATTGAAGGTTTATGGCAAACCTACATGGAGCAAGTCTGTCAGAGCTATTTTCCAGCAGCCTGTGCTCATATTGTGTGCGTGCCACATTTTTCATTTTGGTAATCCTTGTAATAATCCAAACTTTTTAATTATTATTATATCTGTTGGAGTGATCTGTGATCAGGGATCTTTGATGTTACTATTATGATTGTTTTGGCATGCCACAAACTGTACCCATATAAGTTGGTGAACTTAATAAAAGTTGCGTGTGTTCTGGCTGCTCCACTGACCAGGTGTTTCCTTTCTCTCTCTCCCATCCTCCCCTCTCTGTCTCTGTCTCTCTCTTTTTCTCTCTGTCTCTCTTTGCCTATCTTCTCTTCTTTTTCTCCCTTTCTTCCCCCCCACCTTGGTCCTTCCTCCCTAATCTCTGAGTCACAATAATTTAGAAAAATATTACATAAACTTCACTGATAAAGCCACAGCAGGATTTCAGAGGATTGACTCCAATTTTGAACGAAGTCCTAATGTGACTTAAATGCTATCAAACAGCATCATAGGCTATGGAGAAATCATGCATGGAAGGAGAAGTCAGTCAATGTAGCGTACTTCCTGTTGGCTTTGCGGCAGTCTTCATGGTGCTTATTTTAAGAAACTGCCAGAGCCACCCCAACCTTCAGCAGCCATCCCCCTGATCAGTCAATAGCCATCAACATCGAGACAAGACCAGATCAGCAAAAAGATTACAATTTGCTGAAGGTATGGATGTTGGCTAGCATTTTTTAAAGCAATGAAGTATTTTTTAATTAAGGTATGTACATTTTAAAAGACATAGTACTATTGTACACCTTATAATTAAGTATAATATAAATATAGCTTTTATATATGCTGGGAAACCAAAAAATTCCTGTGAATTGCTTTATTGTGATGGTCTGGAATTGAATCACCACAATATTTTCAAGGTTACACTCACTAATTTTGTGTCTCCTCCAAATGTCTCTCCCTTAGTGATCTCATCAGCTCCCATAGATTCAATATCATGGTTACTTGATCCATTTTTTTTGGCTTTAACCTTGTCTCCCAAACTCCAGTTTTGTATCACTGACTTTCTGCTGGATATCTTGAATTTAAAAAATAGTTCATTGCTTTCCCCCCATACACTGTTCCTCTTCCAGATTTTCCCATTCTCCTCTGGAGTCCCGTCATTCTTGCCTTGGGATGGAAAGTGCCATCTGCATTCAGAGAAAGAGAACTATGGAGACTGAATGTGGATCAAAGCATAGTGTTCTTAGATTTTTTGTTTGTTTGGTTTTCTTTCTTGTGTTTTTTTTTCCCCTTTTGGTCTGATTTTTCTTGCACAACATGACAAATTAGGAAATATGTTTAAAAGGATTGCATGCATTTAACTGTATCAGATTGTTTGCTGTCTTGGGGGGGTGAGAAGAGGGAGAGAGAGAAAAATTTAAAACGCAAAGTTTTATAAAAATGAATTTTGAAAGCTATCTTTACATGTTTGTGAAAATATAATTTTAAAAAAATTGGTGCCTTTTCCTCATCTCCCTGAGCCCCTGGTGCTGAGACTCGGCACTTCCATTTTCACAGACTGTTCCCTCTCCCACAACAGAGTGGGCATTCTAGGGCAGAAGCCGTCACCTGATATATAGACTCGTTCCCCAGCCCCACCTGTGTTTCCCTGAGCAGGTTGGCTCTACCCAGGGGCTCCCTGTGGCCTCCAGGATCAAATAGGAAGAAATCCCACCTGACTTTCAAAGGCCTTCACTGCCTGACCACCTGCTCCTTTTCCTGTCTTTTTGTACTCTGTGTCCATCTGTGTATGGCCTAGAGCATTGGCCTTGTGGCCTTCCCCGCACTGGACACAGTCCATTCTTAGATGATGTTTCCTCCCATTCGAATGTGAATTCCTTGGGGGCCACAGACAGGCTTAGTTTCCCCTAGAGCTCAGTGTCTGGCACATAATGTCTTCTAATGAAGAGATGCTTTTCAGAATTCCTCAGGTGAGAGACAGTGAAGGAAGCCAGGGGGCAGGGAGAAGGGGAATGATTGGGAGAAGAGGCAGCCTCAGGATTGTGCTCACAAGTGCTCAGCAGACACTTTCTCAAGTCGAGACGGTCAAGGAGACGAGAAGCCAAACCTGATTTATAACACTGACTGATTTCTGTGTTGTAAATGCTCACCGTGAAAACAATTCTTTTGGTGAAGCAATAGGGGTTAAGTGACAGGATGGCACAATGAATAAATGTTAAATGTCTGACACTGGATTTGAATTCAGCCCCTCCTGACTTCAGTGCCGGGTTCTATGCACTGTGCTGTGGAGTCTGAACGTTTAACACTTTATTTACCAATCGGTAGCCTGTTCCAGCTGACCCCAGCACCCTGTGGGGGCTTTAGCTATCGATACTTTCACTTCAGTGACCACCTTGGGGTGCCATTTGCACTGCCTCTGAGCTATCCCTGGGTAATATGGTCTGGATGGCCTCTAGTCTAGGTTCTAGGGAGCACTCAGAGGTGCCACTTTCTCTGGGAGCAGCTCTAGAGACGATTAGCTCCAGAAGGCTGGGCACTGGGAAATATGCATTTTTTAACCAAAGCAGCCCACAAAGAACAAACCATCTTCTTAGAATGAGAATGTGATCGAAAATGTAATCATGAGGCCTGTACTGCGTGCCAGGCAGGTCACTGACTGGGTGGCACAGGGGACAGAGCTCTGGCCCTAGAGTAGGATGACCCAACTTCCTGACTTCATATGTAGCCTCGGACACTTAAGACTTGTGTGGTCCTCGGCAAGATTCTTTATTTTGTTTGCCACAGTTTCCTCATCTGAAAAATGAGTTAGAGAAAGAAATGGCAGATCACTCCCCTATCTTGCCAAGAAAATCCCAAATGGGGAAACAGAAACACTGAATAATAGCATGGTGCCTGGCACATTATACAAAAAGCCAACAATCTCTGGCCTTGAGAAGCATCTTTTATTCTGAACTTAACAAATATCAGATAAGATGATAATTTTTCTTTTGTATAAAGTAGAGAGGGGGGAAAAGTGTCTCTACTGGGCCTATATACTAAAGAGATCTTGAAGGAGAGAAAGGGATCCACATGTGCATGAATGTTTGTGGCAGCCCTCTTTGTAGTGGTCAGAAACTGGACACTGAGTGGATGCCCATACATTGGAGAATGGTTGGATAAATTGTGGTATATGAATGTTATGGACTATTATTGTTCTGTAAGAAACGACCAGCAGGAGGATTTCAGAAAGGCCTGGAGAGACTGACAGGAACTGATGCTGAGGGAAAGGAGCAGAACCAGGAGGTCACTGTACATGACAACAGCAAGATTATATGATGATCAATTCTGATGGACGTGGCTCTTTCCAACAATGAGATGATTGATGCCAGTTCCAATGATATGGTGATGGAGAGAGCCATCTACACCCAGAGAGAGGACTGTGGGAACTGAGTGTGGATCATAACATTGCATTCTCACTCTTTTTGTTGTTGTTCACTTGCATTTTGTTTTCTTATTTACTTTCTTTTTTGATTTGATTTTTTTTGTGCAGCAAGAGAATGTATAAATATGTTTATACATATTGGATTTAACATATTTTAATATGTGTAACATATATTGGATTACTTGTTGTCTAGGGGCTTGGGAGAAGGAGGAGAAAATCTGAAACACAAGACTATGCAAAGGTCAATGTTGAAAAATTATCCGTGCATATGTTTTGAAAATAAAAAGCTTAAAAAAAATTTCAGTGATCCTAAAGATCCTATATTCTAATAGGGTGAGTGAAGGTCAGAGTGAGGTGTTTGCTTCTGTAAGGCACAGGAATGCCAATCCATTTATCCTTTTCAGGAATAGTAGTGTTGATTTGATTCATGTTGTAAGAGTTAAAAGGAAAGAGAGAGAGGAAGGAGAGAGAATAGGTACACACATGCACATTAGAAAGAGAGATGGTAAGAGAGCAGTAGTTATTATGTTTGGGTAGGGACTTGCTGTGGGGAGTGCTCACCAATAAGAAGCCCTGGAACCTTGGGCAGAAGTTGAAATGCCAAGTGGAAGCTAAAAGAGAGCGCATAAGAATGTGGCACTAGGAAGGTGGCACCGGAATGAAACTCTAGGCAGTGCTTTTTGTTTTTAATATGGAAATATGTTTTTCATGGAAAAAGAATATGTGTGTATATTATAAGCATAAGGTGTAAGAAGACTGGCAAGAAGGGCAGTTTTGAAGAACTTTAAATGCTCAAAGAAGAATTTTATATTTGATCTTAAAGATAAAAAGGAGCCACTAAAATTTATTGATTTGAGGGGGGTAAGGAGAAATGAGCAAAAAATGGAGTGGAGTAAAAAGAGATTTAAGCCAGGAAACTTAACCTGCAGCAGGTTATTGCAGTAATCCAAGAATGAAGTGATAAGGGTCTGAACCAGAGTGGCAGTGGTGTCAGAGGAGAGGGGACTATATCTAAGAGAGATTTGGGGATGGTATCATCAGTAGGACTAGGCAAAAGATATGGGGAGTGAGAGAGAGAGGAGTTAAGGCCATGCATACTGACCATTCAGTTGGAAATTAACTTTTGTTCATAGGGTGGAATATAGGAAAATCTTTGATTTTGCTATTAAATGTTTTCACATTGAGTGGGTCACGAGGATATTGAGATTTATATATGAAGTACAAAGGAAACTGGCATTTTAACCTCAGAAATAATTTTAATGATTCCACAAATTGTTTGGACTTTGGTATAATGGAAAGAAAACTGACCTCTGAGCCAGGAAGAATGAATAGCCTTGAGTTCAGAGTATTTGAAAATTATTGTGGCATTTTGAATGGGCAGTTGGCCTTGAAATCAGGAAGAGCCAGGATTGCCAGAGTAACCCTATGCATTTCACTTCTCCTAAGCACTCTAGACAAATTTCTAAGACTGAGTTGCATAAAGACAGGTTCCTAACCAATGACCTGTCCAGTTTCCAGCATCAGTACAAATCCATGTTGGTCCTGGTCCAAATTCCAGATTGAGAAAGCCAGAGAGAAGCACAGTGGAAGGGTGTCCAAATATGTGCATATACATTCATCTGTTAGTACTTCTACATTCATATGAGAATGGATTTTCTGACTTAATTCTGGGCTTAGATAGCATGTCAGTGGCAAAAAAGAACAAAACATCCTCTCCCCATCTGTGGTCAGTAGTCTTTCACATTAAGATAATTCAAGCATCTCTCCCATGCTACTGTAATTACCTTGATTACTATTTACTTCCTTTTATAGCTAAAGGGTAGAATAGCTCTGGCCTTTGCTATTATCCAGATTTAATGGCTCCAGACTTTGTTGCTCCTTGAACACATTTTGCATATTCTCCTGGACTCCTAGATGTGGCAGCTCTTATAGTTCTGTGACTCAGGATACATCATGGGACTTACTTAATATCAGAACATGGGAAAATAGAGTCACTGTCTACAAGAAGAAATAGAATTGGACATTGGGGGAGTTTACAGTGAAAGGAAAGGATTTTAACCTTTTATTACCAGTGTATTTATTTCAATGACAATTGCTTTATTTTTATAATCATGATAAATATATATAAAACTAAAGCTTTTACTAAAAGATAGAGACTAATTTCATAAAAATCATGAAACAATAGAATAATACATATAAATGTGATATACCAACTGGAGCAGAAAGTTATTTCCTTTATTACATAAAATGACATTCTTGTTGAATATAAATTTAAAATAATACAGAGAAAAGCTAATTTTCAATGTGGATAATTTCATACCTTCTATGTTTGCCTTCAAGTATTTTAAATGGGCTCAAACCTCAGCATGAAGAGAATAATGATACTTTAGAAAAATTAAACATTTGTGTTATTGAAATTTCACAGAAAGTTATTTAGGTCAAAACATAGTGGCTCATTTTTCTTTATTTCCAGGTTCAGATATGATGCTTTTCTTAAAAAAGAGAAAAATGAAAGGAAAAGAGGGGAGGGAAACTTTCCTCTCCCACACATACGCACTAAACTTTCAAACCTCAGTCCATTCTTGTGACCTTCAGTATTAAAATATTTTCTATCAGTCAAAGTTGAGAGAATCAGTTTCATAACTTTAAGAGCATATCTGGGGAAAATATTTTTTACAGTCAAAGGTTCTATAAAGGCCTCATTTCCAAAATATATAATTAACTCTAATTTATAAAAAATCAAGCCATTCTCCAATTGAAAAATGGTCAAAGGATATGAACAGACAATTCTCAGATGAAGAAATTGAAACTATTTCTAGTCATATGAAAAGATGCTCCAAGTCATTATTAATCAGAGAAATGCAAATTAAGACAACTCTAAGATACCACTACACACCTGTCAGATTGGCTAAGATGACAGGAAAAAATAATGATGATTATTGGAGGGGATGTGGGAAAACTGGGACATTGATGCATTGTTGGTGGAGTTGTGAACGAATCCAACCATTTTGGAGAGTAGTTTGGAACTATGCTCAAAAAGTTATCAAACTGTGCATACCCTTTGATCCAGCAGTGTTACTACTGGGCTTATATCCCAAAGAGATTATAAAGAAGGGAAAGGGACCTGTATGTGCACAAATGTTTGTGGCAGCCCTTTTTGTAGTGGCTAAAAACTGGAAACTGAATGGATGTCCATCAGTTGGAGAATGGCTGAATAAATTGTGGTTTATGAATATTATGGAATATTACTGTTCTGTAAGAAATGACCAACAGGATGATTTCAGAAAGGCCTGGCGAGACTTGCACGAACTGATGCTGAGTGAAATGAGCAGGACCAGGAGATCATTATATACTTCAACAACAATATTATATGATGACCAGTTCTGATGGACCTGGATGGGCCATCCTCAGCAACGAGATCAACCAAATCATTTCCAATGGAGCAGTAATGAACTGAACCAGCTATGCCCAGAGAAAGAACTCTGGGAGATGACTAAAAACCATTACATTGAATTCCCAATCCCTATATTTATGCCCACATGCATTTTTGATTTCCTTCACAAGCTAATTGTACAATTTTTCAGAGTTTGATTCTTTTTGTACAGCAAAATAACATTTTGGTCATGTATACTTATTGAGTATCTAATTTATATTTTAATGTATTTAACATCTACTGGTCATCCTGCCATCTGGGGGAGGGGGTGAGGGGTAAGAGGTGAAAAATTGGAACAAGAGGTTTGGCAATTGTTAATGCTGTAAAGTTACCCATGCATATATCCTGTAAATAAAAGGCTATTAAATAAATTTTTTTAAAAAGAGCATATCTGTATAATCAACTCCAATAAGACTGTTATTACTCACTTTTCCAGGCAGAGAAGCTTTTTGTTTTAGTAAGAAGAATTTGAGATAGAAATGAGTTTTGCCACTGCCAGCTGACCCAAATAAGATTTGTTGAAATTTCCATCATCTAATTAATGTTCTGGTCGATTGAACCTCCAAATTTAGTGCCATCATTCACACATGTGTGCAGCTACAGCATTATAGCCCAGGGAAAAAATGATGGTTTGGTTTGGGCTGTGTCAAAACTCCTATGGCAGGAAAGCAACCTTCTGGTCCATCCAGAAAAATCTATGTTATCATTTCTACCATGACTGAAATGGCCCCTTTTATAAAAGGCCTTTAATTTCTATTTTTCTATGCTTTGTATAAATATGGTGTCAGGAATCACCTCCAATTCATCAGCCAACTTAGTTTCTATGCTAACTAATACTCCAAGAGTTTTATGTGATCCTTTTATAAGTGAAGCTGAGGCTAGCTTCTATTTAGATTCCAAATTACTTGACGCTTTACTTGAGTTAGTTCATGAATGACCAGAAGTAGAAAATTCTGCTCTGCTTGAAAATTTTGACCATATCAAACCCATTTCCATTGTTGAAGACATTCTTGGTAGCCTTTTCTAGGTGAGAGAACACATTTTGTGCATACTTATTGTGAGAAATTATTTATTTGGACCCCTACTCTATTCCAATTAGTATTCATCAATTTCATTAATTATATCAGTTCTGTATATAATGGCCCAGAATTGTGAGCTGCAGATTCTAAGTTCATTTGATTAACTTTAAAAGTTAACTAAGGATCCTCCACCATTGTTTTGCCTTGTCATGGTGGTCAAGCCCAGTGTAGCAGAGATGACAAGTACATGGAAAATCCCCCCAAATATTTTTATATCTCCAGAGCAATTCCTTGGCAAATAGGAGCAGATGATCATTTTATGACCACTTAGGTCACTGACTGATAGCTTGTACCATTTCCTCTTGCCCACCCTAAGGAGAAGCCCATCCATTGTGTATGGAGATACCCCTTGCTTCATTCAATTTGTAGTCCAGCTCACATATAATTTTGCTTAGTTTTGCTTTGTATTTTAGTATTCTGTGTCAGTGTAATTATTCTGTATTTGGTACAGCTGTTCTTGAATGATTAGACCTCTAGCCCTATAAAAACAGTCCCTGGAAGGAAGAGCCGTTTTACAGCATGAGGCAGGTCTGAGGTTCACTTTGTTAAAGGGGATCATGAACTCTTTAATAAAGCTCCATTGACTTAGAGCTCTGTATCAGTCTCTTTTATTGTAAGTGGGATAATTTTAATCCCTACATTATGCAGCAAAAGTTTGGGATACAGATAGCCAAGGGGATTTTGAGAACAAGAGAATGAACTCTGAAAACACCATCTTTTCTTTTTTTTTTTAATAAAGCGTTTTTATTTTCAAAACATCTGCACAGATAATTTGACAATATTGACCCTTGTATAGCCAGATTTTCTTCTTCAGATTTTCTTCTCCTTCCCTTCACCTCTTCCCCTAGATGGCAAACAAATATATGTTAAACATGTTAAAATATATGTTAAATCCAACATGTGTAATATTTATACAGTTCTCTTTCTGGACAAGAGAAATCAGATCAAAAAAAGTAAATGAGTAAGAAAACAAAATGCAAGCGGATAACAAAAATGAGAATGTTATGTTGTGATTCACATTCATTTCCTACAGTTCTCTCTCTGGGTGTAAGATGGCTCTCTTTGTCACAAGAGCATTAGAACTGGCATCAATCATCTCATTGTTGGAAAGTGTCACGTCCATCAGAATTGAAACACCATCTTTTCTTTTTGGACTCAATATAATCAGTGCTTTTAAAAATGCCAGCGTATGTACCTTGCACATATCTATATGTTGTCTTTAGGAAGAGACTGTTTTTTGTTTATCTCATGTTTAGGCTAGTATGCGGGAAACTCATACTCTGTGGTTGTTTCATGACCCTTCCTTCTCCCGACTCGCCCTTTATCTTCATCATGCCTTTTCATTTTCCTTGTTGACTTATATCATCTCCTAAAGATAGGTATTCCTTAAAGTTTTATGCTAGGCTCTCTTCTCTCTTTCTTATCCCTCTATTGATAACTTTATTAGTTCTGTTTATCTCTAAAAAGACAGTTCACAGATAATCAGATTCAGATATGTCCCCTCATTCTCTTCTTCAAGCTTGAGCCTCCTATCATCACTCTCTATTAGACATTCCAAATTGGATTTCTTAGAGATGTCAAACTGAAAATGTTCCTAACAAATTAATTACCTTTCCCTTTAAATCCTTCCCTTTGAAAAGAATCCACATGTGCAAAACATGCGTAACAGCCCTATTTGTAGTGGCAAGGAACTGGAAACTGGGGGGATGCCCATCTGTTGGGAAATGGCTGAATAAGTTATGGTATATGAATATCCTGGAATATTATCATTCTATAAGAAATGAGCAAGTGGATTTCAGAAAAGCCAGGATTTCCAGAACTGATGCTAAGTGAAGTGAGTAGAACCAAGAGAAATTGTAACAGTAACAACAAGGTTATGGGATGATTGACTGTGATCAACTTGACTTTTCTCAACTGGCCAATTCCAAAAGCTTGGGTTGGAAAGAGCCATCTGCATCCAGAGAACTATGGAGATCAAATGTGGATTGTAGCATAAAAATGTATAATATTTTCACCTTTTTTGTTATTGTTGTGGTTTGTTTGCTTAGTTTTTTTTCTTTCTCATTTTTTCCTTGGGTCTGATTTTTCTTGCATAGCATGTTGAATATGGAAATTTGTTTAGAAGAATTGCACATGTTTAACCTGTATTGGATAACTTCCTGTCTATGGGAGGTTTGGGAGAGAGAGGGAAAGAAAATTGGAACACAAGGTTTTTGCAGAGGTGAATGTTGAAACTATCTTTGCATGTATTTAGAAACATAAAAAGCTATTAAAAATAAATCCTTCTCTTTTTCAAACTTCCCTATTGCACAGTGGATAGGCCTGGAATAAAGAAGATCTAATTTCAAATCTGTTCTTAGTCACTTCCTAAATTAGAATATGAGAAATGCATAAAAGGAACTCGGAATGTTTCAAGATCAGATAAAATAGAGGTTACCTTTTTTCTGGGGATGGATTAACCAATAATTCAACATTTATAAAATGTGTCAAGTGTCAGACACAAGGAAAGTTCCATGGAAAGAGGGACTTTTGAATTGAATCATGGTATGAGTTCATAGGCAGATCTGGGAAGTGTGGAAAGGACATTCTAAAGAAGAGAAGTACCACAAGAGACTAAATTACAGGGGATATTTTGAAGGTTATGACAAGCAATACTATGTGGCTATAAAGTAAGAATGTTGAAGAAAAACACCAAATGATCAGGCTGAAAAGATGAAACAGAGACACAATACAATCTTAGCACTATTTTCAGTTCAATCACCTAAGAGATATTGAGCTAACTTTTTTTTTAGTTTATTTTTAATACACATTGTTTTATGAATTATGTTGGGAGAGAAAAATCAGAAAAACCACGAAAAGAAGTGAACATAGCATATTAATCTACATTGTCTCCTTAGTTGTTTTTTGGATGCAGATGGCATTTTCTGTCCAAAGTCTATTGGGATTGCTTTGGTTCACGATACCACTGAGAAGGACCAAGTTGATCATTGCACATTCTGGCTGTTACTGTGTACAATGTTTTCTTGGTTCTGTTTATTTTGCTCAGCATCAGTGCATGTAAATCTTTCCAGGCCTTTCTATAATCACTAGCTACCTTCTAAAGTTCAGTCTGCAGAGATAAATGGAGATGAGAAGAGGGAACCTGGAGGAATACCTGCATTTAGGGGATGAGTAGTTAGTAAAAGAGACTGAAAAGGGATGACTCTCAAAGGAGAGCCAGGAGAAAGAAGGGTCATGATAATCCAGAGAGAGAAATTAAGTGAAAAGTCTTATGAAAAAGAGGTGATTGACAGTGTCAGAGGCTGCAGAGTGTTCTAGAAGGATAAGGACTGAGAAAAGGCTGCCAGATTTGACCATTAAAAAAATTATTGGTTACTTTGGAGAGAGCAATTTTGTTGAATGATGAGGTCAGAAGCCAAACTAGAATTAAGATGAAAGTAAAAATAAGAGAGTAAGAAGCTTTCACATAATTACTAGAGAAGTGGCTGCTGATATTGATCCATATTTTCTGAGTATACCAAAACTATATAAAACTAACTTGAAAGTTGAATGTAGAAGTGATGTCCTTCCCATTCAATTTCTTATGATGTTCTATATGGAAGAAATGCCTAGTCCACCTAATGAGGTACAAATGATGAGACTAGTGGTAGTTGTGATGAGGTGCAAGAATTGGGGTGAGGAATCCCCTCTGGTTGGCTCAGGTCCAATGTGAAGGAATTCCCAAACCTGAAATCTGTATGGCAAAAGGGAATTTTATTGTTCACTAAGAGGAAAGCTTTCTCCTCATTAAGAGTTTGGCAATAAGAAGTCAGCTTTGCTAGGAAGACAGACTTCTTGGTCCTGTCAGGAAGGCAACAGAGGTTAACACTGAGACAAGAATATCCCCACATTGGGCAGAAGTTGTGGCAGGCAGCTTTGCCAAGGTAGCTTCCTGACAAGCATAATCCTGTTTAGGACTTCTGCAAAGAGTAGGGGTTCAGAGTTGCCTTTTATTAGCTGTCTGAGGCTTAGGCTTCCATTCAAAACTGAATAAGATTTCACTCAATGTTTCAATGCCCCAGGCCTAGAATTCCATTTGAAAAGAGATTACTTATTTTGGAGTTTTGAGACACTCAATAGTACTATCAGGCTGAGATCTTCAACTGAATGAGACCATTTAATTTGGGGAGGGCATTATTTGGGAAAGGTATGCTTTTCCCAGGGGAAAACTTGAGACAGTTTCAGGGTTCACCCCCATCAATATCATGCTGTTTTTCATTTAATCAATTTCCCCTTAATTTTAATATCTCTTCTTTTGTCTTTATTTCAGGTTTCTTTATTTCTTGACTTTCTTAATTTTTAGATGCATATTCAGTGCATTAATTCTTCTTTTATTTATTAATGTATGTTTGGGAGGACATGGTTTTTCTGGAGGACTACTTTAGCTGTATCCCAGAAATTTTGGTGTGTTGTTTCGTCATTGCCATTTTCTTTCCCATAATTAAAGTTTCTATGATTGGTTCTTTGATCTCTTCATTATTTAAGATTTCACTGTTAAATCTTTAGTTGGATCTCTTATCTATTGTTTTTGGTCTGTACTAAGGACTGTTTTTATGGTGATATGGTCTGTTAAGAATGTACTTATACTATTTCTTCCTTTTTTATTTATTTGCAGTATTTCTGTGCTCTAATCCATAGTTTTTGTAAAATTTTCTTTTGGTGCTGAAAAATTGCAGTCTTTTTTTTCTTTTGTAGTCCCATTTCAGATATATCATAAATAAGTCTTTTAGCTTTAGTTTTTACAGCCATTTGTTCAGTTCCATATTTCCCTTTTGGGTATTTATTTATTTAAGAATTACTTAAGAAAAAGGAGTATTTAAGTCTCCTATCACTATTATGTTTCTGTCTATATTTTCTGTAACTCAGATGTTGTTGTCTTTGTGAATTTGGATATTAAGGCATTTGGATCATATGTCATTTGATTTGAAACATTTTCTTTAATTTTATTATCTTTATTTATGGATACTTGAACTTGTTTCCTAGATCTGGAGGTCATATTTTCTTTTGCTTTTAATGTTTTTCCTTTCTACTTCCCTGCCTATGTTAAGGTCTTTAACTTTTTTTCTTTCTCAGATTTTTGATATCAGTCTTTTTTTCCCCTAATTTCACTCCTTCCTCACTTTTTCATTTCCTCCCTGTGATAATGGTTTCCTTGGAATCTGGATCTCAAAGTGTGTAAACAATTCACAGTTCATCAGCCCAGGAATCCTTCCCAGATAACTTTTGGGTGCACAGAACTGGCCTCAGTGGATGCTGAACTTAGGGAAGCCCAGCTCTCAAGCTTAGGGAAGAAGCCTCACACTCCATCTACAACTAACCCTCCACAGAAAGATATGGTGTCCTGCTCCATTCTTTCTGTTCTTCTTGCACCCTGGTCTACTGCAGTTACCTGCTGATGAGTCTGCCTGCTCAAGTCTCTCCTCTGATCCATTATGCATTCATTCACCAAAGTGATTTTCCTAAAATGCAGGCCTGGTCAAACCTCCACTTTGTAAACTTCTCTAAGAAGTCTGTCTTCCTAGCAAAGCTGACTTCTAAGTGCCAAACTCCTCCTTAGGAGTTTGGCCGCTAAGAAAGCTTCTTTCTTAGTGAACAATAAATTAAGTGTTGCTATTCAGTTAGAAATCTTGGTCCAAAAGTACCCTATTGATCTTTTGGGGATGCCAGACCCTTTTAAATTCCAATTGGAGATCGGGGCTGGATATCGATAAGCATCTAGGCCTGGGGACTTAATTTATCTGGGGTCAGAAGGGCCTGAGACTCCAAGATCAAAAGGGAACACAGTTTCAGAGTGATAATTTTAAAGGGAACACAGTTTCACTCCCCCTTCACACTTGTCAGGTAAGGTCCTCATGAGGTGAGATGGCCCCTGAGATCCTTTCCAACTCTGAAATCCTGTGATCTTTCTGCTTCAAAAGAAAGGTTCTCTGACTCAGAAACTTTTGGCTGCATCTACATAGAAGAGGTTCTAAATTGAGCAAAACTGCCAAATTAAAGATAAATATTGCTCCCATGGTCTTACCTATTTTTTCTATTCTTCTTCTTAATAGAGCTGAGGAAAAAGCCTATATCGTTAACTCTTCTTCTTGTCAAGGACAATAGTATTCCATTACTTAAGAAGCTAATTAAAAATTTCAAAAGATCCTATCCTGTAAAAGGACATTTGAAATACAAATAGTCTTAATGATGCCATCTGTTTTATAGAGAAAAGTATAAGATCACTAAGGATATGGAGGAGCTCAGGAAAAACACTTTGACAGAAACTCAGAACTCCCTCAAGTAAATACTAATTAGCAGCTTCCTTGGAATAGTGGTTCTCTTATCCAAATTGCCAACTCATTGGAGAGGGTTTTCCACAACATGCTTCTGGCTTCTCTAAGTGTCACTGTAGTGAATCTTTTTATTCCTATAGTAAAAGCTTTTCAAGCAATACTGAGACAATAAAAGCCAAGACCTAGGAAGCTTAACATTGAAGCCTAAAAGAAGAAGCCTAAAAACCAAGTTCAAGAACTGAGCCTGCCACTTACCTGTGGTGAGAGTATGATCTAGTAGCAGTCCCTTTCCTGAGTCTTGGTTTCCTCATATGTAAAATGGTCACTGTTATTATGCAACTCTAGCCATAAGGATGTAATAACATTCTCTTGCACTGATTATAAGCCCTTCCTCACTGTTTCCTCACATCTCTGTGCTGTGGAAATGTATTTTTTTATTCTAAGCATCAATACCAAAGTGAATGAGCTCTCCACATGCACAAGAGAACAGAAAAAACAGTCTGTGCATAAAAGAATGAAGTTCCAGTATGTCACCTTGCTCTTTTTGCTTTTACACAAGCTGCAAAGCCTGTTTAAGGAGGTGGATCAGGACACCCAGATTGCTTGATGATATTGCAGGGCTTGGGGAGCAAGGGACAGAAATTCTGCATAGCTTTTGAGTGGAGAGTATCCAGTAGGGGAGTGATATGGTCAGGTCTGTGCTTTATAAAGGCCCATCCCATGGACAGCATGAATTGGGAGGAGGCTGGAGACAGGCAGATTCATCAGCAACTACTGCAGTCATCAAGGCACAAGATCTGATATTTATAGGGGTGGGAGGGTCAAAGGAGAAGAGGGGATGTGTGCTGTATGGGAGGAATGTTCACTGAGCTGAAAGACTCGGTTTGAGAGAATTCTGAATGGGCTTCTCCGGAACCTTTCCCCCTCTGATCACTTGGCCAGATGGTGGAGCATTGAATTCTTTCCAAAGCTTTTTTTTTTTTTTTTTAAGGCTTAGAGCTGAACTTTGCAGGTAACTTCACAGTTTCCATGAGCACTTTTCAGCTTTTCCTCATGCATTCTTACCCCATTCTCTGTAAACTTCTTAAAGGCAGGGTATTATCTTGATTTTCTTTTTCTTATTTGTATCTCCAAAGCTTAGCAGACAGTACCTGATTAAAGTAGGCCCTTAATAAATGTTTATTGGATTTAATTAAATTACGAAAGTAAAAGTGATGGGCTTTGGAAGCTTATTGGATATGGAGGTGGAAGAGAATGAGGAGCTGAGAATGACAACTTATCTTGTATGCCTGGGTTACTGGGAAGATGGTGATTTCCTATTAGAGGAGTTTAGAAGGCAGATGATACAAGGGAAAAGATAATGACTTCAATTTGGACATGTCTGTAGGGTGTCCAGTAGATAGTTGGAGATGGGAAGCTGAGGGTCAGCAGAAAGGCTAGTACTGTGTTTTAGCAGATTTGAGAATGAATAGCATGAAAGTGGTAATTAAATTCACGGGATTGGAAGAGATCTCCTTGTGAAATAGCATTAAGTGCTCGGGACCAGAGACCTGTGTGAGTCCCACTATTAACAGGTGGGCCTTGGGTATGACCCAGCCAAGGGGACAGAAGGAGCAGTCAGATAGGAGAACCAGGGAAGAGGAGGAGTATTAGGAAAACCTAGAGAGAAGAAGGTATAGAGAAGTGGTCAGCAGTGTGAGAGGCGGGAGGAAAGGTCATGGTAACTTTGGAGAGAGCAGTGTTGGTTGAATGATGAGATTGGAAGCCAGATTATAGAGGGTTATGAAGAGTGTAAGAGAAAAGAAGTGGGTGGATCTGTTGTAAAGGGCATTCTCACAGAGGTTAGCTAGAAAAGGAAGGAAAGGGATCACAACCATTGGGATCGATGGGGTTTAATGGGTTTGAAGGAGACCCAGGAATAACCAAAATTGTAGGGAAGGAGAGACTGAAGCTATATAAGAAAGAGGGGATTGCCAAGGAGACAGTCTTGTGGAGAAGACAGGCAGGATGGACCAGAGGTAAGGAGACATCTTAGGACAGAATCTGAAAGGCATTTACAGAGTGATGATCATCAAATCCATGGCAGCAGTGGGTAGAGCTCTGAATTGGAAGTCAGAAAAACCTGTCTGACCCAGTTATGTGACCTTTGGAAAATTACTTAATTTCTCTTTGCCACAATTTGCTCAATTGTAAAATGGGAATAATAATAGTAATTACCTTGCAGGTTTGATTAATGAGATAATAATTATGAAAGCACTTAGCACAGTTCTGGCACATAGTAGGCATTTTGTAAATGCTTATTCCCCTCCCCATACCCCCATAGGAGCTGATGAAACCACCAAATGAAATAGTATAGAGAAGAGGACACAGGACAGAACCTTAGGTGATGGGCACAACCTGGATGAAGATCCAGACGAGGAATCAGACAGGTAGGAGGAGAACTAGGAAAGAGAAGCGTTGCAAAAACAAACAAACAAACAAAAACTAGAGAGAAGAGTATACTGAGCAAAAACAGGGTGATTGGCAATGTCAGAGACTGCTGAGAGGTTAAGAAGATCAAGATTGAGAAAGGGTAATTATATTTGGCAATTAAGAAATTATCAGTAACTGTGGAGAGAGCACTTTTGATTAAATGATTAGGTTGTTTAAGTAGAGTTAAGTTAGAGTAGAGAGTTAAGAAGCAAGAGAGGAGAGGAAGTGTCCACCCTTTTATAGCCCTTTTTAAAAAATTGATCACAAAATGCAAGAGAAGATATGAGGTAGTAGCTATCAAGGATGGAGGGATCAAGTAAGGATTTTTTTTAGGATGATAGGAAAATTTTTGTAGGCAACAGAGAAGTAGCCAGTAATCAAGGAACAATTGAAAGTTAGAAGAGAATTCCAGGTCACATGACCCAACAAGTTGGACAACTAAACATTTTCTCTGATTCCTTCAACCTTTCAAATCTCTTCAGAACAGAAATTATTTACCAAGATCAAACAACTTCAACAGTCTCCATCTAGGACATTCAGAATCCAAAAGGAGAATAAAGAACAAAAAGCAAAACTATAGAAGCCCAGAACCTGGGCTTCACAGATATTCATAGATCCTGAACTAGCGCATCCAAGGAGACAATACAGGCTTCTATCAGAAGTCACCCCAGTGGGGATCTGAGCTCCAGACTTGAGATGTTTGTTGGGTTTCAAAAGCCAGTTTAGCCACAGCCCTTCACAAGCATTAACTTGCTGAGGGTTACAGTCCTATAGTATCAGTGCTACAGGGAAAATAGGCTTTTAATTGTGATCAGGCCAGAAAACTAAATAATAGAGAGAGATGGGGTAGATCCTCAAGACAAGATACTATGTATGTAGGGAAGGTGTCCAGCACTCCACCATGCATGAGGGAAAGAACCCAGCACCTTAAGTGTAAGAGGAGGCTGAGACATTTGAGATATAAGGAAACCACAGTCTTAGGGGAGGGATCAGGAAGTTAGTGAAAAGGAAAATAAGGGGAGAAAAAGACTGAAAGTACTACAGATTTCAGGAAGAAGAAAACTAAAAAGACCTTGAGCAGAAAACTAAAAGACCTTGAGCCTTGAGCATAAACAGATAAATCCACAAGAAAACTGTTAACAACAGAAGGAAATAATGGTGTTTGAATCTAGTTAAATTAATTCAGGCAATTTGAATAGATTTGGGATAGAAAATGCCAGTTGCATCGAGAGAAAGAACAATGGAGACAGAATGTGGTTCAAATGTGATATTTTCACCTCTTTTTGTTTGTTTGTTTTTTCTTTCTCATGTTTTTTCCCCCTTTTGGTCTGATTTTTCTTGCACAACTTGACAAATATGGGATTGTGCATGTTTAACCTATGTTAGATTTCTTTCTATCTTGGATGGGGATAAGGAAGGGAGGAAGAAAAATTTAGAAAAAAAAAGAATACAAAGTCTTATAAGAATAGATACTGAAAATTCTATATGTATTTGGAAAAATAAAATGCTGTTGAAGTTGGGAAAAAATTATGTTATACCCTAAGCTAGGCACTGAGAAAGCTAGGGAACCTTTACCAGTGCCTAACACGGGGCACAGCATATAATTTGATAAGGACATGTTCTCCAAAGTGTGGGTACTACCCTTCCTAGTGCATACTGGAGTCCATCGAGGCCTTCTCATTCATCCTCTGTTTCGTGTTCCACTCTTTCTTGAGTGAATCCTCTGTAGAAGAGCCATCCAATGTGTGCTTTAATTGTTTTATGTCTTTTATGATTTCATGGCACTAAGACAATACTGAGACCACCCATCTACTTAAATGACTTGTGTGGCTCCTTCACTGTCACGCATTCTGCTGAGGATTGCTTGGATGCCTCTTCTCAACCACAGGCTATTAGGAGTGACATGATGTCACCTGCTTGACAGTTCTTTACATTTTGGATGCATAGAACATCACTAAGAAAAAAATGTTATTAAAAAGACAGACTTTTTGCAGTAGCTAGATGGCTCAGTGGATAGAGAACTGGACTGAAGTCAGGAGAATTTGAATTCAAATTCAGCCTTAGCTGTGTGACTCTGGGCAAGTCACTTTAACCTCAGATGCCTCAGGAAAAACAAAAACAACAACAACAAAAAATAGACTTTTACAGCACAGTTGAAGGTTATTAGACATACTGGCCATTTCCCAAATTCCATTCCCCTCTCCTCTTCTCTCATGGTAGGCCCCACCTCTGGTTCACTGGTACTCCCTGTCTCTATCTCTGTTGTGGTGGGATAGTTCTGGAGGCTGTCCATCTCACTCCCTGGCAGAGTCTGCAGGAGGCACTCTTTAATGCCCATTGCCTTCTTAGTCAATGTTTGTGGTTTGGATTGATAGGAAGGTCCCACAAGAGAACATATCACCATTCAAGGCCCTTTCTTTGCTCTTCCATGTTCATTTGAGAGTGCAGAGTTGTTTACTCCCAAGAAATCAACTTCTGAATTACAGAATCCTGCAGAATCTCCAGATTATGTTAGAGTGGGTCCAGCTAGCCCTGGAGCCAAGAAGACATGCCTCCGAGTTCTTCTGGTGACACAACCTGGCTGCATGAGCCTTGCACAGTCCATTCCATCCTTTGTGTCCCAGTTATGCCCTGATACAGTAAGTCACAGAGCAGGTGCCAGGCTGCATGGGTGTAGAGAATCTCCTCATTGGGAGTTCCTTATCCTACTGAAATCACTGGTCTTGTCCTAAGCAGAATCACTAAGAGCCAGAGCTGGAAGTAGATTTAGAAGCCATCCATGGGGAGAGGAAACTGAAGTCCATTGAGGGGCCTAGGACTTAGAGAGATAGGATTTCCAGGCAGTGCTCTTCCCATTGGACCACACAATTCCTGACACAAGGGCCAGAAGGAAAATAGAGCTTGTTCTAGATCTTGGAACCTATGAATGTCTTCCCAAAGGTTTATGAAGGCTTTTAATGAGATCACTCATTTTTATTACTTTCTTACAGACAGTAGTAGTTCATTGATCCAAGCATGCAGGGAAGTTAATAGCATAAAGGACCATTGTTCCTCTTTTAGCACTCAGCATAAGACCCAGAGTGGGTATTAATAAATATTTATTGATTGATTTTTATGGATGAGGAGACTGAGTCAGAGAAACAAAAGTGACTTGCTAATTTCCCCAGAGAGTCAATGGTAGAAGAAGACTTTGTGTCCCTAGACTAGCTCCCTCCTTATTTGGCTGGACCATTATTGTCACATTGCCGGGGGATTTGAATGATTTTTAGTTTTTTTCTATTGGCTTTAAAAACGTTTATTTTGAAAGTCCTTTTCTATACTCCCTGGGTTTTCAAAGGCTTTTCCAGCACATTTCAAACTCTTGCAAATGTTAGCAAGCTGGAAAGGTTTCAAAGATGGGCCCCAGGGTGGTAGGGATGAAAGAAGGATTTCATCTATTGTCCTAGGACTACTAATCTAAGCTGAGAGAAGCTCATTACCAGGTTGGTCCATTATTTTCTTATAGGCAGTAGTTCATTGATCTTGACAAGCAGGCAGGAAAGTTAAGAGCACAAAGGATCATCGGATCATTGTTCATCTTTTATCACTCAGCATGGGGCCCAAGACATAGTGGGTATTAATAAGGATTTGTTGACTGGGCCAGGTTGATCCATTGATGATAAATTTTTCAGTCTCACTAGTGCCCTAAGTCAGTGGAGGAGTCATCCACGCAGATGAAGTCCTAGGCAGTAATTTTCAAACAAACTGATTTAAAGGTAGATGACTAGCTAGCTAGATGTACATATATACATAATATATACATACAATATATAAATAATATATGAATGATATGTATGTGATGTTTATATAGATAAACACATGCAGTGTCCCAACAATCTAGAGCAGTTTTAAGCGTAAGGTTAAACTTAGCTTAAAACTACCCATTGCATAACCTAACTGCCTCTATGCATCCCCAAAATCTGAAAATAATTATTTAAGCTTAGTTTTAAATTGCAGGAAGATTTTTGTCTACACATAAACTTGCAGATATCAACTATTTCAAAAAGAAATGAGAAAAAGCAAGACATTTGTTATTTTTAAAAGGCCTTCTCTCTCTATCCATCTGTTAGCTACATTTGACACATCTTATTACACATCAGAATCCCTTAATAAATGTTTACTTAAAGGAATGAATCTTTATGGAAAGTTCCATCCACATCCAGAGAGAGAGAGAGAGAGAGAGAGAGAGAGAGAGAGAGAGAGAGAGATTGAATGTTGATCAAAGCATAATAGTTTCACCTTATTTTGTTGTTGTTTGTTTGCACAATTTTTTTTCCCTTCTCATGTTTTTTGTCTTTTGGTCTGATTTTTTTTTTTTTGCACAGCATGATGAATATGGAAATATGTTTAGAGGAATTGTACATGTTTAACCTATATCAGATTGCTTGCTATCTTAAGGAGGGAAGGGGGAAGGAAAGGGAGAAAATTTTTGAACACAAAGTTTTGCAAAAGTGAATGGTGAAAACCATATTTGAATGTATTTGGAAAAATTAAATATTATTAAAAATATGAAAAAGGAATGAATTTTTATATATAAACCTTTTTTTTTAAAGAAGCATACAAATTCAACAAGGATTATTATGGTGTTTGATATGTGAGTGGGCAGTATATATATATAAGTAACCCAGGAGCTCAGATTATCTTAAATGGCCTGAGAGCTCCTTAGGTTTTTTTGGCTGCCATGTTCGATACTGCTGACTTATATGGAGCTTGTAGTCTACTTTTACCCTTTTTCAGACAAGTTCCTGGGTTTGTGAAGCTGATTTTCTTTTCGGTCTCAGTTCAAGATTTTACATTTATCCCCAATCAATTTCATTTGATAAGATTTAGCTTCAAGCCTGCCAAAGTCATTTTAAATCCTGACTCTGACATTCAGGGTGGTAGCTTTCCATCTCATCCACTCCATCTCTAAATTTGATCAGTATTATGCAAGTCTTTGAAAAACTGTTTAATATTCAGATGAGCAAAATACAAATTAATGACCAGAATTTATTAACAATGGTTGCTTTTTTTCATATTTCCAAAAATATCCCCAATATCCCATTCTTTCTTCCCCTGCCAGAGAAACCGCTCTATATAATTTAGTATTTTTTAAAGACAAAAACATAAGAGGGGAAATGAAAAGAGAAAAAGCCCCAGCAAAACTGCACAATAGGTAGGAAGGAAACAAGTATTTGTTAAATGCCAAGTATGTGCCTTAATATATTATTTACTAAATGCTTTAAAAATATCATTCTTTTGATTCACACAATCCTAAGAGGTAGTTTAATGTTCTGGTTAGCTTTCTAGAGGTCTTTGGACCAGCCTTCATTTCAGCTGAGCAATCACAACTAGAATAGTCAGGGATAAGTACAAAGGTCTTTATTGTCTCCTTGCCTGGGGCCCAGGCTAGCTTTCTGGAGGCCTTTCGGATGGGCCTTGATCTCATTCAGGGGAAGCAGGAGGACAGGCTGGCCAGCGGGAGGCTGATGAAGATGGAATGTCTCTTATGAGTCTGAGGGCTTGAGCTCCAGCCTCCAGTCCTCTGTTTTCTCCGAGTCATCTCCAAGTGTCTCTCTAGGTCTGACTGACCTCTTAAATACTCTATTACAATTAAATCCATTCATCATACTGAGGACAAGCCAATCATTATATTTCTAGAGAACCATTATTTGTTGTAAGATTAAATCAATCATACTGAATTAGAGAACTATTGATCACCATGCTAAACTAGATAATCATTGTCTCAGCAGTTCCACTGAGTTAGGACCTTGTAAGAATCCTTGTTTCAAGTGTCACTTCTCCAGAGTTCTGGCCCATTACAGGTAGTCACTATTATGATTCCCCATTTTACAAGTGAGAAAACTGAGACAGGTAGAGGTTAATGACTTGCCCAGTGTGACCTCCCAGGTAATCACACCTGCCTAGCCTGTGCATAGCTTGCTCTATTCCAAGCTGTACTTTCCCAGGCATTCTTGCCTGCTTATTCTGCACTCACGCTGCAGTAATTCGTGTCATTCTGACCTGGCATTATCCCTCACTTCAGTTTGCTCATTGGCCGGTGGAGGCCGGAAGCATGGGAGTAGAAATGCTTGAGACGCATGGGAATGGATCTGCAGGAGCAGTAAGCCACCTGCCTGGACAGGAGGAGAAACAGTTTGTCTGAGAATGCTAAAATTTCTCCTTGAACCCAGCTTTCACATAGTCCTTCAAACACAGACTGATTTATCTACTTTTGTTTTCATTTGTTTCCTTAGCAACATTGTGGTTAGAAAGCATTTAAGGGAGGAATTAATGATAATAAAGATTCTTACTTTTTACTCTTCTTCACTTTGGAAGAACACCGATGACTTTTTGTCTTTCTTTTGCTCTTCATGATCTCTGTGAGAGCCAGAGCAGCTGGTCTGATTTCTGGCATTTCCACAGATTGTGCATTCCACAGCCCAGGTTCATGAGTTAATAAGTATCCGAGGCTTTGAACTCCCAACTCTAGGTCTAGTGCTCCATCCAATGATCAACCCAGGTACCTTTATATATCACCAATGTCTGAACTATGTGCAATGTGTACCACATGGACCTCCCACCTCTGCAGAAAGTGGGGGCAATCTTCTTTTATCTCTCTTTTTTCAATTTTAAAAAATAATTAGTGTTTTGGAGCCAAAATCAACCTCATAGCCCTCATCCAACCCTCTCCCCCCAACACCATGAATTGAAAACATCAGAAAAACAAAACCCATTACAATCACATATAGTCATTCAACAGAGATTTCTACATTGACTGTGTCCCCCTCCAAAAAAAAGTGTTTTGTTTCTCATTCTGAGTCCTTTACTTCTCTATCAGGAGGTGAATAGCATATTTCATCATTAGTTCTCTGGAATTCTGATTGGTCATTAAACTGACGAGTTCAGCGCAATACTTGATGTTGTTCAGTCATTTTTTCAGTTGTGTGACCCTATTAGGGTTTTCTTGGCCAAGGTCTTGGAGTGGTCTCCAGCTTATTTTACAGATGGAGGAAACTGAGGCAATTAGGATGAAGTGCCTTGTCCAGGACCATCCAGCTAATAAGTTTGTGTGGCTGAATTTGAATTTAAGGAAGATGAGTCTTCCTGCCTCTAGGCCTGACACTCTGCACGATATGGCGCCACCTAAAGGCCCCTTAACACCATAGTGTATTCATTTCATTTCCCAAAATTCATACCCCTCAAAAAAAGCTATCCATATGTTTTTATATTCTTTGAGTTAATTTAGAAATAATTCTCCTCTCAATCTGCCTTCCCTCGAATTCTTCCTCCCCATTTTCCCCTTTATCTCCTATTTCCATGTTTAATGAAATATATTTTTTTATCCAAAACTCAGTGTGTGCATTTTTCTGACCAATTTAGATGAGAATGAGGTTGAAGTACCAGATATTCTCTCTCACCCCTTTCTTTGCTTGTATAGATATTTATTTGTACATCCTCATTATGATATAATTTCCCCTTGCTTTCCTTTTTATACCTTCCCCTACCTCATATATTCCCTTGCCCCCTTCCCCTTCCAGTTTTTGATCATTAAAACAAAAGCAAAACCACTCTCAGATCTTGTCTAATTGGATTCCTTCAGTGAATTCTAATGATGGCTAGTTCAGAGGGGACATAAATAACATCTCCCATAAGTAGTTTATCCTTGTTTAGTCCTTTAGGATTGTTCATTCATATTTACCAGTTTATGTTTATTCCTTTGAACTTCAGAGTTTTTCTACCATTCTGATCTGTTCATCAGAAATGCTTGCAAGTGTCTTTATTTCATTAAAGGTTTATTTTCCCCCAGTAGCATTATGCTCAGTCTTTCTGGGTAAGTTATTCTAGGTTGTAAATCCATATCTTTTGCTTTGGAGGATATCACTTCTTTACATTGTTAGCTGATAAATCATATGTGATGCTGATTGTGCTCCTTAATATGAAAATCTTTCTTTCTAGTTGTTTGAAGTATTTTTTATCTGGAAGCTCTAGATTTTGGCTATGATATTCCTGGGAGTTTTCATTTCGGGGTTTCTTTCAAGAGATAAATTGTACTTCTTTCTCTTTTCACCTTGCCCTCTTATTTTAGGAAATATGAACTTTTAGAAGATTTTTTGAAAAATTATTTCTAAAGTCTTTCCTGGTCGTGGTCTTAATCGTTTCCTCCTCAATTTATTTTTTGGTTCACTTGTTTTTGTTATAAAATACTTTAGATTTTCTTAATTTTTCAGCATTTTGACGTTTTATTTAGTATTTTTATTATTCCCCACATTGTAAAACAAATTTTAATAGTTTGAATTCCAGATTATCTTCCTTACTCCCTCCCCACCCCTTGTATTGAGAAGGCATGTGTGAAGTCATGGAAAACATTCCCATAAAAGTCATGTTGTGAATGAAAGCATAGACCCCCCCCCCAAATAAAGTAAAAAAGTATGATTCAGTTTGTATACAGATACAATCACTTCTTTCTCTGGATATAGATAGCATTTTTCACCATAAGTTTTTCGGAGTTGTCTTGGATCATTGTATTGTTGAGAATAGCTAAGTCATGGCGGATCATCTTACATTTTTCTTTATAGCTCATGGAATTCTTTACAGGTTTTTCTGAGAGTCTTCTGCTCATCATTTTTATTTTCTTTTTTGCTTATGTTCTTTTTTTTCTTTCAGTAGTATTTTATTTTTCCAAATATATGCAAAAATAGTTTTCAATATTTACCTTTGCAGAACCTTGTGTTACAAATGTTTCTTGCTCTCTCTTCCCCTCTCCCCCAAGATAGCAAGCAATCCAATATAGGTTAAGCATATGCAATTCTTTTAAGCATATTCCCATATTCATCTTACACAAGAAAAATCAGATCAAAATGAAGGGGAAAAAAACCACAAGAAATTTTAAGAAAACAATAGTGAAAAAAGTGAAAATGCTCTGCTTTTCATCCACATTCAGTCTCCATAGTTCTTTCCTTCTGTAGATAGTACTTTTCATCACAAATTATTGGAATTATCTTGAATAACCTCATTGTTGAAAACAGTCAAGTTCATCACAGTTGATCATAACATAATCTTGTTGTTACTTGCATAATGCGCTCTTGGTTTTGTTCATTTCCCTCAGCATCAGTTCATGAAAGTCTTTCCAGGCTTTTCTGAAATCAGCCCGCTCATCATTTCTTAAAGAACAATAATATTTCAGCATTAGTGTCCCAGTTTTCTCACATTCTCTCCTACGTTTAGCATTATCTTTTCCTGTTATCTTAACCAGTTTAAGAGGAGTGAAGTGGTATCCCAGAGTTATCTTAGTTTGCATTTCTCTAATCAATCATGATCTAGCTGCTCATCATTTTTTACAGCACAATAATATTCTTTCTTTATCACAAACCACAATTTGTTCAGTCATTTCCCAATTGATGGGCCTCCCCTCAATTTCTATTTCTTTGCCCCCCAGAAAAGAGCTGCTATAATGGATCCTTTACCTTTTTAAAAAAATCTCTTTTGGGATATATATATATATATATCTAGTATTGCTGGGTCAAAGGGTATGAATAGTTTTATAGCCCATTAGGCATAGTTCTAAATTGCTCTACAAAATGTTTGGATCAGTTCACAGTTCCACCAACAATGAATTAATGCCTCATTTTCCCCACATTCCCTCCAGTCATTTTCATTTTCTGGCCTATTAGCCAATCTAACAGGTATGAAGTATTGTTTTAATGTGCATTTCTCCAATCAATAGTAAGTTGGAGAATTTTTTCATTTTCATATAAATAGCTTTGATTACTTCATCTGAAAACTATTCATATGTTTTGATCAGTTATCAATTGGGGAATGGCTTTTATTTTTGTGAATTTGCCTCAGTTCCCTATATGTTTGAGAAATGAAGTCTTTATCAGATAAACTTGCTTCAAATTTTTTTTCATAATTACTATTACTAACTATATTTCTTCCCATTTATTCTATTCTCTCCTTTCACTCTGACCCTCCTCAAAAGTAGTTTTGACTATTCCCCCCCCCCCCAATCTTCTCTCCTTCCTATTACCCTTCCCCTTCTTCTATCTCCTTCCCCTCCTATTTTTCTGCAGGGTAAGAGAGATTTCTATACCCACTTGAGTGTGTAAGTTATTTCCTCTTTTAAGTCAATTCTGATGAGAGTAAGGTTTACTCACTTTGCCTCCTCTTTCCCTCTTGTCCACCACTGTAAAAACTTTTTCTTCCTGCTTTTATGGCAGTTAATTTATGCCATTCTAATTCTCACTTTCCCTTTCTTCCACTACATTCTTCTCTTACCCCTTAATTTTAATTTTTAGAATATTATCCCTTCATATTCAACTCATACCTATACTTTCTATATATTTCTCCTAACTGCCCTAATAATGAATTCCAAATATTGTCTTCTCATGTAGGAATGTAAACAGATTAACCTTATTAAGTTCCTTATGATTTCCCTTTCCCTTTTATGCTTCTCTTGATTCTTGTATTTGAAAGCCAAATTTTTCTATTCAGTTCTGGTCTTTTTATCACGACTGCTTGAAAATCCTTTATTTCATTGAATGTCCATATCTCCCCCTGTCCCCAAAGGATTATATTGAGTTTTGCTGGATAGATAATTATTGGTTGTAATTCTATCTCTCTTGCTTTGTGGAATGTCATATTCCAGACCTTCTGATCATTTAATGTGGAAGTTGCTATATCTTGTGTTATCTTGACTGTGACTCCACCATACTTGAATTGTTTCTTTGTGGATTCTTACAGTATTTTCTTCTTGACCTGGAAGTTCTGGAACTTGGCTATAATATTTCTAGGAGTTTTCATTTTGAGATTTCTTTCAGGAAGTGATGGGTAGATTCTTTCAATTCTTACCCACTGGTTCTAGAATATCAGGAGAGTTTTCCTTGACTTTTTTTTTTTTGAAAGATAATGTCTGGCTCTTTTTTGATCATGACTTTCAGGTAATCTAAAAATTTTTAAATTATCTCTCCTGGATCTATTTTCCAGGTCAGTTGTTTTTCCAATAAGATATTTCACAATGTCTTCTATTTTTTTTTCATTCTTTTGGCTTTCTTTTATTGTTTCTTGATTTTTCATGAAATTATTAGCATCTATTTGCTGACTTCTAATTTTTAAGGAATTATTTTCTTCATTGAACTTTTGTACCTTCTTTTCCATTTGGCTATTTTTGCTTTTTGAGGAATTATTCTCATTAGCTTTTTGTCTTTCCTTTTGCATCACTCTCACTTTTCTTCCCAATTTTTCTTCTATGTCTTTTATGTTCTTTAAAATCCTTTTTGAGCTTTTCCATAGCCTAAGATCAAAATCTTATTTTTCTTGAAGGTTTTGGATATAGGAGTTTTGACTTTGTAATCTTGTGGGTGTGTGTTTTGATCTTTGTAGTCACTGTATGGTCAGAATCTTTTCTGTTTGCTCATTTTCTCAGCCTATTACTTGATTTTAACTCTTTGTTAAAGTAGGACTCTTTTTCCAGAGTGGGAGATATACTATCCCAAGCTTCAGTGGTTTTGTGCAGCAGTTTTCAGAGGTCCTAGGAACCTGTACATTTTCAGTTCTTTCAAGGTGGTGTGATTAAAAGGGAGGTGTGTTCATTACTCTCCTGGCCTTTCTGTGCTCTGATCTTTGAGTGACCACAAGCACTTTTTTCTGCCCTGGCATGGTAAGGGAGGGGCTAGCTTCCAATGGCTGCATGTTTTAGTGTGCTAGTAGTGCTCTTCCTCACTCTAGGACTGTGACTTGGATTTGAATATAGGCAAAGCAACAGAGTCCTGCCTCAGTCTAGCAAAGAGACCCTTGCAATCTCCTTCTGACCAAATGTTGTTCCCTCTTACTGTCTGAGGGCTGAGACCTCTGGAAGCAGCAGCAAGTAGCAGGTGTTGCTGCTGCAGCTGCTTCAAAGGCTCCCAATGCCTGTTCCTGATTCGCTGGGGTTGTGCTTGTCCCTTCCCACCCTAGTGCAACAGACCTTTTCCATTGATCTTCCTAGTTGTCTTGGGCTATAAAATTGTTTCATACCATCACATATATAGGCATACACACAAACACATATACACACACATACACACACACACACATATATATATATATATATTATGTATTCCTTATTGTCACAGAGTCATTGTCTTCCACTTGTCCCATTCTAATTTTCAAGATGTTTGTTATTTGTACTTCTTGCCAATCCATTAATTCCCTTTCCCCTTCTTTCTTTTGTCATCTTCATTTCCTTTCCACCTTCCCCCCAAAAGTTCTCATTTCATCCATAAAACATTTTTAATTCATTTTAAACTTTTGCTTCATCACTTTTAGAAGATGTTAGATATCTCTGTGAGCTCTGCTTTGCCTTCTCCTGAGGTAGGTTGCTCTAAGTTTAAATTCCTGTAGATTTAAATTTATTGTAATGACCTCATTATAAAGTATATTTCTTCTACTATGGAGATATTCTTCAGTGAGACATCCAGTCTATTTTAATACCTTCTTTTTATCTCTTTTCTCATTCTCCTGGAGGGCCTCTTCTTCCTGAGAGAAGCTCCAGGAATTATTTTTTCTTTTTTGTTAACTATTGACTTTATTAGGATACATTCTATTCTATATTCTACTCTAGCTTCTTTCTCCCCTCTTTCCATTTTATGCATACTCCTATAGTTTAGTTCCCCTTCTTCCTACACATAAACACACTCATTCACTTGTGGACAAGGTTATTTTTTAAAGTTTCATTCATGACATTTCCTACTTGTTTTACCACTTCTGTTTGACTTTTGCCTTCACTTTTTCTTCTAAGGAAAATTTGGAAAGAAATCTCCTAATGGTCTCTGAAGGTAACTAAAGTTACTTATAGGTGACTTTTTCTTTCTGTGGTAATATTATTTGTTATCATTCTATACTTCATTTTGTTACTGTATTTATCGTTTTTTTTTCTTATATTTCTTTTGTCAGAGATCACAAAGCGATCATTTTATGCAGGTTAGGTTTTCTTTATAAGAATCCTTCAAATGCATTTTATTTACTGTTCATCTTTCATCATTAATAGTTAAACTCATATTTTCAGGGTTAAACTCATATTTCAAGTCCTTGTGGATTGTATCGTGAAATCCTTTACTCTTCATAAAACATTATTCTATCGCCTTCTAGTATTTATGGAGGCTACAATTTACTCTCATATTATTCAAATGTCCTTTTTGCACTTAAGGCTCTTTTCCCTGGTTGTGGTAGAATTTGCTCTTTGTCATTAGAATTGTTCATTTTAAACATTATATAGCTTGGAGTTTTCAACAATGAGTTTTTATTTGGAGGCAGTCTTTTGACTGACATTTTTGTCTTTGATGATCAGAATAGAAATTCTGGGTAGTTTTCATATATTTCCTGCATTACAGAATTTAAGTTTCTTGTGTTCTTTTGGCAAACCTCTAATCTTTAAATTGTTTCAACTTATCCTATGTTCAGGGCAGTATTTTCTTCATATAGAGATCGTGTTTTCTTTTAATGATATTTATGCTTCTTTTATTCCAGCTGTTGTTTCTTTGATGATGCTTCCCACCATTTCTATTCTGATTATTTCTGCTGTATAGACTATAAATTCTGCTTTCAAATTCCTATTTCTCTCTTGAATGATTCAGGCACCTTCTGTGGTTTCATGCTCTCTTGAGAATCCTTGCCCTAACATCAACATTATAAAACGATAAATTCTGATGAACGTGATTCTTTTCAACAATGAGATGACTGATGCCAGTTCCAATGATCTTGTGAGGAAGAGAGCCATGTACAACCAGAGAGAGGACTGTGGGAACTGAATGTGGATCACAACATAACATTTTCACTCTTTTTATTGTTCTTTGCTTGCTTTTTGTTTTCTTACTCACTTATTTTCCTTATTTGATCTGCTTTTTCTTGTGCAACAAGAGAATTGTATAAATATATTTACACATATTTGATTTAACATATATTTTAATATGTATAACATATTGTATTGCTTGCCATCTAGGAGAGAGAGTGGGGGGAAGGAGAGGAAAAATCTGAAATACAAGGCTATGCAAGGGTCAATGTTGAAAAATTATCCATGCATATGTTTTGAAAATAAAAAAAGCTTTTGAAAAATTAAATTAAAAAAGAGAATCCTTATCTTGCCAGATATTGGTTTGTTTTCCTTTGCTTTAACAATATTTCTTTATAAATGTTTGAACTCAGATGATCTGGAGACCATAATCTCTGTTGGTTTATCAAGAGATAAAGTGCTCAAAGTTTTTTAACTGAGTTTTCCTATAATATTTTTGAGAATTTCATTTTTCCCCCAAATTTCCTTTTGCTCACTTTTTGACTCTTTCCCCTTTGATACCTGTTTTGACAGGAGTTGGATCTCAAATCTGTCTTAGTCTCTTTACTACATTGTCCAATTAATGTTTCCCTGACCATAGTCTTTGCCCCAAGGTGTGGGTTAAGAGTGGAAGGAAAGGGAATAAAAGTAGCTCCAGCTGGATGACATTCCCATATTATTCTCTTTATTCTTCTGCCCCTTGACTAAATGTGGATCACATTTTCATCTTTTTTATTATTTGCTTGCTTTTTTCTTTTCTAATTTTTTTCCTTTTTAATGTGATTTTTCTTGTACAGCTTGATAAACATGGAAATGTTTAGAAGAATTGAACATATTTAACCTATATTGGATTGCTTGCTATCTAGGGGAGAGGGAAGATGGGGAGGGAGAGAAAAAAATTGAAACACAAGGTTTTGCAGGGTGAATATTGAAAACTGTCTTTGCATATATTTTGAAAAAGAAAAAGCTATTGCTTAAAAAAACTTCTACCCCTTATTGTTGTTAAGTTTTATGTATTTCTTCTTTTGGGGGTATTATGTATTTTTATTTTTCTTAAGTACTGATTAAAGATACAACTGGAGTGCTTTCTATAAGGGTTTTTTTGTTGTTTATTTTTGAAGAAAGGGCTCCTTTACTGTGCTATTTGTTTTTCTTGACAGGTATAAACAAGCACATGCAAGCATTGTAAACAAGTCAACAACAGAATAACTAGTTTAAGAGCAAAACAAAACAAAACAAAAACCTTGCTCTCATTCAAAGCCCTTTTTATGCTCCTTTTATTATCTTGCACAACTTATTCCATCTTTGAGCCAGAAATATGGCAAAAAATAGTTTTCTGTATCACTAGATTGCTCTGTCTTTTAAAAGGTACAGTATTTATATCCCTCATCTCCACTCCCTATTTAGCATGATAACAGGGAACACTGTACATTACTGATATTGCCCTTCTTTTCTTCTTGGTCTCCTATTTCACCAAAAAGAATGGACATCACAGTGTTTAGGAAACATCTTGTTACTACTCATGCAAAGCTTCAGGTACTCTTTTTCTTCAGATTGTACATTTTTGCACTGTTGCCGTGATGCCTACCTCTAGCAGTTTATCCTACAATCCTTCCTTGACTCTTTGACACATGACTCTTTGTCTTTCTTTCATTCATTGGTTTAGACTCTATATCCTCCTTTTCCACAATAGTCATTCTTGCATTTTCTTCTGTTTTCTTCATTGGTTTAGACTCTGTATCCACAGTAAATTGTTAATATATGTATGTGTGTCTTCTGTTATCTCACATGAGTGATATTTATCTGATGCCTATTCCACCACCTCTTTTTCTATATTATATAATCTTCTTATCACACACTTTACTTATGTGAAATACTAAGTTCTACTTCCTTCTTCCTTTCCACTCCATTGTATTCCTTTTGCTGTCTTTTCCCTTTACTTTTTTACAACCTTCAGAATAGAACTAATCTACCCCAGGGTCCTCCATTTTTTTTCATTCACTTCCCTTAATCATCTTTGAAGATATTAACTTTCTGAAGACCTGTCTCTTAGTATTAGAATGTTAGCACATCATCATCATCATACAGCCTCTTCTAATTGCTTAAAAATACCTTTCTAGGTTTCTTTGAACTCTTGTGTTCATTTTTCAAAATGCTACTCAGCTCTGGTCTATTTATTAGAAGTTTTTGAAAGTCCTATATTCCAAAAAAAAAAAAAGGTTCACTTTAGGATTCTATTAAATTTTGTATGGTAAATAGTTCTTGATTGTAAACCTTTTTTCTTTAATCTGTGGAACTCCTATATTCCAAGCTCTCTTGTAGAAGCTACAAGGTCTTATGTGATCCTAACTGGTTCCTTGGCACTTGAGTTGCTTCTTTCTGGGCATGTGCAGTATTTTTTCTCTTATATGGGAGCTCTGGTTTTTGGATGTTATTCTTTAAACTTTCCTTTTTATGGCTTCTTTTATGAGTTGACGATTATGTTCTTTCTACCTACACTCTAAACTCTGCTTTCTGATTCTAATAGATCTAGGCTATCTTTATGAATTATTGAAGTATAGTTTTCAGAATTCTTTTTAGTGTTGTTTTCAGGAAGCCTAGTGATTCCTAAATTATATTCCTTTTATTTGTTTTGAGGTTAGTTATTTATAGCAAATGTTTTATATTTTTTCATTTTACTCTAATATTTCTTGTCTCATGGGATCATTGATTTATAGTTTATTCTAATTTTTATGATCTCATTTGATATTCTTCCAATTTTTACCTCTACATTTTTATCTTGTGCTTCATTTTTTCAATATTCCTATAATCCTTGTAGAAAATGCATTTCCCTCCCCCTTTTACTTTCTCCTTAAAGTTATGGAGTTTAGAGTTAAGATCCCCTAAACTGGATTTGAGGGCAACTGTATATCTACAGCCATTTTTAATACAGATTAAGATTATCTTTGGTTTCCTCGTCACTGCAACCTTAGTTCTTGAATTGGAATTTTGTGCCAAGATTAGGCTTAACTTATTCCTTATTTTTGGATGAGATGGTCCTCTTGACTTGGTTTTGCCCTTGGTACTCTGCAATACTTCTTGACTTTCAGGACTTAATTCCCCTTGGATCTTTGAGATTCTGAGTATTGCTTTTTGGGGATCTTTTAAGGGCTTCTTAGTTCAAAATGCTTAAGACCTTTGTGTGCCTGAGCTATCACAAACCACTTTAACTTTCTGGTTGTTGTCATGCCTCCATAGGTCATTACTGTTCCCTAAACATCCTGGAACACTCTCAGGAATCCTTCCACTCTTGGTACCTTTCAAATGAGAATCTTACAGGATGTCTATGTTTCTGGCCCTTCACTGGTTGAGTTGAAAGTCACAGACTTCTTGGAGACACTTAGAGTGTCTCTTGTACAGTTTGGGGGTAGAAGAAGTCACTGATAGTTTATAATTGATGTTCTTGATTATTATTCTGTCTGGTGTGAATTTCAGATTTGTACTATGTTGGGGGACTTGGGAAGCCTGCCTTCCTAGAGAGAGCTATTGTTTCTCAAATTCTCCTATTGATTTATTCTTATGGCTATTTGTGATGCTTTACCCCCTTTGTCTCACTACTATCCTCATTCTATTAATCCTCACCCTTATAGACGAGTTAATAGAGGGATGAAATACTGGAAATAGTTTATAGATAGTTTATTTTATCCTCCTGATCTTTAGTTTCCCTACTTATATAATGAGCATGAGGTATCAGGGCTGTTCTCTCGAAGGGAGCTGTGAGCTTCTAATGAGGTCATGTGAACAAAGTGCTTTTTTGATGGCTGCAGTGGAGAGTAAGAAAGTGGAATAAGATAAACTTATCTTCCCAAGTTAAAATCTGGCATCAGACACTAACTATATGACCCTGAGAAGTCACTTAACTCTATTTCAGTTTCCTCATCAGTAAAATGAATTAGAGAAGAGAATAGCAATAGTATCTGGACCAAGAAAGCCCATTAGGAGTTAGATATGATTGAAAAGTGACTGAAGTGAAGACAAAGTGCTTTAGAGGCAGAGGACCTGGGTTACTATCCTGGCTGTCACCTTCAACACATTTGTGAACTGATGGGGTGAGACTAGCCCTCCAAGGTGGCTTCTAACTTTGAATATATGATCTCATGATTTGTGAACTTTGGGTATCGCCAAAGACTAAGACTTTGGGGGAGATCTGTGTAAATGTGAATTCATATTTTTGTTCATACAGGGAAACTGAAACTCCTGAAAGTGAAATGACTTGTGCAGAGTCACACAGTAAGTTTTGGAGCTGGGACTGGAACCCAAGTTTTCTGTCTTACCAATATTTTTAGGACACTATATTCTTGTCTTACAAATGACTGTATAGACAGATATAGAACTTGGGTGAGGGATCAGGGTTAGCAATACAGGGTTAAATAGTCATCAGCAAAGAAACCCCAGTGAAAACTGAGGCCAGGATCAGTTCAGTCAAGAAAAGACTAGTGAGAAAGCTGTTGAGCAGCCTTCTAGACCTGAGGCATCACCCACAGCTTTAGAGCCTGGGGAGAAGACAAGGAACCATCCAAAGGAAGAGCCGACAGTATATATTTTAAATAGACTGCTATAAAGAACAGTAAATGAAAGCATGCCAGCAATAGAAATAGGAATTAAAGTGGGGAAGATGTACATTACTTAGGTCACTTAGATTTAGTGCTTTAAAGGCCCGTCTAACAACCCTTTAAGAAGGGCAGTTATTTCCATTTTACAAATAAGGGAACAGGTTTAAATCGGGGACACTGTCCAATCCCACAACTACTATCATGGACACAGCTTGAACTGATATGTTCTGCCTGTGGGATAGCATGTGTTCTTTACTGAACTATTCTGACTTTACCAATTGAGGATCTATTGGTATTCCTAAAAAACTGGGTATATCTGTTAATGCAGAGTGTAGGTTTTTGCAGTTATACTTTTTACTTGGTACTGACTGGGGCTAACTGCTGTGAAGAAAGAAGATAGTGAAAAATGTGGTCACGGGCAAAAGTTTTGCTGGCTGTTACATATGCCTCTGAACTAATTAATCCATAAAAGGAATATTTTATTGGAAAGAAATAAATGAGGAAATATGCAGCTGACAGCTCTCCTACCTGAGTTGATTCATTCTTATGGCATGCTTTTGCTATCTTCCAAAACTTGAACAAGTACAGTTGTATCCATCCCATATGTGATGATCTCGATTGAGGCACTAGGCAGTGTACAAATTAGGTGCTAGTCGCCTCCGTACTCAGAAATCTGAGTCTCACAGTCAAAGACATGTACACAAATAAGTAGAATATCCATTAGAATAAGTGTTCTTCCTGTTGCCTCTACTTCAGCATCATCCCTGTTTCCTCCTGAAAGAAACTTTGAACTTCACCTCTAGATATTCCCCCAGGTTCTAAGAGGTGAACTTCTGCCATACAGTGGCCACAACCAAGCTGACAGCTCAGTTCCCTGCCTTCAGCTCCAAACTATCTACCTTATGCATACCTTCTCCTTCTCCCCCCTTGGAATGGAAGCTGCTCAAGGCTGGGACAAGGTGGTGCTTGAGGGTGTTTGTCTTCCCAGCACTTAGCCCAGTTCCTGGAATTTGCTGAGCACTTCACCACAAGTTCTGAATAACTGTAGGAGAGCTACATCGTGGTAGGAGTTAAGGTGAAGAAGCCATAAGGTGAAGAAGGAGTAGTTAAAGAAGACTCCATGGAAAAGATAGCATTAGAGCTAACCTCATGGGACACAGAGGATCTTCAGAGATATGGTAGGCCTAGGGCTGTATGCTTGAGAAAACAAGGGGCTCTTCTAGGAGGATATATCTGTAGTGTCGTGTTAGCCATATTTTGAGGAATAAATATGTATTTCATTTTATTTCTTGAAGTCAGGGGACAGAATTCTAGAATGTAAGAGCAGAAAGGGAAAATGATTTGTCTAAAGTTTTATGGGGAATTAATAGTAGAGCAAGCCAAGTCAGAAAGCATTTATTAAATGCCTGTTGTGTTCCAGGTATTAGACTAAGCCCTAGGATACAGAAAAAGGCAGAAAAGCCTCAGTGCCCTCAGACAGCAAGCAAACATCCTGTTGTTGGGTTGAATGGGGCAGTTTCAGAGAAAAGGCACTGAGCATGTGACCCTCTAGCTGAGATTTGAAGGAAGCCGGGAGGCCGAGATGTTATGAGAAGCCAAGTGTCCCGAGTCTGGCTCTTGTTAGCTGCTACAACATGGTCCAGGAAATTGGGACCTGTTTGAGGTCATTTTTAAGGAAAGTCAATGCAATTTAGCAAGGGAGCCCTGGACTGAGAGGAGAGGCGCAAGATCTGGGTTCCTTCCCTCTTTGTCATTCACCATGGGGCTGGGAGCAAATATCCTTCCCCACTCATGTCTCTAATGAGGGCTGAATCTGCGATCTCTGAGGACCCTCTGAATTTCTGACATTTTCTAATCTATTTAGAGGAATTCAGGCCCAAGTCTGGAGCTGGAAGGGATATTAAATGGTCGATTACATTCCCAACATATTATAGATGCGAATAGTGGGCCCTGAAAGATTAAATGGTTTTACGAAAGCCATAGCTAGTAAGTTAGCAGAGTCTGGATTTGAACTTCTGACTGGGATTCTGCCACACTATTAACAAGACTCCAGATGAGAGAATGTTCCAGGTATAGATGCTCTTCGACCTTTAGTGTTCATGGTTCTTAGGCTTCGTCTTAATTGGATAATGCTATCGACATCTCCAGTGAAAGGAATGTAATTACTTAAGCAAGAGAATTCTCAGTGTAAATCTCACTGGCTTTCTCTTTTCTGATGGGATCCAAGCGAGTCTTCCTTTTTTCTTACCCAGATTTGAAGATAAATAGCATTGAGTTTTCATTAACTGGGACTCTGAGATTTTAAGCTTTGTAACAGTCTGCCCCAGAGAATTGTTGTTAGTGAAATTCTTCCTTTTGGAAGGGAAGCTCTGTAGCTGATACTGAATGTTTTTTTCCTAAGCCCTGGCGAGTCCTGGATTCCTACTTCAGGAGAGCCAGTATTCAGATTGGTGAAAGTACTTTTTCTGTGACAGTTTAAAAAAAAGAAGTCTTTTAGAGATGGGAGGGAGTGCAACTTGGAGGGAGGGGGGGACTTCCTGCCCAAGAAGGGAGGAAAACTTAAGTCTTGGCTTCTTTTGGAAGGAAAGGAAGAAAAGAAGCATGAATAATTGGACAGTGGTATCCTTGCCCTGTTGGTTATGACAGGGAAGGGCTCGGTGGGAGTGCAAGCAGCTTGAAGAATCTAGGGGGGGCGGGGGGGGGGGGGGAGCCCACCGCCTTAAGCCTGGGGGCTGGCAGCTGTCCATGGTGCTGAGTCGTGTTCTGCTGCCCTGCCTGTCCCAGCAGCAGCTTGTCCTTGGCCCAGGAGGGCTACTGGAGCTGCAGCCAAGGGATCCAGGCCAGAGATTACTCTCCTTTCCTTCCCCTTGCCTCAGCACAGCAATAGAATGGACTGAGGGCGGAGATTAGGGGAGGCAGCAGTGGTTTGGCAGCAGCAGCTGAGAGAGCCTCGGGTAGTCATCTGGCAGCCCCCAAACCCGAACCAGCCCCAGTCCAGGAGCCCCTCCCCGGTGAGTTCCAGCAAGGATGGGCGGACATTCGGAGGGGAGGGGAGACAGGGGAAAGAGGCAGGGGGGTGTTCCTTGGTTCCCCCCACCCATCTCTTTTCTAGTTCTTTAAGGTTGGGATAGTGGAGATGGGGGGGAAAGATGAAGGAAGATCCTCCCAGAGCAGAGTTGTAGACTGGTGAGGGTCAGTGGGGAGAAAGGGGGAGGAGGGCTTCAGGGCATCTTGAGACAGGTTCAGTCCTTGGGCTATCATCATAGGGGTACCCTTTACCACCTTAGTGCAAAGAATTGGTCCCAGAATAGCTCCCTTCACTGCCTGATTGTCGCTCTGGACAGTGGCCATCTTTTAGAAGCCAAATGGCTCAGAAATATTAGAGAGGCTTCAAGGCAGACACACTTTCCCCACCCATTTCTCAAGTCTTAGGTAAGGCATTTGAATTGCAGGATATGTTACGGGGTAGAGGGGGCAGCACTTTAATTCCCACGGCTAGACCTGGGAACTGGACACTGTGAAGTGAACACAGAGGGGCTTTTGTGCAGGAATTAGCTGTGCACTGCAAGCGTGTGTGTGACCGTGTGTGTTTGTGTCTGTGTGTCTGTGTTTTCCCAGCACGCAAAGGTGATTTTAAAACTCTGAGTGGTATCTGCCGTAGGAAAAGAGATTCTCGAGCCGGGCTTCAGCCTCTGAGTAAGCAGTTCTGGGTCACACTGGGAAGCTGCACAACCAGAGAAGCCCTGACCCCCCCAAATCCCCCCAAAGCTGCCCCCTCCTATCTCGGAGCATCCGGCCAGGGGGGAGATGTGTTTAAACTTCATGGGTCATCTCTGCCTCCGAACCCACCAGAGTACGGTCCCCATCTCCATCACCTGGCAAGGTCAGACTCACAGACAGGATCTCAGAATGCTGTTGTTTGTACTCTGCTGGTCAGACAGTGGGTTGAATGGGTTGGGGCAAATGTAGAAAAGTTAAGGAAAGAGGGATCCTCTATGCAGGAGGGGCAAAAAGGTGTAAAACTGAGGTGTGTACCAGGGTGAGAGACACATTGCTTTCAACTAGCTAAATGTGAATGAATCCTCACCCTAAAGGTCCTAAGGAATGGAACTTCTGTGTCATCTTGTGTATGAAATGCAGCGTGAGTTCGGTGCCATGATTCTGACAGAGAACATCATCTTATTTTCTTGAATGATTCCAAAATTCTGAATGATAGAAATGAAATAGAAAAGATTTCTAAGATATACGCTGGTTCTGAGATTAGTGGGAATTGCTTAGTGTTGCAGTGCTGGAAGAGATAAAGGCCAAGATTCTATTAAAATAACTCATGTAAAGCCAACTCCTTAGGAGGTCTGTCCTGTTTATATGCTCCAGTTTGCAGAAGAAAGTACCGGGGGAAAAGAAAAGGAGAGAACACGGCCCCTTCCTAAACTTTCAAATGAAGGTGGGAAACAAATCATCTGCCAGATTGAGATTTGTGGTCAACTTTTGACCCATTTAGCCATTTATTTTTTCAGTCAGAATTAATGGGGCTTGGTGGCATCTTGTACTGTTTAACAGTCCAGTGAGCTTCAGTGGGAAAGGGTGGTCTGCATTGATACTTGTCTGTTTTCTTGAATCTCACATACCGGAAACTTGCATGCCAATTTGTTCAAATGGTTCATTTTTTAAAGATCAGGGGTCAAAAGAATAAATTCTGTTCTTAATGTTATTAAGCTTCGCAGTTTAATACTGTTGTGTGAGAGGGGTCTCTTGTGTTTCCTACTTTGTTCAATTCTAGAATCATCAATAATTAAAACATCTTGTATAATTGAATGATGTTTCTTGAGTTATTCTCTTGATTTTCGTACCTTGGTTGCATTTAGGCACACTGAAATTTTGCTTTTAGGAATCTTAGAACATAAGACTTAGGTCCCTTCCAATTCTGATATTCTTAGAACATAGAATGGAGAATGTCTGGTTTGTAAAACATAGACCTATAGAATGTTAGCCCTGAAAGGCCCTTAGAACCTGTAACCTTAAAGCTAAACAATATATTGATAAAATATCTGTGTTATAACAGGTCTTAAAAATTATAGATCATAGAATGTTATATCTGGAAAGGAACCTGAGGAGCTTATCCATGGCTTAAGTTACTTAAAACCTCCTTAATAATTAAGTTGGGTTCAAATTCACTTCTAAAGCTGAAGAAAATGATACCATTTGGATCTTAATTCTGTAGTATAATATTAGGTATTAGTTCTTTTTGTTGTATCTTTTGTTAATGCTGTTTTTTAAAACATTTAATGATATCACCTTCATTTTCAAATATATCATATATATTCTTCCCTTCTCCATTTAAAGAAACAAGATAAGAGGAAAATAATCAGTTCAGCAAAACTGACCAAGATGTCAATTAAGTCTTCATGGAACGGAAAGAGAAACATGTTCACATTTCTTTTTTTTGGTGAGGCAGTTGGGGTTAAGTGACTTGCCCACTGGCTGAGGCTGGATTTGAACTCAGGTCCTCCTGAGGGCCAGTGCCCTATCTACTGTGCCATCTAGTTGCTCCCGTATCTCTTCTTTAGGGCCAAGTTTGGTTATTATAATTCCACATCATTTCGGTTTGTGGCTTTGTTGTTTCTATTTCTTTTTTTTTGTAGTGTTTGTGGGTGGTTTTTTCATTCTACAAAGTTCAGATTGTATCAGTTTGCATCAATCTTCTTATGTTTCATGGACTTCTTTCTACTCATCATTTTATGTGGCACAGTAAAATCACATTATGTTCCTGTGCCCCAGTTTATTGTGTTGTCAATAGGGAATGAGTGCTCTCTTTCACGCTAGTTTAATCACATACACACTCACACCTCTATGTATATGCAGACAGGTGGATAGGTATATAGTATGTTTGTGTACAAGTATAGATCTTTGATACATGGAAATGTCTTTATTTTTATTTTTAATTTAAATTTTTTTGTGAGGCAATTGAGATTAAATGACTTGTCGAAGATCACTCAGTTAGGAAGTGTTAAATGTCTGAGGCTAGATTTAAACTCGGGTCCTCCTGACTCTCAGGCCAGCGCTTTATCCAGCTGCCCCTCTTTGTGTCTTTTACAATTGAAGTTGGACACAATGCTCTATTTGTGATAAATGCTTAAGAAATGCTTGTAGAAACTGGCACCATGGTACAGCTTTCACAGAAATGAAGATGAGAGCCCAAACCAGTGATGGGACACTTGGTGGAAGATTTCAGTTGGAAATGGGTTTTTTAAAAGCAGATGTGACATCCAGATTAGGATATAAATTACGGAAGCAATGTACTATTATGGAAAGAACCAACTCTGAGCCAGGATGCTACAGATATGACCCCCAGTATTTATCAGGTGATTTAACCTCCCAGTCTCTTTATCTGTCACCTAGAGATAATTCAGTTTACACTGTCTGCTTCACAGAGTTTTATTGGTGAAAGTGTTTGGTGAAAGAATGAGAAGAATTGGAATAGGGGTTGAACCTGTGATTAACATAGGGTCCTCCTCATTGCTGATAAGAATAGGTAGATGTCTTCTTTGTTGTCCTTGGCCTTTTCTAGAGTGTGGGAACCCAGCTTTATGGATTGAGGCTGATTATAGAGAATAATAAGAAATAAGTCATTGTAAACCCATGGTATAGATTTTGGGCATAGTGGTTTTTAATTCAATTTTATTCTTCCTCAATGGGGAAAAAATCCATTTTCTTTTCACTTTTCTCTATCTCCTCCTCCTCCCCATTAAACAAACTTGTAGTCAATATAGTCAACAAAACTATTTTTCACATTAGTCAAAAAAAGCAACAACTATGTCTCAGTCTGCACAGTAGTGTATTTTATTTTGTGTCTTCTGGAAATGAGTTTGGTTAGTGATTTGATAAGAGTTCTTAGGTCTTTCAAAGTTAATTCATCTTCCAAATGTTATTGTATGAATTGTTCTCCTGGTTCTGCTCTCTTCACTCTGTATCAGTTTATACAGTTTCTTATTTTTTTTGAAACCATCCTCTTCTTCATATCTTACACCCTAGTGGTCTAACAATATTCTCATACCGCATCTTGTTCGGTCATTCCTCACCAGTTCTTTGCCACTACAAAAAGAGATGCTCTAAATAGTTTTGTGTATATGGCCCCTTTTCTTCTTTCTTTAATATCCTTTGGCTATAGGTTTAGTAGTGGTATTGATTGAAGTAATGCAGAGTTTAGTGACCATTTGGGTGTAGTTGTAAATTGCTTTCTAGAAACTATATTTCTGGAATATATAAAGCAACAGCTTTGCCAGTAGTACATTAATGTATCTTTTTCTGCAGTGTGCATTTTCTTTTTTTTCTATCAATTTAGCTTGATTATAATTTAATTTGTATTCCAATAATCTTAGTAACTTGGAGTATTTTTTGTATAGCTTTTGATAGCGTGAATTTCTTCCTCTGAAAAATTTCCTGTTCATATCCTTTGACCATTTTATCAATTGGGTAATAGCTCTCATAAATTATCATAATTATTCTTTTTATATCTTGGATAAAATGAGACCCTTTTCAGAGAAAACTGCAACAAAAACTTTATTTTATTTCTGTAAGGCAACGGGGATTACTTGGGTCTTGTCTTAGGGACTTGCTTAGGGTCACACAGCTAGGATGTTTGTGTCCGAGGGCAGATTTGAATTCAGGTCCTCCTGACTCCAGGGGTCAACACTCTATTCACTGCACCATCGAGTTGTGTCTAACAAAGATTTTTCCCCCTCTCCACTTGCATATTAGCTGTGCTGCTTTTGTTTGTCCACAAACTTTTAAGTTGTATATAATTAATCTCTTCTTACTTCCTGCCCTTTTTTCTCTTCCTCACCCAAAGTCTAGGTGCAAGTTCTTACCTTTTATTTCCTTTTAAATCCTCTTCAAGGTCTCTCCTCCGTGATTAGAGTTTGACTACGCCCTGATGAGCCTTCCTCTGGCTCCCCTTCTTTCCTTCCCCTTGTTTTCGTGTGTGTAGGAGGGGATTCTTCTTGCCTTTGACCTTTGCAGATGAGTTCAAGGGTCTCCTATTCCTTCCACCCTTTCCTTGTTGTTTTTTTATGTTTTCTGCTTGCATATCCCAGTTTGGGAGATAATTTCTCCTATCCTTTTTTCAACCTCTTTCTCCCTCCAATTCCTCTCTTTTTTTAAGCTCAACAAAACATAACAAAACAGGCATGCAGAGGGCATAGTGGGTAAGATTGCCAGACTTGGAGTCAGGGACATCTGAGCTCAAATGGGGTCACCTGAAGTAATGGGACACAACAGCACGCCACAGCTATCATCTTTTACTTCTTTATGGTAAGGTTTGGATTTTGTGGATTTTTTGAAGTTTTTGCTTCATCTTTTCTGTGTTTATTCTTATACCACTATGTTTGTATTTCAAAAGCTCATCTCTTCCTTAAAAATCTTCCCTTGACGTGAGCACCCCACTAGCTGTCATCCTGTGGATGACGTTCCTATCTTTCTTGACAAACCTCCCTGAGATAGCCCTCCTCTCTGAGGTCCTGGGGTCTCTCCTTTGCTCTCCTTTAATCCCCTCTGTCATCTTGGCTTCTGATTTTATCATTCAGCCGAAACCATTCTCACCAAAGTTCCCACGCTCTCTTAATTGCCAAATCTAATGGACTTAGTCCTCATACTTTTGTGCAGCCCAAGCCACTGTTGATCAGCTTCTGCTCTTGCATACTTTACTCTTTATGTTTTTTTTTTTTTAATTCTCCTCCCTCTCTGACCACATCTTTACAGTCTCCTTTGCTGGATTCTCCCCCAGATCATGCCCTCTAACCTCAAGATGTTAAGCCTGTGGCCTCTTCTCTCTCTCCTTCACTCGGTGACCTCATCAGTGTCCCTAGATTCATCTCTATGCAGATGAGTCTCAAATCTGTTTATTCAACCCAAGACTTTCTCCTATATCACCAATTTCAGGATGTCTTGAACTAAATATCCTGTAGATATATTTTTTAAAATAAATTTTGTTAATATACAGTTTTTACATCAACAAAATTTCTTTTTATACCTCTTCCTGTCAGAGAACCATTTCATATAACAAATACTTTTTTAAGGAAAAAAAAAGAAAAATGGCAAAACTGATCAAAACACTGGGAAAAATGAGAATATATATATGTTCCATACCCAGGTACCCCTACCTCTGAAAAGGAGGATGGAGACTGGCAACTGAAAGAATGAATGGATGAGCATTTATTAAATGTTTACTAAGGTGAATACTACAATAAACCCTAAGTGTATATAACAGCAATGATTGTAATTATAATAATAATAGTTTTCATTTTTATAGCATTTTAAGATTTTCCAAGTGTCTTATAAATATTATCTCATTTAGTCCTCTCAGTAACCTGAGAAGTAGGAGCTGTTATTATCCCCATTTCACAGATGAAAAGACTGAGACTAACAGAGGTTAAGTGACTTGACCAGTCACACAGCTAATAGGTGCCCGAGACCAGATTTGAACTTTGATCTTTTTGATTCAAAGTCCACCATTCTGTGTGCCACCTTTCTATCTCTGAAAATAGAAAAAAACTAATAGTGCCTCTTGTCAAAGAGGAAGCAATCCGTGAAAAAAGGTTAAGCTGCAGGCTGGATGGAAAACCCTGGCAGTCCTTGGAGTGAAGTGATTGGCAGATGCCCTACATGTTAACTGGCAGTGCCATAGATGTTTAGGACCTGACACAGGGCTAATCCTCAGGCTGATGTTGGGCTTAAGGAGCCAGAGGCAGGGCAGGTGGAGATCCCTGGCCCTCTGTCTCAGGGGCAGTGGGCTCTTAGCAGTCTGGAAGCTGGTGGGGAGGGCTTGGCTTGAGAGAAGAGCACTGGGAAAGATGAGTGGAGAGAGTGTCTGCAGCATTAGTGGGAGGGCAGCACCCTCCCGGGAGAGTTGGCCCTTTGCCTGTTCCTAGATGGTCTGGGGCTAGGAGCAGGCACAAGAGCAAGCCTTGATTAAGCCGACATGTCGGGCACTGTGCCGATACAGTTCGTGGTTGTTCAGGAGTTTCAGTCACATGTCTCTCTGTAACCCCATTGGGGGTTTTCTTGGCACAGATCCTCTTGGATTACCATTTCCTTTTCTAGTTCATTTTACAGATAAGGAAACTGAGGCACACAGGGTGACGGGACTTGCCCAGGTTCATGCAGAGGGTATCTGAGGCAAGATTTGAACTCGGGAAGATGAGTCCTTCTATAACTGCACCCCTGCACTTTCTGTACTATGACAGCCCCCCAAAGCTCCTCTAACCTAAGGGGTCTCCACCCATCTCGGTTCCGATCTGTAGGCCCAAGAGAACTCTGGACAGGTCCAGAGCCCTGCCTCTGCAATCCCTGTTCCTGTTGTTCCCTTTCTCGTGGAGCTCCTGGACACTCATTTTAATGTGTTAGGGTTTTTTCAAGGCTTGAGGTTGGTCTTTCTGGCTGATAGTTTTCGATTCCTATCTTCCATTTCTAAGCCACAATCTTTGCCTGCCTCTAGTCCCTCCTGCATCCCTCCCATTCTCCCCAGTTTCCCAGTAGCCCCTAAAACTACATCCACTAGCTCTTCAGGTCCATTCCCCAAGACACAGGATGGCGTCCATCTGGCCCTGCGTCTTCTGCGCTCCCTGTTCCCATTTCCAGTTCTGTTGCCAACACTTTTCTTTGGCTTATGTGATAACCGGCTACAGCCCTGACAGCTTAGATGGCGACACGTGTTCATTCTTGTTTCCCCAGTCCTCTAGCCACCCCAGCAGAAGATGCCTGAAATTCTTTTCTTCCAGCAGTGTACAGGTCACGCAGGACCTCCTGCCCTCCAGTGTGTCTCTGGGAGGAGAATCCGTGGTGTGACATGGAATTTTGCAGGAAAAGGCCCAGCTCCTTCCTCAGCTGAGTCCCCTTCCCCACAGAGCCCCTCCTCAGACCCCTGAGCTCTGAAGCTCAGAAGGATGGGCATGACTCGTCACTCGTCTTGCCCAGGGCCCTGCCGGGTGCACAGGTCTCTGTCAACCCCACGCCTGAGCAGGGGCACCTTTGCGGACCTCAGAGCTTGCCCTCTTCGCCAGGCAGCGAGCACAGATCTGCCCTCTGCACCTCTGCCTTCAGCTGGAGCAGCGGCTCCGACATAGAACACCACCAGGTCACAGGCATTGGAACAGTTCCGAGCAGCTCTCCCCCAAAGTGTCTTTTAAGGGCATCGGGAACAAGACTTCTTTTTCATGCTTGGTTCCTCAGTACCTGGCATGAAGCTTAGGTTTGCCAAATTGAAACAAATTTTCAGTAGTTATGACGTTACAGTAGTTAGTCCATGTTTGATTATTCCCATTTCATAAATCAGGCAGCCAAGGCTTAGAGGTGGTATGAACTGACTTTTCAAGGTCACCCAGCTATTGAGGAGTCAGAACCGGGGCTGAGGCTTTGCCATCACTCCCTGGTTCCTCTTAGGGCACCCCCTCTCATGGCAGCCCAACGTGGTCCAGGCTACCTGCTACTACCAAAAATCTACGTTGCTGTCTTTAACACAAAGATGGGTCGTTGGTTTTTTTTTACACGTACCTTCCTTTTCTAAAATCTGCAGCCAGGGTGGAAACTTTTCTTATCCAAAAAAAAGGAGGTAAGCAGAGTGATCTGTGACATTGCTTACATCCAAGACCACCCACTCTCCTTCACACCCATGGCTCCCTCCTCTCCTTCCCAAGGATGGCAGTCTGCCTCATTCTTAGTTCTCCTGCTCATTGGGTGTTACTCTATTCTGTTGTGATGCTCCTTAGTGCTCCTCTCAATGGTCGCTTAGTCAATGCAGATGTTTATTACACGCCTCCCAACTCTAGGCTGAGCTCCTTTACCTGTCTGGGTGACCTGGGTTCCATTGACAATCTGGGAAAACTCCAGACCCCTTCTCAGAAACTTATGTAACACCAGATACATAAAAATAATTGTAGGATTGCAAAGAAAACTATGTTGAACTACTTTTAAAATTGTTTAATCAAAATATTTTTGAGGGTTCACATAACCCTAATGCACTGTTAGTAAAATTGTGAACTAGTTCACCATTTTGGAGAACAATTTGGAATTGTGGACAGAGGACTCTAAAATTGTGTATACTCTTAGACCCAGCGATCCCGCTGCTAGGTGTCTACCCCAGAGAGATCAAAGAAAAGGACCTACATGTACAAAAATACATACATAGCAAAGAATTTGAGGTCAAGGAGATGCCCATCAACCAGGGACTGGCTGAACCAGGAGGAACCTATGATTGTGATGGAATACTATAAGAAATGATGAGCAGGATCACTTCAGAAAAACCTGGGAAGGCTTATAGGAACTGATGCTGAGGGAAGTGAGCAGAACCAGGAGAATAGTGTACATCATAATAGGAATCAGTGTAACAATGATCAAGTGTGATTAACTTTGCTACTTTGATCAAGATAGTTCTAAAGGACTCAGGATGAAAAATGCTATTTACCTTCAAAGAGCACGATGAATGCACGCTTGAGTGCAGTTTGAAGTTATTTTTTCTAACTTTATTTTTCACGAGTGTATGTGTGTGTGATAATTGATATCATATTGCTTGCCTTCTCAAAGGGGTAGGGGAGAAGCAAGGGGGAAATTTGGAACTCAAAAGAATTTTAAATAAATGTGAAAACATTTTTGACATGTAACTGGTAAATATATATATGATATATATGACATTTTAATTATATATGTGTGTGTATATATATATATACATTATATATATATATATATATATATATATATATATATATATATATATATATATATACACATATATTTTTTTTTTGCTGAGGCAATGGGGGTTAAGTGACTTGCCCAGAGTCACACAGCCAGGAAGTGTTAAGTGTCTGAGACCAGATTTGAACTCAGGTCCTCCTGACTTCAGGGCTGGTCCCTATGCACTGCACCTTGAACTGCCCTTGAACCACCTAGCTGTAACTGGTAAATATTAAACAAAAGTTTAAAAAATATTTTTTAAAGAGTTAAGGTGACTCTAGGGGAAGAATCCCTGGACTAGAGAGAGACCATGTGTTCACAGATAGGGACTGACAGGCCCTCAGAGGAGAGTTCTAACAGGTGGAAGTGTAAGGAAAGGCCCCATCAGGAAGCTGGCGTTTGAGATGGGTGCTGAAGAGGAGGTAGGAGTTCCAAGAGGCAGATGTCTAGAGGAAGACACCAAGCACCAGGCACGGCCCGTCTAAAGGTGCCCAGTGGTGACGATCTCTAGAGAGAAAAGCCATTAGCTGAGGCTAGCTGAGGGCAGACTGGCAGGGGCAGTCACGTGGCAGCATTAAGAATCCTCTTGAGCAGGGTAAGGGGATTTCTTTAGGAAGATCAGTTTGTAATGTTCGAAAGATGGATGAGAGGGGGAGAGGGTTTGTATAGACACATGTATGTATAAAACACACATGCGTATATATATGTATGTGATTACACAAACATACATATACACATTTTTTTTTATATATAAATAGTAATAGTCTAGTTGATAAGGTAGTTGTGGAGAGGATATGGGTGACAGAGATATTTCAGGAGGTGGAAGTGACAAACTTTGACCATTCATTGGGGGTGGGGGTGTAAGCCTTGCACAACCCTTTGATCACAAGCCTGGGAGCCAGAAGAATGTATGTATCCTCAACAGAAATGTGGGCGAGGAGAAAAGTGTTCTAGTTTGGACGTGTCATATTTAAGATGCTGAGGAGGATTTCTGCTGTCTATGTCAAGCACATGGAAGATTCAGACCCAGAAATCAGAAGAGAGATGAGACTGTGACTCCCAGCAATCAAGCAGGAAGTATAGAGGAAGGGGTTAGGGCAGAGCCCAGGTCCTTCCATGCATGAATGGTGACTCTGCAAAGCAGATGGAAAAGGAATGGTTCCACGGGCAGAAGGAAGACCATGTCAGAGCAGGATGGAAAGGACTCTGAGTCAGCATGGCCAGCAGGACCCAGTGCTGCAAACAGTTGGTTCAGGAAGGCCAGGCACATTGCTTCATTCATGCAGATCTTCCCAAGTTGATCCATTTTCCTCATCTATTGGATTGGTTTTATAACAGAAATATTTCATTGGTTCCACTCCAGTAATCTTTGTTCAGTTGTTTATTTCCTAATAGCTGAATACCCACCTAATTTCTAGGGTTTTTGCTTCACAAAATGTTGCTCTGGATATTTTGGAAAATATGGGACCTTTCCCTCTGTTCTTGATCTTCTTGAGATTTATACACAGCAGTAGAATTTCCCCAAGATAAAATCAAAATAATATTTTATTCAGATACCCTAGAAAAAGGATGTAGCTTTTGTCCATAATCTTGGATCATTTAGGAAGATGTATATCTGTTTCAGATGCTTTGAAAATATCCAGACTAAATTATTTAATTTGTGTACTTATACTTCTGGCACATTTTAATTGAAATATATTAATTCCACCAGGTTCTTTGCTGAGGTTTCTGCCGTGAATGAATGAATAAACAAATAAATGAATAAAAAAGCATTTATTAAGCAATTACGGCGTATAAAGCACTTTGCTGAGTGCTAGGGCTACAAGTAAGATAATGCAGGGTCTCAAGAAGCTCTTACTTTAATGGGGATGGATGGGAGGAGGGAAGGTTATCCTTATGGGAAGCTTCAGTTACAAATCACAGAGAAAGGTCCCATGGTACTTAGGATGCAACAGTCACAAAGCAGATGAGCACACCTCTTCTATATCCTTCCACTGATAAAATCACATTATTTTCTGTGTTGAACCATTTGACAGGGCCAAGGACTTATCCAAAAAAAAAAAAAAACCCACAGCCTATAATGTTCTCCTCTAAAATGTAATCTCTGTGAGCAGGTTTCCTGGGGGGCTTCTGGAGGCAGCCTTAGTTTCAGTTCAGAAACCCTGGTGTTTCAGTTCAGTTGCCCAAATGCAGCCAGGAATTAAAGTCCAGATCCTTTATTGTTTCCTTCAAAATAGCCCAGTTAGCTTTCTTAGAGGCTTATCTCTCTCCTTGGTTCTGAGAGCTCTTGTCGCTAGTCCTTTTCCTCTCCAGCTTCAGCCTTCAGTCAGCACAAAGGTAGAAGAAGGAATGACTTCTGAATGTCCTGGACTGAAAACTGGTTGAGTATGCTCTCTTAAAGGTGTGAATCTTGTAGAACTCTAATAAGTACTAAGTACATTAGTAAACTAGAGAATTGTTAAGTACCAGGCTAAATTAGATAACAGACTTAGCACCTTCTAAGAATCCTAACAGCAACCCAACAGCAAAAAACAAATAGCCCACATCTTCTCTCCTGGGTCTTCAGTAGCCATGGCTGCAGCACTTGAAGGAGCAGGTCCAGGCTCCATCTACCTCCACCCCTGTATCCCAGGATGGTGGCTGAGGTGAGGGTGATTTGACCTGACTGGCACTTGCTGCCTCCTGTCTGGCTCACCTGCCCGGTACTGGCAGTTGGTGGGAATGTGTTGTCCCATGTCAGTATAGGTTGTCTCCCTTGATGATAGCTGTGGGGCTGGACTAGAAGCAGAACTGGAAGGTGCTGCTGCTTCCAGGAGCTCCTTGTCTACTTTCCTGCTGGCAGCGATTGATCACCCATTGTTGCTGGCAGTGGTGAGGAAGGGGGGCCCTTTTTCCACAATGACCTCTCCCCTCTGATGCCTTCAGGCCTGTGCAGGAAGCAGTTCTGGTGGTGGCCATGAAACATTCAGAGTCTGAGGAGAGAGAGTGGTCAAGATGGTAAGGGGGTGGGGTCGACCTGCCTGGAACCTTTCTTCTCCTATTGCTCCTTCCAGAGGCCCTGGTGTTTCAGTTGGCTTGTCTGCTCAGTGAATGGCAGTTGGCTGGCAGTTGGTAGGGATGCCTGGTACTTCCCCCCACTAGCCCTACATGGGGCTATAAGAGTTAGGCTGGAAGCGGATCTGGTGGATTTGGAAACTGCTACTAATCTCAGTGATCTTGAGTTCGAGGTTGGGAGTCTGCGGGGGCATGGGGAAACAAGATGGTGGTGGGAGGGTTAATCTACTTGGCATATGCTCCCTCCTACAACCTTTCAAGGTATATGGCTGCTTTCTCTGGTTGGCTTTCTTGCTTTGGTGACAGTTGGTGGTTATGGCTAGCCCCTTCTTCGCAAGGATTGTTTCCTTGGATCAGAGTTATGGGGGCTAGACTGAAATAGGGCTGGTAGTTCAGGGAGTGCTTCCACTTCCAGGACTTCCCACCTACATGCCTGCTAGTGGCAGTGGCCAGCAGCTGTTGCTGGTGATGGAGAAAGAGATAGGACCCTTCACCATATGATTTCTCCTTCTCATAATGGCTACTGGGCTTAGGCTGGGAGTGGGAAAATCGAGTGCTCTCAACCTAACCTCTGGTTTGATTCCATTCAGTACTTCCTGCATATCCACTTTGGGCAAATTCTATACTAGGTAGGTCAGGAGGGAGATAAAAAGATGAATAAAGATAGACTCTAAGCAGCAGGGAGGTAACATCTAGAATATATATTCTATATATGTATGTACAGATACATAAAAATTCTAGTTCTATTGTAGTTGGAGGGAGAATGTGGATCTGGTTCTTGGGTTTTTTAGGCAGTTAGAAAGACGCTGTTACTATAGTAGAAAGAACAATGGGGCTAGGATTCAGGAGCCCTGGGTACCAGTTGAGCTAGATCTTTGGGCAGGCTGCCCACTCACCCCCTCGGTCTCATTTTTTTCTCTGATAAATGAGCAGATTGGGCTACTGCAGCAAAAGCGGAAGAAGCCCAGTATCATTGGGAGGGAGCAAAGATTGAGGGTAATAACCAGCAATGACTCTGGGTAGTGACCTCTCTTTAGTTCCCTGCAGCAAATCACAGAACTGAGTTGGGCTCAGAGCCAGACTCCATGGTGAAAATAAACTCTCACATGTTTATAGAAATATTTTTTCTATTTCTAACAAGATTTTATTTATGACTTTTGTTTTTGTGTCATTCATTCTTTTAGCTTATCCTTCCCACCACCATCCAGAAAACCTTCCTGTTTTAAAAGCTTAAAAAAGAATAAAATGCAGAGCACTGGAACTAACCAACCCATCAGCAGTGGACGCAGTATTCCTCACTCACAGACCCTTCCCTGCGTCAACATTTTCTCAACTTCTCTCTGGGGCTTTCTTTGGTGGTTAGAATTATCCAGGACTTCTTATTGTCTTTTATATTGGCGTTATTGTAGTCATATATACTACGTGGATTTTCTGGGTCAGTTTACAGCAGTTCATGTTAGTCTTCCTGTATTTTTCTCAGTTCTTCATATCTGTAAGTATTACATAATATTCCATCATATTCATGTTGTTTCTATTTGTTTAATTATCCCCCAATCATAGCCAGTCTATTATTAAGAACTAATTGTATGCCAGGCACTGTGTTAAACATGTTGGTCACACAAAGGAAAGGCAAAAGTCAACCCTGTCCTCAAGGAACACCCAGTTTAATGGGGGAGACAATATATAAAAAGAAGCTAAAAAGAGATAGGGAAATCCCAGAAGAAGTCCTCTAGTCAGGGAGGAATGATGAAATGAGTACCCAGAGGATTCGGGAGGATCTCTACCAACTCACAGAGTCAGACGTCAGAGCTGGAGTCCTTTGAATCCATCCCCCACTATACAAAGGAAATGCAGAAGGAAAGGCATTTGTTCCAAGCATCCCAGGTAGTAAGTGAAAGCACTGCTTGAACCTGGCTCCCTCTAGTTTGGACATGTCATATTTGACTTGCAGTGACATACAGTGCCCATACAGTGGTGGTCTTTCCACTGGGCTACTCTATCTCATCAAGTATCAATTTTGTTTCCAGTTCTTTCCCACCACAGAAATCCTTGTACAATCATTTTTGTATATATGAGAACTTTCTTTTTGTCTTTGTCTTCCTCAAGCACATGGGGATCTTTGGATCAAAATTTATAAAGACTTCTTAGACACTTTTAAAACAATTCCAAATTATTGAATGGTTACACAGTTGGCAGTTCTATCAAACTAGATTTATATTTTCTTTCCACAACCCTTGTAACAGTGACTATTTCAATGCTTTAGTTCCATTTACCAATTTGCTAAGTATGAGGTGAAGCCTTACAGTTCTTTTAATTTGAAGTTTACTTTTATTGATGATTTGGAGCAGTTTTATCATATCACATATTGTTAATCATTTGCAATTCTTCTTTTGAGAACTATTATTTCTTTTAACTACTTACTAATATTAAAATGACTCTTGGCTGTATAGATTTGTGTTAATCTCCTGTATATATTTAAGTATTAGATTTTTGATAGATTTTTGATAATTTCTTTCTCAGTTGATAGTTTCACTTCTCGTTCATGCTGTATTGAATTTGTGCACAAACTTTACTGTTAGGTGTTAATGAGATGTTTTATCTCTTGCGATCTCCTTTCTACCTTACTGAATTATGACTTCTCTTCCTAGCAATAATTATGGAAGATGCTTCTTTCTGTTTACCTCTCTTTTTAATGGTGTGATTTTTTACATTAAAGGAGAGCATCCATTTGAAATTTATTATGATATACAATATAAGATATAAGATATAACTTATATAAGTTTTAGCCAAACTGCTTTCCAATTTTCCCAACAGTTTTTACACATAGGAAGTTCTTCTCCAAAGAGTATTAGGCGGTGCTCTGTCCACTGGTAACTCTACCCACTTGGCTGCCCCCACTTTATTGTTTAAAGAGTTTTCTTCACATGTTGTTATTTTCATAATACAGAAGAGGAAACTGACTTATGTGTCATGCTTAAAACTTCCTGTCAGAGTCAGGAAGGGGGGCAAACTGCTCCAGCACTCGTTTTTTCCATCTCAGTCCTTTTGCACAAGTGTTTCCACATTTTAGGAAGGCCCCTTGTTTGCCTCCAAGCTAAAGCTCCCTTCAGCAGCTATCTCGGTTGTTACATTTTTAGTCAGGCCTCCCTGATCCTCCTTATTAGCTCTCTCTTCTTGAGATTTCTTTGCATTGACTTTCTCATGTGTATCCTGTAGGGCTAGCATAATACATGGTAAGTACTTAAGAAATATATGTTGCATTAAGGTGAATTCTGCATGCTCCCCAAAATTTGGAAAGGTTTTATCAAGAATCCATTTAGGGGGTCACCTTTTTGATAAAATAGTGTTGCCAGCTTCTCTTGTCCATAAATTTTTCAATCTGGCTTTCCAGAAAGGTGAGAGTTGATGTGAAGAGCTTTGTTCTGATGCTCCAAAGATCTGGTTCTGCCTCGAGTGTGCTGGGTGATTGAGGAAAATCTCTGGCCCCCTGGAAAGCCCTCTTCAAAATGACTGAGCTAGACTATGTGACCTCTATAGTCCATTTTGCTTCCCCTTGGATCTTGGGGGGTGACTTCCCTCCTACAGCAGCTGGAGCTCTGGTTTTTGCCTTTTGCCTTGATGCCTTGTCAGGGCCACTACACAGGTGCTTGCAGGGGGCCTCCCACAGGTGTGGGAGCTGGATTTTGAGTATCATTATTTTTTTCCTATCTTGAGCAGGAAGCTCCTTATCCCATAGCCTCTCTTAACTCTGGAAACAGGAAAGGACCATTCACATCTTGGCTTTTTTTTTTTTTTTTAAATCAAAGCCAAAAGCAGTTTGGGAAAAAAATCATGCCAAGGGCTTTTCCCTTAAAATTCACTGGGGTTCTCCCTCTCCTATTATCCCTCCCTCCCACATGCCTTAGGAATGTCTTCAGCATGGCTGGTTTTATTTCTGAGTCTTAAAAAGATACCCAGTACTCAGCATCTATTGCCTGAGGTATATCCTCCTTTGTTGTTATCTGCTGTATATTTCTATGTATAGACACAAATAAGATGTGTATATATGTGCACTTTTCCCTTCCCCAGAGAAGTGCTAGTCCTTTGGGAAACTTCTTGGAAAATCCTCCTTAGAACCTAAAAATAGCCCTGAATATTTCCTCGTGCTGCATGATGAGGAAATCCCTCTGTATGGCACTGATGGAGTTAAGGCTTGACTTAGGCTTGAAGTGCGCACGGGTGCATGCTGGTAATCAGGTCGCCGGATGGATGCTGCGCCGATCTCTGCATGTGGCAGGGATTAGTAACGTGCAATGTGGAACTGTCTGTATGCCGATGCAGCATCCCAGAGCCGACTGCTGACTAGGACCTAAGACCAGGAGCAATGTAGAGCTAAGCCCCAGCGAGCCATCTGGCTGTGGGGATGAAGGGTAGGGGCTGCTGGGAGACAGGATCCGTTCGCTCCTTCTGCAACTCGAGCTGCCTGAATAAATTTAAGAAGGGTTAGTGGCCTTGCCCAGTTTTCTTACAGAGGGAGGCCTCTGCTCAGCTCTAAGCCCATGTTATCTTGCTGCTGTTTTCATCATTGCATGATCACCTGGGCCTCTGTGTGGGGAGAGCATGGGTTTCCAGATTGCAGATGTCCTGGGGCCATCCCAGCATGTGTTTTTTTGAATTGCGGTGCATTTTTGAGAGTGGGGCATTGTTAGAAGGGGATTTGCATTTAATCTCACAGAAAGAAATCAGAATGATAAGAAAATATGAAGGGAAAATTTTCCTGCCAACCCATTCTCAGTCTCTGCATGCTTAGCACAGCATTTTCCCAGACCTGTGAGCTGATGGTTCCTTACTGACAAGAGGCAGCCTCTTCTGTGATTCTTGCTTTTGGCTAGTGTCAAATCAGGTCAGGAATGTTACCGGAAATAACCCCCTAGCTTCTTGTGACAATGTCAGATCTTGTCAGGTTGGACCAGGAGATTTTTAATTAAGAGGATGAGTGTGTGTGTGTGTGTGTGTGTGTGTGTGTGTGTGTGTGTAGGGTGTCAGGTTATCATTTGTGAAAGTCTTGGACATTCTTTCTTTGTACCATGTTTCGGCTGAAAAGGGTGTGAAAGAAAGAGAACAGACTAGGAATCAAAAGACTAGGGTTTGTGCCCTCCAAATGCCACTAATTCTGCATGTGATCTTGGTTAAATAACTTACCACTCTTTGTATCTGTTTCCTTACATATTAAATAAAGCACATTAAGGGGAAAAGGGAGGGAAGGATCAGAGGATCCAACCTAGTGGGCCCTGGGAGGGCCTTCCTCCTTCCGTCTCTGAGGAACCATAGTAGAAGCCGTGCCAGGTGATGGAGAGTATCGTGGATCTTGTAGCGGAGGCCTGGATTTAGTGCCCACCTTGCTCTTCCCTTACTCGCTGACCTGGGACAAATGGGAGGTCTCCTTTCAGCTCTTCCATTTATAATCCTGTGAGCTTAAATGACCAGTCCAAGATCACATAAGAAGAAAGCATCAAATCACAGGGCTTTGGACTTTAGAGCTCTTTTTCTTCTCACTAAGAGCTGCTAGCATGTGTTTGAACAGAGACCTAGATTGGGAATTAGGAAGACTTGAGTTCAAATTCACCTCAGATACTGCTTAGTGCTGTAACTCTGATCAAATCACCTGTAAAATGGGGATATAATAGTGCCTATCTCCCAGGGTTGTTATGAGGATCAAATGAGATGACATGTACAAAGTGCTTTGCAGATCTTAAAGAACCATCTGAATGCCAGAAATCCTCTCCTTCACTATTACACCTCTAAGGTCCCTTTAGTGCTTTAGTTGGTTTCTCCCAATTTTAATATTCCAGGTCTGTTTCTGCTCTATGACTTTGCTCTTTTAACTTTATGAAGTTTTGATTTTTTCCAAGTCAAGATCATTTGTCAATTTCCAATTCAAAAACAATAACCATATATTGTTAACCCAACTCAGGCATGCATAAAAAGGAAAGATTAAAAGGAATAAAAAATAAAAACAAAACCCCCGCCTGTTTAGCAAAAACATCACCTCTAGCATTTACCAGTATTAGAGGCACTGCCTGCCCGGTGAGTTATGACTTTAACAGCCACGGTATCCTGACCGTCCAAAAGTAGCATGATCTCTTGTCTCTCTGGTTTTTGTTGATGCATTTTAGCATATATAGGAGAGAACGTGAAGATTTGTCTCATAAGCCCACCCTGTGCTGAGCAGGTCCATTTCCCTTAAGGGGCCTAGTAGAATTGCAAGACCTGTTGTTGAATAACAGAGATAAAATGACTTATCTTTGGGAGGCCACTCATTTTAGTCTGTCCTGAACTCTTAGGAGTCATCTCCTTCCCCTATCAGATCTGTCATCTTGTCAATGTGAGTTGTCCCTTTAGAGGTGAGGATTGTAAGCCATCCGTGCCTTCTTCTCCTGTGTGACTCCTGGCCATAATTCACCTTACGTCCATGTGCTTTGGGCATTTCCTGGGTCCCCGTGCGAATACAGAGATATCCAAGTGTTCGTTTCAGTTCTCAGAATGTATGTGCCTCATTTCCTTTTGAGGTCATACATTTCCTCAGCAATATCCCCAATTCCTTTGCTTGTACACCATCACTGACAATATACTGCAGCCTTCTTGTCCTCGTGCTGGGTTTCCCCTTGTCCTATATGTAGCCCTTAAATTTGATTGTTTGGAGACTGTGGCATTTCAAGATTTATAACTATATGCTATCTTTTTACCAAAAGATGAGATAATGAAAAGCACCAAGCAACTTCCCAAATCCAGTTCACTCCTCAGTCTTTTTCCAGCTTAATTCTAGGTCCAATTTACTGCATTGACTTCCCTGATATCACATTAGGGAGTAGACTCTAACTGTGAACTCCATTAACTGAGTGGACTGACCATCTAAGAGCATGTCACAACATGGGCAGTTGGCATCTTGCATCCAGGACATTTTTTGTAGTCGTGATTGCTAGGCTTTAGTTAATCATGGATCTCATTGAAGAAGTCCTGTAACGTTCTGGGTCTTGATGCAATTATCTGGCACATAGTAAGTGCTTAATAAATTCTTACTGACTGGAATATCAAGTGCAAATAGGCATATTTGGAGAACTTCACCTCCTATACCCCTTTCCATGGCACTTTCTCTCTTTTGTATTCCCCAGTAGAAAGTTAGCTTCTTGAAGGCAGGGAGTCCACTTTTGTATTTTGTAGATAGCACTGGCTGGTGATTAGAGAGGTGGACTCAGAAAACCCAGGGATTGAAAGCTACTTCAGCTATGTATTAGCTAAACTGGATTCTCTCTGAGCTTCTGTTTCCTCTTCTTTGAAGTGGGAAAAATTAGAACACTTACTTTACCAGATTGTTGTAGCAATCCAATGAGATAATGGATGCAAATGCACTTTTAAAACTTTGAGGAACTGTAAAACATCAGTAATTATTATTGTTTCGTTCTTGTCATTTTCATATTTGATTGAGTTCAGGTAGAAATGGTTTTAGGACAGCTTGTTGTCTTATCCTGCTGTTAGGATTTTAACTGTTGGACTGTTGCACAGACGTATACAAGAATGGATTTTGTTATTGAATCTGTTTTAGGGTACCATGCTCATCATTTCTCTCAGCTCACTGCAACTGTTTTGAAATTGTAGCTCTGAGGAAGATCTGGCATGGGAGCAGGAATGGCCCTCAAGTATTTCTTATTATACTCTCTCATGGCTTTCATTTCTTCTTCCAGGACTTTATTTTGGGGGGAAATTTCATGTCATATCATAGGGAGGTAATGAGTGTTCTTTATGTGATATGGGTCTAAAATCTTATTTTGAGTTTTTCTAGCTCAGTTTCGTGTCCAGACAATTATTGTTTGTTGTTATCAGTATCTCCTCATTGTCATCTTTTTCAGTGGGTGCTGACTTGTCCTGAGACAGGTAGCCATCTTGTTATTTATTCTTCTGTATTTAATGTTTTCCTGATTGTTACTACAATTTGTAGTTGAATAAAAGTATCGGGATATTCATTTATCCCCTACAGACTCACTAGCAGTGACAGATCTGGTAGCATAAGTCACAGGAGGAATGTTCTTGGAGGATTTTGATCTATCTCTGCTAGGTCTCTATCTACATCTTGAAAGCATCCATTCCATGTAGCTTGAAGATGGAGGATTGGTCTAGCAGCAACCATTAAAAGTGTTGTTCTTAAACATCCTTAAAGAGAGTCCTGGGCCTAGAGTCAGGAAGCACTGAATTTAAATCTAGTCTTAAACCCTTCCTACTTGTGTAATCCTAGCCAAGACACTTTACCCCAGTTTCCTCAGCTTTAAAATGAGGACAATGATAATACCTACCTCCCAGGGTTGTCAATAGTACTCTTCTTGATAGTGTTTTTAAGTATCACTTTCTTTCATTGGTTCAATTTGACTTTCTGATTCAAGCTCAAAGTTTTAAGTATCTGTTCAGTTTGATGTCTGTTAATAATTTTGCATTTGCCTAGTCCAAATGGCATTTTTATTTAGTTGGAGTAAGATTTCATAAGATGAAATAGCTTCTTAATGTGGTTTTTGGTGGAGCTGTGTGTCGATAACATCCATATAGTTAATGGGATGTTTTGACTCATCTCTCTCTTTAAGTCATATTTAGTACTATTTAGAAGAGATGATAATAGATCTAAGACTAAGCAGAACCCAGGGGAGGTTTAAACTGCTTCCTAGAAAAATGCCACATTTTATGTTAATAATCTTGATCTTATTGTTGATGATATTTCTTCAGTAGAGAACAGTTTTCCATTTTGGCTTCAGGTACTCGATATCTCATTTCTGGAACATGAATGGGTCATGAGTGTGGAACTGAATTGACAGCTCTGGGGTTAAGGTGTTGTAAAAGTAAGCGTGCTTGGAGGCAGCTCATTCAGGAATTGCTAAAGGGACTTCTCAGCGCACCCTCTCACACCTCAGCCAGTACCTTGTTCTCTTGTAAGTGCTGACAGATTTTTTTAGCATTGTAAGCTGTACCTGCTTTGCATAACAAATAAAAACCTGCAATTGACTTCTATTTGTAGGGACCATATCATCTATCTTATTAATTATTTTTGAGGGACCCTCATCTCTTGGTTAGTATATTTGTAATAGTTTCTATTATGAAAGATAAGAACAGGCTTTTTATTTGTTAGGAAGGTAGTAAAATTTCTAAGTAACTTATGTGATCCAATGAGGCATTTGTACCAACAGCTGTGGATTTTATCTACCCCTGTGGCTTTCCAATTTAACCGACAAACTAGAGTTTGTAATTCCTTTTCTGGAACTGTTTGTTGTATTATTTTTGTTATTTTGAAAGCTTTATATTTAATATTTGATCCAATTTGTATTTCCATGGTATAATACTAGTGATAATATATAGTTTACTCTTCTCAAAAACAATCACAATGGTCATATGTTGTCAGAAGGTGGAAAGATGGCTTATGTCCCATTCTACCTGGGACAGATTATTATGAGGCTTGTGCCCCACAAAAATAGAACTTACCCCTCACTTATTATTGCCCAGTATTTCCCCATTCTGCCTTTTCTGGCCACTGTGAAAGCCCTACCTCCATCCTTCTGTGCTGTAGATCTTATAGCTAGTACCCCAAATAGTAGGAGTTCCTAGTTTGCCCATACCATTTGGTCAATAAACATTTATTAATGTGTGCAGGCAAAAGACAGTCCTTGTCAATGAGAATCTCACAGTCTTAACATGGGAGACAGGAAGCAAACAAGTAGGTTCAAGGAAGCCACATACAAGATAAATAGGAAATAATCAACCGAGGGAAGGCATTGGCATTAAGAGGAATTGGGAAGGGTTTCTTGTAGAAGATGAGCTTTCAGTTGGGACTTGAAAGAAGTCAGGAGAGCCAAGAGACAAGAGGTGAAAAAGCTCATTCTGAGGAGTGCAGAAGAGAGCTGGTTCACAAGTAGTCAAGCTGGAAAAGAGAGCAGAGTGTAGCTGGTGCAGTGGAGAAGGTTTGGGAAAGAACTGAGATGGGAAGGACTAGAGGTCACTGTTATAAGGACAAAAAACAGGACCTGGAGTTGCAAGGCAAAGGAGAGGTGAAATAGCAGCAGATTTTGATGAAGTGAGAGCATTTCAGAGTGGGTGGGCTTGGAAATGGAGCATTAGTGGGTGGCCAGATGAAGGATGTAATCATCTCTGGGTATGGCTGAGGTAGAATGGAAGAGGAGGAGGTTATGAAAAATGAAGGAATATGGATGTTGAAGATCCCTGGCATGAGGACATGATTGTCCCCCTACCTTCCAGATGCACTTGTTTGTAGCCCAAGCAAGCAGTCACTCTCAAGAGTCCACATACACGGTTGTGTACAGATCCTAAAATGATTTTATATCTATTCTCAGATTTTGTGTGGAAATATACTTGTTTGGGATGGTTGTAGTAAAATTCAAATTTTTTCAAAGTAATTTTCCTTGTTTCCAACAAACCCCAAAAAATCTTTGCAAAATTTCATCCAAGTATGCCTGTGGACATACTTGTATGTCTGTAAAGACCATCAGTATTGTTGGCAATCACTATGTTATTGGGTGTTTTTTTGTTTGTTTTTTTTTTTTTTGTTTTGTTTTTTTGTTTGTTTTTTGCAGCAAGTAAAACTTTGCAGTGACCTTCCATTTTTTAAACTTCCTGTTTCGGTAACTCTTCCATTTCTTTTCAGTCCCCTCTTGGCCAAGGGGATAAAGTCCTTCGGGTTGACTTGCTTACACTGATAGAACATTCCTTAATGACTTGGTGGTAAGGGTACATAGGATGGTCTTCAACATGTGGGAAGCTGCTGTCTTGTCTGAAAGTTTTCCTGTCTTCAGGCTATTTGAGGCACACTCTTAGTTGGCTGGCTGTAGTGCTATACTGAAGGGTTTCCCACAGATGGGATATTGATATTTTTAATTTGTTCCAATCTATCTTGTGTTCTTGTGGTAGTAGAATCAAAACAAACAATGGACATTTATTTTAATTTTTTAATAATAGCTTTTTATGTTCAAAATATATGCAAACATAATTTTCAACATTCATCTTTGTAGTACCTTATATTCCATATTTTTCTTCCTCCCTTCCCCTCACCTCCTCCCTGGGACAGCAAGTAATCCAATATATGTTAAACTTGTGCATTTCTTCTATACACATTTCCACAATTCTCATGCTGCATAAGAAAAAGCAGATCAAAAAGAGAAAAAATAATAAAGAAAAGAAAAAGCAATCAAACAACAAAAAAAGGTGAGAATACTGTATTATGATCCACATTTAGTCTCCACAGTTTCTTTTTGGATGCAGCTGGCTCTTTCCATCCCAAGTCTATTGGATTTGCTTTGAATTACTACATTTTTGAGAAGAGTCAAGTCCATCACAGTTGATCATTACATAATCTTCTTGTTACTATGTACAGTGTTCATTTGGTTCTGCTCACTTCACTCAGCATCAGTTCCTGTCAGTCTCTCCAGGCCTTTCTGAAATCAGCCTGCTAATTGTTCCTTACATAATAATAATATCCCATAACATTCATATACTATAACTACTATAACTTAAAGGCCATTTCCCCAACTGACAGGCAGGCACTCAGTTTCCAGTTCCTTATCTCTACAAAAAGGGGCTGCTACAAACATTTTTGAACTTGCGGATCCTTTTCCCTTTTTTATGATCTCTTTGGGATACAGGCCCAATAGAGACATTGCTGGATCAAAGGGACAATGGGCATTTATTAAACACTCCTGTATACCAGGCACTAGGCTAGCCATTGGGGATACAAAGATGAACGTGAAAGTCCCTGCCCTGAGATAGACTGTATACACTTTAAGAATTTATAAATAAATAGAAAGGGAATGATAGGGGAAAGGACAATGGGAAGGCACAGAGACAGAACGTGAAGTGCCATGCATGGGGAACATTTGTAATTGTAATTGTCCTGAACAGTCCAGGAAGGGCAGGCTTGGAAGAACTTTAAAAACCCAATAGAGAGGCTTATGTTTTGGTCCTAAAGGCAAAAGGATCCTCTGGAGTTGGAAGAGTGAAGTCTTGTCAGATCTGGGTGACTTAGAGGAGGGGGGACCCTGGAAGAGGCCAGAAAACCTGAGTAAGAGGTTACAAGTGACTGAACTGGATGGTGGCTTTGTGTGGAGAGAGCCAGGAGACAGAGAAGTAATAGGTCAGAATGCAAGGTTAACTTCTTAGGTGTGTTCAATGAAATTTATGACTCTGTAAGGAGGTAGTAGCCCTCAACATGCATAAGGAAAGGAGCTCATTGGAGGATGGGGGGGTGTGGGGGGGTATTCTGTGCTGAATTTGTGGAGATGTTTGGAGGACTTCCTATTGAAAATATCTAGTAGATTGTTGGAAATCTGGCTGAATCTTACTCACTGGAGAATCCTCAGGGGTGCTAGTTACATCCATGGGAAATGATGAGACTATCAGTTGAGAGAAAAGAGTTTAGGACAGAAAACCAAGGAGTGTCCCTGCTCGGCCAGCCTGTGCCATTCTGTCCATTTCTTCTGTGTCACGGGAACAATCTTAAGCATGGGGATTGGATTATCAAGCCAGTTGGTAAAATTGCCAGACCTCAGTTCATCCCCGGGCAGTGAAGGGAGAATTAACCTTTTAGGTGGCTGAATTCTCCTTGGGGGTCACAATATCATCAGATTTCCCTTTAAAAATATTTTCTCTTGTCGAAAATACCCTGCACAAACACAGTGATACAGTATGAAAGAACCCCCGACTCAAGGCTCAGGGTCCTGAGTTCAGCCACTAATGAGCTGCTTGACTAATGTCAAGTTGGACAAATTAGAGATTCTCTGTGGACCTCAGTGCTCTTATCTGTAAGATTTCATCACTTTCAATGGGTGCCCAGCATCCTTCTCATGATTTGCTAGTTTGGAATAAATAGAAGAATCTAGGATTAGAGTATCTCAGTCCTAGTCCCAAGTACAGTAAGAAAAATAGATGCCCATTGGATGCCACCATGGTAACCATAGCATCAGAATGCTGGAAGGACCTTCTTGGGAGCACCTGGCCCAAGCAGAGGTCTTTAACGAAACAGCGTATGGCCCTTGTAACAGCCATTTCCCTCAGCCTACCTGGAGCAAGCATGTTGCCTTTTCTTATAGTGACCATGCCGTAATAACTTCTCTCAAGCATACGGCGATAAACTTTTTGCATGCTTGACACACCATTCATCTCTAGACTTTTACCAAGATATTTCCCCTTCTAGAATAATTTCCCCTGCTCTACCAAGCCCCAGTCCTGATATTTTCTAAGATATTTTCTAAGATATTTTCTAAGATTTCTAAGAATATTTCTAAGATTTTCTAAGATATTTTCTAAGGTTACTTTTATTGTCACTGCTGGAAATGTATTTTGTATTATGCTAAGACCCCCTTGGGCTTGATGTTTTATCTAAATATATCCTCTGTTCAGATCTAGTTACTGGACTGTAAGGGCAGAGTTATTGTTCCTCATCCCTAGATTTCTTCAAACAGAAGCTAAATGACCTTGTCCAAGAAAACACAGAATTCTCTGACCACCCTGGAGGTCTCATTCTGAGTCTGTGATTTACCTTGGTCTTTTCCACAAAACCTGGCACAAAGGCTTACATATAGTAGGTCCCTAAACAATTATATAGTAGGTGCCTAAAAATGCTTCATGGAAGAAGTGAATGAGTAGCTTTTGTTATCCAATTATATCTGTCTCTTTATGACCCCATTTGGAGTTTTCTTTGCAAAATGGTTTGCCCATTTTATAGATGAGGAAACTAAGGCAAACAGATTTGCCAGGACTCACAGAGCTAGGAAATGTCCTGAGCCTGTATTTAAACTCACGAAAATGAGTCTTCTTAATTCCAAGCTTAATAGTTCATCCAGTATGTCACCTAACTAGACCAATTTACAGTTCCACTAACCATGTATTAAAGAACCTGTTTTCCCATAGCTCCTCCAGCTTTTGTCATTTTCCCTTTTTTGTCAAGTTAGCAAATCTTATGGGTGTGAGATGTTGCCTTGGAGTTGTTTTAACTTGTATTTCTCTGATTATTTGTGATTTAGTGCTATTTTCATATCAGCCTTAATGCCTTGAAACCCAGGTTCTCCCTTCCTCATAGCCTGACAGCTAATACATCTATTGATACACTTTTATATGTATGGAGATAGATGGGTATGTAGAAAGCCCTAGCTAGAGTTCACAAATAGCTACCTGTCTGTATCTCTGTTTATCTTCTAGCACATATAGACAGGAACTGACATTTAGTCGCTAACTACCCCCAGGGATCAAGCTTTGAGGAGGCTAAGCATTCATCCAGAACATTGGGGATTCGGTGCTTGCACTTTCTATACCATGGGTTCCTTATAAGGAAACTGACTTTAGTAAATGTGTGATCTTCTCCCATGGTGAAAATTGCCACCTATCCATTGCTTTCCTCTTTGATAAAACAGCTCTTTATGGGAGCTCCACCCAATGTTCTGTGGGCTTTCCTCGAGGTCTTTTGACGTTGCTTAGCTGCCAGTGGAGCACATGAGAGATTTATTGTGTTATTTCTTGCTCTTTCTGGTCACACGTCCCGGTGATAATGTCTTTTACATCATTCTCTGGGTAGTTCCCCCTCGGTAACATTCTGCAGCCTCCTCCCCTCCCAGGCCGCCATTCTCCATTAGCCTGTGTAACTTCCACCTTTATTGTATGGAAGATGCAGTAGAAATTTGAGGTATTCATATCTTAATGGACCTTTAATCACAGAAACAAGAGGAATGCAAAACAACTGAGCTAAGATCTGTTATTTATTGGGTTATTACATATTATATCTTAGTCACAGGGTGTTCATCACCTCCCCACCAGGAATCTCTCAAGTGAGTTCTCTGGTTTGAATGTGCAGGCAGCATTACACACCTGCAGGTCTTAGGGAGTCCCAGAGTTGGACAGACCTCAGGGATGCCTTGTCCAATCTATACCTGAGAAAGGCAGCAGACCTGAACAAGAACTCTTGTCTTGTGACTTAAATAAAGTCTTTTAATTTCTTTAGATCATGGTTCTTTCATCTTTAAAATGGAGATAATAAGATGTATGCTACCCAACATTGGAGGGGGGATCCACTATGGAACACTCTAAATGTGAATTAACGATATAATTTTTTTTTTCAACAAAAATGAATTGTTCCAAGGGACTGATTCTTACAGCATCTCTTACTTGGTATGCTCAGATCTTCTTGACTCAAAATTGATCTCTATCTGTACTCAATAAATTCCCATGGTTCCTTGAAGCCTTCATAACCTGCCCCCCCCCCCAACTTTCCATTCTTCTTCCCTAAATGCACTGCCCTTCTCTCCTCCCCCATTTCACAGACTCTGGCTTCCTTGTCACTGAGCCAACACTTAGGAAAGGCCATCCTTGTGCTGGACACCAGCTGAATGCTGAGGTTAAAGTCTCTGCTTGTAAAGAGCCCACAGCCGAATGGGGGAGAATGAAGGCAAACAGCAAGACGTAAACAGGCTAGAGATAGGATGCAAAAAGAAAGTGTGTATGAGTCAAACAAAGCTCCACAAAAGAGGCGATTGAGCATCACTGTTCAGTCATTTGGGGACTTGTAGTAGAATGGCTGCTTCTCCTTGGCGGGACCCAGAACCACTTGGTGCTGCACCAGATTGGCAGCCATGGCAGCCCTTTGGCTCAGCCAGGCATGGGCACGGGCAGCTTAAGGCTGGTTTTGTTATTCAGGCCATTGCACCTAACTAACATCCCCATTGGCTCCAACTGATCAGATTCCCCTTGTTCAGACAGATGATCTGATTGGCCTAATAAGCAAGTCTTAGTGCTTTTGAGTGACTGGAATTACATTCACTTTTAGCCCAGTTTCCTTTAGGTACATTGTCTGCTCATTCCTTCTCGGGTCATTGATGTTTATCAGAGGAGTTCAGGTAATTCCACAGACTTTTACTGAGTACCTTAAAATCAGAAGTGATATTTCCCATTTACATTCAATTCAGTGACCATTTATTTTGCGCCTGCCTCGTCTCTTCCCTTTCCAATCTATGTGCCAATCAACACATTTATTAAATGTGATCAACAAGCATTAGTTAAATGCTGGAATGTATGCCATTCACTATGTTGGATGTGATCTTTCAAAGGAAATAAAAAATGGCATCTTTCTTACCAGGGTAACAACGTGTAAATAAATGGGTGCAGACCATGTAACATAGAAGGCAACCTTTATGGAAAAGACCCTAACATCTGAGAAGGACTAAGGCAAGCCTCCTGCCTACTCCTTTGTAGTGGAGCGGCCAGTAAGCCTGCAGAAGGACATCATAGACTGGGTTGTGGAGCATCAATGCCAAACCAAAGAGAGCCCTGCAGGTTTTCTAGCCGGGGAGAAAGACTTGGATGTTCCTCCCCAAATGGTAAACTCCTCTGGCTCTCTGTTACTTCCAGAATCAGAGTCAAGTGATTCTCTTGGGCACTTGGAGTCTTTATGGGCCTGGCTATATTATTTCTTTCTGACTTTATTAAGCCTCACTCCCTCCTCTGTGTTTTCTGCAGTTTAAGCCAACTTTTGTTTCTCCATTGCTTAGCACATAATAAGTGCTGAATACATTTTGATGGATTGAATCTAACTCTGTACTTTTATATGAAATACCTATTATGGATGCCCCCTCATTCCTGCCTCTTTGAATTCTGAGCATCCTTCAAGGTTTAGCCCAAGTACATCCTCCTTGAGTCCTTTTCCTGATTCCCACATCCCACTGCTAATGTCTCTACCAAAATGATGTCTTTTATTTACTTTCCATTTTGTACATATGTACATGTATGTGTGTCATCTCCCTGGATGGAGTGGGAGTCCCATGAGGGCAAGGACTTTTTTTGTTTTGGTTTTCCCCCGAGCCGAGGACACATCTGGCAATAGCAGCCATTTAATAAATGATTGGTGATTGATTAGTTACCTGCATGGAATTGTTCACCGAAGAGAAAATTCTGCCATAATATATTTGGCCCTTAAGTGTATATAACCTTGAAATGGAGAGGAATTTTATAAATGAGAAAGCTTAAACCCAGTGAAGTCAACATGTACTCAGATTTTTGAGTACACTAACAAAGCCCATGCTTGTGCATTGGACTGAGGTAGAGATGCATTCTCCTAGGATGGCCAGACCCCTGGAAGAGACAAAGGTGAATAACACAGGGTATGTCAAGGTGGAAAGAGCCTTTGAGGTTATACTGAGCCTGACCCCCATAGCTTATAAATGGGGAACTTGAGGCACAGAGGTCACCCCAATCAGCTGTAGAGCTGGCAGTCTTCTTGCAGGCCTTTGCACTCTTTCTAATGAACATTGCTACCATCACCCAAACAATTGTGATACAAGAAAGAACCTGAGGATCAGGGCACAAGAGTTAGTTGAAGTCTGGGGAAGGGAAAGTCATTTCTCCCTGGGAACATCCTGGGAAGGTTCCATGGAGCTGGGAGTATTTGAACTGGGCCTGGAAGGATTTCAGCCTTGGGAAAGAAGCAATAGGAAGAAAGGCACAGAGATTTCACAGTCAAATTTGGGATCCTCCGGGTGAGGCAAAGTAGTCTAGGGGGCTGGACTGTGAAGGGGGACAGGATGCTGAGGAAGGTAGAAGGGAGTTCCCGACTGGAGTCTCCCAAAGGTCTTCAGACACCTTAAGTACAATGTTATCTGCAGCTCTAGGCTTCCTCTTTATGAAGTTAACAGAGAATGAGCCTTCTGACATTGTCTCAACTCCCATCCCACCCCGACCTTAAAAGCTAGGGGAAGCTTTTAACAAAATGCTGCCATTAGCAGTAGATTAAGGTTTACAGGAAGGAAGACAGCCTCAACTCAATATAATAATTTCCTCATAACTAGAGTGTATAAGAGTAAAACAGGCTGCCTTGGGAAGTAATGAGCTCCCTTTTACTGAAATTATTCAAGAAAAAGTTGGATCTTAGGTTTAAGAACTCAAATCAAACCCCTTAATTTTATAGAACAAAATTAGGTTTGACATCAAGAAAAAGTTTCCAAAAAATTAAAGATGTCCAAGGTGAAATAAGTAAAATATGCTTTGTACACAGGATCATAGATTCAGAGCTAGAGGGGAAGCTTGGAAGCCATCAGATCCTAGCCTTATCTTACCCTGGAGGTCTTCAGGTCAAGATTGGATTCCCTTCCTCTCTCCCTTTCCCCCTTCAGGTTCATTCTTGAGTAGGGATTCCGTTTCTGTGTTGGATGCACCAGTTGGCTGCTGAGGGACTTCTGATGCTCACATTCAGTATATTTTTAATTGAAGGAGACTGAGAGTTAAGTGCTCTTCCAAGGCCACACAGGTCTGAAGTCACCCCAGTTTGAGAAGCCAGGCCCTCAGAAGGTAAGCCCTAGAGAGAAGAGAGAGAAGAGCCAGGAATCTCCTGTGTTGGGGCTTTGATGTCCCTTTCTCTTTTCCAGAAGCCTGCTCACCTAAAGATGTTTAGATTCTCTTTTCCTGGGGTTCTGAGGTTCTAAGACCTTCTAATCCACAGCCTTTGATTTTTATAACAACAATAACAGCCAACATTTACATGGCACTTCAGTTATTTCCTTTGGTCCTCATAATAACAAGCCTGGGAGTAGGTACTATTTTGTCATCTCTATTTAATGAGTGAGGAAACTGAGGCAGAAGTAAAGTGTTTGAGACGGGATTTGAGCTCCCATACTTCTGACCGATCTACTAATGCTATCTAGTAGTAACTGGCTCTTGTTATATATTATGATTATCATATCATAACATAATAAGGAATCACTATTCCTTAAAAAAAATTAAAACAATACTTTTTCTCCCTTTACCTGAAGGCTTTTCCATTCCATTTCTTTATTTTCTCTTTTGGTTATAACTTTGAAGCAAGAGGAGCAAGTGGAAAACTCTTAAAAGTATAATTAGACATGTTATCGAATATAATCTGAGAGTGTGGATGTCTTAACTGTCTTCTGACAAGGAAAATGTAACAAGGAGCTGCCAGAGACCTCTGTGACGTCACTGGCAGTATCTGATGACTTTCTGTGATACTGCCTGTGGCGTGCTCACGTGGGGTTCACTGGATGCCAGCCCTCAGGTGTTCTTCCACCTCCAAGGACCTCAAGGCTGATGTGCTCCCTTTGAACCAGTGAGGAAAGAGAAAGACTCCTCTACTGACCTTAGCTTTTCTATAGGAATCATGCTGAGTGACTCCCCTGCTCTGGTTCGAGGGCTCTCTATGAGGAGAGGAGAGGGCTTTTTCATTTTAAAGCTGTTTGAGGAATGGCCTCTAGTCGTCTTTGATAAGAAAGGCAATTCAAGATGATTTGGTCTCTCTCCATCTCTAAAAGATGAAAAAACTTAGGGAAGTGTCTAAGGGCTGCTTGTAGTTGTCCTGAATGTCCAGGAAGAGCAGGCTTGGAAGAGCTTTAAAAGCCCGATAGAGGGACTTATGTTTTGGTCCTAAAGGCAAAAGGATCCTCTGGAGTTGGAAAGTGAAGCTCTGTAGTCAGATCAGGCGACTTAAAGGAGGGGAGACCCTGCAGAAGGCCAAGTGCCAAGTGTCTGAGCTGGATGGTGACCTTGTGCAGAGAGAGCCAGGAGACGGGGGGGGGGGGGGGTCCTCTTAACCTCCATGCTTGCTGCCTCCCTTCTGCCTCTGCAGTGGTTTGTCCCTGAGGAGCCACATAGACTCTTGTGTTTGACACCAAGCGTGGCCTGGCTTGGGCCCACCCTTCTGTCACTGCAGGACCTTTGGCTGTTTCCCTTCACAGGCTACGTGAGGGGCAGACTCATAGTGCCGACCTCAGGCAGCGCACTGTACCAGTGTATAGATTGTATTTCCTGTGTACAGGTGCCTTTTTAAAAGAGACAATAGAGTTTCTGGGACTCAGAGGCCGTCCCTTTACGCCCTGTGACTCTGCCATCAGCCACTGGCATTACTGCAGGGCTCCCGAGCCGTCCGTGTCTGTCAGTCCCCTCGAGGCTGGTGGGAAGGGGCATGTAATCGGAAGTCAGAGGACATGGGCTCCTGCTTCCACTCCCACTGTGTGCTTCACTCTGTGCTTGAGATGGCCCCAGGCCCCTCTCTTCCCTGGAACTCGGCTTTTTCCTCATCACTGAAATGAAGCAATTTGATCTTTAAGGGCTCTTCCAACTCTAAGTCCCGTGATTCTTTGAACATGTGAACTTAAAAAACCCCAAACCTGATGACTTTTCCTTTTCCTACATGTCCTGGCAATTCTGGCTCCTGAGTCAAAGGTCCTGACCTGCAAAGGTTGAAAAAATGAAGAAGTGGCATTTGGTGGAAGCTGTCATCATCCTTCCTTTCCATTATATCTCTTGGATTGAGGAGCAGTCTAATAAAGGGAATTTCTGCTGGAGGCACGAGGTCATTTGAGATGAGCCCCCAAAGGCTCTCTCCATTCCTGTGGAGCCCCAGCACAAGCCCTTCCGATTTCCTTTTGTGGGGTCCACCCTCCCCCACTAGAGACCATCATCCCGTACTGCTTTAGTCTTTGTGTTCCCCTACATTTTCTCCACAGAATTCATCCTGTGCCCCAACTAGAGACTTTCCTTTTCCATGCTTATTTCTTACTCTAGGCAGAGATTGTTTGAATGATGCCCCTTTTGCTATGCAGGTAGTTACTGTTTGGGCACATGATAGAGCAGCCGGCGGCACCATGGACAAAACCTTGGGCCCTCCCTCAGACTCTGGGCAAACTGCTTCGCCTCTGTTTGCAGTTAAGGGAGAATGATAATAACACCAGCCTCCTAGGGTTGCTGCTAGATTTGTAAAACCCTTTTTAGACCATGAAGCCCTGGAGACAGGCTAGCACTGCTGCTGATAATGATGATCAGCTTTTCCCATTGCCTTTTGGGAGCAATTTGTTTCTTTGAGTTTGCAATATTCCATGATTTGCAGCCATAGAACATCCCTGGAAGACTATCTGTTTCATTTTTTAAAATAAGCTTTTGTTATGGTCAGCCCCTTGGCCCATTGGAAGCACTTTACAGTTCCCCAAATGGGATGGAATGCAGTCTCCCTCCTCTCTACAATGCAGGGCCCTGCTTGTTACCCCACATTGTTGCCCCAGCTGCTTGTCAGGAGTCCACGTTGTACAATGTACTTGTGCATTTTCATTCACTTGGTTTTTCCATTGCTTATGATCAGGCTGATTTCTTCTGATAAATGTGAATGTAACTCATCAGCTTCTTAGGATTCCTGGACTCCAGGATGCTGGGACAATTTCCTAGATAAAAGCATCATTTATATTATCCCGAAATTGACTAACTCTCTCTGGAGCTCATCTCCCTCATCCCCAGGTGACTGCCTTCATTTTCTCTTCCCTTCTCTGTATAGAAGCTGGCTCCCTCCCTTCCTCCCAGGAGACTGGAGCTCCCTGGGGCAGAGTCCTTGTATCCCCAGAGCTCAGCCCAGGACCTGGCACGTAGATGGCATGTGATAAGTGCCTGTTGAATTAAATGAAAACAGTGTTTTCTTTTCACTCTGCTCAGAAGATCCGCCACCAGAGCCCGCCTTCCTGAGAGCAAAAGACAAAAATGGGAGAGGAATCTCCCCTGAGGAAAATTCAGGTTAGGAAGATTATGACCCCTCCTCTGGGCCATGTCCTAGGGAGCTGCTCTGTCCTGTACTTTTTCCGAAGGGTATTTGTGTGGAGTCCCTGAGGGTGCCAGGTTCAGTTTGGTTCAGAAAACACTTAGTAAGGACGTACTATTATTAACCAAGCTCTGTCACAGGTTCCAAAGAAAAGAAGTATTAAGTCTTCTTGTTCTTAGGGGGGTCATGTGTAGCCTCACAGCTTTTTGATCCAAGGATCCTGCCTTGAGAGCTAGAAAAACCTTCGAGGCCACATGGTCTAAAGCACTTTATAGTTGAGGAAGCTAAGGCTGAGAGAGAAGAGGCCCCACACCCCATAGGTAACCAAGCATCCTGTGGTCTGAGCCGGGCTTGGAGCCATGGCCTCTGCTGCGCTACACCATGTTTAACATGAGGACATTGAGAGATCACCTGCACTTTGCACAGCACCTGGCAAACAGCAGGCCCTCTTTTTCCTTTCCGAGCTTTCCAAGATATGAGATGAAATTGAATGTGCTTGTCCCATTCACAGGCCAGTAAAACCTGTTCCCCCTCAGAGACAGTTTCTTCTCTTGAATGATCAGTTATTCATAGGAGGTACATCTAGGTCAGATTCATATGACCAGAAACCACAAGAATTGCTTCAGTATGGACATTTTAGGAAGCAGGCTGCAGCATCGCCTTTGCTTTACTTTAGTTGATTGGAATCGCATTTGACTTTCAGAGTTGGCAGCAATTATAAAGTGGTGTGTGCGAATTTGGGAGAGAGCACTGACCATCATTCCTCGGGCCATGGAGCTGACAGCCCAGTGTCTTGTGCCTTTCTCTTGGCTCTTTGCCATTTGTTTCATGCACGATGTGGGATCTAAGGGTAAACTGGAAAGTGTTAAAGGGGCTTCCAAGGGGTTAAAGGGGCTTCCAGAGACCTGGGATCCAGACTTAACTAGGCTCAGTGTGAAGCATGGCCAGCTCATTATTGTTTGGGGGTGGGCTCAAACTTCCTGCCCGACCTCCCGGGGCTGCTCTGAGGCTCAAAGGACTGTGGATGCGTCCATTCATTTGTCATTGTCTAGTGCTACATTAGGGGGCAGGAGGACAGATTATTGTGGTCTGGTTTATATTCCTGGTGATCCCAGAGGCTCTTGAGTCACAGAGGGTGAAGAGCAGAATCAGTAATGAGAATCATAGTAACTACTGCAAGGAAATGCTAGACAGGGAAGGCTGTCAACATGAAGTGCATACTGAAGACTTGGCCAAGTATGACCCACAGTCAAGAAGTAGAAAAGGCTCCCGCTCTTGCAGCAACTAATGACAAAACCCCATCTTATAAATACAGACCCCCAAATAGCGAGGAAACCTCAAACAATAAACTGCACAGAAACGAGAGCAGGACCACAGACCGAACCGCTGTCCCCTGCTGGCCAGATGGGCCCCAGCTGAAGAACAGTATTGAAAACAGTCCCATCATCCCTGGTCCTTAGTCTCCAAGCCTCACAGAACTATCGTGGCAGGGACGCTGAGCAGCAGGTCCAGGTCACGTGGATCCGGGCCGCAGTGGGCAGCAGCCCTGAGAGGAAGATCTTGACTGGCCCAGACCCATCCAGAAGATGAGAACTAGTGAGTAAGGGCAGAGTGACCAAAAAGGACCTTCCTAGAAAAATGAAGGGCCTGCAAAGGGCTGTCCATAGAACAACCTGGTGTGTAAGTGTCCTAGGCTACTAGCCCCATTTTGAAGATGAGCAAAACTTAGCCAGCACAACCATAGTTCCTTCGAGAGTTACTAATATCTGTGATAATTATAAGAACTAAATGAGTTGATTTTGTAATAAAAAGGATCCATTGCCCATCAGGAGAGACATGTTCTAGAAAGGAAGAGCTAGCTTTGGAGATACTGACTGGCAATTATATAAGATATTGATTGATTGGTGATGTCCTTAATGTTGGGTCCTGGCCAGTCTCAAAAGCATTCATAACTTGAGCAGCATCTTTTTTTGAATCGAAAGGAAAAGGAGACTTAATACTTGCCTAGAATCCCTGTTGTACCCTCTTCTCTCCTAGCCAGATACTGATCAAAAACTCATGGGAAACATGATTATCTGAATCTGTCATTCTGGTTACCAGGGTTCAGGGAGAGGGAAGGAGCTCCCTCTCCCTGAGGACTGGGATCAGATTGTAACCATCTCACTCTGCAGCTATCCATGGGCCCCCCAGCTGTTCCTGAAGGAAGAAAAGGGGAGGGGAAGGGAGCCCTGCAGGAAGCAGCCCTCAGGGAGGTTCACTTCAAGAACACTGGAACTTTCCCAAGCACTCAGGATTGCTGGAGGCAGCTTTTTTTTTTTTAATCCTTGCCAAATGCCATAATTGGAATGTGGCCTATTTTTAGACATTCATTTCAGGCCATGAGTTTATTTCCCTGGAGGTGATCTCAATGGCTAAGAAGCATTCATCATGGAGGGGGATGTATAGTAATTGCCCAATAATCACCAGCTCTGGGGCCGGATCATTGCAGTTATTCAAAGACCTTTCTGCATGTAGGGCATTCAGATGCAGATCATGTGCACAGCAGACAGCCAACTGGGTGCCTTCAGTCTCTTTGTGCTCCTTTCACTTAGGCTTATTTTTATCACTGGTTAGGGCTGCTGGCAATTTATATTTTCCTGCTATGATCCCTGCCTTCTCTCTTCCTCCTCCATCTTTCTCCCCAGGTCCAACTTGTGTACTCCCAAACTTGGATAAAAAATGTTTGTATTCCTCAACAATCACTAAGCACCTGCTGTGGGCTTAAGTTCACTAGCCCCACTGGGGCTCAGGCCTGGGTTCTCAAGTGGATTGTGAGAGGGTCCTAAACTCAGGTAGGTCCCCACCACATAGCTGTCTGTATGTACATAATCCAAGGACCAGGCTCCAATATGGGAGCATTGACTGTGACCACAGAAACTTGTGAAACTGTGGCTTTAAGTGTGGAGAGACTCTTGTTTGTGTTGGAATCTGGTTGTGGAAAAGAGCATGTGAATAAGTGTGTCTATAATAGGTACTCTGCTGGGCCTGGAAGGACCTGGAAGAGGTGTACAGAACTGAGAAAGTGCATGCCCTCCTAGAGCTTAGAGCCTGGCGGCAGAGGATAAATGAGCATGACCGAAGGTAAAAGGAGACTATGGTAGAAATAGAGGAGAAGGGCAAGTTCTTGAGAGTTTGAAGAAAGAAAGATAATATCCAATTGAAAGAGGATCAGCAAAGGTCTCCAACAGGGAGGTAACATTTGTCACTAAGCCCTGAAGGACAATGACAGATTTCAAGAATGAGCACCGGACCTGGAGTTCCAGTACAGCCTCAGACACTCCGTAGATGTGCAACCAGGCGCTTCTCCTCTGTTTGCCTCAATTTCCTCCCCTTTGATTTCAAGTCCCTGAGAATTATAATGGCTTCTGCCTAGCAAAGGGAAGCCCAGTGAATGAACCTTCTCCTCATAGCAACATAGCTATCAATATGTGTGTGTGTGTGTATACATACGTATACACACACACATACACACCACATCTGGGAAGGGAAGATTCTCAGGATTTCTGGCCCAAACAGAAACCACTGCTGTTAACATTTACTCTCAACCATCTGGCCCAAACAATGACCGAAGCTTGGGCTGGAGCCTGTTGTTGACCCAAAGGTGAGAACCAGAATGATTTGGATTTAAGGCATGGTCCTTAAGAAATAAATCTAACTCATAAACCCCAAGCTGTCTTGGGAAGTTTCAGTGATCAAAATTTCTATTCCTTTGGGCAGAATGGAAGAGGAAGGAGGGAGGGAGGGAAGAAGAAAGCTGTGTTGTCCTAGTGGAACAGGCCAGTTGGGGGTCCCTAGTGGAGCTGCTCCTACTTGTCACAGTTATTATTTGTCCTTCGTTCTCAAAGAGGACCATGACATCAGGGAGGTGATTCCACGACATGCAAATAAATCAGATTAAAGTGAGGGAGACTGTGCAGTCACTTCTAGAGCCGTCTAGGTCCAGTGCTAAGATATAATAGGACAACAGGAGATGGCTCTGGATGTAGTGGAAGACCTTTGGCCTTTCCAACTAAGGCCTTTAATGGCCTCAGTTTGACTGAGGTAGTGCTCCTACACTGATTAAGGCTAGGTTAGAAATGAGGCAGAGAATGGCCTCCTTTATCTAGTCAGAAAAATAAAATATCAGTCTGGGAGCAGGCCCTCAGGGTTCTAGGCCAGAACAGAGAGTCACAGGATTCCTGCATTCCACCGGCCATCTAACCCTCTATTTTCCAGTCTTCACATCCCGAGCACTTGAGCTGTCCTCTCCCCACCCTGATCTGAGCAGGCTTAATTAAAAGCAACAGACATGCTCCATAAAAGCCACACTTGGGCTTTCGAATTCAGTTCTACTTTTTGAGGTTTGTCTCCATTGGCTGTTGAGACTTTAAAATCAGATATTCAAAAACCAAAATAATTGAACCCATGGTAATTGAAGATTAGAAATAATTGTATCCTCTGTGATGTATTGAAACCAAAAATATTTCACTTAACTAATAAGCATTTACTAAGCATTACTTTGTTCCAGACATTGGGCTAATAGCTGGAGATACAGAGAAAGGCAGAGATTAATGCCTGCCCTTCAGGAGCATACATTCTACTAGGGGAAGAGGGGAACATGTCAATGACCAGAAACATGCCAGATATACAGAGCAGATGGAAAGGCAGTCTCAAAGGGGAAGATAGCAGCAGTAAAAGATCCAAGAAGGAGGTGGGGTTTGAGCTAAATCTTGGAGAAAGGCAGGGACATTCCAGGCACATCCTGCCCTTGTGATCTCTGGGCAGTCTCTTTGCTTATCAGAGCCTGAAAATTTAGACTGACTAGGTGACCTTTAAGTGCCTTATACCTTTGCCATGGTATGAGAAGAGGACCCAGGGACACCTGTGGATCACATAAACCAGCAAAGGAGACTGGAAAGGTATAGCCAGGTAGGAGGAGAGCTTGGAGACTGAAAGCAGTGACATGAAGGCCCCAGAGAAAGAGAGAATGTTACAAAAGTGTCAGATGCTAGAAAAAAGTCAAGAATGATAAGAATGATGAAGACAAAGGAAACTATGCAATAGATTACAGCATGCCCATTATCATCACTATTAGAGTACTAAAAATGCTAGCTATCGCAGTAAGACAAAAAAAAGAAATGGGATTCATTAGAATGGGCAATGAAAAAACAAAACTATCACTTTGCAGTTGCTATAATGGGATATTTAGAGAATACTAGAGGATTAACTAAAAAACTAGTTGAATTACAATTTTATCAGAGCTGCAATATATAAAATAAACTCATATAAATCTCAGGCATTTCTATAGATTAGAGTATCCAGCAAGAAAATATAGAAAGAATTCCACTTAAAATAACTACAGACAATATAAAATACTTTTGGAGTCTATTTGTCAAGACACTCAGGAATATATGAACATAGTCACAAAATACTTGTCACAGATCTAATTAATTGAGGAAATATTGAACATATGAGTAGACTGAGCCAGTGATCATTCTGCTTAAATTAATTTACTTCTTTAGTGACATACCAATAAAGCAACCAAGAAATTATTTTATAGCGTTATAGAGAATAATAAAATTCATCTAGAGGAACAAAAGATCAAGAATTTTGGGGTAGTCCAAAAATGTGAAGGAAGGTAGCCAACAATACAAGATCTCAAAGTTTTATTATAAAAGTGGCAATCATGAAAACAATCTGGTACTAAGGTGATCAGTGGAATAATTAGTTATACCATGCACTGTATTAAATGACCATAATAATCTAGTGTTTGGTAAACCCAAACGTTTAAACTTTGGGGATAGGAACTGAACACTTGACAAAAATTGCTGAGAAAATTGAAAAAATAATGGGGTAGAAACTAGTTATGGACCAACATCTCATACTTTATACCAAAGTAAGGTTAAAATAGATACATAACTTAGCCTTAAAGTGAATATCATAAGCAAATTAGGGGAGCTTGGACAATTTTACTTGTTACACGTATGGATAAGGGAAGAATTTGTGACCAAACAAAAGTTATCATCAAATAAAGTGGTTTATTTTTAATGTATGAAATTTGAAAGTTTCTGCATGAACAAAACCAAGTTGCTCAAGATTTATGTAGAGAACTGAGTCAAATTTATTGTAATATGTCATCCCCCAATTGATAAGTAGTCAAAATAGAAATAAACAATTTTCAGAAGAAAGCAAAGCTACCTATAGCCATATGAAAAAATGCTGTAAATCAGTATTGATTAGAGATAGTTAAATTAAAACAACTCTGAAGTAGCATCTGATACCTATAAGATTGTCATTTTTCTTTTCTGTCATATTTAGCCAAATATGGGAGGGAATGTGAAAAAAGGACTGAACCTAGGAAGACCTCAAACACTAGCCATGGGACCTTAGGCAAGTCATTTCACCTTGTTTGACACAGTTTCCTCATCTGTAAAATGAACTGGAGAAAGAAATGGCAAACCTCTCATATAACTCTGTCAAGAAAACTCCATAAGGAATCACAAAGACTCAGATGTAGTTGAAAATAACTAAATACAACAACGTGTTGGTGGTGGAATTGTAAACTGACCCAACCATTCTGGAAAACAATTTGGAGCTATGACCAAAGAGCTATTAAACTATGTGTCGCTTTTGACCCAGCAATACCACTACTGGGCTTGTATCCCAAAGATCATAGGAAAAGGACCTAGATATCAACTTTTTTGTGGTGGCAAAGAATTAGAAATTGAGCAGATGTCCATCCATTGGAGAATGGTGGACAAATTGTCGTTTGACTGTGATGGAATACAATTGTGCTATAAGAAATGATGAACCAGGATGCTTTCAGAAAAACCCCAAAAGACTTATCTGAATTGATACACAATGCAGTGAGTAGAACCAATAGAACGAGTAACATCATTCACAGTAACAATAGTATTATATGATGTTCAACTATGAATGGCATGGCTATTCTCAGCACTGCACCGATCCAAAACAATTCCAAAGGACTCGTGATAAAAAAGGCTATACACTTCCATAGAGATAACTGATGGGGCCTGAATGCAGATTGAAACATAATTTTTTCACTTTCTTCTTTTTGCTCTTTTTTTTCCAACATTGCTAATATGGAAATATGTTTTACATGATTTTATGTATATAATATCACATTTCTTGCCTTCTCAATGAGTGGGAGAGAGTTGCAATTTGAAACTCAATTTTTAAAAAATGTTTTAAATAAAAAAAGTTTTAAGAAGATAGAGTTTATAGGGAACCTTGGAACAGTTTCATTTCGTTGGTGAGTTTGGAAGTCAGGATTTCAAGGACTTGCAAAATGAGTGAGAGGGAGACAAATGTAAATCACAACTACTAGTAGTTTGATTGTAAAAGAGAAGACAGATCAAAAAAGGCATTTATTAAGCATCAACTCTGTACCAAACACTGAGCTAAGCTCTGGAGAAACAAAGAAGGGCACAAAATCTGTGCTTCCTGTCCTCAGAGAACTTACAGTCTAAAAAGGAATTCAACATGCAAACACCATGCTAAGCACTTCACAACCAAATTCCATTAATTTAATTAATTCCAATTAATTAACAACCTTGGAAAGTGGAGGCCAACAGAGGATAGATGACTTGACCCCAAGGTCAGATGGCTAATGTCTGTGTCTGAATTTGAACTCAGGTCATCTTGACAACAGGTTCAACATTCTATCCACACTGCTTATCTGTATCTACAAATATAGTATAAATAGAAAGTAATACATATTTGGCCACTGGACCCAGAAGGCTTCAGGGGGAAAAGTGGGGTTGGTAACCTTGCGCAGCCCTCCTCACCAAAATTCAATTCTCTTACTGGTCAGCATCACTTCCCTGACGTCATGGTCCACTTAGAGAACAAAGGACACCAACAGTAACTTGGAGGAGAAAAGGGAAGGTATCTGGAATATGGATTGGAACTACATCTCTTTTTTATAAATATTTATTTATATGCATTTACAAATTTATGACCTATTCCTCCCATTTCCTCCTCCCAACTGAACATCACCCCCCAAAAACAAAGCCCACTGTCATCATAAACATACTGACCAATAAAACCACATTGACCTGGCCCTAAAATGTCTCTCTCTTTACCTTTTAAGTTCATTGCAGAAGTCTGTTATTGCATGTTTCATTTTCAGTCATCTGAACTTCTGTTGGCCCCCCAATCAGTGCTAACATTTTTCAAAGTTGTTTTTCTCTATAATCTTGTGCTCAAGGAAGGAGGCAACGAGATTGGCCAGGGAGGGTGCCAGAAGTGATACCAGATTAGAAGAAGGATTGAATCAGATCTCATTAAGTTGTCTCAGTTTTCTCAGTGAATGATAAGGCCAAGGTCCTTAGAGTTTGAGAATATAGAGGGAGGCTTGAAAAAGTTTGGGAAAATCCCTAGGACGAGTGGGAGAATAGGCCAGTTAGGGAGCTGTTTGTGGAGACACTGTCTTACCCCTGCCATAATTAAGTAATCAGGCCATACAGGTCAGCACTTGTGGTTTGAACTCTGCAAACTGTGCCAATTCCTTCTATATCTTCTTATGTTGCAATTGTCCTTCAGGCTAAGACCTGGCCGTAGGATTGGACCCTTCCATGCTCTGGGACTTGGAGGGAGAGTTTCTAGAAACACAGGAAATTTAGAAATGCAAAGCAACATGTCACTCCTTCGGTATTGGGTGGAACAAATGGGTCAACCAAGGATCCAGGAGTAGCTTTAGCAACAAGCACGCTCTTGTTTGCAGGCAGAAAGAGTTTTTTTCAGGCCCTCAGTGGAGAGGGTTTGAGTGGCAGCTATTTAAGCAAAAGCCAGGGTTCTGTTTTGTCACATTCACAGATGAATTTTAAGTCAATCTTTTTATCAGCTACTTTGAGCTCTCTCCAGCCAACCTTATCTTATGCCATGGCCGCTCTTGTGAACTTCTATGAAATCAGTGAGTTGGCCGGCACCCTCATCTGCTGGCAGAGAGTTCTCCCCACCTCAGCTGTCATTAGCTTAAATGAAATGTATAGCCTAGTGAATAGACAGGACACAAAGAACAACTATAAAAATGCAATAATCATTGCTTATAGCTTGAAAAAGAGAAAATCTTCCTGCTGTTGGGACTTTCAGGATGTTTAGTTTCTCACTAGACCTGAGTATGTCTGAGTTTAGTTTCAAGTATGTAGACATATGGGTTCTTAAAGGAAGACCAGGGCCATTGAAAAGGGGAAAATGAACATCTACAAGTGTTCTGGATCAATTGTCACAGGGAGTGTGCTGTCGCTACTGTAAGAAATGTTGGAAGGGACAATTTCAGATAGACCTGGAAAGGCTCTTACAAAACTGACATAGATAAAGTAAACATAACCAAGTGGAGAATTGGTAATTACGTTGTAAAAAAAAAAAAAATGGACCATTTGGGGGCAGCTTGATGGCACGGTGGATAATTGACCCTGGAGTCAGGAGGACTTAAGTTCAAATCTAGCCTCAGACACTTTACACTTCTCAACTGTGACCCTGGACAAAGTCACTTAATCCCAATTGCCCAGCCAAAAAAACCAGAACCATTTTGAAAGATTAAAGCATTCTGATTAAAGTAATGGCCAGCCAGGAATGCAGTGAACCATGAGGAGAATTGCTGCCCATCTCCTGGTTCAGAATGTGGAATGGAGGGTATAGTTTGGACATGGCCAGCATAGGGATTTGTTTTGCTTGACTACTGTGTATTTTTGTTATAAGAATTTTCATTTCCTTTTTTTTTTCAATGAAAAAAAGGTCAGTGAGGAAGACTAAAGAAAGAGTCTTCACCACAAATTGCAGGACAACTCTGAAAGTTAAATGTTGAATAGATGATATTCTTGAAAAGAAAAGCAAACTCTGCATAATAAAATTCAAGGTCTCATTGCCATCCTACCTTGTTTTACATTCAATATAAAAATGCTTGTTTTATTTAATAATTTAAAAATCAGAATTAAAAAAATAACAAGGAAGTGGGACAGGCTTTGCTGTCCCACTTTAAGCTTATTTGCAGGTTCTTTTGGTATCCCTTACTGTGTAAATAAAATAGATTATCTGGGGGATGCTTCAGGAACATCTCCAATTTCTTCTGTCTTTACCTGGCTTGTATATAACTCTTAAAGCAGAGACTGTCTTTTGCCTTTTTTGTATCTCTGAAGGCTGGCACAGTGCCTGACACAGAGTAGTAGGTGACTACACATTAGTGCTAGTAAAGAACTATTGGTCAATCTTGAGGCCATGGCATGTTGTGTACTATATCAAGGTTTCACCCCAGAGTAAGATCTGTGAGCACCCATAGACATTCATGTCAGGAAGGAACTTCTCTCTAAAAGATTCTACCTTGCCTTCTCCTCTCTTTCTACTCCCCTTTCTTTCTCAGTACTCTCATCAGAGAGTTCAGAGTAGGTAAGCATATAAAATTGCTCAGATCATTGATAACAGCAGAAATCTTTGGTCAGACCTGAGGAAAGTAAATGTTAAAGTAAATGTTAAAAAAGTAAAGGAGACTGGCAAGTTTTGGGTGCTTCCAAGATGGTGTAATCCAGGGTGATTTGAGATCTGTTCACTGCCTCTTGGTCCTCTGATATCAGTTCTTCTTCCACTCTTCTGAGACCGGATAATCTCCCCTAGAAATCATACCTTAGGAGCTCCTCCCCCAGAAGCCAGTCCTTAATCTACCCCTGACCTGGCAAAAGGCCAATTAATTACTAGTGCCTGTGGCAGAAGCAGGGTCCCCAGACTAAAGCTAGTTCATCTGCCACTTGAGGCTTCCTCCTGCCTTGAGGTCCTCAAAAAGGCCTTTGACTCAATTGGCATGCAAACAACAGCACATGCCATCACTAGGACTCAGTCACAAGCATTTTGGTGATAATATAAAAAAAAATCTGCTCATTTTAACTGCTGAGCTAAAGGGGAGGCTGCAAATGAAAAACAGAAAAGATTTGAAAGCTGGGGCTCTTCCTGGAAGGGTAGTATCTGTGAATCAGCAAAGATTGCTTGAACATCTGCTAGACTCATAGAATCCCAGAGTTGAAATGGCAGATGGCAGAAGTCATCAAGTCCAATTCCTGAAGCAGGAATCCTCTGCTCTCCTATACAGGCTCTCCTTAAAGACCTCTAAAGATGGGGAGCGCACTACTTCCAGAGGTAATCTATTCTGCTGTTGCATAGGTCTGAATTAATCTGTCTTTGCTGCTCTTCTATGGAGGTGGGCAGAATAAATCAATTCTATTTTCTCATGACATCTCATTTAAATACTTAAAGTCAGCCATATTACCCCACAATGTACTTTGTCCATATGTTCCTCTTGTGAAATTTTCAAGTCTCTTCCTCATGTTGGTCCTCTTGCTCTTGAAATGTTCCAGAAGCTTTAGAGCTAGAAGGAAACTGAGAGATCACCTAGTCTAACATCCTAATTTTGCAGATGGAGAAGCTGAGAGTTAAGAGCAGGAAAGGTCCCAGAGACAGGGTTCAAAGCCAGGCCTTTCCCTATGTGTTTTCTGATAGGCCATCAGGCTTCTTTGTGCTCTTCTGGGACTATGAGAAGCCTGCCACTAAAGTTTTGTAAGGAGTATAGCCCTTTGAGCTTCTGTTCCTCCTCTTCTCCTCTGCATAACCCTTTGCACTGCACCCCCTTGGTTTTATATCATCATTCTGGGAAGGCAGGATTATTGCTGCTACTCTCCCCACAACAGGAAGTGACCTTCCCTCGTTCTGGGCTGTCTAAATCCTACCAGTCCTCCCAAAAATCTTTCTTGATAGTGGAGATATGCTCATTTTGTATTTATCTACCCTGAGGCTCACAGCTAGTAGCCACCAATTCTGAAAGCAACTCCAGGTCTCTTTTTACTACCCTAAAGTACCTCTGTGGGGACACTTAAATATAAAAGACACTGTCCCTGCCCTGATATTCTAGTTGGAAATAAAAGACAAACGAAGATGAAAAATTACTTTTTTGTGTGTCCAGTGGTGTGCTTTTGGGGGTGTGGACGCTCTCCAACAATGCTTGTCAGGGGCTTTTCTGTAACTCAGAGTCAGAAAGTTGCCTGGGGCACTGAGAAGTGAAGCCGCTTGCTCACAGTCACTGAGGCAGCACATCCTAGAGGTTTGATGGGAACTGAAGGAATCTTGACTCGAAGACCATCCCTCATTAAGTCATTCTTCAAAAGTAAATGTAATCTGAAATCCCAGGTGAGCACCCAAGCCGCCTGTGTCCCCTTTACCCTTCATTCTTTGTTTTCCCTTCATTTTAATGATGTTTCTGATAGAGCCCCAAAGGAATTGCTTTTTCCAAGAAATTTGATTCATTTTACCCAGCAGCCTGCAAACATCCAGGTTCTAAAAATATCCTGTCTAACATATGATCCAGGTAGCTGTTTCCATGGCAATCTGTTCCTTTTAAGGATCCTATAAATAAAAGAGCTGTGCCGTTAGGAACTGATCCTTTCCTTAAGGAATTCCCAGATATAAGATAATAGATGTAAAAGATTCCCAGCTAGAAGCTAGTTCTGTTGGATTCATTTCAGTGAGCATTCATTACATTTTTGTTCTGAGTTGGCCAGTGGGGGGAAGATATGAGAAATAATAAGTCCCAGTCCCTGCCTTCATTGGAAGTCATAGTTGAGTGAAGGGTTGGGGAAGATACAGCATACACTCTTGACTTGTATGGTACATGAGAGAAAGATAAGCCAAAAGCTGTGCGGGAACTGAGGACAGAAAGATCACTTCCTTTGTGTCTGGAATGGGAGGGTTTTGTGGTGTCATCAGCACTATCTTTCTACTGTTGTCCTTCATCTCTTCCCTGTCTCCCCAAAGAAAGCCCTCTTATACCAAAAGTACAGTGAAGAAAACACATTGAAATGATCGAATTCTGCTGCTACTTCATCACCTTTCCACCAAAGAGATTTGCTTCATCATCAGTCTTTTGGAATCATGATTTGGTTATTGATCAGACTCCTTAAGTCTCCAAGATTTTTCTTCTTAATGTTGTGATCATTGTATGAATAGTTTTCCTGCTTTAGCTTACTTCAGTAAGCATAGCAGTCTTCCCAAGATAAAGAGCATTTCTTCAGCACTAGTACGAAGATAATCTCCCTTTCTGCCCACCCTCATCACTGGGCCTTACAAAGTCACATCACCTACTTCCTCTCTCAACTCCTGTGATACTATAAATTACCCACCGCCAGAAAAACAAGCTACCTTCCTCCCCAACCTTCTGCTTCCTGTTCTTCTCTCCATCCTCTTTAGCCCTACCTCCCATTCTTGTTCCACTTTTACTCTGCCTGCCCTTCTATAGGAACTCCTGCTTCATAATTCATTCTAGACTTTTTTATACATGATCAGTGAATCAGGGTTATAAGATGGCACAACTTACACTAGAAAGGATGATGTATTTCTGTCATTTTAGTCAATCTGATAGATGAGGTGGTACCTCAGACTTGTTTTTATTTTCATCTCTCTAATGGTGATTCTGAACATTTATTCATATGACTATTGGCAGCTTTGATTTCCTCCTCTGAAAATTGCCTGTTCATAACTTTTGTCCATTTATCCATCAGGCAATGGCTCTTTGTACTGCCTAAGCCCTAAACAGAGTATGTTTCCTCCAGCTGAAGCACCAAGTTATATCCAGGGCCTTTCCTGACCCCTCCTACCCCACTCTATGTATGTACATGCTGTCTCTTCAGGCAGAATGGAGACTCCTTGAAGGTGGAGATGATTTCATTTCTGTCTTTTCTCCTCCGGCGCAAAGCCTGTTGCTTAGTCAGCATTTAGTTCAGTGCTTCTGATCAAGTCCATATCCAGCTGCCCATGAGGTCTGTGGAGAGACCTTAATTCTCTATAAGTCTCCTTATCCCTAAAATGGAGATGATGGCCTTGGCACTGCTTAGCTTTCAAGAGTGTTAGGAAGAAAGGTGAGTTACTCTTGCTCTTTGCACAGTGTTTGACAAAAGATTTTTCCAGCAGAGCCTCGCATCTCCTGCTCCCTTTTGAACATCTTAAACAAAAGAGGGAATCGAGCCTCAGAGAGGCAGTGACTCGGCAGACGGACTGGCAGCACCAAACCACGGCCCGCTGCTTCCCATGGGAGGGCCGGAGCAAGGACCAGGGAGGGGCCGTGTGGGCCCAACCGGCATTTCATTAGAGTCAGTGGATTTGGAGATGACCTAGTCCAGTTTACTTTTTTTTTTTTACAGAGGAAGAAACTGAGAGCCCCAAGAAGAAGGGCTCAGTTACCCTGGGAGCAAGTAATGTAACCCAGCTTTGGGTATAGACCAGGGTTTCTTCTCTTTGCAGACCACACAGGTCAGTTGTTCCTTTGAAAACTCCCCTTCTCTGATGAAAGGGCAGTGTTCTGGAACATATTTCTCTTGTGTTGGATTCTAGGAGCCAAGCACAGGAAGTGAACAGCTTGGAGAGATGGCATGGGGGTGGGGTGGAAAGCTGCACACGGAGACTGCATCCTAGCTCTAGAAGCAGAGATGACAAGAAGCTTCTTGGGGCACTTAGAACGGAGCAGAACTCCAGCCGAAGCAGTGGCTGCTGGCTGACCATCCCTCTTACTCTTTCCTTTGCCAAGTAGACTGGGTGGGCTTGATGTTTGAAAGTGGTCCAGTAGTAACCATGGATACCATCTTTCCCCCTTTCCTCCTTGCACAGATGACTCTGGTGATGAGGAGGTCCCCAACCATTCTGACAAGAGTGACCTGCAGAACACCTTAAGCGTTCTTTTGGGCAAGTTGGATGACCTAAGCATATGCAATGACCTTATCTCAAAACATGGAGCAGCTCTCCAGAGGTCGCTGAATGAGCTGGAGAGCCTGAAAATACCTGTCGAAAGTGGGGAGAAGCTAAAAGCAGTTAGTGAGCGGGCCACCCTATTTCGGATCACCTCCAATGCTATGATCAATGTAAGTGCCAACCCTGCTTTTTTCCCTCACTCCTATTGATCCTCGGTCCCAGCTTCCTTCCAGAGCTAAGTCTGGCCAAGGCTGAGACATAAACATCCAGTTAGGCTGGTATAGTTAGTGTGTGCCTAAATGAACCTTGTATTGGCTACCTAGGTGGGAGTGGCTAGTCCAGACAGATGTCTGCGTGCGGCATGTGCACTCGCACATACACACACACACACACACACACACACACGCGCGCGCGCGTACAATGGGTTTTGTGTGTGTATCTTTTTTTATATCATTCTCACACTTTTCCTCTTTATTGTCATCTTCCGAGTTTAATAGTTTGTAGCAAGGATGTATTTCTAAAATGTATATTTTCTTAACAAGGCAAGAGGTGTAGGATTAAGTAAAACTTGAGATTGGATTGAATTCTGATTTGTAATGGAAAAAAATATTGAAATCAAAATTGGAGAACCTGCGTTTGAACACCAGCTGTGTCAGCTGCCTACTCCTTAAAGGGAAGGCCTTTTCCCTTATCGGATTACATTTTCTTAATCTGTAAAAAGAAATGGTTAGACAGTATGAATGTCTCGGACCCTTTGCAGCTCTAAATTCTAGAAAGAGGATGTTTTATGCCTAAGAAAGCAAATCTAGAATCTTTGAACTATATGATATAGCCAAGACCTTTGAAGTGGTTACTTTCTCCACATGCAATACATAATCTTGGTCCTAAGTATGGTTTCCACAAACTTCTGTTTAGATTCTTCCAGAAATCCTTTAGACCAGCCATGAAGGCAAGATCCTTGTCTGGGGTAGTAAGACGTGCGGTGTAGTTTCTAGTTCTTGACTAGAAAAATGCTGTCAGTGTTCTATTTTGTGAAGTTACACGAATACTACATGGAGTATCTCATGGAGTAGTGATTAGAGAGTCAGAAAAACCTAGTTTCAGTTCCCTTCTGTGACACATACTAGGAATGTGATCCTTCTTGTTGTTCAGTCGTTTCAGTCATGGTCAACTCTTTGTGACCCCTTTTGGGGGTTTTCTTGGCAAAGATACTAGGGGGTTTGTCGTTTTCTTCTCCAGCTCATTTTATAGATGTGGGAACTGAAGAAAACAGGATCCCACAGCTGGTGTCTGAGGCCAGATTTAAACCATTCCTGTCTCCAGGCCAGATTTATGTGCACTATGGCATCCCTAGGTGCCATATATGATGCTTACAAATTACTTCTCAGCTGACTTGCTTTAAGATTATAAATTGCAGAATCATTACAGACCTACATTGGAAGTGAGTGCTCACTTAGAGCTTATTACACCAGTGATGTCACAAATCCAGACATTCCTTCATTTTCCACTTTCCCCCAAAAGAAGGCTAAATTAATATCTGAGTTTGTGGGATGTGACAGGATCATGTTTGAGGGGTCTGGCGGCCTTTCAGACTTGGATGCCCCTGAGAGTTGCTGCCTTACAGATTTTACAAACTCTGCCGTGGCTAGGAGGTTCCACTCTCTCTTAGGGATAAGTCTGGCTTGAGGAACTTGGGCCAAATGACCATGGGACTCTGGGGCTATCCCTGCACATCTGTGGATCTCTCCATGTATAAAAGTTTGCAGGCATACCACTCCATGACCTCCTTTTCAAAAGTCCCCTTTTCCTCCTGTATAAAATGAGGCAAAATATTAGGGAGTCATAGGAAATCCTTTCTGTCTCTAAACATCTGTGTTTTCTTGTCATTGTGAAGTAGTCCTCAGGCAAGACAGTCTCTACTCTCACACAAACTCTTTGAACTTTGCCACTTTCAATGTATCTCATGCTCCTATTTGAATATTAAAAACCAAACTGTCTCAAAAAATGACTGCTCACCAGGCCAAGCGGTAATATGTTAAGGGTATCAGGTCATCCCTACTCTGGGATACCCAAGCTGTGACCCTGTGAGATTCTTAGCCCTTGTTCTATCACCAAAAAATTAATTCGCTATTAGACTAGTTCAGAACAAGGAGAGTAATTGACTGTTGTCCTCTGCCCTAATTATGCTCATGTGTCATATTTATTTAGTACTGGACCTATTTATATTAAGAAGGGCATTTAAAGATGGAAAAGATCAAGAGGGAGGATCACAGAGAAACTGAGAATCATGGAATCACAGAATTGGAGAATTGAAAGAAACTCAGGAACCATCTAGTCCAACCCCTACAAGAAATGCCCAGTATAACAGACTCAACAGGTGGTTGAACGGCCTCTCCAAAGAGGCCATCCTCCAAGGGTTGGAAATCCATGTCATGTGAAGATCAGTTGGAGAACCTGGGCAGGGAGGGACAAGATTACCATCTTTCAAGTGGTCACAGGGAATAGGGATCATGATTATTCTCTGCGGCATCAGAATGCAGAAATAGGACCAGGGAATGCAAGGTGGAGGAAAAACACATTTCATTTTACTCTTAAGGCAGAACTTCTCAATAATTAAAACTTCAACAATAGAATATATTGACTCAAGAGGTTGTTAACTTTCCATCAATGGACATTTTCAATTGGAGACTTAATGGCCATTTTGTGTCTAGGGAATTCATGATTCAGTCAGTCGGCATGCATTTATTAAGCACTTATATGCTAGGTGCTGTGGTAAATATTGAGTATACAAAGAAAAGCAAAAATAGTCTCTGATCTCAAGAAGCTTAGATCATAATGAGGAAACCATGTGTTAATAATAATGTACTACAAGATATTTACAGAGTAGATGGAAGCAAGGAAGACAGCCCCATAAGGTGGGATTTGAGCCACATTTCAAAGAATAAAAAAGAGGGATTAAAAAGTGGAGGTGAGAAAAGAACATTAAATGTGTCTTAGGAAGACAACTGCTTTACCTCAACTTTTATTTTTGACTTTTCTTCATTCATTTTGAGTCAGTGTTCTTTTTTGTGGAGGAAATTTGTAGAGTCTAAAGTTTTCTGATCCACTCCACCATCTTCCCAGGATCCTCGCCACTGGAATTTTTAAAGAGGGGGGGAGAGACATGTTGAGAAAAATGATTTAGGAAAATCACTTTGGCACCTGAATGGAGAATGAACTGGAGGTGGTGAGTTCAATTACGAGGCCACTGAAAGAATCTAGGTGAAAGGTGCTAAGAAACTGTCCTAGATTGGTCTGAGAAAAGAAGGGAAAATACATGAGATGTTGTTGTAAAAGTAGAAATGTCAAGATCTAATAATGGTTTGGATAGATGGAGTGAAGAATCAAGGATGACAGAATTAGTGAGAATGGGTGACTGGGAAGATGTAGAATCAAAGAAATGGTAGTCAAAGTGTAGTCAAATGGTAGTTAAAGAAAACTATTATAAGCAGTGAAAATGGAGCAATTCAAATACTAAGAAATCACACTAAGGATTTAGCAGCAGCTACATTTAAAAACAGGAGAACTTGGAATATGATATTCTCAAAGTCAAGAGATAAAGCTTAACAATCAAGAATAATTGTCCCACAAATCCAAGCATAAATGCAAAAGGGAATAAATAATCTTTATTTCTAAGTATTCCTAGTGAAAAGACTTAGAATTGAGTAGATATTTGGAAATGTAAATGCAAGTGCCAAGAAAAATATAGAAAGGTCTACATTTGTGTAATTGAAAGATAATATATGGGGATTGATTGTTTAGTTGTTAATAGGGAAATAAGAAACATATTAAAATGACAAGCAGGTCGATAGATGGTTTTCTCTTTTAATGGTTTCAAGGGAAGATAAGTGGTCTTAGGGGAAGACAAAAAATAAAAGGGAAATAGAGTAAGAGGAAGGACAGAATAGTTAAAGGAACAGGTATAAGCAAAACAATCTCAAATGTTGGAGGAAGGAACATCAAGATAGAATTCAAAGAAAGGAAAAAGAGTAAAAACATAGGAGGTATCAGGAGCAGAGGAAGGAGAAAAGAACCATGATAGAGAAGAAACAGACTGTTCAACTTAATGATCACATGAAAGCAAAGAGTTAAGTAACGAAAGTACTAGACTAGAGGTTGAAGGAAATGGACAATTAACAATCATAATTGGGAATGTGAATAGGATGACTCACCCATAAGACAGACAAGGATAAGACAATGGATTAGAAAGCAGAATTCTACGATGTTATTTATAAGGTGCATAATTGAAACACGAAGATTGATATAGAACTAAAATGAGAGAAAGAAGCAAAATCTTCAGCTGAAGAAATCTGTTTCAGCTGAATTCAAAAAAAATAAGGGTAGCAAAATTGATTTCAGGTACTACAGTAATACAATAAATATAAAAAAAGAGAAGCAGGGAAGTTGCATTATGCTCAAAGGCATTATAGATATTGAATCAATAGCAATACTTAACGTATATATGTCTAATTTCATAGCATGCAGATTCTTAAAGGAAAGGTTGATCAAATAAAGGGGGAAATAGTAAAATTATAAAAATGGGGTGACTTAGGGTACTCCTTTCAGATCTAGAGATCTAACCAAAAGATACTGATGAAAGAAATCAAGATCCAGAAATGAACTTTTTTTAAAAATGAGAGATAATAGATTCCTGATGGTTATTGAATAAGAATGTAAAGGAATTTGCATACTTAGCTCTACATGATTCTCTTACAAAAGTTGAACATAAACTGAATCATAAAAACCTCACCTGCAAATGCAGAAAAGCAGAAATACAAAGCATATTGTTTACTGATCACTATCCAATAAAATTATATTCAGTAGAGTCAATAAAGAAAGCCGTTATTGAAGAGAAACTGGCTAATTACATAATTCTAAAGAATTTATGAGTCAAAGAACAAGTAATAGAAAAAAACAGAAAATTTCATCAAAGATTATGATAATAGTGACAGAACATGCCAAAGCTTATTATATATAGTTAAAATAATTGTGAGAGGAAATGTTATATCTCTAAACTTTTCAACAACAAAAAATAAATCAATGAATTGGGCATGCAGTTAAAAAAAAAAAGCTTGAATAACAACAAATCAGAAATCTCTAAATAACAAAGTAGAAATTCTGAAAACTAAAGAAGATAATAAAAAAAAATAGAATGCAAAAGACCATTTGATAGGCAAATTAAACTAGGAGCCTGTTTTTTAAAATGCTAACAAATAGGAAAGAATTAGCTAATCTGATTTTTAAAAAGAGAAAAAAAATCAAGCTATCTCAAAAATTAAAAAAAGAACTTAGATTAATTCAAGAGTCAATAAATGAAATTATTAGAAAGTATTTTGCCAAGTTATATGGGCAAAACTAATAACTTAAAGGAAATGGATGAGTAATGACAAAAATAGGAGAAATAGACCATATAAATAACCTGGTATCTTAAAAATAAATTGAACAAGCCACAAACATACTCTAAAACCTCAGGACCAGATGGATTCACAGTAAATTCTATCAAACATTCAGAGTACATTTCATTCCTATAGTAGCATTTTCAGTTGAATAATGTGGTTGGAAGCCAGACTGAAAAGGATTTCAAAGAGAAGGAATGAGAAAGAAGAGCAGCACCTAATGTAGACAGTTTCTAAAGAAGTTTAGTCTGCACTAAATGTTTCCAACTCTTTACAGTTTGATTTTGGGGTTTTATTTGTTTTGGGTTGGGTTGTTTGTTTTTGTTTTTTTTTTAGCTGGAAAGATCACTGGATTGGGAGCCATAGCAATTAGATTTGTAGAAATAATTGGTAATGAGACAAGAGGCAGCTAGGTTGCTTAGTGGTTAGAGCACCAGGTCTATAATCAGGAGTTCAAATCTGGCCCCAGACATTTACAACCTGTGTGACCCTGGGCAAGTCACTTGATTTTGTTTGCCTCAGTTTCTTCATCTGTCAAATGAACTGGGGAAGGAAGTGTCAAATTGCATTAGCATCTTTGCCAAGAAAACCCCAAATGGGGTCATGGAGATCTAGCACAATTGAAATCAACTGAATATCAACAATCATAGCCCTTTCCTTCCATGATTTTTGTGAAGATCAGATGAGAGAATTTGTGTAAAATGTTTAAAAGTGTACCTGGCACTTGGGAGTCACCTCACAAATGTTAATTTCCTTCCCTCTGCCTGTTTGTTAATAACTTGAGCACAGAGAAATGATTTTTACCTTTCTTTGTCTCCTCAGCACTTGGCACAGTCCCTAAAACACAATAGGCAATTAGCAATTTATTAACTAGCTAACAGGAGCCTCTGTCAAATCCCAAGCATTTGTGAGGGAATCCAAAATAAATGCATGTGAAGTGCATTTTTGTATATAATAATATATTTTAAAATGTGTATTTATTGCATATGTATACATATGTGTATATATGTACAAATATGTACATTTTATTACTTTTTATTACCAACACAGCATTAGAAAATAATAAATGAGCATAAGCTATATATACATAGAACAAGAATGTTGCTCATGTGTCATTTAGAAACCCATAAGCCTTAACCTTGGCGTGGAAAAGCTCACGTGGCCTCAAAAGAATACTGTTTGTGGCTTTTCTTAGATTCCAGCTCCATAAACTATGGTTTATGTGATCATAAGGAATCTGATAACTGAATGTGGTGGGGGGGTATGAAATTATGATTTATTGTCAGTAAGTGATTTGTAATACTTGTTTTATACACCTGTCTAGCTGTCACATAAAAATTCCTCAGGCAAAAAGGGACACAGTTGGAAAAGGTTTAAGAAGCCCTGTTTTAGCTGTTTCTCAGCTAGCCTACTCATAGATTCAGAGGCAAAACTGTGCTTAGAATTACTTGGGATTCAAGGCCACATGTTCCCCACACACAGTGGCCATAGCCTGAATAATTTTTCTGAGTTGCTGTCCTTGGTTCTTTTGGAGGTCGTGTAATCATTCAATTGATCCTTTCATAGGTTGTGCTTTGTTGCCATGTTTGTAGAATGCCCTTGGTAGGGCCACCCTAGTCATCCAAGAGTCAGGAGGAAGGGAAACTAGGGATCTGGGATCTACTTGGCTGGAATGGTACAAGCACAGTAGCAGAACATAGCTGTTAAGTTGGGAACATTGCCAAACCATTAATTTAATCTCCTTAGATTAAATGCTACTGGGCTCTTGTTGGAGGGATGAGGGAAAATTTTCCAATAGCCATACTAAACATCTTTAAATGAAAGGATCATACATTTGGAGCTGAAAGGGATCTTAGAATCTATCAAGTTCCTTCCTTGTACTTTGTATTTGAGGAAACTGAGGCACAGCTAGCCTTCTGCTTTTTTTTATTCTTTGATAGTATTTTATTTTTTCCAAATACCATGCAAAGATAGTTTTCAACACTCACCTTTGCAAAACTTTGTATTCCTTCCCTTCTGCCTCTCCCCTTCCCCAAGATAGCTAGTAATCCAATACAGGTTAAACATAGGCAGTTTTTCTAAGTATATTTCCATATTCATCATGCTGAGAAGAAAAATCAGACCAAAGGGGGGGAAAAAGCACAAGAAAGAAAAAATAAACCAAGCAAACAAACAACGAAAAAGATAGAAAATAGTATATGCTTTGATCCACATTCATTCGCTTTAGTTTTCTCTTTGGATGCAATTGGTATTTTTCGTCTCAAATCTATTAGAATTGTTGGAAAGAGCCAGGTCCATCATAGTTGATCTTAACATAATCTTGTTACTGTTTGCTGTGTTCTCTCATTTCTGCTCAGTTCACTTAGCATCAGTTCATCTAAGTCTAAAATCAGCATTTTTATGGAACAATAATACTCCATAACATTCATATGCCATATATACACCATTCAACACCATGACTTATTCAGCCATTCTCCAACTGATGGGCATTCACTCGATTTCTAGTTCCTTGCCACTACAAAAAGGTTTGCTACAAATATGTGAGTCCTTATCCCTCCTTTATGATTTCCTTGGGATATAGACCCAGTAGAGTCACTGCTGGATCAAAGGGTATGCACAATTTAATAGTTAATAGCCCTTTTAGCGTAATTCCAAATTGCTCTCCAGAATGGTTGGATCAGTTCACAACTCTACCAACAATCCCAATTTTCCCACATCCTTCCCCAACATTCATCATCTTTTCCTGCCATCTTAGCCAATCTGAGGTGTGTGAAGTGGGATTTTAATTTTCATTTCTCTAATTAGTAGTGAATTAGAGCACTCTTTCATATCATTAGAAGTAGTCTTTTGCTTGAGACTTGTACCTTTTTCCAAAGACCGTCTGAATAAACCTAATTTAGCAGAAATTTAACAGAAATGGTGCTTGTCCATTCTGACAAATGTGAGTGTTATGCAGAGCTGTCCTGTAGCTTCAAAGGCCTCTGAGAAGTCATCTCCTAAGCCTCTCCTTCCTAGCTTCTCAAAAGAGCGTTTCTGTGTCCTGCGTCTCCAATTCTAGGAAGTGTTGGACTTCATCTCAGTTATGGAGCTTGAGGTCCTCTTTTTAGTGGAGTCCCGGGAACTTCCATGCCTTCTGCTGCCTATACACAGAGATTTATTGACTGTTAGAGCTGAGAGGGATCTTGGGACGTGGTATTTCAGATCTGGGAACGAGCCTGGAACATAAAATGGGCTGTGTCAGAGCTGGAAGCACATTAAAGAATTTGTAGACAAAACTCTCTGTTTGTACATGAGGAAACAAGGGTTCAAAGCATCACTATAGTCTGGCAGTGATGACTAGAAGCAGGTTTGGAGTTGGGGTCAGAAAACCAGACATGCCTCTTAGTCAGTGGGTGCCTATTAGCACGTGCCTGCTTGTTGGTCCCGCTCTGAGTTTCCTTCTCTAGAAATGAGGCTATTGCATGAGCCTAGCTGCCAGTTGGAACCTGCTTCTTGGAGGCTCCATGTCAATGGGGCTGGAATGACAAGTAGGACTCTGCAAGGGAAGGACGTCATACGTAGGTGTGCGGCCTGCAGCCAGGACCCTCGGGATCCCCTTCTGCAGCTGGGCTCCGTTCTCGCACTGCCACCTGTGGCTGCCTGGGAAGCTGAAGACCATTCTTGGGCTCTTGCCGGCCCTTGAGCCAAACCTGCTTTCACTGGAAGCTCCACTGAGTATAATTGCCCTTAGCTTAGGAAGGGATGCTTGAATTTCCATATCATATTGTTCTCACTCTGACCCCACTTTTTAAATGTTTTCATTTTTACCAACAGCAATAGTCAGAGTACAGAAAAGTATGTTTTCTCTCAACCGTAGTGTGGTCTGAGAGTTTTGTTTTAGGGATGCAGAATTAGGAATCAGGAACTTCCCTTGGCAGATTTCCGAGCCCCTCTAAGTTTGTTTTCTGATCTGCGAAGTGAAGGTCTCAGCATCTGCCCCAACTAAGTACTTACAAATAGGAAGAGGATTCTTGTTCCTGTCCAAGGGGGATATACTATCTGAGATGTTCTGATTCCGCAGTCTTAATTGGTTGTCCCAACAATCCAAGAACAAGAAACTGAACCTTAGAGGAGCTCGGGCTACACAGATATTTTATTATGCATTTACTGTGTGCCAAGGCACTGTGCTCCACACTAGGAATCCAGGGAAAACTAATTCTTGCTCTGAAAGGACTTAGTAGACAGTCTGCCTCTTATGAATGACAGAGAGGGGTTGGGCTCCAGCCATATGTCAAGGCCAGACCTCAGAACCGGCTCTCCACGTTCCTGAGCCCAGGGCTTTTTGCTTCCCTCGGCATCTCTCCTCTGAAAACACTCCTTGTAAACGCAGAGGGTGCATCATGGGCCATGTGTAGCTTCTAGGGCTCCTTGGCAATAACACTACTTCCAGGTAGGGAGTGGTTCCTGATTAGTGCAGGGCTAATGGTGCTGAGAACCTTGTACCTTGATGTCTGGGGCACAATTGTGTCCCAGTTCATTTGTATGAAAGAGCACCCCTGAAAGCAGCCAGGATATTTATGGCTAAATAGAGATGAGAGATAGAGAGTCTAGTCCCAATGATGGCAGCGCAAGGAGAGAAGGAAGCAGGACGGCAGCCACTCGGCCAAGGCAGCCACAAGCTGCGAGGTAGGAGGAGGAGACCCACAAAGTAGGGAGGATAAAAATAAGGAGAACCAAAACCACGATGGCAGAGCTAAAAAAGGAAACCTTCGCATGTCACTGCAGAGACTCTGGCATCCCACAGGGTAGACACCCGGAGGGTATTTTTGCAGCCAACAGAAGGTAAGACACAGAGACTCAGAGCTCCTCATTGGGCCGGTGGGGATTCAGAGCTGTGCGCTGTGCAGACGATGCTGCCCCACAGAGAGCCTCGGGGGCCCTTTGGGAGGCAGAGGAGCCAGTCTCATCTGCTTGGGCACATCAGGTAAGGCACTCTCCCTCTCCGGCCTCAGTTTCCTCCCCTGTAAAATAGGAGACTGGGACCGGGAGGCAATTGATACAGTCCTTTGGATCTCTGACAAACTCTGTTTAAATCAGGTAAGCATTTCTTAATCATCTCTTCTAAGTTGAGCCTTGTGTTAAGAGCTGGGACACACAGACCTAAAAAACCCAGTCCCTTCTCTCAAGGAGCTCAGTTTTATTGGGAGTGGGAGGAAAGGAGGGAGCCAACTTGTATGTATATTTAGAATAAAGACAAAATCAATACACACTACTTGGGAGGAGAGGGCCCAGCAGGATCCTCGGGAAAGATCCTGGGCTTCTTAGCCTAGAGTCCATATAAGCTTGTTTTATTTAGAACTCTTTTTCAATGGGATGGGTTTCTTTTGTTTCCCCACGCATTTTATATTATTGATTAAGAAGGGGTCCCTGGTCCCCTTCTGCTGCCACAAAGATGTGTCAGGGCTCAGAAATGGGGAGAGCTCCTAGTCAGAGAAGATGGCACTTGAGCTGCGTTTTCAAGAGAGTGAAGATGAGGAGGGAGGGAGTGCATTCAGACTGGGGGAAGAGCCTGTGAGCAGGCCCAGGATCAGAGCTAAGAAAGCAGTGCCGGCCCTCAGAGAGCTTCAGTCTGAGGGGAGAGATGATGTGCCAGTTTTGTCAGTCACTCTGACTTTGGTCTTGTCCCTGGACTCGGCTTGGGAGGAGCAGGAAGCCGACCCAATGCTCCCTCACCTAAGGCTTCTCCACACACAAGTCAAAATATCATCCTTGATGTCATTGATCTCAGAAAATGAAGGACAAACAACAACAGACAAACAAGATAGAGTCGGGATAAATGGGAAGTAAGGGGGTGGAGAAGGCTTCCTGCAGAGGCTGTCACTTAGCCTGGACTGGAGCTGAGCCGGGGAGCCCTGAGGCAGAGATGAGGAGGGCTTCGGAGGCGAGAATAAGGAGGCTGGGTAGAAGGCTGGGACCAGAGGGGTTTCTGCCCAAACACTGCTGGTTACACTCAGCACGAGGGATGACAGCCACACATTTGAAACCAAAGGACTCGGCTCTCCTGCTGGCCCTGGTCACCAGCTGGGTGACCTCTTAAAGTGAGGTGACTGGACTAGCTAGTGTGTAAGTGACCTTGTTCTAGAAAAGATTCTAGAGTCTTCTAGAGTGGAGATGCAGAAAGAACACGTCCAGCCAGGGCCCTCGTGTGGACCCAAAGCTTTCAGATCCTTTCAGGGGATGATCACAGTTGGAAGACACAGATCAGGTCATAGAAGAGAGAAAGCCCCTCTTGGAAGGGTGACGTCCAACAAATCTGGAGGCCGGCCCACAGGTCCCTCACATGCTATGATGAATCTGTCCCTGAAGACACAGAATTGTGTGGTTCTGTCTTGTAGTCACAGCAGCAGCTTTGTGCATAGGATGCTCACAGTTTACTCAGGATAGTGAAGTAGAGATTTCAGATTGTCTCAAAGGGCTGAGTGGTTCAAGTGACACAGTACATTTGTACATACTAGAATGAACATGTTTATTTCTAAATAAGTTACAATTTCTGCTTGTAATTACATGCATTTAAAAAATATATAAACAGGAAAAATTATAGTGAATTATAGTAAAATGTTTCTATTTATTAAAGTTTTATTAATAAATTTTATTAAAATTCTTTTATCAGTTGACACATTTGGCATGCCTGATCCTCCTTAAGACCTTCTCGGCAGAACTTTTCAGCCCTTCTCTCTCTTCTATGGTGATTTGCAATATGTGTCATAGTCACAAATCTATAACCAGTTAAAGTTGCCAAGAGGTAGTTCCCTTCAGCAACGGTGCTAGAATAAAAGATTTCAGTAATTCTGTGGTGATTTTAGGGTGAATTCTCTTTGTAGGGGAGCAGATACTAAGTGCATGTAGGGTCTATTCCACTTCCCTTTCCCATTGTTGTTTTCTCTGGTGCCATTTCTATTTCCTCATGCACCACATCTGGAACTGCAATATTAGGGTCCACATAGGGCAGTTCCACTATCACTGATAGAAAAAAGAGTCCTTTATAGAAATATGAAAAGATTATTTCCATTTTTCTTTTTGTTGTCTTTGCTGTTCTGTCTCAAATGCTTTCAAGCTTTCAAGCTTTCAAGATAATTTGTCTAAATTTACAAACTTCTCCTCTCTCCATTGCTCCCTACAGTCTTCCACCTTCTTCCTCTATAACATTTTACAAATTAGTTTATATTCTAAATAAGTGATTCTTAGCTTCTTTTGTATCCTTTGGCAGTCTGGTGGACTCCTCGTGTTTTTAAATGCATAAAATAAAATCTGTAGAATGGCAAATCAAACAATTACAGTGAAATATAGCTATCAGATTTTGTTTAAGCTCACAGTGCAAAGTTAAGGGTTGAGAACTCGGTTCTTCACAGAAAAATCACCAGTTTAAAAAGTATATGCTGATTTAATTTGAGAGTCTTAATGAATTCTTCTTAGAATGTCTTCCCTCATCCGTTACTATAAATACTGGTATATTCTTTGTGGTTATCTTCACAGTAGTCTTTTTGTCCATGTTTTTCCATGAGCTGAAATGGAAATGCCAGATGACCAAATACCCTATGAAATGTTTTTGGTTTGAGTTCTGGTTTTGACTTTAGGAAGCACAATAAAATTAGTTTTGTCAGCGCCTCCCCCCCCTCCTTACTTTTGTTCTCTCCAAGGACAAACCATAGTTACATTTGACTGTCGCTTGTTTTTGCTTCTGATTTCATTAATGCTGAAAATGTCAAGATTGTTTTCAGAGGATCTCTGAATATTAAGAGACCCAGGAGCTACCTAGTATCACCCACATGCAAAAACCACAGTCCCTTCTACTATTCTCCTAATAAATATATCACCTTACAGACTCCTCATGATAGCAACCCCTTTTTGTAGTAGCCAAATGCACAGAAACACAGAGTGAGGATAGAGCAGGAGCTGCCAAAAAGAAGCCAAACAAATGGATATAATGGACTCTTACTGTACCAAAAGGAGAATGATATAAGTGATAGATGCAGAGAAAGGTTACGGGAACTGGAATGTCAGCAGAACCAGCAAAACAATATAAATAATGAGCATAGCAACATGAATGGAAAGAGCAGCACAACAGAACACATTCTCAGGGTAATCCTGGGAAATGATAACAGCGAAGCTCACCCGCAGAGAGGTGAGATGGAAAGAACCTCTTCCTCCTTTCACAACATGACTGACTAATGTGGAAATAGGTTTTTTAAAGTAACTCACAACATTTAGGCAACATCACCAACAAAAAGAATGTGTGGCACAGAGCACACTAAGATAAAGCATGTTGGGGGCAAAGAGGATTACAGGAAAACGGAAAGAAGGAAGGAATACTTTGAACGAGAGAGATCAGGAAAGGAGAGAGCATCAAGGAGATTAGGTCTTTAGTATTCCCTTTAACCTGAGGGTTACTGAATTTTTAAAAACATTGGTAACTGCATTTCCATTGAATTAATTTCCTTTATCATCCTTTGTGTTTTCTTTGGTGAATCTGAGAAGGGGTCACCAGAGTCCACATCACTGAAGTCCATGACACACTGAGAGGGTGAGAGGGATCAGGGAAGCTCTTTGTAGGCATGGAGGCTGGACCCCAGCTCCAAATCAGTGTGGCTGGAGTGGGATGTGTGAGCCAGGTGATGCAGGACTCTTGTGACTCAGGCAGAGCAGACATCTTTTTATTCTGTGGACAACAGGTGAGGATTGGGAAGCAGGGAATATGATGGATAAAAACTATGCCCTAGAAAGATCAGTTAGGAAGTTTTACAAAGAATGTTTGGGAAAGGGAAAGGAGCAAAGATTGGGAAATCAGGACTCTTTTATGGTTGTTTTGGTGAGAGATAATAAGGGCCTATGAAATGAGAGGGCTAGATCAGAAGTGCTCCAAGGCAACCTCAAAATCTTATGATCCTGTGTTTCCTTCCTCCTCTTCTCACCAGAAGAGGGAAGTTTCTGGGTACCCGAAGCTTCTATAATTAGAGATTCATTGAGTTTGGTTCACAGACCCTGAAAAACCATTTCCCAAAGTGCTTAAAGAACTGGCAGATATTGTCAAGCATCTGCCCATAATCATTGAAAAATAGAGAATGGTGGTGTAAGATGGCTGAAATGTTTTTTTTTTCCCTAATGTCTTTCATTCTGTTAGGCAATAGAAATTTATGAATGCAGCGTTACCTGGGATGTTAGTTACAATGACTGCATTAGGTGTTTTTTGCCTATTTGTAGGGAAGTGATGACTTAACTTGGAAGCCATTCGTTTGTCAAAACAAAATTTTAAATCAAGAAGTCAACAACAAAAAAAGGAAAATGGGTAAAAAGTGTTTATTGGACATCTGCTATGTGCTAGGCACTGTGCCAAACCCTGGAGGCAAAAAGACAAAAAGGAAATCGGCTCCGATTCCCAGATGATTCTGGTAACGTACTATCTGGGAGATGATACATATTGGAACAGAGAGCCATACAGTGACAACAGGAGCAACCTCATCCAGTCAGAGGGTGCCAGCGCTTTACATTGTTACCTCACTTAAACCCTGAAAAGAAAGAGGATCTAGTGAGAAATGGTGGTCAGTGACATCCAGGGCTGCCACAAGGCCATGAAGGATGAGAAAAGAAAAAATAGCACCAGACTGGGCAACTTGAAGGTCACTGGTAACTGCAGAAAGCTTGTCAGAAGCCAATCCAGAAAGCTGAAAAGGGAATGGGAGAGAGTGAGAGGCCATGTGCAGACGGCTTTGTCTATGCTGCTGATGGAAGTAGAGGCAGAGGCCAAGGAGCTGAAAGAAGGGTTTGAAGAAGGAGGGGGAGACTGAGGCAAGAAGAAAGAAACGACAGATAGAGAGAGATTGAATACTAACATGGGAGGGAAGCAGTAGTAAATGCTACCAGGCCATATGCTGGAGAAGAGACCGACAGCTTAGAGCAAAGCTGTGAAGTGAAATGTGAGGGGAAGACCTAAAAATGGTCTTCCTAGCCTTCATCCCTGAATGGCCCTGTTAAAGACCTCTGCTTTCAAAGGCTAAAATCTTCCGCTACTAGGGCCATCTCCAGTCATGCTGAGCAGGCCCAGGACAGAGCTGCAAGGGACACCTATGATTAGTGGGAGTGATCTGGAGGAGGAGTCAGCAAAGGAGACGGAGAGGGAGGGGTCAGAGAAGGAAGAGGAGAACCCGGAGAGAGATGGTCCCCAAAGCAGACAATAAGGACACACGGTAGTGTGAGAATAAGTTTATACTTTATGGTTCTGATTGAGTTTGATTAGATGTTAATTCCTTGAAAACAAAGTTGTAGACGCTCAACAAGCATTTGTCATCTCTGTACGAGACCCTGTGGTGCTTTGAGCATACGAAGGAGCTTAGAGTGTAGTAGAAGGATCGTGGATTTCCCATTGGAACCAACTCTGTTCCCCAAAGACAAAGTCACTTCAGGTGCCCAGTGCAGCTGCCCCACCTCGAAGACGCTGTGTCCAGGACAGCCCCTTCATCCCAGGCTCGCAGCAGAATGAGAAGGGAGACCTTGGCTCTGAGGGGTTCGCGTCTGTCCTGGGGGACAACCTGCGATTTCTGAAGCCATTTATCTCACCTGCCTTTAAATTGAGCTGGGAATAAATGCTCAATAAATAAAAACACTGACATGTTTGCCCTGCAGGGCCGGATCTGCTTTTGTTCTCCTCACCAAGGACAGGTTCATGTACATCAGCCATTGGAAGAAGGTGGCTGTGGGGAGGTGAGGGGCCTCTAAAGGCAGCCCCACATCTTTTTGGGGTCTGGTGTTCGTGATGTGGTCCTACTGTTTCTCTCTCGTTGATTCTGTGCCAGGAGTAACAGGAATGCAGTGAACAACACACTGGGCCTGGCGACAGGAAGAGTCAAGTTTAAACCGGGCCTCAGACGTCCACAAGCTGTGTGATCGTGGCCAAAAGTTTATCCTCTGCCCGCCTCGGATCCATCATCCATGAAAGCCATCGTGGGGAGGGGAACAAGAATAAGCACTGACCTATGGGCCCCATTTACCTTATATGTGCCAGGTGCCAATGTAGGAGGAGGAGGTTAGATGAGAGGCTGTTTTGTGTCCCTTCTAGCACCACCATCGTGTCCTGCGAGGTGTTCTGTCTGCCCCTGTTGTGATGAAGAAGAAGAGATCTGGTTAGACACGTGTGCTCTTGTGCTACGGTCATGTGTCAGGGCTCGGAGAAGCCTGCAGGAGCAGGGTACGAGTGCAGCTTCGCCTTCCCTGCCCCCTCAATTACCAGGCAGAGAGAAGTGCGACAAGGGAGGGGAAGGCACGCAGAACCCCAAATCTGAGCTCAGATGGCCTTAGCCCTTCCCCCCAGAGATTCCTGCCCATAAACTCCCCACTGAGTCCTCCCAGCCTGCTCCTGTTGGCCAAAGTGGAGAAAGCTGGCCACCCATGCCACCAGTGACTCAGCTGGCTGGTGAGGAGGTGGCTGAGCCAGGAGTCCAACATGGGCTTCTTCCCCTTTCCCTTGGAGCCCATTTCCCTTCTGAGCCTCCCTAAGTTTTCCAAGGGGCACCATCAGGGAGCCACTGAAGCCCCAGATGTGGGCCCTGTCTTTGGTGCTCTTCCCTTCATGCTTTGCTCCCTCCTTTCCCCCTCCACCAGCCTCCCATCCCCTCCAGGCCTTCTTCCAGGGGCTGCTCCTAAACATGTGCTCTCCTGCTCAGACACCTCCTGATAAAAATCCAGTAATGCGCTCTGGCACCGGAAACCTCCCACGCTGGACTCCAGCCACTCCTGCCAGGTTCCTTCCCCAGGATGACCTTAGTCCCGCCCGACATGCCTCCCCAGCCTGCCTGGTCTCCCTCTCCTCCTCCCGCTGGGCTCTACACCTGCATCTGAGAAAATCCTAGATCCTCCCTGAGTGATCCCTCCTTGCACCAGGTGGGCAACTTCCTAACCTGCTCACTTATTTGGGGGGGGGGAGTGCCCTGACTTGTTGCAGAGAGCGAGCAGTTCATTCTTGACCTTTTGAGTCTTTGTTTCAAACCTGATCTTGAGAAGGAGCAGAATTCAGAATCAGCGCATTTGGGTCTCCATTCCAGTCCTGCTTGCCGGTGTTGGAGGGCAGCTTATCTTCCCCTCTGTCTTGCGCTTTCCTTCCCTGTATCATGAGCAAGTCGGACACTGGGATTGCAGAAGTCTCCCCTAAGTAGAACACTGTGCAGTTGGCGTGCCCGTATCCCATCTTCCTGCTCCCCTGCGCTCTCGGAAGGCAGGATCCGGCCTTGTTCTTGGTGTCCCCCTAGTGTTCTGTGGGCATACGTGGCCTGAGAAGTCGCTGAGTGAGTTCTGAGTCCTGTGTGGGGACAGTCTCGTTCCGAGGCTGTGGGATTTATTTGGGTCTTTTTAACACGTTGACATCCTTTGGAGAACTGATGAGAGAGTTAAGAATTCTTCTGTGAACGCCACCTGCTCCCCAGATGGTGTCAGATTCCTGCTCACGAGGGAGAACACCGTTGGAATATGAAGGGGCCATTTTAAACATTGGTAATTACGGGGACAAATGTTTGGCTTTCAAGCAGAATGAACCGGGCAGGTGTCGCTCAGCTCTGGGGAGAATTCTGAATGGAAGTAGGAGGTAGGAAACACTCTGCTCCTGATGGCCCAGTCTGTCCCCCAGCCCCAGTCCGCAGAGAGAGGGAGGATAGCAAGAGGGGCCGGGATGACTCGCATCCTTGTCGGCCTTGAGACTTCAGAAAGGGCTTTCCTCACAGCAACCCCAGGAGGAGCATAAGCTGAGGACTGTGATAACCATTTTGTAGGGGGGGTTGCAGGAATCCCAAAGAAGAAGGGTGGGTGCTGGAGTGAACGCAGAACAGCACAGGCCCAGCATGTTTCCCGGAACTTCAGGCAGGGTGCAGGAGCCCCCCCCCCCCAGGCCCGCTGTGGGAGGGGGGGCTTGTCCTGGAATCACAAGCGGGTGCTATCTGTTGTCTGATGAGTCTCTGTGTGGTGTGCTTGTGAGTCCCCCACAAGTACCTGCCACATTACCTCTGTGGGGCAGTGTGGTTAGGGCCAGGCCAGTGCATTAGGGAACAGATGTAACGTTACCCCTGACAAGGGGTGATGGAACTTCCTAATCCCTGCAGGATCCATGGGGGTTGGATGCTGTGACTTTCCAGGGCAGAGCAGTCCCTACCTTTTCATGTGCTTGTGTTCTCTGTGTTTTCTGTTTTTTATCGGGGGTATTCCTGCTTAATCATACCTTAACTATAAAAGGGTTCTGGGAAATTGGAGCTTTTTATGTTCTGAGCCCACTTCTTCTCCCTTTCTCTGCCTTTCTCCTGCTTCCTTCCTGAATTCTGTTTCCAGATAAGTGGCTCAATCTGAGCCTGGCTGTGAATAAGCTTCTTAACGCTCAGGTTGTAGAGCTGAGCTGGAGCTCGTGTATCTGGAGGTCAGTCACCTCACTAACCTGGCTTCTGTAGCTCACACCTTTTACTTGAGAAAGAGAACATGCTCTGCTGAGTTTAGCTGGAGCTAAGATACATATTCATAGCCATTCAGTCCTCTTGCATTTGCTGCCGAATCCTTTTTAATTTTTTATTAAGTGCGATAACATGTCACCTACCTGAAAATCCAGCTGAGCGCCAGAATCTGTCATCACATTCATACTTCACAGCTCATGTGCTTTCCTCCTTGGAGAATCCATTAGGACTTAGGAAAATGGTAAAAAAAAAATGAGAATCCAGAAAACAACCTGTTGGGGGTCACTGAATGTGGGGTAAAGAGCTTTAGCACCAGAGCAGGTTCTGGGGGCCACACTGTCCTGGCAGGAGTGCACTTTTAATTTTTCTAAGCCCCTTAATATCTGCTGTATGTCAGATGATGGGGTGTATCCTGGTCACGATCCCCATAAAAGAGAAACAACTTGCCTGCAGTCCAACAACTGAGACTATCTCCTGTCTCCCAATCCCCTGCCCCTGCCCAGGATTAGAAGCTTTCCCTCATCCTGCCCTGAATCCACAGCCCTGGACAGGGCTTCTGGCCCAGCTCGGTGACTGGCAACCTCTGGGGCTGCAGTCTGACAAAGGTCTGTATCTCCCATTTGGGTGTATTCTTTGTACCCAAAGAGGGAAGAGTGGAAAGATGAAATTCACGGGCACAGTCCACATGCGCACAAACGCCAGAAGTCTCATGGCATTGTGCATCTTTTTTTCCCTCAGTTACATCGCATCCTCTTCCTGATCTGCTTTTCTAAGATGCCCAAAACAAAGCCACCAACAGGCTCAAAGGCTACGGGTTCCATCCTCTCTGCAGATGACGGGCCCCTGGCCCATTTGGAGGTGGGGGGTCACACGCTCATCAGCTGTCCTGGTCCTAACTTCTCCCCCACTGGAGCGAGTCTGCTCCCTGATCCACTGCTGCTTAGTTCTGGAATAGATTGGACCCTGAGCATCCCCTCAGAGCCATCCCAAGACCAGGAAGTTGTTGAGTCAGCTGCAGTGCTCTGTGGCTGCCTCCTCCCCAAACCTCCCCTTGGCTCTCAGATCCTTGCTGAGCCGGTGACATAGAGCAAGGGGCCAGGAAGTTGGAGGAGAGGGAATTCTCACAGCAGCTCCTACTGATGCGCTCCAGCCAGGATGATGGAGGGCTCCATCCATGAACCCTAGAAAATGTAGCAAGACACCATCTCAGACCCAGAAGTCACAGCAGTGACAAAACACAGAAAATGGTGTGTTTTGTTTTGCTTTAATTTTGATGTTTGGGAAGGGCTTGTTGAGAATTTGTGATATCAGTGGTTTAATGGGCACTTTAAGCAAGTTTCACTGGACCTAGGGTCGCCTGTTCCAAGACTGGCTCTGGGTTTTTTTGGGGGGGGGCATCCTGATCTTCTCCAGAAGGGCTTCAGTTTCCCCACCTACCTCTCAGGCATGTTCCCTGGCCAGTGGGTATGGAGAACCAGCACCTTGGCCACCTCCTCAACTGAGCTTGTTGTGTGTCTCCCTGTCTGCCGGTGGCCCCAGAAAGCCGTCCTGGCCAAAAGCACTTGGAGAAACTTCTCGTGAAGTTGCCTGCCCCTCATAACCAAAAGGACACAGACACACAGGGTTACAGAGTCAGCCACTGATCATTGTGCATGGCAGTTAACCCAGACAGGGATCATATAAAGGGTGGCTGAGAGTGATTAGGGCCTTATTTGCCCTCCCAAGTCCCCTTCCCCTTACAGAAACATTCATGGTGGCAGGGTTCTGGGCGAAGAATCTCCTGATGTCCTCTGTTGGTTAAGTGTTACTTAGCACAGAGCGAATGAGGCTCTAACACATGGGCGGTGACCTTGGGCAGGCGAGTGCCTCATTCTGATGCCCCATCAGGCTCAGACAAGAGCGAGAAGGTCCTGGCTCACGTGCCCAGGTTCCCTTCTAGGTCAGACCTACAGTTCTGTGCCATGCCCAGGACAGTCTCCTCTCTCTGCCTTTTGGTGTGAAACAGGGCCGAGGCCCTGCCAGAGCTAGGGGTGCCTGAGGTGTTTGCACAAAGGGCTTTGCAGCTCTGCCTCAGCCCCGCTCCCCCCCGCCTGACCCTGGGCCACAGTCATAATCCAGGGCTTACTGTGCCGGGGTAGAAGCGGTCACAGAAACCCAGACTCAGCATTACAAACAACAGGCTCAGAAAGGAGAGGGCCCCGGAGCGCTAACCCTTCAGCTCGGAGGCCAGGAACCAGAATGGAACAAGCAGAATGAGGGGAGGGACGAAGTAACCGAGGGACCTGTTTGGATTTAAGGTAAGCCCTTAGCGAGAACAGCCCGGCCCAGAAGGCTGAGCACCGGGCTCATGGAATCCATTTCTTCCTTTGTTCTGGGTTCCGTGGAAAACTGCCTCTTCCATGGAGCTTTCCTGGATTGCGCTCAGTTTTTCTCCTGGCACTTTATAGCTTCTATTAAGCACATTTTATATTCTAATGAATAGAGTATTTGTCAGTAGGCTTCTTTCTCATAGACCAGATTGTGAGCTCTTAATCACCTTATGCCTGTTAGCTCTGCTCGTCATAGACACTTAGTGAAGACTTGTTGAATAATGTATACACTTGGTGACTTGTGGCAACACCTGGTCTGCTGCTCTCATCCCTAGCAGTGATTCAGTGCAGAACCATTAATCCCCTGGCTCTTTGTGGCCTGGGCTTGTTGCTGACATTCTCTCTGTCCTCAGGAAGGCTGTATTCTCCTGGTAGGAAACCCCAGATAAAGAGGGTATCGGGGAGGCCGTGGAGAGGCAGAACAGAGATCCAGACCAAGGTGGCCCCCAGGTGGCCCTCAAGGAAAGAATGATCTCAGCGTGTGCATGTCTGTGTGTGTGTGTGTGTGTGTGTGTGTGTGTGTGTGTGAGAGAGAGAGAGAGAGAGACAGACAGACAGACAGACAGACAGACACAGACAGACAGACGTAGGGAGAGACAAAGACAGAGAGGGGGAGAAGGCGAGCAGCTGCCGAGGCAGCATGTGAGAAGAGGCTGGAGAAGCTGGCCAGAAAGGGAGTCTAGAATTAGGTGAAATTAGATCATCAATGCCATGGTGAGTGACAGTGTTGCTTGTGAAAAGGCAGCCCAGTCAGAACCTGCTCCCTCTGGGGCTGACCTTGTACTGCTTCCCCATGCCACTGGTAGATAAAGATGCCCAACGATCCAGAACCCTTCAGGCTGGCAGAGAAGGCCAGAGCTTCCTCATCTGGCCCAAGAGGGTGGCCGGTTCTATGCCCTTACCTCAGTGACAGGATTCCAAGTGCTCCTGGCTTTGAGTTTGTATCGTAATAGCTTAATTTTTCAAAAATTAATTACTTGCTAGTTTGTAAATCCTACCCCACCCATTAACTCAAATTTATGAGAGGAATAAGACCAAGGGAGGAGCCTTAGAACACAGTATCAGAGTGGGAAGATGTTAAGGACCACACCTAAGTGTGAAACCCAGAAAGCCTATAAAGGGTGAAGGAGGGCTGTACCATTAAGGGGCAATTGGTTCTCCAAGAGCCCCAACAGCTGTGAATCATAACGCCCCTGAAGGAACTGTAAATCAGCCTTTACTGACGCAAAAGTTGCTTGTGGATTGGGAAGGAAATAAATGGGAGGCAAGAAGGAAGAGGAGGGAGGTCAGAGAACGCACTTTGTATTGTTGTCATCCTCTCATGAAGGGGCCTGTTCTGTTGGTCAGAAGTAGACCCCCAGCAGTCACTAGCAGGTTGTTCCCATGACAGGAAGGGGACCTTAGAACCTAGAATCAGTCTATCACTGAGCAAGTAGCCATGCAGTATTTGCTCTCTAGTCCAGGCACCGCAGAATACTAGAAAAAAAGCAAAAACAGAAACAAAGCCGAAGCTGCCCTCCCAAGTGGCTGAGGGGGTAACGTGCTTCGATGGAGAAGAGGAGGTGCTTGGTCTGAGCCTTTCTTTGTATCCCCAGGGCTTCGTGGAGAGTGTGTCACAGAGCAAGGTTTAATTCCTGCTCTCGATCAATCATGTACCTTACATTTAAACTCATATTTCTTTGGAGGCTTAATGTGGGACATAGAGGCAGGAGGCCAGGTGTCTTGTCCTATTCCTCTCACTTTTTCTCTGTGTAACTTTGGGTTCAACCCCTTAATTTTCTGACCCTTTTCTCTAAAATGGAGTTGGAATGTGAAAGGGAAGAGGATAGCATGGGAAGGGAGGAATAATGGGAGTCAAAAGGAGACCTTTGAAGTCTGAAGGAGATCTAGACTGTTCCTAGACATCAGGAAAGGAGAAAGAGGATTAGAAGTCAGGAAGAGAGGGTACAATGAAGGAGGAATTTTGCAGGGCTGCCTCAGCCTTTTAAGACTGGAACAGGGGAGGAATGGGGCTGAGCTGATTTGTAGTGTGAACTGAAGCAAAGAGAGCTCACAATGGGGAACCTCCATTCTGCCTTGAGTATTTAGCCAGCTCCTCCTCCTTGAGTTAAGGATTAGACAGGAGCAGGGGTGTTTTGAGAGCAAAAAAGAGATGGATTAGAACAGGCCCCGTGTGATGGAAGTGAGCAAGAAGCAGCAAAATTGTCAGTCATGGGCTTTCCTCAAGAAGCATTTGGCAAGCTTGAGAACCCAGAAGCTCACCACTCCCTGAAAGTGGAATCGGAGACCCCTGAGAGAGAGCCAAGCAAAAGGGCTGGTCCCAGCCAGCTCCTCCTTGATTCGTAACTCCCCCCCCCCCCCACACTCCCTGTAGCTGTGCTTCCCTCAGTGATTACATCCTATGCATCCACAGGCATTTACATGTGATCTTCCCCATTAGCCTATGACAGAGACTGTTTCTCCCTTTCTTTCTTTCCCAGAGTTTAGCACAGGAACTGGCAAATGGAGCTAAGATGTGGTTGTGGACTTAATTTAACTACCTAGCATGATTAGGAATTCACAGAGTTCCTAGAGGGACTTCTAGGAAGACAGAAGGGTTTCAGCACTTGTTGAGCCATTGTGAAGCCCAGAGGTCCTTGTCTCTACCAAGCCCTAAAGGTCCTTGAGCCATGGGGAGCCTCTGCAGGGTCTGAAGTGAGCAGCCTGGGGCAGGGGGGTATCATGGAAAAGAAGAGATCACAGGGCAAAGGGATCACAGCCTGTGATCTTCCTTGGCCCTCGGTGGGGGAAAGGGCAAAGAGGCTGCTTCTGCTTCAGGATAAAACCTTTTTCACACTGGGAGTTGCTGAAGAATAGACCCAGCTATCTAGGGAGACAATAAACCACTGTCCCTATTAGCAGGAATTCTATGGAGGGCATTTATCCATAAGGCTAAGGACTGGAGGAAGATGACCCTTGAGGTCCTTTCCAATGGCAGAGTTCTGAGAGTGTGAGTTCCTTGATGAAGAGATTATCTCAGCCCAGGGAGGGGAAAGGTTTTTGGTGAAGCCTCTGTTTTGGGGCTGTGAATCCCTAGTGCTTGGCGATCCCTGGCATGGGCCAATGCTCCTGACCTGCTTGACTCTCCATTCGTTGTGTCATTGTCTGGAGAATAAAAGCAGACTTCTGGTTGTGCTTTTGCGCCCAGCCCTGTCTGGACAAGTTCCTCAGCTAGAATGAAGGCAGGATCCCATTTGTGGGCCAGCATCACAGTTTTAACTTCTAGGACCTTCCTGCCCAGATACCTGCTTCACAGACAGTGAGAGGGCCCATGGGGTCCATGAGGCATCCGGATGGGTCCAGGGAAACCTCTGCTGAAGCCCAGCTTAAGAACAAATCTCAACTCCTACCTTGGGAAACTAGAAAAATCAATTTCCCAGAATCCCAGGAAGTCCAATGTTTTACACTAACCCCGGGACTAGAAGATCAGGAATTCTATGATTAAAGTGGGATTCAGAACTAGAAGGGACAGCCCCCTTCTCCCATAGGCAAATTCTCCCCATTATAATACAGCCTCCATTGTAAGGAGAGGACCAGGCTAGCCAAACTTTGTTCCTCTATGGACCTTGTCTCTTGACTCTCTGGACTTCGACACCCTGTCAAAATGATCTTTCCAAAGCACCAATAGCACACACTCCTCCCAATCAATAAAGTCTAGTAGCCCCCTATTATCTTCAACATCAAATATTCAGACCTCTGCTTGGCATTCAGAACCCCACTTAGGTGGTCCCCTTTCTGCCTTTTCAGTCTTCCTATATCTTGGTCTAGTCAGTAAACATTTATTTATCTTGAAGTGTGGCAGATATTGGTCTAAGCTCTGGGGATACACAGAAAGGCAGAAGGCAGTCCCTGCCCATCAGGAGCTCACAATCTAATGGATAATAACAATTAGCATTTATATAGGATGTTAATATTTGGCTATCACGCCAAGAAGGGCAGAGTGAGAGTCCATATTTTTGTCCAGCTTTCCCAACACATCTCTTCCATCACAACCTAGAAAGTGCAATGGGCTGAATTCTGTCTGATTGGGAAGGCTAAGAAAAAGGCATAGTGAGTCATTATGGGTTTTTCCAACCCAAGGCAACTTAAGAAAACAGAGATCTGTGATCACTGGGGCAGGTGCTTTCCAGGATTACAGTGCATCAGTGACCATGGCAGCAGGGGCAGCTGTGGAGAGCCTTCTAGGGCACTAGAGATTGAGATTGAGCACCAGGACAGGGAGCACTGTGGCATAAAGAGATCCCAAGAGATAGTAAACCAATGGTGGAAGCAGGAATAAGTACCATTGAGCAGCTCTATTGTCCATTACCTAGTTCCAGGGCAGAAATGAGTGGCCACGGTTAAGAAGGGAGCAGGAGCCCTGCCTGTCTAAGGAGTGAGGAACGTGTTCTGGAGCCATAGCTACAGGACTCGGAGCCCAAAAGCAGGAGGAGGACTCACTTCTAACCTTTAGACTCATGACATAAACCCACAGTGAAATAAATCATGTCAGGAGACCAAAGCCAAGGAGGAAGTGCCAGTTCAGTCACTCTGATCCTGCAGAACCCCTCCATGAGCTAACACAGTCACCAAGCCCAGCAACGGTCTACTGAATTTCTATCACATACAAGCCAACAAATTCAGACTGCATCAGGTACTGCGGAGCTCAGAGCAGGAGGGCAGTGAATGGACCTACCCTGGATTACACCACTTTGAAAACACCAGAAATTACAGGCTCCCAGACTGAGCTAAGAAAGCAGAAGAAAATATAAGAGCACAGAAGCACAGGTCAGACATCCCTCTCCTCCCAGAGCTGATTTGAACCCAATACTAATATAGAATCCAAAGTCAGGAAACAAGCTGGGAAAATGAGCAAACAAAAAAAACCCAACTATAAAAAGCTACTATGGTGACAGAGAAGTTCAAGACACATGCACAGAAGGTGACAATAACTTGAAAACACAAGCAGTGCCTCAAAGAAAAATGTGTGTTAGACACAAACCCAACAAAAATTCCTAAAAGAGTTAAAGAAATAAAAAAGGCCAAAAAAAATTTTTTTTAAATAAGAGCAGTAGAGGAAAAAATGGGAAAATAAATGAGAAAGTTATGAAAGAAAAATTAACTGTTCAATAAAAGAGGCACAAAACTTTACTAACACCTTAGAATTGGCAATATTATAAGATGATAAGCTATAAATGACTTAGCTGTTTTCAGCAATACAGTGATCCAAAACAAATATGAAGGACTTAGGATGAAAAATGCTGTCCATTCTCAGAGAGAGGTCTCTGAATATATACTGATGTGTACTTTTTTCTAAATTTTCTTTTATTTTTCTTCAGGTTTTTGCAGGGGCAGAGGTATAGGAGGTTGAGGGGATCTCCATTTTCTTTCACAATATGACTTTTATGGAAATGTTTTACATGACTACACATGTATGTATATGTGTGTGTATCAAATTTCTTGCATTCTCAATGGGGAGGGGAGGTGGAGGAAGGAAAGGAAAGAACCCAGAAGTCAGTGTTTCAAAAACAAATGTTAAAAATTGTTTTTACATGTAACCAAGGAAAAATAAAATACTAATTTTTTTATTTGAATTGGCTAAGTGATAAAAGATGTTTAAAAAAAATTACTGAAGAAGAAAATTTTTATCATTAGCCAAATGGAAACTACTGCCTCCATAACACAATAAGAAATAATAAAAACCAAGCCAAAAGACTGAAAAAAGGAAGAAACTATGAAAAGTCTCATAGGAAAAACAACTGACTTGGAAAATAGATTGAGGAGAAATAATTTAAGAATTATTATTAGACTACCTGAAAGCTATGAACAATTTTTTAAAAAAAGATCCTATATGTCATATTTCAAGAAGTTACAAAGTAAAATTGTCTCTGTGTTTAGAAACAGAGGGGAAAGTCGTAATCAAAATTGAAAGTAAAAATTATTGACCTAATTAGGAGCTTTAAAACATACATATATATACACATACATTGAAATAGATAAACCATTGTCTAATTTGATTTTAAAATGTAAAAACCATAGGACCAACAGCAAAAATTTAAAAGTTGAATTCGCAACCAATGAAGAGAAAATAAAACTAATTAGGAGCAATTTTCCCTAATCATATACCAGTAAAACTGACAGTGAAATGGATAAACATGTGAACTGCCTAGATTAACAGAACAGGAAATAGAATACTTAAATAACTCTTAGAAAAATAAATTTTACAAGTCATAAACGAAATTTTAAATCAAATACAAGGAGATTACAGCAATATGTCACAATATGTTATGACCAAGATGAATTTACACCCCACAGACAATTCTGGTTTAATATTAGGAAAATCATAATGATAGCTGACTATATCAATAACAAAACAACAAAAATCATATAATTGTTTTAATAGATGCAGATTAAGATTTTGATAAAATGTAATACCCATTTGCATTTAAAAAAGATAAAAAGCACAGAAAAAAATGGAACCTTCCTTAAAATAATTAATATATCTTCAATCAAGAGCAAGCATTATTATCTGAAATAAGGATAAACTAGAAGTCTTGCAGCATTATCAAGGGTGAAGCAAGGATGTCCATGATCACCATTACTATTAAGTATTGTGCTAGAAATGTTAGCTATAGCAATAAGACCAAAAAAAAAAGACATAAGTAATAATTAGCACAGACAATAAATAGAATCATCATTTTGTGTAAATGATAAAATGATTTACTCAGAGAACCCTAGAGTCAACTAAATACAGCTTATCAAAAACATGAATAAATTCAGCAAAGTTACAGGCTATAAAATAACCCCCCCCAAATCATCAATGTTAATATATATTGCCAACAAATTTGAATGGGAAAAGAATATTATCTAAATTAGCTTACTTATTCAGGATCATACCTACCTTAACTACCAAAAATGATTTTGTTGTGCTAGAAGAAATAACAAAATTTGTTCAGTGGAACAAAACTTTAAGAATATTAAGGGAAGTGATGAAAAAAAAAAGATGGAGAGAAAGGCACCTAACAATATCAGTTTCCAAACTATATTACAAAACTCTAATCATCAAAACAATTTAGAACTAGTTAAGAAATAGAAAGGCTGATCAGTATAACATATTAGTTATGCATAATACAAAAGCAAATACAGTAACCCAATATACTGGGTATAAACACAAGGATCTCTACTAATGGGATAAGAATTCATTAACAAAAACTGTTGAGAAGATGGAAAGTAATCTGGAAGACACTAGGTATAGACAAACTATATACAGTCAATCTTCAACTTTTATGGAGTGAGAAGCCATTTTAGAAAACCACACAAGTCAAAAATATAAACATCAATGCATTGAATCTCTGAGAAACTGGGGGTTAGGTTCCTTCTGTGTACAGTTCTTTATAACAAAATGTTAATTCTGATAGTACGTAACCTAACACAGTTATCATAAAATAACCCATATAATGCAGCACACAAAATAAAATTGGCAATATGGAAAACATTTTTCTCCCTAATAATTTCCTAGAATTCTGTGATTTTTCATGATAACAATAATTTTTTAAAAATTAGATTTCAGATAATGTTCTCTATCGTAGCTGCTCTCTGAAAACCAAGGGGAACATTGCTGGGATTTTTAGTTGCTGCTGTCAGAAAATGCTGAGACTGATGAGGTTTCAGCATCACCTCTGATACAGTGGATGCACAGAGAGCTCTGTACAATTAGGTCAGCGAAGTACCTGGTAGATTACCAACCATTTCACAAACTTGCATGTCTCATTCCTCCTTTTTTATCTATTGTACATAGCTATTAATGTGCACGGTTGCCAGTATAAAAATGAAAATAAGATTATTAATAAAGTCACACAAATACAATTAAATATGCTAATGTTGAGGATTGACTGTAACAAGGTAAGTCAGAAGGGTGAGACATAAAGAATGGTATCATAAGCAGATCATCAAGGCATAGAAGAAATTAACTGTCGGATCTATGGGCAGGAGAAGAGTTCATGACCATATAAGATAGGAGGTTCGTAGAGGACAAGTAAAATAGACCATTTTGATTATAAAGAATTTTTAAAAGTTTACACACATCAAAACCAATGCAACTAAAATTAATAGGAAATGGGAAGGGGGCCAGGGAACTTGGCAGGAAGTTTCTCTGATGAAAGTCATTTCTAAAGTATACGGGGAACTTGACTCAAATTTACAAGAAGAATCATTACCTAACTGACAGATGGTCAAAGGATAAAAATAGCCATTTTCCGAGGAAGAAATGAAAGCCATCATTAACCATGTGGAAAACTTCTCTGAATCACTAATAATTGAAGCAATGCCAATTAAAACAACTCTGACATAACATCTCACACTTATCAGATTGACCAAGATTAAGGAGAATGACAACTTCACTGTTGTTGGAGCTGTAAACAAATCCAAATATCCTAGAAAACAGCTTGAAATGATACCCCCAAAATGATCAAATTGTACATACCCTTTGACCCAGCAATATTGCTACTGCATATGTAATCCAAAGGGAAAAAAAGGAACTTAATTGTACAAAAATAGTTAGCGCAGCTCTTTTTGTGATAGCAAAGAATTGTAAAAATGAAGGGATGCTCATCAACTGGGAATGAATGAACAAGATGTGGTATATGAATATGTTAGTATAATATTATACTACAAGAAGTGATGAAGTTTCGGAAAAACCTGGGAAGAGTTGTAGGTACAGATACAGAGGGAAGTGAACAGAACCAGAACGATTTATTACAATAATGATATTGTTATTGTATAATGATATAGTATAGTATAAATGGTATACTATTTAGAATAGTATATATAGTAAATGTATATGCATTTTATTTTATATATATCATACATATAATATATTACATATAAATTATATAGTCTATATAATAAAATAGTATAAAAACAAACAGCTATCAAAAAATAGTAACTCTGATTAACACAGTGGCAACCACACAGTTCCAGAGGATTCATGCCCACCTCTGGATAGAAAGTTGTTGGACTCAGTACAGATTGAATCATATTTTTCTTTTCTTTTTCTTTCTTGAATATAGCTTAATACAGAAATTTGTTTTTCATGACTATACATATAGTGGGATTTTTGTCTTTCTTGCCTTCTCAGTGGGGTGGTGGGAGGTAATAGGGAAAGCAAGAGAATTTGGAACCAAAAAAAGAAAAAAATCTCTGTGCTTTAAAACAAATAAATAAACTGGTTCAACTTAAATGCTACTGTATTGATGAACTGTTCTCCAGATACTTCATCTGAAATTCATCTTGCCATGACTACCTTTGGCACATCCCCTTTATTACTTTTCTTCCTTTTTTTTCCCTTCTAACTCTTCAGGTCCTAACTCAGACTTCAGTTTTAGGCATTTGTACACGTCATCTTCCCTGTTGAGGGCTTTATAAACTCCCCTCCCCTTTGTATCCTCCTGAGATCCCTCTTCCCATGAAAGTATAAAGTAAATATGAATGGTAAATGGCGAATGAATACATAAAATTTGTTTTTTATAATTATGAGTGGGGGAAGGGGCTCATGCACTCTTTAAAATGTTGACATAAACTGAGAACTGCTTGAGCTTGTATCTCGACCACCTTTAGAGATTTCTTTAGTTTCTGATCTTGCTCTTTACAAAAATAATCTACATAACACATTTTGTTTTTCAAAGTGCTTTTGTGTGCATTGAAGACTTGCAGAGTCCATGATTCCAGCCAGGTGGAACCCGCTTTACTCCCTCAGTGCCTTGATCTTTGGCCTTCATAAGCTGCTCTGGCCAAAAACAAACCGTTCTTTAGTGACCAACTTTCTGGTCACGAGTTCGTCTGAATTTCACTCAGATGACTGTTGAGACTACTTAGCTATAGCTCCTCCTTAGACCTGTGCCTGAGGCTTTCTAGCTGGGTAAACCCGGCCAGGGTTTCAGGAGGACCTGGTGCTGCTGGAGGCAGTAAACTCAATAGCCCCTTGTCTCCTTTTGAGAAGCTGATTTCAGTAAAAATAATAATAATAATAATAATAATAATAATAATAATAATAATCCTGATGAACCACCTCCAGATCACACAGAAATCGCCAATGTCAAGATGGCCTGTGACTAGACCCAGGACTCCTTCAAGGCTGAGCTTGTCATCCAGTCGATGGTCAGTTTTAGGGCTTCTGGCAGAGGCTCAGTCCCTAACTTGAGTCTCAATTCTGCAGAAAACTTTATGAGGTCCTTGCCTCAGAGCTGGTAAAGCAGGTTTTTGAAAGGACAGGGAATGCTGTTGGGCTCTTCTTGAGATGCAAGTGATCTTGCCCCAACAGGCCTCCCTCCTGTAAAATGAGGACTGGACTCCACAAGAGCTTCTGTTCCTCTCCCAGTTCCTGATCTAAGAGTATATAAACTACCTTTGGCTTGGGGACTGAGAGAAGGTAGGTGGGAGTGGGCAGCAACCATGGGGCACTGTGGAGGCAGGAACATCGGAGAAGAAATGGGCGAGCCAGCAGGAGAACCCTAGATCCTCCCAGACCTCTGTGCCAGCCCACTCTGGGAATGTGGATGGGAAGAGAGGAAGGGCTGGCAGAAAGGTGCCCCCATCAAGCTCAGTGCCCACTTGTGCAGGCGTTCATTTAGCACCTGCTTTGGGCAGAGCCTCATGCTTGGCAAGGCCCTCGGAGCTTTGTTTCCTGTCTCCAATCTGCTGCCTAGGTACAAGGCCCTGTGATATGACATATATGACAGAACCTTGCCTTGGGGGAGGGAGCCCGGTGTGAAGGAGAGGGCCAGGGAAGCTGCTGGAGAGGCTGAGGAGGAAGAAGACACGACAGCCTGTGGGCCTCAAAGGGAGAGAGCTAGCTCTTCCAGCCTCCCTGCACTAGCCTCCCCTCCTTCCTCACATCATGGCCCATGGGCACTGGCTGCCCCCCCCCCAAGAGGTATTTCTAAGGCAGATGGAGCATCACCTCTCCAAACCTCTCCCGGTTTCCTCCACCCTAGGCCCTCCCTCCCACACCACCTTGCACTGATTCACTTTTTGTTTATGCCTGACAAGTTTGCATGTACCTGCCACCTGCTCATTTTGATGAGTTGTTCCCCTGCACCCAATAGGCAGTTGGTTTTTGATTGGCCCATTAGTGAAAATGTGGAGGAGTGCTGGCCCAGTGTGGCTGGACTTGGAGCCCTGTGTGGGAAGTAGAAGGAATGGATGCTCCCGGGAGTGAGAGGGAGGGCTCTCAGGGCTGCAGGGCTCAGCTTCAGGCAAGAGGCCCTGGGGTTGTCTTAGAAAAAGGGGGTGACCTGATCCTAGCATTCCGTGAGAAGTACTAAGGGGCTCCAGGATGCGGAGCTTGTTTCTCCGGCCCTTTGAAGCTTACCAGATATTCTGTGCACATGATCTCCTTTGCTCCTCAAACAGCCAATAGGACAGCCATTTTGCGGAAAAGGTCACATCTCCTAAGATTTAGAACTAGAATGGGCCGTCAGGGCCCCCTAATCCAACTCTCTTGTTTTTACACCCAAGGAAACTGAAGCTGGTAAGTAGCGAGCTGATCCCACCCCCTTCTGTCCCCATGCTGCCCATGCCCCAGCGGACCAGAGTGCAGTGTCCCAGCACCAGGCCTGGCTAACATGGGGGGATTCTTCTCTTAGGCTTGTCGGGACTTCTTGGAACTAGCAGAAATACACAGTCGGAAATGGCAAAGAGCCCTACAATATGAGCAGGAGCAAAGGGTCCGCCTGGAAGAGACCATCGAACAGTTAGCCAAACAGCATAACAGCCTGGAACGCGCCTGCCGCGGGGCCCCCGCCAATCCCCAGTCTGACAACCTCACCCAGGGTGAGTGTGCCCCCTGCCAGGGCTGGAGGCAGGGGGTGGGGTCCCGGGAGGGCCACTGGACAGATGCACTGGCTTTCCTCTCCCTGCCCCGTGGGGGCCTCCTCCTTCCCATGTTGCCGTCACCTGCCCCCCTAGGGCTGGACCGACCCTGGACTCTGAAGTTACGTCACTCTTGCTGTCATCATCCATGTTTCCCTTTCAGAACCTGACAGTGTTGTGCCTAGAAGACTTGTGGGGGATGAGGGCAGAAGGCAGCTATAGGAGGAGGAGGAGGAGGGGCTGGTGGCTTCTGGTCCAGATTCTGGTCCTTCCTGCAAGGCCCCAGAAGCTCCAAGTGTCTTCTCTGGTCAAAGCACAGGGTTGAGCTCGCTCACTTCTGACCTCTTGTGAGCTTTGTGATCCTAAGAGAAGCCTGGGGAGGGAACAAGATGCCGAAGAAGGACGGGGCTTGCACTCTACCTCAGAGGCAGAATGCAAGTCAGAGCAAAATCAGAATAGTCCCTGCCCACCAGCAGCTTCCATTCTCCGGAGGGGGTGGAGGATACAGCAGAATCAATTCAGAAATGGGAGACCGAACACACGGTGTTGGGGAGCGGTTCCGGATGGGGGGAGATGAAAGGGAGGGAGCGGGTGCTAGTGCAAAGAGAATGACTTTTTAACACTGAGCTCTTCATCCATGCAAGGGGCTGCCTTGGAAGACAGGAAGCTGCCTCCTGTCAGAATGTCCAGGTGGAGGCTGGATGACCACTTGTGGGAATGAGGTAGCCAACATACCAGGAGCTCAGTGCCCCAGGGTCTAGGATCTCATTCTAATGATGCTGCCTCCATTTTATGAAAAAGACTGGAAAACTTAGAACCTGGCCACAGCATCACAATTCTGTTGGGACACCGGCTACCGCCGGAAGGGCATCCCAGTGCCTGCTGCTTAGCACCGGGGATGTTTTTATCTTACCCTTGGTTTGCAGTGCCTAAGTGTCAGATCTACTCTTACTAGATAAATATCGATTACAAAACATTAGTCACTTAATTTCCTCTGGGACCTTTGGTATGCCCATGCCGAAGTATCTTTTTTCTGTCCGTATTTGTAGCTATCTTTGAAATATAAAAACATTACACTCATCAGCCACTCAACACAAATCACCTTCTCCATATTGGTCAAAATCATGTCCAGAAATAACATTTTCCTTGACGATTTCTACTTGTTTAAAGTATGAAATCCCTAAAAATGTATTCTTTTGGCAAAAAAATGAGTCCCAGGTAACCCCTTATTATTCTATCAAGTCTCCATAGCAAATTTGCAAGCTGTTTCCCAAAGTCATCAGTTTCTCCCTTCTGTCTTAGCGGTGTGTAGTATACCCCTGTTACAAGATTGCTTCCGTTTTTCTGTTAATCTTCACAACTTAATTTTTTAGATCTCCCACTAAATTGTAGATAGATTGTTACCTGCATTGGTGAAGAGAATGCTCAGAGAAACCAAATCATGGATTTTTCACATGCTTATCTCTACCTTCCCAGAATCATCTTCCAGTTAGGAGGTAGATACCTTTAGTGAGGAGGTGTGCCTCAGTGATACCACAGAGGTCTGATTTCCCTCCTAATCCCAGGAGATCTAATTCGCTTCCTTTTTATTTATACTTGGTGCAGTTGAATTTAGATTCCATCTGAGGCCAAGTGTTTTATTGCTGAACTTTTCTTGGATTTTGTCTTCTGTGCGTTCATAAATACCTACTATATAGTGTAGCTCCTCTTCATGGGATCCAGCTTGGCCATTTCTCCCTCTATCACTTTAAAGCCTTTTTGGTTAGATCGGCAATTTGCACATTCATCTGTTTTTGCCATTTATTCTTCAGACTCCAGGGCTGGTCACGGGACTATCATTTCTGGCTGTGGCCCCAAAAGCCAAATCCCAGTTTCAGACACAATGTTCTTAAGCACATGTTTACATTATGACTTTACTTCTTTTCAAAAGCCGCTCTTTCCTGCCCAGACTTTTTCATCAGGCCTTCTGATCCATCGAAGTCATCTTCCCTCCCCTTTCTGTCCTAAGCAGTTTCAAGTCCATCTTGGTAACAGCATATTAGGAAGGATCTTGACAAGATGTCTCTGGGAAGATGGCCAGCCTTGAGAATGTGATCATCGAGCACATTAGCTCAGGAAGTGAGAAACCAAGGGAACAGGATTGCTGCGGGCTCGTGTCCCATTGCACGGGTGTCTCTAGAAATGACTCCTCAGCCTTCCCCAAAGAACAAAAGGAAGCTGTAAAGATGGAAGTCATGAAGAGCTAAAGTTTCCCTTCCAGCATCTCATTTTTATATGCATGTGTCTTGTGGACAGCCAAGTGCCACAACAGCTAAATCTGTGGCTCTGGAGTCGAGAAGCCCAGAATTCAAAAGGGGCCTGTAACTGTAGCTGGGTGACCCTGGCCAAGTCACTTCACCCTGCCTGCCTCAGTCTCTTCATTTGTAAAATGATCTGGAGAAGAAACGGCAGAGCTCTCCAGGATCTCTGCCAAGAAAACCCCAGAGAAGGACATGAAGAATCAGACACGATGGAATATCTGCAAAAGAATGTCTTGTTCTTAAATGTCCTCTAAAACAGCAGCTTGTGGGGTTTTATTTTCCCAGCCGATGTCCCACTCTTTATCTCATTTTATTGGATGTGTAACCCATCCTCATTTAAAATTACAACAGTTAAGTTAATATTTTCTCCATCTGTCTCTGATGATGGCTTTCCAGATTAGGAATTTTCTTTCCCTTCTTCATTTGTTGTACAGGCCATGCAGAGTCCGGAGTCAGGATGATCTGACTTCCAAATCTTCTTTTGTTAGCCGTGGAACCCTGAGCAAGTCAGTTAATCTCTGCTTGCTTTAGTTTCTTCAGTTGTAAAATGTTGATAATAATAGCACCTACCTCCCCAGGTGGTTGTGAGAATCAAATGAGGTAATAATTCTACTGCACTCAGCACATAATAGGCCCTCTTTAAATGCTAGCTTTTATTAGCTGTTATTAAAGACAGTACTGTGTCTCTTCAGTTACTTTAACTTTATTTGAGGCAGCTCTATTGCCATCAGCTTTCTTCCCCTCACTCTTAAGGTCCTACTTCTTTCTCCTCATTTGCTACTTCTTTCCTTACTTTTAGAATTGTGTCAATTTGTTTTTTCATTCATTAGATCCTTGTCTTTCTTTTATCTAGTTATTTACTTTTCTCTTTTCCCCCTTCAGTTAGTCAAGTAAAATCTCTCATTCCTCCTCTTCAACTTGTTTTATTCATTAGGTTTTTAAATTTTATTTTCTGTGTTTTTTTCTATTTTAATTTAATTTTGGAATTAAAGGGAGCGTCCCTGAATGATTTCTGGGATGCCTTTTCTTTTTTCTCTTCAATATCCACTCCAGCCCCGCTTTTTACATTCTTTCTTCCAGTGGCCAGGTTTACAAGTAAAACAAACTCTTGGCCTGATTGATTTTGATTTTTTTTGGGGGGTGGCAGGGGGGAAGAATTATAAGGTATGGGCTACTGTGGCTGCAAAAGGGTTGCAAGGAAAAATTTTCTTTTTGCTTCCCTAAGTTCCTTTTTCTATCTTCTTCTGCCAGAGTAACTGCCAGCCATGCCACATCTTAAGGAGGACCCAATGTCAGAAATAGTTTAAGTTTGTTTAGAGGTGGGTAGGTGAAGATTATTTAAAAAGTAGGAAAGAAATTGAACTTAACCCCCTGTACGGTCATGTTTGAGACCAGAAATGGCATCAAAAGCTTGGGCAAGTCTGTTATAAAACCAATAGATTCCCCAGGGTCCTTTGTTAAGTCAGTGGGTCAGGGGAAAGCAAGGAGTGTTTCACCCATAAAGGGCAAGTTGTTAATGCTCCTTACCTCTGCCCTTAGAGTCCCAATCTATCTTAAGATTCTCCTCTGGATCCTTCCAACCAGCTTTTTGGCACCAATTTTTAGTGTCTCCTTTCTTGACCAAAACAATCATGAGTTAATACAGATCTGGATATGGGCTGAGTAGGAACTGTTCAGCAAAACCTATGGAATCCTCCCTGGGGCTGGAATACTCTTTGGCAATAGCTTGGAGTTCTCCCTGCTTCCAGGACTTGAAGTTATTGCTTCTAACCAAGCCACTGTCCTCGGGTTTTTTCCCTACACAAATTTTGGGTTGTATCTTGAAAAGGAACATAGAAGCTGCAGAGCAGGTAGAGTCTTTTGGTAAAGGTGGATATAGTTTAGGTAATTGGGGAGTTTGGGGCTGTTAAGGAGATTTTCAAATGATTTAATCCTCTCAATGATTTTAATTCAGACTATGGTCTCTTTCCTTTGCCTTTGAGTACCCTCTATTATAGCTATCCCATTTAAGAGACTTTTCTTATTCATCAGTTTCTGCCTTAAATGCTCTAATTTGATCTCACCAAAGGTGCCCCAATGAGGCCACCAAAGTTCGGGGGTATCTCTCGTCAAAACCAGCCCAATCCTGGCAAGATGAGGGATCAGAACCATATTTATTATACATTTGGAAAATCCATGTTAGTTCTGGAGGTGAGTTTTTGAGAACTGCCTCAGCCTCTCTTTTGCATTTACCACACATCTGTCCCATTCCAAAGATTAACACTCAAAGTTAACACAACTTAACAAGTACCCACAATGCACAAATATAAATACAGTGCAAAGGAAAATAACAGTGCGAATGTACAAATACAGATACTCTGCTAGCAGTCTACTTAAATTATACCAGTAAACATTTCACAACTGACCAGGTGTACAATTAAACTCTTAGTTTCAGCCAGTTTCGATCACACACAAAACCACGTGAGTAGTTCCCTCATACCAAGTGACCCTGCAGTCCTTAGCCGGATACACATTTATCAAAGAGGAAAGACAAAGAGGAAAGCAAAAGCCAATTCAGCTACAAAAACAAAACCACAAAAGTGATCCAGATCAAGAAAAATCCCCGGAACATTCTTCACAATGAAAGGCAGGCCTGATCAAAGACTGGGCCCAATCGTGGAGGGACAGTTGGAGCCTTGAACTTGCCAGACAAAGGGAATAAGATTCCGGGGGGGGGGGGGGGGGGGGGGATCCAGTGGTACCTAGTCCCCTCTCACATGTACTGGTTTTGTGTGTGATCGATTGTGTGTGATCGAAAAATGTTAACAGAATTTTACTGTCTCAGTCTCTAAACTGTGAATAGTTAGAGCCACACAAAGCAGGTCTAGAGGCACATTTTTAAGCTCACATAGCAGCTTAATTAATCACTTTCAGAGAGGAATACAGTTTGTAAAGTGAAAGTTCTCCTGGGCAGGAGACCTGTGGTGGGAAAGGTAGAGAGTTTATACACAAATCATAAGTAGGAAAAGAGAGGGAAGGTGGATTACAATACAGTCACTTTCAGGGCCTCAGTGATTTCCCATCACTAGTTATGCAAGACCATATGGGTGTTTTCGAGTTCCGTGGGAACAGTTGATAAGAGATTGTTTCTAATCACAAGGGGCATTGCTTGGTGGGATAGGACCGGAGTTCTATGATGGGAACAGCTCTGAAAAATCTAAATTATTAGTATATTCATTACATATCTTGATAATTATAAAAATCACAATCATAATTTTTCTACATTATTGATACTTTGGAACTCTTTCTTCTGAAAACTGCCTCTTTGTATCCTTTGACCACTTAACACTTGGGAAATGGCTCTTATTCTTATATTTGAATTAATTTTCTTTATATTTTCAAAGTGAGAACTTTCTCAGAGAAAGTGCTGCAAAGATTTTCCCTCCAAATTCTTATTTCCATTTAGCTGCACGAGTTTTGTTTTTCTCAAAAACTTCTCTTATTTTTATGTAATCAGAATTGTTCATTTTACTTCCTCTAAATCTCTTTCTCTTGTTTAATCATGAATTTTACTTTATCCATAGACCTGACAGATAATGTCTTCCATGCTCCTCTAATTTGTTTATGATGTCTCTATGTCTAACTCATATATCTATTCGGAACTTCTCTTGGTATAGAATGTGAAATTTTGATCTATGCCAAATTTTTGCCAGGTTACTTTCCACCTTTCCCAATAATTTTTACTGAATCAAGTAAGTTCTTGTCCCAATATCTGGGATTTGGGGATTAATCAAACTCTAGGCTGATGTTCTCTTTTGTTTCTGTGTATGTTGTACCTAATCTATTTTAATAATTAAGTTTTTTATATCTTATCCAATACCTATATTACTTTGACAATTATGATTTTGTAGTATAGTTTGAGATCTGGTACTTCTGGGCCCCACTTTTCCCCATTAATTCCCTTGAGATTTTTGAGCTTTTGTTTCTCCAAAAGAATCTCATTTTTTAACAGCTCTACAAAATAATCCTTTGTAGTTTGATGTGGCACTAAATAAGCAAATTAATCTAGGTAGTATTATCATTTTTATTATCCTGGTTCAGCCAGTTCATGAGCAATTCATATTTCTCCTTTTTGCCTTTTTCCTAAAAAGGATTTCTCTCCCACATTCTCTTCATTACTTATATTCTCTTTCTATACTAGACTTTCATTCTTTGACTCATGATCATTATACTTCTTGAACCCATCTTTATTCTCTGCATTTCTCATAGAACAAAAGCTTCTGTGATAGCTATTTTGGCTTCCTCTTTCTAAACAGTTTCTACATTATTGCTTTATAAATTTTGCCTTCTGGCCCCCTATGTCTTAGTTAGACATATCAGTTCTGAGTTTTAGAGAGGATATAGCCTCAAGACTGGAGTTTGCCTTTTCCATTGATTGTGCAGTTCATCATTGCCCATGTCTTGAAAATTCGGCTGGGAGTCTGTGCTCTCCCAGTCTCCTGAGAAGCAGCTGTCCCTCAGAGCCCCTTTTCCCCTTCTCCTGAGGAGACAGAGTGTTCTCTCTCAAAACCCATAGCCTTTGTGAGATTCTGACGGCCCCCTGTTGTGCATCTCTCTCCTTCCGTGGGGCATTCATCAGTGGTACCTTCTCTCACTATTGAAACAAGATTTCCTCATTTCTTTCCCCAGTGCCTCCTTCGACTCCACCCGTGCTCCTGTAGGCTCTCTTCTTTCTGAGATTCTACAGGAGTTACTTTCCCTTCTGATTGGTCACCTGGCCCGGAAGACTCAATTTTAGATCAGGATGAGAACATCCAACTAGCTCTTGCATGTGTCCAGCAGAGACCCAGTGAGCCCCGTCAGAGAAGGTGAGGGAGCGATTCCTGCCACGGGCAGCTGTTTGGGCTTCATGCTCCACGGGCCCCCATCTGAGGTCCTCGCCACCTCTCGAGGTGCTTCACCTCCCCTCCGTTGTCCCCCTGTGTATCCTCCAGGGACACAGCTGCTTTGCTCTTGTTTAGCTCCTTCAGGGCGGAGACTGTTTGGGGCTTTTCTTAGGCCCTGAGAACTAAGGCAAACAGGGGTTCAATGACTTCAGGTCACCCAGCTATTACATATAGCTTGAACTCAGGTCTTGCTGACTCCACTGTACCATCCAACCGCTTTAACATTGATTAAGCGCCTGCTGTGTGCCCGACGCTGGGTTAGGGGCATAGATATAAAATGTGAAATAACTTTCTTCTCAAGGTGTTTCTATTCTAGCCAAGAAGACAACATTTACATTTAAAAGTAATATGTAATATACAAATCATTTTGTATACAAAGAGCACATACAAATCAATGCAAAGTTGTTAAATATAAGACAGTTGGAGAGGAGTTTGGTGTTATTTGGGGGAGGATTCAGGAAAAGGTTCGCTAAGAAGGTCATCGTTTGTTAGGTTTAGATGAGGAATGGGGGTATTCTAGGCAGAAGCAACACTGGGCCCAGAGCGCCAAGGATGAGGAACACAGAGAGAGCCAGTTGTGTGAATCACAGGGCATGCAAGGGGAAATGAAATGAGGCTGGAAAGGCTTTTTGGCTTCCAGTAATAAGGCCTTTAAAATACTAAACAGCAATAGGTCATTACCAGAGTTTATGAAGTTGGGGGATGATGGCTCAGTGGTTTCTGCACTCTGGTCGCTAGAGTGGGGAGATATTTGACTCAGATCATTTAGGAGGTCCTTGAACTCAGCTAGGTGAGGAGTGATAAGGGCCTTGAAATAAAGGATAAGAGGGCTCAGATCCAGGGAGGCTGTAGAGTTTAAAATAATAAGATTTGACAAGTGAGAGGCTTGGGAAGGTTAAGGGGGGGGTATCTCGAGCAGCTAAAGATAATGTTGAGATTACAAATCTGGGGGATTGGAAGAATAGTGACATTTTTGACAAAAATAGGAAAGTTTGGAAGAATCATCTGCATAAAAATAACAGGAGCTGATGAAGTCACTGAGAGAAGGGGGGCTAAAAGATAGTCTTGGGGATGAGCAAGGAGGCTGAGGAGCAGTCAGACAGGTAGGAGGAGAGCCAGCAGGGACCAGGGTCATGAAAAGGGAAGAGTCAACAGGAGGAGAGGATGTTCGAGATGTGGGGTACAGCGGAGAAGATGAGGGACAAAAAGAGACCATCAGAATTAGCCATTAAGGGGGTAGTGTCAGCAAAACCGCAGAGGGTTATGAAGAGAATGGAAAGAAAGGAAGTGGGGGAATGAGTGACATAGAATGAGAGATGGAAATAGAGTGCAGGACAGAGGAAGATAATGAGAGAGACAGACACGTCAGAGAAAGAATGAGGGATGGAGACAGAGGAACAGAGAGGGAAGACAGAATGAGAGACACAGAATGAGAAAGAGATGAAGGGAAGGAGGGAGGGAAGAGAGAGAAACAGATACAGGGAGAGACAGAGGAACAGACAGACAATGAAAGAAGGAGAGAAGGGTGAAGGGCAGGAGGGAAAAGAAACAGAAGCCAGATCAGCAGAGAGACACACAGAAACAGAGACACTAAGAAGGGAGGGAGAAGAGAAATGGAGAGACGGAGAGATTGAAGCTGGAGGGGAGATGAGATGGCATGAGGGAAGGAGGAGGCAGGCTTGAGGAGGTGAGCCTGAAGCCCACAGATAAGGCAGGTTAAGGATCCTGGGTGAGGGGAGAAAGGTGGGGGGAAGTATCGTGCTAGAGAAGGCCCAAGGGAGAGGGGCCGCCTCATTATCAGCATCTAGGGAGGGGGGAGGGGGCAAGGTCCAGGTTTGAAATAGAGAAGTGCAGAAGGGAGCGGCCATGGGGAGGTACTCTGGGCGGGGAGAGGGGGACAGTCTTGAGTTTGAGCCTGCTGTGCTCTGGGTCAAGTTCTGTGCTCGTTGTTGGGGATGCTAGAAAGAAACCCCAGTCCCTGTCTTCAGGGAGTTCACTTTCTAACTGGGAAGGAAACCAGCAAGCCCTTGTCTACGGGGGCAACCGGGTAGCAGGGGGAGGTGGGTGCTGGGCCCAGAGTCAGCAAGCTTCTCCTCCCGAGCTCAGATCCAGCCTCAGACCCTTGCGAGCTGGGCGAGCCTGGGCAAGTCCCCCCACCCTGTGTCCCTCAGTCTCTTCATCTGTTAAAAGACCTGGAGGGGGCCCCAGCCCACCCCTCCAGGCTCTGTGCCAAGAAGAGTCCCAGTGGGGTCCCAGGGAGTCAGCCATGGCTGACTGAAGAGGCACAACGGTGTGCCGACAGAAGCGATAGATGTAGCTCGCTAGGCAGACAGATCCGGAGGGAAGACACGAAGAGAAGAGTCAGTCTGCAAACATTTATCAGGCACTCCCTATGTGACAGGTCCTGGGGACACCAAGAAAGACACAAGCCCAGTCCCTGTCCTCGGGGGGCTCTCGGGCTGGTGGCGGAGACGAGCACACACAAGACACAGACGAATATTCGGAAAGGCCTCCTGCAGGCGGGCAGGTCAGGAGCCAGGAGAACCAGAGGGCAGTGGGAAGGAAGGGGAGTGTTGGGGGACGGCCTGCAGCCGAGAGCTGCAGAGCCCTAACTGAGGAACAGTAAGGAGGCCCGTCGAGGATGGGGAAGGGGGAGCCAAGCCTGGAGAGATGAGAATGGGCCCGGTGTGGAAGGGCCTTAGAAATGTCCCAGGACACTGTGTTTGAGCCTGACGGCCACAGGGAGCCAGTAGGAGAAGCCAGAATCATTGGGGAGGAGTCCACCTTAAAATCACTTTGGCAGCTTGACTGGAGGATAGACTGGCGGGGGTCAGGGGGGCGAAAGTCTGGGTAAGAGTCCAAAGGCCTGAATTAGGAAAGTGCCTGAAAGTGTTTGTAGGAGAAGTATTGTGAAAGTAGAAATGACACACTTGGCAGTGTTGTGGATATGTGGGGAGTGGGAGCAAGGTGGGCCTGGACAAACGGGAAGATGGCAGCATCCTGGACAGCCCTAAGGGAGTTTGGGGGGAGAGAAGGTTCAGTTTTGGATTTGATTTAGAGATGCCTATGAGAAGTGGTATGGAGAGAAACAGAGAGAGAATCAGACACAGACACAATGAGAGAGACAGAGAGACACAAAGGAGAAAGACAGAGAAAGGAGAGACACAGATAGAAACAGAGACAAACACACACAGAGAAAGGAGAGGCAGACAGAAAGGAGAGACAGAGAGAGACACACAGAAAAACAAGGGACAGACACAAAAAGGTGTAGAGACAGAGACAGACAAGAAAGAGAGAAAGAGGGAGAAAGGAGATACACAGACACAGAAAAAGAAGACAGACCCAGAGACAGAGAGAATGAGAGAGATAGAGAAGGAGAGAGAAACAGAGACAGACAGACAGAGAAAAGAGAGACAGACACAGAGAAAATGAGAGAAACACACAGACCCAGAGAAATCCAAGGGGGAAGAAACATGTCTTGTTTCTCTGCATTTCCCAAGTTGCTAAGAAAATTGTCTACACAATCACTGAGATTTTTGGAGAAATTGTCATCCATTAGGGACTAGTCACTGTCCCTGACGTAGCAACGTAGAATGAGGCTCACTGAGAATCCTGGGCCACGGTCCTTGGTTCTGACCTCACGAGCTGTGGTCCAGATTTGAACACCAGACCTCTAAGGTTAGGAATGAAAGAGACCCCGAATATCCCAAGGAAAAAACAGCCATCTTTTAGAAAGCTTGCCTGGCAAAGCAGACAGCTTGGCTGGAGAGCAAGTGGGGGTTCAGTCAAGTCTTCTCGTAGCCACCTCAGGGCCTCTGGCTTTCCAGGCCCTGCCCAGATCAGTACTTAGAGGAACAGATAAAGGCTAGTGGGTTTCTGTCTCTTAAGGGCTATCAGGACCCAAACAGGGAGAGATATTGCAGAAAGGCCCAATCCCCCAGAATCTACCAGCATTTGAGCAGACACCAGCCCTTTCAGCTTCAGTAAATCTTAGGCACCTCGTGAGAGCTTAGCCAGACAGCTGAGGTTCACTCACCTTGTAGCCCATTGCTAGGAAGTCTGGGATTTAAACCCAGAGAGGCCCTCTGGGTGCTGAACAGAACAGCCTAGGGCAGGGGAAAACGTGTTTTAGAAGCTAGGGGAAGCCAGGTGGGAACAGGTAACATGGACCAATAGGGCAAGCCAAGGGGGTCCAGGGAGAACAAGTGAAACTCGGAGAAGCATCCCAGTTACTTCTGGGTAAAGGGATGCTGGGATCGGCTGCTGAAAGTCAGGAGGAGCATCCCAGATTTACATACTCACTGCTGGCTGGGGTCACACTGTGGAGCGGGGGCCTGGAGAAGAGGCAGCAAATTGGAGGGAACCAAGGACCATTCCCGGGCCTCTACATTCTATTCTGTGAGCTTCCCACTGGCCCCAGGGCCCTCCCAATGGCCCTCCGGCTCTGGGCGCCTCAGCAGAGAAAACAGGAAAATGAGCTTTAAAAAAGGAAAGAAGCAAGAAATAATCGAGCTGAACCTCAGACTGCCAGAACAGGAACTGTTCCAACCCCCTTGTTTCCCAGATGAGATAGACCCCCAAGAGCAGGGAAGACCCCCTTAGGATCAGACAGAGACCTTGACCAGGGTAGTGCTAGGCTGCCTTTTGCTAATCAGGACAGAATCAACTAACGGTGTAGGAATGGGAGGGCAGTTTGGGGCCAGAGGCATCCCAAGGAAGTCAGAGCACGACGAGTCGGAGCTTTTGTTTCTTACTGCACGAGGTGGTGAGGAGAGGGCATGGAAGCGGAGGAGCTATGGAGTAAGAGTGGGGGATCGGATTGGGTGCTTTTGCCCTTCACCATTACAGGGATGGAAGGGATGGAAGGGATGCCCCGGGAGCGGTCCAACCAGGTTATCCCAGTGTGAGGAAGAAGCCTCTTGGACACTGAATCTGCTGCTACCGACACCTGGATAAGCTGGAGTCCTTTTTAACCGTGGTCCACCTGGCAGGAGGCTGTTATTACTTACTGAGGCTGTAGGTAGTTTGGTGGCTTGGGGTAACCTGAGGCGTTTTCCTAGGGGCCACAGGGGAGATCAGTGACGAAGATGAGGATACAGAGTATTTTGACGCCATGGAAGATTCGTCTTTCATCACAGTAATCACAGACCCAAAAGAAAACAGGTATGTCTGCACTCGTTGTCCCGGCCCACAAGGGATGTCGCTTACCGACAGCCCAAGGTGCGTCGCACAGGCTGCACAGGAAACATCGGGTGCCCCAGAGGCTCCCAAGGCTTCTAGGGAAGAGATTAAATATGGACAAAAGTGCCCTTGCTCCTTGTGAGGCAGCTGGGTCCTGGTCCTGGCCATGCCATTGGCCATCTCCCTCCAAAGTACCGAAGGCGGGTGACCTCGGGATTCACTCTTCTTCACGTTTAAAATGGGATTGAGGTTAGGGGAGGGGGCAGTTCTAAACTGTAAATAGTCTGGGGGTCTGGAAGCTCCTTGTATAGCTTGACCATTCTAAAGTTGTGCTCTAGAGCAAGGAGAGAATCAAAATCCAAAGGGCACGGGGGCATTGGAGAACACCAAGAGGTGGAAGTCCTGACTCCAAACCACTCGTCCTTCAGATTTATGAAACCTGCCTCAGTCCCTCATAAGAAGCCCCCTCTTCTCTGCATTCCCATAGTTCCCTGCCCTTTGGTTCCAAAGAGCCAAAGGCAGTTGCGACCCTGACACATCACTGGTCAGTGTATGGAGCCCATTCCCTCCTCTGTTGAAAGGGGTGACAGTCCTTGGACTGCCTCCCTCCGGGACGGCTTTGAGGATGCTCTAGCTTTCCAGTGAGTTAGAGACCCCTTCCTTCTCCCCTGGCCTTCACTCACTGTTTTGTTCCAAATACACAGAGGAGGAGGATGGTGCAGGGTAACCAGCCAGTCACAGATCAGAATTTGGGTCCTTCCGACTCCAGGCCCATCAGCACGTGTCCTTCTTGGAGACAGGCCATTTCCTTTCCAGCCTGGCCTCCCAGCACTGCCTTGTTGTCATTCCTTCCCACTGTTGGTTAGGATGCGTTGTAGGGACTGGAAAGATTTGTCCTGGGGAGGACGTGAGAGGGAGATGATCCCATTTCAGAAGCATCTTAACCTGAGTGATGGTGACCCGGATGGGTACTAGAGAGGAAGGGATGGCAGAACCCAGGAACAGGGAGCCGTAACCAGACCTGGCAAAGTGACTGAATGTGGCAGTTAGGGGCACCAGAGGGGTTCGCTGAGAAATGGTCCCAACAAGAAAGATGAGGGTTTGGGGCAGGAGGAGGGGATCCCCTTAGAAATCGTCAGCCCAAATCGCAGAGGCCAGTGACATGCCTGAGGTCCCCTGTCCAGCAGGGAGCAGAGTCAGAAAGGGCTGAGAAAGGGCTGCCCTAGGCCAGGGACCCGTCTCACTGGCAATGGCCCTTTGTGCAAGGGGCCGCTGTCCCATTCCTTGTGGGACAGAGGCAGGGGGCCCGTCAGCTCTCGAAGACCCAATTCCTCACCTGCAAAATAGAAGTAATCCTGCCTCCATCACCTAGTGGGCGGCGAGGATACAATGACGGGTACCCTGCAGAGGACCAAGAGCAAACAGTCTTGTCCATCCTTCCTTCACACTCCTGGGCACTCCCTCCATGAGAACAGGTCACAGCTCCTCTGTCCCTCAGCGTGGGCTCCTCGATGCAGGAGTCCTGGGACTGGAGAGTACGAGGGGAAAGGACCTTGGGGGTCCTTCACACACCAGCATGAGCCTTGACATTCCTCCTAGCAAGCCTGGCCCCTGGACCAGCGCCCAAGTGGACCCGCAAGAGCTTGCCCCATGGGCCGGCCTTTCCTGGAGGCACTCAAGGCAAAAACCTGTCTGCTTAACCTGGGGTGTGGGGGAACCCTGAGTCTTTGGGACTGCAGGCTAGGCTCCACAGACACCGCCTGACCTTTGTGTTTTCCACAGATCTGCTGAAGGTGGGAATGAGGAGAGCCCAGTGGATGAGTGGAATGCTGAGGACCATGTGAGTAAGCCGGGCCACAGAGGATGGGCTCCCCGCACTGGGGCGGTGGGTTTCCCCCAGGGGCCTGAGGCTGGCCCTGCTCAGAGGGCGAAGAGCTTGGAGGATGTGGAGGGGGGCGGGGCCCCTGTAGCCCAGGCCTGCCCAGGCTCAGAATGCCTGGTACCCCCCAGGCCTGAGCCCTGCCACCCCCCAAGCACGTGCCCTTGCTCTCTTCCTGGCACTCCACCAGGCTGAAGCCCTGGGCCCCAGCTGCTCCTTCTGATTTTTTGCCAGGTGTTTGGGAACGTCTCGCGCAAAGTGGGCATCCCACCCAAAGTCAAGAGGAGGACACGCATCCCTGACAAACCTAACTATAACATTAACCTCTGGAGCATAATGAAGAACTGTATCGGCAAAGAGCTGTCCAAGATCCCCATGCCTGTACGTGACGGGTCCCCAGTGGGGGCGGCTGGGGATCCCCCATGATTTCAAGCTTTGTATTTGCACCCCAAGAGAAAAGTGGCCCCAAGTCTGTCTGGGCCCCAGGACCGTGACTTGGTGATAAGGATGAGTGCTACTCCTGTGAGTCTAGGACGTGAGGGGCCCTTTCCCCAGCCCTGAGAGGCCTGAAGTGCAGGGTTTAGCTCCATTTTGCAAAGGAGGAGACAAGCAGTTTGGTGAGGGTTGTGCTGCTAATCTGGGCAGGCTCTTCTGCCGTGCTGTGCCCTGCTGCTTCTCACTTGGCCATGGCCCAAGCTGGCTTTCTCCAGGCTGCCTAGGAACACCTGGGAGCTCCCAAGGCTGGACCATGAGATCTCCAAGCCCATCCATGAAACCCCGTGTTTAAAAAGGAGGCACCAGGAGTTTGCCCACAGAGTAAGCAGGAGAGCCCGAGCTGAAATTAAGGTCATCAGAGCAAGGTTAGGTAAAAGGGAGGATGCAGGCCCATTGTCTCTGCAGCTAATAGACTCGTTTGGGCAAAGCAGCAAAGTGGCAGAGATGACAATCACTGTGAAAGGCGGGCCCTGATTAAGCTGGGAATTGGTACAACCATTCCCCAAAGCATTTAGGAATTGTGTTAAGAAAGGGACTGTTCATCTTCCCTTGGTCCCATTCTTTGCCGGATGTTCCCATCATTACTTTTTATGATGACCAGGAACTGGAGACAAAGCCAGTGCCCCCACGTTGGAGAATGGCGAAGCAAACTGCGGGGTGTGGAGGAAATGGGAAACACTTCAGAAAAGTCTAGAAAAGTTCACATATGTCAGTACAGAATGAAGTCAGTAGAACCCGGAAAACTATAATCATAGTGCTCATAGGAACATAAATGGAAAGGGAAAACAAGACGTACTTTGTCATCATTTGGATCAAGCTTAGCCCCTTCCCTTGACTAAAGATGGCGAACTAGGAGTATTGAACGTTACATGCACTTTTAATCAGTGCTTGAAGACCAGCCTGGGGTGTGCAGTCTTGACCAATGCTCTGGTTTCACTGAGTTGGTTTATTCCTCATTCCTTGTTTAATTCTACAAAAGAATGGTTTGTTGGGACGAATGATACATATTTCAGAAATGAATGATACATATTTCAGAAATGAATGTTTTCTTTAAAAAAAGGCATCAATAAATTATATTTGCTTTAAAAAACAAAAACAAAGGGAAGAGAGAGTTGAGGAATTGCATGGTTCTAACTCTCTAAAGATGTAGGCGATGAGTATAGTGATGGAGAGTCCTAGCCTGCTGTCTCTGTGACCGTGGGTAACCCGCCTCAGCTTCCTTGTCTATAAAATGGGAGCTTTGGGATAGCCGGAATCTAGGCTTCCTTGCACTTGCACAGTTCTCTGACCCTGTGATCAGCTACCTCATTCCCACTTGAAGCAGATTTTAAGTGGGCCCTTAAGCAAGCCTGAGTGTGAAAACGCTGGGGGTCAGGAGATGAAGGAACGGCAAGGAGACCAGTGTCAGGAATGCAAGGAGTAGTAACACTGGAAAGGTGGAAGTGTCCGGTTATGGAGAGTTTTAAAAGCCAAACAACAGATTTTGTATCTGATTCTGAAAGTGATTTATCGAACATGTGGACACGGTGGTCGGAGCAGCGGCATGTGGAAATCCCTTTGGCAGCTGAGATTTGTTCAGGCAGACCCACCAGGGCTGTGGCAATAGTCTGGGAAGGGGGGATGAGCTAAACTCTGTGAGAGGAGAAAATGAGATACAAATGACAAGTGTCGAGAAGGTAAAAGATAAATAAAAAAGATGCGACCACAGATTGGATGTAGAGGTGAAAGAGGAATTAAGGAAGACTGGTTGCGATTCTTGGCGGCGATTCTTGGTGGTTCCTTCAGCAGTAATAGGAAAGTTAGAAAAAGGGGAAGGGCTTAGGGATAAGGAGAATGAATTCAGTTCTGGACACCTTGGCTTTAAGATGTTTACAGGATGGCCAGGTTGAGAGGCAGCTGGACAAGGGGCATAAGTCTGCATAGAGACGATAATTGGAACATCCAAACAGCATTTGGAAACGTGATACTGAGAGCAGGAGGAAGACTGACCAGATGCGTAGATGAGATAACCTGGGAGCAAATGAGGTGAGAAGTAGCCTTGGGGGATGCCTGCAAACAGCAGATGTAGCTTGGATAAAGATCCAGCAAAGACTGAAGAACGGTCAGAAAGCTAAGAGACTAACCGAGAGAGCCTGGAGAGAAGTTAGCATCCGGGAGGAGATTCTGGAACTGACTGGGTGATCGAAGGGTTGTGGGTAAGTTCAGAGAGAGAAGGTCATTTCTGTTGAATGATGAGGTCTGAAGACAGAACACAGAGTGTTGGGAGCTTGGCCAGAAACTGGAGGAGAGACAGGAGGGGAGCTGGCAGAGATGCCTGGGTCAAGAGAGGATGAGAGACGGGCAGATTGTAAAGAAGCAGCTGGGAAGGTAAGTGAGAAGGGCAGCGTGCTGGAGACACCGGGCTGGTCCGCAGCGGCAACTCTTTGGGTTAGAGGGGTCACCTTGACAGGGAGAGGAGCCAGCTCCTCATGGGAACCAACGGTGACAGAGGAGAGGGCAGAAAGCATTTGAATGATGAGAGAGGAGGAGAATTGGAGAATTACCTCGATTTTTTTCAGTGAAAAATGAGACAAAATTCTCACAGGGAGAAAAAAGAGCAAGGGAACCATGGGAAATCTGTGGAGGGGTGGGAAGGCTTGAAAGCACTACTGTGGAGGTTGAAATGGGGAAGTGGTAATGGAGGTAGGACAGGTTACCTAGCAACAGCAAGAGCGCCTATGAATCTAGATAATATAAATTAGTTCTGGACCCAGTCTGAACAGTCCTATGCTTTTTTTTCCCAGTTTCATTTGTCAACACGTATACAGGAGCAAAGACAGCAGGCAGTGGGAGGGAGCCAAGACTGAGATGCAACAGGTTTCAACAATATAAGGGTCAAGGGACTGGAGAGTGAAGACATTACATAGTTGAACTGGTTGATTGAAGGGTTAAAATGGCAAAGGGAGGAGGGTTTAGTCAGAGCAGAGGAGAAAGCCCAGGAAAGACCTGAAGGGATGAGGGGTTGGGGGTCACGGTGAGCATGAAGAAGAGGGTTTGGGCTTGCACAGTAGAGAAGGAGCTGGAATGACAGCTGAGTGTGGCCAGATGAGAAAATTTGAGCATTTATAGCCATGTAAGTGACGTGCCTGTAGGGAAGAGTGAAATCTGAGATCCCCGGACATTTATGATCTCTTGAAATGATGCTGTTTTCACAACCAAGATTTGGGATTGTGTGACTTACTGACTCAAAGAATAAGTGATCCAGGGGTTGTCAAATTCATAGCTATGAAGCTATGATCTTATCGATTGCACAGGTTCTTGTTCAGGTTGGTGTCTAAGTGGAAAGGCTACAAAGTATATCACTTCTCAGCCTCCTGGCTTCCTTCCCTTCCCTTCCAGAGGATTCCTCTTAATCCTAAGGCCTTTCCTCTGCTGATTTTTTTTGAGTCAGTTGGGGTTAAGTGATTTCGTGAGGGTTACACAGCCACTGAGTATTGGGGCCAGATTTGAACTCCAGGGCCGGTGCTGTATCACTGTGCCACCCAGCGGCCCTCCCACTAATTATTTTTAATGCATCCTATATTTAGTTTGTTTGTACTTAGTGGTTTGTGTATCGTCCCTCCCCCTTTAGATTGTGAGCCCCTTGAGACGAAGCTCCTTTGCCTTTGTTTTATCTGACACATAGGAAGCATTTAATAAAGACTTGCTGACTAACTGTGATACATATGTGTGCGTATGTAGACGAACATTTACCTGTCTGTCTACATAGAAACATAATCATTTGAGCTTCAGAATAGCCCTGCAATGAGTAAGTGCTGTTATTGCCTCTGTTTTGCAAATAAGGAAACTTTCCCCGAGTGTGCTCGCGGGGAAGGAAGCCTAAAAGCCTTGTCCAGAGCTGAGCTTGTGCTATTCTCTCCACAGGTGAATTTTAATGAGCCCCTGTCCATGCTCCAGCGACTGACAGAGGACCTGGAGTACCACGAACTGCTGGACAAGGCCGTCAAGTGCGAGAACTCCACGGAGCAGATGTGCTTCGTGGCCGCCTTCTCGGTGTCTTCCTACTCCACCACCGTCAACCGCATAGCTAAGCCATTCAATCCCATGCTGGGAGAGACTTATGAGCTGGACCAGATGGAAGAAATGGGCTTCCGTTCCCTCTGTGAGCAGGTAGGGAGCACGCAAGGTCTCAGCCCACAAAGATCGGTTCCTGCTTTTGTGGGGAAGAGGGTGGGATTAGGGGACTCCCAAGGTCTCTGGTTCTTGACAAGGCCCCTGAATCTCCCTTGGAACATCTTCCCTTAAGGCTTAGACTGCATCGGGGTGATGGACTTTAAATCCCTCCCCCTTTATGTTGAGGGGTTGGAGGCAAGACCACCTATTTACATTAGCTCTGAGCTTAAACCACTCAGTTTGTGAGGTGATTCCTTGCGTCCATATCCTGCAAGGCAGAAACACCAGTTAATAGGAATTTTGGCTGAGTGCAGGGATGCTGGGCTGGGACGAAGGCCTCTAAGCATGGGAAGGATGTTATCAGAGACCAGACAGCTGCCCAAGGGAGCTAGAGAAAAGGGAAGGAAATCAGATGTGCAAACGTGGGGCAAGGGCTGGGCATAGTGGGGTAGTGCCAGGGCAGGGGCTCTCAGAAGCCACCAACATCTCGGAGGATGGGAAGTTCTTGTGAAGGGTTTGTTATATGCCAGGCCTTGTGATGGAGACTGTAAAAGTAAAAGTAGTCCATGCCCTCAGAGCTTACCGGCTCATGGCAAGCTAGCCAAGGAGGACCAGGAGGAGAAGGGGGACATTCCACTCATGGGGCCAGGGGACAGCCACCAGTGCAGAAGCCCTGAAATGGTACAATGGTCACAGAGTATGTGCAGGGAAGGGAAGAGCCAGAACATGAGAGAGGTGGGAAGAAACCAGGCTAGAGACAGGAGAGTCTGGACACAAATGAATCTCAAAGTGAGGAAAACACTCGCGAGTGGAAGCCTCCTCAGTAGGAAGGCCTCCCATGCAGGGGCAAAGGCAGAAAAGCAGACTGGACCATGGCCTCATTGCTCGTTTCCACAGCAGACTCATGTGTGGACAAGGCAGCTGTCCTGGATCCCGTGGGAAAAGTCTCCAGGTTTGTTGTCTCACAGCGGGTACAGAATGAAGTTAGCACGATGGGAACAGTAGTCCGGGACCTGGTTCGGGGCACTTGGCTCTCACATGAAGCAGGATTGTGAGGAGATGTCAACTGCTCTGGCTCTCAGGGCCCTGGGAAACAGGGGAGCTCTCTCAGTGAACACATGGTGTCAGTCAGAGCAATTCCCTGTGCCAGAGGGTGAGATCAGGCAGAGCACAAAGCTCGGTGGTTGTGGACTCCAGCTCCAGCAAATAAGGTGCCTCCAGGATATTTTGTCACCATCCAGAATGCTTTCTCTTTCTCCCTAGAGGTCACTTTGAGTAGGGAGGTGACATGGTCAGAATTGTACTTTATGGGAAACATTTTCACATGGATTTGAATGGGGTCAGACTCAAGGCAGGGAAACTAATTAGAGTTTATTGTATATGGAAATAAGTCTAATAACTATCATATTTCTTGTCTTCTTAATGGGTGAGGGAAGGGGAAGAAGGAGGGAAAGATTTGGAACTGAAAATTTAAAAATTGTTTAAATTTTAAAAAGAAGGAAAGAGGACATGGGGGTTGTGAGGTTGAAGAGACCCTTAGCAGAAATGATGTGAAGCTAGAAACAGTGAAATAATAAAATATGCCCCCGTACTGCATCTAGAAAATGAATGAAAGTGAAGATGTGAGGATGACTCTGAAGAAGGCACACCGGGCTGAAGGAAAAACCGTGGTCCCTTTGGTGGTGCTGGGGAGATTGAGAGAGGAGGAAGGTTTAAGGTCAAGAGTTCTGTTTTGAGCATGTTGAGTCAGAATGTCACTGGAGCATCCTGCTTCTAGATAAATAAAAGGCAATCAATAATTTGAGACTGGCTCGTTAGAAAAATCACAACTGGATCCATAGAGCTAGGAATTAACAGCAAGGCATTGCCAGTGGACAAAGTTGATGAGATCAGCTGGGGAGATGTGGTGTAAAGGGCCCAGGACAGAGTGTTGGGGGACACCCTCAGTTATTAGGAACAACCCGGATGAGGATTCAGCAAAGGAAGCTGACGAGGAGAAGCAGGAGAGAGCAGCGCTGTTGCCGATCACCTGGAAAGAGATTCCCCTTCAGAACCTGGGAAGCAGACCTCTCGGAGCACTCGGAGACCCTGACATAGACTGAGAAGGGGACTCAAGGCATTTGTCATCATTTCCAAAGAGAAACCCAGGGCCAGACACTCAGGGGACGTGTCCAGCAGAAAGTGCTCTTTATAGCTGAAAACTTGGGGTTGATGTTCTGGCTCACTATTCCCCTCCTTGTTCTCAACCCTCAGGGAAATATAAAAATGGCACGAGGTGGCCTCTGAGGGGCCACTTTGAAGTCACATGCTACATAAGCTTCTCCTGTCCTTTGTCCACACCCTGAGTAATTGGCACAGTGATTCCTCGAATGTAGCCTGAGATGTGGCCACTTCCATTTACCAGCTAGGCCAGTTCCTGTGTGTTATTGTGATAGGAAGAAACTTTGATACTAACAATCCGATTTTCTTCTTTCCTTTTTCTAATCAAATTAAAGGTTTATCTATTTTGTTGGTTTTTCCATAAACCAACTTTTAGTTTTGTTCATTAGTTCAGTAGTTTTGTTTTATTAATCTCCCCTTTATTTTCAGAATTTCAAATTTGGTATTTAATTGGGGATTTTTAATTTGGTCTTTTTCTAGCTTTCTTTAGTTACAAGCCCAATTCATTGATCTTCTCTTTCTCTATTTTATGCAAGTAAGCATCTAGAGATATAAAACTTTCCCCAAGACTGCTTTGGCTGCATCCCATAAATTTTGGCATGTTCTCTCATTATTGTCATTCTCTTGGGTGAAATTGTTGATTGTGTCTATGATTTGTTGTTTCACCCATTCATTCTTTAGGATTAGATTATTTAGTTTCCAATTAATTTTTGGTCTGTTTTCCCTGGTTCCTTACTACATGTAATTTTTATTGCATCATGATCTGAAAAAGATGCATTTTCTACTTCTGCCTTTCTGCATTTGATTTTAAGGCTTTTATGCCCTAATACATGATCAGTTTTTGTGTCAGTTCCATTTACCGCTGAGAAAAAAGTATATCTCCATTCACTTTTCTCCAAAGGCCTATCATACCTACCTTTTCTAAAATTCTATTTATTAGCTTCTTTCTTTTTTATTTTATGTTTCGATTTATCTAGTTCTGATAGAGCAAAGTTGAGATCCCCCACTAGTATAGTTTTGCTGTCTGTTTCTTCTTGCAGTTGCACATTTGGACCATTCATACATTCTGGGCAGAGTTTTACAGGCCAGTGGAAACAAGTGGCATTGGGGAATATCCCCAAGCACTTGCTCTCCAGTCTCAGAAATGGAGCCTTAGATACTAGGCTTTGATGACTTTCCAATATGAAAAGAATAGAAGAGTTGGTTGAGACAGACGCTCAGATAGACAAGAAGACAGGTATGAGTGGCATGAGTTGGACGGGAGATGTATCAAAGGTGTGACACACAGGCCAGCTTCCTGACTTCTGTCTGTTCTGGGAATGATGTCGGAAGATTCCTTTGTCTACAGTAGATGATCTCGGAGACCATCTCAGAGTCCTGCTGGCCAGTGATGACATTTTAAAAGTCTCTCTGGCAAATCCTATGCATTACCTATAAAGATGGAATGGCAGAGATGCCTTTTATTTATCTAGAACTAGGATGCTCCAGCGACATTCTGACTCAACATACTCAAAGAAGAACGGATTGATAAGAATGTGTGTAAATGAGCAAACAGGAGTGGACCAGACTTTGGATTAGGCCACTAGGGGTTCTTAGTCCTGCTTTTAGCAGCTCTGCCTAGCCAGAGAGTACCTGCTCAAGGATATGCCCCAAGGCATGCTGGGGGCACCTGCTACATTCCACCAACTGTAAGAAAAAATAGTTGGGGAGATGAACCACGTGAGCCTTCAAGTTGTGGTCTTCCTTAAAGATATCATTGTCTTTGGGGAGACCTGGAAATAACTTTTTTTCTGTTTTGTTTTTCTGAGGCAATTGGGGGAGCAAAGTGACTTGCCCAGAGTCACATAGTCAGGAGCATTAAGTGTCTGAGGTCAGATTTGAACTCAGGTCCTCCTGACTTCAGGGCTGGTGCTCTATCCAATTCGCCACCTAGCTGCCCCCCCCCACCCCTGCCTTGGGGAAAGTGTTAGAGAATACTGAAGAAAACCTGAAGATGGTGGCCAAAAGCTTCATTTGGAAAGTGCCCATTGTACAGTACCTATAATGCATCCCAGCAGGGCATAAGCAATAACCTGTGGAAAACAGAAGCTCCTTTCTCTCTGGAGTGAGTGGGACTTTCTCCCAGCTCTCCAAACTTAATCATGATAATCTCATAAAATTCAGTCAAGATTGTATTGTTTTTTCTATGTAAACTGTTGCCATCATGTGTGTGTCTTAATTTCCTGATTCTGGTGCTTTCACTTTGCATTGGCTCTAATAAATCTTTTGGTCACTCTTTCTGGCGATTCATGTGACATCAATATGCCTCTTATTTAGCTGTTTCTCATTTTATTTCTGCAAAAACAGTTGCTGTAAATAAGTAGCTGTATTGGGGGGCTTTATTTTAACTCCTTGGGGTTGGCTGTTATCCTTTGCTCTTGAAGAGGACAAAAGTGACATCACTCTGTTGTGTGTCGGCCTATAACTGATCAGATCTGTTGTGGGAACCATGATGGTTCTACCACTCCTTTGGCACAAAACGGCCAGAATGGAGACGTCTCTGCATTTGTGCATCTCATATTTCTTTTGAGCTTCTGCAGTAGTACTTCACCCACAGAACAGTCTTCTCTGATGATGGGCTGTCCTGTGCCAGGGTCTCCCATGTCTCACAATCAATTCCAGAGTTCTTCAGAGAAAACTTAAGAGCTTCCTTGCCTTGCTTCATCTGATCTCCACATGAGCGCCTGCCTTGTCTGAGTTTGCCATGAAATAGTCTTTTAGGCAAGTATTCCTTACACATATGAACAAAAAGTCGTGCATCGGCTCTCACTCCACTCTAGTCTTGGCCAGCAGCCTTTTCAAGTTACCCTCAGTGGGGGTAGCTGACCTTGGTGCCATTTCTGTCTCTGTTGGAAGTGTCCAATGGTATCACTGAAAGTGCCGTGAAAAAGCATGAAAGCAAGCGCAGGACTCCATCGGTGACTGGTGAAGTGCCACGGTGTTGCCCATTATCCAGAACCCGTGCAAGCATACCAATGGGGAACTGATGTATAATATTGATGAACTTCTCCATGCAACCAAATTTGGCCATGGTCCTCCACAAGCCCTTGCAGCAAATTAGTATCAAAGACTTTGCTCAAATCAACAAATCTTCTATACAGACCTCTGTTCTGTTTCTGCCATTTCTCCTGCAGTTGTCAGACAGCAAACACCATACTGGCCACTTCTTGGCCCTTTCTGAAGTCATTCCGGTTCTCAGGTAAATGACCATCTTCCAGGTGAAGGATCAAGCTATTCACGAGGACTCTGGCAAGAATCTTGTTGGCAGTGACCAAGAGGAGACATCCCACCATGTAAAGGGCTGAAACTCTTGAGTTAAAGCACTGAGGTTGGACAACCGAGCACTTAAGGCTAATTACCGATTGGACAATATTCTATAAGCATATGGTTGGAAAATGGCCCTTCCCACTATTCTGTGCTGGCTCGATAATTGGTGTATACAGAGGATTATAGAAGGGACTGGGGGGGGGAGCAGAGTAAGACTAGCCAGAGTCACTTTGACAGTAGACAAGGAAGAAGGAGGTCGTGGAGATTCTGCTTCCATCCCCTTCACTTCTACCCCTAAAGACTAAGAATAAAGACCAAGGACTTTTGCTTATCCTGACTCAGGCTGATTCTGAGGTATCCAGGGAGCTAACTCGATCATCACACTACCACCACCATCGTGATTGTCAACAGACAATCCCTTTCCCTTCCTATAGAGAGACAAACCAAACTCCTGGGGGATAACCTCACCTTGCCCTATAATCCAGAAATGTCAATCAGCTTTGGTTTGAGCAGCAGATTCCCCCTACCTTGTATCTCAGATTGAATAGAATCAGCTCCAGACACTTTGCCACATAGGGAGAGCCTACTGACATTCAGAACCTCTTCTTCAGGGGGAAGCTCAGCTAGGGGGAGATTGACTTCAACCTAGGGTATGGTTCAGTGGCTTCAGCATTGCTTGATGATGCTCTGTGGACCTTCTTGGGGTAAGAAAGTAGCAGTGGAGCCTTTGGGTCAGAGTTTGGACACTTGCCTTGACAGCTTAATTCCGAATCACTTTCCAAAACGGAGCACCAGTTTATAGCTCCACCTAGAGCGCATGATTGCGTTGGGATTTCCACCGCCTCTGTAACACTGACTCATTTTGGTCACTTTTTGCCAGTGCCGGACCTCAGGAGGTCATCTGAATTCTTCTCCTCTTGTTTTAGGTGAGCCACCACCCTCCTGCAGCTGCCCACCATGTGTTCTCCAAAAATGGCTGGACCCTGTGGCAGGAAATCACCATCTCCAGCAAGTTCCGGGGCAAATATCTCTCCATTATGCCACTAGGTAAGACCGTGCATTTCAGTGAAATAAAGAAACCAAGTGGTTATATCCAGTGATTTATTTAGCAAATACATTTATTTGCTCATATTAGCAAGCAATTTCTTTAGAAACAAAGAAAATCCAAGGTTCTCAGTAGCCAAGGTCCTCCCAAGCATTGATTTCTATGCAGTTAATACACAATTTATAGGGAGGGGAAAACAGGTGCAGGGATTGAAGTTTTTATTGGGAGAAGGGATTGGGGGACCCTAAGATAAGGAAGAGGGAGGGGTAGTTTTGTGCCATTCTGTAAGCTGGATGATAGCTGGGAAGGGGGAATAATATTGTGACTTCTCCAAAAGGAGACATGCATGAAGTGGAGACTTCACAAAATGGTGATAAAGGGCAAAATGTCCTTTTGGGGGGGGGGCTATTTTTAAAATGTGTAACACATGCCCTGTCAAATGGGACCTCATGGACTTCTAGAATCCCCCCAGGATTCTCTCTGAAATGCATCATGGACTGTGCCCGAGAGGGAGCTGAGGGAAAGAATTTGCATTTTGGGGAATTATTTGAACTTCTCTGTAATAAGCCCTTCCCTGCTTTTGTGGCAGCCGGTGCAGCAGACAAAAAAGCAAAAGCTCCTGCCCTCAAGGAACTTCTTTTCTGCTCCCAGATACAGAGAAGTTTTAACTGCGATATAATTTGAGAAAGGAGACCGTGGTGGCCACTGTGGGAATCAGGGGAGGTTTCTTGGACAAGGAAATGTCCGAGCTGCCGAGAATTCTAGGACATGGAGAAAAGAGGCTATTCGGGGGCGGGGGCCAGCCTGAGCAAATACATGGATAGAAAACGGGACGCTGACTTGGATGAACTGTGACAAGGCTGGTTTAGCTAAGGGTGGAAATCTGAAGGGCAGTAATGTGGGAAGGTGAGCACTCTGGGAGGCTGCTCTGTGGAGAAAGAGCTGGAGACCAGGGGATGGTTGGGAGGGAAGGAGCATCTCCTTAAGCAGGAACTTGGGTCGTCCTAGCCTTCCTAGTGAAGAGACTGGCATGGAGGTCAGACTTGTCTAGGCCAGAGGAAGGCATCAGGGAGGACTGGAAGGAAGGAAAGAGCAAGAAGGGAGCACTTCTCTTAAGGGGGAGAGCCGGGGGCCCTCACAGACATCTAGTCCAAGCTGTCTTATTTACCTCCCGAGGCCCAGAAATGGAAGCTTGTGACAAAGTTGGGCCTTGGTCCTGGGCGGGCTTCCCGTGTCATTCACCTGAAGGGATCTTTTCTGAGAAGGCGCTCACTTCCCAGGAGTGTTTCACTGCCTCAAACCAAGGCACCGTGGCCTTGCCCCACTCCTTCTGGGTGCACCATTCTCTCCCTCCCCAGAGTCACAGATTTCTCTGGAGAATGGTTTTAAATCTTTCTCTCGAGAAGCCAGTCTCCATGGACTTGGGAAGGCATTTTTCCTTACGATCAAGTATGTTTTTTAACTCTGCCTGGGAGCACTGCCTCTGTCCCCCTGAGCCTGGGCCTTCCTCATGCTCCCCTGGGGCCTTGGAGTTCCCTCCGCAGCCCTTGGGCTCTCATTACAGGTCAGCGTATCATTTCTTCCTCTCTGTCCTCACCCAACATCAAGACACAGAGCTGGAAGGGGGCTTTGGAGACCACTCAGACCAGTCTCTCCTCTAGCTCCTGCCATTTCCAGAAGAAACTAAAGCCCATAGGAGAAGTCAACAAGTGTTAAGTGCCATCTGTGTGCCAGGCATTGTGCCGAGCTAAGATACAGAGAGGAAGAAGAGACTCCCTGCCCTCGAGGTCACAGACCAATGGGAGAGACAATGAGCTATATATAGACAAGAGGGAAGGCTTCCAGGAGGAGGTGGGACTCTAGTTGGGACTTGAGAAAAGCCAGGAAGTTCAGAAGGCAGAGGGAAGAAGGGAGAACATTCCCAGCTTTTGTGAGGGAAGGGCTCTGCAGACCCCAAAGACAGAATCTAAAGATGGGAATGGAGATGGCAATGGTTTTTTTTTTCCTTTCTTTCTTTTACAATTGTTACTTATGTTTTAGCATTCTTTTCTTTTTAAAATTTTGAGTTCCAGATTCTTTCCCTCCCTCTCATATGCCCTCTATCCTCTGAGAAAGCAACTAGTTCATATCAGTTAGCCATGTCAAATTTTGCAAAACACATTTCCATAATGGCCATATTAAAGGAAGAAAGAAGGGAGGGAAAGAAGAAAGGAAGGGAAGGAAGGAAGAAAAGAGGGAAAGAGGAAAGTGAAGGAAGGAAGGAAGGAAGAAAGAAAAGAGAGAGGGAAGGAAGGGAGGAAGGAAGGAAGAGAGGGAGGGAGGGAGGGAAGGAGGGAGGGAGGGAGAGAAAGGAAGGAAGGAAGGGAAGGAGGGAGGGAGGGAGAGAAAGGAGGGAAAGGAGGGAAGGAAGGAAGGAAGGAAGGAAGGAAGGAAGGAAGGAAGGAAGGAAGGAAGGAAGGAAGGAAGGAAGGAAGGACTGACATTGTGCTTCACTTTGCACTCACAGTTCATCACTTCTGCTTTTGGAGGATGATAGCATTTTTTACCATGAGTCCTTCAGAATTGTCCTGGATCACTACACTGATCAGATTGTTGATCATCATTATAACATTGCTGTTACTGTGCACAATGATTTCCTAATTCTCATTTCACTCAGTATCAGTTCAAATAAGTCTTCCCAGGTTTCTCTGAAACCATTCTGCTCACCATTTCTTGTAGCACAATAGGATCATCACAATCATAGCCCATAGCTGATGAACATCCCCTCAATTTCCAATTCTTTGCCACCATAAAAAATCTGCTCTAAACATTTTTTTGTACAGATAGGTTCGTTATTCTTTTTCTTTTGATTTCTTTGGGACACAGAGCTTGGTGTTGCTGGTACAGAAGGGCATGCAGAATAGCCCTTTGGACATAGTTCCAAGCTGTTGTCCATTGTATTTGGAGCACTTCACTACTGCACCCACAATTTATCAGTGTGCTTATTTTCCTTCATCCCTCCAGTATTTTTTTTCCGATAGATGTGAGAAAAGTTCAGACTTGTCTCAATTTTCCTTTCTCTAATCAATAGTGATTTAGGGCATTTTGTCATAATTGTAGATAGGTTTGATATCTTCTTTTAAATTTCTGAAAAGAAGAGAATGACACAGGCATCCTTTTCAGCGTTTCTCTCACGCTTTCCATTTACATTGTTGTAGTAACTGTGGATCTTATCAAAGCATTTTCAGTACAGTATCTTATCTGACCCTAATTGTTATGGGTGCATCCTGCTAGTGGCTGCTGGGGGTCTACTTCTGACCAGCAGAACAGACCCCTGCATGTGAGAGGATGACGATGATACAAGGAGACCAAGAGGCAGGTGCATTCTCTGACCTCCCTTCTCTTCCTTCTGCTTCCCATTTATTTCATTCTCAATTCACAAGCACCATCTGTGTCAATAAAGGCTGCTTTGCAATTCCTTCAAGTGTGTTATGATTGACAGCTGTGGGGGCTTTCAGAGAACCGACCGCAGCTTAATGGTACAATCCCCCTTAACTGTCTACAGGCTTTCTGGGTTTTGCACTTAGGCATGATCTTTAATAACTAACATCAAAAAAAGATTCATATTTTTATAAAGATTTTGTTTCTTTTCCAGTGAGAGTGAGGTAGGAGAGAAAGAAAATCTGTTTTCACTGGAAAAAAAAAAAAGTTCATGTGACTCTCATATGAATGAGGTAGATGGAGAGGGAAGATGAATGGGAGCCAAGACCGCCAGCAGATGCCCTCTTGTCACCGGCCTGTTTTCCGTGGGATAAGCCGTGACTTCTCGCCTTTCTCTCTCTCCCAGGTGACATTCACCTCGAATTCCATGCCAGCGGGAATCATTACATCTGGCGGAAAAGTACCTCTACTGTGCACAATATCATTGTGGGCAAGCTCTGGATTGATCAGGCAAGAACAGTCCTGTCCACCCCCTGCCCTTCTCCCCAGGCCCACTCCAGGGGCAACCCAAAGCTGTTGCTTTTTAATCCCAGGGAAAGAAGGCCCAGAACATCAGACCCAAAAAGACCCTTAGAAATATAAAATAGGGAAGAGCCCCAAGTCTAGAATCAAAGGGCCTGCATGCAAACTTCTTCCAGCTGCTGTTGCCCTTGAGCCCCTTGGATATCTTGGGGGGGGAGGCGCAAAGGTCACTTCCAGCTGAGCTCTGGCTCTAAAATCCTGGGATCCTGGGAGTGTGAGAGCATGAGAAGGTCTCCAGAATGTGGGACATCCGCCCATGGGAGAGAAAAAGTGTGAGAGCTAGAAAAGGACTTTTGAACTGAGAGAATACTAGAGATTGCTAGTAGTAGATGGTCAGTCCTAGAGGAGAGGCTGAGTCCCTGGCTCCTGCCAGGACTAGTGACAAAGCCAGGAGCATGGCCCAGGCTTCCATCCACGGCATTCATCTGGGTCAGAGTATCTTGTTTCTTCCCATCCCTTCCCTCAAAGAAAGACAAGGTGTTGAGATCTCTCTGGGTGGCAAGGAACACCTCCCACACACACACACTCTTCCTTCAGGAAGTGGGAAGCTCCATAGGTTCCCCTGACAGGCCCAGAGCCAGGGTTTTGCCAGACCAGTGGCCAAAGGTCACGTGCTCAGAAGGCCAGCCATGTCTCCGTGCTTTCCAGGCAATGGAGAACCCTGCCGGTAAAAGCACTGGGAGCACCAGTGTGGGCCCTCCTTTTCCTCTCTGTGGGCCACACTGGTGGTCACTGAAGCTAAGGCAAGGGGCCTTTGTAGTTGGGGAACCTGAGGCCCAGAGAGAGAAAGGGCTTGGCCAAGTCTACACAGGTGGGAAAGGCCTGACCTGTCCTTTTGGAGCCCCTATAGGCCCGTAGGACAGGGGCGTATGTGGGGGAGGAGCTGAGGAACCAAGAGGGAGGAGGGAGATCTGAAGCTACTGGGGCCAGGGAAGCTCATCCTCTTCCCAGTCCTTCCTGGCCGTCCCCAAGCATTTAGCTGTGCTGGGCATACGGCCCCCAGGAGGAGCCAGTCCCACTCTTGAGGTGATTCACAGTCAGACCGGGAGGTGGTCCTGGAAGAGGCAGTGGGGGGGACTGATCTCTTGGGGGAGCCCCTTCTTCCCTCCTGCCCACAGAGCTGCCCAGATGCTGTCAGTGTTCCTTATTGTGAGGAACATAAGTCCAGCCTGGACAAGCAGAGGACAATGCTTGGGGACGGGATTCCAAGCCCTCCTTGCCCACCCTTGGCTCCTCAATGCCCACATGTCATACTCCCCCTGGCCCGGACCATCACTATAGGCGGGGACTTATGCCCGAGCGCTATCAGAAGTGAGCGTTTGATGCACAGACCCCTTTGTCTCATGTGCCCACTCTCCTGGGTCCTTGGTCTCCAGCCATTCTCCCCCTTTTCTTCCTTTCGCCCCCAGGGGGCCCAGTGGGTGCTATTGTTTCCATGGGGTCTCCCTCTTTAGAAAATAAGTCCCTCTGGGAGGGGGCTGTGCCTTTGTCTCCATGTCTGTCCTTCCCACTTAGCACAGTCAGTGCCAGGCCCATGGAAGCTCTTGATAAACGTGGGTTGCCCGACTGACTCTGCCTGACTCCTCGGAGAGTTCTCAGCCCAAGCAGCCGCCCGTGGGCTTTGGCAAGAGGACTTTGTGGGGACGGTGATCCCCGGGCTTGGAGCCCACCCGGTAGTACCTGGAATCTCATCCGGGCGATCCTCCATCTTGGGCCCAAGGCACTGACTTCCCTCTCTCTGGTTTCCTAGACAGGAGACATAGAGATAATTAACCATAAGACAAAGGATAAGTGTCTACTGAAGTTTACACCCTACAGCTACTTCTCAAAAGACTACACCCGAAAGGTAGGGCTGCGGGCAGGGGAGCTGGGGGACAGAGTGATACGTGGCAGGGGCCAGAATGCCTGGGCTGTTGTGGCCTTTCTGGGCTTCCCAGAGAAAATGTGAGCGTTGAGAGGGGGCTCAGAACAGGGGATGCCAGGGCCGTGAGGGGGTACGGAGGCTCCTCAGGAGGAGGCTACAGCCCCTGTGGGAAAAAGGAGAGGAAGTTGAGAATTAGTAAATTAACTCCCCCCGGGGCTTTAGGATGACGCTGTAATAGAACTAAAAACGGGTCAAGAGACAAGCAGCTGAGCACTTGGAGCTCTCGAATAGGGCGTGTGGGAGGTAAAGTCTCCCCATCTGTTGAACTTGGCTGAAGGGGGTGGGGAGCACTCTGGGTTCCAGAAGGTGACAAAGCCCTCCCTGCCCCAGGTGACCGGGGTGGTGACAGACAGCAAAGAGAAGGCCCATTATGTCCTGTCGGGATCGTGGGATGAGAAGATGGAGTGCGCCAAGATCATCCAGAGCAGCCACAGCAGCCCCAGCACGGAGGGCAAACAGAAGATGGTCTACCAGACCCTGCCGGCCAAGATCCTGTGGAAGAAGTACCCTCTGCCGTGAGTGAGCCCCCTGCCTGCCCGGGGCCTGCTGGGGGGTTCGGGGACGGGGGCTCAGGACAGCTGGGCCTGGCGAGATAGAGGCCCGCTCCCTTTGGGGTCCGGCTTTCCTCCCGGCTTTGGCCCTGACCACCGGGATCAGTGATCCCCCCCACCCCATCCCCACTCAGCAGGCTCCTCTCCAGAGTGAGAGTCCCACCGGAGGGCCCCTCCCAGAGGCCTTGGGCCCTGGACCATAGAGTGGGGGCAGCCAGCCGGCTCCACCCCATCTGGCCCCGCCCTGTTCTACTTACCCCCACCTGGCCCCGCCCTTGCCTGACCCCGCCCCCTCCATCTCACCCGTGCTGTTCTGGCCCCACCCTGTTCCCCCCTTATCCCAGCCCCACCCAACTTTGCCCTGGCCCCGCCCTGCCATCACCTGGCCCCGCCCCATTCCACTCCACCCCGTCTGGCCCCGCTCCTTCCCCGCCCCCCTTCTCTGTTAGCCTGTGCTTCCCGCTCCTTTCCAGAGTGTACTTGGAGGTACTTGAAGACCCCTGGGAGGCTGGTGGCCGCTGCTTCCTCCCCTGCGAGGGTCCCCCAGGGGGGCGGGGGGGGGCACAGATTGGGACGCCAAGATGCGTGAGGGGAGGCAGCGCGCTCTTCGAGCTTGGGGCCCCTGCCTCCCGATGAGCCCGTGGGGCCGGCCCGGGGAGAGGCGGGAGCCCCCGGGAGAGGGCGGCGGGGGTCCGGGCGCAGCCCCTCCAGCGGCGTCCTCTCGCCGGCCCCGTTGCAGGGAGAACGCCGAGAACATGTATTACTTCTCGGAGCTGGCCTTGATCCTGAACGAGCCCGAAGAGGGCGTGGCCCCCACGGACAGCCGGTGGCGGCCGGACCAGCGCCTCATGGAGAACGGCCAGTGGGACGAGGCCAATGCCGAGAAACAGCGGCTGGAGGAGAAGCAGAGGATGATCCGCCGGAAGCGCCTCGAGTCCAGTGGCCAAGAGCCGCTGGATGAAGGTGAGCGGCCGGGCGTGCGGGGCCTCCGTGGGCCCCAGAGGGTGGGCTCGGGAGCTGGGGCCCTTCCCTGGGGGGCGCGGGAGCTCCGAGCCGGGGCAGCCGCAGGGCCGGGCGGGGCTCCCAAGGGCCCGGCCACAGGCGCCTCCGTCTCCGCCCCCAGGGAAGGACGAGCTGTACAAGCCCCTGTGGTTCGAGAAGAAGCTGGACCCCTTCACTGGGGTGGAGGCCTATGTCTACAAGGGAGGCTACTGGGAGGCGAAGGAGCAGCAGAACTGGGCCATGTGCCCGGACATCTTCTGAGCCGCGGCTCGGGCCCGCCCCTCTGCCGGTGGCCGGGAGCGGGCCGGGACATAGAAACCCCAACCTACACGCGAAACGCAAATACAACCCACGAGCAGACCAGGGATTCAAACGTATTTTTTTATGCACTAATGAAAATCGCATATTGGATCTCCCTTCCTTTTTTCCCCTTCTTCCTTTTTTTTTTTGGCTGACCGTGACTCTTGTTTTGTGGGAGCAGTTAGTCACTCAGTCAGGCCGGGAGGACGGCGGCTCCCCCGACCTTTTAGCTCAGTGGACGTCCTGGCCTCCCGGGCTGACTGAGGCGCAGCCTTGGGAGACACTCAGGAGAGAGGTGGGGAGAGAGGAGGGCCCGGGGCCTCCCGTGAGGACTGGGGTCCTCAGGGCTGTGCTTAGCCTCCCCTCTAGCCCCGAGGCCGGGTTCATCCCAGAAAGACTGCCGTGGGAAACGCAGCTTCTCCGGGGGGCAGGGGCACCCGGGGATCTGAGGATGAGAAGCCTTGGGAGCGCCTCAGCCCCCCCACCCGAGGCTCGCTCACTCAGGGCTCCCTAGGAAACCCCTTTTTTGGACTTTGTTTGTTTGATTTTTAAACTGTTGATCTCCATTTCTTTCCAGCCGTGATGTTTAGTAAATATTTTTAGTACAGCACTTATCAGACAGTTTTTCCAAGTGTCCTTTCTTGCCCCAGAAGTGTCCAGGCAAAGACATCACTTCTAAGCTATCAGGAAGCTGCAAGTCTTTAGTGTTTGTTGTTTATTGCCTCAGAGAGCGAGGAGTCAGCTTGTGCTTCCGGAGGGAAGCTCCCATCCACCCCTCAGATGCCCTTCCACGGCCGCTCCCGGGCTGTTCATCTTGGTGCTCCCCAAACCTCTGGCAGATAGGCCGCTTCCCCTTCCTCCACCCTTCCTGGCCTAGGCTGAGCCAGAGCCCTGAGGGTTCCGGCAAGAGCCCCAGCGGGGCTTTGGACCCCTCCCCGGATTGTCAGGAGCGGCCCCTTGTCCCCAGAGCTGAACAGGCTGAGCAGCGGGTGAGGTGGGGGGGCCTCTGAGCTCTGGGGACTTAAGCAGCCCCCAGAGTGCAATGCAGTGTATTCCAGAACATCAGAGCTGGGAGCCAGCGTCTTTGGGCCCCAATGGCAGCGGCATTGAACTTGCCCAGGATCCCCCGGGAGCCTCCCACTAGGCTCCACTGGAAAGTTGGAGTCTGGTTCTTCCATCCCAAGAGAGAAATGCCTCTCAGAAGTCCCAGCAACAGAAAGCTGAGCCATGAATACACTGACAGAAAGCCCTTTCCCACTGTCCTGGCAGGGGTCTCCAGTGCAATATTTCCCCCTCCCTTCTGAATCTGAGCCAGCTACTCCAGAGGGGCTCTTCTCAAGTAAAGAGGACACAAGTTGGCAGAGTTTGCCACCCCCTCCATCTCCCCTATATAGCTCTTGGGGGGCTGCTTAGCATCTAGAGGCCCAGAAGGGATCCTCATGTGCTCCGCTGAGCAGACTACACAAGCAGCATTCTCCCAGCCCCCCAACCCAGGCTTCTTTCTATTTTACTCCCCCCCCCAGGTTCTCTCCTTGTCAGTCACTGGCCCAGAATGGGGTCTCAGGAAGCTGGCTGCAAGACACGCTCTTTCACTGTGACCACCAGGGAGCCCTCGGGGGCGGGGCGGAATTGCAGGGCCTGCCTCTTTTGGTTAAACTGTGCCCTTCTCTGCCTCAATTTCTCCACCTGGGAAATGGCGGGGCCAGGGCCCCCTTCAGTGGCAGCGTATGGTACTAGAGAGAGGCCCCCCAAGCCAGAAAGTCCTGGGTTTTCGAGTGCCACCTCTACCTCCTCCTGGCTGCACGACTGGACAAGTGGTTTCACTTCTCAGGGCTCTAGACCTGTCCCTGAGACAGTAGTTGCCGAGAATGGTGGAGGGAGTTCTCTCTACTGAAGTCATCCCAGGTCCTGACTCCTCCTTAACTCTCCACACCTACATTCCCTAAAATAAGGACCCACGAAGGAGAAGCGAGCACCTTAGCCTCTGTCACCCACGAACCCAAGAAGGTTGCCCTCTGCCCCAGAGCCAGGGAAGATGAGGCCTCCAGGCAGCAACCCCTGAGCCAGAGGAGCCCCCCTTGAGGGACTGGCTGGGGGTGGGCGCATCTGAAAGTTGGACTCTGCAAAGCCTGGGCCCAGGAGACCCAGAACCGCCACACTGGCTCCAGGTCCAAACCGGGAGGCGGAAATCGGCCACAGCGAGCTGGCTGCACACAGACGCAGCTGGGCCGCGGGCTCCCGGGGCCTGTCTTCTGCGGGTTGAGCAGACATTTCGCTACTGAAGACGCCATCTTGGCGGCAGAGACTGGATACGTGGGTGTGTTCATGCCCTCTGACCTTGTGTTTGTTGGCTCCTGATTTATAAATAAGACTTATGTACAGATACACATAGATCTCTATATTTGACCTCCATAGACGTTGGTTTCTATAGTAACGGGAAATGATGACGACAGGTGTCTCTGTCTGAGTTTTGCTTGTACAATAAATGTGCTGCTGAGTTTCTTTCTGTCATTTAGGTAGGTTCAGTCTGATCAGCCAGGAAGGTAGAGGTTGAATCGGATTGGGTCAAAGGTGCCATTTGCTTCCCCCAAAATCCATCGCTTCCTTTAGAAAGGGTTATAGATTGAACCTGTGCTTCTTCACACATGTACATGCCCTTAAGAGGTAGCTCCATTCCGGGTGCCCTGATTCCCACCAAGATCCTGGGACCCCCAAGATGGGTCAGACTCCGAGTCCCTGAGGATTTAGTCCCAAAGAAGGCATCAGCCCTAGGACTTCCTACCTTGGATTAAAAGAAATTTCCAGAAATTTCTTCCTTCCTTCTTTCATTCTTTTCTCTTCCTTTCCTTTCCTTCCTCCTTCCCTTTTTTCCTTTCCTTTCCATTTCTCCCTCTCAATTTCTTTTTCCCTTCCTTCCTTCCTCTCTCTTTCCTCCCTTCACTTCCTTTCCTTGCCATTCCTCCTTCCCTCCCTTTTTGTTTGTTTCTTTCTTTCTCACCAGCTTCCCCATTATTCTTGGCTCACTTTTGACTTCAAAAAGAGGGTTTCTTCTGCTCTGAAGATGTCGTTGGTTTTGTTCAAATAGCTTAAAATCCAAAGTCTCACCTGCCTTTTCTCCTTGTCTTTCTCCCCACCATTCACTGGGCTGAGGACAGGGTACCCACCGCTGCCTCAGAGTCTGTGCTTGCATCCCCAGCCTGGCAGAGCCCACCCGACCCTTCTCTTCCCTGCCATCATCTGTGCCCTGCTGGACTCCAGGAACCAGGAACAGAGGACTGGGCTACCCAAGAAGCCCCAGGGAAAGGTGACTGTTCTCAGCTTGGAAAGTCCCACCCCCGCCTGGCCTGGGGCTGCATTCGGGGCTGTCAGAAGGGGTGATGTGGCCTTGTAGGGGCCACTGCTGCTCAGGGTCTCCGGGGGACCTCTCAATACATGGTTATCTCCAAGGGCAGTCCCTGCTCAGCACTGGGGATACCCCCAAAGTCTAAAAGAACCCCTGTCCTCAAAGAGCCCCTTCTAATGGGGGAGGATAATGGGGTAGGGGCCCTCAGAAAGGCTCGAGGTTGGAGCCGAGTCTTGGGCCTGTGAGGCAGAGCCCATTCCTGCCATGGCCCCAGGGACAGCCTGGTGCTTTTTACAGAGCGGAAGATGGAACATCCAATGGGAGAGTCGGGACACACAGAGCCCTGGGGCCAGGAAGGCTCGTTTCCCGAATTCAAATCCAGCTTCAGACACTTGCAAGTTGTGTGATCCTAGGCAAGTCACTCCTCCCTGTTTTCCTCAGTTTCCACATCTGTAAAATGAGCCAGAGAAAGAATGACAAACCTCTATCTCTGCCAAAAAAAAAAAAATCCAAAACAAAACAAATGGGGTGATGAGTTAGACATGACTGAATACATGGTAGAAGAACGAACACTTGGCCTCGAATGAAACAAAGACCTGAGGGATGGCCTGCATCCCCACAGGCCCCAAACAGGTGGTCGTGTGGGGCAGGGGGAGAAGCCCTGGACTAGGACCTGGCTACTAGTCCTGCCTTTGCTGCCTGCAGCATCTGGTGCTTCTCGGAGGTCTCAGAGCCCAGATCTCCCCGGGAACAGAAGGGGTTCTGTGGCTCGCCACCCTCCCCTGCCCCCCCAAGGGCTGCCTTCTGGAACCAAGGAGAGCCGACCTGTCTTCTCAGCGCCTGCATTAAGGACCGTTGCCCTTTGCCCCAAGGGCTCTGCATCAAGCCTTGCCCCTTCTCCTGGATTTCCTCCCAGAACTTGGGTCTTCCAGGACATCCTTCATGCCACACCAAGGCGATTTTTCAAAATTGTAAGGACCCCAAACTCCCATGGCTCAAATGCAAAAACCATCCCGGGCGGTCTCCCTCCCAGCACCTCTCCCCCCAAAAGCATTTTCCCTGGTTTCTGTCCCCCATACCTGAACCGCTGGCCCTCATCTCCTGGCTTCCCTTGTTTCCTTTGAGTCCCCACTGAAATCCTACAGGAAGCCTTTCCCAGTTCCACCTAATTCTGCCTTCTTTCCCCTGTGGATTATTTCCTATTCATCCCAAACACATTTGTTTGTGTGTAATTGTTTGCCCGTGGGCCCCCTCCTTAGATTGGGGCTCATCTTCACCTCCTTTCTATCCGCAGTGTTCAGCACAATCTCTGGCACATAGTAGGTGCTTAACAATGACTGACTCAATAGCCAACAGAACCCCCTTGGAATAAATCCCATCCAGAGCCATTTTTTTTTTCAACTTTTCTTCCTTGGATTAAGACTTTTCTCCTTTGTAGATCCCTGTCTGTGATATCTAGTCTGAAGTTAGGCATTCTCTTTCCCACATCCTTTGTAGTTTAAAGCCCTTTTTTTATTAGGTTTGCAAGATGTCGGGAAAATCTTTTTTTTTTTTTTCTGATCTATGGATTCTTTCACTTGGCACTTTGTTTTCCGCATTCAGAAGTTCTGAGCAGTTGTCTTATTTCTTGAATGATAATGTTCAAGTGTTTTGATCTGTATGTTTTTCTAGGAGCTCTGTAGTCTTTTTCAGGATCCTGTCTTCCAGATCAGTATTTTACATATTGATATATATATATATATATATACACATATATATATATATCTTTTCTAATGTCATTGCTTTTTGCTTGTCTTCTTCCAGACTGTCCTTTGCTTCCATGTATTTACATCCCATCATTTGTTTCTGTGGTGAGACTTGACACCCTGGTTCATGTTTTTCCGTTCTGTCCATCATTCCTGACCACAAATCCTGCTCTCCTAATTCTAATTTTTCTTTGTTTACAGTTCCACACTGTCTTGGGAATCAATAGGTTTTTCTGTCTCCCCTGTCCCTCCCTTTGTCCCTGTCTGTATCGGTCTTTCTCTTCATCTAAAGTTTCATATTCCTTTGTTTTGTGATATTTATTCACAGATCCTGAACTAAAGCTAGAGGTAAAATTCCCTTGCTTTATCAATCCCTTCCCTGTTGGTTTATCTCCTCTGCTCAAGGTCTTTGCCTTTTCTTCCTCCCACGATCCTGGGTCATTGGTCTTTCCTTACTCTGCCCTATTGCTTATTCACTACCTGCTATTATGGGAGGCAATTTACAGTTCACCAGCCTCAGTCTTTGCCCCAAGTGAATTCTGGGGGAACCAAACTGGTCCTAGCTGGTTGATAAGTTCTTTTTCTCAGACTCAGTGGGGTGCCCCACAGGCTCCCCCCACTTCTTCTGTTCCCCCATTCTCTAGTCAAGCCTTCTTGCAGCAAAACCCAAAATTCAGCTCTCTGAGGCACTGGGAGAAAGGGGTAAGGTCAGAGTACTTGGGAGGGAGGAATTCTCCTCTGCTGGACATGTCCAAGAGCACTGGTGTCCAATTCCTTTTTTTTTTACATTGTTCATGTTTTTTTTTTATTATAATAACTTTTTATTGACAGAACCCATGCCAGGGTAATTTTTTTACAGCATGATCCCTTGCACTCACTTCTGTTTCGATTTTTCCCCTCCCTTCCTCCATCCCCTCCCCCAGATGGCAAGCAATCCCATATATGTTGAATATGTCACAGTATATCCTCGATACAATATATGTGTGCAGAACCAAACAGTTCTCTTGTAGCACAGGGAGAATTGGATTCAGAAGGTATAAATGACCCGGGAAGAAAAACAAAAATGCAAACAGTTTACATTCATTTCCCAGTGTTCTTTCTTTGGGTGTAGCTGCTTCTGTCCATCATTGATCAATTGAAAGTGAGTTAGATCTTCTCTTTGTCAAAGAAATCCACTTCCATCGGAATACATCCTCATACAGTATCGTTGTTGACATATATAATGATCTCCTGGTTGTGCTTATTTCCACTCAGCATCAGTTCCTGTAAGTCTCTCCAGACCTTTCTGAAATCTTCCTGCTGGTCATTTCTTACAGAACAATAATATTCCATAATGTTCATATACCACAATTTAACCATTCTCCAATTGATGGGCATCCATTCATTTTCCAATTTACAAACAGGGCTGCCACAAACATTTTGGCACATACAGGTCCCTTTTCCTTCTTTAGTATCTCTTTGGGGTATAAGCCCAGTAATAGCACTGCTGGGTCAAAGGGTATGCAGAGTTTGATAACTTTTGGGGCATAATTACTGATGTCCAATTCCAAGAGAAATGAGGTCACTTAAACATGAGGGCTGCACATTGACATTAACATTATCTGGAGTCGACTATATTTTTATTTTGTTAAAAGATATCCCAGTTTCATTTCATCTGGTTCGGGCAGCCTGCAGGTGACCTAGAGAGCACAAGTTCCTGTGCTGGAGAGAGCTGAAAGGTGGAGATTGCAGAAGATGTCTGGGCTCCCGTTTTTTGTTGGTCACATGACCCAAGAAAAAGCCATTCTTAAAGACTCTATTAGGGAAACATCATCTCTGGTTAGAAATCTGTCACCTCTCCCTTTTATGTCATGGTCCAGAAGTCCAAGACACATTCTCAAGACCTCATCACCTTAGCCTCTGCTGTTCTGCTTTCCCTTTTATTGGCCAGTGAGGAGATGTCAGCCTTGCCCCTGGGTCTAAAGTGCCTTGCCTGGCGCCTTGTCAGCTTTTGCAGCCGTTTTAGCATCTGTGCCCAGGTGAGCCACCGGAAATGGACGGGCATCCCTTGAGTCTTTGCTTCTCCAATGTCTTGGACACAAGAGACAAAAAAAAAGCAGGCTCTCCCTCGTGACCAAGTGGCCAGAGAGCTGCCCCAGGGCCCCAGAAACGGGCGTCCCTGACCACAGGCCTCCTGCTGCTCTTCCCTAAGCTGTGATGACTCTGCACCTGCAGCTCAAAGGCCAGAGCCAGTGGTCTTTTCCTACTTCCCATCCCGTTCTCTTTGTGATGCTCTCATCCTCCTCCTCCCTCTGTGAAACTTGGCTCTGTCTAGGTTCTGTGACCATTTCCTGGAAGAACCTCTTTGCCTCTGTCTCTGACTGTGTCTCTCTTCCCCTTCGTCCTTTCCTCCCTGTCTCTGTCTCTTCCCTCCCTTTTACCCCTCTGTGTCCTTTTCTCCCTTTGTCCCTGTCTCTTCCCCCTCCTTTCTCTGTCCCTCTCAGTCTTTGTGTGTGTGTGTGTGTCTCTCTGCCCCCCCATTCCCTGTCTCTCCTTGTGTGTGTGTGTCTGTGTGTCTCCCCCTTCCCTCTCTTCCCCCCCTCTCTCCCTCTGTCTCTGTCTCACCCCCCTGCCTGTCTCACCCCCCACTTCTCCCTTTCCAGCAGCTCCCACCAGTGTGGTTATCATCTCTACAATTTGACGCCCAGACCTACATACTCACTCTTGATCAGTATTTTCACTGCAGTTCAGCTCAACTCCCCGAGGACATCTCCCCGGGATGCCCCATGCGTGTCACCTTCCCTCCCCTCCCACAGCCATCTCCTCAGCAGAAGCTTCCCGAGCCCTCAACAGAGCCACAGAACCGGCTTCCTCGACCCTCTCCCTGCCTGCAGCCGGCCCTGCTCTCCCCTCTCACGGAGCTGCCAAGGGTTGTCACCACTGTCCCAGGGCAACTCTGTGGTTTTTCTGATTTGTTTCTCTTTGTCACAAGGAATGCTCGGTGGGTAGGGGTAGGAAGGAGGCCTCAGAAAGGAAAGTGATGTGGGGAAAAAAGAATGGAAAAATTATTAGAGAACCAGTTTCCTGCCCATGTCCCGCCCTGCTCAAAATCAGAGCAGCCGGAGAGCATCGCCCCCTTGTCTAGTCGCCTCTGCATTCTGGCCAGAGGGACTGCCAGCTGTCCCCCAAACTCCACCCTGTGCCAGCCGTGGGGCTAAGAATAATCGCACTGCTTTCCAAGGGTCTGATTTGAGCCTCAGAACAGTCCTGAGAGGTAAGTGCTGCCATCCCCATTTTGCAGATGAAAAAACCGAGTTCAAAAGAGCGCATGCCAGAGTCACACTGCCTGAGAACTGGAGCTCCAGCCTTCTTGACTCCAGCCCCAGCGCTCTCTCCCGGCCCCACGGGCTGCCTGCTGTTCATGGAGTTTATTTGGTCGCTGTAAGGGACCTGCCAATGATCCAGGGAAAGACTTTTATTCACAGTCTTACTATGGGGAAGCAGGCCTGCCCCAGCTGGGCCAAAATGTGACTTTTTCTACCCTGTCCCCAAACGCAAGCCTTCCCGGTGCCCCAATGACTGGGTTCTACAGAGGTTCCAGCCTATCCAGCGCACCTATCCCCAAGCGTGAGCCCCCACCCCTCATTGCAGCATCTGTTCCCCACATTTCAGAGACCCCAACCCTTCTTTCACCCTTATTCTGCTGTATATACACCCCTTTTGCATCTGACAGCGTGTTTCCATTCTAATTCATGGCTTCCTCTATAAGTTTCATTTCCTTTCTTCCAGGTCAGCCTAAGCTTTAGCTTCCCGTTTCATTTCTCCAATTTAAGTTTCATTTCTCTGATTTTTTTTTTAACGTGACTTCATAGAAACGTGCCAGTTCTCGCAGTCTGTGATTAGTAAACATCACGTGCCAGGTTCTCTCCTGGGCGCAGGAGATACAAGGAATCAGATAATCCCAATAATAACTTACATCCTAAAGGAAGAGGCGAGAAGGACATCTGCAAATTGGCATAAGCAGGTGCTTAGTGTGTCTGCGTGTGGTGTGTATGTGCACGTATGCACAGTGGCTTGGGAGGGAGCGAGCTCATCATCAGGCAGGGGAGGGTTGGGGCTCTCCCATAGAAGATGGCACCTCAGCATCATCTTCAAGGAAGCACGGGGTGGACTTCTTCAAGTTACAGGTAAGGAGACCGAGGTCCTGGGGGAGCTTGGGTAATTGCCCCAAAGTCACGTGACATACAGACCCCACTGTCCCCCCATCTATATGTATAATTCAGCCCCCAGTACAGGGACCTTCTGAAGAACAGGGACTCATTGTCTTGAACCCTCCAGTGCCTCAAACAAGACAATGTTTAGTCAATTGAAGAACTGAATTATGGGATTGGTTCATATTCTCCTGGGGCTCTGCCCCAAGAAAGATGAGAATGAATGGCGGGATGATCCTAGATACCCTTCACCCAGCATATTCCAGGTATTTGATCTCCACAAGACAAGAGCCAGGAAAAGCTGGGATGCCCTTCTTGTAACGTGGACTGTCCGAGTGACCTGGAATAACCCGAGTGTTCTAGAGGGTTAAGACCTTTTGGGGGTCACAGACCCCTTTGTTGGTCTGGGAACGTCTTAGTTAGCAGGTTGTCTTAGTAACAGAAGGATTTCAGAGGATAGTGAAAAAATAGGTGTAATCTTTTAAGATTATATTTGTAGAAAAAGTGGCTCCGTACACCTGAGGTATCCTCCCCCCAGACTTCCCCATCCCCTAGAAATCCCAGTTTCTCTTTTAGGCCCCGATGCTCACAGCAATCCTACTGGACAGGAAAGGAAGCTGAAGCAGCAGTCCCTCGGGACTCTGGGCCACTCCAAGGATCACGGAAAGACAGGGCTGGACTACTTAAGAACATGCCAGATGGTGGCTTTGGGTAAGGAAGGGCAAATATAAAAGGAAAAAGGAGTGGGCTGGTGTCAGGGTCTGAGCCTGGGAGAGCCCAGTGCTACCCTAGAAGCCCCCCTCCAGGGTTGGAAGTGAGTTACAGCACAAGGGAGGAGATGCAGTTCCAGACCAGAGTAGAGAGAACCCGTGCAGGGAGAAGCACAGAATATTTTTTTATTAAAGCTGCTTATTTTCAAAACAGGCATGGAGAATTTTCAACATTCACCCCTGCAAAGCCTTGTGTTCCAAATTTTTCCTTCCCTTGCCCCCACTTCAAGTGATCCAATATATGTCAAACATGTACATGTTTGACATGTACAATTCCTCTATACATATTTCCACAGTTATCATGCTGCACAAAAAGAAATCAGATCAAAAAGGAGGGAAATGAGAAAGAAAATAAAATGCAAACAATCAAAAGAGGATGTTACGCTGTGATCCATATTCAGCTCCCACAATCCTCTCTGGGTGCAGATGGATCTCTCCATCGCAATTCTATTGGAACTGGCCTGAATTATCTCATTATTGGAAAAAGCCGCGTCCGTCAGCATTGATCATCGTATAATCTTCTTGTTGCCATGTACAATGATCTTCTGGTCCTGCTCCTTTCCCTCAGCATCAGTTCCTGTCCGACTCCCCAGGCCTCTCTGAAATCCTCCTGCTGGTCTTTTCTTACAGAACAATCATATCCCACAAGTTATTCAGCCATTCTCCAGCTGATGGGCATCCATTCAGTTTCCAGGTCCTTGCCTCTACACAAAGGGCCGCCACGAACATCTTTGCACACGGGGGTCCCTTTCTCTCCCCTGATCTGTTGGGGGTACAAGCAGCTTGGAATATTTGGAAGACAAATTCAGACCATGAATAATTCCCACAACAAAAATGGAAAGTTTGTAAAAAGAGGATGTTACTGATGAGCTCTGAAGAATGGATTTGGGGACAGAATGGAGAAGAGGAATTAGGTCTTTTCTGCTTCCTTTCGAGAGGGATACTTGGCAGACTGGACCAACAGTGGAGTAGGAAGAAAGAAACCTTGGTAGACTACAGATTCATCTGAGAACTGGGGATGTCAGGGCTGGGAGGGAGCTTAGAACAGGGGGTGTCAGGGCTGGAAAGATACGGTCTATTTAATGAATGAACTAGATCACAGAATGACAGAATTCACAGAACATTTCTTAGGACTCTGTGCTTAACACAGAGAGTAGGATTGAAGCAGTTCTCGGGAAGCTTGACCTCTTCTGAGGTAGAGGAAGACAGAATGTTGGAACCCAAACGGCCCCAGGATGCACTTCTTTCTTTCCTCCCAGCTAAGTTAATCCAGCCTTGGAGTATCCCTCCCTTCACTCTATTCAGAAGTAATTGAAGAAGCCAACAAACATGTCCTCAGCACTGCCATGTGGCTGGAGATACACCCCCAGGAGGAGGCTGGAAAGAGAGGGGGACATTTTTGGGGGTCCCGGCTCAGGACCATTTTTTTTTTAGCACAGCAGCCTAATCTTTAATGTGTCTCACAAAGGTCGGTCACTACAATCAATCCTTTTTTAAGCAGAAAATATGTCGGAAGGCGCAGGTTTCTCCGTTCCTTATGAATTTTCTAAACTTCCAAGTGCCTCTGAGGGACCTTGCTGCCAGGACATCCGTTCCTGTCACCTCAAGAATTGTAGCCTTTCTCTGGGGCTCCAAACCAGACAAATTCTTGGATCCCAAGAGAAGGATCTCTCGGCTCGTCTTTGGGCAGCATTTACCTCAGCATTCGGCTACTGAAACTATCTGCGGGACGTTTTCTTTTTCCTCCGGCTTCATTACTCCAGAAACCACGAAACACCAGGTTAAATGATGCTTGTTTTATTCCTTCCAGGGCACCCTCCACCTCTTCCTATCCGCCATTACAAGTTATTTCTTTCTTTTTTTTTTTTTCCCCCTGAGGGAATTGGGGTTAAGTGACTGGCCCAGGATCAGATGTTGTGTCTGAGGGTAGATTTGAACTCGGGTCCTCCTGACTTCAGGTCCGGTGCTCTCCACTGCGCCACCTCCCGGCCGGGTTATTTACCAATTTTGCACCTTCGGGATCATACGGCAGAAGAATAAAATGACGCCTCTTTCCGGTTTTACGTAAAGCTCCAACGGCTCCGTTGCAAGGCAACATCTTGGAGGGATGAGCAGCTGCTTAGCTGACTGAGAATCTGGCCGCGCGTTGGAAATCTCGGACCCAGAGGCTTTCGGGGCTGGGTTTGACTTGGGCCCCCGAAGCCCCGCCGGTCCCTCTCTCTGCCATTTCCCACAGACCGGCGCGAGGGCCTGTCGGGCTGAGGAAGCCGGCCCTGAGCCGCCGGGAGACTCCGGGGAAAGGGGCGCATTTAGGGCCCGATCGCGATGCCTGCCCGGAGCTGATCGGGGCTCGGATCCCGGAGGGTGGCCGAGGGACCCGGAGGCGCCCTTTTCGGTCCCTCTGGTCAGGAAGCCGCGTCGGGCGGCGAGAGGAGGGAGGATGCTCGTGGAGCCAGAGCAGCAGCTCAGGGAGACTCTGGCCTGGGCGCGCTGGGGATCTCGTTGCCTTGCAGATGAGACGGGGGGGGGGGGGGGGGGGAGGGGGGGAACTCTCTCCTCCGGGCGGGGGAAGGGAGGCGGAAGCCAGGACTGAGCTGGGCCTCCCGAGGCTGAGGAGGATCCGCCGGGCTGAGTGGAGCTGGAGCTGCAGGTGCCCCGGGCCCTGTGCGAACTTCCCCTCGGGGGCAGCCGCGAAGTTTCCCCCTCCCTGAGGAGCTAACGTTCTTCCGGGAGCCGCTCCCCCAGACAAGGGGCTGAGTGCCCCCCCAACAATCCCCCTCCAAAGGACGGGGAAGGAGGGAGTGCGCGGCGGTCCGGCAGCGCCGGGCCCTTATTTCGGGCAGTCAGCGGGGGCTCGGGCCCCAGAGCGCGGCCGCCATTCGGACGGGCGGGGGAAGCGCGGTCATTCCTCGGGGCTCACCTGGCAAGTTTCCCGTTAGAGCGGATTAGCGGAGCCGGGGAGCCGGGCTCCCGGTCGGACCTGGGGGAGACCCTCCCCGCCGCCGCCTCGGGGCCCGAGCGCCCACGCGCTCCCCGAGCTCGGCTCGGTGGTTGCCGGGAAACCCTGCCGGAGCTTCCGCGGCGTTCCGCCGTTGCTAGGAGACGAGACGACGCCTTCCCGAGCGAGCCGGCGCTTCCCGGGCCAGGCAGCGCACCGGAGGGGGGCGGTAAGGTCGCACTGCGGGGGCGGGGGGGGGGGGGGACTCGCGGGGGTCGGGCCCTCCTTTGGGCCGGCAGGGCCAGGAGCGAGAGCCCAGAGCTCTGCAGCTGTGGAAGCGTGTCCAGTCCCTCCCCCCTCTGAGACTTAGTTTCCCCCTCGGAAAATGGAAGTGCGGGGGACAGTGGGGGCCGAAGACCCTCCCAACTCCGACCTCCCGGCCGGGAATGTCTCTGGCGTCCCGCGGGACCGACGGTGAAGGAAACTTGTGCAGGGTCCGAGACCGCGGGCCCTGTCCCAGGTTCTGGCGTGCTGGCCCCGGGCTCATCCCCAGGGCGGAGCCCTCCCCCTTCCGGAGCTCCCCGAGCCGGTGCCCCGCGGAGGGCGGGGGCTGCTGTGGACCTACTGTGTGCTTCCCGGGGCAGGCCCTCCCGGCCCGTCCTACTGGCTCGGAAAGGGGGCAAGGACCTAGTATTATTCCGCTTTTGCCATTTGCAACCCTTTTGGAAGAAGTTTCTACTAGATCCGGGGTAAATGGGCACATGATAGGTCTGCAAAGCAAAGTCAGAAGGAACCGTCCGTTTATTTCCCAACGTCTCTGGGGTGAGGAAGGGCTTAACTTTTGTTTCAGACAAAAGCCAACGTGCCCAGGCCTTGGCAGGGTCTTTGGGGTTGCAGGCGGGAGAACATCTTCCACGGTTTCCTTTTTTCTTGTGTGTGTTGTTGTTTTTTCCGCTTTGCTGGAAAAACTTCCCTGCTGTGACTGACGGGAAATTCGGGGTTCAGTGACTTGCCCAGAGTCACACAGCCGGGACGCGTTAAGTGTCTGAGGCCACGTTTGAACCCGGGGCCTCCTGACTTCAGGGCCGGTGCTCTGTCCACCGCGCCCCCTAGCGGCCCCTTCGACGTTTTTCAAAGTTGACACTTTGATATTTCCCGGCCCCCCATTCGGCCACAGAGCCCCCCCCATCCCATACCCCGTGGGGGGCTTGGCCCTGGGACCGTCACCCCCAGTGGGCGCCTTCTCAATGTTCTCCGGTGCCTAGAACAAGCGGCACCCAAAGCTCAGGGACAATCACGGTCCTTCTGCAGTCTCTCCACTGGGGAGGGCCTCAGTGCTAGGAGACCCTGGGGGGGGGGGAGGCTCAACTACAGGGGGCAGGGCCCCGAGACTGGGCAGGGCACCCCAGCCCCTTGGGCCAAATACACGGGCCATAGGACTGAGGGAGCTGAGCTGGGAGGGGCCTGAGAACAGGGGGTGTCGGGGCTGGGGGAGGGGCCTGAGAACAGGGGGTGTCGGGGCTGGGGGAGGGGCCTGAGAACAGGGGGTGTCGGGGCTGGGGGTGGGGCCTGAGAACAGGGGGTGTCGGGGCTGGGGGTGGGGCCTGAGAACAGGGGGTGTCGGGGCTGGGGGAGGGGCCTGAGAACAGGGGGTGTCGGGGCTGGGGGATGCGGCCCACGGGGGCGGGACCTGGCCTGCAGGACCGGGAGCCCGAGTTCCCTTCCTGGCTGGGAGGCTGCCGGGCTGGGCTAGAACAGCTGCAGAGCCCCCAGTTCCCTCGCCCAGTCTCTGGGTTCCGGGCTCTGGGCTAAGCTGGGCAGATACAAATTCAGAGCGCGCCCTGGGGGAGCTACCAGTCTGACGGGGGACACACAGGAAGCTGGGGGGGGGAGAGTTCCCAAGTCCAGCCCTGGAGGGCTGGGGGCGGGGCTGTGCCGAACCCCCTTCTCTGACAGAGCCCCGGGCGGCCCTTGGGTCCCAGCCCCCAAAGCGGAGAAGCTGCCGGGAGAGGTGACCCCCCCCCCGTCTCTCCCCCCACCCTCCCGTTCTCCCGCAGCCGCACCGAGGATGGAGCGCGGACCGTCCGGCCTCCAGGACGAGTATGTGTGGAGGCTGAGCCGGCTCCTGGGCCCGGGGCCCCCCAGGGGAGGAGAGCCCCGCCCCCCCAGCTTGGACTCCATCCGCACCGAGGACTTCGCCGCCCACTTCCAGGAGGCCGCGGGGGAGGCGGAGCTGTGGGGGGGGCGGCAGGAAGGGGCGGGCCCCCGGAGCCCCGAGTCCCTGGGGGGCCACATCGCGCGGCTGAGCCGGGGCTCCCCCCTCAGCTCCTGGGGCCGCCTGCAGCCCCCCGGCTGGGACGGGGCCGCCGGGGGAACCTGTGCCGGCCAGGCCCTCCCAGAGGCCCCCGGCCCCCGGCTGGGCCCCGTGGGGGGGCGCGCCCCGCCCCGCTTGGGGGGCCCCTTCCCGGAGAAGTGGGGAGCCGGAGGGGAGGCCGGAGCTGGGCCGGCAGGAAGCCAGAGCCGGGGCCGCCCCCCTCGGGCCCCCCTCTCCCCTGCTCCCCACCACGGAAGAGCCCCCTGGGACCCGGAGCCCCTGAAGCTGCCGCCGCACGGGCCGGCCCGGCAGCTGTCGCGGCCCCTGGCAGGTGAGGGGGGCCCCTGGGCGGGCCTGAGGGGGACGGCGGGGCCGGCCCCGGGCACACGCTCCCCTTCCTGCCTCCTCAGGAGCCCAGGACCCCAGGCTGCCTGGGAGCAGGTGGGCAGCGTCTCCCTGGGACCCGGAGCCCCCCCTCCCGTCCTGCCCGCCGGGATTCCGGGCTCCCGCCTCCCACCGAGAGAAGCCCAGGTGAGGCGGCCGCGGGGGCGGGGCCGGGGCCGCCTGGGAGGGGGCGGGGACTCCGAGCGGCTGCCGAGAGCCCTGTCTCTGTGTAGCCCTAGCCACCCCAAGGGGCTTAAAAAGGAGCAGGAGATCCCAGGGGACCCCAAGCCCTGGAAGTGGAGCCAGAACCTGGAAAGGATGAAGGTGAGACCCCTCCCCAAAGCCCGGAGCGGGACCCCAAGGCGGAGCTCCGGGAGGGAGGGGCCTGACGGGGCCGGACTCCGAGAGCCCCCTCCCCCCTCACCACCCAACCCTAACCCTAACCCTCTCCTCCGGGTGAGGGCGGGAAGGGGCCATCCCACAGCTTCGAGTGGGCAGGGAGGGCACGGCACGTAGAACGGGGGGGAGGGGGGGAGCAGGGCCGGCCTCAGGCGCTTTCTGGCCGCATCATCCCGGCCTGCCTCAGTTTACTCATCTGTAAAAGGAGGAGAATAATGGCACGTCCCCCGTGTCGTGAGGACGGCCGGCCCCACGAGCAGGGCTCTTGCCCCTGTTTATCCCCCTGTGGCCCCGGGGAGCCGTGGGGAGTCGCAGACGCCCTGAGCAGCAAAGGGGGGCCCCTGGGTGTCTCCTCAGGACGGCGGCCCTGGGCTCGCAGCGAGGGGGGCCCACGCCGGACGCCGGGCAGATTCCGGAAGGAGCGGCGCACGCCAGCAGCCGAGCCCCGAGACCCCTGGCAGCGGGGAGGCCCCCGGGCCCGGGTGAGCCCCAGACGCGGCCGTCGGGGGCCCCGGCTCCCTGGGGCTCCGCAGTGGGGGCGGGGAGGCGAGCCCTGCCTCCGTCTGACCCCCCCCCCAGCTCCCAGGACGGGGAAGGTGACCCCCCCCCTCTGCTCCCCAGGAGTCCTGGGGCCGAGCTGGAGCTGCTCGGGGCGCTGATCGGGGCCGCCCGCCGCCGCCTCTGGGCCGTGGATCGGCAAGCCGAGAGCCTGCAGGAGGCCGTCCGGGAGCTGCAAAGGGTCAGGGGGCGGGACCCCGGCCCCGGGCGGGGGCAGGAGGAGGGGCCGGGGCCGCAGCCACAGAGGCGCGGCCGCCGGGCGCGGGAGCCCCCCTCCTCGCCTCAGTTTCCCCATCTGCGAGATGGGCCCCGAAGGCTCCACAAGGCCCTTCCTGGGATCCCCGAGGACCTGAAGGGGGCGGGAGCGGATCCCACAAACCCCCAGGGAAGGTCTGACTGACAGCCCGGGCGGGAGTCAGGGGGAAACCTGCTCGTGCGCGGCTAAGTGGGCGGGGCTCACGGGAGGCAACGCACCGCTCTCCCCATGCCCTCGCAGCTGGCGCCCCCGCCCGGCGGCCGCCAGGACCCAGCATCCCCCGCGGCAGGCCAGACTCTCGATGGCCTCGGAGGAGCAGGTGAGCGGGCACGGACGTGGCGCCCCCTGCCCTTTGCGGGGGGCACTGCCGGGTCAGAAACAGGCCTGGGGAGGGGGCAGGTCCCCAAGCCCTTCACACAGAAGCCTCGGTTTGCTGCTCCGTAAAATGGGGGCGCGGAGACCTCCTACGGCTTGGAAAGAAACCCCAGCTTGGGGCTTGGCCTAAGGGGCCTGGGCGTCTTCTCCTTTTCAGATGAGGAGCCCGGAGGCCAGAGAAAGAGACCCGCCGGACAGAGGCCGGGGCCACTCTCGGACCGGCCCCGGGCCCCGAGCAGCGGGCGGCGGGACTGAGCGGCCACAGCCCGGGGAAGCCCCCTCCCTCTCCCGGCGGCGACGGGGGCGGGGCTGAGTGTCCACAGCCCGGGACGCCCCCTCTCCCCCTCCCCCCCCCCGCGGGGCCTTGCACGCCCCTCCTCCTCCCCGCGACTCCCCTCCCCCCCGCGCGCCCCTCCCTCTCCCTGCGGGGCCCTGCACGCCCCTCCTCCTCCCGCGGGGACGGGGGCGGGGCTGAGGAAGGGCCCACCTCCCCACCACGCGGGTCTCCAGAGGGCCCTGGCGGCCGCCTGCGGGGCCTCGGGGGAGAGCGGCCCCTTCACCGTCCTTAACAAGGACCCCGGGCAGAGACCTCTGGGACGGAGGCTGAGGAGCCCAAGGGCGGCCCTGGGGACGCCAACGCCGGAAGAGGCCCGAGCCTCCCGTCCACAAGAGGGCATCCCGCCGCTGTTTGAAGTCCCCGCCGGCGGGGAGCTCACTACCTTAACGCTTTGGAGTGGCCCAAATCTTTGCAGCTCCCCCTGACTCCCTCCCACCCAGGGGTCCTGCTTCTGCCCTCAGGGCTCAGGCAGGACGGAACTCCTCCCCCCCTTGCCACGGTTAGCCTTAAATGCTGAGAGACGCCTCTCCCGGCTCCCCACGTTCTTCGGACCCCCATCTCTGAGTCTCCAGCCTTCCCTTTCTGGCCTCCGTTAGAGGCTCCTCGGCTGATCAACACTCTCCTTAAACCAAGCTGCCCGGACGTGCGGTCTGACCTGGAGAGAGATTCCCATCCCCTCCTCCCGAGCCTGGGGCCTCCTCAGGGCTGTGGCAGCCTCGTCACCGTGGGGATCCGGCCGAAGCTTGCGGCCTCCTAAGACCCCCAGATCTTTTTCTTGCACAATGCAGCAGCGTTTTCAGACCGGCCACTGAGAGGACGAGCCCGGGGCCCCGATCCAGGTTCTGGCCCCTCCTCCGGTACCTGGGCCAGGCCACTCCCTCAGCCTTCCTTTCTTCCTCTATCAAATGAAGAGTCTGGCCTCTGGCGGCCCTTCCGTTAAGTTCTGTTGCACCTTTCCACTGACAAGCACCCCCCATCCCCCCCCCCCCCAGTAACAGAAAACAAAATCTTTGCCCGAAATGTCCAAGGCCTCCCCCTCCCCCCGCGGGGGCCGCTCTGTGTCTCCTGCGCCCCCGGGCCGCCGCCCGCCTTGAAAAGCTTTGTTATTACTGCATTTCTCTTTGGGGAACCTCGCACCCCCCCCCCCCCGCCCGGGACTCCGAATGGGACCCAGGTCTTCGGCCCTTCTGGCCCAGCGCCCCGGCTCCCCGACTGCCGCCCGAAAGCCCCACGGGGACAAGGAGGCCGCTCCGCTTTCCTCTGAGCCTTTAGGTGGAACAAGACGGGGCTGAGGGGCTGAAACCTGGGTGGGGGGGGCGAGAGACCCCCGGAGAACCACTCTGCAAGAGGGAGGGGGAGGACACCCTGGCCGGCAGTGTCTGGCCCATAGGATACGCAAGAGACCAAGCCCTCAGAGCACCTGGGACCCCCAGAGCCCTCCCAGCCTCACAAGTCCTGTTCTCAGGCCCCTCCCACCTCTGACATCCCTGTTTTCAGGCCCCTCCCACCGCTGACATCCCTCTTCTCAGGCCCCTCCCACCTCTGACATCCCTCTTCTCAGGCCCCTCCCACCGCTGACATCCCTCTTCTCAGGCCCCTCCCACCTCTGACATCCCTGTTCTCAGGCCCCTCCCACCTCTGACATCCCTGTTCTTAGGCCCCTCCTACTGCTGACATCCCTCTTCTAAGGCCCCTCCCACCTCTGACATCCCTGTTCTCAGGCCCCTCCCACCTCTGATATCCCTGTTCTTAGGCCCCTCCCACCTCTGACATCCCTCTTGTCAGGCCCCTCCCACCGCTGACATCCCTCTTCTCAGGCCCCTCCCACCTCTGACATCCCTCTTCTCAGGCCCCTCCCACCGCTGACATCCCTCTTCTCAGGCCCCTCCCACCTCTGACATCCCTGTTCTCAGGCCCCTCCCACCTCTGACATCCCTGTTCTTAGGCCCCTCCTACTGCTGACATCCCTCTTCTAAGGCCCCTCCCACCTCTGACATCTCTGTTTTCAGGCCCCTCCCATCTCTGACACCCCCTGTTCTCAGGCCCCTCCCATCTCTGACACCCCCTGTTCTCAGGCCCCTCCCACCCACTCATTTCACTCTCACTATCCCACCATCATCCTGCCCTCCCCATCGCTTCTCCAAATCCGGCTCCAAGTCCTTCCCTGAGCTGGGGCATAAAAATCAACCCGCCGAACTAAACTTTCTGACCCATAATTCCCTGCCTCCCGACGGGCTGGGATTGTGTAGCTGAGACAGCGAGGCTGTGGGGTTCGAAGTGGCCACAAGAGGGCACCCGAGGAGGCGCCGGGGGACCGCCGGCCCAGGAGACCCGGAGAGATTGGGGGGATTCTCCGCCTCCTCCCCTCCCCTCCCCTCCAACAAGGCGGCCGAGCTGCGCCAATCGCCTCCAGAGGCTTCAGCCCCCCTCGGGCCCCCCGGATCCTGAATGTCAGCCTGGGAGGACTCGGGACCAGAGCCCTCGGCAGGCCGACGATGCGGCCTTACGGGGGTGGGGGTGGGGGCGGGGGGCGGGGGGGGCTGTTTTTGGAGAGGTCTCTGGTTTTAGGGTAAGGAAGGCCGCCTGTGGGGCTCAGGAGGGGCCCCTGTTCCCTCAGATATTGCTTATACCCGTTCTAAGCTCCCAGCCCTGACACCCCCGTTCCAAGGCCCTCCCACCCTGATCTGTTTTCAGGTTCCCCCTTTAAGTCACATTGGTCCAAGCAGAGCGATGGGCCCGGCCCAGGCCTGACGAGGACCTCCCCTTCCCCCCCAAGGGCTGCACCTTTGGTGGCAGCGGGTCCCGGCAGGCAGCCCCCTCCCTCCAGCCCGTCCTCCCAGACGCCTCCGCGCTGCTGCAGCCTCCTGGGCCTCCCTCAGGTGTGGCCCCACATGGGGGGGGGGCTGCCCGCCCCTCCCCCCGTTTCTCTCCGTATCGGGCTGGGCCGCCAGGCTCAGGGAGGAACCAGGGAATGACGTCTCCTTTCGGGGGCTCTGTCGGTGGCCCCCGGAGTCCGCACAGCGAAGGGTGGGGGATTTCTGGGGGTGTGTCTGCATCTCCATCCCTAAATGCGCGCCTCTGAGGGAGTGGGGGGGAGGGTCTGTCTCTGTCTCTCTCCCAGTGACCGTGGGGTCTGGGCCCCCCCCCCGGGCGGAGAGCCGGCAGCCTCGCCTCCCCCCCCTCCCCCCCCCCCCCCACGCAGCCCAGCTCGGTCTCTGACAGGATTCTCTTTGGGGGTCCTTAGCCTCCCCTTCCCTGAACCCGGGCTCCTGGGGGGGGGAGGGGGCCCAGCCCGGGTTAATGAGGTCGGACCGTCCCGGAAACAATGGGTCCCAGGCCCCTAATTAGCCCATTGTCTCAGCCCCCGCAGGGAGGGAGGGGGCAGGAAGGGAGGGGGCGGGGAAGGCGGGGCTGGGAAGGGAGGGGGCCGGGAGGGAAAGGCAGGGGGCGTCTTCTGCTGAAGCCGCACAAAATCTCCGCCACATCTTCCTCCCTCCCAGTCCCCCCTCCCCCGCCCCGGTCCATCTCCCGGCCGCCATCTTGCCCGTTGCCAGGCTCACTGAGGCACGGAATGAGGCGGTGACTGGGGCAGCCCATTCTTCTCCATTTCTTTATCTTGGGAAAATAAACAGGCCCTTCCAGGAATTGTATCCTGAGAGACCGAGGCCCGGGCTGAGGCCTGGGCTCCAGCGGCCGCGGCGCCTGGCCCTCCTGGGAGGCCGAGGCCCCCGGGGACTGGGCTCCGGTGCTGCCCGTGCCTGGCCCTCCTGGGAGGCCGAGGCCCCCGGGGACTGGGCTCCGGTGCTGCCCGTGCCTGGCCCTCCTGGGAGACCGAGGCCCCCGGGGACTGGGCTCCGGTGCTGCCCGTGCCTGGCCCTCCTGGGAGGCCGAGGCCCCCGGGGACTGGGCTCCGGTGCTGCCCGTGCCTGGCCCTCCTGGGAGGCCGAGGCCCCCGGGGACTGGGCTCCGGTGCTGCCCGTGCCTGGCCCTCCTGGGAGGCCGAGGCCCCCGGGGACTGGGCTCCGGTGCTGCCCGTGCCTGGCCCTCCTGGGAGACTGAGGCCCGGGCGGCGGCTGGAGCGAGAAAGGCGCCTCTCCTAGACAAGTCAGGGGGAGAGGGAGGCTGGAGCCGGAGGAGTCCCGGGATCTGGGGCTCGGGCAAGAGCTGCCGGGTCCCAGCTGGGCCCCTTGGCATTTGGGACAGGGGGGGCTCAGGAGCCGCCCCGACCCCCAACCACAGAGAATCCGGGTGACCGGGGCCATCTTGTGCCCTGGGAGGACTCGGGATGACCCTGTTCCCGGCCTCCAGCAGACTCCAGGGCCGGCGTTCCGGTTCTAACATGGGAGTCACCACGGGAGTCTGAGGTGGAACCGGGAGGGAACTCGGGCACCTGAACCGGGAGCCCCAGGAAACACTGGCTGACACCCGAGCCCCGCAGGGGCCCCAGGACAGATGGCACCATTACTCCAGGGCATGGGCCAGTCCGGGCAACTTCTCCCAGCCCCACCTTCCTTAGCCTGAGCCACTCACAGGACCACCCAGCGCCAGAGCTAGGGAGGACCTGGAACCCCGAATATTAGATATAGGAACAAGCTTAGGATGTAGAACCTCAGAGCAGGACGGCCCTTAGAACCCGCAGGTTAGAGCTGGGAGCGGTTTTAGAACCTGAAAATTGGAATCTTGAACGTCAGGGTAGGAAGGACCTGGAACGAGGACTATTGGATACGGGAATGACTTTAAAATCTCCGGTGCCAGATCTCAAAGGAGCCTTGAATGTCAGAGCAGGAAGAACCTAGAACATTGAATATTCCATAAGGAAAAGACTTTAAGAACCCCGAGTGTCAGAACAAGGAGGGCTGGGACACAGAACGTTGGCTATGGAAAGGGCCTGTAGAACCTCAGAGCAGGAAGGCCCCGAAGGGGAGCTGGGCCCCACAACTGGCAAGGACACCTTGGACCAAAGCAAACACCCTGGTCACAACCTGAAAGATGTGAGGGGGAGACCATGCGGTCCAGCCCTCGGGCTTCAAAAGGGGAAACTGAGGTACAAGAAAGATTTGCCTCCGAGTTAAAATTAGAGTTGGAAGCAGACTCTGGTTCCCGAGCCAGGGCTTTCCCCCACATTACCCAGCTTTTAAAGATGAGAAAGGGGCAGCCCCCGGCCTGTTTGCAGCCCACAGCAGAAGGGGGGGGGCTCGGGGCTCTCTGGGTGGTCCTGGGAACTCGCTGGGCCTCCTAAAGAACAGATGATTCCTGGGGTTCCCCCCTTCCCATCAGCCCTCAGGAGAGGAGGCCAGACCCCACCGACCCTGACTGCCAGTACCAGGTGTGAAGGGCCTTTAAAATGAACAATTCCGGTCCCAGCAACGGCTGCTCTGGGGGGGGGGGGGGGGGGGGAGGCTGCTACCGCCCTGCCCCGGGCAGGAGTTAATTAAAGGGGCGCTGGGGCCTGGGCCCTGCCCCTTCCTCAGCCGAGGCCCCCCCCCAAGGCAGGGTCCGGGGCAGGGCCAGGTGCTGAGGTGAGGACAGAAGGGAGGGGCCCGGGGCTGGGAGCAGGAAGGAGACCCCAGCTGGTCTGCCCCTCATTTTCCCAGAATCCATTTCACTTTGTTGTCCCCCCCCCCCCAGGGGTTGTCTTCTGCTTTTTTTTTTTTATATTCCCATCTCTCAGCAGGTACATAGCAGTTGCTCAATAAATAAGTCAAAGATTTCCTATTGGGATCATTAATTATTAGTAAATTATGGTTAAAATATTAAAATTAAAGTTTAAATTGTTTTTAGTTTGTTGGATTAATATTAATTATATATTATCTAGGAATTTACTTAAATATAATTATATATGATTTAATTAAATAACATCATTAGCTTGAAGTAAATGATAAATCAGTTATTAAATAACTGAGCCTCAGTTTCTTCATCTGTTAAATGAGATTGGAGTCGATTTCTGCTCCTTCCTCCGCCCTTCCCCCTTTTAGATAAACTTCTGGGCCCCCGAGGACTGAGACAGGAGGAAGGAGGCGACTTCCCCCAATTAGCGAGGACCTGCGAGGGTGGGGAGACTTCCTGGGATTCTCCTGAGCGGCCTCGGGCTCTGGCAGCCCCCACCGGGCCTGAAGCGGCCCCTCCCCCTCGCCCTGCAAGCCGCCCCACGTCCAACATGTCTCATGTCCAGAGGCCGGGCCTTTTCTCCGGCTGTGCCTCCTGCCGGGAGCGCCCCCCTTTCCTCCCCATCCCTCCCTCCCGGCTTCCCCCTCACCACCCTCGGAGCCCCTTCCTTCAGCCAGAGCCTTCCCGGGGCGTCTCCAGCCTCCTAAAGCACTGTGGGTAATCCGCTTCGGACACGATTGTCGGGGGTCCCCTGGGGAGGAGCAGCCATTTGGGGGCCTTTTTCCGTGTTCCCAAGAGCGAGGCTTGGGGCCCAGAACACAGCAGGCGTCTAATAAATGCTCACTGACCAGCCCAGGGACACCCGGGCAGGAAGGGCCCCAAGCAGCTCCCCCAGCCTCAGCTCCAGGCCAGACCCGGGAGTCGCTGGTGTGTTGGGGGGGGAGAGGGGGCGGAGTCAGGCTCCCCCCCCCCAAGTCCCTGCCAAGGGAGGGCCCAGAGCGTCCCGCTCCTGCCGCGTAAATAACAGCAAAGTGGGGACTCGGGCCAGGGCAGCACGTTCTGTGTTAGGTGCGGAGACGTGTATTTTATGGTCTATGTCGTGCTTATAACATCGTAAATATGTCATGGGGGGGGCGGGGTGGCCTAGACTATGTGGCACAGAAATGTAGCCAATCTGACAAATGCGGCAACTGTGTGTTGTACAACATCCCCTGGGACAGAGTAAATGTGCGATGACGTTTTCTGTATGCGGGGTATCTGCCGCGTGCGCATAGTGTGTAATACAATGTAAACATAGGATCTATTTTCCGCTCCGTGTGGGCTCCGGGGCATGTAACGTATGAACACGCCCAGTGTTCCCCAGATTCTCGGCTTGTGCCGCGCGACGAGTAATGGAACCGAACAAACACTCCCCGGCCCGGAGAGAGACAAGTGCATTCTGGAAGAACATCGAAGGTTTCCTGTAAAAGGGGGGGGGGGGGGTCGAAGGGGGCTAGATCCCCTTGGAAGCTCCCGGGTCTCCGTCCCCCATCCCGGCGGCCTCAGGGAACAGCCGAGGCCGTCACCGTCGCCCCCCCCCTCTCCCCACCCCCAGCCCACTGACAAGGTCGGTATGTGTGGTATGAAGGGGCTGGAGGGAGGGGAGGCCTGGGGGGGATGGGCCCGGACCCCCAGCAGAGCCCGCCCCCGCATTCTGTGACCTCGCGTTAGGCTTAAGGAGGAAACTGAGGCAGCTCAGGTCGGGCCCGGCCTTCCCGGACCCAGAGCCCAGCCGGGACACCCCAGGCCCGGAGCTGCGAGATCCCGCGGGAGTCGCACAAACCCCATGGGTTTTACAGAGGAGGAGACTGAGACCTGCAGGGCGCTGGGCCTGGTCTCACGGCCGGGGAGGGGGGGGGAGGGCGCAGACGGGGGACCCTGAACACGGCCCGCACTGCTGGGGGCAAAGGCGGCGGAGGGGGCCCGGTGCGGGGGCGGGGCGAGGCGCGGGCCCCCCCCCCAGCTCTTCTCAGGCCCCCCGATATGCGCCTACCGAGGGCTCCCGTCTCTCCGGCTCTCCCAGTCTCTGGCTCTATGTCTGTGTCTCTCTGTCTCTCTATGTCTGTGTCTCTGTCTCTGTCTCTCCCTCGGTCTCTCTGTCTCTGTCTCTGTGTCTGTGTGTCTCTGTCTCTCTATGTGTGTCTCTGTCTCTGTCTCTGTCTCTGTCTCTGTCTCTGATCTCTCTCCCCACACGCAGACATTTCACAGGTAGGAGGGAATTTCCCCCCTTTAGGAAACAGTCTCAGCGAGGGCCCGGGCTTCCCCCCTCCCCCCCCCTCCCCCCCCCCCGGCCGCTAAACGCCAGGCCTGCCCCCCCCATCTCCTCAGTTTTTCTCGGGGACTGAGGGGCGGGGGGGGGGGGCGGCTGGGCGGGCCCGAGGGGGAGGAGGCCGCCTTCCCTCCCCGCCCCCCCCACATCTGGCCCATCAGCGGGGATCGGCCTTGGGGCTTCTTAGGCGACTACGAGGAGGAGCGCGCCCGGCCCGGGGGGGGGGGGGGGAGGGGGGGTCCCGTCTGGCTTCTCCCCTGCCCGCTCCCCACCCCCAGACTCTGCCCCGAGACTCCGGAGGGCCCCGCGCCTCCCTCCCCTTCCAGGCCCCCTCCCCCCCACCCCCCATCGTCCCGGAGCCGAGACATTGCCCAGACCCGACACAAAGCGAGTCCTGGACGGAGTCCCAGGACCGGGGCGGGCTCGGGGGAGGGGGGGGGGGCGGGGGGCGGGGGGGAGAGAGGGGCTGACCTGGAAATTGGGGAGGGGGCCGGGACGGCCGAAGAAACGGAAAGGGCGGGCATCCCGCTCCTCCCTTCCCTGTACAAAGGTGGAAACTGAGGCCCGTCTCAGGCGGCGCCCCGGGCTCCCGAGCCCCAAGCTCTCGCCCCTCCCCCGTCTGGCCGGAGCTCTGCCTCCCCTCCCCCTTTCTTCGCAGCTCAAGGCCTCCCCTCCCCCTCCTGCAGGCGCCAGACCTTGGACCACTCAACTCAGGCTGAGGGGAGACCACGGTCTGGGCTCGGAGGAGACCGTGTGTCCTCCCCAAGCAGCGGGGAGCGGCCGCGGGAGGGCTCCCCGGCTCCCTCCGAGCCCCGGCTTCTCCAGGAAGCCTCGCCCGCCCCTCCCCCCCCCCCGTTAATAACCCCCTATTTGTCCTCCTGAGGGTCCGGACACGTGTGCTCCCTCCCAGTCTCCCCTTCAGATGGTGGCTCCTTGAGGTCGGTGCTCTCCGTCCCTTAGTGGACCGCTAGGTATACAGCAGGTGCTTAATAAAGGTTGGTTGACTGTTTCTTGACAAAGAGCTGGGAAGACCTTGGAACAGGGAATGCTGGGAGGGAGCCTCAGACCCGGCTGAGAAGTGGATGCTGGCGGGTTGCCCGCCTCTTCTCCCTGCCTTGGCTTCTAGGGGGCCCCGACTGCCCCCCCCTTTGCCAGGGGCAGCGAGTGGTAGCCCCCAGGGCCTGGCCCAGTCCGGCAAACTCCCTCTGCTGTAGGGGGAGCCCGGCGGGGCGTGGCCACCTCCGGGAGCCCGGCCCCTCCCTCTCAGGCCCCGACCCCAACCTGGGCCCTTGCAGGTGCCCTCCCTCCCAGCCCCCCGCTCCCAGCTGGCCCCGGGAGCCGCCAGATGTGGCCAGAGAGAAGCCAGATGTTCACAGGCAGCAGTGAAATCCAGCAGGAGGCAAAACGGCCACTTGGGCCAGATGTGGAACGGAGCCGCCTCCTCCCAGACCCCCCCCCCCTCCGGCCGCTGCCCCCAGCCCTGGGTCCTCTCTCAGCCCTGGAGCCCGGGGGAGGGGCCCCAATCCACAAGCCGGGCCCCGCTGCATGGCCTTGCGCCAGTCCCTTCCTCTAAGTCTCGCATCCAAGCTGGGGGCAGCTCAGCCATCGCCCTGGGGCCTCACGGAGCTTGGGGTGGGGGGTTCAACCCGGGGCTGGAGACCCCGCTTCCAGAGCTCCAAAGCGGGCCCTGCACTGGGGGGGGGGAGGGCCCGGCCGAGCTGGACAACGGAAGTGGCCAAAAGGCCCAAAGGGCACTTACCCCCCCCCCACCCCCCCACAGAGAGCCACAGATGGACTGAAATCCACTTGCACTTGGGAAAAACATCCGGCCCAGCTGAGGGCTTCCACCCATTGTCTGCCCGCTGGGGGTCAGGGGAGGACAGTGAGTCTCCGGCCTCCACTCTCCGAGGCTGCCAGACCCTCTCCCTGCTCGGGGCGGGTCCCACCCTGGCTCCCGGCAGCTGTCGGATGGACTGGAGTCCTTGGGGACCTGTCTGACTGAATGACCCTGGATAACTCACTTAACTCTGCTGCCCCCAAACTAGGGATGAGACGATGGGGGTGGGGCAGGCGGGGGACAGGAGGCCAAGGGGTTTCAGTGTTTGGAGGCTGTCCTGCTTGGCCCCAGATGGCAGGGGGGAGTTGGGAGGAAGCAGCCTGGGGTGGGCTACCGGGAAAACCTGCAAACGACGACGACAGCCTTGTCCCGACACCAGAGACTTAGAGCTGAGGGGCTGTTTAAAGCCATTTTACAGATACGTAAACTGAGCCCCAGGGACTTGAGGTTTTTTGCCTTGGTTCATACAACAGGTAAAACGTCAGAAATGGGCAGAGTCTGGTTTATCCATCACATCCTGCTGCCTCTATTGGTGGTGAGTTCCCTTTCAAAGGAGAGATTGTAGAGACCAGCCCACCCACATGCATTTATTAAACGCCTACTGTGTACGGGGTGTTGGTCAAAGCTGGGGGGACCGAGGGTGATGAGCCAAGCCTGCAGTGGGGCAGGGAGGAAGGAGAGGGGATCTTGGTGAGGAATGGCCAATACAGGGGTTATTTATTAAGCACCGATTGTCTGCCTGGCACCCGATACGTGATGGTCAAAATAAAACAGTTCCTATCTCCGGGAAGCTTATACATATATACTTATATATATCAGGAGAGTCAATTCCCCCCCTTTCTTTTTTCTCTTCTTTTTCTTATCTTTTTTCACATGTTTATTTTCCTTCTTTTCCTCTGTCAAGAGAGACAATTCCTCTCTCCCCCTCCTCTCTTCTTTTTCTTCTTTTCCTTTTCCTTTTTCTTTTCCTTCTTCTCCTTCCTTTTTTCTCCTGCTTCTTTCATCTTCACCTTTTTCTCCATCACCTCCTTTTTCTTCTCCTCTCCCCTTCTTCTTCCTTCTTTTTCCTTTCTCTCTTCTCCTTTTCCATCTTCTTGTCCTCCTTCCTTTTCCCTCCTGCTTCCTTCATCTTCATCTTTTTCTTCTCCTTTTCCCCCTCCTCTTCCTCCTTTTTTCTTTTTCCTCTTCTCCTTTTTCTTCTTCTTTTCTTTTCCTTTTCTTTCTTCCTTTTTTCTCCTTCCTTCTTCATCTTTTTCTTCTTTTTCTCCTCCTTCCTATTCTTCTTCTCCACCTCCTTCTTGCTCATTGTCTCTGGCTCCCTCCCCCTTTCCCCATCTCTCAGATCTCCGAAGGAAGAATCCAGAGCTAAGTGTTGGGGGAGGGGGGGAGAGGGCCGGTTGTTAAACTCTCCCCCAGCTCTAGGGCTGCCCGACCAGCAGCAAGACATTTCCCTTCTCTGGGCCCAACTTTGCTTCTCTGTAAAATGCAATAATAATAGAGGCTTAACTGTGCCCGGGGCAAGCACAGTGAAAGGTGTTCGGTGACCTCAGGACCCAGGGACATCCATCACCTCTGGGTGAGAGGCCAAGGTCCCTGGGCACCAAGAAGTGTCCCCTGGGGAGGAAGCAGGCCTGGGCTGGGCCTGGAATGGGGCCTTCCCGGAGGAATCACTCCTTCCTGCTAAGTTAGCGTCTTTGAATTTCCGTGCTCTGGACAACACTCCAAAGTTCCTGCCCTAGTTCTGCCTCTGATGATTAATAATCTAACTTTCCAGTTGATAACAGGGAACATCTTTATAAACACCAAAGGGTTCGAGAATTGGAGGCCGTTTGTCCACAGAGGAAAAAACCCAGCTTTGTATTAAATATCTCTGATAAGGGAGCGACAGCCAAGAACTATGGGAATTAATAGAAGCTCAGGGGTCATTCCCAGGGGATGATGGGTCAGAAGATACGAACAGACATAACCAGGTGGAAGGGAGCTTGTTGCAAGGGAGCAGAGGGCTAGCCTCAGAGTCAGAAAACCTGGATTCAAAGCTGTGGGACCCTGGGTTAGCCCACTTACCCTCTCAGAGCCCCCCGGCAAGTTCTGCAGTGGTGGAGGGAGCTCCCTGACCAGGAGCGCCCTATGATAGTAAAATCACATCCAGAAAAAAGAAGGGGAAAAATTGCTCCAGATCACGATACAAATTTCTTGATTGCTCAATAATAATAGAAAAAATAGAAACAGAAAAAAAGAGAAAGAAGTAAAGAAAGGAAGAGAAAATGCTGACGTCTTGCAAAATATTAACTTCACATTTTTAACCAACTTAACTGGAATGATGGGGTCAAAGAGCAAAAACATGCCCTTTAATGGGAACTTCAATAAGACAGGTCAATAATGTCCATGGTAGGGGGGAGAGTTAAAACCCAGCCATTTTTCAAACCCAGCATTAAATTTAGAAAGTGCTGCTCACCGAGGAAGGGCCGGCCAGACTCCACGGGCTTAGAACGATGCCGAGTTTACATCACTTGGAGATCTCTTGGAGAAAACCTTGTTCCAAACCAATCTTGGCTCTCCACGCTGTGTTGCTCATTTAAGGAACAAAAAGCTAGCAAATAAGACTTTTAAAATCTTTAATAAAATGTCATTTTTTAATTCTATATAGAGTTTTCAACATTCATTTATTTGTTCTTTGTGTATTTTATTCTTTTCACTATGAAAAACCATTATACAGAAGGGAGGCCATGAAGAATCACAAATCCAAGGAATAGCATCCGACGAAACAATAGTCGGCACATTTCGAACGTCGCGTCTCCTTTTATGACAACTTGAAACCAATGAGATTTGTCCCAAAGAAGTTACAAAGTGCCGCCGTTATTTGGGCAATGAGGAAGGAGGAATTACTGTAACCGACATCAAACCGATAGCAAAGTCCCCAAACCGTTGCCATGGGGCTGAAGAGTTGTGGTTAAAAGGTCAACGTTCATTTAAAAAGTGTCCCAAGTTCCCAGTTTTCCTCCCTCCCCTCCTCCCTCTCCAGCAATCTGAGACTGTCAAAGGTGCCTTTGAATGGAGGCGTCCCTCCGGGATGCTGTGAAAACTTGCACTTTAGCTAATGGATCAATAAATCTCCGGTAACTGGAAAAACAAATAAAAAACGACTTCTACAACAACAACAACCAAAGAAAGAAACCCCCTCGGCCGGCTCTGGGCTCTCTCCTGGGCTCCAAGTTCGCATCCCCTTCCATCCGTTGCATCTTTCCGCTCTTCCAGGCTGCCCAGCTCTTTGGGACCCAGATCCTCCAGCCCTGAAATAAATACAAGGGTGCTGGGGTGGGGCTGGGGGTAAGAGGCAGGGGAAATGCGAGAAGGATGGCACAGCTGGCCCTCCTGTCTGCTTTCTCCCTGGGGATGCCCGCACCATACAGGGCTTAGGAGGCAAGGCCAGAAGGAAGGAGGACTGAACTCTACTCTGCTATTTATCACCCAGGTTACCGTGGTAACCTCATTCTAAGCCTCGATTTCCCCGAAAGGCCTGGCACTAGCCCGATCCTCTCTGAGGGCTCCAGTCCGGGCTCAGGCCTGTCCCCTCACCCACCAAGGACAGAAGAGAGTCCATTCTGGGGAAGCCCATGGCTTGAGTCCAGTCGGAAACTGGGCTAAGAATATCCCCTCCGAGGAGGATGAGTGAGATTGACTCCAGCTGCCTCCAGAGGCTGGGGGAGGGCCAGGTGGGCCAAAGGGGGTGGCCAAGCTCTGATCCAAGTCCTCCTGCCCTTCAGGGAGCAGCTCAGGACCTCCTCTTCCAGGGAGCCTTCCCAGTCCGGCCCAGGAGGCCCTCGGAGCCGAGAGTTGTCCTGGTGGCAGCTCCCTCCTTATCATTCTCCCACCTTCAGGTTCTGTCCATTCTTCTGTCCACTCCCACCTAGAGCAGGAAGCTGGTCCTGGAGTCAGGGAGACCCCAAGCCAAATCCCGCCTCGGAGGCTTCCTGGCCATGTGACCTGAGGCAAGATGTCACTGTCTGCCTCAGTTTCCTCATCTGTAAAATGAGCTGGAGAAAGAAATAGCCAATCGCTTTAGCCGGTGCCTCTGCCAAGAAAACCCCGATGGGATCAGGACGAGTCCGACACAAGTGAAAAATGGCTAAACACCGAAAAAAAGTCCCTGGCCTGAAGGGGAACTGCCGGGCTTGTAGTTCCCCTCCACTATGGGGCTGTTAATAAGAATCAAGCTCTAGAAGGTTCACAGCCCACTTTATAGATATTGTCTCGTTATTCCTCACAACAACAATCTTCTTTGTACAGATGGGGAAATTGAGGCAGAAAAATTCAAATGACTTGCCCAGGACCACTTGGTTAGTAAGTGATTCAGGTTTTCCTCTCTCTGGATCTGTCTGATACAGCATCTAGGAAGGGAAGAGCACTGGAGTGGGGCTTCTGAGCTTGGACACCTAGAACATCGACCCCTTGGGGGATCCAGCCAAGCAGTCCCAGTGCGGGTGAGGGGGGAGAACTGGGAGGGGGGTGATGGAGAAATCTCCTAGGTGAGGGAACCAATGAGTGAATCCTGAAGGACTTAGTGAGGGGGGAGGGGAGGAGTACAAGAGGAGGGAGCAGAAGCTCCTCCAGGACGTGGGGTTGTCTCTTGCCTCTTTTTGTGTCCCCAGTGCCTCCCACAGGGCTGGAAACATAATGGACACTTAAGTGTTTACCGATCGACTGCCAGAGCCGATTGTTAAATGATCAGCGGCAGCAAAGCAAGTCCGGACTTGATGTATTATTTTACTGCTTGTCTGGACTCGAGAAAGTATTGGAGAAAATGTTGCTAACGTCATATAGAAGTGGATTGTGTGGGCATTTTTCTTTTTCAGGGAGCTGATTGTTAAACGTTTACCCGGTTGTAAAATATTTACATCCCGGAGCCAGGCCACCATGGCTGGAGATCTCTGCCAACCCAGCCGCGCACCCCTCGGTGAATGACCCCACACTCCCAGGGTTCTTTGGATGGAAGAAAAGCCAAGTCTAAGGTAAGATTTGGGGGGGGAGAAGAAAACACACCAGTGCCAGTGTGAATGCCTGTATAGACACGCGCTGACCCCTGGGGTTGTGTCTGGTTCCTCCTTTCCTAAGCAGACACAGCCCCTTTGTAGCCACAGAAACGCCCTGCACCCCAGAACGGGGCATTGGCTGCCCTGAGATCAGGACCCGGATGTTCTGGCTGCCCCCAGGACCGGGAGGGAGGGGTAATCACTGAGGTGGAAGGTGCTGGGGGATGGGGTCAGAAGAGGGGAGCAGGGGCCCATGGGGAAGAGAGGCCACGGTCAGGAACTGAAAGAACTGGATTCAAATTCTCGCTCCTGGAGGTGGGCTTGCCCCCCGGGAAGGGAAGGGGCTGGTCCCCGCATGCTTTAGGTCCCCCCTCCTCCGATCCTGTTGTCGGGGGGCCAGGGCCAGGGCCTGGGGAGTCTGCGCCCGCGTGGCCCCGGCTGACTCCCCAAGGTCTCATGGCGAGGCCTCGGGGCCGGGACCTGCCCAGGATAAGGTGGGGACGTCCCTGAGAGGAGGAAGAGGAGCGCGGGGCAGACGGCGATTCAGGAAGTGCCCCCCGCCCCAGGAAGGGCCGGCCTCGAGTCCCGGTTTCCTCGCCAGGCCCAGGCGCCCCCCTTCGCCAGCTCCTTGGCAGCTCCCCCTCGGAGGGGGCGGGAGGAAAAGGCCGGGGCACGGACGGGTCAGCACCGGCCGCCAGCTCCGCGGCCCCCCAGGAGCCTTTCCCGGCCCGGCCCCGTTTCCTGCTCCTTGGGGCCCGGTCGGGGTCAGGCCAAAGGGAAGCGTCCTCGCGGGGGCTTCCTCCCAGCTGAGCTGTTTGTGCCGAGGGGAAGGGGCTCGATGGGGGAGGCTGGGCCCCCGCGCCCGCAGCTGGCTAAGCCGGGCCCGGGCGGCCCCTTCGCAGGGTCACTGGCGCAGAGAGCGAGAGTCCGGCCTGGGGAGTCAGAACAAAGGAGGAGCCGTGACCCGCTGGCCCTGGGGCTCCCCTGGCCCCGCAGGATGGAGAAGAGAGGCATTCTGGGAACTCTGGCCTTGGCTAAGCTGCCTTGGGGGAGGGAGGCGGAGGCCATGGGAGCCACTACCCAGAACTCAGAGTGCTTGTCCCCAGCACGCTCCCTTCCAACAGATTGAGAAACTGAGGTCCTTGAGTTGCCAGGGGCCCCATGGGTTCCTGGGGGGGGGATTTCTACAGAATTTTCTCTCCCTGCTGAGCTCAGGGGCTGGGGCTGGACACAGGGAGGCTCCCACTAAAGGGGTGAGGGAGCCCCGTGGGGACCTAGGTGGGGAAACCGAGGTGCACAGAAGCCTCCCAGCTGGAACCTAGCACCGGCCGCCTAAGTCACACCGTCGGCTGCTGTCGTGCGCTTGCGTCCAAATCTTGGAGCTCCCCTTTGGGGTTTTCTCGGCAGGGATGCAGGAGGGCTTGGCCCTTTCCTTCTCCAGCTCATTTGACAGATGAGGAAACTGAGGCAGACAGAGTGAAGCAGGTGGCCCAGAGTCACGCAGGGAGGAGGTGTCGGAGCCACCTTAGAACTGGGTCCTCCTCCCTCCGGGGCCGGCGCTCCATCCGCTGGGTCACGTAGCTGCTCATAACGTCAAAGCTGGGGAACAACAAGTAAGGGATTTCGGCCAGAACGCCGCTTAAGGGTCTACAAGGTTTTCTCTCTCTCGGCCCTTCGGGGCAGCTTCTAGGACTTTATTGCCAGGGGCACCACACAGGCCCGGAATCACTGCCTCGAGTTCAAATCTGAGCTCAAACACTAGCTGAGCGAGTCTGGGCAAGTCACGGGACCCTGTGTACCTCAGTTGGTTCATCTGTAAAACGGGCTGGAGAAAGAAATGACAGACCAGTCCAGTATCCCTGCCAAGAAAACCCCAGGTCTGGTCACGGAGGTTCAGACACATGAGCAGACCCCGTCGGGCGTGGCCCCCGACATCTAGGAGCAGTTCCAGGCCCCTCCCTGCCAGGACCCGCACCCAAGGCAAGGAGCATCCGAGACTTGGGCACTGGCCTTCACTCCTGGCTCCGTGTCGGAGCCATCCTTCTCCGGCTCCTTGCTGCTCGCACTCACTCACTGCCGGTGCCCCCTCGGGCTCAGGCCTGGGACCGGTCGTCCCCATCCACATCTTGCCACTGGACGTGGGTGGTTCCAGAGGGGAAATCGAGGCAGGCGGCCCCGCCCAGTCCTCCCTCACTGAATCCCTCACTTGCAGGTCCTGGCAGCGGCCCCGGCGTCACAGAGCTCTTCCAAATGAAGCTCAAAGGAGCCTCCCGGCCCAGCCCTCGAACATGGCGGTTCTTCCCCGTGTGTTCCCCTCCGCTCTTAAACTTTCACTGACCCGCTCAGGTGGACTTGCCCGGCCCCCGCTGCTAGGCGGCCATCAGAGCGGCGCTTCCAGGACCAAAGTCCTGCTGGGCCCTTTCCTCCCCTCCCGGCCTTTGGAGGCCTGACTCCCCTCCCACGCTCCAGATGGCTGAGAATTCGGGCCTCCTCGCTGGGCCGCACACAGGACGCTCCATCTCCTCGCTCTGCACGTTCTCACTGGCTCTCCCCGGGGCCGGGTTCTCCCTCTCCGGCCCTCCCACCTCCGGCTCCCCTGGACTCCTGCATCCCACCTTCTGCAAGAAGTTTCCTTGCTTCCCACCCACGTGTGGAGACAGAGAGAGAGAGAGAGAGAGACAGAGACAGACAGAGAGACAGAGAGAGACAGACAGAGAGAGAGAGAGAGACAGACAGGGAGAGAGACAGAGACAGAGACAGACAGACAGACAGAGACAGAGAGAGAGAGACAGACAGAGAGACAGAGAGAGACAGACAGAGAGAGAGAGAGACAGACAGGGAGAGAGACAGAGACAAAGAGACAGACAGACAGACAGAGACAGAGAGAGAGAGACAGACAGAGACAGAGAGAGAGAAAGATACAGAGAGAGAGACAGAGATAGACAAACAGAGAGAGAGAGACAGAGACAGAGACAGGGAGAGAGAAAGAGAGAGACAAACAGAGACAGAGAGAGAGACAGAGACAGACAGACAGAGACAGAGACAGACAGACACACATAGAGACAGAGAGACAAACAGAAAGAGACAGAGAGCAGAGAGAGAGAGACAGAGACACAGAGACACAGACACAGCCAGAGGAGGAGAAGATAGATGATAGAAAGCTGGAAAGAGGGCTAGAAAAATGGAAAAATCGATGGCTATATGGGGAGAGGGATGGAAAGACGGAAAGAGATGCTAGATGGAAGGACAGAAGGATGGAGAGAACTCTGAAAAGATAAAGAGATCATGAATGTATTTTTTTTGGCAAAGTGTTTCCCCACTAGAACACGAGATCCTGGGGCAGGTTTTTGCGCTCTTTGTACCTCCAGGGCTTAGCACATTCCCTGATATACAGGAGGTGCTTCATAAATGCGCGCTGACCTTCTGACAACCTCTCAGTGCCCCACGGGTTTCTTAAGACTGTGGGCTTCAGAGAAGGGGTGGAATTGCATTAGGAAAGAGCAGTTCCCTCCTCCAGTGAAATCCCGGTCCCCGTTCCTTCCTGTTCATGTTGGGGAAGGCATTTCCCTGCTCTGAGGATCAGTTTGACCATGTGTAAAATGGGCTGGATTAAGATTTCTACTTCTGTGGGCCTCAGTTTCCCCATTTGTTAAACAATGGCCAGCTCTAAGGAAGGTGTGATTTCTATAGCTGCTGCCGATGTTTCTCACATACAACGTCTCATTTCATCCTCACGGCAGCCTCTTGAAACTACTATGGTTATCCCCATTTTACTGCTGAGGAAACTGAGGCAAGCAAGGCTCCATGGGGCACCAGGTGAGGCCAGATTTGAACTTGGGCCTCCCGACTGCAGGCCCGGCACTCGGCCCACAGTCCCAGGGCTCGATCAGAAGCCGAGCGCTTTCTCTTCCATTAGGAGCTTCCAATGCCCAGGCCGGGAATTTCTCCCGCTGCCCCTTTCCCAGCCGGGAGGGGGAGGGGCAGGGCTGGAGCCGGCGGCTCCCAGCCCCTCCAGCCCCTGCTGAGCAAACACTCCCAGCTCCTGGGATGGGAAGCGCGGCTCGGGATCTGGACCCACTTCTTATCGCAGGAATCCCCAGCTCTCCGAGGGGGGCGGGGGGCGGGGGGCGGCTGCGGCGCTCCCAGGGACTGGCCCAGAAAAACACCCCCCCCCCCAAGGAAAACACTTCTCCGGGCTCTGGGAAAACACCGACAAGGTCTCACAGCCCCTTGGATGGGGGCGGGGAGGGGGGAAGGGCGTCTTTTCTCCTCTGACAGACTTCAGAGACAAATGGCTCCTGCAAGGAAGGGGGAGGTGTGTGAAAGCCAGTGAGAAGCGGGGTAGGTGAGCCCGCCGGCGTGCAGGGAGAGGCGGACGACGGGCTTAAGGAGGGAACCGGGGTCCCCAGGATCCTATTCCTAGGCTGGGAAGGGACCTCGGGTCATGTCCGGCCCCTTCATTTTGCAGAACGGGAAACTGAGGCTCGGAGAGTGACTGCTCTAGGGTCACACCGGCGGGGACTGGCGCTGTGCTGAGTAGGTATGGATCCCGGGGAGGGAGGGAAGGGGTTGTTTATCAAGGACGGGGAGAGAGGGGGAGAAGGGGGCAAGAGGCGGAGGTAAGGAGGGCTGAGGGTGAGGGAGAAAGCTGGCAGTGTGAGCGGGCATCGGGGAGAGGAAGGAAGGACTGGGGGGGGGGGCTGTAAGAGAGGGGGTCTGAGGGCGCGCGCATGGGGGAGCCGAGTGCCGGACGGGCTGGGGAGCCGAGTGCCGGACGGGCTGGGCAGCAGGGCCGTCAAGGACCCGGGGCCGCGGCTCCGGAGGCAGGAGGCTGGAGGGGAACCTCCACGCGGGGGCCCCCGGCTACCCCGGCCTCCGAGGGGGTTCGGGGAAGGAAGTAGCCGGGCTGTGCGGCTCCAGAGGCCGGAACACCCCGGGAAAAGGCGAGGGAGCGGGCCGGGAGGGGGCGGAGGGGAGGGCGGCGGCGGCGGCGGCGGCGGCGGCATCCCGGCCCATCCCGCCTCTGTCCCCAGGCTGGCCGGCGGGACCCGGGCGGGGCTCCCCGCGTCCCCGAGGGCAGCGGCTGGACCGAGCCGGTCCCCAGTCCCCAGCGGCAGGAGCGGGCGAAGGTAACGGGGGGGGGGGGGGAGCAGTGGGGAGGGGAGGAAGGGGGGAGGGCGGAGTCTGAGGCGGAGGGGAGGGGGTCCGGGCCGCGGGGAAGCGGGAGGGGCGGCCGGCCTCGGCCCTTCCCCCGAGGGGTGGGGCAAGCGGCAGCCCCGGCCGCCTCTCTTTTATAGGACCCGAGGGGCCGCCGCCCACACACTCCGGGCCGCGGGGGTCGCTCCGGAGCGGCCGGGCCCGGCGGCGCAGCCATGGAGCCCTGGACCCCGGAGCCCCGGGTCCCGGCGCCCGACTACTACTACGATTACTACAACGGCTCGGGCGGGGCGGCGTGCGGCGGCGAGGACGAGGGGGCGGAGGACTGGGAGCTGTCCTACTCGCTGCTGCCCGTGCTCTACATGCTGGTGTTCGTGCTCGGCCTGTCGGGCAACGGCGTGGTGATCGTCACGGTGTGGCGCGGCCCCGGGGGCGCGGGCGCGGGCGGCGGGGCCAAGCGGCGCGCCTCGGACGCCTACATCGGCCACCTGGCCCTGGCCGACCTGGCCTTCGTGGTGACGCTGCCGCTGTGGGCCGCCTACACGGCGCTGCGCTTCCACTGGCCCTTCGGGGCCGCGCTGTGCAAGCTCAGCAGCTACTTGGTGCTGCTCAACATGTTCGCCAGCGCCTTCTGCCTGACGGGCCTGAGCTTCGAGCGCTACCTGGCCGTGGGCCGCTCGCTGGGCCGCCGCGGGGGCCCGGCCCCGGCGCGCGGCCGGCCCGGGACGTCGGCCGCGCTGGCCGCGCTCTGGCTGCTGGCCGCGCTGCTGGCGCTGCCGGCGCTGCTGCTGCGGGACACGCGCGCGCAGCCGCCCGCCAACCTCACGGTCTGCGACATGGACTTCAGCAGCGTGGCGGCGGCGCCCGAGCACGAGGCCTACTGGCTGGGCGGCCTGAGCCTGGCCACCACGCTGCTGGGCTTCGCGCTGCCCGCCGGCCTCATGGGCGTCTTCTACTGCTGCATCGGCTGCGCCGTGAGCCGCCACTTCGCGGCGGGGGCGGCGGGCGCGGAGCGGCCGGGCCCCCGGGGCCGGGGCCAGCGGCGGCGCCTGCTGCGCCTCCTGGCCGCGCTGGTGGCCGTGTTCGCGCTCTGCTGGCTGCCCTTCCACGTCCTCAAGAGCCTCTACGTGCTCAGCTGGCTGGGGCTCGTGGCGCTGCCGTGCGCGGCGCAGGCCCTGATCGTGCGCCTGCACCCCTACGCCACCTGCCTGGCCTACGTCAACAGCTGCCTCAACCCGCTGCTCTACGCCTTCCTGGACCGCCGCTTCCGCGCGCAGTGCCGCCGCCGCCTGCCGCGGCCGCCGCTGCTGGGCCGCCGGGCCCGGCCGCCCGCCTCGGGGCCCCCGCTCGGGGAGTCCGCGGCGCCCGCCTCGTCCAGCGCCAGCGCCGCCAGCGGCCACACGCAGCGCTCCGAGCTGGCCTCGCTGGCCACCAAGCTGTGACGGGCTGGGCCGCTGGGAGCTCGGGGCTGACGGGCCCCTGGAGGGCTTCGGCACCCCGGACCTGGACAGAGGGAGGGCGGGCCCCGGGGGACGGGCCCACGCTGCTCGTGGGCTGGGGTGTGAGTGGCCGCAGGCCAATAAAACCTTCCGCGGGAAAGGCAGCCTTGCGGGCGCGCTTCTTTCCAGGGACAGTAGGGCCTCCCCTTTGGATCTGGCCAAATGCCCCCAGAGGGGTCGGCCTCCGAGCGCGCAGCCGGGGCACGTGCCTGAGGCGGGGTCGGGGACAGGCCCCGAGCCCCCGGAGCTGCCGCGCTGGCGGAGGGGAGCCCGCCCTTGGTGAGCACCGGCTCCACTGGCTCGCGGGCTCTCACGTGCGTAAAAATCGGACACCACGGAGCCAAAAGAATAGGGGCGGCGGGACGCCGTGCGCCCAGGGACCTGGCCTTGGGTCCGAAGGCCCGGGTGCAGTTACAGCCTCGGACAGCTCCGGTCGGAATCCAGCGTGACCCCCGGACCGAGCCGGTCACCCCAGTTCTCCCCGAAACTAACCGTGTAAGTTCCGGAGCCGGCGCCCAACGCGCCCAACTCGATCTGGCTGAAGGGGGTCTCTTCGCCCGGGGTTTCTAAGAACAACGTCTAGTCCTATCAGCGGGGGGGGAGGAGGGGCCCCAACATCGCTGCGGAGCTTCCCCCCTGTCGGGTGAGGGGCCCCTCTGCCCTCCTTGACCTCGGTCTTTGTCCCTGAAGGAAAGGCTACATTTTAGTTAGAACTTCGCCTAAAATCAAGCTGCTGTTCTCCGCCCTCCCCCCTCCCAGCCCGGCGCGGGGGCTGCCTGCTCCCCAAGCCCGGAGCCCCGGCGATGCTCGGAGCCGCTGCAGGACCCCGGCCCGCGGGGGACGGAGCTTCAGCTGCCCGCAGAAGGGAATACGGACGGACTCGGGGCCGGCTGGGCAAAGGCGCGGGGGCGGGGCGGGTACGAGAACCCTGCAGGCAAATCGACGGGCTGGACTCGTGCCAGGAGAGACGCGTTAGCAACCCCGAAAATACCTTTTTGTTTTGATTTAAGGAGCCGCCGTCATCTCCAGCGGGGCCGGGGCGGGGCCGAGGGCCGGACGCACCATTTGACCGAGGCCTGCGTGGAGGGAGGAAGAGACACACCCAGGGGGGGAAAGGAGGCGGGGGCTGCCCCCGGGCGCTCGGAAGCGGGGGGGGGGGGGGCGGGGGGGGGCGAAGCGAGGGCAAGAGGTTTGGGGCTTTAAAGGGCAAGCGGTTAGCAGGAGCTGCCCCCCCTCCCCCTCCGGCTTAGAAACCGAGAGTTCTTCACTCCCAGTGTCCCCTCCCCCTCTGCCTCCGTTCGGTTCCGAGTGTTTCTGCCTGTCTGTCTGTCTGTTTCTCTGTTTTTCTGTCTGTGTCTATCTCTGTGTCTCCGCCTGCTTACCTGACTGTCTGCTGCCTTGTGTGTCTCTGTGTCTCTGTCCCTATATGTCTCTTCCTGTCTTTCTCTTGTGTGTGACTGTGTCTGTCTCTATGTGTCTCTGCCTGCCTACTGTCTGTCTCTGTCTCCTTGTCTGTCTCTCTCCCCTGCCCCGTCTCTGCCAGCCTGCCTGTCTCTTTGTCTCTCCCCCCTCCCCCCTCTCTTTCTCTTTCTATCTCTCTGTCTCTGTCTCTCCTCTCCCCGTCTCTCTGTCTCTCTCTTTCTCTCTGCTTATCTCTTTCTCTTGGCTTTGTCTCTGTCTCTCTGTCTCTCGGTCTGTCTCTCTCTGCTTGTCTCTTTCTCTTGGCTTTGTCTCTGTCTCTGTGTCTCTGCCTACCTGCCTGTCTGTCTGAATGTCTCTGTTTCTCTCTTGGCTTTGTCTCTCTCTTTCTCTCTGCTTATCTCTTTCTCTTGCCTTTGTCTCTGTCTCTCTGTCTCTCCGTCTGTCTCTCTCTGCTTGTCTCTTTCTCTTGGCTTTGTCTCTGTCTCTGTGTCTCTGCCTACCTGCCTGCCTGTCTGTCTGAATGTCTCTGTTTCTCTCTTGGCTTTGTCTCTCTCTTTCTCTTTCTCTCTCTGTCTCTGCTGGTCTGTGTCTCTTTCCCTTTTTCTCTCCCTGTCTCTCCCCCCTCTCTCTTCTCTTTCTGGGAATACCAAATTCTCAGTCCATTCCCCTCAGGAGGCAGAGGAGGACATTGAGACCCAGGGAGAGGAAGCCCAGGCTCACAGCTGGCTGAGGGGCTGGGGCCGAGATCTCCAGCCCCCAAGGGGAGCCTGAGCCGCCTGAGTCTTGACTGTTCCCCTAAATTGCAAAATGGGGCCCTCTTGTGGGGTGCAGAACTGGAACTGGCTCTGGTGGGGCCGCTGGGTGCCCCCAAATCCCAGACTACTCCTATGCCCCTTTCCTTGGCCGGGTCCCGGGGCTTCCTGGCAGATTCAAAGGACCCAGAGCGCCTTGGGGGTGGGCCAGCTTGCGGGCTGCTGAGCTCTGACTCTATTAGGCAGCTGCTCCATCGCTCCCCCCTTAATTAATAGCGTCCAAGAATGGCAGAGCTGGGGTTTTACAACCCTTTTCTATCCCTTCCTTGACTCACCGGACAAGCAAACAAGCAAACAGTGTTGGGAGCCGGGGATTATAAGACCCGTGACGCCCATGAGCAGAGTTCTGGGCCCCCAATCCAACCCTTTATCTTACAGATGAGGAAACTGAGGCACCAAGAGACGGGCAGTAAGGGGTAGAGACAAGATTCACAGTCCCCTGATTCCTCCATACTCAGTGTCCTTAGCAGGGTCACCGACCTGAGAGCCAAAATCTTCCTCTAGGTCCCATCCCTTCCCTAATGGGTGGGAGGGCTTCAAATTTTCCCTCTGGTGCTTAGTAGTTGTGTGGACGAATCACTTCACTCCCCACTCCATAGGCTGTTTCCTCAGATGGAAGAAGAGGGGATTTCTTAGGGGATCTCTAAGGTTTTTTCCAGCTCCAGATCTAGTATCCTATGTAACCTGTACCGTGTATGGCCCAAATGGGCTCTCTAATGACGGGGAACTCACTCCACTTTCTTAGTCCGTCCAATCCTGGGTTTTCTCTTCTTCACCTGTAATAGGATTAATTGTACCTCCATTCTCTCCCCATCCACCATCAAAAAACAACAACAAAACCCAACCACAAAACACGCTCAACTAACGTCAAGGCTGCAATATTTTCACACTTTGGGGTCATTACAGTCCACTGAATCCCTCCCCAACATCCCTCAATTCCAACCAAGGCTAGGCTTTTGTTTAATTATTCTTATTATAGCTTTTTATGTACAAGATCTATGCATTGCCAATTGCAAAACCTTCAGACTCTAACCCTAACCCTAAATGCCTCCCCCACCCTCTCCCCCAGATGGGAGGTAGTCCCATACATGGTAAATATATTAAAGTATATGTTAAATATTATATATATATGTGTGTGTATATATAATGTCCATACAGTTATTTTGCTGCACAAGAAAAATCAGACTTAGAAATAAGATAAAATTAACCTGAAAAGGAAATAAAAAAAATGCAAGCGAACAAAAGAGGGAGTGGAAATGTTACGTTGTGTTCACACTCATTTCCCAGAGTTCTTTCACTGGGTGTAACTGGTTCTCTTCATTATGGAACAAAAGGAACTGATTTGGTTGATCTCATGGCTGGAGAGGGCCACGTCCATCAGAATTGATCATCATATCGTATCGTTGTTGAAGTGGATAATGATCTCCGGTCCTACCATGCTAGTCTTTTAGCCGGGAGGTTTCCATGTTCCCTATCAGACTCTGGTCAAAGTTGTTGGCTCCTTTAAGAGAATCCATATCACGATCCTTTTTCTCCCTGTCCCCTCATAACAAGCTGCCAGGAGGTGATCAGAGAAGTAACTCGAGGGCAGACATAAGTCCACCATGAGCAAGTTTTCAGGCCCTTCCCCATCCTGGCCATCCTAGTTTGTCCCGGGTGCCCTCCAGGGCCGATTCTTTCTAAAACGTGGGCCCAGAGAAAACCTGTAGGACGTGGAGTCAGAAGGAAGATTTCAGAAGCAACAACAACTTTGTAAAGAGATAGAACTTGGAAAACCTAAAGGACTCTCTGATGAAGGTGGTGAATAGCCAGGGATCCAGGGATGGATGAAGCTGCTGCTCATCTCCCAACAGACAAGAGACATTCTCAAATGCATAATAAGTCGTATTTTTTTAATATGGCCCATATGAGAATTCTTGATGCTTGATTATGTATTAGAAGGATCCGGGTTTTTTTTAATTATTAAGGCTAAGGTGGGAGAAAGAATAAAATGCTTAATAATTGAATAAAATGATTTCATCAAATATTTTTAAAAATAAAAATGAAACCCAATTGTTTCTAGAACTGAATGAAATAACCCATGAAAATTAGCTTAAGGAAAGTTGGGATAAGTCCAAGAGAGTGTAGCACAGTGGAAAGGGTATTGGATTAGGAATGAAAATATTGGGGCTCACGACCCATTGTTGTCGGCCTGCGGGACTTGGAAAAGTTTGCATCAGGGATCCCTCATTTATACAATAAAGGGCTTGAACTGCACTGGCTTTGAGGGTCCTTCCAGCTAGAACATCTGGGATCCTACGATTGTTGACCCCCCAATTCTAAGAGTAGGCAGGGGTGGTGAGGAAATGCCAGGGACAGGAAGCATGAGCCGGGTGTCCCCAGCCGCTGGTGCTCAGTGGGTGTCTTACCTGCTCTCCTCCACTAGGCTCCCCTCTGCTCACTCGCAGAGATGGACAATTTTGGGGGGAGGCAGGATAAATGCAGCTGATGGGACCCCCCCCCCCCCAGCATCCTTCCCTCCCCTTCTCCATGGGCTCAAGGTTCGGGGAAGAAAGTCGCTCCACCTGGATCACATTTCCGGTGCCCCTCGGGCTTACAAAGGCTCTTCCCAAGCACCCCTGGGCTCGGGCTGGCACTCCTGTCACGAGTGGGGGATGAGCCTCCGGGACACTGAAATGGCAGCCCAGGTTCCAGCCGTGGGACTGGAGGGAGAGCCGGTTTCCAGAAGGGAGGCCTGGCCCGGGACTCGGCGCCTGGCCCGGGACTCGGCGCCTGGCCGCGCTGGACAGCTCCCTCCTCCGGAGGCTCCGGCTTCCTGGCGCTGGGCTCTGTCCCCCACCTGCGGCGCCCCCGCGTCCCGGAGCCGGGACAAGGCCCCAGTGTGCGCCCAGCAGGAAGCCCTGGCGCGCTCCGCGGGGCTCTTGGCTCCGGGGCCCCAGGAATCCTGCCGCTGATCCCTTTCACCCCCCACTTCCCGGCACCTGCAGGCTGAGGCAAGAGGGCTCTGTGGGGAGAAGAAATGGCGCTCCCCCTCCCCCCCGCCCCTCTGGAGAAGGAGATGGGCGGCAGCCCCTGCTCAGGATGCTTCTTACTGCAAGGGGGGTTTCCTTGGAGACAGGAGCCCGGCTGCCGCTGGAGGCACAGAGGGACACACACTCCTCCTCTGTGCCCGGCCCCGGCCCCAGACAATGGGCTGCTTCACTCACGGGCACCTCCGCCCGGACCCCCCCCGCGGCATGGCCACTTTGGCTCCCACCTGCCCCAGGAGGGGGAGGTAACAGTGAAGCCAGTGTCCGAGGCCGGGGAGAGCTGAGAGGGACCAGCGATAGCGGAGGAACACTGCCGGAGGTCTCGCGGTCAGGTGCCGGGACTGGGAAGGCTTCCCCTGGCAAGCGATCTTAGAATACAGATGGGGGGCTTGGGGAGCCGACGGCGGGGACTGAGGACGGACTCTGGAAGGTGAAATCCGAACCTCCAGAATAAACGCCCCCTTCCTCCTCGGACCTTAATCCCTCTGCTCTCTGATAGCTCATATCCTAATTATGTCCCTGATCCACAAAGCCAGGATCATCCCAGCCAGGAAACTTGTTGCTTGGAGCTCCAGGGCAGCGGGTCCCCACCTGGAGTCACAGACTCCTTCCCCCGAGGTCCGTGGGTAGAACGAGGCTGGGGAAAGGACGCCTTTATTTTCCCTACTCTTTGGTTTCCTGGTAATTCTAAACTTTTAAAAACTCGACTCCAAATTCGAAACATAAACAAATGCTCTAAATCTGTATTAGAGAAATACGACTTAAAATAACTCTGAGGTACCATCTCACACCTCTCAGATTGACTAAGATGATAAATATTGGAGGGGATGTGGGAAAACTGGGGCACTGATACATTGTTGGTGGAGTTGTGAGATGATCCAATCACGCTGGAGAGCAATTTGGAACCGTGTCCAAAAGGCTGCAAACGTTGTATATACCCTTTGACCCAGAAATGTCTCTACTAGATCTGTATCCCAAGGAAATCGTTGAGGAGGGGAAAGGACCCACACGTGCAAAAAATCTTTGTGTAAATATTTCAGTGTCTCTTTTTGTGGTAGCAAAGAATCGGAAAATGGGGGGATTCCCATCAACTGGGCAATGGATGAATAGGCTGGGGTATATTGTTGTGATGGAATGTTGTTGTGCCAGAAGAAATGAGCAGGCAGATGTCAGAAAAACCTGGAGAGACTGACACGAACGGATGCTGGGTGACAGAACCAGGAGAACGTGCACAGTAAAAGCAAGATTATGTGCCCATCCTCTATGAGACTCAGCTCTTCTCAGCCATAGAGTGATCCAAAGACAATCCCAGCAGACTTGTCTGACTCTGGGACCCCACTTAGGGTTTTCTTGGCAAAGATCCTTTGTCATTTCTCCAGCTCATTTTACAGGTGAGGAAACTGAGGCAAACTGAGTTAAGTGATTGGCCTCTAGTCAGAGAGCTAGCAAGTGTCTCATCACGAAGATGAGTTTTCCTGACTCCAGGTCCACAGCTCTAGCCACTGGACCACCTGGCTGCTAACTTACCCAAGAAAACTGAGTATATTCCTAGGGGGGGAGGTGGAGGAGGGAGGGAGGGAAGAGCAATATTCCAAGCTTTCACTTCTTTATAGTGATGGGGGCTAAATTGCGTTTACTCTTAAGTGAGGCTTTTTGCTACTTGAATTCTTTCTTTGCTGTTTGCAATATTTTCCCTTTGACCTGGAAGCTCTAGGTTTTGACTCTAATGTAACCAGAAGTTTTCATTTGGAGCTTTTTTTTTTTTCTATTCCCACTTTACCTTCTGGTTCTAAGAAATAGGGACTGGGCTTAAAAAAAAAATAATTTCTTGAAATAAGATGAGCACACCATGATGCTTCAGCTGCTTCTTGACTCCCTTCCTGCAAGTCTCTCCTCCCATTGATGAATTTTTCCTGGACCCTCCATTTTGGAAAAGAGCCCCGGATCATTCTCTTGCCTCTGCCTGGGTACCTCTTCTTCCTCCCTTCTGCTTTTCGGCCCCTCGTTTATTTAATTTCTATTAGAATATATTTCTTGAAGCCAAGGATTGTTTTTCTCCTTGCCTGTAATTAATTGTACCTCCTCCTCCTCCTTTCTGCTTTTCTGCCTCTCTTTTATTTAATTTCTTCTATTAGATCATAACCTTCTTGAAGTCAAGGCTTGTTTTCCTCCTTGCTTATAATTAATTGTACCTCCACTGCTTAACACAATGTCTGATACAGAGCAAGCATTTAATAACTTCTTGTTGACTGTCACAGACTCGTCTCCCAAGTCAGTTGTTTTGCCATGACATGCCCATTTTTCCTATTTTCTTTTCAGTCAACCATAAAACATTTCTTATTGTCTTTTATGAGTCATTATCTTCCATTTGATCCATTCTCATTTTCATAGTTTGCAATTTGGATAAGGCTTTTACTTCTAATGTCAAGCTGTTGATTCTCTTTCCAATTCTTTCTTCCAAAGCCCTCAATCTTTTTTCATTTTCCCCTCTAGCACTTTATTTAGCAAAATATTAAAAAAAAAAAAACTGTTTAAAAAAAAAAAAGCAACACTTCTGCTTTATCTTTTCCACGAATTCTAACTGAACTCCCGTCCAGATGCTTTGGGATCATTCTCTTCTCTAGGATATAAAAATAATAACGACAACAGCATTTACATAGTGCTTAATTGCGTGCCAGGGTCTATGTTAAGCACTTTACAACTATTATCTCATTTGATCCTCACCACAACTCTGGGAGGAGTTTATGATCATCCACATTTTATAGTTGAGGAAACAAAGGTTAAGTCACATGCCGAGGATCACAGCCAGAAGGTATCTGAGGCTGAATTTGAACTCTGGTCTTACGGACTCCCGTTCCAGTATTCCAGTATTCTTTCGTTGTTGCTGTGTGTGTGTATGTGTGTACACATCCCTGTCACCATAACATGCTCTTTGTTGATGGGATTCTTCTTTAGTTGCTCCTTTTCCCAGTCTGCTTTCTGACTTCAGACTTTGTTAGGATGAGCTTTGCTTGCTTCTGGAGGAGAGTTTTGCCTCCTCTGGTCCTTCTGGGGCTTTCTTGAGTGTTGCCCTATCACCGGATCGCGGGGGCAGCTCAGACTGGGGACCTGCAGGTTTTCAGGGCACCCAAAGTGGTCTGATGCAGGGCAGAGTCCGATTGCTGGCTCCCGGGTTTGGGTTTTACAAGTTCCCCACCCGGGTTTAAGTCTGGGCGACACAACCATAGGCTCGCCCCTGGGCAAGGTGCCATTAGACTCGGGTGGTTTCCTCTACAGGGGGCTCCCTCCACTGTGCATCTGCTGCCCTGCTTGGTTCCATGGCTCCAGTTCCCCCTCCCTCCTGCTCCTTTTGGAGTTGTAAGCTTTCAGATTGTAAGCTCCTTTAGGGCAGGGAGTAGCTTTATTGATTGTATCTCCAGCCCTGCTTGTCTAGACACTTAATACTTGTTTAGCAGAGTGGACTGGAAGCCAGCTGGAAGGCTCTGAGGCTTCAGAGTGATGGAACTGGCTCTTTGGTCTGGGATTCTGCTCTGGTCATTCTTCTCAGGCTTCAGATGAGGCTGAACTCCGAGTATTTTAACACCGAAAAATATTGACAAGATGTGGGGAGCTAAGCAGAATGATGGATAGAGTGCTGGGCCTGGGTTGGAAAGACTCATCTTCTTGGGTTCAAATTCAGCCTCCGATACCTATTAGCTGTGGGACCCTGGGCATGTCACTTCACCCTGTTTGCCTCAGTTTTTCTCATCTGTAAAATGAACTGGAGAGAGAAATGGCAAATCCCTCTGTTCAGGTCATGAAGAGTCAGACAACTAAAAAACTCGGCAACGATACTTACGAGGCATTGACTATTAAAATATTCCTCCTTATTAAAGGTATCGAGTCATATTAAAAATGCTCTGAATCACTACTGATTAGGGAAATGCAAATTAAGACAGCTCTGAGGTACCACTTCACACCTCTCAGATTGTCATAAAATGACAGGAAAAGATGATAAATGTTAGCAGGGATGTGGAGAAAAGTGAAATACTCATGCATTGTTGGTGGAGTTGTGAAATGATTCAATCATTTTGGAGAGCAACTTGGAACTATGTTCAAAGGACTATTAAACTGTGCATCCCCTTTGACCCAGCAGTGTTTCTACTGTGATTATATCCCAAAGAGGTCTTAAAGGAGGGAAAGGGACCCACATGTGCAAAAATGTTTGCGGCAGCTCTTTTTGTATGGAAAGAAGCTGGAAACTGAGTGGATGTTTATCAGTTGGGGAAGGACTGAATAGGTTATTGTATATAAATGTGATGGAATATCATTATTCTTTAAGAAAGGATCACCAGGAGGATTTCGGGGAGTCCTGGAGAGACCTACATGAACTGATGCTGAGGGAAGCGAGCAGAACCAGGAGATCATCGTACACGGCAACAGCCAGATTGTGTGATGATCAATTGTGACACACGTGGCTCTTCTCAGCAATTTGACGATCCAAGGCAATTCTAGTAAACTTGAGTTGGAAAATGTCATCTGCAAGCAGACTGAACAGATCAAAGCATACTATTTTCACCTTCTTTTCTTGTTTTTTTTTCTCTTTTGTTCTGATTTTTCTCTCCCAACTTAACTCACACGGAGACATGTAAAAAGTATAATCTAAAAAAATTCTTCTTTTTCCAGCTATTTATCTTCATTAGGCTGGATTTTTTCCCCATGTATCTCAACCAAAGCAGTAAATTTCCAACAGAATCGATAAAGAAGCAAATAGGAGAATCCAATTGTCTTCTACTGAGCCGGTCATTACAGAGATTTGTAAAAACAGGTAAAACAATGCGATTCTTCTTCTTTCTTTCTTTTTTTTGCTTTTTGCTGAGGTAATTGGGGTTAAGTGACTTGCCCAGGGGTCACAGAGCTAGGAAGTGTTAAGAATCTGATAACAGAATTGAACTCAGGTCCTCCTGACTTCAGGGTTGGTGCTCTATCCACTGAGCCACCTAGTGCCCCGAAGCAATTCTTCTAATTAACAGAAAACAGAATTACTGTCAAACTATTTTACATAAACGTGTAATTTGTTTTATTATTTTAAAATCAGTCAATAAATATTTTTAAATGTCAGTTGAATTCTTTAATACAGCAGATATTGAGAGAGATCACCAATGTAAACAAAAGCCCTTTAGAGAATCTTCAATAATTTTTTAAGAGTGTTAAAAGTTTAAGAGCAAAAGCTTAAGAACCGCTGGAGCGCCGTCTCTTTGCTGTCAGGACTAGAGGCCACATCCTGTGGGACTTAACCCTTCCTGGCCCTGAAGCCGCCACTGTGCTTCTTGAACACCACCTCTCGTCTTTCAGCCTCATTTTACGCATTAGCTAGCTTCTTACCCTGGGACATGGCTGTGCCCTCCCCCCCTTTTTTCTCTCCCCTTTCTAATTCTACTCAAACCCACGCCGGCCATTACTATCGGAAAGGCGGCCTCCTCTAGTTCCACTCACCATTTCTACAAGTTCCCAAACCCAATGCCCTCCCAGAGGGCCCACCCCTCTACGTGATGTCGCCCCATCAGAGGCCAAGCTCCCTGAGAGTAAGGAAAGCTTTTGTTTTTATATCTGTATTTCCAGAGCTAAGCACGGCGCTTGAGGTACATGGTCAAGACCCTAATGAATTGTTTTATTCATTCATCCATCCGCCAATTAGAAGCCAACGTCGATTCCACTGACCTCCATCTTCCCCGTTAGAAGTTCCCCGAGTGGAAGAGGCTACTTGGGGAGTCCTGGCTCCCAGCACCACAGGGCCTCTGGCAGAGCTAGGTTTGGGCCAGGGATGCTGCCCTAGGTGTGGCGTGGACTGGATGGCTTCGAAGAAGCAAAGGGCAGACTCTTCAATGGCTCATGAGCCGAGGGAGGCTGAGGGCCGGGCCGGGAAGGTGAGGGAGGCTGAGGGCCGGGGACGGGAAGGCGAGGGAGGCTGAGGGCCAGGACGGGAAAGTGAGGGAGGCTGAGGGGGAGGATAGGACTTCAGTTTTGGACGAGTCTAAGCGAACCACTGGCCGTCCAGCAGGAAATGCCCGAGAGGCGTCGGGGAAGCAAAGTTCGCGGTCAGCAGAGGGAGGAAAGGCAGAAAAAGAGAAATCCTCAGTGGAGGGTAATTAAGTCCGCGGGAGTTGATGCGACCTCCGGGTGAAGCGGTCCGCAGAGAAAAGGGCCCGAGAGGGACGATCTGGAGGAAGGTCCAGCAAGGCGGACACCAGTGGTCAGAGAGGGAGGAGGAGGACCAGGAGAGAGCGGCGCGTCCCACAAACCTGGAGGGGGAGAGTACCGAGAAGTGATCAGCGCCTCAGGGGCTGCCGACAGCAAAGGCTGCTGGGCCGCCAGCTAGGGAACCAACTGCAAGAACCTTTGGGCGCAAGGAGGGGGTGGGGGTCCCGGCCCCGATGCCCGACGGGAGTTTAGTTCGGCTTAAGCCACAAGAGGCGGGAGACGCAGGGGACAATACTGGGGACGGAAGGACCAGTGAGGACAGTTCCGTGGGGGGGGGGGGAGGGGAAACGCGTCTGTGGGCCACGGGGAAGGAGACTGGAAATAAGTGGGGGGGGGGGCGTCAGAGGGAGCTGCTGGGGACGCACGGAGGGGATCGCGGGCAGAGGGCGCAGCCTTGGCGGAACAAGGTCACTCGTCACGGAAGGGGCGAGGGGGCGAGGGGGCAAAAGCCAAAGCAACAACGGGAGCTTAGGAAGAGGGAGGAGAGCGCGCTGTCATGAAGGATCTCAGTTTTTCATCAGCTGCGAGGGGAACCATGGGAGGTTTCAGGAGAGGTGAAAAGGTTTAGACCGGCTGCGGAGGACGCAGGATAAACAGTCCTCACCCCCCACGTCCTCCCTGCCATGGTCCTCCCTGATGTGGTGCTCGGAGCTTCGGTCTCCTGGTCTTGGACCCCGGACATCCCTGTCCCTCCCCCCCCCCCGCCCCCCCCCCCCCCCCGCGTCCCTTCTCTCCTCCCCCTCCTGACTTTCATGGCTTCCTGGGCCAAAGTCCCACCTTCTACATGAGACCCCCTCCTCCATTTCTCCCCCGCCCCAGGTCCTTGAGGGCGGGGCCTGTTTTTCTCTCCTTAGTCTCCATGGGGAGAGGGAGGGAGGGAGGGAGGGAAGGGGACTCCGTGCTCAGAGGCCCGGCCGCTGACCCTACACTAAGGCCGGATTCTGGGAACCAGGGTCAAGTGCGATCCCCTCCGTCCTCACCCCAAGGGGGGGAGGTTCCTGATACACGCGCGGGGGTAACACGGCTCGCCCGGTGCGCTGGCGCTCACCTGACCCGTGCCCGCGCCTCGCCCCTTACTTGGGCCTCCAGCACCCGGAGGGAGGCCGGCGGTCCGGGTTCTTCCCCGGCCCGGAAGGGCCCGTCATTCCCTGCGCTCAGGCCCCTCCGCGAGCTTCCGGGAGCAAGGAATGCCGGGGCAGGGCGCGCGCGCCACCTGGTGGTCGCATTGCGCCAGAGCTCTGTGCGCTCGGGGCGCCATCTTGTCCCGTCCGCCAGCACCGCGACGCGCCTCCTGAACGGTCCATCCGGCTGCCGGGGTCCGGGGGGGGGGGGGGCGGCGGGGGGCTCGGAATCCCCCGAGGCGCGACCTTGGAAGGGGCCCACGGCCCGCTCCCAGCATTCCCGGCCGAGGACCTGGCGAAGGTCACGGGCTGGTCCCTGGGTGACCGTGAGGCCCCGCCCCCTCCCCCTCGATTCCAGGTGCTGGCCCCGCCCTCCCCTCAGCGCTCACTCCCAAGGGCGCATCTTTTCCGGGCGGTCAGAGGGCTTGCACCCGGAGGCTCGAAACCTGGCCAAGGTCACCCAGTTATCGGGGGGTCTCCCCCTGGGGCTGCAGCCCGGAGGTGCCTTCCAGGGCACCCGCCCCACTCCCCTCACTTTACCGAGGAGCCCGAGGCCCAGAAGGGAAGGGAGCGTTTGCTGCGGAGACCCTCCCCCATCCTCTCACCCAGGGGGTGACCGGGAAGCGAGCCCCCGGCTGGGAACGAGGCGCCCTCCGGCCCGTGGGAAGCCTCCGCTTCGGCCGGAGCCCAAGGCTGTCTGCTCTGCTCGGGGCCGCCCCTCTGGTGAACGCGCTCGGGTCTCCAGAGCCTTCCCCATCCTGGCCGCCTTCCTCTGAACGGTCGCCAACGGGTCAGTGCCCCTAAACCGAGGCTTTGAAAGGTGCCCGCCGGGACGCCCGCCCCTCCCGGGCCCCGCCCCAGGTCCCCTCCCTGCCTCCCTCCCCACAGGCCGGGAGTGCCGCTTGTTTGGGACCCAACAGGCCACTGTCACTCATCCCCGCGGAATCTCCCAAGATCCATGCGGATGCCGGCCTGTTGACATCATTATTATATATAATTATGGTTAACATTGATACAGGGTTTCACAAGTAACTCGTTTGAGCTTCACAGTCCCACAGAGATGAGGATGCTGAGGAGGGGGAAGGGAGGACCCGGCCAGGTCACAGTCTGAGGCTGGGCCACCCCCGCCTCCAGGATCCACTTGTCCACCGTCAGCTGCTGCTCCCACGTGGCGTCCGACATGACCTGGTCCGAGCCCCGGGGGCGCCGGGGATGATCGATAAGGCCGAGTCACCTCTGAACCCATCTCTGTCCACATTCTCCCAGAACGTTGCTCTCCGCGGACACTTGAGTGATGGAGTCCCAAAAGGAAGGAAGCTGGGGTGACTCCCCAGCGGGCTCTGCTTCCCAAAGGTCGGGGGTCAGGGTGACCGGACCAGGATGAAATCACAGCAGCGGCCATTGGACCCTGCGCCCGAGATGCAAGAGGCCCCAGCTTTGGGCCATTTAGGAAAAGTCTGTCTTTCCCAACAACATCCCATCTGTTTAATGGGGTCCCCCAGCAGTTTAGTGATCAGCCTTAGATGTGGAATGTCAGCACTGGCAAAGAGCATCCTGGGTGCAGGCTTCCAGGATGGGGAAAGGCCGTGTCCTTGAGATTTGCAGGAACTAAGCCCACTTCCTGACCAGTCTGTGACCCTTCATTCAGCGTTTTCTTGGCAGAGATCCTGGTTGGCCATTTCCTTCTCCAGTGCATTTTACAAACGAGGAAACTGAGGCAGCCAGGGTGAAGTGACTTGCCCAGTGTCACTAGGCAGTGTCTGAGGTCAGATTTGAACTTGGGGAGAGGAGTCCTCCTGCCTCCGGGATCTCTCCACTGCTTCTGGCCCAGTGGGAGGCAGAAACTGTCTCGGGAGAGATGGGGTAGCCCCGTGATCAATGCCGTCCAGGGTTCTGGGGCTTCTTGCTGTCTGGGGACGCTGTCCACTTTCCATCATAAGGCTGTTCTTATTAAGTCCTTTCTAATAAAATACTTCTCAAACTAGTTTAAGCTGTTACCGAGGGGACACCGGGACACAAGTCTTTCTGGATCTCTGAGGGTGTCAGGTGAAACCTATCCCCCAATTCCCTGGTGTTGAGGGTGAGCGGGGACCACCCCACGATTCTTCTACAATCCCTGGCCTGTCTTTGGCGCCGAGTCGCACAAACCCCAAGGAAGGGGCACTGGCTGGACCTGGCTGGATCCCAGGGTGCTCGGGCCGGTCTTCTTGGGGACACTGAGGCCGGAGACGCCTGCTGGTCCCTGCTGACGGGGGAGCCCGCTCCATCTGTCCTTGGCACGTGCGCTCCCTCGGCATCAGCGGGAAGGCCCAGAACCCAGAGGGGCCTGGGGGCCTAGGAGAGAAGGGAGAGAAGGAGAGCGCCAGACCCCAAAGAAAGCCGTGGGGTAGCCCACAAGGGACGGCAAGCTCTCAAGCCGCATCCTTTGGGGGTGGGAAAGGTCAGACTGGCCCGGGCCCTGCAGGAGGGCGGCCCAGTCACATCAAAGTGCAACACAACAGATATAAAGACGATTCCACAGAGAAAGATTTTAAAAGGAAGTCGACCTACGGCCCACGGGGATCCAGGTGGAGCTCAGCAGTCCCCGTCTCCGAGGCGGACAGGCCCAGGCCGGGAGGATGGAGCTGGATTCAGTCCCTGCCTGCCACCGGCAGGACGAATAAGGCCCTCGACCTCTTGGTGCTCCGAGCTTCTTGACAATAGCAGCAGCAGGGCACGGAGCGCACCGTCAGGCTTCCCAGCCCCCCAGGGGTTGCTGGTCCCCATTTTACACAAGAGAGCAGCAGTGGTGACCTGGGTCTTCCCGAGTCCAGCAGCGGAGTGCGACAGCCATGGCCTCCCTCCCAGGGACTCGCACGTCAGCCTCCTCTGCCTCTTGATGCCCTGGGCCAGTAAAGTCACAGGTGTAGACTAGCCTCACCAACCCCCCCAGAGATCTATGTGCACATCCGCTCGAGGTCCCGCCAGGCACATGCGGCCGCTCCCCCTCTGGGGCTCTTTTGAGGATCCGGCGGCGGGTGCCATGTGCGCCCATGCAGTCGGCACCAAGTTCGGTATTCGAGAGGTCAGCTCCATACCACGAGGGTCCTTAGAAGCCATCGAGTCGCAGAGTCTTCCTTTTTCAGAAGAGGAAACTGAGGGACGGACCCCGGGGCACCCAGCAGATATGGCTGGGACGGGGTTTGAGCCCAGGGCCACTCAGTGGCCGGGGGGGGAGGGGGGGGACCATCCTCAAGCCAGCAGAGGAAGAAACAAAGAGGGGAGGGCACAGAGTTTTAAACCTTTTATTATCAGGGAGTGTCCACTAGGGCCAGCGGCAGCAGCTGGTGCGGCTCCTCCCGCGAGGACGCCCGGCCCGCGCCTGCTTCTTCTGCCGAGTCCCTCTCCTCTGGAGCCTTCATCCCACCACCCGGGTGCGTCGGCAGGGGCAGAGGGAGGGGGGGCGGGGCTTCCAGGAGGACCATCCCCCCAGCCAGAAGGACCTTCTGCTGCTGTAAACGAAAAAGCACGACCTCGTGGGCTCGTTTCATTTAAAAATAAATATTTATAAACAAAGGAAGGGGAATCTGAAGAACTACAGGTTTCAGAGCTTCCTTGTGACGGCACAAGTGTGGGTCAGGGCCCAAGAAGGAGATGTGGTCCCGCGCCTCTGGGCCAGGCCAGGCACTGCCCTCCGAGGCCACCCAAGGCCACCCTGGCCACGGCGCCCGCCTCCAGGCTGCCCCGCTGGCACCCGGCTCAGTCTCCCTTGGTGATCAGATCCTCGATGTAGGCGTCCAGCTCGTCGTCGGTGTTGATGTCAATGTCCTAATGGGGTGCGAGAGACGGGCTGAGCCAGTGGCCCCCGGGAGACTCTCACGGCCTGGCCCTGAGAGGCCCACCTGTCCCGAGACCCGGGGGCGGGGGAGGAGGCCACGGGGGGGCTCTCGGCTCGGCCGCTCCAGCTGCCCGGCCGCTGGGGAGGTGCCCCGATGACCCCCTGCCGGGAGGTTAGTGCCCTTCTCGCAGCCACAGCTCATTCCCACTGACCTGGTGGCAGCTCCTCCGGTGTCTGACCTCTGGCCTCCACATCTTTGCCTAGACTGTCCCCGAGGCCAGCCTCCTCTCCTTCCAACTCTCAGAATTCATCCCTGGCTCAGGGATCCCAAAGCCCCTCCCCACCCCCCGCTGCCGCCACCTTTCTGCATTTACTTATAAATGGGCACGCTGCCTCGCTCAGCTAGGCCCTGAGACCGCAGATACCAAAGCAGGCACGCAACAAGTGCCTCATTAATGCTCGCTGAGTGCCAGGCGACTCTCACTGTGGCTCCTAGAGATTATCAGAGCTGGTGGCTCTCCCAAGATAAGGGCTGATGCCCTCCATCCCAATCGGGATCGGTGGCCCCAGTGGCTCCCCTAAGGGTCAGTGGGCTCCTCCGGATCAGGGCCAGTGGCTCCCCCAGGTCAGGGCCGGTGGCTCCTCCCCAATCAGGGCCAGTGGCTCCTCCAGATCAGAGCCGGCGGCATCCCCCTGAGATCAGGGCCAAGAAAGTCGGCCAGGGCCCCTCACCTCTTGCACTTTCTGGAGCAGGGCCACAATGTTTGTCCTCAGTTTCTGCAGCTTCTCCTCGGTCTCTCGCAGCTTCCGCTCAGAGGCCCGGAGGTTCTCCTCGGAGGCCTTGGCGCGGGCATCCGCCCGGGTCTGGTATGAGTTGCACAGATTCTGCAGACCCACCTCATACTGCTTGAAATACTCCTTCTGCAGAGAGAGAGGAAGAGGAGAGTCAGCCCCGAACGTGGCCGAGGGCTCCCCCTGCTCAGCCTGACTCCTCCTACAGGGCTTCAGGGAGCCGAGAAAGGCCCGCCGGGCGGGTCAGTCCAGAGGCCAGAGGTTCCGGAGAGACCGCCGAGCTCGGTGCTGTGTGGCCCTAGGGGATCACCTGGCCTGGGCTTGGCTCAGTTCCCTCATCTGTGAGCTGGGCATTACACCACTATCTCCCCAAGCTGTGAGCAGTTCTAGAGCGCTCTGCAAACGCCCGCGTGCCGACTTCATGCTGGAACACCCGCCCCTTCTGGGGGACCTCCAGGACAGCTCTAGGGGTGTCCATCTCCACGTGGGCGGAAATCTGGGCCCTAGATGCTCTCCATCCTTTTGCTGACCTCTTCCTGACAGCCCCCTGGGGTTGCCCACTTATCCTAAGCTCCTTATCCTGAACCCCAGCCTTCTTCAGGGCCTACAGCTGGGAGGCTCTGCTAGACACGGCCTCTTGGGTCCCGCCAACCCAGGAAGCCCCCTCAGCAGCCTGGGGTTCTCTCTGTCTTTCAGACGACTGCAAGAGGATAACAATGTGCAGATGCCACTGGGGGTCGCTGGGGACTGCCCTGCCCTGCGCGGGCACGGGAGCCGGTGGGCCCTATCCAAGGTCCTTGGTGTCCTTCCCCCCACTCGCCCAGCACATCAAGCCCATGACGCCCCCAGCAGATGCTCTGACCTCATCTGGGGGGGTGTGGGGGAGGACCAGGCCACCCCCATTGGGCCGGGAGGGGCCGCAGCTTCGGGCCCCCCAGCTTGCTCTGTAGCCCCTCCCTGCGCCTCCGCTGTCAGATAAGGCTCCTCCTATGGCCCCTCTAGCTCGCCCCCTACGGCCCAGGCCCGACTTCACCGTCACCAAACACGGGGCCCCAGTCCGGGCCCTCCAGAATGTACCGCTCTGCGTCAGAGATGGCTGAAGCCCCCCCGCCCCCCCAGTGACAAGGGGAGGGAGTCCAGGGGAGGGGCTGCTGGGGGTCGGGAGCACAGCTCACCAGAGGAAAGGCCATCAGCTCGTCCGGGCTCATGGAGCTCAGCTCTTTCTTTGAGATGGGGAAGTTGGGGGGCAGGAAGTAGCGTAGACAGTTCCTGCAAGGAGAGACAAGCCAGAGGCCTGGTCTCAGAGGAGGCCGGCAAGGGACGGGGGCCGGCAAGGGACGGGGGCCGGCAAGGGACGGGGGCCGGCAAGGGACGGGGCGACACCCACCGAAGGGTTTGGACCAGCAGATCCACGGTCTCGTGGCTGCTGCTGGGGGCGGTGGTGTCTGGCTCGATACGGATGCACTCGGAGGTCGAGGGCTCGATGGCGATCACGTCCTCGTCTTCCTGCTGCTGGGTGTCGGGACTCTGGTACTCGGGTGAGGGGGGCTTCATCAGCCTCACGTCCTCGCTGCCTTTTTCCACCCTGTGGGAGGCGAGAGAACCAGGCTGAGACCGGCCCCGGGCCCCGGGCCCCTCCTGCATGCCTGGTCCTCCCCCACCCGGCAGGGGGCCTCACCAGCGGTCTCTGGGCGTGGTGTCCGTGGGCACGTAATCGAACTTGACCTTCCAGCGCACCACGTGCTTGCTCATCTCCACGGCCGTCACACGGCCCGTGTACCACTCCTTGTTCACTCGTACCTCCACGTGCAGCCCTTTGTCTGAGAGAGACCAGGCTCAGGGGCCTCCCTGTCCAGCCCTACCCTAGGCCCCAAGGGATGCTGGGAGGGGTCCCTGCAAATCCCCGGATGGGGCCGGGCCCCAAAGCCAGAAGTCTGCACAGGTGCCCCCATCCCCCACTCTGCCCTTGGGGGCCCTCCTGCTCCCTCACCTTTCTGGGCTCGTCTCAGCTCTGCCAGGTCTTCTTCGCTGGCACTGTCTGACAGCTGCAGAGAGAATGCAAGCCCGGGAATCACCCCCAGGCCCCCGCTGCCCTGAACCCCCCCCCCCCTCCTGGACATGCCACTTCCCCTGGGCTCAGGGCAGGCTGTGAACCATGGGAGTGACTCCGGGCCTGGCGATCACCGGGGCCCAGGGATGAGGGAGCAAGCCCGGTGCCCGGGAGGAGGGGGGGGGCGGCCTGGGCAGGAAAATGGGCAGAGGTGTCTGTGAACATCTTGTCTGAGGGGCCCACGGGGAGCTGGGCATGGAAGGCTGAGTTGGGAGAGAGGTAAGGGCCAGAGAAGCAAGGAGGAGGCCACAGAGGGGGATCCCCGGGAGCCCGGGGCCCCTCCGAGGGCCAGAGCCTGGCCATAAAATTTGGCAAAAAGCCCCAACAGATCCCGGGCGGGTCTGGGGGCAGCAGAAGTGGCTAAGACAGAGCACGGGGATGCTGGGGGAAGGGCTCCAACCGCCCCCGCCATCCCTCGGCAGCTTCCTTTTGGGCAGAGGGCAGAAGTTGGGGAGAAGAGCAAACGTGGAAGCCACCCACAAACTCAGGGAGGAAAGAAGGGGAGCATCCTGGGGGTCAGCGGGCTGCAGCCCCCAAAGCTTGACTGGGTAGCAGAAAAAGGGGAACCATCTCAGAGGAGGAGACGGAGCGAGGAGCCCTCATCCGGACCAGCACAATGGGGTTAGGGGCCCAGGGACAGGCATCGAGAGGGCAAGATGGGAAACCAAGAGTGGGGGACGGATCCAAGTTTGCAGCCTTGGGAGCAGTGACTCCAAGGGCACCATGGGAAGGGCGGGAACTCCCAGCCTGCATGGGAATGGATGGCAGGGCCTTGGGACTGTAGGGAATCTCGGAGAAGCGAGCTCCTGGAGGTCCCAGGGCAGGGGGCATCAGGGAGCACTGGGAGTGTGGGCAGAGCCAACAGGCCCCCAGAACGGCTCTCTGGCTGCCGGGATCCCTGAGGCCTCCACTCCTGCCCTCATTCCCTGGGCCGTTCAGCCCCTAAAAACGGCTAAAGCTCCCGGGCCCGGCCCCAGACCCCATGTGAAGACTGATCCCTCAGCCCCCCGTGCCAGCCTCCTGCTGCCATCCAGGCCCCGAGATCCCGGCTCTAGAGAGTCGGACCTTTGGGAGCTCCCGGATCATTGAGGGCTGGAGGGTCCTGAAGGCTGGGAGTCCAAGCCCCGAGACTCAGGGGCGGGTGAAGAACTGCCAGGGCTCCCCTAGCTAAGTACCTAAGGTAGGCCTTGAACCCGGGTTTGGGCCAGGCTGCTTTCCCGCTAACACTGTCCCCTCTAAAACGACTCTGCATATTCTGCAAATTCTCAACCGAAGGTGGGCTACTGGGGGTCAGGGCCGTCTCAGCACCGGGCCCAGCTCGCACTGGGTGCCCCCTCGCCCTGCTCGGCAGCAGCCTGGGCCTGGGGAGGGGGCCCTGCACCCTTGGGGTATGGGCTCACCCAGCCAGTGCCAGGGGGAGCAACAGGAAGCAGCCTTGAGGGGCCTCTGGCCCGGTGGCCCACAGGGGCAGGGGGGCCCTCACCTCCACCACGACTTCGCTCGACTCCTTCTTCTCATCTTTCACCACGAGGACTTTACCCCGCTTGGACTTCTCTTTCCTCCGCTCCACATCTTCCTCGGCCTCGTCCTCCGTGAGGGGAAAGCTCCTCTTCCGGGCGCTGACGATCTGCGGGGAGGAGGAGCGGCAGTTTGCCGAGGGCGCCGGGACGGGGGGGCCGGTGGGAGCCCCGGGACTTGCCTGCTGCTCTGCCCGTGTCCCTGCCCCCTAACAGTGGGGCCGAGGGGACCCCAGGAAGCCTCACGTCAGAAATCACTTCTCTTACACAGCTGGGCCTCAACTGGAAGCCATGGGGGGGATCGGCCCCAGGGCTGTGGCTACCACCCTGGGGGGCTCCAAGGCCCGGGGGGGAAGCAGCTCCCGGTGCAAAAGCTCAGGAGCCTCCCTGCAGGCCCCCGGTGCTCGCCCCCAGCAACATGGACTTGGCAGACAAGGGAGCCCTGGCCGTCCTGGTCCCACTCCCCCCTCCTGCTCCTGCTCTCCCTGCCCCAGCCCAGCCTGGCCCCACTCCCCCTCCTCCTCCTGCTCCACCGGCCCTGGGTCCCAGAAGGAGCCTCACGCTTGCACTAATGGGCTCTTCCTCTGGCCTGCGGGGGTGGATGACCCTAAGAACCAGTCTGAGCTGGCCCTTCCTCCCTCCCCTCTGCCCTCCTCTAGGGGCTCTCAGGAAGGGGGTCAAAGCCATGGCCAGGACCGGTTTGGGAAATGGGAGGCCGCGCCCTCTGCTAGCCGGGGCGTGAGACAGCCCACGCCAGCTGGGTCAGAAGAGGGGGTCTGCGCCTGGGACCGCTCCCGGGGACGCACAGCGCCTCGCTCCTTACCGGAAGGCGGCCAGGCCTAGGCCCAGTGGAGGGCGGATGCTGGGGAGAACAAGGCTGCTGTGGGTGGGCTAGGAGCGGTGGAGAAGCAAAGTATCACCTGAGCTTTACTGGGCGGGTCTGGCTTCTTGAGCACTGGGGTCTTCACCGGTTTGGGGATGGGCACGTCACGGGGGGGCCTGGAATTCAGCACAAGCGGTGTGGGGGACCTCACCACGGAGACCACTCTGTGAGCCGGTTTGACAACGGAGCCGCTGGACTTCCGGGGGGTCAGAGGTGGGTGAGACATCCTGGAGGTGCTGGCTTCCTCCTGAGTTGGCGACTGGCCTGGTCTCGGGGAGATGGACAGCGAGCCCCTTCTGGCCGGGTAGACTGGTCTGGGAGTCGGTGGGGGTGGGGGAGGTGGGGGTGGGGGGCGGCTCGGAGCATTCTTAATCACAGCTGGCAACGGGGGGGACCTAGGGCGTGGGAGTCGACGGACGGCGTGGGACTCCTGCAAGAGACGGGAGAGGGCAAGGACGGTCACCCCAGGAGGTCTGGGAGGTGCGAGCGCCCCGTCGGGCCGGCCTCCCTCCCCCGGACCACATTTACCTCCACGCCAGACCTGCTGCTCACTTCCAGGGGTAACTTCTTCAGATCAGCCTGGGATCGGATCGGGATCGTTTTCTGCGGGGACATGATCGGCCAAGTTCACCCGTGCCCCCCGCTCCAAGGAAATGGGCTCGCCCCGCCCCCACCCCCACCCCGAAGCCCCCCGGCTCCCCAGTCCTCAGGGAGCCGGACAAGGAAGCCGAGGCCAGGCGGCGTGAGAGGTTCACGGACACCGAGGGACACCTTGAGAGAAGAGAAAAGTAAACCTCGGGGAGGCAAGACGGACGGGGAAGGAGGGGGATATAACCCATTTGGACCCTGACAAATTGGGGCCCAAGGTCACAGGGGGACACAATCCAGACCTGGATGTTCTCCATCCTGTCCCCTCCCCCCCGCTTCATCCATTCACTCATTCATTCAGCAAGCCTGTAGGAGCAGCTGCGTGGGTGGGCCGGGCCCCGGGCCCTCGGCCAGCCGAGGGTCTAGCGGGGGATGCTCTCTTGGCACACGGGAACCGGAGAGGGAGAAAGCACCAGTGGGGCAGGGGTTGGGGCGGGTGGAGCTTGTGGAACGGAGCTGGACGGCGCGCCCACCGCGGTGGGAAGCAGACTCCAAGGAGGCGGAGCGACAGAGCTGAGAGACCCAGGCCCGCTCGCCAACACCACGCCCGGGAACCCGGCTCCTGGCGGCCGTCCAGCCCGCGCTCCGAGGGGCCGAGGGCAGCCTGGGACCCACCCACCTGCAGGGCTTCCAGCTTCTCCTGCTGCTGCCGGATCTTCTCCGTCAGCTGTTTCTGCTTCTCCTCTTGGGTCTTGAAATCCTTCTTCAGGGTCCCCAGGGGAACCTTCTGCTTCTGCTCAGAGGCGTTACAGCTGCGCCCCCAGACAAAGGCCGGTGCTGAGGAAGCTCGGGGCACCCCCGGGTTTCCCCAAGGGGGTCTCATCCGCTTCCCTCCCCCCCCATGCGCCACTGCCCTCACCTGTCCTGCTCAGCGTCGGGGTTCATGGTGCACACCCACGTGTCAGGATAGTCCCGCTCCACGGAGCTCAGTTGGAAAGGCAGTGTCCGCCACTTCAGACACAGATCTGCCAACAGAGCCCAGAGAAGGGGGTCAGCCATGCGCGGTCAGTGCCCCTGGAGCTTCCGCGAGGGCCACGCGCTGGGGACCCCTGGAGCCACCACGGCCCGTCCTCGAGGAGACGCCTTCTCCTGGCTCTAACTCTTCCGCCAGAGTCCTGGCCCGAGGACCAAACTCCCGCCCACCAGGCTGGGCTCTGCCCCGGGCCAGGAGCGCACTCACCGCACTGGATCGTGGTGGGGATCTCCATGGCTCGTCTCCGTTTGTAGCGAAGCTCGCTGGACGGGGGCTGGTTCCAGTTGGCCGAGAGGTAGCCGAACTCATCCCAGAACTTGATGATTCCACGCTGGGCTGGAAAGCAACCCCCAGAGCGCCGCCGTCAGCAGCAGGGTCGGGGCCTGTGCTCAGTCCCTGTACTCGGCCCCCACGCCGCCCCTGCCGTCGCCCCCTTACCGATGGCCACGTCCTTCCAGTACTGAGCCAGGTGCTCGCCCATGGCCTTCAGCAGGTGCCGATACTCCTTGGCGTCCGCAAAGTCCTGCTTGTTGTGGGTGGGCTCCAGGACCAGATAGGGCACGTCCACCACGCCGACGACGCCCCCGCAGGCCCTGGGAAGGAGAGGGGGTGGTTGCCGGGATTCGCGGCCTGGGGCCCCCATGAGGAGCTGCCGGCACCGGCCCGGGGAAGATACTCACATGCCTCCCTCGAGCTGGGGGCCCACCTTCTCGTACATCTTAATTAGGCGGCTGCAGTTGTATATGAACATGCCGTCCAGATCCCGCTGCTCAATGTTCACCCCAAAGACAAAGTTTAGCTCTTTGGGTTCCTTGAGGGCCCTGGAGGGGGACGAGGGGGTCGCTGAGAGAAGCTGCTGCCCCTCAGAAAGGAGGAGGCCCCAGGGACCCCAGACCCGCCTTCTAGAGCTTTCCACAATGGTGGGAAGAGGTGCTTCGTGGGGCCTTTCGGAAACACGGAGGCTGCTGGATCCTCCCTGGATCCATGCGGTCAAGTCTTAAACTCAGCCCACTGAGTGCCCCCAGCACGGGCCCAGCCAGTGGACTCAAAACCCAGGCCCTGCTCCCTGAGGGCCCAGAGTCTAGTCTGTGGGGCCGGTAAGACGGCCACAAGCCCCTCCCAAGTCTCAGAGACTTAGCGCACGCCCCACAACTCATAGAGCCAGTAGAGGGGCTGGGCCCCCCCCCACCAGGACTCACAGCTGCAGGCCCGGCCCCTGCGCTTCCAGGCTTCGGGAGCCATGGCTTTGCCAACACGGCCAGGCCCGGCACTGACCCAACCCCCACAGGCCTGGGGCCTCCAAGAGTGGGTAGCTGGGACCACCACCTTCACCTGGCCCGGCCCCGCGGCAGTGAGGACAGAGGGCTGCACTTGGCAGTGGGGAGACCGAGGCCGGCCCCGCTCTGTGATTCTGGGCGAGGACTCGGCCACCGGCCTCCAGGGCGTCCAAACCTGGCCATGGCCCCCACCCCAGACCCCCTCCCAATTCCCCAACGCACTCACCGCTGTTTGGCCTCCCTGATGCGCTTCTTGATGTCGGCTTCCCGGCGCAGGTTGATGGCTGTGCCCTGGACCTGCCGCAGAGCCACCTGGAGGGATCGGGAGAGGCAGGGACGGGACAGCGATGGGGAAATCAGAAAGCCCACGCCTGGCTCGTGCCCCCGGCGCCAAGGTCCGGCTGCCCAAGTCCCGCCTCAGACGGACATCCCGGCCATGCTCGCACGGGGCTTCCTTGCCACCTGAGCCACTGACTCTGGGCAGGGAAGAGCTGACCCCTACCCACCCCTGCCCCTGCCATCCCCACGGCAGGGGCCGCCGCCCCTTCTCCAGCCCAGCCCAGCCCAGCCCAGCCCAGAGTAACTGAGAAAGCCTGGGGGGCGCTCTGGGGTCCCTTGGACCCCCTGGATGGCATTCATACACAAAGGAGCCAAATCCTGCTCGGCCTGAGTGAGGGGCCCAGGTTTCCAGAAGCCAGCTCAAAAACTGGGGATATTGTCCCCAGGGGCTGCCCCCTCCTTCCCGCCCCCGAGACTCGGCAGCCTACTCTCTCACCCTGGACTCCCGGGTGAGGTCTCCTCCAAGGCGCAGCTCCAGTGCTCGGGCTTTGCTCTCAGCCTCTCGAGCCTTGTCTTCCGCTGAAAGCCAAACGAGGCCACGTTGAGGGATGTGGGGAGCAGTGGGGGGGGGGCAGCAGGAAGGGGGGCCCGAGGACGAAGCCCCTGCTCCTCCATCTAAGAGCTGTCTGGGGCAAGGGGCCCGTGCGGGCTGCACAGCCCAAGGAGGAAGCCGGAGGTCTGGCCACCTATGGCCTATCAGACCCGGGGTCGTTTTCCCTCCTCCCCACAACGGACGGGGAGGTCGACAAATCTGTCACCAACTTCTGCCCCTCTGCCGAAGGTAACAGCTGTTCAAGAGCTCTCAGGGCCCCGAGCACGGGAGAGAAAGCAAGTAAGAGGGCAGCGGGCTCGCCGAGGCAGGTCCTGCCTTCAGAAAGCGATGGGCTGGAGCTGCCCCAGAGCAGGGTCTGAGGCAGACTGAGGCCTGGGGGCCAGACGGCAAAAGCCAAAGAGCAGAGAAGGGGCGGCCGTTACCTATGCGAGCCACGTGCTCAGCCTTCTTCACCTCCTGCTCTGCTCTTGTCTTGAAGCGGTTCGAGGTGTACTTGTACATCCTGCGGCGAGAGCACCAGGTGTCACACCCCCCCCCCCCCGGGGGGTCCGAGACCCGCCCTCAACAGGGGCCTCCCCAAATCCCCGGTTCCGACCCGCCCGTCCCCTGGGCTGGCGCTCACCTGGGCTTGTACAAGCAGCAGGAAAGCCGCTTGGTCTGCACCTTGTGGCCATGGATGAATATCCTCATCCTGGGGTCGATGTAGAGGACGGCGGCGTAAGCGCGAAAGGAGCGCCGCTCGGGCTTCCTGCAGGGACCAGGCCCCAGGCTCAAGCTTCCGGCCCACCCAGAGCCAGGCAGCCGGGCCTGCCTCTGACCGACCAACACGCGCCCCGGCAAATCATCGCCCCCACATCTACTTGTCAAAGGAAGGGCTTGACCTTGCCCCCAAGGGGGCATTGACAGCTCCAGGAAGACCACAGGTGGTGGGGGGGGTGGGGGGGTGGGGGGGTTGGGCTGGGGGGGAGGTGGGGATGGGGAGGGCCGTGGGGGGGAGGGGGGAGGACCATGAGCCTGAGGGGGGAGGGCAGTGAGGGGAGGGTCGTGGTAGGGAGGGCCATGAGGTGGGGAGAGCCGCCAGCCTGGGGGGGAAGGGCCATTGGGGGTAGGGGCAGGAAGGGGACAGGGAGAGGGAGGGGAGGGCCTGGATGCTGGGCAGGCTGGATGAGCCATGTTTTGGGGTCTCTGAAAAGCTGCTTCCTCCTCTATAAAAATGTAGGGGCAGCTAGGTAGTGCAGTGGGCAGAGCACCAGCCCTGGAGTCAGGAGGACCTGAGTTCAAATCTGGCCTCAGACACTTGACACTTCCTGGCTGGGTGACCCCGGACAGGTCACTTAACCCCGATTGCTTCAGCAAAAAGTAATAACAGTAACAACAACGAGGGGTTTGGCTCTTGCTATGCTTTCTCAGTCAATATTCGTTTGTAACAGCTAACCGCCGTTAACGGGTTAACAACGAGGGGGACACACAAGATGAGGCTTGTGAGCAATACTACTAGACAACTCACCAGCTCTTCAAGGGGATCCCTAGGAGGCTGAGGGGAGAGGAAATAGCTAAGTTCTGGGGACCCAACCTGCAGGTTCTGCAGTTCTGCCGTTTCTGCCGACTTTCCCTAGAAGGACCCAGTGAGAACACACTCGGGTCCTACAGAAACAGGAGGGGAAAGGCCTCTCGGCAAGGCTGTGCCCGCAAGGCGCCCGCCGCCCCCTCCCAGGCCCTCTCTACTCACGTGCCCTCGGGGGTGGTTTCCGCCATCTGGATGTCCCGCGGGTCAGACACAATGTCCAGCTCAGGCTCCCCATTGTCCGTGAGTTTGAGGTTAAAAATGATGACCAGCGTTCCTAGGGAAGCCACGATGCCGTGTGTTCAGCCGGGACTCGGGGCCTGCGCCAAGTCCACACCCCGTGTCCCCCCCCCCCCACGGCCCTCGTGAGACAGGGACCGTCTCATACCCGTCTCCCCAGAGATCTTCTTAAACTGATCCATGACTTGCTGCTCCGATTTGAAGGGCGAATACTTGTAGATGAGCTCGATCTCGGTGGAAAACTTGTCCATGTTTTCCGTAATGGGCTGGCGGGTCCGGGCATTCCAGGTGGGCAGTGGCACAATCACCTGGAAACCAGAGGGAAGCCACATGGGCCCTTCCACATTTGTAGGAGCCAGGCTTGGGTTGGGGCGGGGGATGGAGGGAGAACGTGGCCCTGCCTGGGCCGCGGGCCTGCATGATGGCCTGGGCGCGTCTCACCCGGCCCTCCTACGGGGTGCCCTCCCCTCCCCAGCACCAGCGTCTCTGTCTCGGGGCCTGTGAGAGGTGCCCGGGACAGGCTCCAGGACCCCGGGGCCAGCAGGAACGTTTGTCAAGTACAAATGACTAACCCCCACGTGCTGGTCGCCCCTCCCCCCCATTCTCTCAAATCCGGAACTTGACTGGCTCATTGTGCGACCTGACCACGGCTGTTGTGGGTCAGTCACTGACCGAGAAGGGGCTGCTCAGGGTACCTGACCTCATCGGAACCTGGATTTGGGGATCCCATTCTTAGCAACTTCCTCCGTACCACAAAATTACCGATCTGAGCCACGGGGCCCCACAGAGGGGCTCAGTCGGAGGGTGCCGGTCCACAATGGAACCGACCAAGCGGGACTGAAACCCGGTGGCCAGCACAGAGCGGCTCTGCCAGCCTCTCCGAGGGCTCCGGCCTCCGCCGGCCTCACTTCCAGCCCAGCCTCAACCACCGAGTGGGGCGGCCTTGGGCAGACTGAGACCAGGGGAGGATCTGAGCCGAGGTCTCCCGCTGCCCCGGCGCCATGTCCGGTTGTCCTGATCTACCCCCCGTCCCCGGCTCTGCAGGGGAAAGACAGCCAGGGGTCCCAGCCTGCTTCCTCCTCGCACAAGTCCCATTCACGGCCCGTCCTGGCCAGACCTCCCAACGTCACGGTTCGGACATTGACAATAAATCAACCATTGTGAGAACTTTGTGCCCAGTTTCTCTTTATCCCGTACTGTTATCACAACATTCTCTTGTGGTCCCAGCTGTCTGGCAGAAAAGGAAGGACCTGGCCCGGTCTCCTGGCTGGGATGGGCCCAGTCTCCCAACTCCATGCCCTGAACTACTGCCGTCAGCCGCGGATGCCAGAGGCTTCCGCAATGCTTCCGACCACCTCTGTCAGGCGCCCATGGGAAGGGGGAGCCAGGTTCTGGGGCTGACAGCTGGCCAAGGATCCCCCGGAACCCTTCCCGCCCTAGATCCTCCAGAAGTGCAAGGACCTGGCTGACTGAGGCCCCCCAGAGGCCTGCATCTCACCAAGAGGACCACAGAAGCCGAGGCGCAAAGCATGGCCCAGCTCCATCAGCCCTGGGAGATTCAGCCCGCTGGCCACGGGAGCAGAGAGCTCACGTCTGGACTTCAGAAGCGCAGGGTGCCTGCTCAAGGCCTCCTCCCACGGGCTGGCCCCCTGCCTGGGCAATCCAAGGAGAAGAATCACCTCCTGGGCCCGGCCCTACCCCCAGGATCCCTCTGGGCCCCACGCAAAAGCCGTCCGAAACGGGCTTTCTGGATACAGACGCGCTCCTGGCCAGATGCGTGGCCTCTCCTCTGCCAGAGCCCATTGACTGCCATGTGTCCCATCTCCCAGGTGGGGCCAGCCTGGGGTCCATGTGGTGGGCCTACCTCGTCAATGCCTTCTTCCTCATGGAACGTGCGCGACAAGAAGAGGCAGGTCATGGTGTCGTCCTTCTTGGTAAAGAGAATAAAATCCTTGCCGATACGCATGGAGCCCCTGGAAAGGAGGAAATAAAACACATGGGAGGCGGTCCCCAAAAGGAGGCTGGGAATCCAGGAGCATCGAGCGGTGGGGGGCGGGGGGCGAAAGGGAGAGGAGCAGGCCGGGCCTCCCGAGGCCAAGCCCCCCAGTCACCGCAGCCCCCTGGGGCAGGGAGAAGGCGGCACCCGGGCTCGGGTCTCAGCTCTGCACAGCCATAGCAGGGACCTCTCGGAGCCCCAGCCTTCTCCAAAGCCTTCCCTGAGGACTCCAGCCTGAGCTTCCTCACGCAGCCAAGCCCCCACCCTGAGGCCTCCTTTCGGAGGGCAGCTACCACCACGGAACTGAGTTCTCAGGGAAGGTTCTGAGTGTCCCAGGCACTGCTTCTGTGTAGTTTCTTCCCAGAGTGTGCCCAGGTAGAAAATGGCACCGCTTCACTAAGCACCAGGTGCGACCCTCCAGCCATCCACTTCTGGTCAAGGGACATACAGAAGGCAGAGGGGGCCCTGAGGCCCTGGGCAGGGCCAATATTTCTGGAAAGTTTGCCTAGACTTTACCACAAAACAGATATAAAATTTCCACCATTTTTTCAACTTTCCATCTTTTTTACATCACCCCATTTTCCCCACATGCCCTGTGGTGCCTTCTGGGAGCACGAACATCCAGAACCTAATCTCCACCCTTCCAGCTTGCATCCTTCGGAGCCTTTACCCACAAGGCCCCGTGACTGCGGTCCTACAGAACGGCCCCTGTGAAAAGCCGGGCTCCTGACTTCCCCAGACTCCCTCCACATCTGCTTCTGTGTCAGGGTACGGGGGCGTCCGAGGCACTCGCTGCCCCCACTTGCCTGCTTGCCCTTGGGAGGGAGGGCACGCTGAAATAAGCTTTCCCGAGATACTTAGAAGAGCCTGCCTGGAAAGCATCAAGGCCTCCAGGTGAAGGAGCTTTCCAGCCCTTCTCCTGTTGACGTGTGAACGCCCTCTTCTCCTTGCCCTTGGCAATGTGCAAACTCTTCATTGAGGCAGAAAATGTAAGGTTTTCTGGGAAAACTCTCGGGATTTGACTTTCTTTTGCCCTAATTTGGCAATGATCCGTCCAGTTCCCAGGTAAGCTGGAAGAGGCCTTAATCTGGCTTGTTTCTCCTTAACTTGCAGAGGGAGAAAATGAGGGCACTGAAAGGGGGCCCCTTCCGTGCCATGAAACCATCTGGGGGCCCAGCCTCAGGGCTCCTTGCCCTTTCTTAACCGTGGCCCAGGAGACCACAAAACCTGGCACCTGACCAGAGCCTGGCAGGACAGGGGCAGATTCTCCCCATTCTTCCCCATCCAAACAACTCCAGGATCCAAAATCGTACGTGAGGGATAAGAACATGAGCCACCACGTGAGGTCTGAGGGAAAGAAATGGCTGATGGGGCAGAGATAAGGCACAGGAGGAAAATTAATGGGTAAAGGGGAGGGGGAGGAGGGGGGGGAAACGTTATCAGCAGCAAAGGCCTGGAGGCTTGAGCACCAGCCTGTAAAGTTCTGGCTGGGACAGGAATCCTGGGGCCCAGCTCCCTCCCCCTGGGAGGCTCCCTCGAAGCCTCTGCCTCACCCCCAGGCCAGGGGGGTCAGCGATGACACCCTTTTCAATTCAGCCCTTGACCACACTCGGCCACCCAGCATGGCCCCCTCCCACGGGGCAGCCAGCCCACCCACCTCTCGGTATCCAGAGCTCTTCACACCCCCTTGTTATTGGCCCCCTTTCTCCTCCAGGAGCATCCCTTGTTCCCTCCATGACTCTGGGCTCACAACGCTGTGTCCAGGAAACTCCTTTCCTCCCTCCCAACTGCTGGGCCCCCATTTCCAAAGCTTCCTTTGTCTTCACCTTGGACAGTTATTTGCCATTTGGGCTCCTCCTCTTAGGGCCCTTCCACCCCTCCCACTTTATAGATGAGCAAGCAGAGGCTTGGGCAGGGCCTTTCCCGGGGTCACAGAGCTACATTTAGTCTTGGAGGCAGGATCTGAACCTGCCTGCGAGTCGGGGGCCCATTCACCCCATCACCCCTCCCAGTGGGATGGTCCCATTCTTGTCCCCAGCCTGGCCCTGTCTGACAGCTGCTCCTGGTGCCCTCGAGGTCCCCGGCCCCAAATGTAGCCCAGCTTCCTGGCGAGGCTGCCCCAATCCCTCTTACGCCCTTCCCCAGCGGCCCTTCTCCAGGCTTAGACGGCGCGGCCTCAAGTCCAGCTTGGGCCCCCAACGGGCAGTCACAGGCTTGCCAATCCCGCTGCCCTCATTGCCTCCACACGACAGAAGCACCCCCCCAGCTCCTTCAGCCACGGCAGGACAGGACGCAGGCCGGGCACTCATCGGCGCTTCACCCTGGCTCCTGGGGAGCCCTGCAGGAGCCGGAGGAGGCTAAGTTTGCTGGGCGGGAGCATCACAGCTGCCCGGCTGGCTGCCAAGTCGGGGCCTGCCCGAAGCATTTCCCACTCCAAGGATGGTCAAGGAACCAACAACGAAGGGGGGAGTTAGTGACGTAGTCGGGGTGAGTGGGAAAGCCGGGGAGCATAGTGGCCTTTCCCGGGACCGCGCCCAGGGGCTGCCCCTACTTACGATTTCAGGCCGTTGCCGTACTGCCCGATCTGAGTGGATTCAGGGGTCCGCTTGGCCGACTTCCCAAACTGTATGACGCTGGCGGCATCACCTGCAACACAGACCCCGGGGCATGGGCAGGGACCGCCACCATCAGGACCCTAGGAAGGCCGAGGCTGGCACCGAGCTCCGGGGGGGAGGAGCCTCGGGCTCCCCCCTGGGGAGCGTCAGGGCGATGGGACCGCCTGGCCTGAGACCGCTTCCTCATTGCCACTGACTCCTGGCCCGGGGACCCAAGGCCAGGAAAGGGGTCCCGCTTTAGAGGCGAAAGCCGCCCCACTTCCTCCCAGTCACTTACTTGGATCCATTCCGGCACCATCATCCAGGAAGCAGAGCATGAAGCCTCCCTGGAGGTTATCCCGGTGCTCTGTAAAGAAGCGTCAGGAGACGGTGAGTGGTGGGCCCAAGGGAAAGCCCTCAAGGGGGAGTCGCGCAGTGTCTCAGGGGCACTTAAGGCAGCAGGGCCTGGTCACGTGGCACAGGGAGAAGTCCCCTTCCAGGCCGGCTGCCCCAGGCTGGGGCTCCGCCTCCCACACAATGGAGGAGGCTCAAAGGGCTGCAGTGCCCAGTATTCCCACCAGAGGGCCCGGGGGAGCCCAACCATGGCCAAAGAGCCCAGAAGGAGGCCCAGAACAGCAGCAGCCCCCGGCCTTCTGCAAACTGGCCAAAAACCTCGGAGACATCCAGGGATCTGCTCCCCAACACCCGGGATGAGATCTGCCCCAGGCGGCCACCAGGGAACTCGGGACCTGGATGAGCCAGTCCATCCAGGAGCACATGAATGCCAGCGGGGGGCAAAAAGCTAATGGGGGACGGGATGGTCGGGGGGAAGAAGGGTCCCCCTCAGAAGTCGGTGTAGTCTGCCCTCTCCTGTGCCCACAAGTGCTGCTCACAGACAAAATGACCACCTGGGCCTTGCTGCCCTCCACCACTGCTCCGCCCAGCCAGCCCTTAAGTTCCTTCCAATTCTTCCTCCAGTTTAAATTTCTCCTGCATTGAGCTTTTTCTTTGTGTTTTTTTTTTGGGGGGGGGTGGGGAGAAGATGGAAGAACCTCAGAGGCATCTGGTCCAGGTCCTACCGCCCGGCAGGAAGCTCACCCATATTCCCAAGCGAGGGGAAAACTGAGAACCCCAGAGGCAGAGAGCTCCCTCAGCACCCCAGGCTGCTGGCCCACTTGGGACATTGGATAGAAAACTAGCCCCTAGCAACATCTACATTTGGGTCCGAGTTCTGTCCTCCTCCAGCTTCCTCTCCACCAGCCTTTCCATGTCTAGCCAACTGTCTTCTACCCTGGGCAAGCCTTGCAACTGTTCTGAGCATGAGGAGGCTTCCCGTCCCTCCGACCTGCTTCCTTCCCAGAGGAGGGGCCGTACCACAACATGTCTGCATGTGAGCACTCGCAGACTCTGCCCAGAAGTCTCCACCCTAACTTGCGCCCGCCACATCCCTGGCAGGGAGCCCTTCCAAGCTGCCTGTCAAGATTGGGGAAGGAGCACTTGCTCTTCCTCAGCCCCTCGGTGAGCCCCTCCTTTACAGCATCCTCCAGCCCCACTCCAGAAGGTCTCTCTGGCCTACTCTCATTAAAATTATCAGAAACCTCGTCCAAGACAGAATAGGAATCATGTCTATGCTCCCAAATGATCCCCTGAATGAAGTCTAGGAGCCCATGAAGAGCCTTACGAAGGCTGGGGGAGGAGGGGAAGAGAGAAGGGAGGCTATGAGAATCCTTGAGAAAACCCAAACAGAAGCAACATAAAGGAAGCGGGGCAAGAAAAGCCCCCAATTTCCTACCAAGAAAAGAAAAATACCTGAAAGTTCAAAGCGGGTCACAAGGTCACTGATTTCGAGCCCAGTTTTATTCTATCTCTATAAGAGAGATGCCAGGGCCACCCTTGTCGCTGCCTATTTGTGCCCGTGGGGGTATCGGCTAGGGATGAGAGGGGAGCACGGCTTCAGCACTGGCCAGGGGGCTGGGGATGTGTGACACTGTCCCAGTCTAGGGTCCTGGGGGACAGCCCGACAATAGGCCAGCCCCTCCATGAGAAAGAGAAGTACTTGGGGGATGGGACAGAGAGAAGCTCTCAATCTACCCCAATGGTAATCAGGTTGATCTCCCAGGGCTTGTTAATGGACCAAAATGAACTCTGTGGCCAGCAAGTATGCACCATTTGGGGGGGGGAGGTAAACTCTCTGAGGGCAGGAGATGATTTGCATCAGTAGTTATAGCACCGTGAGGCAGTTAAGAGAACTAGACTGGAGGCAGCGAGAACTGATTGCAAATCCAGCCTCCCTCACGTCCTCGCTGTGTGACTGCCCAGCAGTGCCCCTCAAGCACTGTCTGTCTCCATTTTCTCAACTCTAAAATGTGGATAATAGCAGCCCCGAGCCAGCAGGCTGGCTGTGAGGATCAAATAAAATCTCATTTGTAAAGTGCTCAGCACAGTGCCTGGCTCACAGAAGGTGCTTATTAAGTGCTCATTCCCTCCTCTTCTCTGGCACATATTAAGCACTGCTAAGTGCTTCCTTATTCATTCATTCCCTGGTCTTTGGGCCTCAGTTTCCTTTCTCTGTATAAGAGGGCTGAAGTAGAACAGCTCTTAACCTTAAGTCTTAGAACTTGTTTTTGTAAAACAGATATATACTTTGATAACTCATTTCAATATAGTTCATTTACTGCTTAGTACTACGGTTTTTTTTATTTAATCCTTTTCAAACATACATTCTGAGGAACCGCCAGGGCCAAAAGAGCTCCTGTAGCACAGGACGAGTCTCCCCAGGCCTTCTCTTTAAAGTCAGTGCCAATGACTTCCTCCATGTTTGCTCACCCTGGGCCATAAGTGGGTGGGCCTGGCCTTCCTCAGGCCCTTCACCAAGGCAGGGAGCTTCATCAAGTTCAATTCCCCTCAGGATCCTGCATAACTCGGGCCTGTTACCCATTCTTGCCCTCCAGATACCTGGCAGGCCCAGCCCCAGCATCCTCTCTGTCTTTCCTTACTCACAGGGGCATCTCCAAGCTCCACGCTTTTGCACTGGCCGGGGTCCCGAGCCTCCTCACCTCCACCTCTCAGAATCACTCCCTGGCTTCCCCTAAGACTCAGCTTAACCTCCATCTCTGTAACGCTGCCCATTTCCATGCACACAGGCCATTAACCTCCAGGCTGCTGAGGGCAGAGCCACTTTGATTTTCCTTTGTGTCTCTAGTACTTAGAGAAGTGCTAACGAGCACGTGGGAAGATCAGCTGGTAGGGGAAGACACTAGACACCAAGGTCCTTTCCCCAAGGAATTTCGTGAGGGATTCCATCCAAACATTCCATCTCCTGCAGGGAGCGCGACTCCATTGGGTCGCCCTGGTGTTCAAATGTCCAATGGACATTTGCCAAAAAGATTATTTTATGGAGAGCTCCTACAGGGCAAGGGACACTCTCAAAGTCTCTCTTAAGAACTTCAGGATCAGTTGTATGCCATAGGAGACACTGGCATAGGACTGCCCCGCATGGCAATGCTCTCATCAGAGAAGGGGCTCTATGAGCAAAGATGAATTGAATTAGCTCGGAAGAAACTCGAGATGTACAAAGTTAGAGAGCCCACCCTAAATGTTCACATGGACTATTTGTGTCCGACTTTTGGCCAGGCAGTCCCGGCTTGCAATGGTCTGATCGGCCAGTCGGACACACGATAACTCAGCAAAGTGATTTCATTTTGGTCCTCTTAGAGGACAAAGGACGACCACAATGAAGCACTTAGGGTTGAAGATTGCTTTAAATGATTTGATTATATAAGGCAAGGATGCCTGTTTCAGATCAGCCTCAAAAGCTCTCCCTGTGGGTCAGCTGGGCTCATTTATCTATCAATGGGCATCCTCGTTTTCCTCGACAATCTCTGTGGTTTCTCCCAGTCCAGGTGATTCCCATATGGGAAACAAGAGTCAGAAAGCAAGCTGGCCCACGGAGATAACTCCAAGGTAAACTGGTACTTGGCAGCTTGGGGCTGAAGGCTTAGGAGAACAGACTGGGAAAGTGGGCAAACAACATGAACCCAACATAATTCAGACTTCAGCTTGACCTTATTGACAGACACTTTCCTGGCGTAGACCTTACCAGAATTCTCTTCTGAAGAAGCTCTGCCCAATGTGCCAGTGAAGGCCTTCCTCTAGGCCTTTGAGACCTTACAACTGGAGTGTTTCCATCTGCAATCTTTCACTTCTGCCATATGACCAGGCAGGTTGCCTCCTCCTCTAGACATTTCCTTATTGACATGTTGCTTCTCGAGTCCTCGTCATCCTTGGAAAGACGGTACAGCCTGCTCTTACCCACTATAACCTTCTCCAGCAGTGACCCCCTCCTGCAATATGATTGCTATCAAATTTGGGGTGAAAAGCATGACGGTTCCCTAGGACTTTAGTCATTTAGATAATTTTCACTCTGGACACAAGATATTTTTCCACACATTTAACCTTTTTCCTATGGACCGTTAGACCAATTACTTCTGAATAGTTCTGGATCTCGGTGTTGAGAACACCAGTCACCCACAAACATAAACTTCAGAATGGACTCTCCTGATTCTAAAGACAATTCTTCCTCTTGAACGTGGCACAAGGGAGCCTCCAAGACAGTGATTAACATTTTTGGCAAGCAGACATCTCTGTAATATTCCTCAGCTGATATTACTCATAGAAAATTGAACAGCGGACGGCAGTCCCAATCATCAAAAAATCGTGTCCCAACATATACATCCTTGGTGCAACCTCGTAAAGCTCTATCATGACAAACACCTTTTGAAATTTAAATTTAATTTTGGTCATCAATAATCACACAGAATAGGATTGTTGCATTTTCTGTATGTTTTGGTCAACTGGTGCAAATAAAACTTCACAGCTGTAGAGGATTAAAGCCTGCCTGTTCCCATACATTTTCATCAAGAATACTCTCAAGATACCATTGAGATCAATATCACCCTGATTTCATAAAAATCATTTTTTTTTTAAAATATATACTCTCAGTGGCCTCTTGGGTATGGTCTGTGTGATTTCTTCCAATCTTTCAGCTCTTTCCCTAAGTGAGTTACCCTGTAAAGCCAATCTTCCACACCTTCTTGACGATTCTAGGAATCACTGGCTTTGGTCTAGTGCAATTCTCAATTTCTTCTCTATGATGCCATTTCTTCAAGCCTGAGATAATCCATCCCCCTAATAACATCATCACATCTGTTCCATTTTCTATTCTCGTATTGTCCTCTTGCAGGTTCTCACATGAAAGATTCCAACCTTGGGGTGACAAGACCGCTGGGGCTCACATCAATGCTTCTCTACCCTTATTTTCTGCTTCTGTGGCTTTGAGCAATTTTATAAAACAATAATTCTTGGAACATCCCCCAATATCTTACAAGCAGCTCATATTAGGCCATCATCACCATTTTTATGGGTAAACGTTAGCCATCAGCTTCCAATAATAGTTATTATCAAGGTCAATATTTCTGCCTTTTTTTCTATTTCCCAATCTTCAGCATCAACAGCACATGTGAATGGAAATCTCAATGAGGTTATTCAAACTGCCCTTCTTGTCCTGAGCTTGCCTTCTAAATTGTTATCATGACTTTTATTTTGGTCAATGGTCTGCCTGCACACAGATGACAATTCCAATGTAACTTTTGCACTGTCAACTTCACTGTTTCACCTTTTTTTTTTTTTTTTTTTCCTTTTTGCTGTGTTATTCAGTATCCTTTGTGTCAAGCACTTAAAGAATTAATTCACAAAGACTATGTAACAGGAGGAACAGACTATTGCGCATACTAACAGGTAAGGTCAGAATAATAGCTGCTTTGGCTGAACCTGAGCATTAGTGCAATGTGAAGTCCAGGCTGAATCCTGGCTCTGCCATTTAGTGTCCAGGCTAATGTGGACCAGTCGATCTCTCTTGCTTTCATTTCCGGTATAATGTTGGACTTAAGTTCTTTCAAGCTCAAAAATCCATGATCTTTTGGTCGGCACTGCTTTGCTCAAGGAGAGATTCATTTCTGGGGATTAGAGGGTGGCAAAAAGCCAATAAAATGTGCAGAAATGACCGATTCTAAAACAATCTTCTGATGATTTTTTTGGCCTACCTAACCCCTAATTTAGCAATCCTGCTTGCTTTGTGATACCATAGACATCATGAATATCGTGCCCGTGCCCTGGGTATTCCCTGGGCCCTTTCCTATTTCTACTTCCTTTTATATTCTGTCTTCCCCCATTAGTAAGCTCTTTGAGGGCAGGGACTGGCTTTTGACTCTCTCTACCACTTATCATGATGCTTGTTTGGCACATAGTAGGTGCTTCATAACTGAATTGAATTACTGAACTCAACATCTCTCTCCAGGCTCTATTAAAACTTGGTAACATGATACAGATGAAAGCTCTGACTTTTGTAGGCCAGACTCAAGAGGGAGAAGGAAGGAACTTCAGAGGGCATTTTAATGGGAGGGACAATGTACAAATAGCTTTGTATATACAAGCCCCAGGCAGTGTTACTGCACTGTCAGCAAGGGAACACACTCCAAGTGGGTGGGACATATCAGGCTTCTCCTACTCCAGGTATGGTGCTAAGTGCTGGGAATGCAAATAAATACAATCAAAGAGTTTACTCTCCCTTGGGGGAAATAACACATAAAAACAAGCTGGGGGAGGGGAGGTATAGCAGCTGCCACAGGAGCTATCAAAATGCACACAGGGTATTCAGCCTGGGTGGGACCAAAAGTCAGGGTGGGTTTGAATAGCCTCCTTAGGTTAGGCCAAGAGCCATCCAATCAAAGGAGGGGAGAAAGGGCAGAGTACTTCCAATGGATGATTCTAGGGTTGAAGGGAGCTTCCAGAAGGAAATCCAAGTCTAGAGAAAGAATGCAGACTGCAAAGGACTCCTAGGAAAGCAGGGTTTGAGTCCAGTCTTGAAGGAAGCCCGGAAAGTCTTCACCAGGGAGAACACTCTGGGTAGAGAGACATTCATAAACCTTGACTGATTCATCCAGTTCCCAATGGATGAGCACCTATCTTGTTTCCAATTCTTTGTTATTATAGTCTTGAACATATGGGTTCCCTCTCTGCCCTTATTTCCCAGGGATACATGCCTAGTAGTAGTATCATGGGGGTCGAAGGTTATGCACATTTGAGTGACTTTTGTATACAATTCCACATTGCCTTCCAAAAGCGTGCCTGTTCTCTCACAATCTCTCCAAAATTGCCATTTCCTTCTCATCATCTTTCCGAGTCAAAGATCAAAGAATTCCAGAATTGTCACCAAGTGGAAATCTCTTATTACTCCTTCATTATATACGCGTGTATACGTGTACATACACACATATATAACTACACACATTTTAAAAAATACATAACCTCTTATCTAAGACTTGTTCTTTCTTGAACATAGAAAACTTTACTCTGCTGCTGATGGTTAGATTCATGATAAAGAATTTAGAAAAGCAAATGGCAACACTAACGATCTTCGGAGGATCCTGAGCAGTGTACAAGCCTCAGGTCTTGTCCCCAGCCTCTAAGAGTCCATGCCATCTCCTCCCCCATGCCTGCCTTCAACCTTCACATTAAGGTTGCCAAGGATCTCTGCCCCAATCTGGAGAAGCCTGTCGAGTTCTTTAAAAACGTTCCCCTCTTCCTTCTCTCTGGCAGAGGTAGATGATGGCTTTGTGCTTCTGTCCATCTGGAGGCGTGCTGACATGAGACAATCCAGGAATTCCATCAAATAATGTTCCTCCCCATAGGCAAAGGATTAAGCCAACTCCACCATTTCTTCTGCTTCTCAACAGAGCCGGAGATCATCATTTAGTTAGTGCTTTTTGGGGTGAAATGGGGTGAGGGCCAGTCTTCTGCGTTTAAACAATGGAGTATCAGGATCGTATCGCTCGTCTTCTCAATGGGTAGGGAGACAATTTGAGTGTCAAAGATTTTTTAAAATGTTAGTAAATGACATTTTAAAAAAATCAAAGTTACATAGTTCATTCCTGTTAACACTAAGTTCATGAACAAAGAGCACAGAATGCTAGGACATTAGAGGTCTTCGTCTACCTCAACCTCCCTTATCCTGTACTTGTAAAGAGACTTGCCTGAGATCAGACAGGTACTAAGTACAGAGATGGGCTCAAACCGAGATCTATGAAAATAAAGGGGTCTGGAGTAAGGGTCTTCTCTCCCAAGTCCTACGCTCCTTCTTTCATAACGAATGTGGTCACATGTTACTCAGCAGTGGATAAAGCCTACTTTTCAAGGGGCATTGTGACCAATAACCTCCTTTTTCTTTTTCCTTCTGGAACGAACAGAGCTATTTTAGGTTTTCAAGAGTCAAACCCAGGGCAGTTGCCCAAGGGCAGTGCACGTTTCCTTCACTAAAGATGGAGAAAGGGGAAACTGAGCTCCCTTTGGGGAAATTCATCACTATGAAAGAAGTGATTGCTTTCCTGATACTTGTCACAAGGAAATTTCTATTTGCAGAATGACCAAAGCCCCAAAAGATAAAGAATTGAGGCAGATCACTTTACAGGTCAACATCCAATCTTCAGTTCTCCAAATCTCATTAATTCCATTCAAAATTACTTCAAACCTCTTGGAATAGCTGCCAAATATTTATCTCATGTTACATAAAGCACTTTTTGTGCATTGTCTTCCTTGAGGCTGAGAAGGATTTTGTGGATAGATGATACTATCCTCATTTTACAGGTGGGGAAACTGAGGCCCAAAGAAATGACTTTGTCAAGATCATAAAACAAGCATCAGAGTCAGCATTCGACTCTTCCTTCTCCACGACCATTATACCATGCTGTCTCTTCCACAGGGAGTTCCTCAGGAAAAAATAAATGACACAGGCCACATGAAATCTCAAAGCCGCCTTTCTCTGCTCTCTTTCCAACTTTGCATTGCTCAAATGATAAAGAGGGAAAGGTATCGATAGAAACATCCAATAGACAAATAACGCAAAGTAACGAATAAAGACACTGAAATCCCTCATCTTTCTACCCAATTGGGGGGAAAAAAGTATTATTGCAAAAGGACAGAGCCCAACTAAGTATGGCGATGAGTGAGATGATGGAACTTAAAATTCTAAGCCAAGAGGCAAGGCTCTGCCAACAACTCAGTGGGGAACCACACTCACAGATGCTGAAGACCCGGGGAGCCTCTGAAGGCCACCAGAGCAGGATGACCTGGTTCTTCCAGAGCAGATGGGACTTCAAGAGGATGTGTTCTGAAGGCCTTCCTCATGGTGCGTCCACTTCTCCCCTCAAGCCCCTGCTCAACCAAGGCTTGGACACTTCACTTCCCTCCTTGCAGATTGGCTGCTGTACCTCTTGCCTCAACCTCTCAAATTTCTCTTGATCTCCTGTGACTAACTGCATAATCTTTGGATGCTCCATCTTGTCCTGTGGTACTTAATGTTTTCTTTAATCTCTGAGGCTGACTTTTTATCATTCAGAGTACTTTTGTGGGTACCCTTTTCCACAAAGGTCATCTGGTTTAATCCCCTCATCTGAAAGATGGAATAAAAACCGGGGGGCTGGGATGTTAAGTGACATGGCCAGACTCTCACAGAGAGTTACCAGAGCACTCATTTGGAGCCTAAGTCTCCAAAACCGGTATTTTTCCCCAAGGCAAAGTTCTTTCCCCACCCTCTCCTTTTCCAGGCCCAGCAATGACTGCCTAAGACCCGACAGCTCTCTTACCTGCATAAATATCTATCCTGGTGGCATCAGCATCTCTAAAAGAGAGAGAGAGAGAGAAAGAGAGAGAGAGGATCAGCATTGAAGATGGGCACCAGAAACAAGCTGCCCCAACCCAGCTTCAAGATGGCCCCGTCACTTCCCCCCGAGCTGACCTCCGAGACCTCATGGCCGCCCAGGCTCAGCATTCTGCATTTCCACAGCAGGCACTCTTGGGGGCACTACCAGCACACGTCTGACTTCTCCAGGCAGCCTTCCCATGTCTGGACTATCTGGGCTCCGGCAATGGGCCACAGAGAGGCCCATCTTACAAATGCCTTCACGGTGCGAACATTTGTAAGAGGAGTTAGAAAAGCTTCCTTTACAGATCTCCCTGTGATTCAGCTCGCAGCCTTTTTGATTTTCATTTCTATTTTTGCAAGTTAAAAAGCATCATGCAGTATCAGTCCCGTGGGTCTTGTCATCAAGATCTGGGCCAGAAGCAGCAGAAGAACACAAAGCTGATCTGGAAGGGCCTTTAGGGGAGGTCCAGAGTCCAGGAGTAAATGCCTGGCCCCGAGGCAGGCTGCAGCAGAGACAGAAACCAAACCCTGCCATGCTTTTCTTCTCCAGTATCACATCTGCCCCTGGCTTAGTGGAGAACTCGTGTTTTGCCAAGGTCTAATGGAAAAGCAGGTCACGTGGAGAGTACACAGTTACAAGTCACAAGACCTTATCTCATTTTCTCCTGATCCTGAAAAAAGCAGATGTCTCTTCGCGGATGTTTACTCATTTAACCTCCTTTCTAGCCTGAGCTTGAGTCAGGCACAGAATCCAGTCACTAGGGAAGCCACCCAGAGGGCCTGTGTCAAACCGGCTCTCTACAGGATAAATCCCATTTCAGAGCCTCGAGGACCCTATAGATCATTAGCCTCCAACATCTTCATTAGACAGATGGGCAGAGTGATAAGTAGCTCGTTAAGTCATCTGGATTTGTACTTTAGGAATCCAAGATTGTACTAAACTGCAATCCGGAGGAAAAAAACACTCTGGTTTTGTTTGTTTTGCCTTAAATGGACTAAAGTCAACCATGTGACACAGCTTCCAACCCAGAAACGTGTAGCATTTTTTCTGGACTGTCACCTTGGTTGAGCTCAGACCCCATTGTCTTCAGTTTGGGGCATTTTTAAAAAATTGATTTTTCTTTTCCAAATCCACGCAAAGATCGTTTTCAACATTCACCTTTGCAAAACTTTGTGTTCCAAATTTTTCTCCCTCCTTTCCCCCATACCCTCCTTCCCCTAGACTGCAAGTAATCCAATATGTTAAACTTGTGCAGATTTTTTATACTATTTCCATCATTATGTTGATCAAAAGGATCAAAAAGATCAAAAAGGAAAAAAAACACATTTTTTTAAAAAGCAAGCAAACAACAAAAAAGATGCAAATACAATGCTGTCATCAGTTTTGGCTGACAGAATGCAGAGGGGCCTGAAAGCCACATCCTGAGAGGAGAGCTAAAAGAACTAGAAATGTTTCCCTTAGAAAAGCCTTCAGGATGGCTCCATCACCCGTCCAAGTCCCCAACGCTCCGTCCTGAGGAAAGCAGCTGAATCACTTGTGTGGGGCCCACAGGGTCACCCCACAGACGCAGGGTCTGACTGGTTAGTGCTGGACTGAGTCAGCTGAAGGAAGTCCTGTCTAAAGAGGCAGAACAAATCCCATAGAAAACGGCTTTGGAGAAGGGTTGAGCTCCTCCTGACTTGAGTGGTCTGGGCCAAGATTGGATAACCATAAGCTGAGAACACCAGAGTTTTCTTTTATGATGGGGACTGGGCCGATTCTCCAGGCTCTTTTCAACATGATTATAAGCTCAGAGCTGGAGAAACCATAGGTACCATCTAGTCCACTCAATAAACGTCGATTGAGTACCTACTACGTGCCTGGCATCGTGCTAAGCAATGGGAATAAAGGAAGGTTAAAGATGGTCTCTGCCCTTGGAGAGGATAACATGCTGGTTGTTGTCCTTCTTACTTGAAAAGGGCCAAAATGACCCTTTTCGCTATGTGTGGCTGACCAGATCCACTCTGGTCTGTGCCGGAGGCTCCAGCACGGCTTAGGCAAAGTCCCTGCAAGCCAACATGTAAACAACTCTGAACCAACTGGCCCCGGAGTGCATCCAGGGGAACTACTCCTCAGACAGAAGGAAGGCACCAGAATTAAGAAAGGTTGGGAAAAGCTTCCTGGACCAGGTAGGATAGAAGGTGGGGCTGGAAGGAAGCTGGGAAAGACAGGAAGTGATGAGGAGGGGGAAGTGCTGCAGGCACAGGGACAGTAGGGGAGGGGAGGCTACAGAGCAGAGTGGGGTGATGGGGAAGTGGAGCAGGACTGCCGAGAAGCAAGCCCGACTGTGCAGAGGAGCTGTAATTTAAAGCACAGGCAATGTGAACACACTTCAACACCCACAGGGGCATCTCCTCCACCAGCGCAGAATGTGATCCATCTGTATCTGCCCATCCTCCCATCAATATTCCACTCTCTTCGGCCTTCAGGATTTGCTGACATTAGCACGGATCCCAGTGGAGTACAAGTTCTCTTTGATGGATCCTCCACTTCGCTGACAAGCCAACCTGCCGCCCTTCTTGGTCATCTTTTTCTTACAATGCTTCAGACTACTTCGGCTGAATATGGTTACCACCTTCTCGAGCCCACTAGGCACCTCTCCATCACTCTTTGGATGGCCTCTGACTAATTCTTTGGAAACTGTGGGTAAACAAGGCAGCGATACTAGAATGTCACCATTTGGAGACACTATAAGCACTGAATCATTACTTAAAGGCATCGAACTCTCTTTCTGCTGTTTGGTCCCGTCTAACTCTTCATGACTACTTTTTCTTGCCAAAGACCCTGGAATGTTTTTTGCCATTTCCTTTTCCAAGTCATTTTGTAGCTAAGGAAACCGAGGCAAAGAAGGTAAAGTGACTTGCCCAAGGTCACACTGCTGGTATCGAAGCCACATTTGAACTCGGGCCTTCCTGACTCCAGGTCCAGTGCTCCATCCACTGCACCATCTCCTATTCATATCAAATCCTACCCTTTGTCCATCTGCAGCATCTGACCAAGTAACCAATATAGCCCAAATGGCACTCTGGACAATGAACACTCTTCATCCATTTGGTTTTCCTGCGTAATCTTAGTCTTTTGAGTGACTTGTGCATGTCACTGAGATGTGCCTGATCTCTCACCACCTGGATGGACAAGTTTTTGACACTTAGCACATTTTGACTCTCTTTTGACGGGACAGCTGGATGCTGGAGCAGTAAACACCTTCCCAAGCCTTCCTTTGTAGAGAAAATTCTCCATTTTCCACCAGCAGGTCTGCATGGTTTCCACTCCACAAACCATGTCGTGGGTATCCTCAATGGCTCCTCCTCTCCTGTTTTTCAGCTTCTTTTTGGGTGTAGTCTCCTCCCATTGACCCATAAGCTCCTCTAGGGCAGGAACTGTATTTTTTTTTTCCTTATTGGTGCTAAGCAGTGGCTGGCACAAAGGAGGTGCTTAATAAACGTTTACTTGATTGAAAATGAATTGATGCAAGCAACATGTTTACCTGTAAATGGGCCCACCTGGAATCTCTTTCATTTGGGCCATAACCTCAGCATCCTTCATAGCAGTGGCCGACACTTCTGCTTTTGTTACTCATTTGATGGGAGCAATAGTCATTTCTTCTACACCTTTCAGAAAATCTTCTATGACTAACATATACGTGGAAGACATCTTGATGGAGGTAAGGTTTATGATATATATTTTGTTCTGCTGCATAAGTTCTTAACCTGAGCTCTATGAAGCTTTTTTCCTATCTTTTAATAAGTATATATTTGCTGCAATTCATTTCCTTTTAAAATTCTATGTGTCTTATACCTTTTAAGATATGATCATATGATTCTCGGAAGATGTCCATGGGCTTTGCCGCATCTCAAATTTTAAGAATCTCTGTTCTGCTTTTTTTTTTTTTTTTTTTTGGGGGGGGGCAATAAAAACTAGGAGCATAGTGGAATCATAATACCTCTTTGCGTCTGAAATGTATAACTGGTATAGAGTTAACCTTCCTGCTCCCTTTGTATAACTTTGTAAGACTGACTGTGATCATGTGACTGGCTGAGCTTGGACAGATGATGAAACCTACCTCCCTCTTCTCTCAATGGAGGGAAGAGACATAATGCTGTCAGTGGCCATTGGCCGGGTCATTTTTTTCCCCTTGGGAGGATCAGAGGGTTGTTGTTTGTCCTGAGAAACACCACAGAGGCGGCCCTGGATTCATCTTCAGGACAATCAGAGGTTATCCTTGAGAATTCCAAAGTGAAGGCCTACGGGTTGATTGATGTTAGTTTTTTAATTGCCTTATTGCAGCAACCAGGTTCACAAGTTTCCTCACCTTCAGTGATGGCAGCACTGTTCCTTATGCAGGTTTGTCTTAGAAAGTTCTGTGGGTTTTTTTTTTTCCCTTTTCCATATATTCACTTCTTTCCTTCCAATTTCACACTTAAAAACCCTAGAAAGGATGAAGGATGGTTGGCACAAAGCAGCTTTCTGTTAGTTATGTTACGTTTTGCAACTGACTCCCACATAAAGGACATCCAGATGGAGAAGTCTAACAGGCAGTGGGACTGAGTGGGAGCTCAGGGAAATAGCAGGGCTGGATCTACAGAGAGGAGAGTCTTCTGAAGAGAGGTGATAACTCAATGTGTGGGTGATGAGATCAACAAGGCAGAGACACAGAGCATTATGGGACAATCATCATCAGGGGGAAGAATGTGGAAGAGAAGCAAGAAAGGAGACAGCGGAGCATTTAGGCAGGCAGACTGGCAGAGAACCAATGGAGACAGACATCTAAGGGAAAGAGAATAGCCAGGAAGAGGGAGAGTTCAAAAGCACGAAAGATGAGGGTCTGAGTGATTAGGAGCAGGTAAATGCAGAGAAAGCAGCATCGTCTCTGTGCTGGGGCTGGCAGCCAGGTAAAAGAATGGAGACTCCCAAGTCTATTTGATTCTCTTCTACAGAGAGGACGGGGAAATGCCTTTGAAGGAATGCCCAGGCTTAGCATGCAGCAGCACCAACGGTGATTCTAGCTAGGATCCTGGCTAAAAACGCAGGACACCAAATGGTTTTTAGGTTTTATGGGGAGGGAGAGAAGGAGGAAGGAGAACTGTCAGTCTCCCCAGGAAATGTCCACCTGCTCACCAACCCCTCCACCCACCACCGAAGTTCAGGGGGAGTAAGAAGAGTGGTTAGAGCACAGAGGAAGGAGGAGACATGCTACTTCTGGAAATGATGACGGGGACCAGAGTCTGATGGCAGACATTGCTTTGGCAGATCCTTGTTTTCTGGAAACTGAAGACAGTAGGCCCAGAAAACTCAGAATATGATTCCCCCGGGGCATTTGATTTGACTCCTAAGGAGCTGGTAATCCACCGACACCACAAGAACTGCCAAATCCTCCAAATCAATATAGGGGGGCATCGGACAAACCAAAGGGCAGCATGAGCAAACAGGATCATGGGAGATGGAAGGAGAGGTCTTAGTTAGTTAGCATAGGGCCTAGAAAAGCAGTCAGGAGAGACCTCCACACCAAAGGTGACATGTGCTCATGCAAACTCAACACCTAAACGTGAGGCACTGCAAGATCCTAAAAGAAAAACTCACATAGTTAAACTACTCTCCTTACTCGGGCAGGAAAATGACTCATATATTGTTAAGTTTTCAATAAGAATTAAAAAGAAAACTCGTTTCTGGTCAAAGCCTCATCAGCCAGAACCCTCACATCTCCTTGAAGATTTTAGCTGATGAAAATTATCTACTATAGCTACAAAGGGAAAACCACTAGCAAACATGGACAAGGGTTGTTCCCAAGTATTTCCGCTGTCAACTCTAACCCTATCCATCTAACTCTAAGCTCCTCTGTCTCCATTAGGGTCAACAGTGCTAGAGGACAAACGTTTTGGCTTATGATCAACGTGTGTGTATGGTCTTGTTCCATTAAGTGAGCAAGTAACTACCCTTCATAGCACCACCAAAAACAGAACCTCCACTCACCTTGCTTTGGAGGGCAAAGATCGGTGAGTTAACAAAAACATAACAAAGACATCACAACACAAAAGCCTCCCATCCACGCAGGACAGATAAGCCCCAAGGATACAAACCTGGCATTGTCCACGAGTTCAGCAAGGGCTCCAAACAGGAACTCATGGGTGGTTCTGAAAGGTCAAAGGCAGAGTCAGTGAGGTCACAGACACATCAAAATGAGCATCATTAGAAAAATGAGAAAAAAAATCTAAGTTACTGCTATCAGTTTAGGATGGAACGTCCCCATCCCATGCTCTTATTCTTCTAATTTATTCAATTTCCACCAGCTGAACTGATTGGTGCTTCTCAGCATCATGAAACCTCAGCTCCATGAACAGAAGGGGCTTGTACTTTTACTTCCATTGCTGCCTTACCTCTATTCTATTTTGGGATGGAAAGAGCTCCAGCTGGGGAGAGAATGTCGGCCACGACACTTACTATTAGTCTGCATGAAGCTAGCCAAGCCTTTCTTTCTTTAGATTCAAGTCCTGGTCCATAAAACGAAAGGTTTGGAAGAAGGGATCCCCAAGTCCCTTCCTTCTCTAGCTCAGTTTCCCATCTGCACATGCTGCTCCAGGCAGTCTCAGCATAGAATTATAGACCTTGGGGGGGGGAGGGAGAGGGGCGGCCGCACCTCATAGAATTCCCACCCAAGAACCCTTTCAATTACACACCTGATGCAGAACTTCCACTCAAAGATCTCCAGTGACTACAAAGTCACTCCTTCCTGGGTAAGAAAATTTCCCAGCTCCACTCTGAGCAAACTCTGCTACAAAAAGCTGGTTCCTGACATCCAGCCCAAGTTTTGCCTCTTCCAAATCGTCGTGGCTGTTCAATCAGGTTAGAGTATGGCAGAGCCATGACTTCCCTCATGCTCCTTCAGGTCTCATTAGCATCCTTGTCAGTGTGCTGGCTCACATACACTGGTCACTCCCATCTTTCCAAATAAAACATCTAGTCACCTTCCCACATCTTATCCTTACGAAGGTGATTTCTTGGACCCAAATTCAGGACTCTAAAATCGGATCTAATTGAAATTGGCTCAGGGTTCCAGCCTTCCTAGAGCTGTCCCTGCTGGCTCCGAGCCATCTGAAGACTGGAGAAGCCCATAGCATGGCCCTTATTAAAGTTGCTTATAAAAGTATGGGCAGCACTGGGTCAAACACGATCCCAAAAGCCTAGCTGACATCAAACCACCTCCTGAACCTCCCTTAATTAAACCAGTTCCAACTTCATTTGATCTTACTGTCTTTCAACCAACTTCCTGTCCACGAGAATAACAATATGTCAAGTATTTTGATCAATTTAGCCAATTCCCTGATACACCAGGTGACCTGCCAAAAAAAACCACATTTCTGATAAAATCGCAGGCTGCCTCTCTTTGGGATCGCTGCTCCCTTTTCTTGCTGATGATGAACCACCAATAAATTCTACAGAGCTGCCAGAAATCAGAGTCAAGCTCCCTGGCTTCTAGTCTGCTGGCTCTTCCTCTTGGGGGGAGGGGAGGGAAAATCCAGAAAAGGCCTGTTCTCCAGGGCTGTGGTACTCGAGCCAGTTGCAGGAGGCCTTTCAAGGTCTAGCAATGCAAACTCCTCGAGAACCAATTGGGACTGTTATCCCACTACACCCCAATTCTCTGGCTGTCAACTCCCTGTTGGTCATTTTTCTGGAGGCAGGGTAGGAGGAACGGGCCTTTTCCATTGATCCCAAAGACGACTCTCCAGAACACAGAAGCCAAGTAAGGAGCTGATTCTTGCCACCTTCTACTACTGCCGGCCCTGGGCCACTGGCCCTGAGGAGCAGACCCTTTCTTGACTCCCCTTCATCTGATGTCACCCAATACATTCCTTGTATTTCCTCTCCTTTTCCCTACTCACTCCTCAATTTCTGCAGGTCAACAAGAAACTCGAATCAACAGTTCCCCTCGCTGAGGAAAATAAAGGGGAGACCAATTCCAACTGTTTGGGACCAGAAGGTCACAGTCCGGGGAGCTGAGGAGAACTGAGGGGGCAAGTCACTTAATGATGAGACTGGCAAAACCTGGATTCAAATCCAGGTCCTCTGGACCGAAGGTCATCTACACTGTGACAAGTGACAACAGTACTAGAGGCCGACCAAAACATTACACGGGGAGGAGAGCCCTGGCTTTGCACTGCTCTGCCCTACCACAATGCATCGGCCCATAACCAGGGACCCTGACAGCCACCCACTGCCGGTTCCCTATGGAGCTCCTTCAGGTTTCCTGGACTGACATCGATTCTAAAACGACAAAGGCCTTCTTCACATTAATCTACCCTTTGGCAAAAAATCCATAATAGCAACCACTAGTCTTCAAAGCTTCATCTTGATCAGGTTCCTACCTGGGGCCCCCATGGAACCCCAAAGGATTCATGCAAAGGTTTTGGGGTCTAGGAGAACCTAGATGGAAAGGAAAGTCACATCTTTGCTTGTACTTGTGTCTGTACATTTCCCTTGATTCTACAACAAACAAGATCCCCAGGAGAGGCCTGTGGGCTTCAGACGGATATGACACCATGACACCGGGCCTAGACCACAGCATTCAGAACCTGAATTTACTCACCCCAAGATTTTAAAGCTGGAAACAAAGGACTAACATGACCAGTGCCGGTCACAGGGCAGTACCAGCCCACTGGTACTAGAAGGCGGGCTTCCCCTTGGGGGCACTGATTCCAAGGAAATGAGAATCACCTCTGTGGGAATCTGAGGCGCACAGCCCCCCCCCCCCCCCAAGAAGAAAAGCTGATGATGAAACTCTGCTACTAATTTTTAATGAGCTCGATAATTAAGTGTAATTGACTTGTAGCTCATCCACCTGGGCAGTTGAGCCTTCCAGAACAACAAGTTCTCTTTGCAGAAAGCCAAGGCCCCTGAGGCCTTGAGCAAGGACTCCCCAGGGCAGGATAAACAAGTTAAGTACCTTGGCATCCCTGACCAGCTGCAGGTGAAAAATACAGTTTCAGTTTGCAAAGTCAAAGCTTTTAAAAGGCAACCTACTCAAAGACAGAAAGGCCCCACAGACCCCCAATGGCACTTTCTATGGGAGCAAAGAACTGGAAAGGAAGAGGGTATCTGAGGCTGCAGAACAGACAGACTGAGGCCGCGAGGGGATATCCCTGTGCTGTAAAACTGGTACCAAGAAGACTACAGAGAGACATGAAAAGGCTTGCATGAAGAGATGCAGAAAAGCTGAAGGAAATGATACACAAGACTGAATGGAAACAAAACCAGTGCACTTCCAATGGCAGAGAAGAGCTGTGGAAGCATCCCTCCCTTCCTTCCTCAGAAGGACAGAGGTGACCGGAACACCACTGGCACCGGGGCCAGTTCAAGCTCTCCTTGGAATTCTGCTCATCCATCTCAGTTTTTCTTATGTTTTTATTACAAGGCACAATCTAGGAAGACAGGGATATATTTGCAAATGAAAGTGGATTATTAGGACAAAAAGGCATAGACCTATTTTCTTTAAGAAAAAGAGAGAAGGGCAGTCAAATAGTGGCAATGGTGGATAGAGCACCAGCCCTGAAATCAGGGGAGGACACGAGTTCAAATCCGGCCTCACTTAGCACTTCCTGTGTGACCCTGAGCAAGTCACCTAACCCCAATTGCCTCAGCCAAAAAAAAAAAAAAAAAAAAAAAAAAAAAAAAAAAAAAAAGGGAAAAAGCTATTTCTAATAAAACTGTCTCCCAACTCTCTTCCAATTTGGAAAAGGTACACCAGAGGAGCCCCAGTTCTAGCAGGGCCACCAAGGTACAGGGTTTTAAGCAAGAGCTCTCCTAATCCAAAGACAACACAGCAAGAAAAAGGAGGATCATATAACAGAAAGAGGAGAAAACAAATTCTTCTGGTTCCATGTGTTCAGGGCCTTCCTTTATCAGTTATCTTAAGTAGCTTATGCAGCTTTCCTCACAATCACCTGCCTGGGAGTGAGTTCCATGATCAGTTTTCCAGATAAGGAAATTGAGGCTCAGAGCTAAGTGGAGAGCAAGACCACTGCCTCTCTGTACCACTATAATAATGTTCATCTCTGGACTCTTATGATTGTCGCTGAAATTTTTAAAAGCACTGTATAGGATCCCATTATGAAAGCCCAGAGAGAAACACAGAAAGTTAGAGTAACTTAGAATTTCTAAGATCAAGATCTGAGAGTCAAAAAAATCAACTTTGTGTTACCACTTAACCTTTGGCCCTAACTCTCCTGCTGGGCTTTGTTCCCTCAGACTGCTCCCTACCTGGCTTCTGAAGCATTGGTACGAACTTCCCAAGGCTTTCTCTTACACTGACCTCCTCAAGCTACTTCTACGAAGATTAATGGAGTTCTTCCTCCTTGGCTTCTAAGAAAATTGAAGAGTGGAAAGATTTCAAGGAAGTCCAATGCCCTCAAACCAGAAAAATGCTGCTAGAAATGCGCAAGAAAATTAAGGCCATGAAAGGAAAATGCAGAGTCCAGGTGCTGACATTTAATCTGAGGGCTGGGTGAGCTTAGTAAAGTCATTTAACTTAAGGTTCTGTTCTCATCACTGTAAAAAAAAAAAAAAAAGTACTAATTTTTATACCTGTATCATAGAGCTATTATTAAAAAAAAGCACTTACCATGTATAAATGGTAATTATGGAGAGAAAGGAAGAAATGGCCATGGAAAACTAAGAAATAACACAATTCAACTGAGCTTGACCTCAGCCAGTTGAATCATAGATGAAAATGCATCTGAAGATGAGAGGGAGGAAAATCCCAGGATGTAGTAAGGCCAAGAAGGTCTCCCAAATAGAGACCAGAACAGAAATTCAACTTTTAACTTAGGCCTTCATGAAATCAATAAAAGGGAAAACTACAGATCAAGAAATTTCATCCTTTATCATCTTTGGTTACAAAGGTCAGACTATCTGTCCAGTCAAATCCAAAATGGAGACTTTCAATGAATTGCTAAAGACCTGAATGCTAAACTGTAGGAACTCTGTGGATCAGGAGGAAATCACTTCCTAAGAATCAGTATTTAGAATTAAAGAACTCTAAGAGATCATCATTCAAAAAGGAAACTGAGGTCCAAAGGGGAAAGAGATTTGCTTAAGGTCAAATATTGTTGTTGTTCAATCCATGTCCAGCTCTCTGTGACCCCATTTGGGGTTTTCTTGGCAAAAATCCTGAAGTGCTTTGTCATTTCCTTCTGTAGCTCATTTTTGCAAATGAGGAAACAGAGGCAAACAGGGAGAAGTAACTATCCAGGATCACACAGCTAGTTAGTAAAGGTCTGAGGTAAGATCTGAACTCAGATCTCCCTGATTCCACTGCAGCATCACCTACCTGTCTTTAAATTCATACACAGTAACAAACCCAGACTCACACCCAATACTTCTGAATCTAAATCTAGTATCCCACCATCATCTCCCTCAAATTCCATCCTACAAAAAAAATGGGCACCAAAGAACATAGTAATTGGAGATGTTTAAAAGAAAAAAAAATTTTTTTAACGAATCAGTCTCATGACATTTCCTATGAGGTAATGTACTAAATTAATAAATTTAATGCTCATAATTATTGAGATGCTCCCACAAAAGATAAGCAGCCTTTCCACTTGAATTTGGAAAAATTTAGAATAATTTGCAAAGACCCTAAGAATTTAGCACTTGGAGAACTGATCAATCTGCAATCATTTATTAAGCACCAACTATGTGCTCAGGTCATAAACAATAAGACACAAAAATGGAATAATTCCTCTCCTGAAGGAATCTACATTCTTCCAAGGAAAGAACTCATACTAGATGCCTACAGGTAAAAAGAGTAGAGATTCAGGAGGGAGGCCCTCAAATCTGGATGGTGGACTGGGCTCTGGTTAAGTAATTCTGATAGGCACAAAGAACTTTCCTCAGTCTTTGAGAAGAGAAAGAAAAGCTTGGCACAGTATCCTTTGAGACACTAACAAGTGGTTCCTTGAGTAAAAAAAGGCTCATCTTGGAGCCCCCCAAGAAAGCTTTCAAGGAGCACCCTTGTCCTGGGCTCTGCAGGCACAGCACTACACCCAGATGCTCAGGCACCTTCCGGAAGGCCCCAGGCACCCCCAAGGGCCAGGGCAGCTTCTTCTGGAATTACTTCATGTTTTGTTCATTAACACCAGTGGAGACACTTGGAGTTTGAATTAGAATGAACTAACTTCAGAAGAAACGATCTCTCCAGGCACAAGGCAAGCTCCCAAAGGTTTCCCAGGACACAGGAGAGTTCAGCACATGCAGGTTTGAACGTGGAGACCTGATCACAGACCAACAGCTCTCAGCTAACAAAGGCACACCTTCAAAAAAGCCCTTGGGAAAATAAGCTCACCATCAAGCTTTCTGAAAGCAGAGATCTGGAGAAAAGTTGGGAAGGTCCATGCTTTCCAGCCCTTTGCTCAGTGACCTCCGCTGACCTGCCTAGGATAACTGAGTCTCCTGCACAAGGGCCAAGTGCAGCCTGATAGCCCATTCAGCCATTTTACCAGCCTCCTTTTACCAATCATCCCAAGAGAGCAACTTTATATAAGAAATGGAAAGCTGGTTAGGCAGAGCCCATAACTGGGAGGACTGGTTCTGACAGACCATGGGCCAATTTCTTCATCTAAAAAATAATGTGGCCTGAAATAATATGGTCCTTTATCCCATGAATACCATTACTAAACATATGAAGAGCTCTTAAATTAATCTCTAGTAACACATATCTTCAAACTAAGAAGGCTCATCCAAATCATAAAATAGACTATATGACCGTTTGGGGCAAGCAAAAGATGCACTTCAGTTTAGAATTTTTAAAAGTCGATTTATCAAATGAAAACTTGACTTTTTCATCTTGGTTCTCTGCCTATGGGTTCACGAGATCAACCACTTAAAAATCACTTTGCAACAAACTCTGGCACAAAGAATTTTTATAGCTTAGAATTTGGATTTAAACTCACTTTTCAGTGCAGGATGAAATAAGTACAAAAGAATGTAATTAAATATGGAGATGGTTTATCTAGTCATGCTCAGCTTGAACTAGGACCCACAAATTATTAGCTTTAAGCTCAGTTCAGTGTACTTTCTTGGTTTTTATTTTTTTCAAAAAGGAAAAATTGCTCATAGGGAAGCAATTGTCCAAATTTCTAAGAAAAATTTAAGAAATATTTTATATCCAGAATAAACAACAGTCTCTGTGCTATTAAGTGACATTTTAAAAGGCTCGAAGCTCTTTAATTGAGCCTAGTGGTCCTATTTGGTTGGTAGTTCCATTTCCAGTCACAGATGGGTACAACCAATGGAAATATCATGTGACCACAGGTTAAGTCTCTAGGGCTACGAAGAGAACCAAAGAATCTTGTCCCCAAGTTCCCAAGTCCAATTCCCAAGCCATCCACAGTATTCAAAACATTCAATTAAATGACTAAGACACACTACCGTGACCCTGGGGGATAGGGGAGTGTCTTACCCCCTTCATCAAGCTATTTCTTGTCAGTTCTTTTACGTGTACCAGATTTCATACCCAAAGCTACACATACCAACTTCTGCCACTAACCACATCATAGCCACAGAGCTGATATCCAGTTTCTAATGCATCCCATTAGCATGAACCATACCGAAGGCACAATGCACAGAAACCCCCGAGTTCACAATTAAAAAAAAAAAATCATCTAGCCTAGAACATTGGACCCAGTACCAGTAACACTGCATGATGATCAACTTTGATCAGCTTAGCTCTTCTCGGCAATATAATGATTCAAAATAATAATAATAAACTTGTGATGGAAAATGACATCCACATCCAGAGAAAGGTCTATGGAGACTGAATGTAGAACAAACCTTACTTATTCTCATTCTTCTAATTTTTTTTTTCCTTTCTCATGGTTTCCCTCTTTTGCTCTGATTCTTCTTTCACAATAGGACTAATAGGGAAATGTTTAACATGTCTATGTAGCCTATATTGAATTGCTTGCTGTCTTGGAGTGGGGGAATAAGAAAACTCTGGAATTCAAAATTTTATAAAAATGAATGTTGAAAACTATTTCTACATATAACTGTAAAAAACCCAAAATACTATTAAGTGCAAATAAATAAATATCACTGGCCTAGTTAGTTCTACCCTAATAACTGAGTATCAAAAATAAGAATATGGTCACAATGAGCCAGAGAAAACAATTTAAAACTCAGCTAGAAGTTTCTTCTGATATCATTAGAGATAGGCACAAAGTAGGTGCCATCTTCAACAACAGGATTTAATGTGATTCAACACATTAAACAAACCAAAAAAAGACTTCTCTGCCATGTCCTTAGAGGCTCATCATGGAGCAAACCTTATCACCAGGCAAAATCCAATCAACCATTGATAATCACACTGCAATACTATTTCCTAGGTGTTGTCACCTTGGGCACCTGTTCTCCTCAGTTTCCTCATCTGTGGAGAAGGAAATGGCAACTAGCAAACCACTCCAAGTATCTTTACCAAAAAAAAAAAAAAAAAAAAAAAAAAAAAACCCGAATGGGGTCACAAAGAGTAAGACAACCACAATAAACAACCACAACCACCAAACAATAAAATGTCTCTGACTGGAGGGTGGACCATGAACTCCAAAACTTCCACTTAATGAGAGTTCATTTTCTACCTGATTTTTTTGGAAATTGGGATTTTTCAGACTTCTCCATGTGGGTACCCCTTTCCCCACCCTCCTTTTTTCAGCTTCTTTTTATGTGCTGTTTTCTCCCATTAAATGGTAAGATCCTTGAGGGCAGGAACTGTTTGTCTTGAACTTGTCTCCCCAGCACTTTGTACAGTGCCTGGCACATAGGGCTTAGTAAGTGCTGACTTATTGATTCATTGACATCCTGTTTTTAAAAAGCAACTTTTTAAAAAACAGGTACACAAGAGGCTATATATCATGTAAGGTTATTCAGAATCATTCAGATGCAATGTCAGATTCTATGTTAAAAGACAGGACCTAGGCCTGATTTAGTTTGATTTTAAAATGGCAATCATCAACAGCAGCTGATAATGAGAAAAGATATCTTTTCTTCCCTAAAGAACGCCTTAGATAACAGATAAGGCAGCAATCTCCATTTCACTGCCTTAAAAGGTTTATCATGTGAGAACTATGATGATTAACCTAGCACAGTGCGTGGCACAGGCCAAGTTCTCAATATTTGTTTTCTTCCTTCTGAAATCAGGATTAGAAACAGAATTCTAACACCATGGTCACATATTGGTCTCAAGCCTCACATCAAAATCTAAATGTGTGGGTTTCTAAGGCCCAAGGGAGAATTCCAATCCTAATTCTGATTCTGATGTCAAGAAATTTGTTTTTTATTTCCTATACTGAACAAAGTATGTTAAAAAATGTCTATCTTCTCTTCTAGTTGTGGTTCATAAACTTGGTATCTATATGGTGCTCAAAAAAAAAAAAAAACACCTCATGGCTGATGCAATAAATGGTGTCCACTCAAACCTTCCCATCATGGTTTGGGAATGGAGCAGTAGTCTAAATGTCAGGAAATCCTGAGGACATGTGACCTAGGTTGAGAAATTCACTTAATTCAATCAGATGAACTGGAGAGAAAGTGAGACAGAAAGGCCAATGTTTAGACTAACTGACCTATTAAGACACTTTTCTATTCTGAAGGTCTATAACCTCCTCAAACTTGAGAGTAATAGTGTAATCCAAACTACAATCATTACAGCTTCCAAAACATTTTCAGGCCTAAGATGTACCTGCTAAAAGAGGGTAGCTGCAAACTGGTGTCATCTGAAATCCAGAGGAAATTTCCAAGCCTCTTTTTTTTTTTTTGTTTTGTTTTCCACTAAACTTTCAGATAAAAGGAAAAACCTAAAAGGAGTGTTTTACAAGCAGCAAAACAGACTAATTTGTTGCATTTTCTTTCTCTTCCTTCCCCCGATTTGTTCCCAGAGCTTCATCAGATCTAATTCCTTTACTTTTTGATACTTAGGGCCTTCTAGGGCATAGACAGTATTTTTACATCTTTTTTTCCAGGACCAAGATAAGCAAATAACCTTGATCTTATCACTATAGCAGCAGGGATCACTGCTTCCTAAATATCCTACTACCTCCCTAGAGGAAAAATAGATCAATTCACTTTTTCTCTAAAACTCTTCCAGGGAACTTTAAGAAACTAAGACATCTCGTCCTTTTCTGACAACAGTGAGTACCTTGGCAATGTGTCAATAAATTCTAAATTAGAAACTTCTACTTTGATCCAGATGGAGGGCAACTCACCAAATATGGAGTGACTTTGAAACTGCTCTTCAACTCCTTAACAGAACCTTAGAATACTTACCTTCCTCCCGGGAGTGTTAGTGGGAGGCTTTCCTCTAAACAGAGAACCAGTAGGAGCAAAAATTCCCTCATTCTGATTAGCTCAGACAGAAAAACCATCAACTGAAATACAAAAACAACATACTACCACAGGCTCAAGACTCTACAAGAGGGATGGTATTCTGTCTAGGTACACAAGTGAACACCATAGCAAATCACTTTGTGTCCCACTCAGATTTCTAGACTGCAATCAGCAGGCTTTCTTAAGATTAATTAAATATGTGATTCAAATGGATGCTATTATAGCCTGACAAGAATATGCTGCTTATTCAATAGATGTGCAAACTCCCAGGGCAGGGGAGGCCTACTCTGTTTACTACTACAAGTAAGACTATTCTTCTCATGAATTATCATTGAAAGTTCTTCTCCAAAATGGTTTCCTTTCTTTAATACACTCATTCCAATAGGAGGGGACAGGTAATCACTGCTCCCACTAAAGGAAACAACAGTTGATGCTAGGAAATCCTCCCTTGTGGGGATCCACAGATCAGCCAGCCCTTGGTGAGTTTTGGTTAAACTCTTCCACGAAACTGCTCCATATAAAAATGCCTTCAATCAAAGCTTCTCCTTGTTAGATCAACACTGTAGAACAGCTTGAGCCAATAAGTGAAGTTGAGGCTTCTTCTGCATCAACTACCCCATACTTCACTGATCCCTTTTCTTCTGCCGACTCCCCATGGCTTGATTCCACCTCCTGCACCTGTGAAACCTCAAAGGTCAAACGAAACTATGGCTCCAGCCTAAATAGGAACGTGGCTATGGGTGACTTTAGGAAGCACCCCCATGATACTTACGAATTTGTATGTAGATATTCAAATGTCAGCTGGGCTCGATTCAGACTGCTGTAATTAGTAAATGCCATAACTGGTGGTCTCGTCAAAGCCTGAACATGTGGGGCTCTCTACCGCCCACTCAGAGGAGTTCTAATTATGCTTGGGATCACTTATCCTGTTTTCTAACCACCCCTCCCCCAAAAAATCTACAGTTAAGGTGCCACAATTCTTCTTAAGAGTTAATTTCAGAACGACATGAAGAGTCCTTCAGAGAATCAATCTGGACTGGAAGAGGGCCAGCTTCTCAGGATGGTGGCTCTGAACCACCTTTCCAAGCTCTCTTCAGGAAAATTCGCCTTTGCGGTTCCTTGGCCAGCAAGTCCTGCCACTATTCCGTGGGGAGGGGGGGGAGCTCAAAGAAGATTCTAGAACAGGATGGGCTTTCTTTTTTGTCCTTGGCCGGGCTAGTCCGGATGGAGTTCAGCAGGCAGTCTCCTAGCTCTGCAGGAATTGCTTAGACAATCGTCCTTCCCTCCCGGTCCCGGCCACGAGCTAGTGTTCCAGGCGGGGACCTCGCTCCCTAACACTTGGGAGGGGGCGTCTCGCGCAGCCCCCGATCCTGGAGGGAGAGGGGCAGGCAGACTCTCCCACGGAGTCTCCGAGTCTCCCAGCGAGCCCAGCACGTGTCGCTTCCTAAGAATCCCGGACGGGGCTGGCGTCCCCGAGTCTCGGCGGCCGGGGGAACGCTAAGAATCTTTGGATGGGAGCCAGCAGGAGGGTTCGCCGCCGGTCTTGGTGCAGGGAGGGGCCCCAGAACTTCCGCTGCTTCCTTCGAGGCTCGGTTACCCTAGTGGCAGCGAGCGCCCCCTAAATGAGGGAGAGGATCCGGACCACGGAGAGGGGGCGGGGCGTTCGGCTCGCGCCGCCAAGGCTCCAGGTCCCGCCTCCCGAGGAGGCTGCACGCGGCTCCGCGGCGGGGGCTCCGCCTCCTCCCCCTCGAAGGCGCAGGCTCCGAGTCTCCTCCGCGGCCGCGGCCTGCTCTTGGGGGGAGGGAGCGAGTCACGGGCGCCCCGAGGCCGGCGGAGTCGCCCGGTGCGGAGCACACGCCCAACCGTCGGCAGCCCCTGCGAATGTTGCAGTAACGGCCCCGGCACGCGCCCCGCCGCCGACCATGTGCCGCCGCCGCCGCCGCCGCCGCCGCTGCCGCTGCCGCCGCTATCGCCGCCGGCGCAACTGCTGCTTTGTCTGCTCCCGGTCCGCGGTCTCGAGCACACTGCTCCGCTCTAGCTTCAGCCGCCCCACCCGTCTCGTCCTCCACCCCCTTAGCCGGCCGCCGCCCAATCCCAGCGCCCCGGCTCGGTTCTGTCGGCCAATCACAGGCCAGGACCGCGGCGTCCATCATAGCGACTCAGCCCCGCCCACGTGCCATTCGAGGGCGGTGCCCCCGCTACCCATACCCTCACATCTGCAGACAATCGAGGAACCCCGCCCCGCCCGTCAATCACGGGGGAAAATTGTCCCGCCCTCCGTCCCTCCCGGCCAATCCCAGCGCATCTCTTCCTTCTAAGGGCCTAGGGCCCGGATGATTAAAGTACTAGGACCAATGACGGCGAAGAACAGATAGGGAGAGATGAGCGCAGGCCTGGAGGCGTCACGTGAGCTGTCCTCCTACGCCTTTTAAAGAGACCTCGAGCCTAACGTGCCGCAGTACTTTTGTTTTCCGGGGAGTGGCAGGCGCTGTTTTTAGGTTTACTTGTGACACGAGTGGGCTTTAATGGGGCATTTAGAGAGTCGAGAAACTCTGGATCGGGTCTCGGAGCAAAAATTTCGACACTCCCACTCCCCCGCCTCCACACACGTGGCAGCTCTCCCGCCCGTCTAGCTTTGGGAACCCCAGGGATCGATGATTCGGTTAGCGGCTGTTTCGTCTTGCGGCTAACTTCGCAGGCCGCGCTGGCGCCTGCGCGGTACCGCCCCGCCCTCTGCCCCTTCGCGCCGGCGCGAAGGCGGGGGCAGTTGTTTGTTCGTTTGTTCGTTCGTTCGTTCGGGTAGCGCGCGGCAACTGACGGGGCCGGAGGCCGGAGCGCAGGTGGTGAGGCCCGGCGCCCGGGCCGCCCGAGGGGAACAAAGCGGCGGGGGGAAGAGGGAGGCGCCGCGCGGCGGGCTTGAGCTGACGCGGTCAGGGCCGGAACCGCGGCCGCAGCCGTGGGCGGGCGGACGCCTCACGGGCCGGGCCCGCCACGCCCGGGCCTCCCACCGGTCCGTGGTTGGGGGAGGGCTGGGGGTCGCGGTCTCGTGGGAGCCTCGGTGCCTCTTGGGAGGGGGAGGGCTTCTATCCGGAGCCAGGCCCCTCCCCTCCCCCTTTCTGCCTTGGGACACCCCTCCCGGGAGGTTGGGGAGGGAAGAGGGGTCTTCCCAGGCTTTCATCGTCACCACGCAGCCCCTCCTCACCTGACGCCGGGGGAGAGCAGGCCCCCAGTCCCACAGACTGGGGCCTCCCCTCCCCGGCAGTGAGTGGCCCCTGACTCGGCTCGAGAGCGGGTTCTGTAAACTGCCCGACAGGGTCAGAGGGCGGGGCTCCAAACGCTCGGTGAATTGTCCTAGGCCCTCCGGGGCTTCTGACTACCCCGGCCCCAAGCCAAGGGCTCACACTTAAACCAGAAACTAGAAGCCAAGGACCGAGATAGCACTTGGCGGCCTACTTGTAACGGGAGATTGCTGCTCTGCTGGGGTATTTTATAACGCGGCTTTTGTCTGGCTGCAGTAGTGTCAAAGGACTCCGAAGTTTTTAGAGAAGACTCGCGAGTCGCCTGACCTTAAGTCATTGAACCGCGACTGCAGTTTTATAGAAAAGGGAGAGATTTCCTGTAGAAATTTTTTTCCTGTTGTGACTCTCATGGTCCCATACAATTATTACCTCCCTCTCTATTCCGATCCTCCATTTTGTATCTGAGGAGGTCCTTTTGATCTGTATCTGAAAAGAATCTAGAAATCCGATTTCCTGATCTTATAGACAAAGAAACTGACTCAGGGAGAGAGTTACCTTGAACAAAGTCACACACGAGAGGCAGAGCAGGAATTTGAAGCTGGGGGTCCTGCACTTCCTCCCAGCAATTGTGAGCTGTCTCCTTTGTTATAAGGCACAGATCCCTGAACTGGAAGTTGGGGAAGCTGGCTTCTAGGACTAGCCCTACAATTGATTGGAAAGAGGAAGTCACCCTCCTCTTTTCTCCTCTGTAAAATGAAAGTGATTTGACCAACAAATATTGTTTTCCAAACTTAGCTGTAGTGCTGAGTTTAGATAAATTATGTAAATTCTTGTTAACCTCACTGCTATGATCAGGAGGCATAGAGTCAAGTAGGGAGAGAGGAGCAAAAGGAAGAGAATCCTTACATTTAAAAAATGTGTGGGTGTTTAGAAGTAAAGACTATTGTTTTGCAGATCAAATTTGTTCTGGCCTTAGTAATAACATTTTAAGGAAATGATAAATCGTTTTTATAAGAGTACACATGGTACATTTCTGATGCATGTAAAAAACTAATTAATTTATATGATTTAAAATTTTTGTCCAGTGCTTTATTGTGAAAAAAGAGAGATTTCTGGGTCTATTTTTAAATAAATGCTCTGGTAGGATTCCAAGCTGAAAATATTTCAAGGTAGGTAAATAACCGATTGTTTGCTTAAATTCAGAGAGGCTCATTACCATTGATGAATTCTTTTGAACACAGCAACTCATAAAGACTAAGGCTTGGAAGAATTTCAGTTTGACTCAAGGATCCTTGCAGTAAGTACATATTTTACCAGTCTTCCTTCAGTCTCAAGCAAATGTCAGCCAGAGTCTTGGAGCCATCTTTCTAAGAGCCAGAACCAAAAAGAAGGCAGTCCCTAAGATGTGGCTGCTGTAGATAAAAACATCTCGAACATTTAACTCTGGAAATAACCTCAAGTGAAATATAAGTGATGCATAGTCCTTTGAAGGAAAGGAGAAAAAAAAGCAACTAAGATTCAAGCTTGAATTTCTCTCATAAATTCATAAGCTGTCCAAGTCAGTCTATGAGTAGTGTTATTGTCTGTTACAAGAGCACTCTCAAAAAGATCAGCCATGGTATGCATCACTTCCTGGAAATTCTATGTTACAGGCTTTGAGGATTCTCAAGCAAGTTCAGTAATTAGTTTCAGTATAAAAGGTTCCTATAACCACAGGCACCTTTGAAGAAAGGTCCTTACAGGAAAGTGTCATCACAGCCAGGATTCAGGAATCCTGCAGAGGTGTAAATCAAGGACATTCAACGAATCCCTTGTTAAAAAATGCCTCATGGAATCGTAGTTGGAATACACTTCAGAAGCCATCTAATCCAAACCCCATCTGAAATATGAATCTTCTGTTCAACATTCATAACAAGTGAATTCAGTTTCTTCTTGAAGATCTCCAGTGATTAGGGAATCCACTACCTTCAAGTCAACCTATTTCCATATAAGTAATAATTTGGAAGTTCTTTGACATGGTAGGATTTATATCTGGCAGGGACCTTAGAGATTATCTAGTTGAATTTATTTTTTAGACCATGAGAAATTTAATCTGATTTTCACTTAAAATTTAGTTGTGTTATTTGGATAATTTGCAACACCTCATACTAAAGCAGGAAGGAAACCAGTGATGTGAAGATTTCCCCTGCCAAATTACTTTATTGGTTAATCCAGTCAGATGCCAAGCTTCTTTGTGGATCAGACACTGGTGAGGCGTGGGGGTTGGGAGAAAAGTTTTAAGGCATATTCATGTATTCCTTGCTCTGGAGAAACTTTGAGAAAAGTTCGTAAACTACTCTTAAGGGTAGGGTACATGGAACAATAACACAAGGAAAAAGAAGCAGACAACTCAGTCTTTAGTTTCTGTTTTTGTCTTTGAAAAGAACATAAAAAGTATATAATAGGGAGTGAAAACACAAGATAAGTGAGATGGTAAGAGCACACAGATGTCATCAAAAACAAAAGTCCAGCTTAGAAGAAACCTCAGGCCATCTAGTGTAAGGCATACTTGAAAAAGGATTCCTTTTTATCACACACATGTACTCTTAGTTTAAAGACCTCAAAAAAGGGAGCCCCAAGATGCCTGTTAAAACTTTGGAATAATTTTAATTGTTAGGGAATTTTTCTAACAAGCTTAAATTTGCCTCTGTCTCGTTGTAGATCTACCATCAGATACCTTCCAGAACAAATCTAAGCCACCTTACATGTAAAACACTTTGTGAAGAAAGCATTCATGTCCTACTTAAGTATTTTTTCTTAGACCAAACATCCCTAGTTCTATCAACTGATCATCAATATCCTTCCTAAAATATGGCAGTTAATTCAGTTATGACCTAGTAATTCCCTTATGACTGGATACAAGTCCTCTCTGTGCAGTTTAAGATTGCAATATATTGAGTCACACTGTCTTTGTTAGCAGACTCCTCAGATCTTCAAAATATATAGCTATGCCATCCCTACTTTCTACTTGTGATATTAATTTTTTTTAAAGGTAGGTGCGTAATTGCACATATCCTTATCAAATTCTATCCTGTTTGATCCAGCTCACATTTTCTAGCTTATCAAGAATTTAAAAATCAAGTGAGGGGCAGCTAGTTGGCGCAGTGGATAGAGCACCAGTCCTTAAAGTCAGGAGGACAAACTTGGGCATTTAAAATTGACCCTGGCCAAGTCAATTTAACCCCAACCATTTCAACCCTCTCCCCCTCCCAAAAAAATCTAGTATGCTAGCTAATGCTATAGCTTTGGGTCTTCCACAAATTTAATAAGCATGCCATTTATGCTTCTATCCAAGATACTGATAAAAATGACAGCACACAGCCAAGCACAGATACTTCCTTGGAGACCTTCCCAAATTGAAAGTAAATAATGATTATTGTGGTTTAGCCATTCAATTCTAGATCTGCCTGCATCTTGCTTTTCCACAAGTATAACCCCCAAAATTTAGATTCCAGATCTAAACTATAAAATTCCCTGGAACTTTTAGTTTAGGGACCTCATCAAAAGTAAAATGAGTCCATTCTGTTATGATACATTGATATCAAAGGTGACTAAGCTCTATAATTTTTTAAATAGTACAAAATTTTGCTATGAAAGTCATGCTCACTGGCCTATTAATTGAAAACTGGAACCATTATGGAGCAGCATAGTATATTTGAGTCATCTCAGTTCTTTAATGAGGGTTAATCTCAGAATGAGTTGACCAGGTAAGGAAATCTGTGAACAAGGAGGGCTCTGGCCTTTTTTAAAAAATTAGGTATAGTTGGGTAACATTGCTTGGGATTGATGGGACAAGTATAATCTCTGGCAGAGAATACATTGCTGCTCAACTCAATTTTACCCATTTTCTCTGTCAAGAAAATTAACCTATGTTTTAGAAAGAGTAATAAAAATAAACTAATGGGAAAATTGATATTCTAGATAGGTAAGGAAGATAATTGATAACATTTTGATTAGTTCAAATTCCCTGCATTACAGCCAATATAGAACTTGAAAACAAGGAAATTCAATCTAAACATTTTCTAAATGAGTTTGATAAATCAAATTCGCTTTGACACTTTAATTTCAAATACAGATGAGGCAGAACTAAAATATATACATCTTTTCCTTGATCTCTTAGAAACTTTTGGATGGTCATACAATTTTATTTCCAATTCCAGAATACTAGCCATCAATTTGGCTCCGGTTATCTTTTTAGCATGCAATTATCTACCAGTCATTGATTTTAACTCCTTCAGATGTCTTAAAACACAGTGCCTGGAGTATTAACATAAGCAAAGAGGGATCCAGTGAAGCTAATATATTTGGATCTTGTATTCTTGCGGGCAGGGGGGAGTCTCCTAATCACATAACCAGATAAGCCTTTTGACTGCATGAAAATTGTAACTTGCAATCTTTCATAGTGGTTCAATAAAACATCTCATGCTTTGGTGAGAACAGAGGGAAATGTTGAAAAGAATAAACACCCTTTTTTACATCAGACAACAGCATTATACTAAGAAGGCAATGTAGTAAAAAGATTGGCTTTATAGCAAAGACCAGGGTCTTGTTTCTACTTTAGGCACTTAAATTACATCCTCAGTCTTTTTTTTTTTTTTTTCTCCCCATCTTTGATTTCTGGTGTCCTTTGTTCAAGTTCAATGAGTTAAGATTTTTGAGTAAAGTGTGGTTTTTTTTCATCTCCAGGATCAAGCTTTCTAAAAGGTAGATTATTATAAGCGGGTGTGTGTGTATGTATGTATGTATAAAATACATATTCATTCTATGTGAGTTTAGAAGACCTCTGTGAGGTTGTGGTATAGTACATGACCTAATCTTGTTGCAGTGCTAGAGAGAACACCTATATTGTGGACAGACTTCACTGTAATAGAAGTCTGGAAATGGAAATAAGAGGAAAAAGTGGATTTCCTACTCTACCAAATGCATTGTTGCTAAGAAAAACCAATGTGCTTTCTTTGGAATTGCATGGTGTAAAACCAAATTGAAAGAGCCTTAGTTTTATAAAGTTTAGCTCTGCTACACTAGCTAACTCAAGCAGAGAGATAGATTGTCTCTCAACCTTGGTTTCCTCATTTGTAAAATGAGGGAGATAATTCTATCTCCAAATCCTATGAACTAATGAAACTAGTAATGAAATTGTATTTGTAAGAAGAGAGCTCATATTGATCTTTAAATCAAATGCAAAAAGTAGCTGTGACGGAGCTTTGCTGAATAGAAGTACTTTTTCCCACTCCTGAGTCAGCAGGTTTATTTGATATTTGAATGGAACAAAAAGCTTTAAAAAATTTTGCAAAGCCAGTAAGTGTATCCTTTCCAGATATGAAAGAGAAACCTTTCTGCCTTAGCACACAAATCTTTTAAGATATTATTAGTGACATATCCTTGCTGTATTTACACTTTGAAAAAACTCAGTGCTCAGGAAATTTCTGAATATTTGTTTAAGCTGAGCAGGACACAGTGCATACTTGTGCTGCTTTTAATTTAGAAACATACAAGACTAAAATTTGAAAGCTGTTTATATTTCAGGAACACTTTGTCTTCTATTTAAGCCCTTTCAATATACTATGTGGACCCTCTGAAGCCCCTTGAATGCAATGATAGATTACCACTGGTTGTAATAGGCTTTGTATATATCTAGAGCAGGGTTCCTCAAACACGGCCACGGGCTAGATGTGGCAGCTGAGGGCTATGAAATTTATTTAAAGGCCCACATAACAAAGTTTTTTTGTTTGTTTGTTTTTTTTGTTTTTTGTTTTTTTTTTTTTACTATAGTCTGGCCTTCCAACAGTCTAAGGGACAGTGAACTGGCCCCCTATTTAAAAAGTTTGAGGATCCCTGATCTAGAGGAAAAGGTCTCCACTCAAATTAGCTTTCAGTGCAAGTAGCTGATGGGTCTTGACTTAAAAATTCAGGTCATCTCAATCTAATAACTATTAGAGTGTGCAATTTTAAAGCCAGAAGCTACTTAAAAATTGTTTCAGTCTGACCTAATTTTTCCTCTTCTGTTGAGTCAATGGACTCTAGATATTAACATAGCAGTTTCTAGATCAATATTGTCATATGGAAGAGACAGTTGGACATTGATTTTTTTTTTTTTTACTAGAATGGTAAGCCAAGCCATTCAAATCTATAAATTTCACCTTCCCTTAAAGTCTTAAGTAAACTGAAAATAACTGTAAATGGAATTGAAGTAATTTAAATTCTATTTTCACTTTTTTCCAATTCCAGATTCTCAGTTTCCCTTCTTATCTCTCCCCATCGCATGACTATATCAGTCATGGAATATAAAAAAGATACTTCAATCTGCATTCAGTTTCTTAGTTTATTCTCTGGAAGTAAATTTTTTTCATCATGAGTCCTTTAAATTGTGGGTCATTTGATCAGAGTAGCTAAATTTTTCACAATTGATTGTCATTACAATATTGTATTGCAGTGTTCTACTTCTGTTAATTTTGCATCAACTCATAAGTCTTCACAAGTTTTTGAGAGTTTCTTATAGTGCAATAATAGTCCATTACAATCATATACCACAACTTGTTCTGTCATCCATGGACATTCCCTCATTTTCCAGTTCTTTGCCAAGAAAAAATTTGCTGCAAATATTTTTGTACATCTTGAGTCCTTTTCTGTCATCTTTGATCTCTTTGAGGTACACAAGTAGTTGTGGTATTACTGGATCAAAGAATATGCACAATTTTGTTGCCCTTTGAATGTGGCTTCTAATTGTTCTCCGAAATGGACCAGTTTACAGCTCCACCAGCAGTGCATTTTTGTTCAGTCATTTTCATTTATGTTCAGCTCTTTGTGATCCATTTGAGGTTAGAATTTCCTTGGCAGATACCGGAGTAATTTACTATTTCCTTTTTCAACTCATTTTACAGATGAACAGAAACAAGTAGGGTTAAGTGATTTGCTCAGGATCACACAGCTAGGATGACTTGAGGTCTAATTTGTACTCAGGAAGATGAATCTTCCTGACTAGACATGATGCTCTATACACTGCCCCATTTAGTTGCTAGCAGTTCGTTAGTGCCCCACTTTTCCACATCCTGGACAGCATTTTCCTTTTTGGTGGTGTTACAAGTATGATGGGTGTGAGATGTTACCTCTTAAGATTTGTTTTCATTTTCTCATCTCTATACTGATTTAGAACATTTTCCTACATAGCAAAATTTTCATTTCTGGTGAAAACCACCTGTTCAAATCCTTCGACATTTTGGGAAGAATTGAAATTGTAATTAGGTTTCATGCTAACAGTAGGCCTGAGCAAAGATGAAATGTCTCAGAAGTATCTGAGGCAGAAATAAAAGGACTAAGAATGGGAGATTAAAGACTATTAACTAATGCAGGGCAGAATTAGTGATAAAACAAGATAGAAACTTTGATAAAACATTTGAAAAAAGAAAGGAATCTCTTAGAAATTTTTTATAGGACAATTAAAAGCACAAAAGGAAATTATGTGGGCAAGAAATAGGGAAGCCACATAGCTCAAAAGGGTTTATTTTTTTTAAATAACTTTTTATTGACAGAACCCATGCCAGGGTAATTTTTTACAACGTTATCCCTTGCACTCACTTCTGTTCCGATTTTTTCCCTCCCTCCCTCCCTCCACCCCATCCCCCAGATGGCAAGCAGTCCTATACATGTTAAATAGGTTACAGTAGATCTTAGATACAATATATGTGTGCAGAACCAAACAGTTCTCTTGTTGTTCAGGGAGAATTGGATTTAGAAGATATAAATAACCTGGGCCGAAGAACAAAAATGCAAGCAGTTTACATTCATTTCCTAGTGTTCTTTCTTTGGGTGTAGCTGCTTCTGTCCATCCTTGATCAATTGAAAGTGAGCTAGATCTTCTCTTTGTCGATCAATTGAAACTGAACGAGATCTTCTTTGTTGAAGAAATCCACTTCCATCGAAATACAGTATCGTCGTTGATCTCCTGGTTCTGCTCATTTCACTCAGCATCAGTTCATGTAAGTCTCTCCAATCCTCTCTGTATTCATCCCGCTGGTCGTTTCTTAAAGAACAATAATATTCCATAACATTCATATAAAGGGTTTATTTTCTAAGTGCAAAAAGGTTAATTTTCTAGTATACACAATTGTGACCAAATTTGGATTCCACAAAATCAACTTCATAAAGAATTATGAAAGAAATCCACATTTTCCCCAAAATCACCTGTTCTCAATGTGCTCTCCATCTCTTCCCCTCCATCTTCCATGTACACACACAAAAGTGAAAACCAAAGGATACTCGAACAACCACAAAGGCCGAAGAATGACTTGGCTGAAGACTTCTAGCATTGAAAGGAGATCTTTTCCCAGATTTGTCCATCCACGTATTTGACCCTTGTTTCTTCTAACTGTCCTTGATTGGATATGAAATGGCCCCATCCTGTTTGACCTTCGTGTGTCCTTCCTATCGGATTTGGCCAGGCCTCAATGTGGCTGGCTGCACACGTTCCTCCTGCTGCTGCTGCTCATTTCTGTCTCTGACTCCCACACATTAACTGTTTGCTAGATTCTGGGTCAAGAGATTCCTTCCTGTCATCACCTTCTTCCACAATTGTAGGCAAATTTGCATTAAATCTATGAATTGATCTTCAGAAACATCCACTTACAAATGAGAACCAGATGTTTCTAAGAGGCCATATGTGCTGTACTTTGACATTGGTCCTACAGAATCAAAGTACTACAGACATGTAGAAGAATGGCAATGATCCCTAGTGCAACCTTATGAACGAGAGAAAACTTGATTTCTGAAAGCAGACTGTGTTGTTAAAGCAAAAACAAACTTCAGCTTAGTATTTACTTCTCTGAGTGGCAATGCTAGAAGTACTGTAAATGAATTCATTATTATTAATGTCCCAAAAAATTTCATCAGATATCAAAAGTTTCCTAGGATGGAAGAGTTACCGTGAAACATTTTTTTCTTTCTTTGAATTTTAAGGCTATTAAGGATTCAGAACACTTTATTTTAATGGAAGAATGAATTCAAATTGCCAGAAATAATCTAAAAGTGTTGAGACTTGGCTTCTGGTCAATGTTGTCACCAACTGACTGTGGCCTTAGATACTATGGTCATTTATTTATCCTCATTGAAATAATTTCACATTTAAACATTGATCCTCTGAAAAGTTTATAAAAGTTATCTTTTAGAAAAGATAAAGGCATTTTAAAGCAGTGTGAAATTGAGCTGCAGAGTCAAAAAAAGCCAAAATGATGTGAATGAAGCCCATATATTTCCTAAATATATCTTTGTGAGAAGGAACTCTTCATAAACCAGACCTTTCTATGAACTGCGGAAATCTGGGGCCAAGAATAACCAAAATACAGTGCAAGTAAAATAAGAGTTTGAGATGGAAAAAAAAAAATGAAACTGAAGCACATCAAAAGAAACATGAAAGTCATTCCATTCTTTGCAGCGCACAGTCTATTCCCTTCTTTGCAGTTAAAAGGGACCTAAAACAGTTTTTTTTGGTTTGACTCTTCACATTTGGAATAACTTAAGCTGTAGGGAAGAAATTAAGGCCATTTTGGCAACGTACAAACCACTCTAAAGCGCAGTTCCCTCAAGAAGTTGGCCTTTCCGGGACTCCTTCCAATTCTTTAAGCCTGAGTATAGACCTTGGGAGTTAAAAGGTTTGAATGGCTATTAAGGTTCAAAGTTAGAGCGAGTATAAATAGAAGGTAAGATTAGTTTCAACTACAGTGTTTTCACTCAGGATCATTCAGTCAGTCAGACTAAATTTCATTTAGCCAAAGAAGCAAAGTACTGTAGGGCTATGCAGCAGAATCTAGTAGTAACTAAGAAGTCCATTGAAGAAAAGAAGGCAGATTATATCACATTTCAAAGCTGGACAACAGAAGCAAGTGACTTTAGATTCAGCTTTAAAAACAAGAACCTACCAATTTAATACAAGCCACCCCATTCATGAAACTGCCCTGAAGATAATCACAAGCTGGGCTAGTGGAGCATTTGGGAATAAAAAGGCAGACTTTGGACTTCTGATAGAACCTGAGGAGTGTATGAGATTTCATTTTAGCTTTTTTCTACTTGGGATTGTCACTGATATTGTGTCCACACATCTCATGTTGTATTCGGTTCATGTATACAGATGCAGTACTGTCTGTAAAAGTTTTAAACCAAGCTTTGATTTTGATAGCTGCTTCTGGCTTGAACTTCAAGCTACAAGTGAAAGAAAGCCTGTCATGCTAGATTGATAAATTATTCCCTGTTGCCCAACTAAGTCCAGATTTCTTAGATTGACTAGTAAGGTCAGAAGCCAAATTATGAGAGTTAAGAAGCAGGGAAGTGGTGACGTTTTGATGGCTTTTTTTTCAAGGAGCAAAGGAGAGAAGACAGTAAGCAGTAGAATCAAGTGAGGATTTAAGGATGAGATAGACATGTGGAGGCAGAAAGGGAAAAATTAAGGATTAAAGAGCAGTAAATATGATTCAGGAAGAGATCAAGGATATGCTTTAAGGAATTTGCTTTGGTAAGGAAAGCAGCCACCTTCTATGATACAGGAATGAAAGCTATTAGAAGAAGATATCTGAATCATATGAGAGAAAAGATGTTCGATAATGTCCTTAATTTTTTTTTTTTTCTGTGACATGTGAAACGGTACTCAACTAAAAGGGAGGAGAAGGGATGGAAAGCTTTGAAATAGCCATGGAAATGAGTGGAATTTTAATCTCTTTGGGAAATATAAAAGGATTGCCTGCCTTCAATGAGGGTCCAGTTGAGATTTTGTAGCATAAATTTGCAGTGGATCCAATCAGCATAATTCCAAGATTTTCTCCAGCTCTGTTCAGCAGCTTATTATAACCTAGATTATAAGAAGCTGAAATTGATACCAACTCTGAAAGTGGTTTCAACAGTGAATAGATAGGGTAATATATAACCTACATTTATCATGAGATCTCCATTGCTATACCTTCAGACTGTTGGAAATTCTCCATGGGTCATGGTTGTTTCTTGCTACCAGATATACTTTTGACCTCCATTTATATATGTATATCTGTTTTACATAATAAAGTTTATGTTCAAAATGTCTGTTGGTGATTGAGAGTAGGAATGAGACGAGCCATATTATATACCAGGAAGCTTCAAGATGCAATTCAAATCGCATGTCTGGTCCTAATCTACTCACTCACCACTCATTCTTTAACTGCTGTCCAGTCACACTGCATAATTTGCATTTATGTGGTTTTATTGCATGACTTACATGATTTCTTTATTAGAATGTGAAGACCTCAAGAACCTTTTGCTTTTCTTCGTATCTCCATTACTTAGTATGGTGCTTTTATATAGTATATGCTAAATAAATGCTTTCCAATGACTAATGGACCAAAGGCTACCACTGCCCTTGCAAGGCCTTTTTGCCTTCAAATTACCTAGGTAGCCAGCTATATATATTGCTGCTACATATCTATACTTCTCTTTTTTGAGAGAGGGAAGAGAACACTTGCTTACAGCCATATCCAATCATTCCCTTCTTTCCATAGAGATTTGGAGTCTTCCACAGTTAATATCTTGAGTCCACAGTCAATCAACATTGAATTTACTATAAGCTAGGCACCTTGCTAAGTGCTGGGGATGCCCTCAAGGAGTTCATAGTCTTAATTGTGTGAAGACACAAAAGGAAACTAAAAAGGGAAGGGGGGGGGGAAGTCCAGACTAGTTCAAATAGATGGGAAATGAGATGAGGGCCCTCTTTAGGGAATATAAGAAGACCTCTCTATCCCCTACTCAGGAAGGCGGGGAACCCTCAATGCAGGGAAGTAGGAATTTCAGAGTACCCACAGAATTGGGGAAAATGTAGTCTTCGTTTTCTTCTTCATAGTGCATAGACCCTGTCTTCAAGTTAAATCCAGTTATTAAAAGGATGCCTTGAGTCACTTCTCTGATGTCTTGCTGTCATAGTGACAATTAGATATTCCACAAGCTGTATGGGTACATTGGTATCCTTGGGTTCATTGCAATTCTGCCATTGGATGTAGGAGGAATGCTCTTCCTGTGTGTGCTATCTCTTCTTTTGGGACCTCCATAGTTGGAATATCAGGTGGGGAAGGAGTTCAGCACCCACCCCCACATTGCCTCCAGGGCAATTTTGGTATGCTTTCATGTTTTCAAAACAAAACTTACTTTAGCTTTTCATACCAACTTTGACTTTTAGGGCTTGGCAAAACTCCCCCCCCCCCCCCCACACACACACACAACTTTTTTTTTTTTTTTAAAGTATCTCAATAGCTAACACATTGGGATCCTAAACTTTTAGAGTTAGCCCCATAATTCCCCCCACCTCTTGCCAATGGCATCTTTGCTAGGAAATCTATCTTGCTCTTATTAATGCTAAAACTGTTTTTCTTTGCTAAAAACAAAAACCCCTTATGGATTTAGCCCAGTCTTATCAGCAACCCCTTGATTTGAAGGAGGTCTAAGCACACAAATCTTTTTGAGACAATCTGCAACCCCAGCTTGTAATCCAATATACTTTTGGGGAAACACCCCTTATCTCATTTTGGTGGCCCAATACCAGAAGAGTTTGCACCCTGTAACTTCAATAGTTTACATATGTGTACATATCTGTGCCTGATAGTACCATCTCTAAGATGGTGGAGAAAAAAAAGGGGGGGGGTGTTACATAACTTTATTATATATTTAAAAGGAATAGCAGTATGTAATTTATAGTTTCATGTATAATCTTTTTTTTTTCTATTCAATTCCATGGAAATACTTGATTTAAGTTCAGAATAAAAAATTTTAAATGAGTCAGCGGATAATTACAGCTCCCACCCAAACATGTACAAAAAGGAAAAAAAAAGCCTATGAAACAATTTTTTGTGGCATTCTATGTGTGCGTTTAAAAATCCATCTTTAATTCTGCTGAACTTTCTAACCAAGTTTCAGATTCCCAGCTTATTTGTTGAGTTTAAAATACATTGTGAATTCTTGATGCTTCCAACTCCTGGCAAGAAAGGAGTGAGTGAAAACTTTGTATATCACTTTTGGCTATTGTGGAAACCTGGATCCTATATGGAGTTTATTGGAGTGATTTTAAGCCACTAGGGTGTTGCTTATTTTCTTTTTGTACTTTCCAAAGCTAGGAAATGTATAAACAGAAATTCTAAAGGCTTGCTTTTCATTGCTTTCAAATTAAACAACTAGCAGTTTCTGTTAAATGGTATTAGTGATTTACTTATAATCAATTGGTGACTCTCAGCCTGCAAATGAGCTTGTTATCCATGGTTGTAGATGAGGGATTGTTTCAGCTTCAGGATGTCCCAGCTTTTAGCTTTGCTTTCTTCCATTATTTCACTTCCCTACGTTTCACAAATTGACACTTCCACGATCACTATTATTTTGGATGAATGAGGTATGTTTCCACATTAGTTCTCTTTAAAGTAGTAGTACACAACTCATGGTTGGCCAAAGCCATTACCCATTTTGGGATGGTGGCATTTTAAGCATTTGACAGTGGATTAAACTGATATTTGTGTTTATACTATAAGGGAGTTTTGGACCTGCTGCAGCTGATCTTTACAAATGACCAGCAAAGAGTTTCAGCCCTAGAGAAAAAGGTAATCCTTATTCTAAAGTCCATTGCCCCCCAAAAGACCCACTCCTTATCAGTGGAGATGAAGGCTTTGCCCTGTGTGAGGTAAGGGCGTAAGGGCCAGGAGTTGGTGAGAGATTAGAAAATTCTAGTCTTTGCCAGTCCTTTTCAGGACTCTCCAAATGAGAATCCCCATCGTGTCTTGTTTCAGAACTCTTCAGTTCCAATCCCCCTTTTAAACTCTCTAGAGAATCTTCCTTTGGGATTAGAAAAACTCAAGTTTTCTTCAAGCATCCAGTCAACCTTCAGCTTTAGGAAAGGAAATGGAAGAGGCCAATTGCATTTCAGATTGCTGAGGGAAAAGAATGAAGAAATGAGAGCATCTGTCAAGTGCATGTCCCTATTCCCAGCTTGGGAGTTTCCCCTGGAATGACTTCTCCCTCTCCCCATCTCTCCTTTCTCTTTCATTGAATTATCTCACTTCAACGGATGACTGCCTTCAGTCTATATTGTCTGGTATATTCCCACATACAGCTTCTCTAATGTGAGTACATTGCAGAAGAGTGGACAGTGGAGGATAACTTCATTTCAAAAGTTCATGCGTGGTACCTATCTTATCTGACCAACTAGTTTTAAAACCCAGGTGAACCAGCTGATTATCTGTGCCCTGTTGTAGCTCCCACATCTTCAAAGACATACTTTCCCATGAACTATAGTGAGTTTCTCCCCTTCATCAGCGTTAGCATTTATATAGTACCTATACTGCATTAAGCCTTGTGTTAAGCAATTTACAAATATGGTGTTTACTGCCTGACAACTTCAAGAACAATGCTAGGAGCAGAACAGATCTGTACACAACATCAATCTAACCAGGGCCTTTGAAGCTGTCATGAAGGCTTCTGGAAAATGATAGCAAAATTTGGGTAACCAAAGAAGTTCATCAGTATTATGTCACTTTCATGACCCCATCCTTGTCTGGGTTCTGGATAACAATGTTCTTGTGCTTTCTCAGAAACCAAGAGAGTGAAGCAGAACAGTGTGCTTGCTCCTGTGCTTTTTAGCATGATATTTTCAGCAATATTGTTAGGTTCTTTTAACAATGGCAGTAATGGCATCAAGATCAACTACCACACTGATGGCAAATTATTTAACTTGAAAAAGCTACCATAAAACTAAAAAATAGAGGGAGAGTCAATACACGCTTTTTTTTGTTCACAGATGATTGTGCATTCAATGTTGCCTCAGAAGCTGAGATGCAACAAAATATAGATGGACTCTCTGCTGCTTGTGCTAATTTTGATATAATAATTAACATCAAGAAAACAAGTTCTTCACAGTCAGCACCATACCATCCCTACATGGAACCATTGTTTACAGCAAATGGAGAAATTTTGACTGCTGTGGATAAGTTCTTGGCAATATGCTTTCCAGGGATGTATACAAAGATGATGAAGTTGAAACATGTATTAGCAGAGCTGGCTCAATGTTTGGGATCCCCTCCTCAAAAAAAAAAAAAGGTGAGAGAAGAGGTATTTTGCTGCTTACCAAAATTAAGGTGTACAGAGGCTTTTGCTGACTTCACTGTTGTATGTATGTATGAAACCTGGATAGTATGCCAGCACCATGCCAGGCAGCTGAATCACTTCCATCTGAATAGTTTTAGGGAGAGTCTGAAGACCACCTGGCAAGATAAGATACTAAGCACTGAGGTATTTTCTCAAGCTAAATTGCCAAGCATTCTAATTCTACTCCAGAGAGCACAACTGCAATGCACTGATCACCTCTAAATGCTAAATGTAGGTTTGCCACACAAACTATTTTATGGGAAAACTCACACAAGAGAAGCCCTTATCTGGAGTTCAGAAGAAGGAATGCAAAGACACTTTTAAGATTTCTCTGAAGAACTTTGGAATCAATTGCATGTTATGGGAGACACTGGCAAAAGACTACCACATCATAAGAAAGTACTGTGTCCTGTGTGCAGAGCAGAATTACAGTAGTTCAAAAGCAACATGAGATTTAAAAATTTAGAAACATCCCCACTCCAAATATTCATGTGGACTATATGTTTCTGACATGTGATAAGCTGATCTGGCCACCCATAGTTGGACACACGGTACCTTGACTCTAACATAGTGATGTCAATTTGGTTGTCTTTGAGAATGAAAGATAACAGCCAATAACCCATCTCAAAACCAAAAACTCTAGTGCATATGAGATACTGAGAATCACTGCCAGTAGTTCCTCTATTTGTCTATACAATAAGCTTTTGATGACCACAATTCTCTTGATACAGAACAGCCCCCAAAGTGATAATTGGTATGTGACATAGTTTGCCCAAGTTTACATAGGTCAACACTGGTGCATACATAAGGCACTTAAATGTTTGTTTATATTTTCCAACCTAATATCCTCCAAATCACTCCCTAAGGGTTTAAATCTTGACCTGCTTCTATTGCTTCCCAGTCATGTACCTTCAAGTGAGATCAATGAGAGATTTGGCAATAAAACCATGGTTATTGCTCCATTTTTTGGATGTTACTAATTGAGAACTGCTTCTGTCTTTTCTGAACCTGTATTCACTTCTTTGTTGTTAATAGGCAGTTAGGTGGTACAATGTCTAGAGTGCTTGCCTTAGAGTTAGTCATCATCCTGAGTTCAACTCTGGCCGCAGATATTTCCTCTGGGACCCTGGCCATGCCACTTAATCCTGCTTGCCTCAGTTTCCTCATATATAAAATGTAAAATAAGCTGAAGAGATATGGCATACTACTCCAGCATCTTTGCCAAGGAAACCCCATGGACAATCACACGTAGATGAAAATTATCTGAATAACACTTTTCACTGGAACACCATATGAACTGTATAGTTGATAGATGTTTGGTAAACTGGCATTTGTCACTTGACCCCATTCGGACTAGCTTCTGACTGGTCTAACATTGTCATCAGTCTTGTCTCCTGTTCTTGCAACAGTTTTCTACAAACAGGTCATCTGGGTGCACTAACATGTATGGTTCATGTACTCCACTTGTTATCTGCTGCTTTGCCTGGTTTCAGTTCTAAGAACAAGATTCCCTTACCAGGAGAGGCTCATCATGTTTAATATCATTCCCATGCTACTAACTCAAGACTTAACTTCATTAACTCATGCCTTCCTTAGCCTTCTCTTCCATTTGATTGGAAGGCTTAAGAGTGGAATACCAAACTTCTCTGAAAGTCTTTCTTTATAGGGAGCAGAAACTAGATTTTCTTTTCACTCCATATTTGCTGCTTTGGTTTCAATGCCTCAGAACAAGATATCCCTGTGGCCCCTCCAGCTTTCCCACCTTTTGTGAGTTGTATCTCTCCATTAGATTATAAGTTCTTTGAGGATAGGGACTGTCTTTTTTTTTTTCTTATTTGCATCCCCAGTGCTTAGCACAGTGCCTGGCACATAATAAGTACATAAATAAATGCTTCTTGGGTTGGATTAGTTGGACTGAACTACAAAGAAATACTACAAAGAGATCAAAGAAAGGGTAGCAGCTCTGTTATAGTATCAAAGAATTTGAAACCAAAGGAGTTCCATCCATCTCCTGAGGAATGGTTGAACCAATTACAGCCTATGAATGGAATGGAATTTTATTGAATCATAAAAAATTGTGCAAAGAATATCGATAAACCTGGGAAGACATGTATGAATTGATGCAAAGTAAAGTGAAGAACCAGAACAATTTATATAACATTGAAGACAAGCAAAAGACTTAGGAACTCTCATCAGAGCAGTGAACAGAGTTTCAGAGCACACATGATAAAACATTCCAATATTTACCTCTTAGCAGAGACATGATAGACTCATGATACCAAATGAGATGTGCATTTTTGGACATGGACAATGTAGGAATTTGCTTTGCTTAACTATGCCAATTTGTAACCAGAGCTGTGTTTCTTTCTTTTCAATTGTGGGTTGAGGAGTGAGAATAGTAGAAAGAGAAAATCTTTGTTCATTGAAAAAATAAATATTTAAAAATAAATAACTCCAACCAAAAGATGGAATTCTAAAATGAAAAATATAATTATGAAATGTACATATACTTCCTGATTTTGTGTATGTGTGTGTGTTTAAAATTTATACATGTTGCATATAGGCTACATCATATGCATTGGCTAAGATATTTCTAGTAACTAAGAGTAGAGCAAAACTTTTGTGAAGCCCACAAACCCAAGAGGACCTAGACTGGGATAAAAAAAAAATAAAGTGGAAGAGACTACCCAAAGATCAAGAAGCCCTCAAGAGACCCAGCAGGAGCTGAAGCCAATCTCTTTCTAGTTTTTTGAGCAATAATTTTTGGACCCCAAATACCAAGAATCTGGCAGCTAGAGGAAAAGGAAGATTGGGAGACAGGCTGGGTGGTGGAGTAGAAAGAGCTCTTTGAATCAGAATCCAGTTTTGAAATGTTCTACTTTTAGCTAGTGATTTCCTCTCTCGGGTTATTTTCAACTCTAAATCCTAAGGTCAACAAGTATTTTTTAAAATTGTCTCCTCTATACCAGTCATAAAGCATAGACTCAAGTGATTTTTTGACCCAATCAAATCAGATTAGATTTAGATTCCTCTCCCATTTCATAACCTTCAGCAAGGAGAAGGAGTAAGTCCAAGAGTTACATCAGATCATCTCTGCTTGGGAAGAGGGGGAGTTGCAGGAGTGAAAAACATGAGGCTGATGACTTCCCCAAGAAACAAGGGAAGACGTTCTCCCAAGTTTGGAAAAATTTTTATGTACTGATGCACAATGAAGTAAGTAAAGCCCAGAAAACAATTATATGACTACAATGAATGATAAAATGGTCCTGACTACTGTATAATTATAATGATCCATCTTATCTCTGGGGAAGAGTTGAAAAAATTGATTTCCTTTTCTTCTTTGCAGAAATGTTGCTTATACCATGAGACATAGTTTATGTGTTGATTGGTTTTGCTGACCTGCTCCCTACCTCCCTTTTTCTTTTTCCTTTGTTACTAATAATGGCTCACTGGGCAAGGGAGGTATATTTAGGAAGCAAAGATTACATAAAACAAAATATATGGCAAGAAATATATTAATAACCCTTAAATTGAGATGGCAGTGTGTTGTATGAGAGAGAAAGTTGCTGAATTTGGAGTCAGGACATTGGTTTGAATTTTGTTTCTGCTGTATACTCTTCCTCCCATCAAATACTTCTCTTCAGGCTTCTCTATGGGATCTTTATCCAGTTCATGCCTGCTAACTCTCAGTATCCACAGAGCTCTCTTAGACTCTCTTCTTCCTCTATGTTATCTTACTAACATAGTAAGATACTTTGTTATCTTACAAACAAACGGAGTGGTTTGCTGTTTCCTATACCAGCTCATTTTATAGATGAGGAAATCTGTGCAAAATAATGGAAAATCATGGTTATTTTCATGCTAGAATTGATAAAATGAAAGGATATTTGATAAAGATATAATTGATAAGGGGGGAGGGGAAATACCTGTGGCATTAACATTGTCCCAAAGCCTCTATTCAGATCAGTGAGACAGTGTGGTATAGGGGAAAGAACCCAGAATTGGAAGGGTAAGGATTTGGCTTCAAGTCCTGCCATGGCTATTTCTATAACAGCAGCTAGGTCACTTCCTCTATCTGGTCCTCAATTTCTTAATCTGTAATAGGAGTCTGGATTAGATTAGATCATCTGTAAAACCTCTTATAGCTTTTATGCAATGGACACATAGCAAGAGGGGTTGGGTAAGGACCTGGTATTTTCAGGGCACATTGGCTCACTGAATGGGGGCGGTCATTGAGGAGGGGTGACAGTCTAGAGACAACAGCGAGCCAAAAGGAATTGCTGGCCATCCCTCTGTAGACATGGAGAACATCTTGCAGTGCATGGGGAAGAGTTGATGGAAGGTTAGATGGAGACTCCGGGCTATCTGTGAACCTGGCAAGAGGCTTGGGCTGTGCCTGTGGGACCCTGAGAGAATGGATCTCGTGCTGCTAGACAGTATCTATGCACCCAGGTTGTTTTCAGGATTTAGAGAAGCAGTGGGCATGGGCCAGAGAACTCAGGTAGGCCAAACTCCCATCACAGACGAAAAAGAGGGGAGCTATGTGGGCAACAGGAGGCAGAGCAAGGGACAGTAGCCCCAGGGAGACCTTGAGCTAGAAGTCGGGTCCCAGAGATACCAAGAAACACAAACCGACTGGGGGAGTAGCATTCTCAGATGGGAATGGAGAAGTTGACCTACATGTGGACCTGAAAGATGACTGAGCTTCTTATAGGTGAGCCCTGGAGGAAAGGATCTAGTGAGAAAGTGGCCCTGAGCTAATCCAAGCCTGCAGAGGGACACCGAATCCAGCAGCAGAGAAACAGCCAGTGCCAGAGGGAAAGGGGGACCTGGCAGTGGGAGGGCATTACAGAGAGCCAAGGGCCAAAAGAGAAGAGAAACTAGGAACGAGGTATAGCGCCACGAGTGCCAAGGAGGCCTGAGTTTTTCAGATACTATAAATCCCCTACACAGCATGGGCTAGGAATGGAAAAAAAGGCAATCAGTAAGCATGTAATGGTTCCCACTGTGATCATCACTGGGCTGGACACTCAGGGTGTACATACCAAAAATGAAACTATGTCTTTTCTCAAGGAACTTGTGTACTATTGGCAGGGACATGTGGGTGTGGATATACACCACATGTAAATATATGTGCATAGATAGTTATATATATATATATATATATACTGCTATATATAGTATGTGTGTATATGTATGGTATATATGATACTACATATGTAGACATAGTCTATATTATGCATGTACCATATATAAGATATAGAATATATTCTGTATATATAGCATATATAACAAATAAACATAATACATATGTAGAATATGTATTGCATAATGTGCATGTGATATAATAGGATTCTGTGTTCCCCTGATTTTTGTGGGGGGGATGGGCCTGGAGTAAAAAATCTCAACCCCTCCTGGGCTTGGGGAAAATTCCTCCCACCTTCAATTGATTTGGAAATTAGTTTGGCTTAGGAAACAATCACCCTTTATTGATTTGGAAATTAGCTCCCTCAAATTAGCTCCTCAAATAGCTCCCTAGCCCCAAGCCATAGAATGCTATATAAAATCAAAACTACCCCAATCTTTGCTATCTTCCTAATCAGGAAGGGGCCCACTGAGAGAAAGAGATGCTCAGTGAAAATAAACCTCTTTTTGCTCAACCTTGCTTGGAGACTGGGACTACAAATTTTTTCACAAATCCCATGGCACCTGCCTGGGGATCCCCATCACTGTGAGGGTATCTCACCCTCAACATATGTATGTGTAGTATTCTTATGCCAGATGAGCATCTTGCTAAGAACTTATGAAGCCAGAAAAAGATTATTATTCATGATCTTGCAAGACCAGTTGTCCTGAAGCTGGCACACCTTACAAAGTGCCAAAACATGACTTTTTATACCATTCCTGAAACACAAGTCTCTCCCTGTTTCAACCCATTGGCTGGGTACTGCAGAGGTTATAGCCTATCCAGAGTGCTTAATTGTCCCACTTCAGTGTGAGCCTCCACATTTTGGTGACTTTAGCTCTTACTTTCTTTTAGTCTTATTTGGGTATGTCTACACCCCTTCTTCATCTAATAGCTCCTTAATTATTCTAATTAATGTCTTCCCTTTCATTTCCTTTGTTTCCCATCAATCTAACCTTTAGGTTTCATTTCTTAAGTCTCAGTTTCATTTCTCAGATTTCAGTTTCATTTATCTGATTTTTTACATAACTCTATGGAAACTAAACCTTCATCCAATTCTCACAGTAGTATATTTAGTAATATTATATTGTATGTATACATAATGCATATATATACTAGCATATTTAATATTATATATGCATATATGTTGTTATTCATCCTTCATTCTCAAAAAGGACCAATAATATCAGTTATTATTAGTAAAGTCCAGTGGCAAGACAAAAGTCAGACCAGATGCAATGGGAGATCTTAGTCTTTTAAAAATAGAATATTATTATGATGATGTAATTATTATTTAATAATTATATTATCTGTTATTATATATTATTAATAAATAGAAAAGTCATAGCCATAGCCATACCCAGTCATCTTGTCATTAGTCCTGCCACTGGACTTCAACAACTCAGGAGAGAGAGAGAGACTGAAGATTTTGTCAAGTTTGTCTCACTTAAATCCAATTCACATGCAAGCCAAGATATCACTCATGATGTCAATGATCCTCTTCCAGAATAAAGAACAACAACAACAACAAAAAAAAAACCCAATAAGAACAACAATGTAGATTACTATATTTACTTAGTGTGTATAACATGTATACTATGTTTAATATTACATATAGTATAGATATATAATGTCATGTATGTGTAGTAAATATAGGCTAAGTCCCAAAAAGGTAAGGAATAAGGACACTGGAGGGGTCCCTGGAGGTAGAGCCCAGGAGAGGCTTTATGTGGAAAGTGTAGTCTAAGCTCTGTTTGAAGGAAGTGAAGAATTCTTGGTAGAAGTGGAGAAGGAGGTGAGGGAGGGGACGTTTTCCAGGTGTGGGGGTCCATCAGCATGAAGACACACAGGAAGAAGAGGAATCATTGCATAGAAAGAACAGAGAGCAGTTTGATAGGACCATCAAATGCAGGAGCAGGGAGGATGGTGATATGGAACGGCAGTGGAAAAGTGGGTTGGAACCTCCTTAGGAGGGGTTTCAAAAGCTAAACAAGGGAGTCTGGATTTGATCCTGGGGACAATAGGCAATAAATTAGAAATTTGGAGCCAAATAGAGCAGTACTTGAAAAGAAGGATTACATAGGACTTTGTAGAAAGAGAAAATTTTTTTCTTGCCTGTAGGCTCAACTTTGAGTCCTTTCAATCATCCTTGTAGGAAGAAGAGTTTTCTTGACTATCTATGGACTTGGATATGAGTCCCTTCTTTTACTGTGAAATAAAGTCTTTTCAGTATTCCACATCTTGTTAGTTTGAGTGCTTGCAGTAGAGCCCACGGCTTGTTTTTGGAAGGAAAATAAGGTATATAGTGGTTTCTGGGTTTTTCCTGGGTTATCAAATAATCCTTCCCTTGGTACATAAGTCAGGGAGATTTGTGAGAAGTATTTACAAATTCTATCTAGGTCTTTGTAACAGAAGGCATGCTCTAAAACCAAGATTTCCTTCCATTCCTAGGAAACTCAACACTTGCCTGTACACAGTTTGTGGAATACTGACAGAGCCAATACTTCCACATTTGGATAAAGTTCTGAAATATTTACTGTTAATGCATTTGGGTCGGGGGAAAAAAAGAAATTCCTGTCCCAATATCCTCTTCCTCTTGCCATGAAGCTGGAGGAAGTTAGAAATTATTTCAATGTTTAAGAAAGAAAAGCCCCTGAAGCAAATTCCTCAGGCAGATCAGTTCTCTACAGATAAAGAAAAGCATTTATCTATCTGTTCTAACTTGCTTTCAAAATACCTTACAGAAAAAAAAAAGACTTGTCCTTCCACATCATAAGAAGAGGGAACTGGCTATCTCCTTAATCACACATATTATGGATTAAGAGGAAGAAAGAGATTGGTGCAAAGGGAATACAATCAGAACATATGAACTTCATCCTAGTGGGCCACAAGACGAGTTATTTTTTTTTTGAGTTAAAAAATGATTTTTAATAGCTTTTTATTTACAAGTTATATGCATGGGTAATTTTACAGCATAGACAATTGCCAAACCTTTTGTTCCAATTTTTCCCGCATGGCAGGTTGACCAATACATGTTAAGTATGTTAAAGTATAAATTAAATACAATATAAGCATACATGTCCTAATAGTTATTTTGCTATACAAAAAGAATTGGAGTTTGAAATAGTGTACAACTAGCCTGTGAAGGAAATAAAAAATGCAGGTGGACAAAAATAGAGGGATTGGGAATTCTATGTAATGGTTCATAGTCATCTCCCAGAGTTCTTTCACTGATGTAGCTGATTCAGTTCATTCCTGCTCTATTGGAACTGATTTGGTTCATCTCATTGTTGAAGATGGCCATGTCCATCAGAATTGATCTTCATATAGTATTGTTGTTGAAGTATATAATGATCTTCTGGTCCTGCTCATTTCACTCAGCATCAGTTCCTGTAAGTCTCTCCAGGCCTTTCTGAAATCCTCCTGCTGGTCATTTCTTACCAAACAATAATATTCCATAATATTCATATACCACTATTTATACAGCCATTTTCCAATTTCCAGTTTCTGGCCACTACAAAGAGACCTGCCACAAACATTTGTGCACATACAGGTCCCTTTCCCTTCTTTAAGATTTCTTTGGGATATAAGCCCAGTAGAGACACTGCTGGATCAAAGGGTATGCACAGTTTGATAACTTTTTGATCATAGTTCCAAATCGCTCTCCAGAATGGCTGGATGTATTCACAATTCCACCAACAATGTGTCAGTGTCCCTGTTTTCCCACATCCCACATACACATAAAACGTTCCACATTATCTTTCTCTGTCATTCTAGCCAATCTGAGAGTTGTGTAGTGGTATCTCAGAGTTGTCTTAATTTGCATTTCTCTGATTAATAATGACTTGGAGCATCTTTTCATATGGCTAGAAATAGTTTCAATTTCTTCTTCTGAGAATTGTCTGTTCATATACTTTGACCATTTATCAATTGGAGAATGGCTTAATTTCTTATAAATTAGAGTCAATTCTCTCTATATTTTGAAATGAGATGCTTATCAGAACCTTTGACTGTAAAAATGTTTTCCCTTTTTATTGCTTCCCTTCTAATCTTGTCTGCATTAATTTTATTTGTACAAAACCTTTTAAATTTAATATAATCAAAATTTTCTATTTTGTGAATAATAATGATCTCTAGTTCTTCTTTGGTCATAAAATCCTTTTTCTTCCACAGGTCTGAGAGGTAAACTATCCTATGCTCTTCTATTTATAATCTCATTCTTTATGCCTAGGTCATGAACCCATTTTGCCCTTATCTTGGTGTATGGTGTTAAGTGTGGGTCAATAAGGCCAGTTAATCTTAATTTGGGTTTATCATTCCCCTCTCTGCTCTTCAGCTTCTTCATTAGGAAAACTGGGATAACAATATTCTAAACACCTAGCTCTTACAGGCAGGTGATGGAGTGAAGAAAATAGATTATTATCTCCATTTTAACAATGAAGAAACAAAATAAGAAATTCACACATACACAGAGAGAGATAGCAAGAGAGAAAGAGAGAGTTGCCCAAGTTCCCATCATTCTCCATTTCCAGTCTTCAGTTTCCTCACCTGTCAAATGGAGACATAGTGAACAGTGAGCCAGATTTGTAGTTAGCAAGAGATCTCAAGACCCATTTCTAACACATATTGGCTTTCTGATCCTGGGCAAGTCACTTAACTTCTTAGAACCCTTGGACAACACTCCAAGACTATAAAACAAGACTAAAGGCTTGTCATTTATTTGAGTCAGTGGAGAATGTTTCTATGCAATAAAATTTTAGCCATCAGTTAAAAACAGCAGCAATAATAAACAAAGTCATCTACCTCACAAGGTTTTTGTGACAAAAGTGCTTTATAAATTATGAGGGACTATAGAAATGAGGGACAATACACACACACATATATATGTATATGTGTATGTATATATACATATATAAAACACAACTATATATATAGCAGATTTGAAAAGGAGTTATTGATATGCTTGTGATGTTAAGAGAAATCAAAGATGGCCTCCAGGAGCCACATTTGGTATACCCCAACCCCTGAGCCATAGCAAACTTATGGGACGCCATTGATGAATGTTACAGATAGTGAGAAGGCAGGGCTGACTCATGATCTGCATTTTTGGAGAGAATATTCGCATCAGTGAGTCTATAGGGCCACTAGAGATGCTAGAATTGAACGTGTTTTCCTCCTCCATAAACCTTTGTGCTCTGCTAATAATTTTGGTGCTCAAGTCAGAAAAAACACAAGTTTCACATTAATTACTGGAAAATGAATGCTGTTGCCAAAGCAAATACTTCCTTGATATCTATAACTGATAGTGATACTATCTGCTGAGGTAAATACGTGGGTTTTGTCAAAGAATACTGTCCTGTTGTTTAGGCTAACAGGGCAATTATGGCCTTTGACATTTGAGAAAATCTGCAGATCAGAGATGTTTTTGAAGACTAGATTTCAAAGCAGTTCACTTTGAGTCTTAGATATCTAATTTGTAAAACTGGATATGACAAGCGCTGCTGTGTCATGGGCTTCTTTCCAGGCTAACGGCCTTCTGTGAAAAATAGAAGCCCTGTGGTGTGCCTGGGTTTCCCCACGTACCTACAGATGATTCAGAGTTGGGTCTTTGCTGCGTTAGCAACTGAGACAGGAGTCTGAGTAATGTCCAGGTCCAGCTTAGAACCCCCCAATCAATCTGAGCTTAAACTCTTCCACAGTCTCTGGAGAAAGAGGTGCCTGGTGGGAGGGCTAAGGTGAGAAATGCAAGGGAGAGCTCCAAATGGGGCTGGAGGTGAGAGAATGAGTGCAGAATAGAAGCCATCGTCCAACTCCTGTGGTTCCCAGAAGCTATAGCACGCACAGGGGCCGTACCACAGAAAATCATCTGAGCAGACAGGCTAAACCGGGTTGAGAGAAACCAACAGACTTCAAACCCATCAGCAAGGTAGGGGAGTGCCTACCTGATGCATGTGAGGACTTCCCCCAGCAGAACACTGGAGAAAAACAATCTGTTCCAATGGCCATGAAAGTGGCTGAAGCAGAAAGCTTGCTTAGACATCAAAGACTCCGGATTCATCCACTATGTCCTGGCCAGCCCCTGGTCATCCTGGCTCTTGTCCTGCCACCAGACTGCAATGATTCAGGAAGAGACAGTGAGACTGACAACTCTGGGCAACTCTGCCTCCCTTACATCCAATTCATTCATGAGTCCAAACAGCAACCTGTGATGTTACTGGTTCTCTTCGAAGTGAAGGACAAACAACAATGGAACACCCAACTATAGAAAAGCCATAACAGGACCTGACTTCATTGTTACTATTATTTTTTTATTTTTGTTAATGTAATAGCAAATAGCTGAATAGCATAAAATAGTAGAAACCAACATGATACCATCCTAGGCTTCCTCCTTCTCCCTCTCCTTCTCCCCCTCTCTTTCTCTTTCCCTTTCCCTTTCCCTTTCCCTCTCCCCCTCTCTGTCTCCCTCTCTCCCTTTCTCTCCTTCCCCTCTCTCTCTTTCCCTCTGTCTCTGTCTCCCCTTTCCCTTTTCCTCTCTCTCTCCCTCTCCTTCTTCCCCTCTCTATCTCCCTCTCTCCATCTCTCCCTCTCCCCCTCTGTCTCCCTCTCTCCCTTTCTCTCTCCCTCTGTCTCTCTCTAATCCATTCTCTCTTTCCCCTTCCCCTATAGCCAACTCACTGCCAAAAACGCTTGATTTTACCTTCATAACACCTCTCCTACATATTCCCTTCTCTGCTCTGATACTGTCCCTTCTCTGGTGCAGACCTTCACCACCTCACACCCATGATTATTATTATTATTTTTTGTTATAGCTTTTTATTTACAAGTTATATGTATGGGTAAATATTGAGCATTGACAATGGCCAAACCTTTTGTTCCAATTTTTCCCTCCTTCCCCCCACTCCCTCCCCCAGATGGCAGGATGACCAATACATGTTAAATAAGTTAAAGTATATGTTAAAATGCAATATATGTATACATGTCCATACAATTATTTTGCTGCACAAGAAGAATCGGACTTTGAAATAGTGTACAACTAGCCTGTGAAGGAAATCAAAAGTGCAGGAGGACAAAAATAGAGGGACTGGGAATTCTATATAGTGGTTCATAGTCATTTCCTAGAGTTCTTTCTCTGGGCATGGCTGGTTCAATTCATTCCTGCTCTATTGGAACTGATTTGTTTCATCTCATTGTTGAAGATGGCCAGGTTCATCAGAATTGATCATCATATAGTATTGTTGTTGAAGTAAATAATGATCTCCTGGTGCTGCTCATTTCACTCAACATTAGTTCGTGTCAGTCTCTCCAGTTCTCTCTGAAATCATCCCGTTCGTCATTTCTTACAGAACAATAATATTCCATAATATTCATATACCACAGTTTTTTCAGCCATTCTCCAATTGATGGGCATCCACTCAGTTTCCAGTTTCTGGCCACTACAAAGGGCTGCCACAAACATTCTTGCACATACAGTTCCCTTTCCCTTCTTTTGGGGATATAAGCCCAGTAGAAACACTGCTGGATCAAAGGGTATGCACAATCTCATAACTTTTTGAGCACAGTTCTAAATTGCTCTCCAGAATGGCTGGATGTGTTCACAATTCCACCAACAATGTATCAGTGTCCCTGTTTTCCCACATTCCGTCCAACATTCTGCATTATCCTTCCCTGTCATTCTAGCCAATCTGACAGGTGTGTAGTACACTGGGACTATTTTAATCACCTGCTGGTTAGTCCCTCTCCTACTCCAGCCCATCCTTTATATAACTGCCAAGGTGCTCTTGAGGAACCACAGGCTTGACCTTGTAACAGCCCTGCCACCCCTTCAATAAACCCTACTAGCTCCCTAACAATATCAAATATGAAATCATCTGGTTTTTATAGCCCTTCAAAGACTGCCTCTCCCCACTAGCAAGGAATAGTTTACCCAATAGATCGATGGATAAGGGAAGAATTTATGATTACACAAGAGAGAGAGAGCATGAAAAGAAGTAAAATGAATCGCATTAAATTAAAAGGTTAAAGGGAAAGCAAAAAACTAGACAAAAGAATTTTCTCGGCTAAAGGCCTTGTTTTTCAAAGATATAGAGAACTGAGTCAAATTTACAAGAATTCACATTGGAAATTGATAAACTGAAGGTTGTCAACAAGCAGTTTTCAGATAAAGAAATCAAATCTTTCTTTTTTATGTTATACATGTTAAAATATATGTTAAATCCAATATATGCAAACATATTTATACAAATTCTTTTGCTAAATAAAATCAGATCAAAAAGGGAAGTAAATGAGTAAGAAAACAAAATACAAGTGAACAACAAACAGTGAGCATGCTATGTTGTGATCCACACTCAGTTCCCACAGTCCTCTCTCTGGGGGCAGACGCTCTCTCCATCACAGGATCATTGGAACTGGCCTAAATCATCTCATTGTTGAAAAGAGCCACGTCCATCAGAATTGATCGTTGTATAATCTTCTTGTTGCCATGTGTAATGATCTCCTGGTTCTGCTCATTTCACTCAGCATCAGTTCATGTAAGTCTCTCCAGCCTCTCTGTATTCATCCTCCTGATCATTTCTTGTAGAACAATAATATTCCATAATACTCATATCCCATCACTTATTCAGCCATTCCCCAGCAGATGGGCATCCATTCAGTTTCCAGTTTTTGGCCACTACAAAGAGGGCTGCCACAAACATTTTTGCAGATGAATCAAATCTTTCTTTAGTATGGAATAGGTATGGAAATAAAGGTGCTGGAAAGATGCTATAAATTACTATGGATTAGAGTAATGCAAATTAAAGTAACTCATTTATTTATCAGATTAGCTAATGTGACAGAAAAGGAAAATGTTGGAAGATATGTGGGAAAACTGGGATACTAATACATCCATGTCATGCTAGGTAATTTCCCCCTCATGGGCCAAGTTTAAAGAACCAGGAATTATCATCCTGAAAAAATACAAAACAACTTAGCAGTTCAGGAAAGAGAGTATAGTTCCTAATATCTGACCATCTAGCCGATGGCAAAGGGACCAGATTTGTTCTTGGCCCCAGAGGATGGGACTAGCATGAGGTTCCTGGAGGATGTGGAGGAGCAAGTTTAGGCTTGATGTCAGGGAAAAAAATATCCCCACGATGAAAATGTTTCCACACCAGAATGGTATGCTCAGAAAGATGTGGGACAGGGTAAAGGTACTGGATAAAGGTGAATGACCACTTGTTGGATGTTGGAGAAGGGAATCTTGCTTAAGGACAGGTTAGACCAGGTAGCTTCTGAGGTCCCTCCCAATTCTATGAATCTGTGAAAGTAATAGTGAGAATAGCAATATTCCCATTGTATGGATAGGAAAAGTGAGATGGGTATTATCATTTGTGAAAATAGTAAGATTCCCATTTTAGAGATGGAAAAAATGAGGCTCAGAGGTTAAGTGACTGAAAAGTCATGTCATAAGTCTTCCAGAGGTGACAGAACTGGGACTCAGCTTCAGAATTCCTAACTCCCAAGTCCAGAAGTCTTTCCATTAAATCATGGAGTTCATTAAATTAAATGTGGAAGGAAAAGAGGAAGAGAGGTAAGAAGAAGGCAGGCAAGCAGAAAGAAAAAAATGAAGGAAGAGAGGGAGGATAGAAGAGAGGGAAAGAGGAAGGAAGGGAGGGAAGGAAGAAGGAAGGAAGGGAAGTAGGGACAAAGGAAAGGAAGGAGAGAGGGAGGGAGGAAAGAAGTGGTATTATCTTCTTGGCTGTCATGAATCAGTGCCCAAATGATCATCACATGGCCAGGGAGCCTTCAGGGCCATTTTACCAGCCGGTATCAAAAGGGCCTTGGCACTAGGGGACCTATATTGGCTCTGACTACCAGCCCGACCCACCTGTCTTCAGGCCAAGCTGTTGCAGGTCGGATCCCTTCCAGTCCTGGAAGGTTCCCTGGGCTTTTCCACTCCTAATGTGGAGCTATTCTGTTTTTGGCTTCACTCTCTGTCCTTGTCCTTGGGCACAACAGCACAAGCAGGAAGGCTGGGACTTGCTCCTTCCCTCGATCCTATTCCTGGGCACTTTCCCCATTTACAAAGAATCTCAGTGGGTTTGAGAGCAAATCAGTGCTTTGCAGCAGCTTGGTCTCTCGGTAAATGTTTTCATTCTTGGGCCATTACACACTCTGGCCCCAGTGCCATATTGGTCTGAAGATAGCACCCTGCTCTCCTCAACCAAATCTGGCTGATAGAAAACTTGGCCGGCCTGTGATCGGTGTGATATTTTAGTATGTTCCTGTGTGTGTTTTATTTCCCAAGAGACTAAGAGCTGGAATGAACCTCAGAAGCATCAAGTCCAACTCAAATTTGAGCAAGAATCCTCCATCCAACTTTCCCAACAAATGGTCATTCAGATTCTGCTTGAAGGGAAAACAGAAACAAGTGTTTAGATAGCACCTACTATGTGCCAGGCACTGAGCTGAAAGAGCTCCAGGGAAGGGGAGCCCCCACCTCCCAGTGTAGCTTATTCCACTGGGAACGCAGATTTTCAGGAAGTTTTTTTCTCACATCTCGAATGAATTTGTCCTCTTTCCCCACCATACCCCAAATTGTACCTAATTTTCTCCTCACGGGCCAAAGAGAACAAATCTGATCCATCTTTCAAATACTTTGGCCATCCAATCTCAACAGCTTAGCTTATTATAATTGTGTGCTCTGAGATCATAAGCCCATGGATTTAGAGCTGGACTCGACTTCAGAGGTTTAGATCCCAAGCCCCAAATTATACAAGTGAAGGACCTGAGGTGAGGCCCAAAGAGGTGAGGGGATTTTTTCAGTCATTTTTCAGTTAAAGACTCCATTTGCAGTTTTCTTGACAGATACTAGAGGGTTTTTGCCATCTCCTTCTCCAGCTGATTTCATAGAGAAGAAAACTGAGGCAAACAGGGTGAAGTGTCTTGCCAGATCACACAGCTAGTAAGTCTCTGAGGTAGGATTTGAACTCAGAAAGAGAAGTCTTCCTGACTCCAGGCTTAACCCTAAATGCGAGCTCCCCTCTGCTAATAATAGTCAAATGCTAGAAGCCAGTTTTAAACTCACTTAACACAAATGTTCTGACTCCTGAGACAAGATTTTTAGTATTGTCCTTTCAAAAAGATCTCCCTTCAGAGGCGTGGTTTCCATCTCTGTCTCTCTCTTTATACACACACATACACACACACACACACACACACACACACACACACACATTCAGAATAATATGGCATTGGTGAATAGTAACTGAGGACCAAATGTCACAAAACCTGTACTGAGATGGGACATAGGGCTCGGAGAAGCCTTAGAAATGATCCAGTAATCCAACCCCCTAATTTTATAGTTGAGGAAATTGAGACTCAGAGAGTGAGTTGCTTGAGTAGAGGGAAGTCAAAGATCTTGAATTCAAATCCTACCTTTGCTATTTATTACCTATGTAGTACCTCAGTCCTTTCCCTGGGCCTCAATTCCTGCATTTGTAAAATGGGAGGGTTGGATTCTGTGATCTCCAAGTTCTCCCCCACTTGGAATCTCTAATTGTGGAAGTCTAAAAATATCTGGGTCCCGGCTGTTTTACTCCAAATCCTCAGATATCACGCTGTTTCCCCTCTCTTGGGCTGTTTTTTGGTTCACTCCAAGGGACTGGACCAGATGATCTCGGACTCCATGATTTGAAAGCCAAGAAAACCCCAAATGGAGTCTTTAACTGAAAAATGACTTTGAAAAAAATCCCATCACTTCCTTGGGCCTCAGGTCCTTCACCTGTAAAATTTGGGACTTGGGATCTAAACCCTCTGAAGTTAAAACCCCTCCTTCTCCTTCTCTTCCCTCTCCTTTCTCTCCTCCTCCTTTTCCTTCTCTTTTTTCTTCTCCTTCTCTTCTTCCTCTTTTTCTTCTTCCTTCTCCTCCTTCCTGTCCTCTTCTCTCTCTTCCTCCTCCTTCACAAGGTATCATGTAGATTCTTTTTCCCTTTTTTATTTCATTATTTTTTCCAAAAAGATGGGGCAATTAATTCCTTAACTTATGGAGTTTTCATTTATGATATCTTCCAATAAGGCTCTAAAAAACAGATTTTGAAGGTCATTGTGATTCAAATTGAATCTACTTGACTGTATCTTTAACCCCAAATCACTCTGATTTTCACTGAAGGGCCCTCCCGGACCCCTCTTGCTCATTGTTTGGGTTTTGATGGCTCAGAATCAAAGTTAATAGCACTCTTTTTCTCTTCTGGCCAGAAACTCTGAGGATCTTCTCCCAGAGTAACTTTTTTTTGGTTATATTCCATGAGTAATTCGTAAGTATAATAACTAGATAGAATATAAGACCCAAATATAAATCCCAGAGTGATCCTTTTGTGAGGGCAAACTAGGCCACATTTTGTCTCAATCCTTACCTAGCCCTTAATTACTGATTGGGTGTTGCCTCAGACATGCTGAGACCTGGAAAATATCTTAGTTGTTTTGTTTGTTTGTTTGTTTGTTTTTGCTGAGGCAATTGGGGTTAAATGACTTGCCCAGGGTCATACAACTAGAAAGTGTTTAAGTGTCTGAAGCCAAATTTGAACTTGGCTCCTCCTGATTTCAGGGCTGGTGCTTTATCACTGCACCACCTAGCTGCCCCTAAGACTTTAGTTTAAAAAGGCCCAAATCTTCTACTTCCTCCGGAGCCATAACCGGGACTTATGTCTTGCCACTTGACTCTGAGGAGTCTAGAGGAGAGAGTGAAGCTGGAAACTTTGGGCAGCTCTGCCTCACCTCCAATTCACAGGCAAGACAAAACAAGCCTTGGGATTTCATTGGTCCTCTTAGAGAATGAAGGATGAACGACTGATGACAATAACAGACAATCTATGTCCTGGGGCAAGCCATTCTTCCACTGGTCATATGTAGTTGAGCTATCCAACCTTGGATCCTTTATAAGGTGAGGAGGAGTTTTATATTTACATTCCCAAATAAATCACCTTTATAGTTTACCATCGCTATTTTTGCTCCTTTGACCTTCAAGTAATATGGGTATTAGCACAAAAAACCGGAAGCATTAATAGTGCAATAGGCAAGCAGGGAGGGGAGGCTCAGACCTTAAGTGAATGTTTTGTTCTAAAGTAGGTTTTTTGTTCAAGTGGACTATTGATTACACAGTCGTGCTCCTGTGGATTCAATGATCATCTCTAAGCCAAAAACTGTCAAACCTCTGTCTCTCACCCTGGCCACTCTCCTTGGCTCTCGTCCCTAGCCCTAGTCTATATCACCAAGTGACTGTAGGACATTTCTACTTGGATGCTAGAACTCAAGATGCTACAATGGAACTAATCATCTTTTCTCTCTAAACCTGTCCTTCTGCCAGGATTCCTTCTTTCTTTTGAGGTTACTATTCTTTTCACTATTGCCCAGGTATATTTGAAAATTTTTTATTTTTATTAATCTCTTTTGGTATCATATCACTTTTATTTCAAAGACCTTGACGCCCCCAATGAAGAGCTATCTACTATCTCCTGAGACAATCTATTCCATTTAGGACGATTCTAATTATTGGCAAGTTTTTCTCTAAGATCAAAGAAACAATCTTAATGCATCTTCCAAGAGAAATTCCTTCAAGAATTTGAAACCAGCTGCTATCTTCCCCTGATTCTTCTCTTTTCCAGGCTAAATTTCCCATTTTTTCAACTACTTTTGTATATAGGTCACAGAGGAGCAATAGCAATGTATCATAATAGTTAGCAAAGTGTGTGTGTGTGTGTGTGTGTATGTCTGTAGTGCTTTTGAGACCCACAAAGTGCTCTATAGATTTTCTTATTTGATTATATTTTATTATAATATGCTAATACATAATATCATATAATATTAGGCTTGGACTGAGAAAATCTGGATTTGAATCCTGCCTCTGATACCCATTAAGTATTTGTATGACCAAAGGCAACTTCTCTGAGCCTCAGTTTCTCTACTTGTAGTATTATAATATAATAATATATAATATATTGGGCTTGGAATGAGAAAATCTGAGTTTGAATCCTGCCTCTGACATTCACGAAACATTTGTATGACCGAAGTTTCTCTACTCATAGTACCTACCTTGCAGTGTCATTGTGAGGTTCAAATAAGATAATGTAAATCAAGTACTTTTCAAGATGAAAAGTCCTATATAAATTTAAGATATTGAATCATCATTGGAAATATATTACAGTCTACTTGAACCCATTATATATATATTGCATTTTGATCATATGCAACTTTAGTTCTGGGCCTTGGTCAATAAATATCGAATTTAATTGCACAAAATATACCACACTGTGAAGTAGATAAATGAATTCTTCCTTATTAAGGAAACACTTTGGAGAGAGAGTTTGGTAGGTTGGTTTCAAGGGCACTGTGGGAATCAAGCATCTGAATTTTAGGTCCAATTCTATTACTTGCTAGTTTGGTGATCTTATCGAGTATCTGTTTTTACTAATGCTTACTCTGAAAGGCTTGTTTGCAATATCTGTTTTCTTTCATTTATGTAAAGCACAATGAATTCTATTCTAGCCCCTCATGTTAATTTTGTGTTATCCTTTCCTTCCTCTAAAATATTTTAAATTTGTTCAATTTGGGATTTGTCCATAAGCCTCATTTCTACTCTCAAAGTAAAATTTTTATGCGCCATCAACCTTGTCTTCTCCTTGTATCATGTAAGCATTGATTTATTTACTTGTTTTTTTTAATGATACATAGATTTGTTAATTCTTCTTAAATTCACTTTGTTGAAAGCATCTGTATATCAAATGCCTCTCTTCTTATTTATTCAGTGGGAATGATTCAAAATCTCTCACTGAACTCAAAATCTTTTTTTTTTAAGTTATTGATGGCTAAGCTCAATTTTTCAGGACAAGTTATTTGAACAAAGAAAGCTGATTTCTACTACTTTTTGGACTGTTCCAGAATGTTCTTTATTTCTCATGGTCAGTGATTCTTACTGTTTTTTCTTCTTATATGAAGGCTCTCCTCTTGGATGCTTGCATGCATTTTTGTTTAATGTTGAAGCTTTGTAATTTGGTAACTAGACTTTTTAGGAGAACTGTATTTCCTCTCTGCCTTAATTTCTACTTTTCCTTCTATTTCTGATTTGTTGCTATCATTCAGTCATTCAGTAATGTCCAAATGTTTGTGGCCTTCTGGACCATAGCATATCAGGCCCTTCTATCCTTCACTACGTGATGACAGTTCAGATGAAAGTCACTTAAACAAAAAGTAGAATGATATTAGGGAAGATCTTGAACCATTCTTTTATTTGCAGTAGGCAAAAAAGGGAGGAAAAATAACAGTGAAAGTAAAATCAGAGAATCAAGGCTTGGACTGGACAATGGTTGATGTGTGGTAGTACTTTGGGATCAATATTAAAATCAAACTGTTTCAAGCAAAACAGAGACTTAATATATATTTTTATAGCTTTTTTATTTACAAAACATATGCGTGAATAATTTTTCAACACTGACCCTTGCAAAACCTTCTGTTCCAACTTTTCCCCTCCTTCCCCCCCCCCCCCAGATGGCAGGTAATCCCATACATGTTAAATATGTTAAAGTAGACGTTAAATCTAATATATGTGTCCATATTTATACAGTTATCTTGCTGCATGAGAAAGATCGGATCTAGAAAGAAGGTAAAAAAAACCTGAGAAGGAAAAACAATGCAAGCAAACAACAGAAAGAATAGAAATGCTATGTTGTGGTCCACACTCATTTGCCACAGTTCTCTCTCTAGGTGTAGCTGATTCTCTTCATTACCGGACAATTGGAACTGGTTTGAATCATCTCATTGTTGAAGAGAGCCACATTCATCAGAGTTGATCATCATATAGTCTTGTTGTTGCTGTGTACAATGATCTCCTGGTCCTGCTCATTAAATTTAGCATCAGTTCATTTAGGTCAGAGACTTAATATTGATCTTAAAAATTGCTATAACAGAATTTGATGAAAAGAAACATAATCAGGCAGCTAGTGGATAGAGCACCAGCCCTGAAGTCAGGAAGATCTGAGTTCAAATCTGGCCAAAGACACTTAACACTTCCTAGCTGTGTGACTCTAGGCAAGTCACGTAACCTCAATTGCCTTAGCAAAAAAAAAAAAAAAAAGAAAAGAAAAGAAAAGAAAAAAGCAAGCAAGCAAGAAAGAAACATAACTCTAAAAGGTGTAAATGTGTATGTTAATGGACAAAACTCACCCATAAAACATAAGAGAATGGCAGAATGGATTAGCAAGCAGAACCCTACAATTTAGTTCATATAAGAAAACAGTGGCAAGAAATATAATAATTAATCATTTTATTAATAATGCTTGTTATTGCTATGAATTGTTATTAGTAAAGTATGTTATTGATAAAAGAAGTCAGTGGCACTCTCAAATGCCAAAAACCTTCATAGTAGTGGACCCACAGCTTGTTGCCCTTGGACACTGGGTATTCCCAAGGATCGCAATCCACTTTAACTGATTAATAATTAATGAGAAAATGAATATTTTAATGAAATGTGAGCTCATTCTAATGATTATATTGGTGGTATGTGACTTGGATCACTCAAGTCTTAGTCAAGGAAGCTTTCAATCTACATATCAGAGGGAATCTATTTCTACCCCCAGACTTGACTAACCAAACACAATGAACAGGAATTTATCAATTCTCTCAGCCTGACTGGATCAGTTTTTTCCCCAAGATTTCCTATAATGCTTGATTTCTGAATAAGGAAATGGAAAACCCTTTAATCCTAATTATCCATCGGATATTTTCGGATAATTTTCTTGTATGACTTCTTGCTGGCTTTTAATTTCACTGCTTATATATCAATAATTTTCCAATAGTTTTACCATGTAATATTTTCAAAATCAATTGATTTCAAACCTTTTTCTAATTATTGCTGCTTTTTAACTCTGATATTTCTTAGGGCACCAATGCATTTTTTGTGTTGTCTTTGATGATCTGTCTTAATCATAATTAAAATTTTCCACCTTTTACTCTAAACCAGAGATTCTCTTTTTGGAATACTCCTTAATAGCTCAAATTTGGCTCTGTATCTCTTTACTCATTTCTTGAGATTATTTTGTATCTATTACAGTATTATTCTCCTTTCCTAGAAATTTCTCTTCATTTTCTTTAACTTCATGGTACCTTCACAGGGACTAGCTCTGTCATTTATTTCTTTTCTATTGGGAACTCCCAGATGAGAAATCCCTCCCTCCCACTATAGTTCAGTGCTTCTCTGCAATTTATAGTTCTAGAGAGTTGCTTTTAGCATTGAGAAGCTCTGTGATTTACCTAGAATAACATAGCCGGGAGAGGAGACAGACATCTCTCTACCCACTATGTTGCCCTGTGTCTTTGTATAATAATGGGCTGTTATGGTTGCGCTCCCTCCACTGTGCCTCAGCTGCCTCTTTAAGGCTTTTTTATGAGGTCTTTTCTGTTTATTCACTTGTTTAATTTATCTATGGGGTCCCTTTTTGAGCAGGGGTATGGTTTTTCTAGGGAAAATATCTTTCCTTGTCTTTCTCTTACTTTATTTGGTATCTGCACTGCCAAAGCAAGTACCCTTTTACTATATTTGGCCAATCTCTGGCTGTTTGGAGGTAACGAAGTGGAGTTGGGCTCCCTCCCAGCCTTGTCTTCAGCCATCTTGCCAATGCTCCCTTCCACTGTGTGACCCAGAGCAAGCTTTCTAAGTCTCATTGCTTTCTTCTATAAAATGGGGAGAATGATGCCTGTTCTACCTTGCTCTGTGAACGGTTACGAGATGCAGATGTATCACTACCTAAGGGTGAACTGTAACTCTGGTGACTGTAACTGCCATCCGTGGTTACTTACAGGCAACTTGCATAATTCAGCAAACATTTATTAAACATTTCATGCGGGCTTGCTGCAGGGGATACAGCAAAACTGTGTTTTCAAGAAACCTGACCCCTAATAGGGAGGAAAGAGAAAAAGGCAAATGCCTGTGATAAGAGGGAAGGAGAGAGCAATGCAAAGGATCATGGGAGCTGGAGGGACCTCAGAACCACTTAGTCCAATCATCCTATTTCATAGATAGGGAAACCAAGACCCAAAGGAGGGGACATAACTTGTTGAAAGTCACACAAGTAGTGAAGGATTTTAACTCTGGTCCTCTCACTTCAGATCCAGCAAATGTTTTATAGACCAGGTATTGATCTGCATCCATGGAGAGTTTTTCCATACCGGGACATGCTTTACACTGATAAACTCCCAGGTCCAAACCCCTCCCATTCCTCCCTCCACTTCTCCACCCCCCAAAATCATACTATAAAAATAGATTTAAATTACCTGAGGCCAGAAGAACATGTCCCTGGAAAAGACTGGCCTTTGGGCAATGGAAAAGTAATTTCCCCTTGTGATTAGCACATGAGTTAGGAGCCTGGGGGCTCCTTGGAATTTCTATGAATAATTCCAGAGGTCTCCAACCAAATCTTTTGAAACACTACAAATTCTCATGAACAAAGACTTTTTAGATGAGACTCCATACTGACACATAGCTCAAGAGCGAGCTGCCCCTTTGGAGAAGGGGACAGGATCCAGGTGGGATGTGTTCGAGGCAGTCTGGGTTGAAGTTGGCAAATCAGGGCTTTGGAACCGGGTGGCCAGTCTGGAGATGGAACAGCAGCCTACCAGACTGAGGCATGCAGGGCAGGTCTCAGCCTCCAAATCGTAAGATTTGGGACTTGGCAGGGACCTCAGATGACAGAATGTTAGTCCTGGAAAAAAGTCTCACCACATTTAAGACATGACTATCAGACTTGAGAGAAAGAAGCCTTAGAACAGAGGACATCAGGACGGGGAAGGACCCAGAGCAGGGAACATCAGACCTGGAAATTCCTTTAGACACCAGCTTTTTAAACTGTGGTCTCATGACTGAATGTGGGAGTCGTGAAATTGTGATTCATTATCAGTAAATGTTTGATTTATATGCCTGTCTTATATAGCTGTATCTCTAGGGTCACAAACATTTCTCAGGCAAAAAGGGATCTGGAGTGGAAACTACTCTACCTTAGATCAGGATAGCAGGACTGGTGGGGCCTTGGGCCTTGAAAGGGGCTTTAGAACAGCAAACGTCACCTTTATACTTTAGGACAGAACATCAGATGAGGCACCTTAGAACAGAGATGAGGAGATCTTAGGACATAAAAAATAGAATACTAGTGCTGGAAATACTCCAGAACACAGAACATAGACTGTAAGAACTGGAAGGAACCTTTAAATCACTTATTTCAACTCTCTCTCTGATTTTATAAAAGAAACAAGATCAGAGAGGGAATGTGATTTGTCCTAGTGCTTGTGAACAGGCAGCTCAGATGTGGAGGGGTCAGTACCAGGAAGGTCAGGCTAAGGGTAACGTGGGTATCTTGGTAGGTGGAGAGAACATGGCTTCTAAGTCCCTCCTAAGTATAAATCGAGGCTCCTATAACCTATAAAATAGAAAGAATTCTATGTACACTCCCCAGCTCATGGTATTATTGCAAGGAAAACGCTGGCCAAACCTCAATGTGCTCCAGGCACAGGCAAGTGGTGGCAGTGGTTGCATCGGTACTGCTTTTGTCATCCCGTCTGTTTTGGGAGCCACCTGCTAATAGTTGCTGGGGATCTGCTTCTGATCAGCAGAACAGACCCCTTCATGTGAGAGGATGATAATGATACAAGGAGACCAAGAGGCAGGTGCGTTCTGACCTCCCCCCCCCTTCCCTCTTGCCTCCCATTTATTTCAATCCCAATCCACAAGCAACTTCTGCATCAGTAAAGGCTGATTTACAGTTCTTTCAGGGGTATAATGATTCGCAGCTATGGGGGCTCTTGGAGAACCAACCTGCCCCATAACTCGGTATAATCCCCCTTAACCCTCTACAGGTTTTCTGGGTTCCACACTTGGGCGTGGTCCTTAACATCCATCACTCTGTGATCATTACAGTTGTTACAGGAAGTATCCTTGTGCTTTAAAAAGTTGAGGTCCTATTCCCAGACATCCCTGATCACTTGTACTTGCCCACTGTGCCAATCCGGTGCCCCCTCCAGTGGTCCTTCTCATATCTTTCTGGGCTTGGCAAATACACGTAAGTGTATCACCCTCATAAGCTGATGTCATGGCTCAGGGGTGTTAGCTTGCTGTGTAAAACCAGGCTCTAATTCCAATGTCCCCTAGAAATACGGGGCTTCAAATTTCAAGGCTGACGCCCCCCTTTCTGCTGCCCCCAAGTGGCTAACTCCTTTTTCTGGTCTCCCCAGATGTCATCACTCAGACATCACTCTGGATGTTGTTGCTTCCCTTCATCATAAGTCACTTGGCATTCATTGGCATAGCTCTGCCTGTGTCCAGTCCAAGCTCCATGCAGTCAACACCTCCACTGTCTTACAGCACTTTTCTATCAGGCACCAGCTTATCCTCTGGTTACCTCAGCCTGGTTCCCCTTAGTCTACATTTCTGTAGACTCCTAGAGGACCTATCTCCAACACTTATCCACTGAATCTGCCTCAATTGCCTTTCTGTCTCATTCTTTGAGATGGAAAACATGAATAATAATAGGATTGAAAGACTGAACTTAAATTGACAATTTGCTTTAAAATTAAAAAAAGTCTAATTTAAACCTTTTGTTTTTAGATGCCAATCACTTCTGGGAAGTGATTCCCAGAATCCCAGTGATCCCCTCTTCCTTCAGACTGACTCTTCCCTTGTAAGAAATTAAAATAGCTTGACATACTGATTGCATCTAGCCATGTATAGAACATTAAACCCTAGTAGTTCCTCGCCTCTCCACGAGGGGGAGACAAGTAAGACTTCGAGTTATCCCTTCCACGTTGTGGGTTAGGAGCAGGATGATTTAGAACCTCCAGAAAAAATGTTTTTGTCCCTTCCTCCATATCAGAGAAGGTCTGAATTTTTTTCTTTTCCTCTTGTGAGGTGCTTACATTATTAAAAAATAAAATATGTTGATATTGATAGTCTATAATACTATATATATATATATATATACATAATGCATTTTTGAAATTTTAAATGTTTTCTGGATCATCTGTTGACCTTTGTGTATTAACTATGAATTTTGTAAAACTCCCCCAAATTTCCCATTTAATTTCTTATGCCAACCCATAATACTGGGTAATATATAATACTGTAATATGTGTTTTGATAACCCACAGTGGGGAAAGTAGGGATGTGGAAGAGATAACTGTATTTGTTCTCTGGGTCATTCATTGGACTTTCCATTACTCAGAATTCAATTTTTGTATGACTGAACGAGGATATTTCTATTGTCAAATCTTTGAAGGAATTTTGAGAAATTTTGTTGCACAGATAAAGGTGCAGGAAATTCCTAAATCAATGATGCAAAGTTCCAAAGGATTCATGGTGAAAAATGCTTTCCACCTCCAGAAAGAGAACTGATGGAGGTGCAGAGGGAAGCAGACTTCCTTTTTACTTTCTTTATTGTTTTGGCCTCCCTCTCAAGATGGCTGATGAAGAAATAGGTTTTTCATGACGCCCTGTATAAAAAATGGGTATTATATTGCTTGCCTTCTCAATGTGCAAGGGGAGAAAGAAGAAGACAGAGAAATTGGAACTCAAAATAAAAATAAACAAATTTACTTTAAAAAAATTCCTAAGTCAAAGATGGAATCAAGAAGACCTGAGTTCAAATCCAGCCTCGGAGATGTACTAGCTGGGTGATTCTGGGTAAGTCACTTAATGTCTATTTGCCTCAGTTTCTTCAACTGCAAACAAGAGGATAATAATAGCACTCACCTCCTAGAGTTGTGGTGAGGACAAAATGAGATATTTGTAAAAATGCTTTGCAGATCTTAAAACGTTGTAAAGATGTTAGTTTTCATAAGGCAGCTATAGCTACTGGTGGCTCCCTCCTTTCTCAATGAGTTTAATGCCAGGCTCACAGTTTTGCTAGAGAGCAAGACTCTCAATTCCTGCCTTCTTACTCTCTCAGATATACTAAATTCCAAATCCTTCATCTACTCAGCTTCCATGACCTGCTCTTCCATTCTACTCCACTTCACAGACACAATAGATGGTCATTACCTTGGTTCTGCCATTTTCTACAAGTATTTACACTTCCACATCTAAAAACCTTGAAATGCCTTTTATTTGACCATATTGCCAAGGTAATTGGGGGTAAGTGACTTGTCCAGGGTCACAGAGCTAGCAAGTGTTAAGTGTCTGAGGCCAGATTTGAACTCAGGTCCCCTGACTCCAGGGCTGGTGCTCTATCCATGACACCATCTGGCTTCCCCTTCCCCATAATCTTTTACCATTTCATCTTTCTCTTTTCTTCACCACTATCAACTCTGCTTTTTCATTGTGGTCTCCAATGCCTTCACTCCTTAATATTGGGACCTGCTTTGGCTATACCCTCCTTCCTTCCCCTTGGTGAATTAAATCACCTCCACACTATCTTCTATTCTCAGATCCCTTGTTCCCTTGTCTGTCAATTGTGCCTTGCCAAATCCCTCCCCTCCTGCTGTCCTCCCCCCCCCCCCAACTAGATCATTCTGTGCCTTCTTTTCGGCTGAAGCTGGAGGAAGGAATGAAACTGTGCTGATTGGAGATGTTACAAATTTATTATCTGATCTCCACCAAGCCAGCTCTTTCCTAAATCAATCTGCCTCCTCCTCCCTCATGGATTCCCAATCCAACTCAGAACAGCAACTATTCTAAACCTTTTCAGGCTGCCCCCGTCAATGACCCAATTCCCATCCCCACCTCCAACTAAAGGCCTCACCTGTTGCTGAGAATCTATGTCAAAAACTATTTTTTCCCTTTTTCTTCACTCATCATTCAGAAATAAAACTCTTTTTTCTTCTTTAAAAAGAATGAGTCATGTTTAAGGGTTAAATGCTTTAGACAAGAAAAAACTTTTCTAGTACCAGCTTATTCATCGTTATCATCATATTCCTCATCTTCCTCATGTTCTTCATGTTCTTTATCTTCTTCCTCCTCCTTTTTTTTCTAGCTTTTCTCAGCCTTGACAACTCCTCCCTTTTTCCCCTCAATAGGTTTTTCCTTTAACCCAGTATGCAGCAATATCCTTTTCACATTTTCCCTTCAGTTTAGCTGTTTCCTTTCATAAGACCGCTTGTCATCTGCAGCAGTATTGTTCTACATTTCTCTCCCTATTTTGCAGGGGCGTTTTTCCAATAGAAAGAGCAGGATGCTTTGGTTTTTGGATGATATTTAAAACAGAATAAGAAAAACCCTGAAGAAGGCCTTTTTTGGTGCATTGGGATCCTTAAACTCTTTTCTTTCTCCTTTAAGTAGTATATAAGTCTTCATTTCTCTTTCATATTGAACCTTATCAGCTTTTGCCACTACCTCAAATTTTCTTTTCTCTTTAGCAAATTATCTTCTACCTTTCTGAGAGTTTTTTAGAAAATTCTGAAACATACGAAGAAATTAAAGTCATTTTTAGTCATATAAAAATGTTCTAACTTACCTGAATTGATGCTAAGTGAAGTGAGTAGAACCAGGGGATCATTGTACATGGCAACAACAAGATTAAACGATGATCAATTTGATGGACGTGGCTGAGACGATTCAGGCCAGTTCCAATGTGTTGTGATGGAGAGAGCCATCTGTACCTGAGAAAAAACTATGGAGACTCAATGTGGATCACAACATAGTATTTTCACTTTTGTCGTTGTTGTTTTGTTGTTGTTTGCTTGCGTTTTGTTTTCTTTTTCATTTTTCCCTTTTGGATCTGATTTTTCTTGTGCATCATGATAATTGTAGAAATATGTAAGGAAAGATGTATAAATTGCACATGTTTAACATATATTGGATCACTTGCAGTCTGGGGGGGGAAGGAAGGGAGAAAAAATTGGAACACAAGATTTGGCAAAGGGAATGTTGAAAATCATTTATGCATGTTTTGAAAATAAGGCTAAATAAAAAGTACTAATTAAAAAAGAAAAAAATGTCTAAATTACTATTGGTTAAAGAAATGCAAATTACAACAGCTCTGAGGTGCCACTTCTCACCTCTCAGATTGGCTAAGATGACAGGAAAAGATAATGATGAATGTTGCTAAGGAAGTGGGAAAACTGGGACACTGATGCTTTGTTGATGGAGTTGTGAACTGATCTAATCATTCTAGAGAGCCCAAAGGGCTCTCAAACAGTGCCTACCTTTTGATCCAACAGGCTATATCTTAAACAGGTTTATATCCCAAAGAGATCATAAAAGATGGGAAAGAATCGAATGTGCCAAATGTTTGCGGCAGTCCTTTTTGTAGTGGCAAGGAACTAGAAACCGAATAGATGTCCATCAGTGGGAGAATGGCTGACTGAGTTATGGTATATGAATGTTATGGAATATTATTATTCTAAAAGAAATAATCAGTGGGATGATTTTAGAGAGACTTGGAGAGACTTACAGGAACTGATGCTGAGTGAAATGAGCAGAACCAAGAGAACATTGTATACAGTAAGAACAAAATTATGTGATGATCAACTGTAATGGACTTGGCTCTTTTTAACAATGAGGTGATTCAAGACAATTCTAACAGGACATGGGATAGAGAGACAGTTATCCGAATCCAGAGAGAGAACTATGGAGACTGAATGTGGATCAAAGCATAGTATTTTCACCTTTTTATGTTGTTGTTTGCTTCTTTTTTCTTTCTTTCTCATGGTTTTTTCCCTTTTGATCTGATTCTTCCTGGACAACATGATGAATATGGAAACATGCTTAGTAGAACTGCACATGTTTAACTTATGTTGGATTTCTTGCTATTGTGGGGAGAAGAGAGGGGAGGAGAGAGGGAGAAAAACTTGCCACACAAGGTTTTGCAAAAGTGAATGTTGAAAACTATCTTCGGAAAAATAAAATCCTATTAAAAATGAAGAAAAAAATAGGAAATCCGGGGACATTTTCAGAAGCATCGAGTTGCTCCTTGTGTTCCTCTTGGCAGATTTGCACAAGGATTGTCCCACTCAACTTCTTAGGATCACCTTTGCCTATTTTTGATGACTTCTTGCCCTGGTGCTGTCTCTGTGGAGCTCAATGTACTGCAGCGTCTGTGAGAGCATGAGCCAGATGTAGCCTCCTCACTCCCTCTGTTCTATAACATATAATTTGTCTTCTAAATGTCTATATATATAACCTTGACCCCAGCCCCTCCTGACTTCTCCAGATTGCCCCCTCCGTCCTCCCTACTCCCTTCTATCTTCCATCTCTCCTTGAGTAATAGCTCCTTCCCTACTGCCTGCAAACATACCCAGTTCTCCCTCATTCTTTAAAAAGAAAATAAAAAGGACCCCCTCCTTTGATCTTCTCATCCCTGGAAGCTACAGTCCTATATCTCTTCTCTGCTCAATCCTTTGAGAAAACCACCTACATGCTGTCATCCCCTCCTTACCAGAGGGAGCACAATTTACGAATGGGATACACCGTGTTGGAAGAAAGCCTTTGAGGTTAAGCTTTATTAATACTTTATTGAATGCTTTTTCATACTCCTTAAACAAAGAGGATGATGGGAAGTTACATTTGCTACATCTTCCAGCCACTTTCCCTTCTAAGCTGGTTTCCTCCTTGGTAGGAATGGAACTGGGGTACAGGGAGCTCCCTTACACTTGGGTGAAGGCTCTTGGTGGGAGCTGGAGTCATTGCAAGGACCCCAGAAAGCTCTCATCCCCTTAAGAGTATGAAAGAACCCTGGGGTGGAGTCGGATGGATGAGGTTAGTGGTAATCAGAGAGTTGGTAAAATCCCCTTTTGGTCAGCTCAGGTTCTTTGTGAAGAGATTCACAAAATTAGAAATAGTAATTGGCAAAAATGGAACTTTATTGTCGGCTGGGAGGCCAGTTCTGCTAAGAGACTGACTTCTCTAGTGGCAAAGTCCTATTAGGGAAACGGAGGCTGGCACTGAGAGAAGGGCAGGGTCCCAGCAAGCCACTCTGGACCTTCTGCAAAGAAATGAGTGAAAGGAAACCTGTTATGTGGGTGGCTCTTGGTGGGGGGGCTGGGACAGCCTGAGCCGATCAGACCAGGATTTCTAATTGAAGGAGAATTTAGAATTTCCTGAATGAGGATGTTACTTTTCCAAAACATCAAATGGAGCTGATCTGCTCTTGGATCGTGTTGCTTCTCTCTCTCATCCTGGGAGGACCGGCTTCTCTAGACTCCTTGGAGCCTGGGGAAACCCCGACCTCTTCTTCAAAGGGGACTTGGTTTCAGAGCGATAATTTAAAAGGGAACACAGTTTCAGCAAAGGGAACACAGGTTCACTCCCCCTTCAAGATGAAACACATCTGGCCTTGGTATTTTGGACAACGATTCGGGTACAGTGAGTGACCTTGGACTTTCTAAATTAAGGTCTTTCCCAGGACTCAGTATGGGGCCACACTCAATCCATGACTGAGGACGAGGTAAGAGTCGAAACAAAAGGGCAGCTAGATGATTTAGTGGATAGAGCACCAGCCCTGGAGTCAGGAGGACCTGAGTTGAAATCTGGCCTCAGACACTTAACACTTCCCAGCTGTGTGACCCTGGGCAAGTCACTTAACCCCAATTGACTCAGGGAAAAAAAAAAAAGAATTGAGACAAAAGATAGTCTAATTTACCAACCCCAAAGTATTAATCTGGAAGGAGAAGACCCTCAGAATTTTTGGCCAGCATAGAAAACAATTACTATTTACAATCGTTCTAAGCCATCAAATCCGAGTCAGGGAGGCTTGGGGTTGGGGTCTTATTGGCCATTCAAAGAAAGCCAGAGTGATTTGGATTTAACAGTGGGTCAAGTAGCTCAATTTGAAACCCGATAGACTTTAAAAGCCTATTTTTTTCAGAGCCATAGTTCAAGAAATCATAAATGAAATCGGCACAGGACAAAAAAGTAAATCGTCCCAGTTTTTTTTTTTTGGGGGGGGGGATGTGTATGCACACACACACACATATGGAGAGAGAGAGAGTAAAAAAAAATTAAAGAAAAAATCTAGCCCACCCTCCTCCTCAAACATCTTACACAATGTAAGCCACCAAAAATTGTATTCCTGTGGACAGACATGTAAGGAGATAGCATCTCCAATGGAGAAAATGGCCACATGTATCAGGGAAAGAGGAGAGGGGGGGAAGAAAGGAAGGGGGGAAGAAAGGAAGGAAGGAAGGAAGGAAGGAAGGAAGGGAGGTAAGGAGGAAGGAAGGAAGGAAGGAAGGAAGGAAGGAAGGGAGGTAAGGAGGAAGGAAGGAGGGAAGGAAGGAAGGAAGGAAAGGAGGGAGGGAGGGAGGATTGACAGGATCCCCAACTTCTGCTGGAATCGGCAGGGGGGCTCCCAAGGGGCAGCTGCCCGTCCCCGGGTTCTGGGGATGACTCCCAGAGACTGAGCTCCTACTGTAGGTCCTGAGGCAGTAGTTCCTCATTGACAACTAGTTGTCTAATGGTCTCAAGTAGTGGGTTTGGGGGGGGGTTGGGGAGGTTTGGGTTATTTTGCTCAGACAGTCAGCCCGGCCACTCTCCCGAATGCTCCGCAAGCACCCCCGGCGTCCAGGGAGGAGTGATTTAGACCTGGACCACAAGGCCCTTCCCTGCCCCCGGACCTCAGACCAACCTTTCTGGGGCCTGGTTGGGCTTTTCATTCCGGGGGAGGGGCAGTGACGTCGGGAGGCTGAGGTCTGGACCCGAGCCGTTGTCAGCCCTTCCGGCAGGACGAAAAGGGGGTGGGGGAGGGGGGTGGTAGTGGGTTTGGGAGGAGAGGGGAGAGGGAAGGGGGGGTGGGGGGCGGGGAGGCTCCGCGGTTGAGATTTCCATAGCGGGGCCCTCGGTGACCCTGTTTGGGATTCCCTTGGCAAGAGTCCTGCAGGGCTTCGCCGTTCCTGCTCCTTCTCCAGCTCTGATCAGGGAACAAGCCAAGGGCCTAAGTGACTTGCCCAAGGTCTCGAAGCTAGGAAGCGTCTGAGGCCACATTTGAACTCGGGACACTGAGCCTCAGGACGCTGAGCCCGCCTGACTCCAGGCCCTGGCGCCCCGCCCTGAGCGCCCACGGCAGCGGCCCCCATTTCTGTGGGGATTTGACACCCTCGGTCTAGTCCAAGCCCATCATTTACAGAGGAAGAAACTGAGACCTGGAGAGATGGGGCCGGATCCCAGACCCCGCAGGGGAAGCGGCCGCGTGTGGCCCCAGGGGGCGCCATTTCAGCCAGGAAGGAAAGGGAGGCAAGGGGGGGTGGTCCGGGAGTGCTCCCCCCCCCTCCCCCGGTGCCAAGGCCCCCGGTCTCCCCTTGACTGGCCCCTGGAGCAGAGCTGGGGGTGGGGGATGGGGCGCTCCCTTTAGGGCCCCTCCCCACATTCTGCAACAACTTCAGGTACTCTCTGGTCCCTTCCGTGGGCCGGTCTGCATGGGAGGGTGTGTGAGTGTGCAAGTGTGAGTGTGTAAGTGTGTGCACAGGAGGGCGCGGCCCGCTAGTGCCAGTCTATTGTTAGCCCAGACTTCAAAGCCGCCCTCCCTTCCTCCCCACTTCCTCCCTCCTCTCCCCCCCCCTCCCCCTCAGCCCAGCCAGCCCTGTCCCCGCCCCCTTCTGCTCCAAACAGCCCCCTCCGCCCCTCCCCCGCGGCCCACGGGATCTGGACCCCTCCACTGGCTGGGGGCCACGTGAGACCCGGGTCCGAGGACCCGGGCTCCAGCCACGGCTGCTCTGGGCAGATCGAGGGGCGGGAAGGGGGAGGGGTGTCCCTGGGGGCTGTGTGCCCGGGAATGAGGCCCCCATCTTGGCCCTGCCGCTGACTTTCTGCAGCCCCGTGGGCAAGTCTGGGCGCCCACGTGGGCCTCAGTTTCCCGTTCTGTAAAACAGAGGCTGGCTCGCGCCTCTGCTCTCAGTCCAGGGAACCTGTTCCGTCCAGGCTGCAGCAGCAGGCGAGAGGAAGGCCGCCCCCTAGCGTTGCCAGGATTTCTCCACTGGATCGCAGGAACTTTGGGGAAGCTTGTGCCTCCTTTAGTGGCCGTGACTCCCTCGCCCAGAGCCCGGCCAGGGTTTGGGGGCGCCCGGGACTCCCCCAGGGGCCGAGTCTGCCCCGGGATCCCCACTCCTGGCGTTGCCCACGTTGCTCCATCCCAAAGACTAGCGCCCAGCCTTCCCACCCCCCTCGGGCTCACTTAGTACCTGTTTCCAAACCCTTCCCTTCCACCTCCCCCGCCCAGGAGCCTTTTCTTGGGACAAAGAGGAAAAGAAAGAGGAGAAAAAACCGAGCGACCAACAGATGGAAGTGTCTGCCAGTGTATGGGCGGCTCGCGCCCCCGGTCCCCCACCTGTGCACGGACGGAGGGAGGTGCCCCTTCCCGGCTCTCTTCGTGGCCAAATTTGGTCAGTCTCCTCAGCGCTCAGACCCAGTTCCCTTTTCTCAGCTCTCTCCTCCCCGACCCTTTCACGCTCTGCTTTCCAGGCCCGTCGGGCATCGCTCCCCAGCCACCAATTCTCGGTTCCATGCGAGGGGCGGCCTGGCCCTCCACAACTCGCCTCCGTGAACTCCCGGGAAAAGCTGGACCGGCTGATGAATAGTCACCCTCCCCACCCCCTTTAAGTAACTGACAAAGAGCCCGATATTTAACCACATGAAACTGATCAACCACAGGTTTAAACTAAGCTCCCAAAGCCCTTAGAATTGGAACCCACCGAAGGGGAAGGTTTTGCATAGAAAATCTGGCCGTGCAATTGTCAATGCTGTAAAGTTACCCACACGTGTAACCTGGAAATAAAAGGTTATTAAAAGAAGAAGAAAAAGACAATCTGGCCGTGTCCTGGGGGCCACCTAGAAATTGTCAAGCGCCGGGGCTGGAGAAAGGGCAACAGTCCCGCTCAGCTCCTGGTGGAGGGGAAAGAAACCTTTCCCTCGGTCTCCCCACGGCACCTGCCTCCAGCTTTGGCTGGAAACTTCTAAAGCTTAGGAAGACTTGGACTTTCCCATCAGTCCCAGCATCTCTAGCAAAGCAGCAGCCACTGGGGGAAGCACCCAAATCTAGAGCCAGGAACTACCAACAGATGGCTGTATGACATCAGGGAGAGGCCCCCGTGACTTCCCAGTGAATTGGATTGAAGACCCGGAGGACTGGGCAACGTCACCAGCCTGGTTTTCTCCTCCAGAGTCATCCGGGTCCAGTGGCAAGAAGTAGATCAGGTCAAATGGAGATGGTCCGGATAGAGTGTGTAACTTAAGTCAGGAAGAACTGAATTCAAATCCTTCCCAGATATTACTAGGTTCTCCACATCTTGGTTTACTCACATGTGAAACAGGAACTATAATAATAGAGCATTCAACTTAAATCAGGAAGAACTGAATCCAAATCCTTCTCCAGATACATCTTGGTTTACTTGTATGTGAAATAGAATTTATAATAGTAGATAGAGCGTTGAGTTTAAGTCAGGAAGAACTGAATTCAAATCCTTCCACAGCTACTTCCTAGGTTCTCTACATAGAGAACTGGTTTACTCACATTTGAAATAGGAATTATAATAATAGAATTTAAAATCAGGAAGAACTGGATTCAGAGCCTTCCCAGATATTACTAGGTTCTCCACATCTTGGTTTACTCACATGTAAAATAGGAATTATAACAATAACTACCTCCCAAAGTTGTTGTGAGGGTAAATGAGATATTGGCTAAAAGCACTTTGCAAATCTAAAGCACATATAAATATTAACTATTTATATATATATATATATATATATATATATATATATATATAAAGCAGCACTGACCTCAAAATCAGGAGATCGTGAATTCAAATCCAGCCTTAAATGCTTATTGGCTGTTTGACCTTGGGCAAGCCATTACATTCTATTTGTCTCAGTTTCCCCATCTGTAAAATGAGTTGGAGAAGGAAATGGGAATGGGAAACTGCTCCAGTATCTCTGCCAAGACAACCCTAAATGGATCGCGACTAGTATATCCTCTCTCTTGGAGAGCTGGTTGTTAAACATATACTTGTCTATTCTCTCCCCTGGAGAGCTGGTTGTTAAACCTATACTTGTCTATTCTCTCCCCTGGAGAGCTGGTTGTTAAACATATACTTGTATATCCTCTCCCCTAGAGAGCTGGTTGTTAAACATATACCACCAGCACCACCCCATTGCTGGGTTGGTATCACCTCAAGTGACTGTGAGTTTCCTGAAGTCAGGAAGCCCTTTCGAATTCACCTTTTTGTCTCTCTGAGCACCAAGCACAGGCATGTAGAAACAATAGTGTTAATAAAGGCAGCCAGTATGCTACAGCTCCATCTCCCCAGTGTAGGTTAGCTGCCTCACTCCTTGGGGTTCTGGGGAACCCTGAGGAGCTCGGGGCATCCCTGCTCTTCCATTCCCCATCGCCTGGTACCAATACCTGCCAACCAAACTCATGCTACTTAATCATTTCATACCAATTAGCTTCTATAAAGGGAGATTTATTTGGAAGAGGTAAGAACAAAAACACAAATTATCCCCCTAAACCTTGGGGGTTCGCTCTCTCCCTGCCAGCTCAGTCCCTGGGAAGAGCACTAAGTCCAAACGACATTGTTCCTACCCAGAGGGCCCTGGTCTGGAGCCTGAATATCACCCCGAGATCACGCCGGCCCTCGAGCTGAGCAGGTCACAGATCCCAAGCTGGACTTGACCACACGCTCCCTCCTGTGGCTCACCCTCCTGACCCCCAAATTGATCTTGTTGACTTAAAATGAAAAAAATAACCAGAAATGCCCCCATTTGAGACCCCCCCATGGGCTGAGGTATCATGGGAAGGAGGGCCCCAAGACGTCTCCCCTCTCTCCCCCAGCCCAAGGAAGGCAAAGGGAGGCCCAGCGGCTTTGTGGTGGATGTACCTACTCAGCCCATCAGAGACCCCTCCTCTCTGGGGCTTTTGGGACCAATCACGGAACTTCTAGCATCTCTCCCTCCATTGCTGAGCTCAGCACTCGGGTTCCACCCACCGCCCGGACACCTAGAACAATTATTTGTTCAAATGGAATTTCTTTTTTTTAATGACGTTGAGAGGAATAACCTGCTCTGTTTAGCTTTCGAAGCCCTTCCTCACCTGGCCCCAGCCGCCTTCCCAGTCTCCTCGGTTCCTCCTCCTCCTCCAGCCGCCAATTCGGTCTAAGCGGCTTCTCGAGGCATCTGAAAGGAGAGGAAGGAGGGGTCCTCGGACCCCACGGCCCCAGAAAGAGACGATCCTCAGGGACTAGACCAGTAATGATCAACAGGCCAACTCACCTGCTTACCCCAAACCTTTATTTAGGAGTCCTTTATGCAGGAAGGAGAAAAGAAGGGAGTACGCATTCATACAGCCCCACTGTGCGCCAGTGCTTTACAAATAGGACTCCATTTGACCCTCACCACAGCCTTCAAGGCGGGTGCTATCATTAGCCCCATTTTTAGTCGAGAAAACAGGCAAACAGGGTTCAGTGACTTGGCCAGAATCACAGGGCTAGTGAGTGTCTGAGCCTGGATTTGAATTCAGGTCTACCTCTGAGCCTGAAGCAGTTGTGGGGTACTGTGGAGAGAACATTAGTTTTGGAGTCAGGAAGACCTGAGTCTAACCCCCTCCCCCAGACAGATGTTAACTGTGTGTTTGACTCTAGACAAGATCATCTGTAAAATGGGACTATAATAACCCCCAGGGTCAAATACTGCTATGTCTCAAAGTAAGCAACATGTTGCAGACCTTGAGGCACTATATAAATGGCCACGGGCTCTGATACAAGCCAGTATCTCCCATACATCACTCAGGATTCCTTCAAAGATGTAATGGCAGGAATAGCCCCTGTTGGAGACTCCTCAGACTGAGTGACCCTGGGAAAGCCACTTCACTCTGGTTGCCTCATTTTCCCTCATTTGTAAAATGGGCTAGAAATGGAAATGGCAAACCCAGTATTTTTGGCAAGAAAACCCCAAATGGGGTCATGAATGGGGACAGAGATGGACGTATACTCCCCAAAAGTGTTCATCGCCATGGTGGAAGGAGGTCCAGATGAGGGATTGCATATGGAGGGTGTTCAGATGCTTCTATTTGTGAATGACATCAAGACCTAAGACACTGCAAAGCCTCCTGATCTGCTGGGATTAAGACCCTTTCACCGGCTTTCCCAGAGTCTCTCTGAACTGGGCTGAGCACTTTTGACCCCAGTGAGCCTGACCTTTCTTTGTTGAAGTTTTTCCGGTCTATGTTGAGCTGGGGAGCAGTTTCATTCCATCAGACTATTTCAGAGGCTTGTTTCATGTGGTTTCCGAGGGAAACTGGGAGAGCTCAAGCAGGTTCCTGGCTTTATTCTGCCATCTTGGCTCCAGCCCCAGAACACAAAGCTCCTGGAAAAGATCTTCATCGTTCCGAGGAGTCAGGCTTGCCCATTCACACAGGAAGAAGCAAGTGGATGACAAATGTCCACTGCCCAGATTTCAGCATTCATTGGGATAATGGCCCAGTGGAGTCTGCACAATATGTCTGGAAAGACAATATAGATGGAGGGTGATCTGGGCTTAGAGTTGTGAGAGAAACTAATATTATATTATTCTATTAATAACTTTTTTTTTTTTTTTGCTGAGGCCCTTGGGGTTAAGTGACTTGCCCAGGGTCACACAGTTAAAGAGCGTTAAGTGTCTGGGACAAGATTTGAACTCAGGTCTTCCTGACTTCGGGGGTGGAGCTCTATCCACTGGCCTACCTAGTTGCCCCTATTCTATTAATAACTAATCATTAATTTGTGATCCATCCTTTTCCTTCTAATTCTATTAAGGCCCAATTCCTAAATGGAGTCAGTCAGTGGCTGAGGGTCATGACTAAACACACAAGGTACGAAAGCTGGGTAGGACCCACCCAAGGAGGCTCCAATTTCTGTTTAGAGAATAAACGGAACCCCATCTGGGAGAGCCTTTTCCCCATCCTCCGTCCCCTTCATTTAGGGTAACCCAGCTCATGTAGGAGAAAACCCTAGAGAAATCCAGATGGAGTCAGCTGCATGTCCCGGTCAAGCTGAAGACTTTTAGCCCCCCTCCTCATTAAATCAGGGTGGAGTTTCCCTTGTCGGGAAGTTCCCTTGGAGAAGGGATTTCAGAGTCTCCCTTGGTTACCGAGAGAAGTCACTTTGTTGATTACGAGCTGGCCTGATTAATGAATTGGTTATTAATTACCCAGAAACTCTCGGGGGTTTTCATTTGTCTCAGTCGAACCAGGGAGAGCTGTCTAGTTTACCCTTCCAACTTGCCCAGCTCTTTTGCCGATCCCCACTTCCCCATAAAAGGAAAGATCTGTCTCTTTGATGCAAACATTCCCCCGGTGTTATTGCGACCATTCCCACCCCTAAAGAACCAACGAGGAGTGTCCCCCAGAGGGCAGAGGGGCACGGTGGGTGGGGAAAAAACCAGGCGCAAGATGTCAGCAAGGAATTTATGGGGCTGTAGTTAAGAAGCAACAGACGGATAAGCAGGGAGGCGGCACCCGTACTCCTGGCATCAGAATGTTAGCGGAGAATGAGAGAGCTTCAAGAACGTTAGGTGGATCCGGGGGAAGGACAGGGATGAAAAAGCCCACAGAGTGGGCAAGCACAGATGGGCCGCGATCTGCATCCAACTGGGGAACATCCCACTCCATTGTAGAACCATTCTTACCGAGACCTGATAGAAAGAAGGTGACACTATGTATTAGTCATTGATGGCGTCCAGTAATGTATTTATTTATAAAATAAATATTATTGATTATTTTATAACATTAAATATTATAAAACATAACATCACAAATATTGATATTTATAAATAACAATATTAACAATAATAATTATTAATTATTTTATTTTATACTAATTATCCTATATTATACTAATTATTACTAATGTTATTAGTAATTTATTTTATATAGTGATAATTGGCCTTTATCCAATAATAATACGGTCTGTGATTTCCCCCCTCTTTGGTTGGTCTTTGAAATGTCCTAAAAACTCAATCCCGTATGTATACATAGATCAGATTTAACATATACTTTAATATGTTTAACATGTATGGGATTGCCTGCCATTTAAGGGAAGGGGTGGGGGGGAAGGAGGGAAAAGTTGGAACAAAAGGTTTTACAAGGGTCAATGTTGAAAAATTACCCATGAATATGTTCTGTCAATAAAAAGCTATAATAATCATAATAAAAACCCTCCATCCTGAGGGCCTTTTAAATGGGCACCTCTTCTATTTCCCAAGTGCTCATTATAGTTGTTCTGAAGACTCTTACATCAATAAGCAGCTATTTCCTGCCTGTTAGATACAGTCGATCGCAGTTTTATCCACTGTTTCCTAATTCTCGTCTTGAAGAAAGCGTTCAACACAGGGAATCTATCGGCTGTTTTTCCTTGTCTTTCCCTGGGCTCAACTTTGCTTTGAAGCGATTAAACATCAAAGTGTGTTTGGTGAATCAAATGCTTTTCTGTTTATTGAAATTTTTAAAAGCCTTTGTTTCCCGGAGGAAAACAGAGACATGAAGGCCATTGTTTACCAAGGTGTCCCCTCCTTAAGTTCCAGTGGGATTCCTCGACAAAATGTGGTCTCTCGGGACAGCTGTGGTTGCCGGGAAGGTCGTTCCTGATGATGAGCTTTCATTTTGCCCCTTTGCATCGTCCTCCTGTGGCTCCTCGGACACTAATGGACTGGGTGACCCTGGGAAAGCCACTTCACCCCGGTTGCCTCAGTTTCCCTCATTTGTAAAATGAGCTAGAAATAGAAATGGCAAACCCCGCCGGGATTTTTGGCAAGAAAACCCCAAATGGGGTCACAAAGTTGGGCCGAGCAACAACAAACGTGTGTATGAATGTGTACAAACATATATAAATACCTATATATAGACACACATGAGAGTGTCTATATGGCATATATATATATATATATTTTTTTTTTAAAGTATTTCTGCATGCATGCACACGTCTATTTGGTAAATTAAGGCCATGAGCTCCGAGGGATGGCACCAGCATCGAGGAGACCACGAAAGGTCTCTTGCAGAAGGCAGAGTCTGTATCTAGACTTGAAGGAAACCAGGGAATTCTGGGGCCGGAGCCAAGGAGGCGAAGTGTTCCAGGCGTGGGGGACAGCCAGTAACGGGACATGGAGGGGAAGACAGAATGCTGTGTGCGGGGACCAGAAGGCCTGGTGGGCTGGCTCCCAGGGAACATCAAACACAGCTAAGGTCTACGAGTGGAGAGGGGAGAAGGCGCCGATGGGAAAGGGATTTAAAGGCAAACAAAGGATTTTCTCTTTGGCGCTGGAGATAACCCAGGGCTGCTGGAGTTTCGTGAAGGGGCCCGGAAGGAGGGACTGGTCAGACCTGCCCTTTGGAAAGCTGAGGGGAAGATGGTCTGGCAGCCGGGAGCCCCCACCCCCACTCCAAGCAGCTACTGTGATAGTCCCGGAAGGAGATAGGAGAGCAGGGGACGGCGGGGACTTACACGTCGCAGAGATAGACTCACCACTCCTAGATTTAGGAGGGAGATTAAGGGATCAAGGATGACTTCCGGGTTGTGAGACTGAGTGCCGGCGAGGCTGGTGGTACCCTCAACAGCAACAGGGAACATGGAAAGAGGCAAGGTTCAGGGAAAAACACAAATTCAGTTTTAGCCATCGCCTGGACGCCTAGCTAGAGAAATCCAATAAGGAGACATACGGTCACGGGGTGAGGATGTTCCAGAGGAGCTGATGAGATAAATGAAATAAGATGGAGGGAGAAGAGAAGAGAGCCCAGGATTGACCCTTGAAGGACACCCACAGTTAATAGGCACAGCCTAGGTGAAAATTCGGCAAAGGCAGTGTGGGATTGAAGGGGTGAATTAATAATGGGAAAGGGAAGAGAGAATATCTGGAGTGGGGGCAACGACCTGGGAAAGAACCAAGGGAATTAAGAGAAACATTTGTTGTTGCTGAGTCTTTTCAGTCTCCGTGACCCTTATTGAGAGTTTTCTTGGCAAAACTCTTGGAGCAATTCATCATTTTCTTCTCCATCTCATTTTACAAATAAGAAAACTGAGGAAACCAAGATTAAGTGACTTGCCTAGGGTCATATAGCTAGGAAATATCTGGGGGTTGAAACTGAACTCAGGCCTTTCTATTGCATCACCTGGCTGCCCCCAAAAGAACCCATCGAGGTAAATAGATCTGATCAATTGGAAGAGACTGTTACAAGGACAAAGAGTCGATATTCTAAAAGAAAGAAAAGAATGGGTGTCATCTCAGAACTCTGAGAGTTAGATAAGTCAGTGGATCCATACAACACCTACTATGTGTCAGGTCCCATGAAAGGCGAAGGGAAAAAAAGGCTAAATATAGTCTCTGCCCTGGAAGAGCTTACATTCTACTCCAAGAACTTAACCTTAAGTCTTAAGACTCGGTCTTATACTTAGAAATAATTAATAATAAATTATAACTAATCAACTTATTTTAAACCGAGGGAATATATAATAGCCCCTAAGATCCATGGGGTTTCCTTCTTCAGCTTTTGGGAAATTTGTTTTAGACAAAAGTTACGGGTTCAATCACAAACACTCAAAGCCTCTGATTAGGAAGGTTCCTCCCATCTAGGCTCAGATTGGATTTTTCTGTCCAAACCGACACTTATATTCATCCCCAGCTCACCCCTGGCCTTTCTGTGGTCCAAGCAAAATTCAGGTTCCTGGAAATGTTTGGGTAACGGAACAGTCGATCGTACAGGAGGGCCCAGGGCCAAACAGCCGCTGAGAGAAGCAATTAGGGAAAGAAAAGAGCCCTTCTTGGGACTTTCCCCAGCCCTTGACTCGAAGGGTACCTTAGGAGCATCAGCCGGCTCTCCTGCCTCCAAATGGAGCCAGCGGTCGTCTCTGTATCTCCCTTCTCTGCCACCCTCAGAACTATTTTCTCTTTTTCTGTTTTCCCAGGGGGCCATTGGGCCTTAGCTCGCTCTGGATGACCCGCCTGCTTCCTCTCTTCTGAGCCCCTGACATCTCTGGGTAGCCCTGATATGGTGCCTTCATTTTCTTAGAGAGAGCCTGAGTCTCTTCCCTCAGGAGGCTTCCATCCCTCTGTGGCTGGCACTCCTGACACTGGGACTCCTCTAGCATTCTCTGCCCCCTTCTGCTCTTCCCTTCTCTCCTTGTCGGGTATCTTCATCTCGCCGGCCTCCAGGAAGGAAGGAAGAAAGAAGGAAGGAAGGAAGGAAGGAAGGAAGGAAGGAAGGAAGGAAGGAAGGAAGGAAGGAAGGAAGGAAGAAGGGAAGAAGGGAAGGAAGGAAGGAAGGAAGGAAGGAAGGAAGGAAGGAAGGGAGGAAGGAAGAGAAGGAAGGAAGGAAGGAAGGAAGGGAGGAAGGAAGGAAGGAAGGAAGGAGGGAAGGAAGGAAGGAAGGAAGGAGGGAAGGAGGATGGACCTATGACTGGAGTCTGGACAAGGGGAAGAGAAAAGGGGCAGGAGAAGGGAAGCAGATTGTGTTAAGCCAGGATCACTAATTCTGTACCTAGGGCTTCATATATCCCACCCTCTTTTTTTAAAAGAAGGACTCAGGAAAGAAATAGCGAAAAGCACAGAACAAAGTAGGACGGGATGAAATGCAGAATTAATTATAACTACACCTATTTTAAAAGTGTTTGCACAAAGATGAACTCGGTTCAAATTAGAAAGAAGACAATTAACCAGGGAAATATTGAATTGAGTTTCCCTGACAAGGGACTTCTTTCCAAATTTACGAGAAAGAGAACCAGTGGTTTCGTGATTGACAGGTAGTTAAAGGGTCGGAACAGACAGTTCTCAAAGGGAAAAATCCAAGGAAGCCGTAGTCACGTACAAACAAGAGCCCCAGGCACTAATAATGCAGCTTTTGGAGGCGCTGCAGGAAACTAGGCCCGGAGTCCACTCCCAGAGATCCCTCGCATATCACGCTGTCACCTTCCCGATGTCACGGTCATCTTCAAGAGGAAGGGACAATCACCATCAAATGGACAACAGTGCCGCCAATGAAGCTGGGGATTGTTCTGGAGAGGAACTGAGAATCACATCCCCAAAGCCCCAAATGTGTTCATACTCTTTGACTTAGAGATACTGCTACATGGCTATACTCAAGGAGATCAGAGAAAGAGGAATAATAATAATAGTAATAATAATCAAGGTCATAACATTTCTTTAGTGCTTCTGCGTGCCAGGCACTGTGCTCAGTGCTTTACAATTATTATCCCTTTTGATCCTTGTGACAATGTCGGCAGGTAGGTGTTATTTCATCTCCATTTAACAGATAAGGAAACTGAGGCAAAATTTAATTGGCTTGCCCGGCGTCCCACAGATAGAAAGTATCCGAGGTCAGACTTGAACTCAGGTCTCGACTTACTGGTTCTATCATATTTATAAAATATTTAGAGCAGCTTTTTCCCTGGCAGGGAACAAGTATAATCCGAGGGCCAGATGCCCATCAATAGAGGAGCGACTAAAGCAATTATGTTATCCAGAAGGGATGGAGTACTGTTGTGCTGTGAGAAATGATGAAACAAACAAACCCGAGAACGACTTCTAGGAACCGACGCAGAGCGAACTAAATGGAACCAAGAACAATGTAAAGGAAACAGTTCTGAAAGGTGCTAGAATGGTGATCAGGACAATAAGCAGCCACAGTTCCAGAGGGTTGTGACCAAAAACCCACCTCCTGCAGGAGAAGTAACAGATGCAAGCTGCAGAACGAGGCACCCATTTTTTTATGAGGCAATTGGGGTTAAGTGACTTGCCCAGGGTCACACAGCCAGGACTTGTTAAGTATCTGAGACCAGATTTGAACTCAGGTCTTGGAGCTCTATCCACTGTACTACCTAGTTGCCCCGAGGTATCCATTTTAATTTGTTTTACTTGATTAAGCATATTTGTTACGAGAATTTTATTTTTCTCCTTTTTTTCCACTGGGGAAGATGGGAGAAAGAGAAAATAAATGCTTATTACTTGAAATTAAACTATTTTTTTTAAGGGGATCATTCATGGATCCTCGAAAGGGCGGCTCGGGCCTGTGCTGTGTGATAATTTGAAAGATGAAGATGTGAACGGCATCGCTAACTAGTTTCAGATGGCACAGCCGGCAGGGGTAACTAACATGGCGACGATAAAATCAGAATCTCCCAAGATTTCAGCAGCTAGAAAATGGGCCAATTTTAATGAAGTGGAATCTGATAGGGATAAACGATAAGAGGCTCCAGGTGGTATCTTAGTACTGGGAAGTTTCAAGGCCTGGCTGCGTGACCTTGGGCACACCATTTAACAACTCACCCCACCCTCCCAGCGACACTCCGAGACTAGAATTTGCAGAGCAATGGTCCCGCATTGGTAGAAAGAGTAAATCTAAAACATAAAAAGGTAAATTTCTATACTTGAGTAAAAAGTATTGACCTCAGACATTTCCTAGTTGGGTGATCGTGGGCAAGTCACTTCGCTCTGTTTGCCTCAGTTTCCTCATCTGTAAAATGGACTTGGAGAAGGAAATGACAAAACACTCCGGTATCGCTGCCAAGAAAACCCCAAATTGGGTCATGGAGAGTTGGATACGACTTAAAAAAACAACTAAATAACAATCCCTCTGATATCATCAGACATTTATTTTTCCCACATATATTTTGTTATTGCTTTCTCTAGCTCTGCCAGACTAGATTGGGATCTGGACTGGTGTCGTGTTGTATCCATGGATTAATCTGGAAAATGATGACTTTTTTGTATTAATTCCCCCAGGCGCACTAGGGGATCCAGATCTCCCAAGATGGTCAGTTCTTTTATTTCTGTTAAAACTGTCTCCAAGCCGTCTTTCTCTCTATGTCTCGGTGGGCGTGAGTCCCCGGGTTTCACACGTCCCACCGTGTTGTTGCGATCGCTCTCCTCCGCCCAGCTTTTCCCAGTGATGAATGATCAATCATAAAAGTGCTATTTGTGCTTTATTCTTAAAATCAAGTCAGCCAGCATTGGTTAAGGGCCTCCTAAGCGCCAGCTTTGTGCTAAGTGATGGGGACACAGAGAAAGGAGGAAGAGAGTCCCGGGCCTGGGGACACAGAGAAAGGAGGAAGAGAGTCCCGGGCCTGAGAAACTCACTTCTCATGGGGGACACGGCATTCAGGCGGTCATGTGCAGGCAAGGAATTAAAAGCCATCGAAAAGATTTCTTGTGGAACAAGTCTTGCTCGAGCCGCCATGGATACTACTGACTTTTGCCTTTTCTTTCCTTCTTTGCTTCTAACAGATGTCAAAGGGGCAGCCTGGACTCCGGAGGAGGAAGCATGGTCCTCCTGACTTCCCAGGCTGCCCAGAGGCAGCTTTGGATTTTCTTAGCAGATTTGAAAGGGTGGAAGGGTCACTGGGCTTTGATTCCAGTGGTAGGAGATGGGAAGGGATGAAAAGTGACCTTAGGAGGTTGGAAGGGAGCTGGAGGCTTCCTCTGGGAATCGCCAAGATCTGGAGCCTTCAGAGTTACCTGGAGCACCCCAGAGTGAACCGAGAAGCCGGTGTGGGCCTGGGGATTCTGGACATTGAGTCTAGGTCTCTGTCTACGGCAGCGGGGGGATGGACTTAAAGAGAAACGGGGCCATTGAACGTGGGCCACTTCTGGACTTCGAAAACCACATGTTAATGTCATCGATACTTTATTGGAGTCTTATTTATTTTATTCCACATTTCCCAGTTACATCTTAATCTGGTTCAGGCAGCACAAAAAAGAGAGAACAAAGCAGATCGGGATTTCTTTCCCTTCGTGGCAGACTGAGGAAGGTGGGGCAGATTATTAAGTATGTCGTCAAACGTGGTTCTTACGGGTATTGCTAAAAAGGCATCAGTAAATATATATATATATATATATATATATATATATATATATATATATATATATATATATATGGATGTATAATGGAGCTGGGAAGGTCCTTGGAACAGGGGAGGTCAGGGCTGGGAGGGGGCTTAGAACAGGGAATGTCAGAGCTGAGGGACCTTTCAACAGCACAAAATGTTAGACATGGAAAAATACTAGAGACCTTGCTGGTTCCCTTGTTTTTGTGTTAGGAGAACTTAGACCCAGAAAAAGGGCTTACCCATGATCCCACTTACCCAAGATCCCACAAGGGATTAATGGCAAAACTGGAATTGTGCTCCAGCTTTCTAGACGTGGAGTTCCATCTTTCTGTTGCACCACATTGTCAGAGACAGATTAATTCTAGAGCCTCCCCTGTGTTAATTATTTCTTATTTGTCTTATTGTTTGTTTGAACGTGTCTTCCTGTTAGACTGGGAGCTCCTTGAGGGCAGGGACTGCCTTTTGTCTTTCTTTGAATCTCCAGAACTCAGCACAGAGCTTGGTAAATGGTAGGCGTTCAATAAATGTTTATTGACAGACTGTGAGATTGTAGGAAGCCTTGAATGCCATACTAAAGAATTTTCCCTTTGGGGGGGTCAGTGTTGTATGTGACTGATGCAAGTTTCTTTTTTCTTTTCTTTCTTTCTTTTTTTTTTTTTCTTGCTGAGGCAATTCGGGTTAAATGACTTGCCCAGGGTCACACAGCTAGGAAGTGTTAAGCATCCGAGGCCACATTTGAACTCAGGTCCTCCTGATTTAAGGGCTGGTGCTCTATCCACTGGGCCACCTAGCTGCCCCTGATTTTTGTTTTTTGTTTTTAATTAAAGCTTTTTAATTTTCAAAAGATGCAGGGATAATCTTTCACCATTGACCCTTGTAAAACCTTGTTCCAAATTTTCCCTCCCTTTTCCCATCCCTTCCCCTAGACAGCAAGTGATCCAGTATATGTTAAACATGGTAAAATATATACGTTAAATCCAATACATGCATATATATTTTTACAATTATCTTGAAAAATCAAATCAAAAAGGAAAAAAAATGAGAAAGCAAATAAAAAGCAAACAAACCCACAACATAGAGTGACAATGCTCTGTTGTGATCCACACTCTACTCCCACAATCCTCTCGGGTTCTCTGATGAAGGTTTCTTACTTAGAGGTACCCTGGACTGAGCAGACCTTTAGAGAGATTCTCCTGGTTCCCGGGAGGCGCCGGCCGGGATCTCCGGCCTGAGTCCCGGGCTGCCAGTGGATGGAGGGGAGGGGGCCTGTAATCCTTTGCAAACAACTCAGCGGAGACTCTCTTATCTCTGCAGCTATTTCAAGATCTGCAGATGCCCTTTCTTCCCTGGCCCTAAACTCTCAGCAAGGAGTGTTGGATTTCAGGAAAATCCTTCCTCTTCATCCCATTAACCAAAGGCCTTTCTTCCTTCTGGCGCCTGGACCTAGCCGGCCTCCAGCCTGAGCCCAGCCTGAGCCTCCTTTTTAGGGCTGCCAAAATATTGCCTTTGGGCTGAAAAGGCCGAAACTCACTTTCCTCTGAACACCGTGTGTGTGTGTGTGTGTGTGTGTGTGTGTGTGTGTGTGTGTGTGTGTGTGGAGGGAAGGGAAGGTGTTAATAACTCATGTCTAACAGAGCCCTTTAAAGATTCTTTCCTTGGCAAACTCCCAAGCAGGTGGGAGCGCCAGCATGATTTCTCCCATTTTTCAGATGTAAAAACTGAAGCCAGAGAGGGAAAACGCAGCATCTGTCCAACAGGGTCCCCAATTCAGCAGGGGAGCAAACTGCCCCTCCCTGCCAGACCTTCCTTCCCTCAGAGGACCTCTGACCTGTCCCACTTCCCCCCGGGCTCTGGTCTCCCCAAACAGCATCCTTTGATCTCTCCTCAAAGCAGACCCAGCCCCTAGGCCTGTCCAGCTCGGTGGGAGGTCTGCGTTTTTTAATGGTGACCCCCCACCTCGACACCCCCACTTCTCCTCCTTCCCCAGGGCTGCCAACTTCCAACCACAATAGTGACTTTGTGCTTCTGTGGTTCGTTTTGTGTATAAATAAAATATTGTGGACATCCCTCCCCCACTCTAGTCACTCCCCCAGAGTTAAAAAAACCTCATTCTCCCTGGAAGAATAAAAAAGTCCAATGAAACCAAGAAAAATAAATAAGGGGTAAGCTTGAGGGGCTAGGGGGAATTTGGCTGATACATCACTTTTGAGCCCCATCTCTCCTATTTGTCCCAATATTCATCACCTAGTTATAACACTTCCTCAGAACAATGGCCCCGAGTACAAATCCAGAATCCGATCCTTAACACTTCCTAGCTGTGTGACTGTGGGTAAGTCACTTAACCCCAATTGCCCCGACAAAAATAAAGAATCTATTTTTTTTAAAGTGTTCAGCCATTACTCTGACAATTGCTATTTCCTTGATGTTACTGGTGAATATTTAATGTCCATTAATCATAAAATAGAAATTAGTAAAGTACTTAGCGCAGGGTCTGGTATTTAAGAAATGTTTATTCCCTTTAAAGGGAAATTCATTAGGAAGATTTTTTAAAATTATCATTACTTTGACTTTGACAGTTGGGTCCTGAGGTAGAAGCGGAAGAGCCTGGTCGGGGGCTAGGAAGGGACTGACATGGAGGTGAGAATGATCAAAGGTGTTAGATTAGAGTGCAGTCCATTTGGTTATAAAATAATCCCTCTTTTTGTTTCTCCAGTCCTTAGCCCAGTGCCTGGCACATAGTAGGTGCTCAATAAATGTTTGTGGATTGCTTGATATAAAGCAGAGAAGCAAACCACACGAGGCAGTCCATCAATTTAAACCCGAAGCATTAGACCATCTCCTTTTTATATTTATATAGAACATATTATATATAATATATAATTATAACAAATTAAACACACACACACACACACACACACACACACACACTCTCCACCTCCAAAAAAAGTAAATGGAAAACCGATAGACGGAGCTCAAAGGGTATCGCCCAACACTTCAATGTCCTCAGATCCTTTCTGACCCTTGGGAGCCTGCGACCGGCCAAATCATTTCTTCCTTTTCTCCCTCCAAACCACAGAGCTAGACCACGGTTCTAACCATCATCCCCAGAAGACAATCCTCCTGCCGGAACCAGCCTCCCATTTCCACCCTATTAGACTCTTCCAGCTTGAAATCTCAAAGACCTTTTCAACTCAAACTGAATTCATTCTCTTTCCCCCCAAATCTTCCCTATCACTGTCCCCTCGGGCTCATCGTCAACTTCTAAACCCCTTTTGTCCAAGTCTTATTCCTGCATCAAATACTGTTTGTTTTCCGTGTTCATAATCTCTAGAAGAAGCCCTCTTCTCTCCTGAGGCCTGTGTACCCCCGCCCCAGTGCAGACCCCCATCCCCTCACACCCGGACACCCTCATACCCCATTCCAGTCCATTCAGCCGCCTACAGGTCTGACTGTGTCACCCTCACTCAATAAACTCCACTGGCCTCCAGAATCAAGTCCAAAATTCTCTGCTTGTCTTTTCAGGTCCTTCATCACTTAGCCCATTCTTCTCCCTTATGCACCCGCTCCCAATCCCGGGCATTCTCACTGACTGCGCCTCTGCCTAAAACCGGCTCCCTCCTCATCTCCTCCCCTGCTTCCTGGGAATCCTTTGGGTCTCAGTTAAATCCCATCTTCCACCCAAAGCCTCCTTAATCTTATTCTATTTATCCTGAACAAAGTTTGCTTTGTTTATGTGGGATCTCCCTCGTTAGACTGTGGTTCCTGGAGGGTAGGGAAGCCACTGGGGTTTTGCCTTTCTTTCCCAGAACTTAGCTCGGAGCCTACGTGTCCCAGGTGTTTGAAAAGAGCCAACTGTCCTGGACCGGTCTATCAAACAGAGATATTAGCACCCCCTGACCGATGGGGAATCTAAAAGCCTGAGGATGTCAGGGTTGTCTGGATTCTGGATCCACTTTGCCACTGACAGCTGGATCTCTTTTTAACAAAGGAGGATGAGGATCTTGGAAATTAACGAGGATCTCTGCCGAGAGCCGAGTCGAGACCGAGTGGAGAATGGAGCTTTCAGGGAAAAAGATCTGAAGAGGGAGGAAGTCGATTTTAAAAAAAGCAGCAACTGAATAGGTCTCTCTCTTCTGCTTGTCCAAACATTAGGAACTCAGCTAGCAAAATATTTACCATTTCTCCGCTAGCAAATGTTTCAGTCGTGAAGTACGACCTTGTTTGGTTAGGAAAAAACCAGGAGCCCGAGAGATGACATGCAACGGTTCATCCATTATTTTTTCCCGGCTCATGTTAAAAAACATGACGTCTCCTTCACCACCTCATATGGTCTGGAGTCCGGAGTCGGGAGGAGGGGGGAGCCAGCTGTAGAGAGCTGATTGTTAAATCTCCAATGTGAGGATTTATACCTTGGAAACGGGCAAACACCATAAATCAGGGCTCGCTTTGTTGTTTTGTTGATTGTCAGCTTGAGAAAGTGAGGGAGAGAATGTTAAAAATGCAGATTAAATTTAAAATTCTCTCTTGTGTACTTTTTCCTTTTTCTGGAGAGCCAGTTGTTAAGCACTGGCCGGCGAGCTGCTTTGAGGAATTGATACCGGCCCCTGGGAATCGTGGCTGGGCCAGTGAAAGGCCCCATCAGGCTAGAAAAGCATCAGATACAGTCGCTGTGGGCCCGAGGACCAGCCTGGCTAGGGTCCGAGAGGCTCATTCCCAGGTTGGCCCCGTGGAGATGAAGTTCTTGGCTGCAGAACTCGATGTCTTTCTACTCAGTCACAGAGGCTGCGGTCCCCGTTCCTGGATAAGGAATACGGAAACAGTTAACATGAATCATAGTAGGGTTACTATGTAGGGTTAAGCAGGTGCTTAGTAGTAGTTGGGTAGTTCTCGGACCTTCACTGTGGATCTTTGTTAAAAATGTATTACAGGGGCAGCTGGGTGGGCGCAGTGGATAGAGCACCAGTTGTGACATCAGGAGGACCCGAGTTCAAATCTGGTCTCAGACACTTAACACTTCCTGGCTGTGGGACCCTGGGCAAGTCACTTAACTCCAATTGCCTCAACAACAACAAAAAAAACAAACTAATAAATGAATGAATAAATCAATGTATTGCAGCTCTGGTGTACATGAGGGATATGTACAATCTCAAAACATAGGAGCAAGCTGAGAAGTATCGTTAAACATTTCTGTTTTTCGAGTAGACATCAAGGGGGTGGAGGGGGCCCAGCTTTGTTTTTTCTTCAGTATAACGAGGCAGTTGGACTGATACTCTATGAAGTCTCCTCCCTGCTCTGAGGGATTCTTGGATTTAGAGAGTCCATTTTGGACTGAACATAAATGAACTCAAATGTTCAGAAACAGTTTCCCCGACGGAGAGTTTCCAAATGCTTGTGTGTTGAGCTAGGACGTTCCTTTCCATTGGTTTTTCCAAGCCAGATCATTGACCCGTTTTGCCTCCAAATTAAACCCGGCTCTGGTGAGTGAGTAAGGGAGAGGGGAAAAAAACACGTTGGAGGCAACTCAGCCTCTCCCACCCAGGGCGGATCAGCTTTCAGCCCCTGGGCCTGTGTGACCGGGCAGCCGGTCCGTGGTGAGCTGGCAGGTCAGACCATGCAGGGACTGCTCAGTATGGGGGCCCCCCAAGCTCCTGGCAAAGGAGAGAGCCAGGGAGAGGATCAGGCCCGGGAGTGAGGGCAGCATCAAACCCTGCCTGCTCCTTGTGTGGGGGGGGAACTGGGCCAGAGCAGCCTGGAAGGACACCGGGCTGGGAGTCGGGAGGCCTCGGCTGCCGGCTTTGTCCCTTTCCCTCTCTAGGTCTTGCTCATTTCCTTCAAAAGGAGGCGGGGTGCATCACATGGGCTTCCCGGCCCCTCCTGGCTCAAAATCGCTGATCCTCAGCTGACAAGGGATGCTCCTAAAGCCTGGACCTTTCTGCTGTGCCAGCCTCCGGTTGTATACGTGCTAACATATATGGGAATATATAGAGGTGTGTGTGCGTCTGTGTACGTGTATGTTGTACTGTATATACAGACATGTGCATTGTACATTTGTGTGTATGTATTATATAGGTGTATAAGTATTTATTATAGGGCCTTCTCTAAACACACATATACATACATGCTATAGTGTGTGTATATATAATATTATACATACGTACACAGTGTACATACACATAATACACATAATATATGCTATGAAATACATAATAATATAAATGAAATATATATATTTACTATGTAAGCATGTTTAATATATGTGTGGTATGTATATATATATGTTCTGTACATGCATAATTGTGTGCACATATCTATGCACAATCAATATATCTGTAAGTGTCTATGTATTAAATACACATTTATAATACAGTATATATAATACATAGACACTTATAGATATATTGACTGATTATGTATGTGTATATGATATCGCTCAAGATATGGGTGTGGAGTCAGGAAGACCTGAATTCAAATCCTCACTGTGCGACTTTAGCCAAATAGGTTAACTTTCATCTGCCTCGGTCTCCTCATCTGTAGAATGGGGATAATAAAGTACCCACTTCCCAGAGTTGTGTCAAAGTTCAAACGAGTGTTTTGTAAACCCTTGATGGATTATATAAATGCAAGCTATTGTTACTCTTATTTTAATAATTAGGTGAGGAAAAATCTTTGATCAGGTTGGAAGGCATGAAGGCCGTTAGATGAAATTGGATGACACCATCGAGGAAATGTTTTGGGATTGGCTGAAGAAAGCGTATGGATTTGTATAAAAGAGAAGGCCAGTTTGGAGCTCAGAATCCGGTGTCAAGGTCCTGAGAAGAAATTGCTTGGGAGAAACTGGGTCTTCTTCCCGTGACCAGAAGATGAGAGAGTCAGAGTTGGGTTTGTAGTTAAAGGGCTCTCACGCGATGTGGTTATTCAGTTGTGTCCAGCTCTTTGTGGCCCCTTTTAGATTTTTTGGCAGAGATAATGGAGTGGTTGGCTATTTCCTTCTCCAGGCCATTTTACAGATGAAAAAACTGAGGTACATGGGGGTAAAGTGACTTGCCCAGGGTCACACAGCTAGTAGAGGTCTGAGGCCAGTTTTGAACTCAGGAAGATATCTTACTGACTCTAGGATAGGAAGGAAGGAAGGAAGGAAGGAAGGAAGGAAGGAAGGAAGGAAGGAAGGAAGGAAGGAAGGAAGAAAGGAAGGAAGGAGGAGGAGGAGGAGGGAGGAAGGGAGGAAACTAGAAGAAAGGAAAAGAAAAGATACAGAGGAAGAGAAAGAAAGGGAACCAAAAGACAGAGGGGAAAGGAGATGGGGAAGGGAGCATCAACAAAGGCTTTCTAGAGAAAAAATAGAAACTAAGAACAGCCAGATGAAAAATGTTCCAAATCCCTCACAACAAGAGAGAAATGTCCAATTAAAGCAACTCTAAGCACCTCGTGCCCAACAGATCAGCAGTGATGACAAAAAAAGAAAACTGAGAATTGCTGGAGGAGCTGTAAGAAAACGCGTTCACCAGTTGTTGGAGGAGCTACAAATCATTGGGCTGCCCTGGAAAGCTATTTGGAACTCTCCTCAGAATCACTAAACTCTGCTAATCCTGTGAAACCAAGGCCACTGCCCCAGGTCCACATTCAGCAGCTACAAAGTACAGTGACTGAAATCAGGAAGGCCTGAGATTAAATTCTGCCTCAGTTTCCTTATTTATGAAATAGGAATAATAATATTCTTAGCAGAGTTCTTGTGATTCTAAACCCTAACACACTACACAAATGTTTTATTATTGTTGTTTTGCTATAAAGAAATCAAAGAAAGAAAAGATCATGCATAAAAAACAGCCTTTTTCTTGTTGCAATAAAGAGGTGGAAACTAAAGAGGACGTCCATCAATTAGAGAACGGCTGAGCAAATGGTCTGTGACTATGATAGAACAATGTGCTATAAGATAGTTTCAGAAAACCCCGAGATGGTTTCTATAAACTAATACAAAATGAAGTAAGCAGAATCAGCGGAGCAATTTCTATAATGACCACAACATTTTCTTTTCTTTTAAAATTTTTTTCATTAAAGCGTTTTATTTTCAAAATATACACAAAGATAGTTTTCAAAATTCACCCTCGCAAAACTTTGTGTTCCAATTTTTCCTCCTTCCCTTCCCTTTCTCCTAGATAGCAAATAATCCCACAAATATCATGCTGCTCAAGAAAAATCAGATCAAAAGGGAAAAAACGAGAAAGAAAAAAAAGCAAGCAAATAAATAGCAAAAAGAGGTGAAAATACTATGTTTGATCCACACTCAGTCCCCATACCTCTCTCTCTGGATGCAGATGGCTCTCTCTGTCACAAGTCTATTGGAATTGCCTTGAATCACCTCATTGTTGAAAAGAGCCACATCCATCACAATAACCACAATATTTTCAAGGAAAACAATCGTGAAAGATTTAATGATGTTGATCAGTGAATCCTCCAATCACAATTCTAAGAGCCTGGTAATGACGTGGGTCTCTAATCCCTTGGCAGAGAAGTAGCTGTGCAGAGCAAGACAGACATTTTTGCACGTGTTCAATATGTAAATTTGTTTTGCTCCACTATCTTGTTTGTTATAAGGGAAGACTTTTTGGGGGGAGAGAGGGAGAATTTGGGCAAATGGTGAGATACCCCCCAAAAAGAAAAGAAAGAGTAAAGCATTTTAAAAAGTTTTCATCATTAGCCATCATCATAACTTTATTTTTAAATTTTTCAATAGTATTTTATTTTTCCAAATACATGTAAAGCTCGTTTTCAACATTCATTTTTGTAAGACTTTGTATTCCAAATTTTTCTTCTTCCCTTCCTACCTCTCCTTTCCTCAAGACAGGAAGTATCTGATATAAGTTATAGATTATATAAGTTAAATAAATGCAAGAATAAAACATTTTTAAGCACAGTGTGAGACAAAGATAAACAGAAAAAGTGCTTTGGAACTAATGGATTAGATGGATAGATAGATGGATGGATGGATGAACAGATAGATAGATAGGTACTTAAATAAACCAAGCTATAGCTAATAGAAATTTGAAGGTTTGTATGCATTCCTCTTTTTTCTCTTTTTTTCTATAAATGGATATGATCATGTTTGTCAAGTTAAGAATAACAAAAAACACTAAAATCCTGAATTTAAAAAAAAAAGGCTTCCTAGAGGAAAAGACATTTGGATGAGCCTTCAAGATTAGAATTAGAAAGACAGAACTAGTGGTGGAGAGTAAGAAGGACTGAGTGTTTCAGGAAGAGAAATAGTATGAAGAAATTCTAAGAAGCGACTATGTCTGAGGAAGAGTAGCTCACTCACTCACTCTTATTCATGCATTCATTCACTCCTTTATTCCTGCATTTACTCAATCACTCACTTACTCATGCATTCATTCACTCCCTTATTCCTTCATTCACTCACTCGTTTATTCATGCATTCACTCACTCACTCACTCACTTACTCATGCATTCATTCACTCACTTATTCATGCATTCATTCACTCTCTCATTCCTCCATTGACTCATTCACTTATTCCTGCATTCATTCACTCTCTTATTCCTCCATTGATTCACTCACTTATTCAAGCATTCATTCACTCACTTACTCATGCATTCACTCACTCACTTATTCATGTATTTAAGTCATCTCTGGCACACACCAATACCTTCCTAGTGTCTCCAGCAATTTTCCAAGGCTTTAAGTTGACGCCCAAGTGCTGATCTGTATTGGCGGAAGGAGTTTCCATACTGGGAGTTTCTCATGCCTGTGAAATCACAGATCTGGCCCTGGAGGGAAAGAGAAAGAGAAATAGAGACATGTAGAAGTCCACATTAAAATGAAATACATAGAATAGATTTCCAGGAAGCATAATTTCCTTGGAAGCAGAAGTGGAAGTAATGAGTAGGACCCACTGACCATCCTTGTAGAGATCCTGTCTGCTTATCAGAACCTGTGAGAAGACAGTGTATATAAGTGGAAAGAATTAACTCTGGTGTCTTGAGTTCAAATCTCTCCTCTGATGCCTGTGCGATCTTGGAAAGTGCCCCATTTCCTTATCTGTAACAGGGTTTGTTCAATTTTTTCCACTCCTGATCCCTTTTTGCCTGAGAAATTTTTGTGTGATCCTTGGTATATATGTACATAAAACAGGTATACAAATCAAACATTTACTGATAATAAATCATAATTTCACAACCCTGACATTCAGTTATGCAAAGCCACATGGGGTTCCAACCCACAATTTAAGAACATTTGGTCTAGATTCCAATAGACTTGTGATGGAAAATGCATCCACATCTATAGAAAGAACTATGGAGACTGAATGTGGATTGAAACAGACTATTTTCACTTTTTGTTTGTTTGTTTTTTCTTTCTCGTGGTTTTTCCATTTTTCCTGTTTCTTCTTTCACAACAGGACCAGTATGGAAATACGTTTAACGTGGGTGTACATGTATAACCTATGTCAGCTTGCTCGCTGTCTTGGGGAGGAGAAAGAGAGAGAGAGAGAGAGAGAGAGAGAGAGAGAGAGAGAGAGAGAGAGAGAGAGAGAGAGAGAGAGAGAGAAAGAGAGAGAGAGAGAGAGAGAGAGAGAGAGAGAGAGAGAGAAAGAGAGAGAGAAACAATTGGAACTCAAATCTTATAAAAACGAATGCTGAAAACTATTTTACATGTAATTGGGAGGAAATACAATTAAGGATAAAAGAAGAAGCTTTAGGTTATAAAAGGAGATGGCTGGGCTAGCTAAGAACTCCTCTGGCTCAGAATCAGCCCCCAGCTGATTTCTCCATAGTTTCTCCATAGCAGGCACTCATTAAGCACCTACTGTATTCAGAGTAGTACAGAACCCAGCCCTGGGATCAATCAGTCAGTCAGTAAGGGCTTACTGTGTGCCACAATCACGCTGCTTGATGGGAATACAGAAAAAGGCAAAAACATGGTCCTTGTCCTCAATAAACTTATATTTTTTATAATAGCTTTATATTTTTCTAAATGCATGCAGATAGATTTCAACATTCATCCTTGCAAAACCTTGTGTCCCAAATTTTTCTCCCTTCCTCTCCACCTCCCCATCACTGACCTCAAGTGATCCAATAGAGGTTAAACATGGTCAATTCTTCTATATATATTTCCACATTTATTGTGCTGCACAAGAAAAAAACATATCAAAAAGAAAAAAAAATCAGAGGGGAAAAAAGCAAGGAAACAATAACAAAAAAGTGAAAATATCATGTTGTGCTCCACACTCAGTTCCCACAGTTCTAGCTCTGGGTGCAGACGACTCTCTCTGGAATTGGCCTGAATCACTTCATTGTTGAAGAGCCGCGTCCATCAGAATTGATCACTGTATAATCTTGTTGCCATGTCCAGTGATCTCCTGGTCCTGCTCACTTCCCTCAGCATCAGTTCCTGTGAGTCCCTCCAGGCCTCCCTGAAACCGTCCTGCCAGTCGTTTCTTACTGACTATAATAGTCCATAACATGCATATCCCATAACTTATTCAGCCATTCCCCACTGTTGGGCATCCGCTCAGTTCCCAGTTTCCTGCCCCTACAAAAAGGGCCGCCACACACATTTTTGCACACGGGGTCCTTTTCCCTTTTTATGCTCTCCTTGGGAGACAGGCCCAGGAGAGGCACTGCTGCGTCACCGGGTGTGCAGTTTGATAGTCCCTTGGGCATCGTAAGGAACTCACATTCTAATGGAAAGAGAGAACTATGTACAAGGACATAAAGTGACTAGACGGAAGGCAATCTCCAAGGGGAGGCCTTAGCAAAGGGGAAAACCAGGGAAGGGCTTCGGCAGAAAGTGGGATTGGAGCTGAGTACTAAAGGAGTTCAGAGGGGCTCAGTTCAGCTCCTCATGGAGAGCACAGGCCACCAAGACATCAAGGCAGGTATTAATAATACATAAAATTATATGGTGTATTAAAAAAACAGAAAGCAAAGACCACTATGCAGGTGGAGGGGGCAAGGAGGCAACCAGGAGAACCTTCCGGGAAGGGACCTTTGATCTGCTATTTGGGTGGATGGATGGGTAGATCAATGGATGATGGACAGATGCGTGGGTCAACAGATGGATGGGTGCATGGGTGGGCTAACGAATGGATTGTTGGATGGATGGATGGGTGGATCAATGGATGGGTGGGTGCAGGACTGGGCTAACAAATGGATGGATGGATGGGATGGTGAGTAGATAAGTGGATGAGTGGATGGATGGGTAGCTGGATGGGTGGGTGTAAATGAGGAAGCTCTGTTAGGCTATTGTTAAATTGTGCAAGAAAGTGGCAATGAAGGTCCAGGCTACCGTGGTGGGAAAAGAGAAGGGAGGACAGAGTGACACCCCCGATGTCACTCCCAAGTGGGAACCTCGGCCCTTTCATCATCGCGCGCCTCTGGGCATAGGCACTTGGAATGTCACGGGCAGCGCGCCATGTCAGCATCTCCCATGGTCCGGAACACCAGGCCTCAGAGCCGGGAGGGGTCTCAGAGATCTGCTCCAACCCTGCCGTCTGAGAGCCGGACAAACCAAGGCCCAGGTGGTGCCGTCTGGTAACTGGAGGGCAGACCAAGGCTCCTTTCCAACTTGTCCCAGTGTTTTCCATCACTTTGGACAGCTCTAAGAACACAGAGTTATAAGAAGCCTCTCCCAAGAGCTGAGATTAGCTTCTGCTTCAGGGCCAATGTCAGGGATAAGACCCTGTCCCTCCCACCCCTTGTCCCTCGGGGCCGCCACGGGCAGATGGATTCCAGGGCTGGCACGGACAGTGGCTCCGGCCCAGAGGCAGTTCCTGGGCTAGCTCTCTATCCCAAACCCTCACTTTTCAGATAGGGAGATGGAGACCTTAAGCAGGGTCAGAGCTGGAAACCCTGGCCCTTGGGTTCATGGAGGAAGGCAGGGGACAGTCTGGCCCCACCTGGGAGTGCTGCTCACCCAGGACAGGAGGCTGCCTCGCCTTCCCCGCCCACACCGACCTGGGAGCTCCCACTCCCCTTGTGCTCTCTTGGAGAGGCAAAAGCCTTGCAGAGCAGAGGGAGGCAGGGTGCTGACTTCTAAGGAGAGGAGCTGCGATCCTCCCTCCCACAGGATTCCAGAAACCCCCCCCCTGCCCCCAGTTATAGCCTTGACCTTGAAAATTAAAGAAGGAGGGCTGGGAGGGAAGACCAAGGTCATGGAAGTCCCAACCCCAGAGAATAGAAGGCTCCGAGATGGCAGAACCAGCATTTGGGCCAAGCTGGGACACGGGCCAGGATTCTTCCCCTTATCACACTGGCGCTTTACAGGAGGTCGAAACTGGGCTCGAAGGCCGCTAACTCAAAATCCCAAACTCTTTCCTTGGAATCAGAAATAAAAAACAAAGGAGAGAGACTTGTACTCTGGGGGTACTGGAAGGTCAAGGGGTGGCGAGAGCAGGACCAACCTGTCCATCTATTTGCATTTATTAAGCACCTGCTATGCTCCAGGCACTGTGCTGAGAAGCAGAAGACAGCCCCCTCCCCTCCTCAAGGAGGCAGGAGCCCCAGGCCCGGAGTCTGGAAGGTCCGTCTCCCCAAGTTCGAATTTGCTGGGCAAGTCACTTAACTCTGCCTCAGTTTCCTCATCTGTAAAATGAGTTGGAGAAGGAAACGGCAAACCAGTCCAGTGTCTTTGCCAAGAAACAGGATCCCAGAGCGTCTGACAGGAGCGAAATGACTGAACATCAAAGTCATTGAGGAACTCATAATCCGAGGGGATGATGGCAAGTCAACAAGTAAAAACAAAGCGGCTTCAGACAAGATAAGGAGTGAGTAATAAACAGAGGGAAGGCCGAAGATTAGAGGGGGCGGGGAAGGCTTCCTGTAGAGTTCGGAGGGAGCCGGCACTTAGCCAAAAGCCAGGGAGGTCAGGAGGTGAAGATGAAGAGACAGGACACAGGGGACAGAACAGTAGATCCCCATGAAGTATGTGGGAGGTCTAAGACTGGGAAAGTAGGCTAGAACCTGGTTATGGAGACTTCAAATCACCAAATAAGGGATCCAGAAGCACTAGGGAGCTACCGGAGGTTATGGAGGAGGGGCGTTGACATTATCTTCCTTGTGCTTTAGGTAGAATCACTTTTGTGACTGATAGGAGGATGGATAAAAGTGCACAAATTCGTGTGTTAAATTAATTAAAGTTATACATAACACGAAGAATCTTAAAGCAATCAATTCATGAACCAATGATTCTGGCCATCAACTGGTTATTTGACAAAGCGGACTAAGTCATCGGCTTGTTCCGGTGTGAGGTCAAGTCAGCCCTAATCCAAGGATGAAGGTGGAGGGATGGATCTCCCAGAAGACCTTTGATCTGGGATGCTGAAGAAGAGACTTCTGGGTAGGAAGTTGGGTTACACTCAGGGACCCTGTCCGCTTCAGAGAACCTAGAACCTCAGGGTTATATATATACACCCACCCACACATATATAAATACACAATGTGTTTTTAAATATATACGTGTGTAGATGTACATATATACTAATATACGTGTATCTACATCTATTTCTTTCAACACTTACTTCCAAGTTCACTTCTCTGACACAGACCCCGTCTGTGCCTTAGATAATGTTCCAACAACTTTTAAAAAATTTAATCTTTTCAAGGAAAAAAAATAGATAATTTTTCTTTCTTCCCCCATTCCTTTTCCCGGGAAAAAGAAATGCGTGTACGTGGCGGGGAACCTTTGTAATAAATATGCATTGTCCATCAAAATAAATACCCACTCTGGCGGTGTCCAAAAGAAAAGTCTTAATCTGGGAATCTCGTTCGGGGGAGGACGTGTTCTTCACCAGTAGTCTCCGGGAGTTATGGCTGGTCACGGCATAGTGCAGAGTTCCTAAGTCTTTCAAAGATGTTTACTATGTTTTTATTACCTGAATTATTCTCCTGGCTCTGCTCCTTTTAGGTCGTACTGTAGTGGAAAACTGCCCAGTTTTCTTTGAAACCATCCTCTTCCTCACTGTTGGTGTTCCTTCACAATCACAAAGCACAACTTGCCCCATCGTTCCCCAGAGGATGGACGCCCCCTCGGTTTACAGTTCTTTGCTGCGACAAAAAGAGCTGCTGTAAATATTTGGGTCCATATGGCTTCTTTTCTTTTCTTTGATCTTTCGGGCCTAGGAGCGGCATTTCTGGGTCAAAGGGCATACAGAGTTGAGCGGTCTTCTGGGAAGGGATCCAAATTTTTCCCCAGGACGGCTAGACTGCTTACGGCTCGTCCATAGTGCGATAATAATATGGCCATTTTCCCACAACCCCTCCAACATTTGTCATTTTCCCTTTTTGTCGGCTCTGCCATGCTGATGATCTGAATGACTTCTTACATAGCCCCCAGCCCAAATTTCACTCCCTGTTGGTCAGCCTTTCAGTGATGATCTGGATGGTCCTTGGAAGGAGGAGCCAAAGCCAGTGGTCAATCAACTCTCAAAGGCTCGCCGGCTTGGGTTCGATATTCACAGTCACCTTTATGGCCCGGGGAGAGTGGACAATGACTTCAGCCGAGACATCGATCCATTGACAAATATTATTGGAAGCTGGAAAGCTCCACTTGGAGTCAGGAAATCTGGGTTCTTAGCCGGGTGACCCTGTGACCCTGGGCTCCTGATCTCAGGTTCCTCATGTGTAAAATACCAGGCGACATAAGTCCCTTCCAGCTTCAAACCTAGAACTAGTCATTAAGCTCCTACTGTGCGCTAGGCTGGCTACCGGGGACACAAAAAACAAAAACCGGGTCCTGCCTTCAAGGAGCTCCTAGTCTATCTGGGAATATATCATTGTATGTGCAAAATAGAAAGAAAGACATCATAAAAGAATTGGAGGGAGGAGGCAGGAGGGTATAATACTTAGGGGGATGAGGATTGGAACTGAGGAGTGAAGGAAGCTGGGAATTCTAAAAAATGGACTTGAGACAAGGGCCCTTTCTGTCGAGAGTTAGTGTTCCCACAGTCCGGAAGCTAGAGCTAGCAGGTCTTCTTCTAAAAGTCTTCCCAAGGAAACTCAGGAAACACGAGTGAGAAGAAGGGAACGAGGATTTATGTGTCCCTACTAAGTGCCAGACACAGTTCTAAGCACTTTTTGCAAATAGGTTGTTTGATCCTCACAACAACCCAGGTGAGGAAACTGAGTCAGAGTGAGGTTAAATGACTGGTCCACAGTCACACAGCTGGTCTGGGGCCCTGGTCATCTGTCCACTGAGCCACCAGCTGCCAAAGAAAGGAGGCTGGATGAGAGATTTGGGGTCACACAGGGAATCAAGGAAGAAACATCCTCTTCTGTCAAAGAAAAAAATTAGACATGATAGAGGGGAAGGGGGAAGAGAGGATACCATTTCCTGGACACCTGGTCACCTCATTTGGCTCCCAAGGGATGGGCAAGATCCTGCCTTAATGCTTTTGGGAACTCCCTGAACCACGGTGGAAAAACCCATAAACCAGGAGTCAACAAACCTGATTTCAAAACTGGATTCCTGGCGGCGCGGCCTTCGCTCTGCAGCCCTTTGTCTCTCTGTGTATCTGGAACAGGGGCTGGCGCACAGAAAGGCGCCTGCTTGTAAGACCTGTTCATCTCCCTGGGGCCCAGAGGGATCAGGGGGTCTCGGGCTTCTCGAGTCAGAGGTCAGTTTCGAGTCCCTGCCGGTTGCTCGTTACATACAGAGGGAAGACTGGAAAGAAGAGTGGGGGCGGAAAAGGAGAAGCACTGAGGTAATAACAGGCTCAGCCCTGACTGGGATGGGACCGGGTGAGCCGGAGGGGCTGCGGTGACCCGCTGAAGGGCCGACTGAGAGAGCAAAGAGAGCTGCTCCAGAGGGGAAACTAAGCCCGCAGCTCTTGTCACCCCCACCTTTCGGGAACGAGCCCCCCAAGAGACTGCCTTTCCCTTCCCAAGCCCAGCCGGTACCAGGCACTAACAATGAGCTTTCATTTTGCCAGGATATTTCTGGTATCCGATTTTTGCCTCAAATAAAGAGATTGAGGGGCAGCTGGGTGGCCCAGTGGGTAGCGCGCCAGCCCCGAAGTCAGGAGGACCTGAGTTTAAATCGACTCTCAGACACTTAGCACTTCCTGGCTGTGGGACCCTGGGCAAGTCACTTAACCCCAATTGTCTCAGCAAAAAGTTACAAAACGAACAAACAAAAAAGCATAAAGAGGTCAGGAACTAGCTACAGGTAATCAGAAACGTCAGTTGGGCCCAAGAGCCAAACCTCGGCCTAACCGGGCACTCGGAGCTATGGTGCTTGTGCCATTACCTTTTCACTTGACAGAAATTCTATAAAACAGTCCAGGAAGTGGCCCCGGGGACCGAGGGCCCTCGTGCTGCTCGGGCCTAGCAAGTCCTCGTTGTTATAGGCTCAGACTCTGAGGCCCGATGACATCAGCAGCGGCTGCCTCCCCTGGCCACAGCGGGATGGAGGTGAGGCCCAAAGTCATCAGCCGCCCTCCCCCAGACCGACTGGGAGCCCGGCTAAAAGGTGCGGCTGAGGGACTCCAGAAGGAAAGGAGGCACAGAGAACGGGGCAGCACCTGGGGGGGGGGCTCACACCCCAAACCAACCCGAGGGAGGGGTTCCGCTCGCACTATCTGGACAGGAGGACTCAGAAAAGATGGAGTTCCTCTTTCCACTGGTGTTGTGGGTAAAATGAAAAGAAGGCACCTGCAGCCCTGACACCCCCTGTTCTAAGCCCCCCCCCCCAGGCCATCCCTGTTCCTTTCCAGCTGTCCCTGGGAGGGGAGGGGAATCCATTTCCCAGCAGCCCCTGAGCGCCTTCCTGCGGGGGAGGGGAGACCTGACATCGCCCCATTGAATCCTCATGATGTCACCTGGCCCATCGGCCTCTCATCCCTCAGGAATGCGCCTGTTGGTGTTTCCCTTGGGGGGGAGGGGGAGATGAACCGTGGCAGGGGGTAAACAAGCCTCGTCCTAGCGCGGCCCCCCCCAGCTCCCGGCCTCCCCATGGGCAGAGTCTGGCTCCCTGCCAGCCCCCTCCGCTGGCCGGGCTTCCGCCACTCCTTCCTCCACAGAGCCCCGGCCCCCAGCGTGGGCAGCGGACTGACGCCCCCCTCCCCCATCTGGTAAACCGAGTCCAGAAAGAAGGGGGGCAGGTCGCGGAAGGTCCGGCTCCTGGACCTCAGTTTCCCCTCCAGAAAGAGGAGCTTGGACTGAATGAGCTCAAAACTGCTGCCCACAGGGTGTCCCCAGTCACAGGACTGAGCGAGGGATTCCCCGTCACTCTTGTGCTCAAGAGGCTGCTGGGTCTCCCTGTTGCCCCTAGTACCAAGTCAAAGGCTCCCGGGCCGTCTGCCCTGCATCTGGCCTCATCTTGGGCAAAGAAGGCTGTATTTTCTCCTCTGTGCGATGGGACGACTTCGCCGCCTCTAAATCTCTAGCCACAAACTCCAGTTTACCTTTCAGAGCTTTCTTCAATCCCGGCTCCTTCCTTCCAGGCAGTCATCACACCTGATACATCATTTCCCCCCTCCGAGCCTTTGCACAACTGTTCCCCCGCCGAGAACACCCTCCTTCCTCCTCTGTGTGCGGGGAATCCCTCCCTCCCTTCAGGGCTCAGCTCACGGCCCCCTCCCAAGCTCCCCCGGGCGCCTTCTACCATGTTACGCACTTATTTGTCCCTGCTTCTGCCCGTCAGTGTGCGCTTGGCTGCCAGGCCAGTGTCCTGAGCACTGGACTCGAGGAGAGAGACCGTGTCTGCGGGGGCCAACACGGCCGCGCTTGCTCAGTGAGTCGCTCGCCTCTGCCTTAGTTCCCTCCTCTGTCAGATTAAAGCCAGAAATGGCAAACACTCCAGTCTCTTTGTCAAGAAAACCCCCAATCCAGTCAAACATGGCAGAACAACATTTGAAAATGCTTTTTCCCCTTTCAAATGTAAGCCCCAGCAGGGCAAGAAGGGCCTTCCCCTTTGTGCAAACCTCGCCGGGCCAACACCCATTGATTGGCCAACGGACCGACTTCCCACAATGCCTTGTCTCACTTCCGCCATCTGGGATTCTCACTTCAGGTCCCTGTGTCAGTACAGTGGGGGCCGGACACTTGGGGTGCTGGCGGGTTAAGAACAACCGGAGGCCATCCGTGTGTCCGCCATACAGGGAGGGGGTGGCAAGCTCTCATTCCCGGATTGGGAATTTCAGCTGGAAATTGGAATTTTCAGTCCTTAGTCTGGCAGGGAAGCAATGGGCTTGGGGGTCTCCCAACCCGGCCTCCCATACTTGGTAGGGTTTTGCTTCTTTGGGACTCAGTTTCCTCATTTGTAAAAAAGGAGGAGCTTGTCTTAATTGGCAGGAGACCCCTTGCAGCCTTTCCCAGCCCCCCCGGGACACGGCCCTGACAGGGTTAAGGCTTTTCCCCCCCAAACCCCAGACGCTCCTGGCTCCTGCTTTGAAATCCCCAGGATGTTTGGAGGCTGAGCAGGCTCGGATTTTCCCCAAAAAAGGCCGGCGCTGACATTTCCGAGCCCGGGCCGCTCCCAACAGCTTGGGTCATTTCTCCAACTTTCCAAAACAGGCCCTCTCGAGAAGGCCACGGCCGAGGCCGGGCAGCTGCTGGGCACACTGGAGTTTGCTTTGGCAGGGGCAGAAGCCGGGCAAAAATAGGACTTGGGACGTGATGGCCGCGCTCCTAATGGAGTCCAGAGAGCCCTTGTAGCCCCCCAACCCTGGCGGCCCAGACGAGGTGCGGGGAGGGGCGGGCCCACGGAGCCCAGCTGGAGCTGCCTGACCCAGGGGCTCATGGGGAGGGACCCCAGAGGGTCAGACTCAGGTCCAAAAAGCTTCCGGGCTATTAGAGCCGCCCAGATACACAAGGGCTGGCCCAAGATGGTGGAACCAGGTCTGTCCATGGTGGGAGGAGGGGGGAGAGTCTCCCAGCAGAGGTTCGCCCACTGCCGGAATGACCGCCCCCTCGCACCGTGCACCAGATACGCTCCTGGGAAATGCCGGCTCCCAGGATCAGGGAACGAGCTGGAAAAAGGGTTCAGAAGCCCCCCCCCTACTTTACAGATGAGTAAACTGAGACAGAGAAAGCTTAAATGACTTCCCTTATCACAGAAAACACAAATGCCTCAGGCAGGATTTGAACCCGTAGCTTCAGTCCAACTCCAAATAGAATCCAAGGGATTCCTGTTTGGGACAAGAAAGGATCTAAGGTTGCAAGCTAAAATCATGGGTTCTGGGTCTATCAGAAAATCTCCTATTATGTGCTAGGCACCGAGGGTTAAAGGCAAAGTGACCCTGCCTCCCAGAGTGCACGTACTAAAAGGGTAGGAGAGGCAGTGTCCACACAACAAACACATGGTTACCACGCCGCCCTCCAGGGCCTCCTTCCCTGAGCCAGCCCTTGGTCCAGCCTGGATGAGCCTCCACCAGAGCCTCCCAGGCCACGGCCTCCTCCATGCTGCAGCCTCCCCCAGCAGACCAGCCTCCTTCCAGCCTGGGGCATCTGGAGCCAAACCCAACCCCTGGGATCCGCCCTGAGAACAGGGGTCCCACCCAGGGTAGATGGGCACATCCTGAGCACTTCTCTGCCCTCACGGCACACCAGGGGTCAGTGGCTTCCCCGGGTCACACGGCCAGCAGGGGTCAGCAGGGAGGCCGAGAGCCAGGCCTTCCTGACTCCCATAGTCTCATTCCCGTTGCTCATAGGGGAAACTGAGGCTCAGGGGAAGAGAATGGCTCCCTGTGGCTGAGCCCAATATCAGAGAATGTCAAAGGTGGAAGGAGATCTGGAGGTTGCCCCAAACCGAGGGAGGACCCTCGCTCCGGGGGGAGCCCCCGGTTCTCGTCCTGGCTCCCTTCCTGAGCGTCCTGAACATTGCCCAGCAGAAGGACCCTCAGGAGCGCAGCTGGGGGCTCTGATGGGGAGTCTGGGGGGGGGCAGGGGGGCTGGCTCCTCCCCACCTAGGGGGAGGGGCTGTCACTGGGGGCACCACTTCAGCTCTCAAAGGCTTAACCCCTGCCCTTTCCCCCTTTCCCTGCCTTCTCTGGGCCTGGGGAGGGGGAGGATGGAGAAAAGAGCCCAGACCCAGAAGGACCAGGGGGCCCAGGGCTGCATCAGGTGAGCAGTTGCCTGGGAGACCCGGGGGGCTCCTGCTCAGGCCACTGCCAGCCCAGAGACATCTTAGAACCCCAGGGGGAACCCGAAGCTTGGCTGCGCTCAACTTTGCCAGCCTTCCTGCCCTAGCACCCCCAGGGGGCCAGATGGGGAAGGCCTTAGAAAAGGGGGATGGGGCTAGGAGGGGTCTAGAGCAGGGGGTGTCAGGGTGGGAGGGGCCTGAGAACAGGGGAGTGTTGGGGTGGGAGGGGCTTAGAACAGGGGATGCTGGGTGGGAGGGGCTTAGAACAGGGGGTGTCCGGGTGGGAGGGGCCTGAGAACAGGAGATGTCAGAGCTGGGGGGCTGGGCGTTCTCAGGGAGGCAGTGAGACAGCACCGGATAATTAAAGCCCAGTATAACGGGCAAGGCCGCCATCAGCCTGATGGAGTGGGGGGAGGGATGGGGGGGGGAGTGGAAGTTTCTCCAAAGTGACAAGATGGGAAATAGGGAGGGGGGGCAGATAATGGGGGGGAGGCTGAGACCCCTGAGCCGTTGGGGGGCGGAGCTTGAACAGGCCCTGAACAAGAGGGGGGAGGGGGAGAGCAGGCTATTTTAGGCTGAGGCTAGAGCTGGGCCCCCGGAGGGGGGAGGGGCTGTCTGTGGGACACCGGGGCTGGAGCAGTGACTGACTGTGGGCGCGCTCCGGGAACCTGGGGGCCCCTGGGGGCCTGCGGGCCGGGGAAGGGGAAGGACTCCCGGAAGCCGCTGGGAAGAGGGGGGGTCATGGGCCGGGCAGCAGGCGCCTGAGTTCGGACCCAGCCTCGGCACTTATTGGATGCCTGGGAACCTCCCTTTCGGTGAGAGAAGAGCCGGGCCTCGGTGTCCCGGCGGGAAGTCCCTCAGGGACCCTGGGACAAGGGCCCTCGGGCAGACGCGGTTACCTCCGCTCCCCTCCTCCGCCCTCGGGGCGCGCAGCCGCCAGCCCGGCCGAGGCCTGCGGGAGCCCCCAAGCCCGCGTTCTCTCCGGGCGGCCCGGACCGCATTGGGAGTGAGCGGCGCTCGCAGCCGGGCCTCCCCCTCCCTCCTGCCCGAGCGGGGGAACCAGTCCGGCCGCTGCTGAGTCAGGGGCTCAGCTCCCGTGAACCCCCGGGGCCTGGCCCGGCTGCGGGGGAGGGGAGGGGAGCGGGTGCCCCTTGTGGAGCGCTTGGCCCTCCCGTCCCTGTGTCCCCTTTCCCGGATTGTGGTGGGGGAGCCCCAAGGAAGGCCCCGCTCTGGGGCGGGTGCCAGTGGCTTCCCTCCGGCCCGTGGGAGCCATTTCTCATTTAACTGAAGCCCCTCGAGGACAGACCAGGGATGTCTTTGCATCCCTGCTGGTGCCCCCGGGCAGGAAAGCTGGCACATAGTAGGTGCTTAATAGTATAATGCACAACATAGGTGCTTAATAAATGCTCACTGAATAAAATTGACAGTTTTGCTCGACCTCCTCATTGTGCCCTGGGGAACCTGCCTGGAGCCCGGATTCTGGAGCCATGAGCTTCCCAAGGGAAGGCGCAGGGGGCACAGACTCAGGAAGACCTGAGTCCATGGGGGTGACCCTGCCTGCCTCAGTTTCCTAATTATAAAATGGGGAGGATGATAAGAGCCCTTAACCCTCAGGATCATTGTGAGGGTCAAATGATGTCTCCTTCCTTCCTCCTTCCTCCCTACCCCACTACCGGCAATCAACAAGCACCTACTGTGTGCTGGGGCTGTGGGAGGCAGAAGTTCCCCTCCCGCAAGAACCTGCCTCTCTAACATCATGTTCTGACATTTTCCATTGTACGAGCGTCGCCTTAAAAGAACCCTGGTGGGCCGGGAAGAATTGTGGGTTCTGGGTTCGAGTCCCGGCCGGTGAGAATGACGGCCTCCATCAGGATGGCGCGTCCAGAATCACAAGGGTGAGTGTCCAGGGTCTGAGTCACCGACAGGCTGGAGAAGACCCCAAGAGTCACGTCCACACAAGCGCCTTTCCTTTAGTTTCCAGATGAGGAAACGGAGCCCCAAACCTTCCGGAGCCACGGTTCCCTCAAGCATCGCCCCCCTAGCAGGGGGAGCAACAGGGAGCGGCGGAGGCCAGACTCCCCAGGGTCCTCCCCACGTCCTCTGCTCAGCCACAGTTCCTCCCTCACGGGGCTGTGAGCATGACGCTGGCAAGAGCGCTGGGGATCACTTCCAGCCCAGCCCACTCATTTCTACAGAAGGAGAAACCGAGGCTCAGAGACACTTGCCCAGTGACAGCCAGAGTCACAAATCTGTGAATTCCAGACGTGGGAGGAGGTCGGTGGCCGGGGACCCCTGTGACAGACCTGACGAGTGGTCATCCCCCCTCGGTGTGCAGATCCTCCCCCCGCAGCTCCCGTTGTTTGGAGGTGGGTCCTTGGCCCTCCTCCCCTTGCTCCTGGTTCTGGGCCCTCTCCCCCTCATGCCTCGCCTTGAGTGCCCCATGCCCTGGGAGCTCTGTCCCTGTCCTGACTGCCTCCTCCGGGCGCCCTCCATGACTCTTAGACCCAAACTCAGTGATACTTTAGAGACCAGAGAACCCAGGCCATCGTTTGAAAAAGGGGGAAACTGAGGCAGCAGCCGCTAAGTGCCTTACCCACGGTCTCTCCAAGAGTCAGCGTCTGAGGCTGGTCTTGAGCTCAGGACACCAGGCCGGAGCTCCATTCCCTCCCTGTGGCCCCCAGCCCCCACCTCCTCCATTACATGGCGCCCAATGAGACCTAAACCAAAGCTGTTTTTGCCACCTGGCCTTGCAGTCATTCATCCTTTCCCCCAAGCTTCTGCCTCAAAGGCCCAAGGTCCTCCAAATGACCTTTCCAGCCTCAGTTTCCCCACATGTAAAATGGGGTGGGGGGTCACAAAGGACCTTGCTTTTCCTTCCTGTTCCAACGGTCCGGGCCTCCCGGGACTTCCATCCGCCTCAGTTGGTGGGAAAGCCGTGAAATCAGGGGATGGGAATGCTCATCAGGCAGCTGACTGGACTTAGCGGCTCCACTTTGGACCCCGTAAAAGCCAATTAGCGTCAAGCCTCCGGTCAGATGGCAGGGCCACGTCCTGAGCATCGGGGCCTCGGGGGTCCTAGCCAGCTCCAGGCCCTGCTGGGGCCGTGTCTGCAGCCAGTGGGCCAGGGAGGAGGGAGGGGGGCAATCTGACTGAGAGGAGGGGCCTGCTCCTCCCGGAGCACGCAATGAGGGCCGGATCTCCTCCCCGAGCCTTCCCGCTGCCAGGTGTAATACCCTCAGAGGGGCAGTGTGGTCTCAGGGGCGGCACAGGGGGGGCAGGATTCAAATCCCACCTCCCATGGTCACTAGTTATTTGATAGGGTCCCACCCTGTCTCTGTCTCAGTGTCCTCAGATGTCCCTGGGCATGAATCACAGCAGAGGATGCTCGAGGGGGCCGGATAAGCTGGATGGCTCAAGGACGGCCAGCTCTGGGGGGCCAAGCACAGGTGGCTGTTGTCAGGGGGTGTGGACAAGCTGGAGGGGGCCCGGCAGAGGCAGCCAGTGTGGGAAGGAACGGGGGCACTGGAAGAAAGGGCACAGGGCCTGAGACCGGGCTCTGGAGGAGCCGAAGGCCATCCTGTGTTCAAGGCCGGGGTTAACCTCCTGAGTGTGGCCCCAAAGGGCAGAACCAGGAAATCCCATGATTGGGCCTGATGTCTAAGGGGAGCTTGGTCCCCCCTTGGGGGCCCCCAAATCTGCTGTATCCTGATCATGGGAGCCCCAGCTTCTGCCAGAGCCTGGGTGCCCGCTGCCTGGTTGCCTGCTGCCTGGGCACAGTCTGGTGGACTTCAGGCTGGATTCCCTGGCCCCTGAGGTCCCTCTGTTTTCAGGTCTGGTGGGGTTAAAGGTTAAAGGTTAGCACAGAAGTCAAGGGTTCCTGTCTCTCTGTCCTGCCCTGGCAATGACCTCCAGAGAGGACTTTCAGACCCTAAAGGGGCTTCAAGTTCAGTCTCACCCTCTCAGAAGGGGCCACTTGAGACCACACCCTGAGATTGGATGCCCTTTCTCTCCCTCTAGAGTCTCAATACTCCTGTTTTACAGATGGGGAAACTGAGGCACCACTGGCTCAAGCTTGAAATCTCATTCCCTCCCTGTTCTCTTACTGATCGCAAACCCTGCCATTCTCACTCCAGACCACATTCCCCTGCACCTCCGCCCCTCCCGGCGATCCCTGATCCCTTTCCTCCCCAGGTAACGCAGGCCCTCCTGAGGAAAGCTTCCTCCCTCCCCTCTCCCCTCCAGCAGCTGCCTCTGGAGGGGAAGCTGTGGCTCCCGTGATCAGGATACAGCAGACTTGGGGGCCCCCCTCCCTGCCACCCCGAGTCCCAGCTCCACGTCCTCAGCTCCGTCCCAGCCCCGCAGGGCCCCTCTTTGGCAGAGTTTCATGACCATCAAAATAGCCCAAGTGTTAAAACACATTCCCTTCCCACAGATCCCTCACAGCTGCTTGTGACAGCCCTTCAGGCAAGGGGGGCTGGGAGAAGGCCCTGAGCTGTCTGAGCCCTGCTCCTGACCAGAGGAGCACAACCGCGAATTTAGGGTTAGGGTTAGGGTTAGGGTTAGAGTCGGGAGTCGGCCTACTTCTCTCCCGGCTTCTCCTTCTCTGTAAGATGCAAAGGTTGTAGTTGATAAAATCAAAGTCTTCTCCCAGCCCTGACATCCCCTGTTCTAAGCTCCCTCCCAGCTCTGACATCCCCTGTTCTAAGCTCCCTCCCAGCCCTGACATCCCCTGTTCTAAGCTCCCTCCCAGCCCTGACATCCCCTGTTCTAAGCTCCCTCCCAGCTCTGACATCCCCTGTTCTAAGCCCCCTCCCAGCTCTGACATCCCCTGTTCTAAGCTCCCTCCCAGCCCTTACCTTCCCTGTATGCTCTAAGGCCTCTTAAGGAATCTCACCCAGGACAAATTGACCAGCCCACAGGTCCCTCAGGGGCCAAGAGTATCCCTCCTTTCCCAAACCAATATCCCTCCTTTCTCAGCCCAGGTCCTTTCTCTGGGCTCCCTCCCTTCCCCCAGTGTTCTTGCTGACCACCCCCTGCCCATCCTCCTCCACACTGACCCCAGCTGATGGCTTAGAGTGGGGGGGGGGAGAAGCTGTGACAGTGGAGAAGAGAGGCTGGTCTGAGAGACATTTGGAGGGACGACTGACAAGACTGGGGACAGATGCAGAGCCCACAGGAGGAAGGGCCGGTGTTCCATAAGGGCTACCTCTGTAGCTGGTTCAGAGTACCAGCTCTGAACGCCGCTGGTAGGATCCCTGCCATCCAAGAGCTCACACAGATTGTGCCCCACACCTGTCTCGGCCCTCCAGGCCTCCTGCACCCAGCTGCTCCTCCCTGCAGCCCTTGTTAGGCCAGCTGTTCTTCCCCAGGGAGGATCACAAGTGGGATTTTCAGGGGGCAAGCGGCTGGCCCATCAATCCCAGTGGGCTTTCCTTCTTACAAGAACCAAAATCTGAAGAAGGGATGTGTTACTGGAGAACGATTTGGGCTGTAAAAGCGCGCCCTTTCAGCCAATGATATCCCTAGCTCTGTGCCCCAAAGTACACAGGAAAATGACTCATGTGTCTATAGCAACTGTTTGGGAATCGTGGGGATGTCCGTCCGTCCGTCCGTCCGTCCGTTGGGGAATGGCCGAACAAGTTGTGTGATTGCGATGGACCCCGTAGGGCTCTGAGAAATGATGAGCAGATTTCAGAAAACCCAGCGAAGATGGGTACAAACTGATGCAAAATGAAAGGAGCAGAATCGGGAGAGCGGCATTTGGCCAGCTGTGAAAAACTCAAACTCTTCACAACGATTCAAGTCCATTCTGAAGGCTTACAATGAAAAAGGTCATCCACCGCCAAGAACTGGGGGAATCCGCATGCAGATCAAAGCCATGCTTTTACACTTTCTTAATTTTCTTTGTCTAATATGGCAATGTTTTATATGACTTCACGTTTATAATTGATATCATATTGCTCTCTTTCTCAAGGGGTGGAGGGGGAGAGAATTCGTAGCCAATTTTTTTTAATGGATGTTAAAGAACATTTTTAAAAGTAATGTTCTAATGGAAGAATATTAGAAATTAATCCATAGAGATTTGGGGAAAAGGTTTTGGGGCGTAAGGTCTGTGGATATCCACAAGGCCAACCTTGCCCACAGATAGGATATTTTCTCCTCTCTGAGCTTTCACCTCACTTAACAGGCCGCTGGAGTAGATCGAGTTCTGGGCCTGAGTTCAAATGTGGCCTTAAACATCTGCTGTCTGTGTGACCCTGAGCAAATCGGTTGCCTCAGTTTTGTCAGCTATAAAATGAGAGGGCCGATCTTCCAGAAAATCAAGTGAGATCATATTGGGAAAGTTCCTAGGACATAGTAGGTCGCTTCCTCTGACCTCCTTTTACTTTCTCTTCTCTGCTCAGCTTCCCAAATAATCTTTCTAAGGCGTATGTCTGATCATGTCACTCCTATGCCCCAAACCTTTAATGGCTCCTATGTTCTAAAAACAAACTCCTCCTTCACTTCCCCTGCCTTTTCTCCTATTGCTATCCATTGTGCCTTTTACATTTTAGCCAAACTAAATCTGAGCTGCCTACCGTCTCTCCTCCCACTTCCAAACATTTGCACAGACCACATTCAACGCCTAGAATGTCCTGTCTATATTTCTCCCTTTGGCGATTATTCTTTTCCCATCTTCCCTTCTACTTGTAAATCCCAGTTGGGAAAAATCAGCAGCAGGTGCTTTGTCACATGGAAGGAGCTAATGGCATTCGGCCGTTGGAACTTCAATTAGGGAGGAACTGGTTTCCAACAGTCAATGACTTCAGCATTCATTGATTGATGACAGTCTGTTGAACACCATGGGAGTGTTCTCCAGGATCACGCCCCTATTCTTAATCAAGCACCTCCTCAGCACTGAGTACTTGAGATGCACCATAGGTCTTTGACCCATAAATAGCCTTCAGGAAATCCTTTGGCATATAGATTTTTGCTATCAACATTAAACTGAATTTCATCTGCCTTCTTACTGAGTCAAAGATGTCTCTCTAAGCTTCATTGCACTTTACGTTTTTCTTCCTTCCTTCCTTCTCTTCCTTTCCTCCTCCCTTCCTCCCTCCTTCTCTCTCTCTCTTTTTTCTCTTCCTTCCTTCTTTCTTTCCTTCCTTCCTTCTTTCTTTCTTTCCTTCCTTCCTTCCTTTCTCCCTCCCTCCCTCCCTTCCTTCTTTCCTCCCTCCTTCTCTCCCTTCCTTCCTTCCTTCCTTCCTTCCTTCCTTCCTTCCTTCCTTTCTTTCTTTCTTTCTTTCTTTCTTTTCTTTCTTTCTTTCTTTCTTTCTTTCTTTTTCTGAGGCATTTGGGATTAAATGATTTGTGTAGGATCATAAAACTAGTATGTGTTGAGTGTCTAAGGCCGGATTTGAAGTCAGGTCCTCCTGACTCCAGGCCATCTAGCTGCCCCTGCATTATACTATAGTAAATCCTGTGGAATTCTTGTTTTTCGTTTAGTAGTTTCTGGATTCCCCTATCATTTTCATCAAACCAATCTTTTAAAAAATTTATTCATTTATTTTAACACACATTGCTTTATGAATCGTGTTGGGAGAGAAAAATCAGAGTGAAAGGGAAAACCATGGGAAAGATAAAAAAAAAACCAGAAAAAAGAAATGAACATAGCATGTGTTGATTTACATTTAGTCTCTTTGGTTCTCTTTCTGGCATTTTCTGTCCAAAGTCTATCAGGATTGCCTTGGATCACTGAACCACTGAGAAGAACCAAGTCTCGCTGTTATTGTGTACAACGTATTTCTGGTTCTGCTTGTTTCACTCAGCATCAGTTTGTGTAAATCTTTCCAGGCCTTTTAAAAATCAGCTTCATCAAACCAATCTTGATGTTTATAAGTGTTCTGAGTCAGATGAGCAAACGCAGTGTTGGAGTCTAAGTCTCTGAAAGCTGCCCTGCCCTGAAAGCTTTTCTGCTCCACTATTACCAACTGGGTGCTGACTCAATTTTCCTTGCAAGTTAGCAACAAATTATTTCCTCTCAGAGAAGTGCTCTACTCTGTTGACATTAATACTTCTGGTAATCTTTTTGCCTTGGGGCCGCTTTCGTTGAATACAAATATTTAGGTTGGAGGGAATAAGTCCCTGATCTGTCCAGCACTTTGTACCACAAATCATCCCTGTCACTCTCACTTCCTGTTTGTCTCTTCCCCTTACAATCACATAGTCTATTAAGAGCCTTTGTTTGCTACGAGGGTGCATGTATGAAGTTTTTATTGCATTTTAGGTAAACAGAAGACCTCACTGGTGATGAGAAGGTCATGAGATATGCAAGCCTTCAGTAGTAAATGATCCCGCTGTTGCTGTTCCCAACTCCATTCCTTCCAAGGACTTCCTGCCATGTCTGAACCCACTCTAGCATTAAAGTCAACCAGGATTATTGGCTGGTCCTCTTTTGGCTCATTGATAATAAGGGTCTCCAGGTCTTCAAAAGCATTTTCTTTGACTTCATCAGCGTTCGCCACGGCGGGAGTACAGGCCCCGGTGATGGCAGCATGGCAGTTTCCTGAAAGGGGCAATCGCATTGTTGGGAGCCCGTCATACGCTCCTTTTGGTAGTTTACAAGCTTGTTGACTACATTAGTTTTGATTCCAAAATTTACACCAGCTTCCCAGCGCTCCCCTCCCACTTCAGATGCGCAGGTATCCAGCTCCAACTTCACCTCCCAGCTCGTTTTACTCAGGGCTGCTATCCAGATGGGATACCTGTCGAGTTCTTTAACAACAAGAGCTAGTCTTCTTTCAGATCTACTGGATTTTGTGTTGTCCATAATTGTACCAAGGGGAAATGGAATCGTTTTCACAAAGATTTTTGTGGATTTTGTGTATTTGGACCCCAGGGTGGGATCCCCACCTGCCACAGTAAGCAGGCCGGGGTTAGGTTAAGGGAACAAACGGCTCTTAGAGCATCTTTTCTAGCCCCTTCCTCTCACATGGAGGTGGGACTCTTAAAAGGCTGCTCAGACACCAGGGAGGGGGGCTGCTGACCCCCGCTGTGGCTTCCAGTGAGCTCCCTTGTCTGGGGCTGTGATGACAGCTCCCTCCTGCTCTGTCATTCGCCCGTTGCCGCTGGACTTAGGGAAAGGTAGATATGGTCAAATGGTATCGTGAAGTCTTTGGATCTGCACAAAATTGGAAGGAGGCCATTGGGCCCACTCGCTCTCCTGGAGCCATTGGTCCAAGGGCAAAATCAGTCAGGACGACTGAATCCAGCAGATGACCTCGTGATCGCTGATGTCCTACCAAGCTACTGAGCGCTCCCAGTGCCTGCTTCAGCTGCCTTGGGAAACTCTTGTTTTCAACCATCCATTCTCCCAGGGGGAAGCTTCCCATCCTTGGGTAGCCCCCCTCCCAACTCATCTACATTTACCCTCATTAACCCGTCTGCTGAAATTGTTGACCAGAGGGGAGCCACTGGACAACTCCTAAGGAGCACAGGGGAGAATTGGACGATTTGGGGGCAAAAGTAAATGGGCAGCCCTCAGAACAGAGGTGTTAGTCCTCCCTGCACACCTTCAGCCTCCTTACATAGCTAGCATTTATACAGTACCTACAACGTGCTAGGGACCAGGTTAAGCCCTCTATAAATATGACTTTATTGCATCCCACAACAATCCTGGGAGGGAGAGACTGTTATTATCCCCATTTTACAGATGAGGACACTGGCTTCTAAGCTCTTTCAGGCAGCGAGGATGGACTGTATTAATCATAGTCTTCTGCCTTGTCTCCCTTGGGTCCAAAAGCACATAAGTCAAGTAATTGACAAGCATTTATTAAGCTCCTACTGTGTGCTGGACATCGGAAATGCACACACAAAGAAGGAAACAATTTCCGCCCTCCCAGAGCTTATTCTCTACTGGGGGAGACAAGATGAACATATTAAAATGTACTATGTGTTTCTGTTACTATGACATACCGTATATAAATATACTAGATTTAAATATACTACCTACACACCCGTATATGCCTATACACACACACGTAATTAAGTCAAAATTAGTACGGGGGAGTCCATTGCAAGGTAGTTTAGCAGCGAAGACCCTAAAGCTGAGGCATTCAGGAAAAATTTCAGGTAAAGATGGCGCCCAAGCTGCATCTTAAAGGAAGAAGGCGGAGGCAAGGAGGGAGGGCAGTGTGGGCAGGAGTCACAGCCAGCCCAGAGGCCGGAGACAAGAGCTGCTGAGTGTGTGGGAGGAATGTTCCGCGGCCCAGTTTGGCTGGACCATGGAATGAGGAAAGGCGAGTAATATGGAGCGAGTTGGGGACCATATTGTGAAGAGCTTTTAAAGCCAAAAAAGAGAGAACTGATTGTAATTGATCCCAGAAACGGTAGGGAACCATGGGAGTTTGTGGAGGAATCAGATCTGCACATAAGGAAGACTTTGTGAGGATGAATGCACAAGAAAAGTCGGGGAGAACAATCCAAGAGTCCCTGCGAGAGTCCCTGAAATCCTGCACCAAGATGGCGGATTCTTGAGGAAGAGACCGAAGGGGCTGGACCTGACAGAGCTTGTACAGGGAGAAACCTGGCAGCATGCAGAGCGACAGAGTGGAAAAAATGAGGTTATAGTGAAGTTACCAACCTGGGAGGCTGGAAGGATAGCGATGGCCTTAGAAACAGCAAAATTAGGTGGAGGAGTAGCTGTTGTTCTGCTGTTTCAGTGATAGAAAGGAAGGAAGGAAGGAAGGAAAAAAGGAAGGAAAAAAGGAAGGAAAAAAGGAAGGAAAAAAGGAAGGAAGGAAGGAAGGAAGGAAGGAAGGAAGGAAGGAAGGAAGGAAGGAAGGAAGGAAGGAAGGAAATAGTGATGAAGACAGAACTTTGGCTTCCACCCAGAACTGGAGGGTCAGGCTTTGGACCACAAGCCAACAAAAGAGACCAAGAAGCAGCCGCCAGAGCAGCCGGAGGAGTGCCAGGATGGGACACTGATACAGAGCGGGTGATGGTGTCAAAGGCACTGAAGGGCACAGGGACAGCCCAGCTTGCTACTTGACAAAGGACAATAGACAACGGGGATGTGAGAACAGAGGGCAGTGGGGCTTGGCTGATTCCTGGGCCGGGGCGAGACAGCAGAGGTGGAGGACAGCCTGAAAGGGGCCGGAGACCCAAAGGAAGGCAAAGGATTTCCTGTGGCCATCAGGGACAAAGGACACGTGTTTGGGGGGGCCGGCAGCCAGAGGCAGGGCTCTCCATTGCCCTGAAGAGAATCAGCCACCCCAGCTTGTCTGGAGCCAGGAGCCCCAACTCTAACCTGCCTCAAAGAGCCCGAGGCCTCAGAGGCAGCTGTGCCCACAGTCGCCCCCCTACTCAGGAAAGCCCCGTGGCTCCCTGGGACCTCTGGGTCCAGAGACGAAACCCACTGTGAAGTGAAGGCCTTCCCGTCCTGCTCCTCCCCCCACCTTGGCCTTGTGCGCCCCACCCCGTGCCTCAGCCCAGCCGGGTCCCTTAACTGCCCCTCCCTCATGCCAGGGCAAGGGCGGGGTTTGGTCGGGTCAATCAGCAAAGTCACCAGCCCATGGAAAACCACTGACAGGTGAACACAATGTGGGCAAAGCACTCGGGGCTATAAGCAAGGCCTCCTGGGACGGAGTGGGGACCCTGCCAAGTAGGGACCTTGGACAGTACTCCCAGGGCCTGGAATAGCACAACTGCTCTGTAAATGATGGACGATACAGTCTGGGCTTGAGGACCCCCAGGGATGGAGAGCTCACCCCCTCCCTGGGCAGGTAATCTGTGTTTAAGGACCACCAAGGATGAGAGCTCATTACCCCAACAGGCAGAAGAGCCTCTTTGGACAATTTCCATCATTAGCGAGTTTTTCCCTACATCGGGATAACTCAGATTTTCCCCATCACGGCTCCTGGTTCAACCTGGGGGGTCAAACAAAGCAACTCTTCCCAAGCAGCTCTGATACATAAGTGAGCTCGTGCTCCCCTCCCTTCTTCCCCAAACCCTCGGCCCCGACCCTTCGGGCCCTTCTGCCACCCGCTCTCCAGGCCCCTGCACAGCCGGCGGCCTCCCCCGGACCCTCTCCAGCTACCACGGCCCTGTGGGGAACTGGCCACGCTGGGACCGCCACAAGGAGGAGCGCCGAGGGATGAGCCTGGACTCATAGAAAATGCCAGTGTGCGTGAAACACTCTCAGCTCACTGAATGTAAAGGGTCAGAGGTTAGCACACAGAACACAGAGTCCGTCCCATGATGGGGCCCAGCTGCCCCTCCTTTAGAAGGTAGAACCAAAGCCCTCAGGTCCTAGAGGGAGGCCCCCCTCCTCCTCCCCCCAAGGCCTCAGTTCCCTCTCTTGGTCACAGGTTCTCCTGGCCCTCAAAGGCCAGCTTCAGAAGGGCCCAGGCCTAGGGCCCAGTTCCTGCTCCTGCCTGTGCCCTACCCCGGGGCTCCAGAAGGGGGGGGGGGGCAGTGCCTGCAGGCTTGTTCTGAAGGGTTTGCTTTCTTCCACCGCTAATATTCCTTAGGAGAAAGTCTGTTTGGGCAGAAAGAGCCTGGCCTGGAAGGCCAGAGTCTCTCAGGAGCCGGGCTGGGCCGTGGAATACCCCATTCCCCTCTGGCCTCCAGCTGCCTCCAAGCTAAGTCTCCTCTCCCTCCTGGGCCATGGCCTGCCCTGAAACCCTGCCCGGACCTGACCGTCTCTGTTCTAAGGCTCGTAACCCCCGGGATGCTCGTTCTAAGCTGTCCTTTCCTCTTCCTCCCTGGACCCAGCTCAGAACAAACACAAAGGGGACTCTTGACATAAAACAGGATCTGCGGTGGGGGCTGGGGAGACCACGAGGGCTACAGGCCCGGGAGCTGGCTCCAAGCCCCGGCCCAGGCTGTCCCTCCTCTGGCCTCCGTGCAGCTGCTCCCCCCCAGGGACAGTCAGAGACATCTGGCTTACTGCTGGCTCTCTGGAAAGCCACGTCCCTCCTGGGGAGGGGGGCTCCGTGCTGGGGTCCAGGCCGGGGTCAGCGCTGGGAGGAACTGCCGCCTTCTGGGGCCTGGGAACAAGAGCCGGGCCCCAGGCCGGAGCCCCAGAAGATGCTGCTCAGTCCCCGTTCTGGTCTGGATCTCAGGGCTGGCTAGAAAAGCACTTTTTGGCCCAGGTGAGGCAGCCGGGTACCAGCACAGAACCCAGACACCTTAGCAGGATGGCACTGGAAGCTGTTCTTAGAGGATCTGGTTCCACCTGATCAGTACTTGCGTTCTAGGCCCTGTGGAAGACCTGGACATCCATTCCAGAGGAAATCTCCCCATCAGACTGTAAGCTCCCTGAGGGCAGGGACTGTCTCTGGCCTGTCTTTATATATTGCTTATTAACTCCCCATCTGGGGGCCTCTTTGCACAGTTCTGCCCTGCCTCTTGTGGAGCCTCAGTTTCCCTGTCCATGAAAGGGGAAAATTGAAACCCTAAATAAGCGATGAGAAGCCAACATTTGCAGAATCCCTCCGTGGGCTCTTGGGAGGAAGTTGCTGTCATTCAGGATGGCTCTAAGTGCTGGGAAGTTTTTTCAAGAGGCCCCTAACCTCCCCTGTCCAAATGGGATGCTCTCCCAACGTTTCCATCTCTCCATATCTCTATTATTAGTCAGAATGTCCTCATCTTAAAACCAGATGGGGAAAGCATGAGAGAGCCTGGAAGCCGGAATGCCTCCGGGAGCTGGGGGTCTCTGGGAAGCGCAGATGGTGGACCGGGGGAAGGTGGGAGCCTGCCCCACCCAGTGGCTCCCACCATCGGAAACCAGCCACGTTTACACTTGGCTTCGGGCTCTCCGGGCCTGGCCCCGCACCCGGCCAGAGGATGCTCTCTTCCCAAGCCCAGGAGAGTTACGGGAATTGTTCTCAGCCCCGCTCCCTCTGCACTCCAAGGCCGGCCTCGGCGTGGGAGTCGGCACAATATTGCAGCTGAGGGGCTGGGTTTGGAGGCAGGAAGCTTTGGTTCAAGACCAGCCTCTACAAAACCTGTGTCTTTCATATTTTTGACTACCATTTCAGAGAACAATGAATGCAGATTTTTAAAAATCTGCCCCAAAAATGTTTTCTTATGTCCTAGCTGCCCAAAGTGGAAGAAGGAAGAAGAAGAAGAAGAAGAAGAAGAAGAAGAAGAAGAAGAAGAAGAAGAAGAAGAAGAAGAAGAAGAAGAAGAAGAAGAAGAAGAAGAAGAAGAAGAAGAAGAAGAAGAAGAAGAAGACAGAAGAGGAGATAGAAGAGAAGGAGAAGAAGGGGGGAGGAGAAAGAGGAGGAGGGGGGAGGAGGAGGAGGAGGAAGAAGAAGAAGAAGAGAAAGAAGAAGAAAAGATGAAGGAGAAAAAGAAAGAAGGAGGAGGAGAAGGAGGAGAAGAAGGAGAATAAAAAGAGGAAAAAGAGAAAGAAGAAGAAGAAGAGAGAAAAAGAAAGGAGGAGAAAAAGAAGATGAAGAAGAAGAAAAAGAGAAAGAAGAAAAGAAGAAGAAGATGATGATGATGACCAGCTTCTAACATTTTTTAACTGTGTGACTGGATAATTTCCTTAATTTCTCTGGGTATCAATTTCCTTCCCATTAAAATGAGAGAGTTGGATTAGCTAATCTCTAAGGTCCCTGTTGTCTCAGATAAATGGAGTAGTACACACACACTCACACACAATCACACACATTTACACACTTACACACTCACACATTTACACACTCACATACATACACTCAAACTCACACACACACTCTATACATTTTACATATTGTTAACCGAACATCCCGTTTCCCGTCTCCGTGTGCTCCCTCTAGCTGTGCTCCATGCTAGGAACACACTCCTCCCTCCTCGCTTCTGCCTCTTGAGACACTTGGATCTCCTCAAGGGCCCCTCAAGGGCCCCCCCCCGTGGAGAAGGATGACCCAATTCCCCCTTCCCCCCAGTTCGGCTGCTAACACTCTTCCTTGGCTTTTGCCTTGTCATTCTGGGTCCCATTTCATCTGTGCATAAGCTGTTTTCTCCCATGGGAATGCCAGTTCCTGGGGCAGAATCCGCCTGAGTTTTTCTGTCCCAGTCCCCGCTCCTAACAGGGGCTGGGAGTTAGTCAGTGCTCCTGAACGAGCCAATGAGTGAATGACCTTCCAGATCACAAAGGAGAATTCATTTTCTCGGATCCTGGGACTTCTCAGACCCTCCTGTGCACTAGTCTCACCCAGAGACAAAGCACCTTCAGCTGTCTCCATGATCCAGGACACTCAGAATCCCAAAAAGGTTAAAAAAAGAAACAGATCCATGAACAGACACTCTCTGATCCCGAACTCACCCAGCACCTCTCTTCATCACCTCGAGAGAGACCAGGAGCAAGGCCCTATTAGCGTAGCCAAGGACGGGGTGCAGACTTAGAATAAACCCCCCCTCCTCCCCCTTTCAGTGCCATGACGACCCTAGCCCCAATTTACTCAGAGTTGGGCATCTAGCTTGGCCACACACCCACAAGAGCCTGGCAGGGGACGCGGCTCCTAGCACCAGTGCTGCAAAGCTCGGAACCACCAGTGTTGGGCCAGAGAACTGAGGGAGTGGGCCAGCTCCCTGGGAGCTCTACATAGGGAAGGCGATTCAGTATTGGACCAAAGCCAGAGGGAAAGAGCACAGTCCTTGTGGAGGCTACACAAGTCTGACCACACAAGAGTCCAGTGGAACAGAGCTAGGTTGATGAACCGTGAATTTTCTAATACATGAGGAGGCTGAGACATTTTGAGATTGACCCAAGATCAGAGGGGAGGAGATCAGAGAGCGAGTAACAGGACAAATAAGGGTGGGGGTGGTAGAGAGACTAAAATTACCCAGACTTCTGGAAGAATACTTGGAGATCTCGAACATAAACAGATAAATCAATGGAGAAAAAAGGTTAACAATAGAAGAAAGTGTGGTCTCTGGATCTGGTATATGAGTTCAGACATCTATGCATAAATACTGTCCAAAAAACGAAAAGAGAAATGATTTCCTACGTGATGAAACAGACCTGTGCAATCTGGGGAACATGGGGAACCATAACACATCGTTCCTGAGCAGTTCAAAAGAGAAACGATCATCACTAGGATAGAATTTATGGCCCACACAGCAAAAATAATAGAAAAACTTGAATCTGCAACAGAATCATCATCTGATCAAAGAAACAGAAGAAAGAACAGGAGGTTGAAAATGCAAATACACAGAAGTGAAAGATCACCTAGAAGAAAAGAGCAAAAAACAAGAGCATTTTTAGTTGCGTGCCCAATTTATTGATCTTCTCTTTCTCTATTTTATTTATGTAGCTATTTAGAGATATAAGATTTCCCTCGAGAACTGCTTTGGCTGCGTCCCATAGATTTTGATACATTGTCTCGTTATTGTCATTTTCTTGGATGAAATTATGGATCTTTCTGTGATTTGTTGTTTGACCCACTCATTTTTTAGAATTAGATTATTTTGTTTCCAATTGGTTTTTAGTTTATCCTTCCCTGCCCCTTTATTGAATATGATTTTTATTGCATGGTGGTCTGAAAAAGGAGTATTTACTGTTTCTGCCTTTGCTGAGAGGTTTTTAATGCCCTGATACGTGACCAGTTTTTGTGCAGGTAAAAAACAAGAGCACGCCTACTCCGCGTGCGTAATACACACATCTAGAAGACATGATAGGGATGCAATCTAAGGATTATAGGTCTCTCAGAAAACACAATGGGACAAATAATCTTAACACCATAATAAAAAGAGTCATAAAAGAGATGGCCGGCACTTCTAAGCATAAACTTCCAAGTGAATGATGTTTGTCAAGATCTAAAAGGACATCACAGTGCTGGGGTAAGCGTGCAATTATGGCTGATCAGACTTGGAAAGCTCTACCGCAGGTCAGGCACAAATCGTCCATGTGATGATTTGGGAGGGAGAAGGCCCTAAATTTGCACAGCCATAAAATAAAATAAATGTGAATATCTCATGTTTTATTTTTGAGCTACTGAAATTCTGTTTTGTTCGTAGAGCCCAGTGCCATCTTTGACTCGGGCACATCACGGTGGGCAGTCCTTTGCCATTGTCTCCCATGTCTCCAGATCAGTTCCAGAGTTCTTCAGAGAGACCTTGGGAGGATCCTTGTATTGCTTCTTCTGATTGCCTTGCAAGCACTTCTCTTGTGTGAGTTTGCCACTTGATAGTTTTTCAGGCAAACGTACTTTCGGCATCCAAACGTTATGGCTGGCCCATTGGAGTAGAGTTGGAACACTCGGCAGTTTAGTTCAAGAAAAGACCTCAGTCATCTTCTGACTCTTCCTAAGAATTCAAATGGAAGCCATTCAGTTCCCTGGCATGACGCTGGCAGACTGTCCAAGTTTCACAAGGGTATGACAATGAGATCAGCGTAACGGCTCTGTAGACCTTCAGTTTGCTAGTCCGCCTAATACTTTTCTCCTTTTTTGAGGAAGATTTTTCTTATTTAATTTTTTAATTTTCCCAGTTACACGTAAAAAACAATTTTTAACATTTGTTCTTTAAAACTTGAGTTCCAGATTCTCTCCCTTCCTCCCTCCCCATCGCATCCCCCCTCATTGAAAAGGCAAACAGTTTCATATAGGTTATACATATAGAGTTCTTTGAAACATTTTCATGAAGTCATATTGTAAAAATGTAGACCCTCCCCCCCAAAAAAAGAAATCTCAAGAAAAATAAAGTTTTCTTCTTTTTCTTCTTTTTTTCTTCTTCTTTTTCTTTTCTTCTCTCAGTCTCACACACAAGAGTCCAACAGAACCCCTCCCCTCTGTTTCAACTCTTTACACCCAGAGGACCTTGTATGAATTAGGAAACCCAGCAATGGGGGCAGCTACATGGGCGCAGTGGTTATAGCACCCGCCCTGAAGTCAGGAGGACCTGGGTTCAAATCTGGTCTCAGACACTTAGCACTTCCTGGCTGTGTGACTCTGGGCAAGTCACTTAACGCCAATGGCCTCAGCAGAAAAGAAAAGAAAAGAAAAGAAAAGAAAAGAAAAGAAAAGAAAAGAAAAGAAAAGAAAAGAAAAGAAAAGAAAAGAAAAGAAAAGAATAGCCTTCAGAGGGGAGGGATAGTGAAGGGCCTTGAGGCGACCAGTGTGGCCATTATGGGCACCAAGGACCCTCATTCCCACTCCCTGATGAAAGAGTTGGGCCACTGGGCAAGGCTCTATCTCCCCTTCAGAGTCAGGGGGATAACTAACTCTTCCACCTCTGAGTCTCTCTGGCTAGAGCCCCCGTTCCAAGGGGGGTCCCCTTGGAACGCTCACCCCAGTGTTCAGTGCCGGTAATAGTATCTCTTGGAAAATTCTCTTAGGTCCTCAATGCCAAGCAAGGATTGCAGCATCGCAGTGTCATTTAACCAATGAACATAAACCAGTTTATTTTTTATTAGAACTTTTTATTTTCAGAACATACACAAGGGTAATTTTCACCACTGACCCTTGCAAAACCTTGTGTTCCAAATTTCCCCCTCCTTTCCCCACCCTCTCCCCTAGATGGCAAGTAATCCAATATGGGTTAAAGATGGTAAAATATATTAAACCAGTTTTTTTTTTAAAGGCAAGAAAGATTTCCCTGCAATACTTAGGAGCCCAAGCAGCTGGGTGGTATAGTAGATAAACTGCTGGGGATGGCGTCAGGAAGAGTCGAATTCAAATCTAGCCTCAGACACTGCCTAGATGTGTGACTCTCGGCAAGTCATTTTACAGTGTTTGCCTCAGTTTTCTCATCTGTCAAATGGGGATAAGAATAGTACCTGCCTCCCATGCTTGTTGTGAAGATCAAATGAGCTATTTATTATTTGTAAAAAGTGCTTAGCGCACAATTCCTGGATATAAATGTTATTATTTTTATTTTTACCTCCTTGGTCCTGGGAAAGAATAGGCTCAAATTCGTGGCAGTTTCTACAATTGTGTCCCCATCCCCTTCCTCTCCCTCAGCAAGTTTGCTTCCTACGGCCTTTGGAGAAATCGTTATGTAGCTCTTTCTCGATTGTCTCCAATCCCTCCTAGGTAGCATCAGCTGGTCACTGGAGACTTCGCTCCTCACTGGGGTCAGTCGTGCATGGAATCTGGCTCCAGACTTCCCATGGGAGACCCCCTCTCTAACCCTTCAAAGGTTCAAAGGCCAAAGTCTAGTCCACTACCAATGTCAAGAGGCAAAGAAACAAGCCATGTAGCCAGGGCCACATATTGGTAGCCCAGGGCAGTGGGGATAAAAGGCTGGACCTCCCAGCCTCCCTCCCTCCCTCCCGGCCTCCCTCCCAGCCACAGGCTTTCCCCTTTGTGGCAGCTAGGAAAGTCACACCTGTAAATGATTTCTACCTTTAGAATGCATGTTCAGCTCTAGCTGAGTGATCATGTGTAACCCCTTCCCTCCACCTAGGATTCTTCTCCAGTTTCCCTCCAGGACTCTGCCTGGGTCTCCCCTTTGCCCCATGGCCCCTGCCCTCTGCCCTCTGCTCCCACCCCTGCTAGAATGAAAGCTCTTTGAAGACAAGGCCTCTGTCACCTTTGTAATCCTCACTCTGACAAACAGGAGGAGCTTAATAAATGCTGGTTGAATTTGCTAGTTCAAACTATGGCAGAACAGGGGGCCTCCTGCCCCAGGGAAGCATCCGGGACTTTTGCTTCCACCAGCCCGGACGCCCTGGGACACCCAAAGAGGGCATCATCATTGCCCCCCACCCGCAGCCCGATCCAGGGGAGTGCTCACTCTGGGACACCCCAGGAGTCTGCCCCCCCTCGCCCCAGATCCAGGCTCTGAGTTCTGGGCTCCCAGCCCCAACACGTTTTTCTGGTTCTTGCTCCTCACCCTGAGCTCCATCTGGGACAGAGGCCTTGCTTCTGAGAACAGATACAGACCTGTGTCATTGGGCCAGGACGTGGCCTGGGACAGGCCCGGCTACACCCAGCTCAGGGCTGGAAGTCACGGGCGGGCTGGGCTAGCTCCTGGGTGGGCCGAGGTAGAACGGGGCGGGGAGCCGGGGAGGTCCCTTGTTCCCAGGGGATTCTGAACCTTCTGCCAGATGGTGCTCTGGATGCAGCCCATCTGTGCCCCTTAGAATAGGGGGTGTCAGGGTGGGAGGGGGCTGAGAACAGGGGCTGTCGGGGGGGAGGGTAGAAAGAACCTCTCCTTTTCCCTCATACGTAATAGCTGTTTGTAGAAGAGGAAATGACTGATGAGTCACTCCCAGGAATCAGCCACTGACAAAGCAGACTGGGTCTCTTGCTCTCCTCTCCCGGCCCTTCTCAGGCTCCTCGGGGTCCAGGTCTGGCTGGCCCCGCTTTCTCCTCCCCGGGGCCCTGCACGATCCCCCCCCCCGCTCTGCACCCAAGGTGTTGTCCCCCTCTGGGTGCCGGCGGTGACTCATGGGTCTGGCACAGGCTGGATTCCGAAAATATTTATTTTCAAATGTTTGGATTTGAGCAAAATATTGTAGCTGGCGAGTGATTCGTTCCCATCCATCCAACTTCCCCCCTCCCCCCCCAAGGGACTGGGCGTGGCCGCGTGTCCCTCCCCCATAGCCCCCCCCCCCCCGTCCCATCCCCTCCATCCCCTTTGCGTCGGCCCCTTCCTCGGCCCCTGGTTCTCCAGGACCCCCTTTAGTCAAGTTCTTCTCCTCCGGGCAGGGAGAGTCCAAAACTAGGCCCAGGGTCCAGCCTGAAGCCCGTGTTTCAGTATCTTGTGACCCTCCTCATCCTCACTGTGCCACAAGAGGTGCAGAGTCCCGGGGTTTAGAGCTAGAAGGACCTTTAGGGCTCATCGAACACGGTTTCCATTTTTTAAAAGCTATTGTTCAAAAAGGAACAAGCATTTATTAAGCACCTATTATGTACCCAGAGCTATGTTAAGCACTGTATAAATATTATCTCAGGTGATCCTCACAATAAGTCTGGGATACAGACACACGTGCCCATGTTTGTCCCTAAAATGGAACCTGGGCAGTGAGATGGCATAGGGGATAGAACAGTAGTCATGGAGTCGGGAAAACCGGAGTTTAAATCCAGCTTCAGTCATTTACTAGCAGGGGGGTTGTGGGTAAATCCCTTAACCCTATTTGCTTCCATTTACCGTAAACTTACAGTAAAATTAGTTGGAGAAGGAAATGGCAAAGGACTCCAATATCTTTGCCAAGACCACCCTAAAATGGGCTCACAGAGTTGGACACCACTGGAAAACACTTGTACGAAAAGGAAATGCAACAGCTAAATATCAAGTGCCGCACTTGGTTCAAAAAGTCAGTTCTCTAACTCTAGATGTTAATTCAACAAAAAATTTTAAAGTGCCTACTATGCGCAGAGCACGATGTTAGGGATGGGGATGGAGGCCGAAAATAAATTTTTTGAAGTACCTACTATGCGCAAAGCACTAGGTTAGGCATGAGAACGCAGCGCCAAAAATAAATTTTTCAGAGCACCTACTGTGTGCAAAGCAGTATGTTAGGTATGGGAATGAAAACCAAAATGAAAAGTTTAAAGTACCTACTATGTGCAATGCCCTATGTTAGGTTTGAGAATGAAGGCCAAAATGAAATGGTCGGGCCGTCAAAGAATATACGTTTGTCTGAGCTGTTTAACACTAAAGTGTGTTGCCTTATAAGGTAGCGAGTTCCCTGTCACTGGTGGTCTTCAAAGAAAGGCTAAGGCCCCTGAGATCAACTTGGAAGCTCCTTGTCATTCTCTGATGCAGAAGGTATCCAGACACGTACATTTACGGGGACACACGAATACACACACAGAGAACTCTAAAATCCTACACTTTTTACATTTGTGATATACATTCCTCATTTGACAGATGAAGAAACTGAGGTTCAAAGCAGTTAAATATTTTATCTCAGGGGCAAAAACAGTCTCTGGATCGCAGGAAGGCAAAAGTCGTTATTGTCCCTATTATACAGATGACAACACTGAGGCTCCAACTAGTCGTAAGGTCACCGCCATCATCACTATAACAGCTAGAAATTCTATTCTCTTGTTCTCAGTGTTCACAGGAAAGAAGGAAGGACGAAAGGAAGGGAGGGAGGGAAGGAGAGAAAAAGTATTTATTAAACACCTACTATGTGCCAGGCCCTTAGCTGAGCTCTGTACAAAGACCGTCTCATTTGAGCCTTATTGTTATAAGGTTTGTTAACCTAGGTGCATTATTATTGCACCCATTTTGCAGATGAGGAAGCAAGGCCCTCGGGGGACAATGCATTAGGGATCCGTGGCCAGCAGCCTCCCTCTGCCTGCCCGGCGCTCCCTCCTGCGGGACCTGGGCTGGGCTGGGCTGGGGGGGATCCAGACTCGCGGGCCGAGGGGCCTCCTGGCTGGCTCCTTGGGGCACCGGCAGCTCGGAGGGGCTCCCAAAGGGCTCTGGGGCAGGGAGCATGGGACCCTGGCGAGGCCGCCGCGCGTTTGCCAGCTCTAGAAATGTCGGGCGCCTTCAGATAAACCCGGTGTTCAGTGTTCTAGAAGGGAAACGGGAAAAGGCTCCTCCCTGGCCACTGGGAAGCAGAACAGTCTCCTCACTGCCCCCAGCTCCATCCTTAAGGACTAGTCACCAGAGGTTCTGGGTTCAAATCCTATTTCACCATTTACAACTGTGCGCCCATAAGCTCCCCACGGCCCTCTGGGCCCTTTGTCTCCAGTGCAAAGAAGGTTGGGCCCGCCACCTTTAAGGAAAGAAGCAAAAGCGAGCCCTCTGTGGACACTTGCTTCTTAGCCCGGACCCTAGGGGAGCGGCGCCTAATCAATGCCGGCTTCTTATCTCTGACTGTGGAAGTGGCGCCTAATCAGTGCGGGCGGAGTAGCGCTTTGCTCCTGCTTTGCTCCTGGGAGGAGGGACAGCGCTGGAACCCCGCCCCCTCGGCGGCCGGGATTCCTCGGACCTCGCAGCCCGCCCCAGCGGCCCGCCCCGTCCAGGCTCCGAAGACCCGGCGGCGGGGAGAAGGCGGGGCCAGAGCCGGGGAGGGGGGGGGGGGGAGAAGTTCAGCCGGGAACAAAGGGGAGAGGAGGAGAGTCGGGGGGAGGAGCGCGCTGCAGAGCCACCTCCGCCGGCCTCTCACCGCGCGGGGGGCGGGATTCGCAAGCAGGGGAGGGGCCCCGGCGAGTCCGCGCTGGCAGGCCCGCGGAGGGGGTGCGGGGGAGGAAGGGAGGGGCCGCGGACTACAACCCCCACGAGGCTGTGCGCCAAGTCGGCGGCTCGGCCTCGGAGGGAGGAGCAGCGGCGAGGAGGCGTCACCCAAAATTAAATCGAGCCAACCGCGGGAGGGAGAAGGCCGAGGAGGGCGGGGAGCGGCGGCGGATTGGCGGCGACGGCGGCCGGGGGCGGGGGCGGGCGGGGCCCGCGGAGCCGGACTCGGGGCAAGCGGGGCGGGCCGGGCAGTGTCCCTAGGAGACTGCGGCTCGGCGGACGTTGCGCTGCCGGCGGCGGGCGGGAGCCGAGCGCGGTCGCACGGACCGGCCGGAGCGGGGGGCGCACGGAGCCGTGCATGGGCCTGGGCGCGCGGGGCTGCGGGGGCCGCCGAGCCCAGGTGGGTGCGCGGGCGGGGCGGGGGCGGGGGCGGGCCCGGGGGGACACCGGTCCGGACTCGGGCAGGCGCCGCGCGGGGGAGCTGGGCCTGGGGGGGGGGGGTCAGCACCGGACCCCCGGGGCTGAGGGGAGGGAGAGAATGGACCGGACCGCGCAGACGGGCCCGGGGGGGGGCCCAGGAGACGGCCCGGGGATGCCCAGAACCGCCTGGACGGCTTGGGGACGGGTCCATGCGCCGCTGAGGATGCTCAGGACGGCAGACCCCGCGGGGGGCGCGGGACCTCGGGGACGCCCCTCGGGGAGCCCAGCACCTCCCGGACGGGCTCTAAGCGATGGCGGGACGGCGCAGACGGGCCTCAGGGGCCGACCCCAGCACGGGCTCCGGGGGAAGGGCGGCGGGGCCCCGGGTGACGTTGGGCTGTAGCGCACGGACGGGACTGAGGGGTCCGGGGCACTTGGCGGCTCACAGGGGGCCCCGGGCCGAGAACGGCTTGGGCGGGCCGCGGGAGGCTGAGCCCCCGGGACAGAGATTGGGGGGGCGGGGACCCCCAGACTGACGAGGACGGAGGGGGACTCGGTGTCCTTCTGAAGGCAGATGGCTGGGGGGGGGCTACCAGGGGTCTCAGGAGTCAGAGGGGGCCGCAGAGAGGGGGAGAAGTGGAGAGAGGAGGGGGAGGAGAAGGGGCTCCTGAGGGGCTTACATAAGGAGTGAGTGACCCGGGGTGGGGGGTGTGGACAGAGCGAGGGGCGACATGACGCAGTTTTCCCGGCCCCCTCAGCCCCTCCAGACTCTGCCGCCAGCGGAAGCCCCCACCCCACCCTCCATCCCCCTGGGCTGGCGCCCCCCACGCTGAGGGCTGCCTGGGAAAGGGCCCGCTCCCCGCCCCGGAGCCTGCTCACCTGGAGATGATGGGGGGGGGGGGGTGACCTCCAGGGCCGCCGGGGGGAGGGGGCAGAGGGACTCCGACCCATCTCAAAGGTTGGGCCCGTTGGACGCGGACGCAGCTGGGTCCGAGGGGGAAAGCGGGGCCTTTCGGGGGTGCCGGGTCCCGTCAGGGGGCGGGGCAAGAAGGGGAGGAGCTCCCAGGTGAGCCAGCGACCGGTGACTAAGAGCAGCTTGGGGCTGAGTCAAGGGCCGCCGTCCTGCTGTGGGAGGGAGAAAAGGAGCCCGCCGGGGAGGGGGCACTGGGGGGGGGCCCGGAGCGGGAGGCTGGGGCAGCTCTGCCCTAAAAACGGGCGCTGCCCGCCCCTGGCATCAGTTTGGAGAGAGCTGAGGGGGGCGAGGAGTGCCTGGAGTCGGGGGGGGGGGGGGGGGCAGGGGGGAGGTCCCGCCCCGCGACCCCCGGGAGCAGCTCCGGGCAGGCCCCCCCCGGGCCCCCAAGGTGCCCAACGAGAGCTTTGCACCACTGACTGCCAGGGCCCCCCCAGCCCGGGGCTCCCTCCTGCGCCCCTGAAGGAGCCGGTGGCGGAGCCGGGAGCCAGCTGCCTCTGACACTGCTGCTCTGTCTCCGGGGGCCTGTGGGGCGCAGCTCCAAGCCAAGAGCCGAGTCCTTGTGAGGGAGCCTGAAGCCCCTTCCCCAACAATCCTCTGTAATGTTGAGGAAATGGGGGTTCATAGAGAAGGGGCTGCCACAGACCAAGAGGTTGCTCATGTCGCGGCACAGCGGGCCCCCTCCCACTGTACCAGCCCTTGTTCTAAACTGCCTGGCAACTGCCACCCCCTGGCCTAAGCCCCCCAGCCCTGACACCCCCTGTTCTAGCCCCTCCCAGCCCTGACACCCCCTGTTCTAGCCCCCTCCCTTAGTGGGCTTAGTGAGCTCCGGCTCCAGTTGGGGACACTGGTTCCTTCACACGTTCAGGGAACACTCGGTCTCTAAGTGGCGGCCTCTGGAGGGATGGAGCGCATGAACCATGGGCGAGGAGCGGCCCCCTGAAGTCCCTTGTGCCCGTTCCCTCTGTTCCTGTCCAAGGCCCTTGGGCGCAGGGACCCCCATGTCACAGGGACCCCCAAGGCACTCTGAGGAGAAGTCCTCGGCCTCAGGCCATCATGCTCGCTTTCCACCCCCCCAACCTTCAGAAGCAGTGAGGTCCGGTGCTGGACAGGGCTCAGATGGGCCGGGGGTGGGGGGCAGCACCTCCCGGCCGGCCTCAGCCACCCCCTGGCCTCAGCCCCCACTTCTCACGGGCCCCTCGGACTCTGTTGCAGACTCTCCCGGGGAGGCCCGAGCGCTGAAGGTCCCTGGGCGGCCGCCCCCGGCATTGTCCCTGAGGGAGCAGAGCGCGGGCTGTAAGATGGCGGATGAGGGTCTGGCCGAGCTGGACGAAGGAGCCCTGAGGAAGCTGGTGAGTGCGCCCGCAGCCCCTGCAGCCCCCCCCTGCCTTCCTCCCAGCGTCCCCAGGGCCCAAGCAGAGGCTGCTGGCCCTTCCTCTCCAGCCCCTGCTCCAGGGCAGCGGGAGGAACTCTGAGGAGGGGCCTCAGGCAGGATCTAGAAGCTGGTGAAAGGCCGGAGGCCGGGCTCAGGGACTTCCTAGTGCTTGGACATGGAGCCTTCTCCTCCACCTAAACCTCATAAGGAGACTCGGAGTTGGAGCCCATTTTACAGATGAGCAGACTGAGGCCCAGAACCACCTCCCAGAGAATCCCGATGACTAGGCTGCTCCCCCTTCCTCCACAGCAGGGGGCAGGGAAGAGCTCCCCCTTATTCAGGGGGTCTCGGGGATCTTTGGCCGAGATTGTGGTTCCCCGGGTCAGCCCTGGAGCCCCTGTGGAATTTACCCCCTGGGTGCCAGCTGTGGCCCCGCCTCTCCCCCACCCCCTGATTAAACAGTCCGAGAGTCATGGGTTCTGCCCCGGGCGGGGAAGGGGGGGAGGAGGGCAGTGCCACCCAGGGCTTTCCGGGCCCCCCCCCACCCGGCTGCTCGGGAACTTGGCAGGGCCGGCCTTGGGCCCTCACAGAGCCTGCCCCCCTCAGGGTCCCCCCTAGAGCAGGCCCAGGGTGTCACCGCCCTCACTGGGGCTCCCTCAGCCCTGCTTGAGGAGGCCCAGACCCAGCCTGGCAGCCTCGAAGGCTGCGTCCCACAGCTGGGCCCGGACTGGGAGCATCAGGGCTTCGAGTCTGCAGGCCCAGCCCGGCCGCTTCCCATTGGGTGGTCCCGGGCCTCGTTCCTCAGCTGTAGAATGGGGGGCGTGGACTGCAGTGTCTGAGCCCCCCCCCAGCCCTGACTCCCCCTGTTCTCGGGCCCCCTCAGTTCTGGCCTTCACTGTTCTAAGGGTCTCGCAGCTCTGACTAGGCTCCCCATCTATCCACCTCTTGGTTCCGGGTGCATTTATTAAGCACCGCCTGTGTCCTGCCCTGAGCCTGACTGCAGATGTGGAGGGGAGAGGGCCCGGCTGTGGGAGCCAGAGCTAGATGGAGGGAGGCTGGGGGAGGGGGGGCTTCTCTGGGGGAGGGTCTGGAAGCTCTTGTGCTCTGGGGGGAGGGGCTGCAGAAGGGAGGCTGGGCAGGTGCCAATGGGGAGGATGGGGGTGCTCCGGGCCCCCAAGTTCTCGGGCACTCCCGGGCGTGCTGGGGGCTGCGCTCTGAGCCCGGGGAAGGGCCCCTCGGGAGGCAGCAGGAAGGAAGGGAGGGATGTCAGGAGGGGACAGGAGGAAGGAAGGAGGGAGCGGAGGCTGCTGACCCAGCGCGGCCTCTGGCTGAGCCGGCGAGCACTCGGCTTCCTGGAGGGAGGGCCCGGGGCCCACTGTTCCAGGCCAGGTGCTCTGGGCCTCCTTTGTCCGCTCCCCGCGGCTCTGGGCCTTTCCCGGCCCTTCTCCCGTTCTGGGGCATCTCCCTCTCCAGGAGGGCCCTGGGATGTCTCCAGCGGGCATCTCATAGGGGCACAAGGAGCGCTTCCTGATGCGGCTCCGGGCCTCCGGGGAGCGGCCCTCGTGGGAATGGGGCACAGGTGGGGCCCGGGAGCCCCTAGAACGAGGGGTGATGGGGAAGTGAGGGGGGATCCTGAGAGGCTGCCCCAGGGGGTCAGTGGGGGACCCGCGGGGAGAGAACCGGGGAGGGGCCCTGCTGCCCGGAGACCCCGGGATCCCCCAGACCCGGGGCATGGGGGGGTGGAGGGGATGCCCCTTCCCTCTCCCTCCCTCTCTTCCCCCCATTCTTCTGTCCCTTCCTCCTCTTCTCCCTCCCCTGCCCCTCTCTTCCCTTCTCTCCCTGGGGGGGGGGGCCGAGGGCGGGCCCTCGGGGCAGTTACGGGGGGGGGCACTTGCTGGGGGGGTCCCCGCGGGGCAGTTACGGGGGGGGGGGGGCTCTGGGCCCCGGGTTTCCTGCCGGGCAGGCGGCTCCCGCTCCCCCCGGGCTGCTCGGCTCCCGCTCGCGGCCAGGGGCTCTGGGAGAACGCCGGGCCATATAAGGGCAAAGCCCGCTCCCGAGGCGCCTGGGTCCCAGGGGCTCCCGGCCCCCCCCCCCCGCCTCGGCCCCGGCCCCCGGCGGTCCCAGGCTCCTGCGCGGCCTCGGCCGGAGCTTCGGGCCCTCGGCCCCTTCCTGTTCCCTTCCCACACATTCCTGCGGGTTGGGGGCTGCACGTGGCAACAGCTGGGGCCGGGGGCGGGGCCCGGCTGGGAGGGGCTCGGCTGCGTCTCCGGGGGCGGGAGGAGGGGGGGCCCCCCTCCCCGAAGCGGCCCCTCCCCCCCTCGCTCCTCCCCCCGCCCGGGACTCCGGGCTCCCGTCCCCAGTCTCAGCCAGCCCGGGGCCGGAGAGGCCGGGGCACTGCTGGCGCTCGGGGGCGGGGCCGGCGGCCCGCGGGCACCATTGGCTGGTTCAAACCAGCGGGCGCTGCCCACGGGCGGCGCTCCGGGCTGGGGGGGGGGGGTGAGGGCGCCGGGCTCCCAAACTCCCGGGGCGGAGAACGGGGGGCTTCGGGCCGGGACATCCGGGCTCCAGGCGCCCTAGATCTGCCTGCTCCTTGTTTGGGGGGGACGACCCCCCCACTGGCCCCGGGCCCCGGCTTTCCTCCCCCAAGCGGATGACAGCTGCCAGCCCGGGGGCTGCTGGGAGGGAGGCCCTGGGAGCCCCTCCTCTGCATCTCCCCCAGCCCGCTTCCCATCTCTGTGACGGCCTTGTTGTGGCCGGCAGGGGGCGGTGCTCCGGCCCTGGGAGCTCGCCCCTCCCCTCCCGCCTCCCCTCTGCCCCCCCAGCTGCAGACAATCACCCTTTGTACTTTCCTGGCTGACTCATTAACTGTCTCCCTGCTGGTGGGAGGAGGAGGAGGGAGAGGGAGGAGGAGGAGAGTGACCCACCTGACTGCTCCCCCCTCCCCCTCCTGGCTCCCCCCCCAGCCTCTGAGGATCTTCCAGAGGGGACTTTCCCCACCTAGTTTTGATGATTACAATAGGCCCCCTCCCCCTCCAGTAGATCATGAGCCCCCAAGCCCAGGGACTGGCTTGGGGGGTCCCTCTCCCTGGGAGCCGGCTCTGGGCCTGGTGTACTGCAGGTGCAGAAATGGGGCTGGTGGGAGGAGCCTCAGCGAGGGCAGAGCCGACCCACCTGCACTGGGGAGCCCAGGCCCCGGCACTGTTAATGTCTAACCCGGGATGCCTGAGCCCATCAGAGCGTGGTCGGGGGAGGGGGGCAGTCACACGCTCTGTGGCCCCTGCTCCCACCCCACTGGCGCAGCTGGGCCAGGAGGGGGCTTAGAACGAGTCTGCCCATCCAGGCCAGCCCCAACAAGTTATAGGAAGGGAAACCGAGGCCCGGAGGGGGCTCCCGCCTTTCCCACTGCCCAGAGTCCCAAGGAAATGGCCCAGAGTCCTTCCTGTTGGCCACCCCTCCCCCCTCAGGAAGCCGGGGGCCAGCAGCCCCTGAGGACCGAGTTTCCAGCATCCCTCGGAGCTCCTTGGAAGGAAGCCTGAGGAGAGCCGAGGCTGGGCTGGGATGTCCTCGGAGCCTGGGGCCGCCTTCCCTGAGACCCCCCAGCTGGGCCGCTGGGCGATTGGGGGCCCCTCGGCGCTGCCCCGGCCCCAGGGAGCCGCTTCCTCTGCCGGATGGAGATATCCTGGGGCCCCTGCCCGGCCCTGGGCCTTCCTCCCGCTGCCCTCCCTCCAGCTCCCTCCGCTCCTCCTCCCTCTGCGGCCCCCCCCCCCCCCCGGCCACTGCTCCCCAGCCTCTCCCATCAGGTACCTCACCCTCATTCCCCCCAGCGGCCCGAGCCCCCACCCGGTGAGATTGGGGGGACTCTCCCCATTTGTTTCTCAGAATTTGGGGGCCAGGAACGGGGAGTTTAGTTTCCCCTTATTTCAAGAGCCCCCCAGCTTTCCGGGTTTGGGTTACTGGGCAGAAGGGGGGAGGGCCGAGGCCAGAAGCCAAGCTTGGCCCCTGATCTGCCAAATGAGTGTTATTCCTTCTCATCTCTGCCATCCCCTGTTCTAAGCCCCCTGATACCCCCTGTTCTAAGCCCCCTCCCACCCTGACATCCCCTGTTCTAAGCCCCCTCCCACCCTGACATCCCCTGTTCTTTGGCCCTTCTTGGTTTTCTCTGTTCTGAGAGTCACCCCTCCCCCCAGCCCTTTGGCCCCTGTCTAGCCCCAGCATAGCCCAAGGCAGGAACCCCAGGGAAAACCAACTGATTTCCGGCCCCTGCCCCATGTCTCTGGGCTGGGTCTGCAGCGCCGGGTGAGCTGGCCAGAGGAAGGGGCTGCTTGGCTGCTTTTGTCCGTCCTCCTAAGAACCTTCCCAAATGTCGGCCGCTCCCCTGCTCTAGAAGCTCCCGTGGCTCCCAGCTTCTGGGTACCATAACCCTTCCTTGTCTCCAAGCCAACCGAAGCCCTGGCCCAGCCTGAGCAAGCAGCTGGTGCCGGACCCCTGAAGAGCTCCCCCTACTCCCCTTCTGGGGGCCAAGTGCAAGAGACCACGGGGTCTGAGGAGCAGGAGGCCCATGGCGACAGCCATTGCGGGCCCTGGGGAGATGGGGGAGTGGGCCGGCCTCCCCTAAGTGGGAATCGCGGGTCTCGATGGCCCAGAAGGAGCCCGCCTGCCCTGGCCCCAAGCTTTGCGGGGGTCGCCTCCCCGTGGCCCCAGAACCGACCCCCTGCATGCGAGTGTGCAGGCTGCACAGGCTGCCCATTGTGTGCCCGGCGTGGGTGGCACCCGCAGGGCCCCTCCCTTCCGGGAAACGCCACCCCAGCCCACCCCGGGGCTCTCCTTTGTCTCTCCCCAGCTCGAAGTCACCCTGGACCTGGCAGAACGGCGGCGGATCCGCTCGGCCATCCGAGAGCTCCAGCGGCAGGAGCTCGAGCGCGACGAGGGGGCCTTGGCATCCAAGCGCTTCCGGGTGGAGCGGCTGGAGAACAAGGAGAACTGGCTGCAGTGAGTCCCCGCCCCCGGCCCCTGGTGGCAGTGCCCAGGACTCCACTTCCCCATCTGCAGAATGGGCCGGGTCAGCTGGCCAAAGGACCCCGGGTCCTGAGCGGGGCCTGGGGGTGCCCAAAGCCCCAGCCCACAACACAGATGGAGAAACTGAGGTTCGGGGGCCACCTGACGCTCCGCAGCAGCATCTGAGGCAGGACTTTGTCCCTCCAATGTTGATGCTCTGCTATGTCACGCTGCGCTCCACAGGCTGGCTGCTGATGGAAGGGCCCTTTCCTCCTTCCTTCCTCCCTTTTTTCCTCCCTCCCTGCCTTCCTTCCTCCTCTCCTTTCTTCCCTCCCTTCCTGCTGTCTTTTTCTGTTTTTCTCCCTCCCTCTTGCCTTCCTTTCTTTCCTTTTTTCTCCCTCCATTTTTCCTTTCCTCCTTTTCCTTCTTTCCTCCCTCTGCCTCTTTATTTCCCTCCTTCCTTCCCTCCCTTCTTTCTTCCTTCCCTTTCTTCCCTCCCTTTCTCCCTCCCTTCCTTCCCTTCCTCCCTCCCTTCCTTCCCTCCCTTCTTTCTCCCTCCCTTTCTTCCCTCCCTTTCTCCCTCCCTTCCTTCCCTTCCTCCCTCCCTTCCTTCCCTCCCTTCTTTCTTCCTTCCCTTTCTTTCCTCCCTTTCCACCCTCCCAGCAGGTGCCTAATGAGTGCTTGTGGTTTTGGTGCCCCCACAGCTCCCAGCAGCAGGAGGAGGAGCAGCGGGTGGCCCTGGCCCTGCTGTCCGGCAAGCTCGAGTCCATCAGTGACGTGGAGGAGCTGACCACCCTGGTGAGGGCCCGGAGCCTGGCGAGGGAGGCGGGGGGGGGGGCAGAAGGGGCCCGGCAGAGACCCCTTTCATCCATCTTCCTCGCAGCTGCGGGCGGCCGGTGAATACGAGGAGCGGAAGCTGATCCGTGCTGCCATCCGCCGCGTGCGTGCCCAGGAGATTGAGGGTAGGCCCCTTCCCGCCCCCCGGTGCCGGCCCCCCCCGCGCCACCCCGGCCCTGACTGCTCCCTTCTCTCCTTCCAGCGGCCACCTTGGCGGGGAGGCTGACGGGCGCTCACGAGGACGAGGGGCGGGCAGCCAGGAGGCGGGCACGCCAGGAGGTGAGCGGAGTGGGAGGAGCGGGGCCTGCGGCTGCCCTGGCACACGCACCCCTGCCGGGTTCAGGTCCCTGCCTCCCCCTCCCCCAGGAGGAGGCTTTTCAGGGGAGAGGGGAGGGAGCTTTGGGGACAGCGAGGGCGTCACGGTCACTCCAGGTAATGGCCGGTAGGGGGTGACTGAGAGAGGACCCGCCCACAGACGGGACGAGCCGGGGGCTCCCGGGGCAGCCCTGTGCCCACACTTCTGCCCCGTAGGTGCCCAAAGAGGCCGCACAAAGGAACCACTTGTGTTCCAGGACAGGGTCTCTCCTGGGGACACGGCCCCCCTCCCTACCCAACAGCTCCCAGGGGCAGAGGGAGGGGTCCCAGAAGCCCCTGGGTGCCCCGGGCACACCCACCTCCTGTCAGCCCCTCCCAGAGAGTGGGCGAAAGGCCAGGGCTGTGTCCAGCTAACCGCTGCTCGGGGGGCGGGGGTGCCGGCGGGCCCCAGGCCTCGGGTTCTAACTCGGGGAGGTCAGAAGCGATTCCCCAGCGCCTCCGGCTCTGACGTGAGAGTAGCGGAATCCCAGGGCTGGAGGCCGGCGCCTCCCACCTGTCCCTGCCCGGCGTCCCAGACCCCTGGGCCACCCAACTTCCTTCCCGCCCGTGGGACCTTGGGAGATTCAGGGCTGACCCAGCCTCAGTTTGATCAGATGTAAAGTGAACTGCAGGCAGAGCCGTTCGCGCTTCCCACCCGAGGCTGGAGTGCTCCTTTGTGGGATGGGGAGGTCGGGCCATGGGAACTTACTTACACCCTCCCCCCATCCTGAGCCTCAGCTTCCCCCATGGTCAATGGCAGGCTTTAGACCAGATGGTCCTGGGGCCTCCTTAGCTCTTGGGGCCTCTGTAGAACTTGGGGCCTCCATAGGACTTGGGGTCTCTGTAGCTCTTGGGGCCTCCATAGGACTCAGAGCCTCCTTAGCACTTGGGGCCTCCGTAGTTCTGGAGCCTCCATAGGACTCGGGACCTCTGTAGGACTCGGGGCCTCTGTAGGACTTGGGGCCTCTGTAGCTCTGGGGCCTCCATAGGACTCAGGGCCTCCATAGGACTCGGGGCCTCCTTAGCTCTCGGGGCCTCCGTAGGACTCGGGGCCTCTGTAGGACTTGGGGCCTCTGTAGGACTTGGAGCCTCTGTAGCTCTGGGGTCTCCGTAGGACTCGGGGCCTCCATAGGACTCGGGGCCTCCTTAGCTCTCGGGGCCTCCGTAGGACTCGGGGCCTCTGTAGGACTCAGGGCCCTTGTAGGACTTGGAGCCTCTGTAGCTCTGGGGTCTCCGTAGGACTCGGGGCCTCCTTAGCTCTCAGGGCCTCCATAGGACTCGGGGCATTCTCAGCTCTTGGGGCCTCCATAGGACTTGGGGCCTCTGTAGCTCTGGGCCTGGCAGCCTGGGGTTTCCTGCTCTACAGCTGAAGAGAGAAATTCCCCCAAGAAAGCCCCCCCCCGGGGGGTCCTAAATGCCCTTCCGGCTGCACCTCCGGTGTCCCAAGAAGGGGAGGGGCTGGTGGGGGCCATGCTGAGAGCTGCCACTGGAAGCCGCTGCCCATAAGGCCGGGCACCCTGGACCCAGATCCAGAGCTGGGTGGGCCCCCTGGTGCCGCCTCCCGTCCCTCCCCATGGCCCCAGCCCTGACCCACTCCACCCCCATCAGCGCAGCTCTCCTTTGGTTTCTCTCCCTGGCTCAGTTTCCCTATCTGTGAAATGAGGTTGACTCCCTCCCCGTTCCAAGTCTCCAGAGCTCTGTGTGTGTGCGCGGGTGTGCTCATGGGGCCCCTGGGGGTGGGGCAGGGCGGTTCTGGCCCGGGCAGGACTGGCTACCTGGGCCCCACCCCGGCTTTCCTTCCCAGCTACTTTGCATGGGTGGCAGTCGGCCTGCCCTGGTGGCCATGAAGCAGAGCGGGCGCCTCAGGCCAAGTGCCACGGCCTCTCTTTGGGCCTCTCTGACCTCTGTCTCTGCCTCTCTCTCTCTGTCTGTCTCTGTCTCTGTCTCTGCCCCCCTCAGGCCAGGGAGCGAGAACAACAGGCCGAGCAAGCGCAGACCCGGGCCCAGGCTGGTCAGTGGCAGGTGGCAGCCCCCCGCCCAGAGCTGGACGGTAAGGCCGCTCCGGGGCCCTGGGACTTGGGGAGCCCGGCGGGAGGGCCGGAAAGGAGGCCCCCGCCCACCCCGGGGCCACCTCACTCCCTGTCTTCCACAGACATGGCCGCTGGGCCCCTCTTGCTGCTGGACGCCCCAGGCCCGACGCCGCCCAGCCCGCCCTCCAGCCCTTCTTCCTCGGAGCCGGCCCGGTGCCCCGCGGAGGCGAGTGGTGAGGAGGCTGGGGAGAGCCCCCCTAGATCCTCTCCGGAGGAGGAGCCGGATCCTGGGAGCCCCCCCAGGGCCGGCAGCCCCGAGGAGCCCCAACCTCCACCGGCCCCACCCAGCCCCGGACCCTGCCCCGCCCGGCCTCGGGAGCTCGTGTCGGTCCAGCTTCTGGGGAGCCATGGCCAGAGCGGCGAGGTAGGTGGCCTGGGCCGGGGGAGGGGCTGGGGGCGGAGGATGGGGGCGCTCAAGTCTGTCCCCGTGATGGCCGCGCCGGGAGTCTCTCTCCCCGCCACCGGGTGTGGGCGGCCCCGGCCCCAGTAGGGCAGCGGGGAAGGCCGGGCCGGAGCCTAACAAACGGGACCATAGAGGCTGCATCTCTCCTCAGGCGGGCCTGGACCGAAGGGAGCAGGCGGCAGAGACAGCGGCCGGGACCCCCGATGGGAAGAAGGCCGGTAAGGACCTGAGCCTCGACCGGTGCCCGAGAAGGGCCTTTAGGAAGTCCTATGGCCTCGGTGGTGGGGCCCGTGCACCCCAGGGCTCTCTGGGGGGGGCTGGTCATTCCCTCAGGGCGCCTGGGGCAGCTTGGACACGCCCCCGGGTTCTGGGGATACTTTGACATTGGGGAAGAGCAGGCCGGCTCTCGCCTTGGGCCTGGCCCGGTCCTGCTTGGCCCAGGGAAGCCGCAGCCCGAGTTTGGGCCCCGTGTCGGGGAAGCCTTCCTGGAGCGGCCGGCCTTCAGGGGGAGGAGAAGGGGGAGGGGGAAGCACTCCTCCTCACTGGAGTCTTGAGGGAGGATTCTCATTTGGGGGCGGGGACAGCCAGCCGGGGTCCACTCGGGAGGGAGGCTGTGGCACGGGGACGCGCTTGGGCCCCAGCCAGCGGGCAGCTCCCCCGCCGTGCCCGGCCCGCTCTCGGGGCCCGGAGATGGGGGGTCTGTTTATCCCACGGCCGGCCGAGCCTTGAAAGGGAAACTGCGGGCGCCTGCATTCTTCTCCCCAATAAGGGCTGCACAAGCTCCCCGCCCCCAACGCCCTCCTGGGCACGGGGCCCCAGGCCCCCCCCAGCCCCCACCCTAGCATCCCTTCCAGATCTGGAGTGATCACCTTGTAACTCTGAGGCTTTACTCACCACAGCGTCTCGAGGCACTTTGGGGGTTCAGGGAGGGTGCCAGGGGCATCGTGGGGGAAAGCGTCCACCCCGGGGCAGTGGGGCCCTGCCCTTCTCATCCTTCCTCAGGCCATCTCATCTAGAGAGGGAAACTGAGGCACAGGGTGGGGTCTCCTGGCTCCAGAGCCAGAGCACTTTCCATGACACCCCCTTCCTGAGCTCCAGGAGGGGACGGAGCCTGGGAAGGTCTCAGCTTGGAGTGAGGAGCAGGTGGGAGAAGGAGGTTTGGGAGCATGGGAACGTACAAGAGGAAGGGAGAAGGGGTGAGAGTGTTGGAGTGAGTGTGTAAGGGAGGAGGGGGTGAAGGGAGGAGGGTGAGTGTGTAAGGGAGGAGGGGTGAGTGAATGTGTAAGGGAGGGGTGTGAGTGTGTCCGGGGAAGGGGGTGGGGGGCACCACGCTGCCCGCCCACAGGCTCTCTGTCTCACGCTCCCCCCGTGGCTTTCTCCTCTCTCCCCGGCACGCACGTGGCACCACCCCCACTGGCTCCCCCGCGGTCCTGGCAGTGCCCTCTCTCCAGAAGCCCAGCCCCCGCTCCTGCCAACGCTCCCTGTCGCTGCTCACCCCCCGCAGGGCCCGGGTTCCAGGTAGTGGCCCCCACATCGGGTGGGAAGGGGCGAGTTCCAGCTTCCCCGTCGGGGGTCTCGGGGCCCGGCGCCGCCGGCCCTGCCCCTCACTGGGTTCCTCTGGTTCTCCCTGCCAGACTCCCCGAAGTCCGGGCCCGCCGGCCCCTCCCCTTTCCAGAGGACCAGCTCTGTCCGCGACCGGGTGCGCAAGTTCACTTCGTCCGAGGCTCCGGCGTCCCCGGGGGCCCAGACCCCCCAGCAGCTGCAGCGGCGGCTCGGCTCCAGGGACCAGACAGTGTCAGGACCCCCACGGGCCGGGCTCGTGGGTGGCAGGAGCGGGGAGCCAGGCCCTTCCTCCTCCGCCTCCCCGGTCCCGGGCAGGATCGCCGGCAGCGGTGCCCGCATCTCCTCCTGGCACGGAGAGCCCCTGATTGTCCGAGTGGGGGCCAGGGCCGGGGATCGCCCTAAAGAGGAGGGCCCGGGGGGGCGGAGCCCAGCCACGTCACAGGGGAGGCCCCTTGAAAACGGAGAGAGGGGCCCCCCGGTGGACTCAGAGGAGCCCGGCAGCGCCAGGCAGGCTCCACAGGCACGTGTGACCGGGGACGCCAGTATGAAGACCACCTTCACCATCGAGATCAAGGATGGCCGGGGCCAGCCCGTCAGCGGCCGGGTGCTGGGCCCCGCGGGCAGCCAGAGGGCAGGTGAGTGAAGGGGCTGGGCCCGGGGTGGGGCCCTTCTCCTGCCCTCCCCCTTGGTGGGTCCTTCCCCTGGCATCTCTTCCCGGGCAGCAGCCAACTGGCACCGGCCGGGCACAAGCTCCAGCAGGGGGAGGTTTTCTGAACTCCCACTCAGCCTGGTCACAAAGCCAGGAAAATCGGGGGCCCAGGTGGGGGGTGTCTCTTCTCCGGGCACAGGTTCTGTCTCCCCCACCTGGAGGCCCCGGCCCAGAAATGGGGCCCTCGGGGGGTGTGTGCCCGGGGGATGCTGCCCTCCCCCCTGATTGTAGCTGCCACCCGCACAGAGCTGACGCTGGGGCTCCCGGGCACCCCCATCCACTTTGGTGGCAACAGCATTGGCGGGGGCACCGTCAGCCACGTCAGCACCCCCAGGATCATCAGCCATGTCAGCACCCCTAGAACCGTCAGCCACGTGGGCACCCCCAGGATCATCAGCCACGTGGGCACCCCTGGGAGCGTCAGCACCCCCAGGACCATCAATCACTTCAGCACCCCTGGGACCGTCGGTGCCCCCGGGATGGCCACACGTGTGGGCAGCACTCCCCATGTCACCAGTGTGGGGCGCTTCGGCAAGGTGAGGCTCCTGGTCTGCGCCCTCCCTGGAGAATCGGGGGCCGCTCTGCCCAGGCGGGAGGGCTCTCACCTGCAAGGGGAGCTCCCGGTCCTGCTTGCAAGGCCCCGGAGGGCAGCGCCAGGCAGGTGCGCCGAGGTCATGCCCCCAGGGCCACCTCCCCTACTGCAGGGAAGGCAGAGCTAAGCTGGGAGAGCGCCGAGTCTGGGGTCAGGATGGTGACACCCTGGGGGGCAGCGCCGGGCTGTCCGAGGGCCCGCTCGGACTCTGGGAATAGTGACATCAAGTGCTCCGACCTGGGTGAGATGAACCGCAAAGGATGATTGGTCTGGGCTGCATGGAGAGTTGGGCAGCTCCTGTTAGTGGAGGATCCCAGAGAGTTGGGGAGCTCCTGTTAGTGGAGGATCCCAGAGAGTTGGGGAGCCCCTGTTAGTGGAGGATCCCAGAGAGTTGGGGAGCTCCTGTTAGTGGAGGATCCCAGAGAGTTGGGGAGCTCCTGTTAGTGGAGGATCCCAGAGAGTTGGGGAGCCCCTGTTAGTGGAGGATCCTCTGTGACTGGAGGATCCCAGAGAGTTGGGGAGCTCCTGTTAGTGGAGGATCCCAGAGAGTTGGGGAGCCCCTGTTAGTGGAGGATCCTCTGTGACTGGAGGATCTGAGAGTTGGGGAGCTCCTGTTAGTGGAGGATCCTCTGTGACTGGAGGATCCCAGAGAGTTGGGGAGCTCCTGTTAGTGGAGTATCCTCTGTGACTAGAGGATTCTGGAGAGATGGGGAGCTCCTGTTAGTGGAGGATCCTCTGTGACTGGAGGATCCCAGAGAGTTGGGGAGCTCCTGTTAGTGGAGGATCCCAGAGAGTTGGGGAGCCCCTGTTAGTGGAGGATCCTCTGTGACTGAAGGATCTGAGAGTTGGGGAGCTCCTGTTAGTGGAGGATCCCAGAGAGTTGGGGAGCTCCTGTTAGTGGAGGATCCCGGAGAGTTGGGGAACTCCTGTTAGTGGAGGATTCTGGAGAGTTGGGGAGCTCCTGTTAGTGGAGGATCCCAGAGAGTTGGGGAGCCCCTGTTAGTGGAGGATCCCAGAGAGTTGGGGAGCCCCTGTTAGTGGAGGATCCCAGAGAGTTGGGGAGCTCCTGTTAGTGGAGGATCCCAGAGAGTTGGGGAGCCCCTGTTAGTGGAGGATCCTCTGTGACTGGAGGATCCCAGAGAGTTGGGGAGCTCCTGTTAGTGGAGGATCCCAGAGAGTTGGGGAGCCCCTGTTAGTGGAGGATCCTCTGTGACTGGAGGATCTGAGAGTTGGGGAGCTCCTGTTAGTGGAGGATCCTCTGTGACTAGAGGATTCTGGAGAGATGGGGAGCTCCTGTTAGTGGAGGATCCTCTGTGACTGGAGGATCCCAGAGAGTTGGGGAACTCCTGTTAGTGGAGGATTCTGGAGAGTTGGGGAGCTCCTGTTAGTGGAGGATCCCAGAGAGTTGGGGAGCCCCTGTTAGTGGAGGATCCCAGAGAGTTGGGGAGCCCCTGTTAGTGGAGGATCCCAGAGAGTTGGGGAGCTCCTGTTAGTGGAGGATCCCAGAGAGTTGGGGAGCCCCTGTTAGTGGAGGATCCTCTGTGACTGGAGGATCCCAGAGAGTTGGGGAGCTCCTGTTAGTGGAGGATCCCAGAGAGTTGGGGAGCCCCTGTTAGTGGAGGATCCTCTGTGACTGGAGGATCTGAGAGTTGGGGAGCTCCTGTTAGTGGAGGATCCTCTGTGACTAGAGAATTCTGGAGAGATGGGGAGCTCCTGTTAGTGGAGGATCCTCTGTGACTGGAGGATCCCAGAGAGTTGGGGAGCTCCTGTTAGTGGAGGATCCCAGAGAGTTGGGGAGCCCCTGTTAGTGGAGGATCCTCTGTGACTGAAGGATCTGAGAGTTGGGGAGCTCCTGTTAGTGGAGGATCCCAGAGAGTTGGGGAGCTCCTGTTAGTGGAGGATCCCAGAGAGTTGGGGAGCTCCTGTTAGTGGAGGATCCCAGAGAGTTGGGGAGCTCCTGTTAGTGGAGGATCCCGGAGAGTTGGGGAGCTCCTGTTAGTGGAGGATCCCAGAGAGTTGGGGAGCTCCTGTTAGTGGAGGAACCCGGAGAGTTGGGGAACTCCTGTTAGTGGAGGATTCTGGAGAGTTGGGGAGCTCCTGTTAGTGGAGGATCCCGGAGAGTTGGGGAACTCCTGTTAGTGGAGGATTCTGGAGAGTTGGGGAGCCCCTGTTAGTGGAGGATCCTCTGTGACTGGAGGATCTGAGAGTTGGGAGCTCCTGTTAGTGGAGGATCCTCTGTGACTGGAGGATCTGAGAGTTGGGAGCCCCTGTTAGTGGAGGATCCTCTGTGACTGGAGGATCTGAGAGTTGGGGAGCTCCTCTTAGTGGAGGATCCCGGAGAGTTGGGGAGCTCCTGTTAGTGGAGGATCCCGGAGAGTTGGGGAGCTCCTGTTAGTGGAGGATCCCGGAGAGTTGGGGAGCTCCTGTTAGTGGAGGATCCTCTGTGACTGGAGGATCTGAGAGTTGGGGAGCTCCTGTTAGTGGAGGATCCCGGAGAGTTGGGGAGCTCCTGTTAGTGGAGGATCCCAGAGAGTTGGGGAGCCCCTGTTAGTGGAGGATCCCAGAGAGTTGGGGAGCTCCTGTTAGTGGAGGATCCTCTGTGACTGGAGGATCTGAGAGTTGGGGAGCTCCTCTTAGTGGAGGATCCCGGAGAGTTGGGGAACTCCTGTTAGTGGAGGATTCTGGAGAGTTGGGGAGCCCCTGTTAGTGGAGGATCCTCTGTGACTGGAGGATCTGAGAGTTGGGAGCTCCTGTTAGTGGAGGATCCTCTGTGACTGGAGGATCTGAGAGTTGGGAGCCCCTGTTAGTGGAGGATCCTCTGTGACTGGAGGATCTGAGAGTTGGGGAGCTCCTCTTAGTGGAGGATCCCGGAGAGTTGGGGAGCTCCTGTTAGTGGAGGATCCCGGAGAGTTGGGGAGCTCCTGTTAGTGGAGGATCCCGGAGAGTTGGGGAGCTCCTGTTAGTGGAGGATCCTCTGTGACTGGAGGATCTGAGAGTTGGGGAGCTCCTGTTAGTGGAGGATCCCGGAGAGTTGGGGAGCTCCTGTTAGTGGAGGATCCCAGAGAGTTGGGGAGCCCCCCAGCACTGGGGATCCTCCAGCAGGGGCCGCCCGCTTGTCAGGTGTGTTGAGGGCCCAGGGGTTCTTGTCCGGGCCCCCGCAGCCCCTCCAAAGCACTCTGCCCTCTTGGGCCTGTGTGGGACCGTGTCCCCAGCATTTCCCTCTCTGGGCCCGGGTCCTCCTCTGTAAAATGGGCCCAGCCCCCTGGCTCTCCTGCCCTCCCCGGGCCAGGCCTGGACCTCTGATCGGGCCTCCCCATCCCACCCCAGGAGGGAGCAGCTTCATCTGGCTAATGCCCTGCTCTGGGCCAGTGGGATCGGATTAGGATTAAGGGATGAGCTCCCCGGGCCGGGCTGGGCCGGAGCAGCCAAGCGGGACCCTGGAGCCGGGGAGGCTAGGGGAGGAGGCCCGGGGGTGGGGGCTGGCACAGGGGGCCTCGAGCAGCAGGTGCCACGGGAACCGGATCCTCTGGGGCCCCTTCATTATTCACGAGCCGGCTGTCGCCCCCCCCCCCCAGAGCTCCCACTGGGACGCGGGCAGGGAACCGGCGTCCGGCCGCTCCATCAGGTAATGCCCTCGGGGAGCCCGGCCTCTGCTGCTCGCCGGGTGGGCCAGGGGGCCAAGCCCAGGGAGGCCCCGGGCAGGGCCGGCTCGGTTGGAGGGGTTGGATCACCGGCCCGGCCAGCCTCCTCCCTCATGCTCTGGCTGGGGGCCGGGGCCACCTGTCCTCTCCCTCCCAGCTGCCCTCCAAATGCTCCTGCAGGGGAAGCCCTTGGGGTCCTGCCAAGAGCCAGGAGAGGGGGCCAGAGGCTGGCATGTGCCGGCCCATTGCCCTCCGCCCTGGCCGGCTGCCCGCCCCCTCCCCCACAGGGACCAGAATAGGCTTCTCTCTGGAAACAAAAGCCCCCCCCAGCTCCGGAGCCAGTCCGGGCCGGGGGCGGGGCGGGCCTCCTGCCCTTGCCCTCGCCCTCCGCCACCGCCCGCAGAGTGCTCAGCCGGGCCCGAGAGGCAGGATGCCGGGGGTGGCGGGGCCGGGGGCGGCCGGGGCCTTGGAGCTGGAGGAGCGGCTGACCCGGGCCCTCCAGCAGCTGCGTCTGGAGGTGGAAGGTGGGCAGCGGGCCGCGGCCCAGGCCGCCGAGGCCGCCGTGGCGGCCATGGAGCCCGTGGCCAGGGCGGTCCAGGAGCTGCAGAGAGAAACGGCCGCCCTCCGAGGGCAGCTCGAGTACCTCGGCCTCCAGCTGGAGGCCCTGAGCCTTCGGCTGGGGCTGCCCGACCCCAGCGCCCTCTTCCTGGCCGCCCAGGACCCCGAGGCCCTCTTCCAGGGGCTGGAGGATGAGGAGGGGCCGGAGGCGCCCCCCGTGGCCCACCCCCCCACCTTCAGCAGCCGGCGGCTGTCCTCCGCGCCTCTGTCCCGCGGCAACAGCCTTGTGAGTCGGAGCGAGGCAGGGAGGAGGGAGGGGGGGGACAGTGGGCACCGGGGAGGGCAAGGGGTGGACAGCAAAGGCTCCTCACAGGCCTGGGGCTAGTCAGGGGGCCTCGGGGCCGGAGAGTAGCCGGAGCCCCTGTTTGGGAGGCGGGCCTTGGAGGACAGATGGCCCAGCTGAGAGGGCTTTGGGGGGCAGGCGCCAACTGGGAGGCACCGGGCTAGGTGGGGGGAGAGCCAGAAGGGGGGCCTCCCTGGGACAGCGGCTCTGGGGCCTCTCACTGCAGGAGGCCAAGGGAGGGAGGCTGGCCCGAAGGGTCCAGGGGAGAGGCCCCCCCAATCACCCCTTCCCCTATGCCCCGTCCCTGCAGCCAGGCCCTCCCGCCTCCTCTCCAGCTCTTGGCTCTTTAACTAGCCTCAGACTGGGGCATCCTCCTGGTGCGAAGTGCCTCCTGTCCTGTGGGCCATTGACCGGCCCCCAGCAGGAAGGAAATGGGGGCTCCCCTGGGACATTCTGGCCCCCGGGGCTTGCCCGAGTGGAGAGACTCCCACAGGAAGAAAGATCCGAGTCACAGGCCTGGGGCCCCTCCCTGCCCCCACAGCCTGTCCCCCACTGTTGTGAGCCCCAGGAGCCCCAGCAGTCGGGAGCCAGGCCGGTGTAGACAGGCTGGTGTAGACAGGCCACCCTGCCGCCGCTGCCACCCCCCCCCAGCTCCCTGAGCCGGGCCCTCTCTGGCAGGATCCTGACGGCCGTCGCCATCTGGTCCGTCCCTGCTGCCCTTTCCCGGGCACGCAGCATCCTCCCTCGGCCGGGCCGGGCTCCCGTATCATTTATCCCGCCACAAGCCTTGGATTACCGTTGTCGGGGGCTGGAGAAGTCTGGCCCGGGAGCTGGCGGGGCCCCACAGGCCTTGGTCCCCCGGCACCAGACTTGTAGCCCCAGCTCTGGGTGACCAAGCAGGGCCCAGCTCGGTGGCCCCCAGTGTCCCCCCTGTATCCCCCTGTATCTCCCTCACCATCCCCCCCAGCCCCAGAGTGGCTGCACCCAGAGATCTGGGGCCCGCAGATTGGGCTCTCGCATGTGGCTCCTCGGGACGGGGCCTTGCCCCATGAGGAGCTGGGGCTTCGGGCCCTCGGGCCCTGCCTCTCCTCCACTCCCGCTGCCCCTTGGCCCGGCCTGCCCAGTTGGAGGCCCCCAGGGTTCCGGTCCCGGCCTGCCCTGCGCCCCCTCTCATGGCTCGCTCGTGGGCGCCACCTCCCCTTCCTGCGGCATTTCCCGCGTCCGGGCCCAGCTGGCACGCTCCGCCCCTGCTCCCCCATCCCCCTCGGGCTGGCTCCACGGGCTATACTGGCGCCTGGGGGGGGTCCCACGGCTGGGCCCCCGAGAGCGCATGGTCTCGTTTCTGCTGCGCCCTCGCTCTCACCACTTGTTAATTGCTCCCTCCCGGTCTCTCCCCATCCCAGATGGAGGCAGAGGCGGCAGCAGAGCCCCCTGCAGGGGTGGAGCTGGAAGCGGAGGTGGCCAACGGCGGGGAGAAGGGCCAGCCGGTGAAGGAGCCCGGGCCCCAGGCTCAGGGCAAGGTGCGCCCGGAGGACTTGGCGGCCATAGAAGACGAGGACGTCCTGGACAAGATGGTAGGTTGGGGCTGGGCCGGGGCTGAGCTACACCTGGGTGGAAGTGGGGGAAGGGAGGGAGGGGCCACGGGCTGGGAGAGTCACCCCGGGGCTGCCCCCCACAGCTGGACCAGACCACGGACTTCGAGGAGAGGAGGCTGATCCGGGCCGCCCTGCGGGACCTCCGGCAGAAGAAGAGAGGTATGGCCTGGGCTGGGGAGTGGGAGAGGCCGGGGAGGCTGCAGTGACCACAGCAAGGTCACTGGGCTGGGACACCCAGCCCCCTCCAACCCCAAGAATTGTTGGACTTTCTCCCCCCCCGTGCTGTGCCCCCTTCCCTGTGCCTCCCACCCCTTCCCCTCCACATGCAGCCCCCCCGCCATTCCCCAGCTTAAGCCGCCCCCCCCCCTTCGCCCCCGCCCCAGCCCGGGCTCCAGGGAGGGGCTGAGGCCCTCGGAGCAGGCGCCCAGCCCCTAACAACCTGCCCGTCCCTGGCCTTGTCTCGTGTGCCTCCGGGTGCCCTGCGTGCCCTGGCTGTGCGCCCCGCGGCCCCCTGCAGACCAGCGGGACCGAGAAAGAGAGCGGCGGCTGCAGGAAGCCCGGGCCCGGCCCGGGGAGGCCCGGGGGGCCACCGTCTCCGAGACCACCACTCAGCAGAGCCAGAAGGCGGCCGGCGGGTCGGCCGTGAGGACCGTCACCAAGACCGAGCGGCTCGTCCAGTCCAGTAAGGGCCGGCGCGGGCAGGCCACAACAGGGGGTGGAAGCCCGGGAAAGGGGAAGGCCTCAGGCCCGGACCTCAGAGCGGGGCCCCCAGAGACCCCGGAGCGCTTGGTGACGTGCCCCGAGGTCACGGTGGGGGGGGAACCTGCAGCTCCCCTCCTCCCAACAGCGTGACCTCATGTAATGGTTCCCGCACCTGCGTCTTTAGACTCTGGGCAACAGGGCCGGAGGGGACACTGGACCCGGCCGGGAGGGAGCACAGATGGGCGGACTCCAAGCTCTGGGGCCCCGGGCGCCCCCGGAGCACCCCCTGAGCCCGAGGTGTCTGTCCCCACAGGCGATGGCAGCCGGACCTCCCGGACCACCACGGTGGAGTCAAGCTTTGTGAAGCGCTCTGAGAGTAAGGGCGGCCCGCCTCTCCCCGCCTCTGCGCCTCCGGACCGCGCGCTCCACCCCTGTCTGTCCATCTGTCCGGACACCATCCTACTCCCACTGCCTTCTGCCTCCTCCGCCCCCCCAGGCACTCCCTGGCAGGCTGCCTGACCCCCGGGCCCCCAGACCCTCACCACCCTCTCTCCTCCTCCCAGACGGTGGCAGCAGAACCGTGGTCCAGACCAAGTCGTTCTCCTCTTCCTCCAAGAAGATGGGCAGGTGAGGAGAGGGCGCGGGGCGCGGGGGGCCGGAGCTGGGCCAGGGAGGGTTCTGGGTTCTGATCCTGCCCGACACGGCTTTGTCCGGCCAAGCCCCTCAAGTCTCTCTGGGACCTCGGGAGCCCACAAGGGTTCCGGCACTGGAGGGCAAAGTGGGCCGAGTGTGTGGGTGCCGACCCAGCCCCTTCCCCCGGGCCCCAGGCCCCGGGCCGTCATGTAAAAGGGGGCGGGGGAAGCTCCCTGGCGCCCCCCTGACCTGCCTCCTCCCCGGAAGCATCTTTGACCGGGAGGATGAGACCCCGTCGCGGGCCGGGAGCCTGGCGGCCCTGGAGCGGCGCCAGGCCGAGAAAAAGAAGGAGCTGATGAAGGCGCAGAGCCTGCCCAAGACTTCGGCCTCCCAAGCCCGCAAGGCCATGATCGAGAAGCTGGAAAAGGAGGGCGGCAGCGGCGGGTGAGTGCGAGGCAGAGGCCAGGGGGGAGAGCGGGGGGGGGGGGGGAGGCCGGGGGAGGCCAGGGGGCTGGGCACCAACGCGGGGGTGTCTCCTGACCCGGGGTTCCTCCTCCCACAGCAGCCCTGCCGGCTCGCGGGGGGCCGTACAGCGCTCGTCCAGCTTTGGGGTCCCCAACGCCAACAGCATCAAGCAAATGTTACTGGACTGGTGCCGAGCGAAGACCCGCGGCTATGAGGTGAGCGGGGCCCGGCCCCCACCCACCAGCCTTTGGGAGGCAGGGCCCCTTGGTAGTCTGGTCCCTCATGTTCCCGGTGGGGAAACTGAGGCCTGGGGAGGTCAAGTGCTCAGTAAGGCCTGACTCCAAGCCCACTGAGACCAGGTCTCCAGACTCCCAAACTTAGAGATAAGAGGCCTCTCCAGCCCTGATGCCCCCTGTTTTAAACCCCTCTGTTCTCTGACTTCAAAAGTCAGGGGTTCTAAGCCCCTTTCCTCCCTGACTCCCCTGTTCTAAGTCCCCTCTCCTCCCTTACTCCCCTGTTCTAAGCCCCTTTCCTCCCTTACTTCCCCCGTTCTAAGCCCCTCCCTCTTTGACTCCCCCACTCTCCTCTCTGGCTCCCCTGTTCTAAGTCCCCTCTCCTCCCTTACTCCCCTGTTCTAAGCCCCTTTCCTCCCTTACTCCCCCGTTCTAAGCCCCTTTCCTCTCTCACTTCCCCCGTTCTAAGCCCCTCTCCTCCCTTACTTCCCTCGTTCTAAGCCCCTTTCCTCTCTCACTTCCCCACTCTCCTCTCTGGCTCCCCTGCTCTCAGGCCCCCCCAGTTCCGACATTCTCCGGGGGGGGTCTCTCTCATGCTCAAGGAGGCCTCCGGTCTGGAGCCAGCTGGAAGCCCGAGCCGCCTCCCACAGCCAAGAACATTCAGTCCCCCGGGCCCGGGGTGCTGAGCTGGGTCTTGGGCCAAATCCCATTAGCGGGGGCCCTCGGGGCCTGGAAGCTTTGGGGCCTGCTGTAATCTTCTTGCAGTCATAAAAATACTTTATGTTCATCTCATTAAAGTCTGATTAGCCGTGTCTCCTGAAGCCCTGCCATGCACTGGGGCCTCCCACGGGGGCAGCTCTGGAGGCCGGGCCGGGCTGGGGGGGGGGGGGCGGGAGCTCCCGCGGGTCTTGGGCGGATGCTGGGCACCCGCTGACGGACTGACCACAGTCCCGCGGGCGGTGACCGGGCCCGGGACCTCTCGCCCGGGGCTGCCTCCTTTGCCTCTGGCTCCCCGGGTCACGCAGGCCGGCTTTGGAGGGGCCCCGAGACCGAGATCCCAAAGTGCCCGTGGCGGCCCTGGGCCTTCTGGAGCCCCAGAGACTCCATGCAGGTGCCCGGGGCCTTCCCACGTGGCGTCTGCCCGGGCAGCCTGCTCCCTTGTCTGTTCTCCCAGGGCCTGCCTGGCACACAGTAGGTGCTTAGCCATTGCTCACCAACTGCCCGCGTGATCACCCAGATTCAAAAGGCTGTTGAGAGGAGGGCGGCTCTAAAGGCACAATGAGACTTGCTCATATACATGGCCTTACCCTCGGGGCCCAAGATGGGGGGCCCGGCCAGACGGTGTGGTTTGGGAAAACCCGAGGGGTCTCAGTGGACCCCTGTCAGAGACAGTGGGGTAATAGAGCAGGTCGATCGCAACCGAGAATCCCTCAGCTTCGGCCTTGTCAGACTTTGTCTGGAGTATGGGGACCAGTCCTGCCCGGAGACCGGAGGTCCGTAAGGGATGGCCACGGGGTGAAGGGGCCAGAGGCTGTGCCCCCATCAGAGGAGCTTGGGCGGGCTAGATGGGAGGGGCCGTCTGGTGGGAGGCTCATCCCCCCATTCTGACAGCCCCTCACCTTGTCCCCCTTCTCTGATGAGCGGCCCCTTTTCTCCCCTTCTCTGATGGGCACCCTCTTTGTCCCCCCTTCCCCCCAGCACGTCGACATCCAGAACTTCTCGTCCAGCTGGAGCGACGGCATGGCCTTCTGCGCGCTGGTGCACAACTTCTTCCCCGAGGCCTTCGACTACGGCCAGCTGAGCCCCCAGAACCGGCGCCACAACTTCGAGGTGGCCTTTTCGTCAGCAGAGTACGTAGCCCCGCCCCCGCCGCGGCCGGCGCCTCGGAGGCCGAGGCGGGGGGTGGCCGGGGAGAGGCCGCCCGTGGCCCCCGGCCGGAGACGGGCCCCTCGGCGGCCGGGACAGACCCCCCCCGCGGCTTCCCCGCCTTCTCCATCCTTCCGCTGGGCCCGGAGCCCCCGGCCCACCCATCCTGCTTTCTGCTGCTCTTCCCGGCCCCCAGGACGGGACGGGGTAGGCCAAGACCCCCCGGCCCCGGCCCCCCTGAGTGCGGAGAAGGGACAGAGGGTCCCTGCCCCCGCTCCCCTCCTTCCCGTGCCCAGGCCTCCGTCCCCCACCCCGGTGGGGCCAGCGTTTTCTCCAGTCTGTACAGGGGGCTTCCAGCCGGACTGTGGGAGCCATGGGCCCGGGCCTCGACCGGCCGACCAGCCCCATCCGTGGCCCGCCAGCCAGGTGGCCCCCCCCCTGCCCTTCCCCCTCTGTCTTCCTCTCTCTCTCTGCTCTCTGCCCTTCCTTCTGCCCCCGAAGCTTTTGCACCCCCGTGACCACTCAGTGTGCCGGCCCACGATTCCAAATGGAGCCGCCGGGCTGGGAGGGGGGCTGCGCCGGCCCCCCCGCCCTCCCCTCCCCCGGGCCTATATACGCCGGATATATAGCAGAGAGCGAGACCGCTCTGGTTTGGAATCGGTTGCTGTCGAAGCTCACGGCCCCTGGCCCGCTCCATCACCCCCGCCCGTGAGCCCCTGCGCTTTCCCCAGCCCTTGGCGCCCCTCCTCTTCTCCCGCCACCCCTCACGCCTCTGCGCCAGCCTCACCACCCCCACGCCCCGCCCCGGCTGGGGGGCACCGCCCCTCGGTCCGTCCCCCCGTCCCCCCCCCGCACATGTGACTGGTCTGCCGTGGCCTGCGCCCCCTCCCCCACCGGCCCTGTATGTGCGCTCACCAGTAGAGTTCAGTAGCACCCACGGGCCGGAGCGCATGCGGGGGGTGGCGGCGGGCCGACCCCGGCAGTGTGGAGAATGTCACCGGATTTACGGATCTCTCTCTCTCTCTGTCTCTCTCCGTCTCTCTCTCTCTTCCTCCTGCCCTCCCCTCCCCCTCCCCTCTGCCCACCCCCGGTCGGGGCTGGCCGTGCCCCCCCCAGGACCCACGCTGACTGCCCCCAGTTGTTGGACACGGAGGACATGGTGAGGATGCGCGAGCCAGACTGGAAGTGCGTGTACACGTACCTCCAGGAGTTTTACCGCTGCCTGGTTCAGAAGGGGCTGGTAAAAACCAAAAAACCCTAACCCCCCGCCGGGAGCGCCATGGTGAGAAAGGGGGCGGTGGGTGCCGGGGCGGGCGTGGGGGGCGCTGAGGCCGGCCTCGCTCACCGGCGGGCTGGGAGGGAGCTTAGAACTAGAGCGGGGAGGGGGCTTTAGATCCAGAGTGAGTCAGAGCTGGGGGGAGGGGGGCCTTAGCCCAGGGGATGGCAGGCCTGGGAGGGCCCTGGAGCTGGTCCCTCCTATCCTTGTCCCTTTCTGTGTCCTTTCCCCCCATGGGGCGGGGGCTTGCCCAGTCTCCCCAGTTACTGTATCTCTGAGTTGCAGACAAGGCTGGGCTGCCCCTTTCTGGGGGCTCAGGGAGAGTAAGGCCTGTGCCCGACCCCTCCCCCGATTTCCAGATGAGGAACAGACCTCAGTCTGGAAGGCTCCTCGGGCCCAGAGGCGCCCCCCCCCAGCCCCCTTGGCGGGCGCTGGGACTCCCGTGGCCGTCAGGCCGGGACGAGGGGCTCACCTGCCCGCAGGCTCCCCGGGCCGGTGTCCAGGGCCGCCCACTCCAAGGCCGGCCCGGCCATGCTCCCTGTCATATATGGGCAGGGCAGCGGGCCCCGGGGAGCCGCCGGCCTGGAAAGTGTGACTCAGCGCCTGACGTCTGCGGCCCCCCCACCGAGGGCATCCCGCGCCCGCGAGCCCACGCTCCCCGGGCCTCCCGGCATCAACAATGGCTTTATAAGGCTGAAGCCGGGGGCCGGGGAGACTCCCGGGACAGACCGGCCTGCAGAGCTTGGGAAAGGAGGGGGCAGGCTCACCGCCCAGCGCCAGCTGGCACCGAAGGGCCTCCGCGCCAGAGCTCTGGAGCTGGGAGGGCTCGGGGCAGAGCTGGGGGGGGGAGGAAAGCAGCCTGCCTGGGAGGGCTCCAGCCCCGGCTGGACTAGGAGGCTCCCATCAGGGGATGGCAGCGGTGAGAGGGGCCCGAGAGCCCAGAACATCAGGACTAGGGGTGGGCCAAGAACCCAGAATGTCAGGACTGGAAAGGGCCAAGAGCTAGAACATCAGGACTAGGAGTGGTCCGAGAGCCTAGATTGTCTCTGCTAAAAGGGGAGGTCTTAGAACAGCGAAGGTCAGAGCCTAGAGCATCAGGACTAGGAGGGGCCCAAGAGCCTAGAATGTCCCAGTTGGGAGGGGCCGTACATCTTGGAATGGACCTTAGCTTCTGAAGCTCCTTCGTTTCTAAGAGAAACTGAGGCACCCAGTGAGGCAGCTTGCACACTGTCCGCGGGAAGGTAGAAGCACGCGGGTCCGGCGGCTGGCCGCCCTGGCCCAGCTCTGCGGTTCGGGCCCCTCCCTTCCTTGCAGCAGGTCAGGAGCCCTCTTTCCTGTGCCCCCCCCCCAGGTTGTGCCCCCCACCCTGCCAGGCCAGAGGCTGCCCCAGCCCTGCCACCCCAGGCCTCCTTGGCTGGGCACAAGCCTTCAGAGGAACAGAGTAGATAGAACCGGGCTCCCGAGGGCAGAGCTCTGGGCTGCCAGGGCCAGGCTGGCCAAGAGTCGGGCGCACTGGAAAGGCTGGCAGGGTCCAGGGCGGTGCCCACAGGCAGCCTTGGGGCCGGGCTCTCTGGCCGTGGGTGTGGGCCGGGAGATGGTTAAGCCCTCGTGGGCTGACGCGGGCCCAAGACCTTCACACCGGAAGGGAAACTGAGGCACAGTGGGGTCCCAGGCGCTGCTGGCTCGGGCTCTTCCAGCCGAGCTCAGTTGCTCAGCAACAGATGAGTCCCCAAACACAGATAAACACAGGTCCTCGCACGCCTGATTGATTTAGCAGAGCCTGTGCCAGGGCCAGGGCCCATTCCCAAAGAAGGCTATGGGCGTCCCGGACCAGGAGATCTGGCCCATTAGTCTTCCCCGTCCCCCTCGCTCGTCCGGTTCAGGGCCTCAGTGCCCTCCCCTGCTCCAGCCTTCCTGGAAGGAGGGTCCCGTGAGCCGGCTCTGGGGGGAGCGGTGCCATGCCCGCCCCCGCCGCGGGGCTAAGAAGCCCAAGGCCCTGTTTTCAAAAGGGAGGAGCCAGGGTCTCTAAGCCAGGGGTGAAGGTGCAGGGTACATGAGTGTGGGCAGGGAGGCAGTGACCACGGGCAGGCGGCCGCTCCTCTCTGGGCAGTGTGGCGAGCCCGGGGTCGGCCGGGGCTGGAGGCGGGCGGCTCTTTTGCCCTGATGAAGCTGTAGGCCCCCAGGAGATGGCACAGGATCCCGGGTGGCCCGAGGCTTTCACCCAGCCTCGAGCGGTTTCTGTGGGTGATTCGCCCGTGGGAGGGCTGCAGGGGCAGCTCAGCCCAACAGCAGTGATGCGATGGCAGAGACAGCGGGGAGATGATTTTAGACCTAGAGGGACCCTTGAGTCCCAGCCCTTCATTTTACAGATGTAAACTGAGGCCGGGAGAGGGGACTTTCTGACTCCAAATCCCTTTCCACTCTCCCAAGGGGCTTCTTCCCCACCCCTTTAGAATTCTGGGCAGAGGAAAGCCAACAGGAACAGACTCATTGTAAAAAGCACCCCCTTGTGGGCACAGGATGGGGGGGTACCATAGGGGAGAAAGCTGCCCTTGCCCCACAAGCCCAGTGTGAGTCCAGGAAAAGGCTTGAGATCGCCCTTGGATGCCCGCTGGGCCCCTGGCTCCAGGCAGGTTTCCCGGCCCCCGAGACTCCGCTTAGAAATGGGGCCTCGCGCCATCTCCCGGCCCGTGCGAAAGGAAGCGATTTGCCGGTTTTAGTACGCTAGAGAAACGGCATCGTCCCTGGCAGGCGGGGCGCCCGGAAAGTGAAGGCGGCCCCGGTCAGCCCCCAGCCCGTGGGCCCCGTACCCACGTTGCCTCTGCCACCACCACACCAGTGGTGGGGACCCCAATTTAAGGAAAAGCTGGGGAGGGTCCAGCAGGAAGGCGTGAGGGGAACGTGGCGTTCCTTCAAGGAGGGCTCGGCTTAGTTGTGCCGGGCCTCCCAGGGCAAAACCGCAAGTGCCGGGTGGTAGATGGAGCCGGGGAAAGCTTCTGACAGGACGGGGGTGGGTGAGCTGCCCCCAGAAGGACCAGCCCCGGCAGCAGGTCAGAACAGGGCCCGGACCTGGGCTTTCAGCGGGGCACAGCTGGTGCCCGCCCGGTCGCCACTCAGAGCCCCCAGGAGTCAGCTGCCATCCTCCTTTTCACATGGGAAAACTCAAACAGGCAGAGGTTCAAGCGGCTTAGCCAGCAAGCGGCTGAAGCAACCTAGGAACTTGGGGCAACACTAACCCCTGAGCCACCCAGCTGGCTCCCCAAGAGTTCTGAGGTGCCTTCTGATCAGATGGCAGCCGAGCCCCCCCCCCACCTCCCGGCCCAGCTTCAGGGCCCTGGCAGTGTCCCCCAGATTAGGGAGGGCTGGAGAATCACCCTGCCTCCCAGCACGGGGCCCCTGCCAGGCTGCCCCTGCCCAGCCTCCAAGTCTCTGGTGGAGTTGAGGAGGCCCTTTCCAGCCTCCGGACCAGACTGGGAACATGGGAGCGTGTTCTTGCCCCTAGCACTAACAGGGCACCCTCCGTGCCTCAGACTGGGCTCCTGCCTCTTGGAGGTCGGGGCTGCCCCCAGCCTGGCCTGTCCCAGAGACTGTGGCTGCCTCCTGGCCTGGTTTATCTCAGCCTGCCGCTGGCCTGGCCTGGTTTGTCCCAGAGGCCTTGGCTGCCTCCTGGCCTGCCCTGTTCCAGCCTCCCTCGTCCTGGCCCGTCCTGTCCCAGAGGTCGTGGCTGCCCCCCGGCCTGGTTTGTCCCAGAGGCTGTGGCTGATCCCTGGCCTACTCTGTCCCGGCCTGTCCTGTCCAAGAGGCGGTGGCTGCCTCCCGGCCTGGTTTGTCCCAGAGGCCGTGGCTGATCCCTGGCCTACCCTGGCCTGGCCTGTCCTGTCCTGTCCCAGAGGCCTTGGCTGCCTCCTGGCCTAGTTTGTCTCAGCCTGCCCCTGTCCTGTCCTGTCCCAGAGGCCATGGCTGCCCCCAGGCCTGTCTCCTGGCCTTCCCCTGTCCCAGAGCACAGAGAGCAGAGGGGTCGAGGACAGATCTGCAGCCTCGGGAGGGGCTTTGGGGGTACCGGGAGCAGGGCCTTTGTCTGGGTAGTGCCCCCCCACACCCCCTCCCAGGGTCTGGCCCTCCAGGGTTTCCCAGCTGGCTTCCAGGGGCTTTAATGTCGCCCGGGGGACTGGGGTGGGAGCCAAGGCCGGTGGGAGGTGGGGCGGCCCGTGCTCACCCTGTGCCCCGCCCCCTTCCCCGGCAGGGTGCTGGTGGACTGCGTGCCCCTGGTGGACGTGGAAGACATGATGATCATGGGCAAGAAGCCGGACCCCAAGTGCGTCTTCACCTACGTGCAGTCACTCTACAACCACCTAAGACGCCACGAGCTTCGATTGCGGCAGAAAGAGCTCTAGGGGTCCCTCCCCCCGCCCCCCCAGCCAAGGCGGTGCCCCTCCCATCCCCCCTCCAGTGTGTGCATCCAGAAGAGCTCCCGCGCCACGTTCCCTGCCCTGGCACCGGCGCCCACGCCCGCCCCACCCCACGGCTCCAGCTCCCCCAGTTACTCACAGCGATTCACGGAGTTTTTATAAATTATTCGTTCTCGACTGGCCTCCCTTTCATTGGTTCCCCCCAGCTTCCTGACACAAAGGAGGGGGGCAGCTTTCCTTGGGGGGGCCGAGTTCCTCATGGGGTACCCCAAAAAACCCACAGGCCCCAAACTTGCGAGCCAGAGTCAGTGCCAGCCGCCACTCGGCTGGGAGAGGCTGCCCTCATGGCGGGCAGGAGTGGGCAGTGACCCGGGGTCCTCTGTGAGGAAGTATCAGAGCCATGAGAACCCAGGACCCCCAACTGTCACCCCAAGTGCACCCTTATCCTGCACCACACCCCAAGCCGTTGGACCCCCAGGGTGGGTTGTGTCCACACACCCCCAGATGCCCGTACCCAGGCTGCCTTCTGCCGGCACCATGGCAACTCGGCAGAGAACAGGATAAGGGCCAAGTGGGCCCTGCTGGGGGACCCCGGGACCATCGGTCCGGCCTGGGGGGACCCTGCCCTCCCCTCAGGCAGTCTGTCTGTCCAAGGTCACAGGGGCAAGTCCCTGGAACCCCTCGGGGCAGCGGCGACAAGAAGGACAATGACACGGGGATAGCGGGTTGGAATGGGGGGGCTTTTACTGCGTAAGGGAGAGGGGGAGACCCCAGCCCCAGCCACCACACCCCCGGCCCGGCCCCAAGGACACATCCATCCACCCTCAGCAAGAGGAACCCTTTGCGCTGAGAGCTTCATCCTGTCCCTGACGGCCGGACTTCGGGGCGCGGCGCTGCGGAAAGGGTCCCTGGACCACCCATGCAGACCAACTTGCCGCCTCTGGACCCAAAGCAGATGCCCGCTCCCACCTCCCGCCTAAGGGGCACTGCCAGCCCCCTAGGGTGTTAGGCAAGTTGAGGTGTGTGGGTGGCCCCACCCAGCAGTGCGCTAGCCCTTCCCTGCCGGGCGGGCACGGCCCTGGCACCTCGGTTCCAGGTTAGGGAGCGTGGCAGGCGACGCCGTTCCACCACAGCTGCCGGCTAGGGTGGGGGCCGTGGTTCTAGACCTAGAGTTCCAGGCGCGCGGGGATTGAATCCCCGTGGGGCGCTGGGGTGGGTGCCTTCTCTCCCAAGACCCTGGCGGGGGCGTACTGGAACTCGGGAGGGACGGGGGCATCCGGGCTGGATTTCCGGTAGAAGCCCAGGTCCTTCAGCAGCTGATTGATCTCCTCCCGGGTCATGTCACGGAGGGGGATTCTCTGAAGGAGCGAAAGGTCGGAGTGAGCGCTGGGCCGATGACCCCGGGAGGCCCTGCCCCCTCCCGCCCCACGATGGGTGGGAAGCCGGGCCGGGACTCACCTCTAGCTCCTCAAACTGGTATCCCAGCAGGACCAGCTCAGGGTCGGCTCCAGGGAAGTATTTCAGCATCAGGTTGTGACTGGCGGCGGAGTTAAGGAAGGGGCAGATGGGGCAGGAGGGGGGCTCGGGGAGGGGTGGCTGGATCCCATCCACTCTAGTCCCGGGGGCCTGGAACCGGGGAGATCGGGGACCGCCTCAGGCCAGTCGGGGCAGAGCTCAGCCCCCTCCCTCAGGTCGGAGGGATGGGGCTCCTAATGGGAGGCCGGGGCTGATTCCCAGGGGACTCTGGGATACTGTCTCAGGCCAGTGAGGGCAGAGCCACAGCCGTAGGGCCGGGTCTCCTAGCTACTCTGGCCCCAACGGGGGGGGCTGGGGCTGATTCCCAGGGGACCCTGGGAAGAGCCTTTGCCCTCCTCAGAGTTCTGCCTTTAAGAGACAGGCCTGGTTCTCAGAGGCTCCTGGGAACCACCCCCTCCTGGGCCCGGCCTGCCCACGCGGAGCCGGAGTGGGGGTGTCCCTGAAGGAGCCGGAGTGGGGAGCTGCCGAGAGAACCTGCAGAGGGGCCGGTAAGTGCCCCCAAGACCCCCACACCCCGAGCGCCTGCTGAGAAAAGATACTAGTATGGAACATCCTGGGTGACGAAAAGTTTCACCTGGAGGAAAGAGAAGGGGGAGACATGATTGTTGGCAGCTCCCAGCCCCCCCCCAGCCCCCCAGCCCCTCCCCCTGCCGGGACCCTACCTCCTTCAGCCGGTTCAGCTGTCATCCTCCACAGGTCTGCCAAGGGACAAAGCCATATGTCAGTCGGGCCGGGCCCGCTCACCGTCCTCCCCTTGCACAGCCACCACCACCACCACCACCACCTGCAGCAGACCCTGCAGGCCGGCCCCACGCTAAGGGCGCCGCCATTTAACTCTCGGGTTGCCATGCCGACCCAGCGGGCCATGGCTGGTTTCCAGGGAAACACGGGGAGGGGGCAGCACCCAGGGCTCTGTGGGCAGGGCCACAGTAAGGAGAGACTGGGCCCGGGGTCTGGGGGAGGGGGGGAACGTGTCTTGGAGCCAGGACTGAACCCCTGAGAGCAGATCAGAGATCGGGGGGCAGGGGGAGGTCTGGGGGCCGGGATGGGCCTGAGGTCGGAGGTCACACACTCCTGTATTACTGATTTCACACAGCAGGAAACCCAGGTCCCAGCAGCTCGCCTGTGGCCTTGCGGCCAGCGTCAATGCATGGGGGGAGAGGGGGTTTAAACCGGGTCACCAAATCCATTGTGGAGCCCAACCCCCCCCCGATTTACTGAAGGGGAAACTGAGGTCCAGAAAAGGGAAGGTCAAGGTTCCAGAGATGGAGTGAAGGGCAGAACTGGGGGCGCCCCCAGATGCGGGATCAGGATGCCCAGTGCAGTGGGCAGAGCTGCCCGAGGCCCGGAGTCCTTCCCCACCCCCACCCCGTCAGCTTTGGGGTTCGAGCCACAGGTGCAGAGAGGGGGTGGGGGGACCCCAGGGAGACGCCATATGGTCCTTCCACCTGCCTCAGAGACCAGTCTCTCCCCGGGGCCCGGGCTCAGATGCTTTCATCTCCCCAGAACAGAGTAAAAGCTGTGCAGGTGGTTGTCCCCCAATCCCCCAGAGGGCCCCGGCACTTCCCCTCCCCCAGTCCCTTCCCAGGACTCCAAAAGTACTAGAAAAACAAGGACATGCGGGGGGAGGAGGAGCACTTCCCCTCCCTCCTAGCACCCCCCCCCCTCCCCAGGGTCTGTCCCGGGCGGGGTCCAGGGGCTGGGCCGGGGCTCCCAAACTTGCAGGGCAGGACGCTCGCACTGGCTCCTGGGAGCTGGGGAACTGTCCAGCTCAGCTTGGCTTCCTCCAGCCTCCCGCTGGCCCAAGGCCTTCCCTCCCAGGCCCCGCCTCAAAGCTGGGGTCCCTGAGTCAAGGGTGCGGGGGAGACAGTGGGGGCAGGGAGTCCTACGGGGGGAGCTCAGAGGCAGAGGAAGATCCAACGGTCTGGAAGGGCCAGGAGAAGGGGGGCCCTGGGGTCCCCGGAAAGCAAAGCCCATGGCGAGGGGCTTCGGCAGAGGGAGCGGGCGGGCGCCCCCGAGGATGGGAGCCTGCGGAGAGAGGAGGGGGAGCCCGCGGCCGCAGGGAGAAGCGGGGAGGGAGGCCCGGAGATCTTGGGGAGGCACGGGGGGTGGGGGGGCGTTCTACGGGACAATCAGCGCCCAGGAGGGCAGGAAGGGCCTCGGGGGCCGCGCCGCTGCGGTTTGGGGAGGGGGGCGCCCCAAGAACCGGGCGGGAAAGGAGAGGGCCGGGGAGGGAGCGGGTTCTGGGAGGGGGGGGAGGGGAGAAGGAGGTCAGGAGGCTCTTCCATCCCTAGTGGGGGAGAAGGAGGGGAGTGAAGTCCGGGGGTTTTCGGGAAGGGCGGGGTGCGCCGCGGGGCGGGAGGCCCGGAGGGGGGGGGGCCCCGGGCTGGGGGCTGCTGGGGGGGCCCGGGGAGGAAGACAGGGAGGGGGGAGGGGGCACCTCGGCGGGGGCTCCATTCCCCGGGAGCGGTGGGAGGCCCCGGGGAGGGGCCGGAGCTAACGGCGCCCCGGGAAGGCTGGGCCCCCCCCCGGGTCAGCAGGCCCCCCCGGAGCCCGAGGGCTGAGCCCCCTTACCTCCACTCTGCCGCGGGCCAGGCCCCGGATCTGGTTCCAGTCGGGCTGGAAGGCGGCCAAGAGTCCGGGGAGGAGAAGGAGCGGCAGCAGGCGACGCATGGAGCCGGCGGAGGGGGGGGGCCTGGGCCGGGGGGCTGGGGTGGGGAGGGGGCAGGGGCTGGGGCGGGGGTCCGGGCAGGAGCTCGGCTGGGCGCGACCGGCCGGTTCGGACGCAGATGAAGAGAGGCCGGAGCAGCGGGGAGGGGGCTTGGCGGGGAGGGGGGGGAGGCGCCACGTCATAGTTCCGGGAGGGGGCGGGGCCGGGGCCGGCCCGGAGAGACGGCGCCCGCCCACAGGCGGCCGGGAGGGGGCGCGGCCTGGGAGGGGGCGTCCCCCCCCCCCCAGCCCCTCAGCCCCGGACGGACGCGCCCCCGAACCGGAGCGTCCCAGCCCTGCCCTCCTCCTTGCTGGGCCCCCAGCCCGACCCCCGTCTCCGCCCCTCAGTTCTGCCCCTGCCCTCTCCCCAGGCCCGACAGCCTCGCCCCCGCACTGGCCCCCAGCCCCGCAACGGACTCCGCAACTAGCCCCAGTCTCAGCCTAACCCTCCAAACTAGCCCCCAGCCCCGCCCCCCACTGGCCCCCCCAGCCCCGCCCCTCGGCCGCGCCCGGCCAGGCTGCTGCCTCCCCTCTCCGGGGTCCCAGTTCTCTCCCTCCCCCTCCCCTTTCTCCCTGGGCTGCCCCTCAGTCCTACCGGTCCCGGACCTTGCAGGCTTCCCCTTCACTGCAGCCCCAGCGCAGCCTCCCTCCTCCCAGCACCCGTTTCCAGCCCAGCTTCCTGGCCTCCATCCTGGCCCCCGCGTCCGTCCCACGTCCTGCCCAACAGGCCGGTTCCCACCTCCCAAGCCACGGCCACACGCCCCCCCATCACCCCCCGCGGGCGCGGCCTTAGGCACCGGCTGAGCCCCCGGCACCCTCAGGCCTCCCGGAGACCGCCGGGCCCCGCCCCGCCCCGAGGCCTGCCTGGCCCAGCGCCCAGCCGGGGGCGGGAGGGGCCGGGAGGGGCCGGGAACAGGGGGTGGCAGCAAGTCACCCCCTGTCTCCGAGTTTCCTCACTCACAAAATGGACTCATAATATACGGCCTCTCAAAGTGAATCTGAGGAACTAGATCGGTTCACCCAAAGGTGCTCTGGGAGTGTGGGTTGTGTCCCCCAAACCGTCATGAAGCTTTTCTTGATCCCCCAATAGCTTCTCTCCCTACTTACCTCTTTTAGTGAACTACACATTTGTTTTGTTTATTTTTTTACTTGTTTCCTAAAATTAATTTGAAGTTAATTTTATGCTTCCACAGTTGAACCATAAAAATCAAATCTTCCCAACAATTAGAGAGTGTAGCAAAAACAAGTCTCCGCGTCAGCAGTGTCAGAAAACGGAGGTTTCACTTCATCTTTAAGACCATGACTGGTCTGGGAGGAGGGGAGTAATGAGTTCCACGTTCACTCTTCTGGGCCCCTTATTTCCTATTATGATCGGAGTCTGAGAGTGCACGGTCCGTCTCCTCGGTTACTGCTAAGACCGTCCGTGTTCTAATTCCTCGTGGCCCAGTGGTCGTCCTTGTGTCTTATCTCACAGTTTGTTTGTCCATCCCCCACACGGGCACCTCTGGTTATCCGTTGGGGGCTCCCCAGCAGAAGGATTAGCCCTTCGATGGCACCGTGGAGCCCTAGAGCCTTGGGCCTGGAATCGGGAAGATGCTCCTAGAGCTCAATAATGGCCTCAGATAGTTGCAATAGGCTTGGGAGGGGAAATGCCATCCACAGCCAGAGAGAGAGCTATGGAGACTAAATGGGGATGGAACCATAGTGTTCTCATTTTGTTGTTTGTTTGTTTGCTTTTTCTTTCTCATGATTTTTTCTTTTGGTATGATTTTTCTTGCACAACATCACAAATATGGCAATTTATTTAAAAGAATGATATACATTAAACCCATATCAGACAGCTTGCTTTCTGGGGGAAGGGAAGGAAAGGAAGGAGAAAAATTTGGAACACAAAGACTTGCAGAAATGAATGCTGAAAACGAAGTGTTTGGAAAATAAAACGCTATTGAAATTTTTTTAATTAAAAAGATTAGCCTCAGACCCTGAAGAGCTCAAGTCCCTTAATCCTTTTTGCCTCTATTTCCTCATTTGTAACATGAGCCGAGGAGGAAAATGGAAAACCAGTAATTGGCCCAGAAACCCCAAATGGAGGCACAAAGATTTGGACACAACTGAACAAAGCCAGTACTCTTTCTCGGATCTCTTATGGCATATAGCCACCTAAGCCTAACTGAACAGCGGCATTAAGGCAGATGATTTTCATAAGAGCCAAACCATCCCACTACTCCACCAACAATGTCTTGCTGTACCAATTTCCCGCCAGCCCCTCCAATATCTGTCATTTTCTGTTTTAGTCATCTTTGCCAACGTGATTGCAGAACCAAAGAGATGCTTTATTTTGCATTTCTCTAATTATAGACTCTCTGTCTCCCTAGTCTGCATTCTCACAGGCTATCCCCTATATCTGAAACTCTCTCCCTCATTAAATCTCCCTTCTGGCTACCTTTAAATCTTCACTAAAATTACACCTTCAGCAAGAAACCTTTTCTGCTTTCCCTTAATGCTACTGGGATTACCTCCAGTTTACCCCTTGTTAATTATTGTATGTTGTCTCTACCATTAGACTGTAAGCTTTCCAGGGCAAGACCTGTCTTTTGCCCTTTTTTGTACCCCCTGTATTTAGCACAGTGCCTGGCTCACACTGGGTACTTGGTAGGATTTGTGGAGAGGACACAGGTTTATCCCTCCTGAGTAGGTGGACAAGTATACAAGGGAGCCCAGTTTGAACTCAGCTCAGAGCGGGCATGGGCAGCAGGGGTAAGGAAGACAAAAATCCCAAGGGAGGGAGGGTGGGGACAATTGCATAGTGGTCTTATGGGGTCATCTCTGGGCTAGGTTGTTTTTCAGAACTGGAGTTGACATGAACCAGTCTGAGTTGGTGTTCTAGCACCGCAGGGAGAGTTCTGGGCTCAGTTTGCCAAAACCACAAGGAACTTTCAAGGTGTGAATTCTTCAAGGAACTTCAGAGACGCCCAACTTAAAAAATGCTCATTTTGAGGGCACTGATACATTGTTGGTAGAGCTGTGAAATGATCCAACTATGCTGGAGAACAATCTGGAACTCTACCCAAAGGGCTATCAAACTGTGCATCCCCTTCAATCTAGCAGTGTCTCTACTGGGCTTATATACCAGGGAGATCTTAAAGGGGGGAAAGGGACCCACCTGGACAAACACGTTTGTGGCAGTCCTTTTTCTAGTGGCAGGAAACTGGAAACTGAGTGGATGCCCATCAGTTGGAGAATGGCCAAATAATTATAATATATGAAGGTTATGGAATATTATTGTTCGGTAAGAAATGATCAACAGGATGATTTCAGAGAGGCCTGGAAAGACTGACAGGAACTGATGCTGAGGGAAGTGAGTAGAAACAAGAGAACAATAACAGGGCTCTTTTTAACAATGATAACAACCAACAATCTAGTTCCAATATCTAGTTCCAATAGACTCACGATGGAGAGAACCACCTTCACCCAGAGAGAGACTGTGGGGACTGGATCAAAGCAGAGTATTACCACTTCTTTTTATTGTTGTTATTGTTGGTTGTCTTTTCTTGTGTTTTTTTTCCCTTTTAATGATCTTTCTTTTTTTATTCTTTTTAAAGCTTTTTATTTTCAAAACATATGCATAGATAATTTTCAACATTCACCCTTGCAAAACCTTGTGTTCCATATTTTTCTCCCTTCCTTTCCCATGCCCTCCCCTAAACAGCAAGTAATCCATTCTATGTTAAATGTGCAATTCTTCTAGACATAGTTCCATAAATATCATGTTGCGCAAGAAAAATCAGATCAAAAAAGGAAAAAAAAATGAGAGAAAAGCAAGCAACAAAAAGAGTGAAAATACTATGTTATGTTGATCTGATTTGCCGGAAGTCCATTCTCCCAGCCTTTCCCATGAGACCTTCGCCTATAGTTTATGGATGTAAAACTCGATAGGGTTGCTGCATTATGGATTATTGGCTCAAAAGCATCCCTTGATGATCATATCTGGAATCAGACCTAGAATAATATTAATTAATAGTTCCATAAAGTCTTAAATAGCAAGTTCCATTAATCAGAACTCCCGGTGGGTTTGGCTCTCAAGGATCACATATCCGAAATAATAAGTATTGGCTATACGCTTTCATTGCTAAGAGTAAGACATTCACAAGTTCTCTTGAAAGAGGTAGGACTCATGCTAAGCGGATGGTTTTAAGCTCAACATTACACAAATGATTTTGCCTCGAGCTGCTTAATAACATCCATCGACTTGGGATGTGTAATATACAAATTCTAGATCGTATGTAGAGAACGGATTTGATGAAATGGTGTCTGTCGTAAAACATGTTCGGTTATTAACCCTGTTCAAGGGGACATAAACATAGGCTACTGTTCCCAGAATCCCTTTAAACCAGGAGAACTTTTTTTTAAGGTGACATCATCTACATATATTTTTTCCCAGATCAAATAATAAATGTAAATAAAATCTGATTTCCCAGCAGGATGACACAAGAGAGTTCATGAATCATTACTCTTTACCAACATAAATGTCTGTATTGAAGTCTTACTCTTTTTTACATAAAGCTTTGTAATTTAAACACATGAAGAGATAGTTTTCAGCATTAGCCCTTGCAAAACTTTGTGTTCCAAACACTGTTTTCTCCATCTTTTCCTCCCACTCCTTCCCCTAGGAGGCAAGTAATCAAATCTATGTTAAAGATGTGCAATTTTCTATACAGATCTTCACCATTATCATGGTGCCCAGGAAAAATCGGATCAAAAAGGAAAAAAATGAGAAAGAAAACAAAATGCAAACAAACAACAAAAAGAGTGAAAATGCTATGTTGGGAACCACACTCAGTTCCCACAGTCCTCTCTCTGGGGGCAGATGCTCTCTCCATCACAAGACCATTGGAACTGGTCTGAATTTTCATTGCTGAAAAGAGCCACGTCCATCAGAATTGATCGTTGTATATTCTTCTTGTTGCCGTGTACAGTGATCTCCTGGTTCTGTCATTTTCCTCAGCATCAATTCAGAAGTCATTCAGAAGTATGAGATATTTGGATATGAGGTATCGATCTAGCAGTGTCTCTCCTGGGTCAGTATCCCAAAAAGATCATTAAAAAAAGGAAAGAGACCCACATGTGCAAAAATGTTTGCGACAGCCCTTTTTGTAGTGGCAAGATACTGGAAACTGAGTGGCTGCCCATCAGTGGGGAATGGCTGAATAAATTGTGGTATATGAATATTGTGGAATATTATTGTTCAGTAAGAAAGGATCAGCAGCAGGATTTCAGAGAGACCTGGAGAGACTTATAGGAACTGATGCTGAGGGAAAGGAGCAGAACCAAGAGTACTTGTACAATAGCAACAACAAGATTATACGATGATCAATTCTGGTGCACTTGGTTCTTCTCAACAATGAGATGATTCAAGGCAATTCCACTAGACCTGAGAGGAAAGAGCCATATGCGTCCAAAGAGAGAAGTGTGGAGACTGAATGTTGTTTGTTTGTTTATTTGTTTGTTTCTTTCTTTCTAGTGTTTTTTTTCCTTTTTGTTTTGATTTTTCTTGCCACCACATAATATGGAAATCTGTTTAAAAGAATTGTACATATTAACCAAGATAACCGATGCTTGTTATCTATCTTAGGGGGGGATTAAGGGAGGGTGGGAGAAAAATTTGAAGCATAAAGTCTTACAAAATAAATGTTGAAAACTATCTTTTTGTGTATTTGGAAAAATAAAATACTAGAATGGGGAAATGAGGAAAAATACTAAAATGAGGGGAAAACTTTTAAAAGATATAAAGACTAAGTTACTTATATATATAAAACCTCCACAAGTAATAGAGAAATCACCTTAAATAAAACCCATTCTACATTGTAAGTAGACTTGAGAATTTCCTTCCCCTTATAGATAAGGATTCCCATTTTGTATCCCATTTTCTCATCAGGAAGCCCACGACAAAGACAACTCCCTTGTAGGATTGGTAAGAATTTATGATTAGATGGTTCTAAGAACCCTTTTGGGTTTGCAAAGGAGATCTCATAGCGTCTTTTCTTTGTGCAGTTACCAAGTATTCCCTTTCAAAATATCTACATAAAAAATAGATATTAAAAGAAAAACTCCAAACAGTGGAGCTAATAATATATTGATTTTCTTAAGAGACAGTCAAATAATTTTAGGTGAAACCTCCTCTTAGATATAGACAAAACTTGGAAGTTTAGAGTTCTTAATGACTGTTTCAGGATGGGACAGCAGCTTCCTAACCCGTCTGTTCAGCTTTTCTTTTTTTTCCCATTCACTTTCTCTTAATAATACTATTCTCAATGTCACAACAGCTAGACTACGTGAAGCTACTTTTCTAATAACAGAACTGCTCTAATTGTGGATTATCTGGCGGCAGCCAAAGTTGTGGGTTCAGTGGGCCCACTCTGCACATCACATATGCCTGGCTTTAAGGCACGTTCAGTTTTCTCTCTTGTTCGTTGGTTCTGATCCCCAGTCTGGCTTCTTCTGGATAGTAAGGGAGTAAGGGAGCTTCGGCAAGCCAAGAGGACTGGCAAGGTCATTAAGCATTCCATTTCAGTAGATGGATACTTAGAACATACACAGATAGATATAGATAATTAGTTAGGAAGGAAAGAAAGAAAGGAAGGAAGGAAGCAAGGAAGGAAGGAAGGAAGGAAGGAAGGAAGCAAGGAAGGAAGGGAGGAAGGGAGGAAGGGAGGAAGGGAGGAAGGGAGGAAGGAAGGAAGGGAGGGAGGGAGGGAGGGAGGAAGGGAGGGAGGAAAGGAGGGAGGGAGGAAGGAAGGGAGGGAGGGAGGAAGGGAGGGAGGAAAGGAGGGAGGGAGGGAGGGAGGAAGGGAGGGAGGGAGGGAGGAAGGGAGGAAGGAAGGAAGGAAGGAAGGAAGGAAGGAAGGAAGGAAGGAAGGAAGGAAGGAAGGGAGGGAGGGAGGGAGGGAGGGAGGGAGGAAGGAAGGAGGGAGGAAGGAAGAGAGGCCAGAAGATGGATGGAGTGGGTAAGTAGGTAGGTATCAGATAGATAAAGTCGGTAGGTAGATGATAGACAGACAGACAGACAGACTGTATCCCTTTGGAGCTTTATCCCAGATCTAGATGGAGCTGGTAAATCCGCCCCCAGAGCGAGGTCCTATCTCCCCTTTGGGTTCTTGGGGAGCCTCTGAGGGGCTGAGGCTCCTTTCTAAGCCCCCTCTGGTGCGTTCTCCAGCCGCAAGTGCTTGTGGGCCAGTCAGCCCGGGGCCGAGAGCACGTGCTCAGCTTCCCGCCACCCCTCAGGGCTCCAGGCGTCAGCATCAGTTGGGCCCCAAAGGTGCTTCCCCCAAGACATCAAGAGCAGAAGCGCCGGGACTCACGGCCTACCCCCCCCCCCACATCTGGGGGAATGGCCCATCCCCCCCCTATATCTGGGGAATGAGCTCGCTTTTCCAACCCCCCCTCGCACGCAGTGTAGCCATGGTGGCTACCACACACACCCTCCCCCCCTCCTCCCCCCCCCCCCAGCTGGAAGAAGCCCCGCCTCCTCAGGCCCTCCTGGAGCCGGCCCCCGCCCCGTCCCTCTCCCGGCCTCTCACCGCCGGGTCCGGCCCTTCCCCCCCCTTCCCCCCCCCACCGGAGGAAGGAGCGCCCGGGGGGGCGGGGCCCTGGGACAGCTGGGCATCTGCTCTCTCCTCCCCTCCCCCCCCCCCCCCCCGCGGGTCTCGGCTCCTCAGGGACCCCGCGGCCTGGGTTCCGCTCGGTGGGCGAACCTAAAACTCTCCCCCTTAAAAACCGATCTCCGCCTTGCCTCAGTTTCTCTGGCATCACGTTCATATTATAATATTGCATTTTTGCTATTTTTAACTTATATTGGATGCCCTCGAGGAGAGGGGGTGGAGGGAAGGGGAAATTGGAACCCGAGGTTTTACAAGGGTCAAAGGTGAAAAACTGTCCTTGCCGATGTTTTGAAAATAAAAAGCTTCTATAAAAACATTATATTATGAATCGATTAATATTATGTGATATGCGATATACTTAATGTACTATATTAATAATTAATACCAGGGGGTTATCGTCCCCTCTTACTAACTTATGTTAGACACAATCGCACGTATTTGGGGACGCGTTGTCTCCCCCGTAGAACGCGAGCTTCCTGAGGGCAGGGTCTGTGTTCTGCCTTTTGGGGCCTCCCCAGCCTTAGCACATGATAGGTGCTTCTCACCTGTTTCTAGAAGGATCTGGAAGGATGTGACCCGGGGTCACCCCCTGCTGTGCTGCTCGCTCCCCTCGGAGCTGGCCACGGTTTCCTCTTGGGTAAAATGAGGGCATTGACGCAGGGACTCCCAGGCCCCACTGGTTTAGGACGGTGCATGGAAGGGCTAGGGCTCCACTAGAGGGAGCCCCAACACAGGGAGATCCGGGACACTCATCTATGCTGAGCTTTTGTATCCCTGAGACCCTAACCCTAACCCTAAATGCCTCCCGGCTCCCAGAAGAACACAAGCTTCCTGAGGGCCAGAACACAAGCTCCCAGAGTGCCTAGAAAACAGTAGGGGGCTAATAAGTGCTTATCCTTCCTTGTATTCTCAGAGTACCCAGCACAGTGCTTGGCGCATAGTAGGTGCTCTGGAAATCTTTCTCGGGCTGAACTGGATCCTGAAGCTAAAGCCAAATGTGACACTATACATAGACGTTAATAAGTATGTGTTGTTTATTTGCTGAGGCAATTGGGGTTAAGTGACTTGCCCAGGGTCACCCAGCTAGGAAGTGGTAAGTGTCTGGGATCGGATTTGAACTTGGGTCCTCCTGATTTCAGGGCCAGTGCTCTATCCCCTGCACTACCAGCTGTCCCTTTTTTAGTATTTTTAAAAATAGATTTATAACAGGAACATCCCCTTGGATCTGTCTGTACATAGTCCAACCTCCGAATCCCAGGGGCTGAGATAAAGCCAGGGACGATTGTCTGTCACATATTTGCCCCCCAGCCTCCCTGGCCCAGATCTCATGGTCACCTCCCTGCGTCACCTCCGTCACAAATAACTGTTAAAAAAGCAGAGTTGAAAGCCAAGGAGGACCCCCATCACTTCAAGGAGGGGGAAGAAGGCAAGGCTAGACAAAGGTTCAGATGAAAAAGATCTGAGGATCTCAGTGGATTGCAAGTTCCACAGTCAACGTCTGATCTGGCAGCCAAGAGAGCCAGTGCCACCTTAGGACATCATGGACGTGTGAGCAGGACCAGCGAAGGGTCGGCTGTTGGCCCTGCGAGAACCTGGAGCATTTGGGCCCATGGAATAATCACCTGTCCCACGTGCCCCAGATAACCCCGTCACAGGACAGAGAGTGGTAGGAAGCAACAAGGTTCACACGCTTCTGCCGAGTCAGCTAAAGGCTAGAGAAAGGAGACCTGGGTTAACTGAGGAGTCCAACGGAACCCCTGCGTGAAACGGCGACATTTGCAGGAAGCCACCGGAACTGCTTGAGAACGCAGCCGTGCCCATGAAATCCGTGTCCAGCCATCAATTCCATGTGCATGTGGGTACCCAGCAGCCTAGGGCTGAGGCTGCCCAGCCAGGGCCCTCCAAGGAGGCTGTGGGGAGGGCAAAGGAGAAAAGCCTCCACCCGTGGCAGTCTCGACCTCCCCTTCTGAGCCAGAACGACACCGTGAGCTTCCAAGAGCCGCGGGGTCTGGGCCCTTTCACCGCTGTCCTGGCAGGAGCTTCAGAATGGGGGGGACTAGCGGCAGTGTCTCCTCGGGAGCCGAGGCTGTGGACAGAAGGAGTCCCAAGGACTCGGGGGCTAGCCTCGGCCCCAGCGGGTCGCACTCGGCCCCAAAGCTGGTGCTGCGATTCTCAGAGGGAGTATCTGCACCTTGGAGAGTTGGGCTCAAGGTGCTGTTTCACTGACTGCCCGGACTAGAGAACATGGTGGGGAAAATGGCAAGACAGCGGACATGGGAATGCCTCCAACCCCTACTAGCTGTATGGTCCTGGACAAGTCATTGACCCCGTGTGCCTCAGTTTTCTCATCTGTAAAATGAGCCAGAGAAGGCAATGCTCCCCCCCACACACTCCCGTATCTTTTCCAAGAAAACCCTACGTGGGACCATAGAGTCAGAGACAGCTGAAATGACTGAATGAGATGTAGCAGGCGCCGTGCCGGACACCCAGACACGCAAACACCAGGCCCAGCTCTCCAAGCGCTCCTGCTCAAAGGGGGAGAAGTGCGCAAACACCGGGCCGGTGCACTTGGGATCTCCCCAGCAGAGAAGGAGGAAGAGCCAGCCCGGGACCGTCTTTGGCTTTTCTAGGGCCGGTCTCAGTGTCCAACATGCTTAATGTGCTCAGGGAGGAGAGTGAATAAGTGAGCGCGTGCAGTAGGGAATCGATACATGGGCGGCTCTTCGATGGGTGAATGGGAAGGAGGGAGGATAAATGGAGGGAAGGATAGATGGAGGGATGGAAAACGGCAGGTGGATGAATGGATGGATTGATGGGTGATAGGTGAATAGGTGAGTGAATGAATGGGTAGAGGGAAGAGTGGATGGATGGATGAATGAAGCATGGGTAGAAGGCTAGATGGATAGTAGGTGGGTGAAAGGATGAATGCCATAAATTAATGGATAGATGTATGAAGGTTGGAGGAATGGATCTAAGTATGGATGGATGGAAGGATGAATGCATGAGGGTAGAAATATGGAGGGATGGGCAGGTGGGTGAAATGATGGATATATATATATATATATATATATATATATATATATATATATATATATATATATATATATATGAATAGCTGGATGGATGGAAGGATGGATGGGTGAATGGATAGATAAATGGCTGAGTGGATGGATGAATGAAGGGTGGGTAGAAGGATGGATGGATGGATAGCTAGATTGGGGTAGGTGAGTGCATGGATGGAAGGATGGGGGGATGGATGGGCTCCTCAGGAAGTATCGGGAGGAATCCAAAAGAAGCAGAAGCAAGCATCCGGAGGGGGGTGATTTGGTCAGGGAGGGGCCTGGAAGGTGAGTGACTGAAGTCTAGGGCAAGCGATGGACTCCTAGTTCTCAGGAACGGCCGCGTTGCTGAGGTCACGGTTCCCAGAACTAGGGGAGGAAAGTGGGGCAGCTCGACTGGAGGATCAGAGAGTGAAGGATATGGATCAACCTCCTCAGGGAGAGCACTGACCAATCAGGGGCAGACAGGCTTCTGGCACAGGTGCCGGGGAAGGAGATTGAAAAAGGGCCCTTCCTCAGCCCTTTTTGTAGTGGCTAGAAACTGGAAACTGAATGGATGCCCATCAGTTGGAGAATGGCTGAATAAATTGTGGTATATGAATACTATGGAATATTACTGTTCTGTAGGAAATGACCAACAGGATGATTTCAGAAAGGCCTGGAGAGACCTACACGAACTGATGCTGAGTGAAATGAGCAGGACCAGGAGATCATTATATACTTCAACAACAATACTATATGATGACCAGTTCTGATGGACCAGGCCATCCTCAGCAACGAGATCAACCAAATCATTTCCAATGGAGCAGTAATGAACTGAACCAGCTATGCCTAGAGAAAGAACTCTGGGAGATGACTATAAACCATTACATTAAATTCCCAATCCCTATATCTATGCCCACCTGCATTTTTGATTTCCTTCACAGGCTAATTGTACAATATTTCAGAGTCCGATTCTTTTTATACAGCAAAATAATGTTTTGGTCATGAATACTTATTGTGTATCTAATTTATATTTTAATGTATTTGACATCTACTGGTCATCTTGCCATCTAGGGGAGGGGGGGGGTGGGAGGTGAAAAATTGGAACAAGAGGTTTGGCAATTGTTAAAGCTGTAAAGTTATCCATGCATATAATCTGTAAATAAAAGGCTATTAAATTTTAAAAAAAAAGAAAAAAAAAAAGAAAAAGGGCCCTTCCTGATTATCCTGTCCAAACCTTTTACAGAGAAGGAAACTGAGGCCCAGGGAGGCTCGCATAGACCCCTGCTTGGGCGGCAGTGAGCCACAGAGCCAGAATTTGAATCTGTACCATCCCACCAGTCCCTTGGGACCACTTTTTGGGGAAATGGTGTTTGTGGAGTCTGAGCACGGAACGGCCTCCGCCTTCCTCAGACGCTTCTGTTCCCAAGGCCACTTAGAAGCTTTCATTTAGACACACTGAGCCCCCGTAATTAAAAGACGGAAGAGCAGGATCCTCGTGGGAGCAGAAGCATCCACTTAGACACAAGGAGCTCACTGGGCCTGGCTGCTGAGCATCCGAGGGAAAATAGGGGGCTGAGAACAGGGGGGCTGAGAGGTGGGAGGGGCCTGAGAACAGGGGATGTCAGGGATGGAAGGGGCCCTAGATGTCAAATCCAAATTTCTCATTTTACAGAGGAGGCCAGAGGCCTGTCCTTGGAAGAACTGAGTTCAAATCCAGTCTCAGACACATCCCAGCCGTGTAAGACTTTTCTCTGCCTTAATTTCTTCATCTGCAAAATGGGGACAGCATCTCCCAGGATGGTTCCCCCCTCACAACTGCTGGGCAAACTCTGAATGTTCCCTAAGTGCAGCCTAATTGCCCCCCTTTGCCCGCTTGGTGCCTTGTTTCCCATCTCCTTGGGTTAGGAAATGCTGTCTGTGTGGTGCCCGTGCCCTCCTGCCAGCCCTTTCTGCCCCCGGGCACTGCCAGCTGCCCCATCCCCACACAGCCCTCTCAGTAAGGGCCCGATGAGGATGTGAAGGCCCGAGCACCAGAACTGGAGTCAGAAAGTCATGGTCACATCCTGCTTCCCACACTTGGAGCTCGGTGACCTTGGGCAAGCCCTATTGGGCCTCAGTTTCCTAATCTGTAAAGTGGGGGAGCCGGCCTGAAAGGCTGTCAAGGTGCCTCCCATGCTGGGCCTCTGGTCCAGTTCTCGTCCTTCTGCCCTGAGGTTCAGAGACCACAAGGGTCAAGCCCCAGCCGGGCCCTCAGGAGACCCTATCTAGTAGTCCTCAGTGGCCCCGAGGCTTCCCAGAAGCCCTTCTGAGGGGTCAGGGCTGGAGAGATCTCAGAGACGGGTCACCTTGGAGCTGCGGGGCCCGGGGCACCCCACCGTTTGGCAGAAGAACGTCCCTACCACCACGGCCCAGCTCTTCTCGGCCCCCCCTCTCCTTCCCCTGTGTCTCCTTCTGGCAGCTGGCCCCTCCCTGCCCCACCCCCTCCCCCCCGGGTGCCAGCACCCCAAGCAGGAGCCTGTTATCACGGCCCTGAGTCATCACTCCGGCTGCCCAAATATAGATCCTGTGAGCTGGTCCCCTCCCCCAGCCTCCGCCTCCGCCCCTCCCCCCGAGGCCGGGGCCCCTCCAGCAGAGGCCTCTGGGCCCCCTCCTCCAGGTGTCTCTTCCGGGCCCCCTCCTCCTGCACCCCCAGACAGAGACCAGAGCAGTCCGCTTCCATTTAGAGCCCGGCCGGGAGGAAGCACATTTCCCCGGCAGCTGCAGCTGCTGTGTTACTAGGACGCCTATAATCACCCCATTTTTCAGGGGGAGAGACTGAGGCCGAGAGGGAGCATGATTTCCCGGCAGCACCCCGGAGCTGGAAGGGACCTGGGGGTCAGCAAGTCCCTCCCCTCACTTCACGGATGAGACTGAAACTCCGACAGCGGCCGGCCACAGGGCAAGACTCGAACTCGGCTCCTCAGGCTGCAAGTCCAGCTTGTTTTTAGCAACCCATTCCTTCACTAGTCTAACTGACAATCTACAAATGCCCCCGAAGGGCAGTTTTTGGGGGAAATGGGAGTGTCATAGAGTTTCCAGTCCCCCTCCTCATGGACCCATTGAGCCAGAGCATCAGGGAACCGAAGATTTAGAGGTGAGAGGGAACTCAGAGCATCTTGTCCCTCACCTTACAGAGGAAGAGACTGAGGCACAGAGAGGAACAATGACCCACCTGAAGCTCCAGAAGGAATAAGTGGAGGTCAGGATTTGAACCCAGGGCTTCTGATTCCAAATGCAGCAGCCTTTGCACTCCATCACTCTGAGCATAGGGAGGCTCTCCCCATTAACAGGCCAGGTCTCCGAGGCGAGAAAAGTTTGCTGAAGTGGAAAGCACTCTGTGGGCTCCGGGGTTACAAGCCCCCATCAGTGTGCTCCCTTACCTTTAATGGCCAGAGGATACAATTAGTCACAGCGATCGGACCGACTGAAATTGGCACAATAAAAACTATTGCAATAGAGCATCTGCCCCATTAACATAGGACACATGCTCCCATCAGTGGATCAGGCAGTTAATAAGCACTTATTAAGCACTGACTGTGTGCCAGGAAACAAGGGACCCGATAGGGATGTGGAGGGCCAACTTGGGCCCACAGCATGGGGGAGGGGGGCTGCCAGTGCCTTTTAGTGTTGTCGCCTCTCTGCATCTACCAGGATTACTCACCAACACCCCCCCTTCTCCCCCCAGCACGTGGTCTCTGCTGGACACTTTGCCTAAAGGCTGGAATGTTCCATTAGCTGTTTTTGGAAAGCACCTGCCCTTGCCTTAGCCATGTGACAGCAACACAAAAAAAGAAAACCGATCTCTTTTTTTAGTCGTTTTGTTGTTTTTTTTTTTTTTTTTTCCTTTTTGGAGGAGCCTGTCTATTCCTCTCCAGTCTTGGCTAGGAAAAATCCAACCATCCCACCAGATATTCTGCCCTCAGGTTCAGGACATAGAAGAGGTTCTCCTGCTGGTGAGCTAATGTCGTAGATATTCATCTTTTCTTTGGACACAGACATCCGGCCCGGGAGGCTGGATCTCCTTGGAGGAGACACTGCTCTGGCTCTGGGCAAGGACAAGCCATGCTACCAGGTTTTTGCCATTGAAGCCCAGATCATATTTGGGCATTATATCATTAAGGTTATTGCTCCCCAAAAAACTACCAAACATTTCTGGGGCTTGAGGCCCCCAATTTTTCATCTGTAAATTCTACTCTCTAGTATAGATAAGAGGAGGATGGCAGGACTCTGCCCAGGGAAAAGGTTATTCATTGATCTCTCATCTGTCTAGTCCCATTCCAGGGGGCTAGCCAAAGCCAGTAGGGGCTTTGAGTTCAGAGTTTCTCATTTCTCCAATTTAAATAAGGGCCTACTATGTGTGAGGCAGGTAGGGCTAATTGGTACAGTGGATAAAGCGTCATTTATCAGGAGTCACGAAGCCTCCTCTTCCAGAGAAGATATTTCCTAGCTGTGTGACCCTGAGGAAGTCAGCGTTCTCAACTGTAAAAAGAGCTGGAGAAGGAAACGGCAAACCTTGGTGCAGAATCTTTGCCAGGAGACCCCCAAATGGGTTTGGGAAGAGGTGGACACAACTGACCAACACCAGCAATGTGCTAGGTACTGTGTGAAGTGCTGAAGAGAAAAAGAGAAAAAAAATAAGCAGCCTTTGCCCTCAATGAACTTACTCTATAAGGCTGGGGGGATCAAGAGAACATTACATAATAAGTACAAACTATATACAAAATGTAATTTCCCAGGGGGCTATTGTGACTAGGGAGATCATAAGTTCTCATGCCATTATTCTTTGGAGAATATTTTTGGTGGACTATCTAAAAATAAGGACAACAAAAACTTATAATAGGACGCTCTCAATAAAACAAACAGACACAAAAAATAGCTCGTTTAATGGGAGTTAGAATTGGATGTTCACAAAGTGCAGGTGGTGCGGAGGGTATTTCTTTTTTTAAATATTTTTTGTCCTTTTGTATTGATAGCTTTTGGTTTTCCATCCTTTTCGTTTCCCAAGATGTCCCTCCTCCCCCTCCTACCCAAAGATCCGTCCTTTTGACAAAGAAAAAGAAAGTTTAGCCAAATGAAGCATCATTAAATCAAATCTGATAGCATATGCAGCATTTCCTACCCATAATCCCACATCTCTTCAAAGAAGGCAGGGGGGGTACATTCTCATACCTCTTCTTCACATCAGGCTTGGTCAACACTAGTTCATAGACATTTCCTTAAGTTTCTCTGAATTCTCCATATTGATTAGGTATAGTAATAATTCCGTCACATTCACGAATCCCTATTTCTCTAACCGTTCCCTAATCATTGGACAACTATTTTGTTTCTAGTTCTCTGCTACCACGAATAAGAGATGACTGAAAGAAATATCGGGGGTATTTTGGTCACTGACCTTGGGGTACATGCCTCATGGTGGGAAGTAGGAATGAAAAAAGTCTGGAGATTTTAGTCACTTTCTTGGTGTAAAATCTCAATTTTTCTAGAATTTATGGACTAATTGACAGCCATACCAACAATGCATTAGCCTGTCTTTCCACAGGCTAATATTCTCTCTCTCTCTCTCTCTCTCTCTCTCTCTCTCTCTCTCTCTCTCCTCTCTCTCCTCTCTCTCTCTCTCTCTCTCTTGCTTTCATCTTTGCTGATGCAATTGGGGTTAAGTGACTTACCCAGGGTCACACAGCTAGGAAGTGTTACGTGTGTGAGGTCAGATTTGAACTCAGGTCCCCCTGACTTAACATTCCCCCTTTTGATCATCTTTGCCAACTTGCTGGGTGAGATGAAACTTTGAGATTGTTGTGACTTTCATTTACCTTCAGTCTTTTCCCCCCACCCATCAAGAAGCATTTATTGCTGTGTGCTTGGCACTCCACTAAACAAAGGATTTACAACAACAACAACAACAACAACAACAACAACAAACAACAGTTTATACAGGCAAGGAACCTATTATTTGTCTAATTTAATTTTTAAGTTATACATACACATTTATTTTTTACATATTTCCAGATGAGTCATGTTTGAAGAGGAAAAAAGGAAAAAAAAACCACAAGAGTGAAAAAAAAAACAGAAGGAAAAAAGGTAGAAATTGTACGCTTCGATCTGCATTCACTCTCCGGAGTTCTCTCTCTGGATGCGGATAGTGTTTTCCATTCAAAGTTTATTGGAACTGGCTTGGATCACTGAATCGCTGAGAAGGACCAAGTCCGTCAGAGCTGATCATCACACAATCTTGTTGTTGCCATGGACAATGTTCTCTGGTTCTGCTCACTCAGCAACAGTTCGTGTAAAGCTTTCTAAGCTTTTCTGAAAGCAGTCTGCTCATCATTTCTTTTTTTTTTTTTTGCTTATCATTTCTTAAAGAACAATAATATTCCAAATTATGGGATATGGACGTGATGGAATATTATTGTTCTATAAGAAACGACCAGCAGGATGAATACAGAGAGGCTTGGAGAGACTGACAGGAACTGATGCTGAGGGAAGTGAGCAGGACCAGGAGATCATTACACACAGCAACAACAAGATTATATGATGATCAATTCTGATGATCGTGGCTCTCTTCAACAATTAGGTGACTCAGGCCAGTTGCAATTGTTCAGTGATGGAGAGAGTCGTCTATACCCAGAGAGAGAACCATGGGAGCTGAGTGTGGCTCACAACATAGCATTCTCACTCTTTTTGTTGTTTGCATTTTATTTTGCATCTCTTTTTTCTTGTACTGTATGATAATTGTATAAATATGTATGCACATATTGGATTTAACATATATTTCTACCAAGTTTAACATATATTGGCCTACTTTCCATCTGGAGGAGGGGGTGGGGGGAAGGAGGGGAAAGTCGGAACACAAGGTTTTGCAAGGGTCAATGCTAAAGAATTTCCCATGCATATGTTTAAAAAAATAAAAAGTTTTAATAAATAAATAAATTTTATATATATATATATATGTATATATATATATATATGGAGAGAGAGAGAGAGAGAGAGAGAGAGAGAGAGAGAGAGAGAGAGACGAGAGAGAGAGAGAGAGAGAAAGAGACCCGAGTTCAAATCTGGTTTCAGACACTTAACATTTCCTAGATATATGACCCAGGACAAGTCACTTAACACCGATTGCCTCAGCAAAAAAAAAAAATATATATATATATATATATATATATATATATATAACATAAAAAGAATAATAATATTCCATCACATTCATCTGCCATAACTTATTTAGCTATTCTCCTACTGATGGGCAGGGTCTGATACCTTATCACTACAGAAAGAGCTACTATAAACATTTTGGCACAGGTGGGTCCTTTTCCTTCTTTTATGACTTCTTTAAGATACAGACCCAGTAGTTTTATATTTATAGCTCTTTGGAAATGGATCTTATATTATTTCTCAAATTTTAAAATATAATTTAATGTTACTATTTACTTTTACATTGCCTATATTTCCCCCTCTGTCCTTCCTCTCTCTCCCCCTAGATAGTTCTTATTATGTGATTTTTTTTTTCTTTTAAAAAGGAAAGAAAAAAAAATCAGCAAAACTGAACCTCTCCAAAGAAGCAGGGGACCAAATTTGTTCTTTATAATTTCACAACATCTAGTTTCAATTGTTCTATAGTTGTGGTTCTTTCCATGTACCTTGTTCTAGTTATTTTTTTTAAAAATACTCTTTTGTTGCCTCTGCTGATTTCCTTCTATATCAGTTTACAACACCATGTTGATTCATATTGTTAGTTATATCACTACTTGCATGTACAATTCTTATTTGTTATACCACATTGAGCCTGCATTGGCTGTGGGGAGAGTCATCACTAATAACCTGTGCGTTATTGCTATGTGCTTGTGTAATACCTCCCATGCTGATGGGTTCGTGCATACTGTTTCTAATAAGAGCCTTCAGCCCAGAAACCCGCTAGCAATCCCTACTTCCCTTTGTGCTTTTCATCTCCCTTTCTGAGATGTCAGGGAGGGTGTGATCACCTCCTTTTTAGTGCTTTCACCTCCCTTCCTGAGAAATTGGGGGGGCATGATCACCTCCTTTTGGGGGCTCTCATGTAAGAAGTGGGGCTTTTGGCCTTTTGGGGGCTCATCCTAAGAAGTCAGGGATGGCATGACAACCTGTGTTCTAAAACAAAAGAAAGTGGGAGATGTAATGGGCTGAAACTGAGCAGATGCACTGAGGTTCGCACAAGCAAGTACTTAAGGGTAATTACCAATTGGACAATACTCTATTAGCATTTCTTTGGAAAATGGCCCGCCCCACCATTCTGTGCTGGCTCGATAATTGGTGCATTCAGAGAATTGTAGGAGGGACTAGGGGGTGGAATAAGACTAACCAGGATCACTTTGGCGGTAGATGAGGAAGAAGGAGGTCACAGAGATTCTGCTTCTATTTAATTCAATTCTACCTATAAAGACTAAGGACTTTTGCTTACCCTGACTCCAGCTGATTCTAAGGTATCCAGGATGCTAATGTGGTTATCACACAGTTCAATATGTCTTTCTATGCTTCTCTGTGTTCATCATATTCATCATTTCTTACAGCACAATAATATTACTTTATGTTTATATACCTAGGAGTGTGCTGGTAAATATTTAACAACTGGCTCTTTGGAGAAGTTTCAGGGGAATAAAGGGAGAGTAATTTACACCTGACACACTTTTACACTTAATTTACATCATTAACGGTTTAGCTAGCACTTACATCTAGACAAACCCTGATTTGTAACCTTTGCTCATTTCTGAGATATGACTGCTCACTCTGGAAATTTAACAACAGGCTCTTAATGAACCAAAGTTGCTTCTAGAACACCCCTTTTTGTACCACAATTTAACCATTCCCCAATTAATGGGCAGCTCCTTTATTTCCAGTTCTTTGCTACTACAAAAAAGTTTGACAACCAGCATTTTGGTATATATGGAGGATCTCATTTCATCAATGACCTTTTTGGAGCACATGCTTAGGCCAGAGAACTTTTTGCATAATTTTATTTGCATAATTCTCAATTCCTTTCCAAAACGGTTGGAGCAATTCCAGGCTCCATCCCCAGTACACTACGGTGTCTAGCTTCCCGCCACTCCACCACTACTGCCAGTTCCCATTTTGATCAATTTTTTTTCAATTTGTCGAACAAGGAATGAATCCTCAGGATTGTTTCAATTTATACTTTTCTTTTTTTTTTTCTTTTCCCTTTTTCTTTTTTTGCTGAGGCAATTGAGGTTAAGTGACTTGCCTAGGGTCACACCACTAGGAAGCATTAAGTGTATGAGACCAGATTTGAACTCAGGTCCTCCTGACTTCAGGGCTGGTGCTCTATCCACTGTACCATCTAGCTGTATATATCTTTATATAGATAGATATAGATATAGATATGTAGATGCCTTTTTTATTAGTGATTTGAAGCCATTTTGAAGTTTGCTTGTCTTCTTGTGAAAACTGTCTGCTCATATTCTTTAAATATTTATCCATTGCTGTTGTTCTTATGTATTCCTGTTAGTTCCCTTCCTATCTTGGGCAGAGAAATTTGATGACATGATTTTCCCCTAATCCATTGCTTCCCTTCTTCTAGGAGAAGCCTCTTGGAGGTCGCACTTGATCTGACCCTCAAAGGGAACTGTGGATTCTGAGACAAAGGTAAAGAGGCTCATGTACTTGGGGCACAGGGGACAGCGTGTGCAGAAGCCCAGATGGTCTGTCGGGAACGGGGAGAGCTCATGGAGAGTGATGATGTGTAACAAACCTGGAAGGGTCACCTAGGGCCAGACCGGAAGTGACTCACCTGGCCAGAGAGGCTGTATTTAACTCTTGAGGGAAGGAGACCCTTTGGGAGCAGGAGGACGACATAGTCAGACTTGAAATTTAGGAATATCGATTTGGCAGCTCTGACTCTCCAAGAGCTGTGGTTAAATTTCCAGGGTGAGTAGGCGCATCTCAGAATTAACAAAGGTTACAAATCAGGGTTTGAGCTTTTGTTGAATGTCTAGGCTTACGTGATGGCTCAAATTCTGGAGGCCCAATGAGACAGGAGGAAGAGGACTAGGAGAGGAAATCAATGCAGAGCTTAGAGGTAGGAGGTCCCCAACTGGGTCCAGATAAGGGTGAATTTTGACATGGGGAAGAACTTCCTAAATATAAGGATGGTCCCCAAAAAGAAGGGGCTACGACCTCTGGAGCTGGTGAGCAAGCTCCCGATCCCTGAAGGTGAGTGAGAAGCAGAAACTGGATCTCCACTGACCAAGGACGCGGCTGGGGGCGGGACCAGATGGCAGAGCTCAGAGGAGTCGTGATGCTCTGGGGATGATGACCCAAAAAGGGAAAGCGCCACGTGCAGGATGACAATGCAGGGGAGACGGAGCCCTCCAGGGGCGAGGTGAGGTCCAAGGGAGGGAGATTGTTACCAACTAGAGGGGCCGGGGAGGGGGGCTTACTGGAGGTGGCAGTGGTGATGTTGGCTTGGGGGTTTAAAGGAGGGGTGGGTATCCAGGGGGCAAAGATGGCACTCCTAGGGTGGGAACCTGCCTGAGCAAGAACTTTCTAATCTGTCCAGAGGATGGAGTGTGTGCAAGGGAATAATGGGAAATAAGACTGGAAATAATGGAATGAACAGGGAATAATGGGAATTATGGCCAGAAATAATGGAATAAACAAAGAATAATGGGAAATAAGACCAGAAATTGTTGTGATATGGGAGCCACCTGCCAGTAGTTGCTGGAGGTCTAATTCAGACCTGGAGAATAGATCTCTTCCTGTGAGAGGATGATGATGATACAAGGAGACTGAGAGGCAGTTGCGTTTTCTGACCTCCCTCCTCTTCCCTCTTGCCTCTAATTTATTTCATTTCCCATCCACAAGGAACATCTGCATAAGTAAAGGCTGCTTTGCAACTCCTTCAAGTGTGGTGATTCACAGCTGTGGGGGCCTTAGGAGAATTGATCTGCCCCTGCACACTTAGGCATGATCCTTAACCAGAAATAATGGAATGAACAGGAAATAATGGGAAATAAGACCGGAAATAATGGAATGAACAGGGAATAATGGGAAAAAGACCAGAAATAATGGAATGAACAGGGAATAATGGAAATAAGACTGGCTGCTGCCAAGTCTTGGAAAGCCTTGAATGCCAGACAAAAGTTATCAAATGAGGTTGAGGCAGGATTAGAAGCCGGTCCTGAGATCTTTAGTCCACTGTTCCACATGACATCTCCTCCCTTTCCCAGGTGTCTCACCAAGAATGCAGGGTTGAGCCTCCAGAGGCTTGGGGTTCTAAGGAATGGACGTGAGGAGGGAAAGCACAGCCTGGGCAAAGTACCGGAGACAGGAGACGAGGCCCTGAGTTCAGGAAACCACACTCAAGCCAGAGTGGACACAAAACAGAGCTGGCTCAAATGCCAATACACCTTCTGACAATGGAAACTGGGACCGATTTTAGCAAGTTCTAAGTGGCTCCAAAGCAGTCTGCATCATGTCCTCAAGGCAAGAGTTAGCCACTGAGGACTCAAGGTGGTAGCTTGATCTCTTTTTTTTTTTTTAATACATTTTTATTTTTACTTTTTGTCTTTACATCCTTCACATTTCCCACAGTTCTCCTCCCCAATTCTCCCAGAAAGCCAAGATTTATTTAAAAAAAAAGAAGAAGAAGAAGAAAAAAGTTCCCCCACAGCCTTATTTCACTCTTAGCACAGCTCAGGACTGGAAGGCTGGGACTCAGCCAGTGCCATTGCTTCCACTTGACAGATGGAAATGTCTGGCTGAGGGTGAGAGCTGGCCCGCCCTGTCGCTTCTTGCTGCCTTTAGCGGGGGCCAAGTTCCCCTTGTATCTGTCCCCTTCTCTCTCACCATCCTCACTGAAACTCTGACCTTCCCTGACTTTCCATGTTCTAAACACCCTCCCAGTTCTGACATTCCCTATTCTAGCTCCAGGCTCTGACTTTCCACATACCTTCTGTTCAGCTCTCCCATCTATTTTGTTCTAAGGTTCTCCCAGGTCTGACATTCCCTGTTCTAAGCTGCCTCCCAGCTCTGACTTTCCATGAATCTTCCTATTTGGCTCTCCCAGCTTCTGTGTTCTAAGACCCCTCCCAAGTCTGACATTCCATTTTCTAAGCTCCAGGCTCTGACTTTTTCACATACCTTCTGTTCAGCTCTCCCGTCCGAGGTATTTTAAGGTTCTCCCAGGTCTGACATTTTCTGTTCTAAGCTCCAGGCTCTGACTTTTCACATACCTTCTGTTCAGCTCTCCCGTCTATTGTGTTCTAAGGTTCTCCCAGCTCTGACGCTCTGAATCTGGAGGGAAGATACACACCGTGGTACAAAGCCAAGGACCGGTGTCAGATCCCAGCTCTGCCACGTGCCACCTGTGGGACCTGGGGCCCATCTCCCCGGCCTTAGTTTCTCCATCTGTAAAACAGAGATTGTGGATAGAATGATCAGTAGGGCCTCCAGCCCCAGGCTGTGTGACTGATGGTCCCATGACCTTCAGCGCAGCCCTAACAGAGGCCAGGACCATCCATGGAGAACGGGGCAGGCCTCACCCCAGAGGCTTCACGGGAGGAAGGCAGGCCCTCATTTGCAAGCCATTTGCCTTGGGAAGCAGGAAGGGCAGAATGAACAGGTGTGTGCCCAGCCCCCCACCGACATGGCCCCTGGGACGGGTCAAAGTTGGGGGCTTTTGACTGGGGGTGGGGCCTGTCCCTGCCCCACCCCAACCACTCCTGGCTCTCCATCAGGAATTTGCTTTCACCCTGTCCTGGGAGCGGCACCTCAGGCAGCCCAAGGACAAAGCTCTCAGTCCTAGGCTGTCAGAACCGGCTGTGTGCTGACCTAGAGACCTTATGGGAAAAGCAATGGGGATGCCCTGATTCCGGGCTGCTCACTGCTGGTTGTCTTGGATGCTTCGCCCCCCTGAGAGCTGGCCCTTCCTGCCTCCCAGGATCCACCAGGCCTGCTTAAAGGGGCTTTAAGGCCTCTTGTTATGGCAAATCCGACCCATTTCTTATTAAGGGGAAGGAAAACTGAGGCTGGAATGGGTGGGGAAGAGTCTAAAGTCATAGACAACTCTCTGGCCTTGGGGAGGCTGGCCTAGTCAAAGAGCGCCAAGGGGGAGGGGGGGAGGGAGAACAGAGGCCTGGGTACCTGGAGGTGCGCCAAGGCGGAGAATGAGCAGCCCGAGGTCCCTAGGAGGATGGCAGAGGTTTTATAATAACTCATTCTACAGATGAAGAAACTGAGGCAGAGAGAAAAGGCCCGGGGGAAATGAGAGCTGAGCCACAATTGGAACCCAGCTCGCTTGCAACCTCATCCCGGCCTGGGCCTTATCTCCTGACCACTGTTGGCTGGGCCCTGGGAGGCGGGAGAAGTCGTTTAAGACTGTCCAAAGCTGGGACTGTTCTCTGAGGGAAGCTCGTCCCTCATGAACCCTGCAAGAACGGGGAGGAACCCGAGGGGTTCGGGCTGCTTGGCCTGCTGGGCCGGGTGTCTAGAAGGACCCTGAGGATGTGAGGGCACAGTGGGCTCACACACTTCCCTGGGCTCCCACGGGGGCTGGGCTGGCTCTGCCTCCTGGCCCCGTAGCCTGGAGCTAGGCCTTCTACCCCCCCTTTCTTGCTTGCTCCCAGCCAGCTGCACCCTCGCCCCTCCCCCCTCCCCGCCTCCTGCAACTCAGCTCCTACTCAGGGACTCGGGGGACTCTGAGACAGCTCCATGGTAGCAGGCGGGCCTCAGCTGCCTCTCCCAGCATTAACCCTTGGGCACCTTGGCCTGCGTCTCCAGCCCCAGACGGGTCCTCGCAAAGGCGAGGGGCAGAGCCGCCGTGAGGTTGTCCTAGCTCCCATCCTATAAATACCCCCAGCACCGCAGAGGCTCTATAATAACCCATTCTACAGATGAAGAAACTGAGGCAGCCTTGGGGCTAAGGGGGAACGAGGGACCTTCTCCCAGCCTACTCTCTGCCCCTCACTGCTCCGTCCAAGTCACAGCTATACCTCCTCCTACTTCCTACTCCTCTCGGCCCTGGCAGTGGTTAGAGTCCTGACCTTCACCATCTTTCAAGCCAACAATGAGCATTTATTGAGCACCTATCTTGTCCCACCTGGGGGTGGGGGTGGGCCAAAGGCCAAAAGGAAATAGTCCCTGTCCCGGAAGAATGCCCAGCGCACACGGGCACATATGGACGCGGACAAAGCAGACACGAGGTAGTCCAAGTGCTCGGGGAGCACTAAGTGGGGCTCCCCAATGAGTGGGCCTTCAAGGTGAATCTTAAAGGTGACCAGGAAATCTAAGAGGGGAAACTGAGGAGGCAGAGCATGTCAGGCATCAGGGAGAGCTGGAGCATTAGCCTGGAGAGGGGAAATGAGGCACCATGTGCCAGGAACAAGGAGATCCGTGCACCTGGAACATCATCATCATCATCATCATCACTACAATCAGCACCAGAAGCACTGTCAGCCTTTTCATCGCTCCCCCAGCATGCTCATCTTTCTCACCAGCCCATCCTCCTCCTCACCAACTCCATCCTCTCCACCATCCCCAACATCTCCAAATCCTCTCACCAACTCCATCATTACCCTCCCCTCCGTCTCCCTCATCATCACCCTCCCCTTCATCTCCATCCTCATCATCACCCTCCCCTCCATCCCCATCATCACCCCCCTCCATCTCCGTCTATGGCCCCAGAAGGCCATGATGGCCCATGATCCTCCATAGAGAGAGAATCTCCGTCCCTCCTCCCAGAAGCCACAATCCTCAGCAGCCCCCGCCGCCAGCACAGGTACATGACACTGGGCCGCTCACAGCCTTTCTGTGCTCCGGAGAGCGGGGATGTCAATTTATTTGGGGGATGGGGGAGGGGAATGGTGAAATGGGGAGAACTTTGGTAAAGGAGGATTCTGAGCCCCGGAAAGCTTCCACTCTGGATCTGGAGCCAGAGGAGCCAGGCCTGAATCCCCATCTTATTTTCAGGGCAACTTCAGGCAGGTGGCTCCTCTGGGACTCTGCTTTATCTGTAAAATGAAATGGGTTTGCATAGTGGGGCAACATGCTGTAGTGGGGCAGCGTGCATAGTGGGGCAGCGTGCATAGTGGGGCAGCATGCTGTAGTAGGGCAGTGAGCGTAGTGGGGCAGCAGTGGAGGGCACCAGGGAGAATGGCCTGACGCCTGGACTTCTGAGTTTTTCTCTAGTCTGAGCCTCTGGAGAGTGGGAGAGGAGGAACAGCTCCGAGCTTTTCCCTTTGAACACTTTGGGGAGGTGGGAGGAGCACCGGCCAGGGATGAGTCTGGCAGGGGTCCAGGCTTGAAGCAAACAGCCCGTCCTGCAACCTCTGACCTCCAGGCCTTGGCCCCAGCGCCTTCAGGAGCTTGGCTCTCTACTCCCGGCATTCCCCTTTCTCAGGTTGCCTCTGCTCCCCCTTGACCCCAGTTCCCTTTGGCATAAAGATCCCGGACCATCTCCCCTCAGTGATTCTCCCCGGAGGCGCCTCTGCTCTGCCTGATTGGGGCCCAGAGCCGGAGAGCTGCCGGCTCCCCAGTATTCTCCGGGACACAGCGCGGCTCCGGGTCCCAGCCTCGGCTGCCAGAACAAGCTTCAAAAGGTGCTCCTGAAGATGCCTGAGGGCTCCTGACCTTGAGCTGCTCCTCCCCCTTCCCCTCCGGGCGGCTCCTGCTTCCGTAAAACGAGAGGGCCCGGCCTCCGCATCTCCCAGGGGCCTTCCATCCCTACGTGCTGCAGCCACACTGGTCTCCCTGGATCTGTGCTCCCCAGGGAAGAGGGCTCTGAGGAGGGAGGGGAGGGAGGGAGGGAAAGAAAGAGAGAGAGAGACAGAGAGAGAGAGAGAGAGAGAGAGAGAGAGAGAGAGAGAGACAGAGAGAGAGAGAGAGAGACAGAGAGAGAGACAGAGAGAGAGACAGAGAGAGAGAGACAGAGAGAGAGAGAGAGAGAGAGAGAGAGAGAGAGAGAGAGAGAGAGAGAGAGAGAGAGAGAGAGAGAGAGAAGGAAAAGGAAGTTGGAGAGAGGAGGAAGGGAAAGAGGAAAGAAGAGAGAGGGAAGAGAGGGGAGGGAGGGAAGGAGAGAATAGGAGGGAGAAGGGAAGGAGGGAGGGAGGGAAGGAGCGAAGGAAGGAGAGAGAGGGAGAGAAAGAAGAAAAAGAAGAAAGAGGTGGAGGGAGGGAGAGAAGAAGGAAGGGTGAGAAGAGGGAGGGAAGGAGAGAGAGAGAAGAGAGGAGAAAAAGAGAAAGGAGAGAAGAGAAAAAAGGAGGAGGAGGGAGAGAGAAAGGGAGGGAAGGAAAAAGAGAGGGAGGAGGGAAGGAGAGAGAGAGACAGACAGAGAGGAAAGAGAAAGGAGAGAGAAGGAAAAGAGGAAGGAGGAGGGAGGGAGGAAGAAAGAGGGAGGGAAGGAGAGAGAGGGAGGGAGAAAGAGAGGGAAGAAGAGGAGGGAAGGGGGGGGGGAAGATGACAGCATGGTCTGAGGACTCTGCTGAAGGGGAGAAGGGGAGGAATGGCTGGTTCATGGAGACGGGAGTGAGGGACAAGAGGAGGGGCCTGGGAAAGCTGACTAGAACAGGCTTAGTCCTGTATGTCCTGGGGGATGGAGAGAGGCAGAGCTGAGACTTGGGAGGGAGGACAAAGTCCCAGGATCTGGTGACAGGCTGAAAATGGGGCGAGGGGGGGTGCGTGGGAGGAGCTCAGGACGGGCAGAGCCAGAGCCGGCCATGGAGAAAGGCAGAAGGACAAGGAGTCTGGGAGGAAGAGGAGGGAGGCTGAAGGTGCGGCGTGACTTTCAGCCTCTCCTCTCGGGGAGTCAGGAGGGGAGAAAATGATGCTCTGGGACAAGGGAGCTTTCTGCAAGTGGTGGAGAAAAGACGGAAGGGACGTTAGAGCACAGAGGTCAGACGGAAGGGTCTCAGACCCTGCCGGGAAGAGAAGGGGTTTTTCCCCAGGACGCAGCATTGTTGATCTGGAGGTGGGGAGACCTGGCAGGCCAGTTAGGGCAAAGCCCCCATTTTACAGATGGGGAAACTGACAGAGAGGGGAGCTCGCCCGCCCGAGGTCTCAGAGACTAGGGGCAGTGGGAAGCGAGGGCTGGGTGGGGCCGGCGGAGCAGAGCGGGCCTTAGAACACTGGCCGGGCTTGCCCAGAACTCGGCGTCGCATCTGCTAGTCCCGGTACTCCCCAGCTCCGTGTCCCGGAGGAGAAAACGAAGTCCCGGGGAGGTCAGAGGAGCCGTCCAGTGGGCGCCCCAATAGGGCTGGGGACTAAAATGCGGCTCCTCCCCCTTGGGAGTCCGGCTTCTCTGCTCCCCTCCCCCCCTCCGGCTTCGACGCCCCCTCCCATCAAAGGCCCCTCCGGGAGAAGGGTGGGGGTCGAAGGTTCAGGGGGCCCCAGATCCCGGCCCACCTTGTGCCAATCAGGCCCGAGGGCTGGCTCCCGTCGGGGGCAGGCTGGCCAGCCCGCGCGCCCCGATGCCCCCGCAGGCCCGGCCGCCAGGGCCCCCTCCCCCACCCCCACCCCCCAGCCTCTGGGCTCCTCCGGCCCATCCCGGCCGCGCTCCTCCGGCCCCGCCCCCGCCCCGCTCCTCCACCTGCCGGCCCCCGCCCCTCCCCCGGCCCGTGGCCCAGACGGGCGCACCGCTCGGGCTCAGGGCCCTGCGCCTTTAAATCCTCAGCAGGTTAGGGCGGTGAGTGACATCACTGGAAGCCTCCCGGGGAGCCGGGAGCCGGGGCCGGCCGAGCCGCAGGAGCCAGCGGAGCCCGAGCCCAGCAGAACCGGGAGCCGGAGCCGGAGCCGGAGCCGGAGCCGGAGCCCGAGCCCGAGCCCGAGCCCGAGCCGAGCCCGAGCCGGAGCTGGCGCCGGAGCCGATCGCGGGCACCCATGGAGCAGCCGCGGGGGAGCCGCGGGGGCCCCCGGAGGCCCGGCCACCCGGCCCCTCCCCGGGCCGCCCCGGAGCCCGGCGGCCTGGCCAAGGTGAGCCCCTGCGGCCCCCAGCCCTCCCCTCCCCCGCCCGGGGCGCCCCCCGCCAGCCGCCCGCACCTGTCCGCGGCGCGCCGGGGCTTCGGGGGGCTGCGGGGGGCTGCGGGGGGCGGCCCCGGGCTGGGGACCCCGCCAGAGACGCACAGCTCGGCCATGCCCCCCCCGCAGAGGCTTGGCCGAGCTGGGGGTCCTCGGCCGCAGGGATGCCCCCCCACCCCCCCGGTCCTGCTCCCTCCCCCCCCCCCGAGGGTTCTTTGGAGGGGGCAGCGGCGGGCGCTGCTTCCAGCTGGAGGTCGGGCCTCTGCTTCCTCCCCCTGTCCCCCGGCCCCGGCCCCGGTGGGACATCTCCCCCTCTCTCCGCCTCGGGGTGGGGGGTGTCTCCCGAGTCCCGCAACGCATCCCCCACGGGGGGGGCGCCCGGGGGGAGGCTGCCCAAAGGGCCGAGCCCGTCTCCGGCACCGGCCGCCAGAGGCCGGGGGTGGCCCGAGGGGGGCTGTCCCTGCCCGGCCCGGACTCGCCCGCGGGGGCCACGGCCTCGGAGGCTTGGCTCGGCAGACCCGAAGGGGGGGTGGTCCCTGGGCTTTGGGTGGGGAGCAAGACGGGGGGGGGGGCGGGGAGCAAGACGGGCGAGCCTTCCTCGGGCACCGGCCGTCAAGTCCTCTGGCTGAGAGCGCGCAGGGCGGGGGAGGCGGCAGACACCGGGGAGTCGGGGCTGCGCGTCCCATTATAGCCAAGGACGGCTTCACCCCGGCTTCCGGCAAGGGGGCATCGGCGGCGGCGGGGACAGCGCCGGGAACGGGCTCCCGCCCCCCGGGCAGCCTGGGGGGCTCCGGCCGCGAGGGACGGGCTGGGGGGCTCAGGGAGGGACGGGCTGGGGGCGCTGGCTCAGAAAGGGGGCGGTCAGGCTGAAGACCGGGGGCCTAGGGAGCCGGAGACTCTGGTCCTGCTGCCTGCCGTCCAAGGGGCACCGAGGGAGGAAGGGAGCAAAGCAGGGGAAATGAAAGGCAGGGGGGCACTGGAAGGAGGGGGCACTGGGGGCAGGAGGGAGCACTGGGGAGGGGGGGAGCACTGAGGCAGGGGGAGCACGGGGGCAGGGGGAGCGCGGGGGCAGGGGGAGCACGGGGGCAGGGGGGACACGGGCAGGGGGGAGCACAGAGGCAAGAGGGACATGGGCAGGAGGGAGCACTGAGGCAGGAGGGAGCACGGGGGCAGGGGGGACACAGACAGGAGGGAGGCTCAGGGCCAGGAGGGAGCACGGGAGCAGGGGGGGAGGGAGCACTGGGCCAGGGTGGGGTGAGGGTCAGGGAAAGCTGAGATCGGCCTCTAGGAGGAGATAAGAATCTGGCTCCGGGGCTGGCAGAGCCGGCAGGGCCCTTGGCAGCCTCCTGGCATCAGGGCAGGGAGGCGCTGAAGGGCTGCTCCCCTCTTTTATTGTCTAGGCGGGGGAGGGAACTAAGGGCAGGGAAAGGGAAGGCCTGGCCTCCAGCCCCTGAGGAGGAGGAAGTCTGAATTCGAACTCAGGTCCCAGACTGGCCGGCCAGTGTTCCCTCTGCAGCCTCAGAGAGGCTCGGGGCAGTCGCCTTGTCTGAGCCCGGGTCGGTAGAAGAGAAAAGGGTCCCGTGAGAGGGGGGCCGCAGGAGCCGACTCCCAGCTTCCCTCCCCAAGCCAGGGGGCTTTCTCCTGGTCCGAGGCCAGCTGGGAGGGGCCGTGGCCAGAGCATGGCCGGTGGGACCCCCCGCGCCCCCAGACCCCACCTCGCTTTCTCCTGGGCTGGTTAAATTCTCCGCAGCGGAAGCCCGCAGCCCCAGCGTTCTGAGAGCAACAAAGCGCCGGGTTCCAGGCGTCCCGGGACACCGGGTTCCAGGAGCTCCAAGGCCCCCGAAGCCCGGGCGCTACAGGAACCCCTGGGGTTCCATGGGGGCCGGGTGTAGGGAAGTGGGGGGGCTGAGCCAGGAGCGCAAACTGAGCCCCGGCAGGTGCCCCGGGATGGGCACGGCGCCAGAGACTCGTGGGGGGGGGGCCCCCGGTCAGCCGCCCTCCCGCCGGGCCCGGCCCGAAGGAGAGGGGATGGGGCGGCCGCCGCGGCCTGGGAGCCCGGCGCCCTGAGGTGCCCCTCTGACTGCAGGGCGCGAGGGCTGGGTGGGAAGCTCCCGCCCCCCAGCCTGAGCCTCCCACCCTGAGCCTCCCACCGGCCCTGCCCCGGTAAGTTAGAAGGGCCGCCCACAGAAGCCTCCCGGGGAGCAGGGCAGGAGGGAGGCTGGGAACCGGCCCCCGCTCCCCTCTTCTTGGGCTCCCGCCGGGCTGGGGGATGGGCACAGGGGCTGGGGGCAGCCGGGCAGGAGCTGGGGGGGCATGAAAACAGCGTGAAAGGTCAGGAGCTTGGGGTCAAGGTCACATGCGCCGCAGGGAGAAACTCCGCTGGGCTGTACTGGGACTGTTCAATCTGAGGGTCCCCCTCTTGGGGGGGGGTGGAAAGCAAAATGGACTCTCGCAGTCCCGCATTCCCACCCTTGGACTGGCCTTGCAGCGAGGGAGGTGGCGGGGGGGTCCCCAAGACCCTTCCTGCTCTCCGGCCCATGGAGCCCGTTTTTGGAGGAGAAGCTCCTGCACGGGGGCACTTCTGCCTCGGGGCAAACGGGGGCCTCACGTGGCTGCAGCTCTCTGTGGGAGGCTGGGAAATAGTGTCCGGGGAGCTCATGGAGGGAGTTGGAAAGGGGGCAGCTCAGGGGCCCCCCTGAGAAATGGATTTGGAAGTCCATCCCGTGACTTGCCCAAGGTCACCCCTGGAGAGGAGTTCTCAAAGCCAGGTCCTCTTGGGTTCTTAGTGGCCGGAGCTGCCCCTGGCATGGGGTGTCCAGTCTGGCAACCCATGTGGGGGGGGTATCCCTCCCTCAGTGGCGGAGCCCTGCTCTCCATTACCCACAGGAGCTGGCAGCCCCCCGGCCCCCGGCACAGAGACCCGGCCCAGCGCCCACGGGACTGAGCCCGCGCCCAGCAGCCAAGGAGCAGAGGTCGGCTTTGTCTTCATCCCCGGAGCAGAGGGCAGCCCCCATCCCCGGCACAGCTGCAGCCCTGGCAGGGCCAGGGCCCACCGTGCCACCCCCGGGATCCAGCCCGACGCCACCGGCCACGGAGCAGGGCCAGCCGCCCGCCTCCACGGGGCCCAAGCCTCCTCGGGGAGCCCGGGGGCCCGGCCTGGCTCCATGGCCGGCGGCGCCCGTGCCCCGTGCCCCCTCCTCACCGGGGAGCGGGTCCTTCCCGGCACCCCCCGTGGAGCAGCACCAGCCTTTGTCATCCTCCTCCTCCTCAGGGCAGAGGCCAGGCCCTCGGCCCTCGGGGTTAAGTCCGGGACCCCCGGCGGCAGAGCAGAAACCGTCCTCCCCCGTCCCCCCCGGGGCAGAGGCCGGCTCCAGCCTCCACCAGCCATAACCCTGCCCTGTCCTGCCCCTTGCTATGCCCGGCTTCGTCCCCCCTCGAGCAGAGACCTCTGTCACCCTCCGGAGAGCCATCGTGGGCGTCCCAAGAGCCGGCCCCGGGCCCGTTGTCCAGGGACTGGGTGCGCACCGAACCCAGGCCGGCGCCCTCTTCCCAGAGGCATCCCGGAGCCCCGTCCCAGGGCAGGGGCAGAACAGGTGCCTCCTCGCCAGCCGGGGCCGCCCACCCCCCCAGCCAGACCTCGCCTGGGCCCTCACTGTCCCTCTCCTTCCGGCCTCGGCCCGAAGCCCCCCGCAACCCCAGCCCAGACGACTCCCTCCTGCCCTGGCCGCCCCAGGCCCTGCCACCGGACGCGAGCCAGGGCCAGCCGGAGGCAGGAGCCCGCTCTCCAGTGCTGCTGTCTCCGGGGTCCCTGAAGCCGGCCTTCCCCTCCTCCACGGGAGGTCCCATGGCCCTCCCCAAACCACCCCCCTCCCCGAACCGCTCCCCGAACCGCTCCCCAAGCACTAGCCATATCAGCGTGGCCACACACCTGGGGCCCCCAACCCCCAAGCCCCCCGAGACGTCCCCCTCTAAGCCTAGTCCGAACGGCACCAGTCCGAGTGGGCACAGGAGCCCGGGCCCCCCCATGCAGAGCCTCCAGGCCCCTCTCCCTTCTTCCCCCTCGGGATCTGCTTGGTCAGCACAGTCTACCTGCAAAGGAGACCCTGGCTTCCGGTGAGAAGGGGGAGTTCCTGGAGCTGCTGGGCCCGGGATGGCAAGTGGGGAGAGGGAGGCCTCCAGAAGACGGCAGTTAGCCTGGGTACCGGCCCACGGGGTGCCAGTGGCACCTTCTTCCCCGCCCCCACTTCTCCCCGGTCCCTGTGCCTCACTTCCATCCCCCCGGGCCGCGACTGAAGGGGCTAGCGGGGGCCCTGTGCCCCACCAGGAGGGAAGAGGGCCTTGTGGAAGGCTCTGGCTTGGGAGGGGGCTCAGGGGTTACTGCCGCTCCCATGCCCAGTTTGGCTCGCCCGGCAGGATCACCATAGTGACGTGGAACGTGGGGACCGCCATGCCCCCTGATGATGTCACCTCCCTCCTGCATCAGAACGGGGATGACAGCGGTGATTCAGACATGATAGCCATCGGGTGAGGGCCGTGGGGCCGTGGTACCCTTCCTTTAAACACCCCCTGCCCCCCCCCAACATAGACACTGATGAAATTCGACAGAAAGCAGTTTCTCAAGGAACTGAGAGCCTGGCCTGCCTTTGTATGTATGACACTCAGCACAGAGCTTTGCGCATAGTAGGTGCTTAATAAATGCTGGTTGACTGCATCATAAATGCTAATTGACTGCCTCATAAGTGCTTAATAAATGCTAGTTGACTGCATCACAAATGCTAATTGACTGCATCATAGGGACTTAATAAATGCTGGTTGACTGCATCATAGGTGCTTAATAAATGCTGGTTGACTGTATCATAGGTGCTTAATAATGCTGGTTGACTACATCATAAGTGCTTGATAAAGGCTAGTTGACTGCATAAGTCCTGATTGACTGCATCATAAGTGCTTAATAAATGCTAGTTGATTGCATTGTAAGTACTTAATAAATGCTAATTGACTGCATCATAAGGACTTAATAAATGCTGGTTGACTGCATCATAGGTGCTTAATAAATGCTGGTTGACTGCATCATAGGTGCTTAATAAATGCTGGTTGATTGCATCATAGTGTGCTTAAAAAATGCTAGTTGACTGCATCATAAATGCTAATTGACTGCCTCATAAGTGCTTAATAAATGCTGGTTGTATCATAAATGCTAATTGACTGGATCATAGGTGCTTAATAAATGCTGGTTGATTGCATCATAGTGTGCTTAATAAATGCTAGTTGACTGCATCATAAGTGCTTAATAAATGCTAATTGATTGCATAGTAGGTGCTTAATAAATGCTAGTTGACTGCATGGCAGGTGCTTAATGAGTGCTTGTTGTCTACATGATGGCTGCAATGGGAAAGGTTTTGGATTTGAGTGAGGACCTGGAGCAGTCACTCTGATGACACCTGTGTGACCTTGGGCAAAACATGGCTCCTCTCAGTTTCTCCTTTCCTGAAAATTAGAGCTTCAGACGTCATCTAGAGCTGGATTTGTGACCCGTGACCGCAGGGTCTCTGCCTGACCCCTTTTAGAGCCCTGTGTTCCCTCCGGATACCCATGGATCAGATAGTGTCGTTTCCCTTCCCGCGGCCCCCCCTCTTCCCTCCTTGTCCCCTTCCCCCTCTTCCCCCTCCCCCCCACCCCCCCCCCGACAGCCTCAGCATTATCTGTTGAGAAGGTCGGGGCAGCTTGGAGCTCTGCTGGGTGTCCTCTAAGAGCTTGCCTTTGCCTCCAGGTGTTACACTGGATGCTTCCAATGCCTTCTGTTCCCCCACCTCTGACCGAGGGGAAGGGGAATGGAAATGGGGGTGGGAAGAGAAGGGCGGGAGGCCGTCCCTGCTTAGGGAGTGGGGGGAGCTGGGGGAGGACTCCTTTAGGGATCACGACTGGGTGCTCCCCCACTGGGAGGTCCCAGAGCTCCAATGCGCCCTTCCCTCCACAGGCTGCAGGAGGTGAACTCCATGATCAATCAGCGGCTCAAGGACGCCCTCTTCACTGACCAGTGGAGTGAGCTCTTCATGGATGCATTGGGGCCCTTCAACTTCGTCATGGTAGAGATCCTGCCCAGCATAGGCTCCCTCTCCTTCTGGCCCCCGGAGGGTTGGGAACTCCTGTAGCGAGAGTGGAGTGTGAGGCTGCTCCCCTCCTCAGCGTCCAGTCCTGGCTGACCTGTGGGACCTCAGTTTCCCCTCCTGTAAAATGGAATTAGGTGGTTTCTGAAGTCCCTTCCTATCCCTGGGATCCTGTGACCCCTCTTGCAAACTCCTTCCTCTCCTCAGATCTCCGATTCTACGTGTCTGTGCCCGTTTCTATCGTTTCCCCTATGCCCCCATGGCCTCCTGGGAATCGGGTTGCTGTTGCCCCCTCCCCCCTCCCCAGCCCACGGTCTGCCTCTGCCCAGGTGAGCACGGTGAGGATGCAGGGAGTGATCCTTCTGGTCTTTGCCAAGTATTATCACCTACCCTTCCTCCGGGACATCCAGACGGACTGCACCCGGACTGGGCTGGGTGGCTACTGGGTGAGTGCCCAGTGGGCACTGAAGGAGGGATGGGGAGGTCTGGGACGGCCGCATGGGGCAGAGCTCTGGTCTGGAAAGTTGAAATGCTAGACCCGAGACTAAACCACTGACCTTGGGGGACCGACGTGGCGACCTCTTTGGACCTCAGCCTTCTCATCTGGAAAATGGGGATGATCACAGCACTTACTTCATAGGATCATAAAACTAGAGGTTGCAACAGCCATTTCATCATTGGGGGGACTCCCAGATGGGAAAACTCCCTCCAAGGATGCAGGTGGCCACCTTCTGCAACTTCTTGTCTCAGAGAGAATTGTCTGGAGCATCCTTGTCAAACTACAATAGGAACTGTTCCCTGTGGGACACATAATTTAGAAAAAGCACAGATTAACATCATCTATTTTGTGTTGCATTTTTATTTATTTTTATATTACACATTTATTTGTTATTTATTTTGTTATATTTACTTATTTGTTTATTTGTTTGCTTGTTTGTTTGTTATGGTTTCCCAATTATATTTCCCCCTGGTTTATCCCCTAATGCGGAGGAGAGCTGTGAGTTTGTGCCTTCAGCTCTGGAGCCCTCCAGGGTCTCGTGGCTATGGGTATCTGAGAAGGAGGATGGGGGAACAGACGGAGGACCTTCCTCCAGTGCGACCCCACTTACAGCTCCCTAAGGCAGCTCTCTGAGACTGAGTTACAAACGAGTCGCCATTTGTGTCTGTGGATGGAGGGGTCACAAGGGAAGTACCGGGACTGGCTCGTATACCAGAAAATGACGGTTATGATGATTTTAGGGCAACAAGGGCGGGGTGAGCATTCGCTTCTCAGTCTTCGGCCACATGGTCTGTTTCCTCAACTGTCACCTGCCTGCCCACATGGACAAGGCTGAACAGCGCAAGGAAAACTTCATGACCATCCTCAATATGCAGCAGTTCGAGGGGCCCATGGCCCACGGCATCCTGGACCATGAGTATGCTGGGTCGTGGGGGTGGGGAGTGGGCCCCGTGGGAAGGGAAAGGACTGACTCGGTGTTCCCATCAGTCCAAGGAGGGACTGCGATCTCCCAGGGCTGGCCAAGGGCCTCAGCCGAGCTACATTTGCTTGTGACTCTTTTCCCCTTTGGAAAATGAGGATGAAGGATTTACTCATGATTTCCAGTTTTGTTGGTTTTTTTTGCTGAGGCAATTGGGGATTAAGTGACTTGCCAGGGTCACGCAGCCAGGAAGTATTCATCCACTTGCCCTAGTTCCCGCAGTTTCGAAGAAAAGGCCTGTGCGATGCCCCAGAGAAGTGGAAGTGTGACCTTTTCGCTTCCCTTCCCTACGACAAGGACCTAAACTCCCATAAAAAATTTGTTTTTGACTTTCTGAGCAAAGGGATCAGGAAGGGACGAGGGGGAGCCGGCCCGGGATCTGGAAAGGACCCCCCCACATCTGCTGTAAGCCTCTTGCAGCTGAAGGGCCTCCTCAAGGGAGCAGCCCCTGGCCCTTCCCACCCCAAATCCCATCTTCTTTTCCTTTTGACTTGTTCTGATTTTCTCAGGCTTCTGGACTCCAGACTATGTGTTCTTGGTGTTTGTTTTGATGGTGTTGGGGTGGGAGTGTGGTGGGTGGAGACATTCGGGATTGGCCCCTCCCCCAAACCACAGACCCAGTGACTGGGAGGGAGTTCCCCCCACCTCTATCTCCACCCTCCCGCCAGACCTGGCTGAGCCCAGACCCTCACCACCAGTCTTCCACATGTCCCCAGCATCGTCTTCTGGTTTGGGGACCTCAACTTCCGCATCGAGAGCTACGACCTGCACTTTGTCAAGTTTGCCATCGATAACAACCAACTTCAGAAGCTCTGGGAGAAGGACCAGGTGAGGGCTGGGCCAAGGAGCCCACCCGGCTGTCCCAGCCGGACACACCTCCGGACCTAGGGGGAGCCATTGCTTCTCCCTTTCTCTGAAGCTAGCCTGGCCCCGGTCTGCCTCCGAGGGGCCGAGGCCTTCCTCCCCCACCCCATCACCCCTTTTCCTGCTGGGAGTCACATCAAGAAGTTGGCTCCGGGCCCAAGGCCAGTGGGAGAGGGGCACTGGTACACAGGCAGCCGTTTCCACTGTTAATTATTCAGAAGGATGGAGCCATAGAGTCCAGACAACCTCTTCTCACCGGCCCCCCCTCCTTAGCCCGGCTTTTGGTCTGGCCCAGGCCGTGGGGCCTTAGGTGAACCCGGGCCAGGGGAGCTGCCCGGGCCCGGCCCAGGAACTGGGCAAGGAAGGTTGGGTGAAAAGATATGGGAGGTAGGAGACTGGCCTCCGTCCCATGCTAGAGAGCTGATCCAGGGCAGGCCCATAGAGTACATAGGCTGCATCTGACGCTCTCAGAGCTCCTCCCAGGGCTGACATCGAATGTAGATTCAGAGCTGGGAGAGTCGCCAGGGCTCATCAAGTCCAAACTTCCCATTTGGCAGATGAGGACCTGGAGCCGGAAGGGTGAGGGGACTTAGCCAAAGTCACGCAGTTGTAAGTAGCACATGAGGCTTTTAAATCTAACTGCAGAGTCATAGGGTCTTCTGTGTTCCAAGCCCCCATCTTCCAGCTTTGACATTCTAGGATCTAAGGGTCCTCCCAGCATTCACATTCTAGGTCCTAAGAGGCTTTCCCATCTCTGACATTCTAGTTCTAAGATTCCTCCCAGCATTCGCTTTCTAGGTTCTAAGGATCCTTCCCAGCTCTGACATTCTCTTTTCCAAGGGTTCTCCTACCTCTGAAATTCTAGGCTCTAAAGTCCTCCCAGCTTTAGTTTTCTGGGTTCTAAGGGTCCTTCCCAGATCTGACTTTCTCTTTTCCAAGGACCTTCCTAGCTCTGACATTCTAGGCTCTAAGGTTCTTCCCAACCATCGTTTTCTGGTTTCTAAGGATACTTCCCAGATCTGTCATTGTCTTTTCTATGGGCCCTCCTTCCTCTGACATTCTAGGCTCTAAGCCTTAGTTTTCTTCCCAGCCTTAATTTTCTAGGTCCTAAGGATCCTTCCCAGCTCTGACATTCTCTTTTTTCTAAAGGCCCTCCAAGTTCCCAGCATTTGTTTTCTAGATTCTAAGAATCCTTCCTAACTCTGACATTCTCTTTTCCATGGGCACAGCATTAGCTGAGTTAGCATTCTAGATCCTAAGGATTGTTCCTGACATTTTGGGTTCTAAGGTTCCTCCCAGCATTAGCTTTCTAGGTCTATTCTTTTCCAGTTCTAACATTCTAAATTCTAAGGTTCCTAAGAACCTAGAAAACAAATGCTGGAAGGAAGCTTAGAGCCTAGAATGTCAGAATTTGGAGGGCCCTTGGAAAGGAGAATATCAGAGAGGGGAAGGACTCTCGGGACCTAGAAAATGAATGCTGGGAGGAACTGTAGAGCCTAAAATGTCTCTTCCTTGGAAAAGAGAACGTCAGAGCTCGGAAGGACTCTTGTGTTCCACTATCTGACATTGCGCTCCCTTCCAGCTCAAATGCTGGTTCTGGGACCTTCCCAGTGCCCCGGGCTCACGACTCTCCCACTCAGCCTCCTGACTCTGCTCTTGCCCCTTCCCTTCCCAGCTGAACATGGCCAAAGGCTCCTGGCCAGTCCTCAGGGGCTTCCAGGAGGGGCCCCTCACCTTTGCCCCCACCTTCAAGTTTGATGTGGGCACCAACTATTATGACACCAGGTGAGAGCCCGTGAGGAGGGAGAGTGTGGGGAGCCAAGGGGAGGGAGAGGAAAGGCATCCCGGACCCGCTCGGCTTTCTGAGCCCCTTTCCCAATCTCCATCCCTCGGAAACAGCGCCAAGAAGCGAAAGCCCGCTTGGACAGACCGGATCCTCTGGAAGATCAAGGCCCCCAGCGGGGGGCGGAGCCCCTCTGGCCGAGAGAGCCACCGGGTTCAGGTGACCCAGCACAGCTACCGCAGCCACATGGAATACACCGTCAGTGATCACAAGCCTGTGGCTGCCCTCTTTGTCCTGCAGGTGAGGACTGGCCCCACCCTCTCTGGGCCTCTCCTAGACCCCTTGTTGCTCCCACTTCCCTTACCTCATCCCATTGGTTCCCAGCTCTTCCCCTCCCGCTCGGGACCCCAGACACCTCTTCCCGGTCCCTTGCCCCCCACTCCCCAAAGCGAGACCTGAGGCATTTCAAGCATTTGTCCATCTTCCTTGGTGGAACAAGTCCCTCCCACAAGGAAAAGCATCCAGGACTAAGATCCGGGAGTCCCTGTATTCCCTCTCATCTCTGCCACCAACTCCCCGGATGACCTCACGCTCGTCACCTCGGGGGCGGGGAATTGGGCTGGATCGGCGGTTTTCAAATCCTTCTAGACTCTAAATCTCAGAGGAGTATGACCTGCTTTGATAGAAAGGGTCATCTTACCCAGAGTTCCCTGAACCAATGAAATCACAGGCCTGGTGCAAAAAATCAGATGGCAAGAGTAAGAATAATGCCGTGGGCACGGCTAAGAGGCAGCGCGGTGTCGGATTTGGAGGCAGAGAAATTCTCCTTTTCTCTCTTATGACCAGAGTGCCCTCGGCAGGTTCTGAGCCTTGGGTCCAGAATATACAAAACGAGGCCAGATGTGGCCTTTGTGGCCCTTGGCGCTAAAACCCTGAGCCTCAGCACCACGCAAAGTAGTTTCTTCTTTTTTATTCCAAAATGACTTAACCTCCCAGCTCCCTCCTCAACTCTCTGTCCCAGAATTCCCCGGCCCTTCTCTCCGCCCCGTCCTGCCTTGGAGCAGCAAGCACAGGTTCCGTTAAATGTGCGTTTCGGGTCCCGAAGTTGTCGGAGGCTAATTTGGTTTATGAAACACAGGGCCAGACGGCACTTAGTGTCTCCTATGGATCTTAGTATTCTCCTCGAGTGACAATAATAACATATTCGTATAATACAAATCTTAATTATAGTTATTATTGCTGTCTTTCTTCATGGGTACAAAACATTTTTATTATTTCATTTGAGCTGCACAGCAGCAAGCCCAAGTGAGGCAGGGTGGGGAATCTCGTCCCCATTTTCAAGGCTGGAAAACTGAGGCATCATTTGCCCAGAATCTCAGAAAGGAAATAGTCTTCTACACATTCCCCAGGGGGAATCTTGGGCGACAGGCGCAGCCCGGTCTGCCTCCCTGGGTGAGGGCGAGGAGTGGCCCCCCCATTCTCACACTTCTTTCTCCAATGCTGCTCCCCATCCTTGGGGACAGTTTGCCTACAGAGACGACGTGCCCCTGGTGAAGATCGAGGTGGCGGATGAGTGGCTGAGGGCCGAGCAGGCCGTGGTGCGCTACCGCATGGAGAGCGTCTTCCCCCGGAGTTCCTGGGACTGGATTGGCCTCTATCGGGTGAGACGCCGCCTGTGCCCCCGTGAGGGCAGCGAGGAAAGGGTGTGGGGCGTGACGCAAGTGGCAGGGTGCCCTGAACCTGTCCCACGGAGAACGGGTCAAGCAGTAAGGCAGGGTGGGGAGGGGGGTGGGACTGGCAGCCTAGTGGTCACAGCTCCCAGCACGAGGGACTGACCCAGAGTCAGGGTCTGCCCCCAGACAGGCAGAGCCAGGCCCAGAAAAAGGCCCCGCGGGAAGCGCAGAGTGGAAGGTCAGGGCTCTGCTGAGTGCTCCCCCCTGCCCTGCTTCTGCCCCCCACAGGTGGGCTTCCGGCACTGCAAGGATTACGTGGCATATGTGTGGGCCAAGCATGAGGACGTGGATGGCAGCATGTACCAGGTGACCCCCCCCTACACCCCGGGGGCCCCTCCCATGTGCTTCCCAGTGCCTACTCACACTCACTCACACTCACACACAGACACACACTCACATTCACACACACAATCACTCACACACTCACACACACAATAACAATCTCACACTCACTCACACTCACACACAGACACACACTCACATTCACACACACAATCACACACACACTCATTCACACACACAATCACACACATACTCACACATACACACACAATCTCACACACACTCACACAATCACACACTCTCACTCACACAATCACACACACTCTCACACTGACACACTCACATTCACACACACTCACACACACACACTCACACACACACACTCACACTCATACACAATCTCACATACTCACACAATCACACACACACTCACACAATCACACACACACTCACTCACACACACTCACACACACACTGAGTGTCAGCCTTTCTGGGTACTGGAGGGCCAGGGCCCCTGACCCCTCCCCCTCCTTGCCCCCAGGTGACATTCAGCGAGGAGTCGCTCCCCAGGGGAGGGGGCGAGTTCATCCTTGGCTACTACAGCCACAGCCAGAACATCCTTATTGGGGTCACTGACCCCTTCCAGGTCAGAGGATGGGAAGGGGGGCAGGAGGAGAGGGAATGGGGAGGGGGTGAGAGAATGGGGGGCCAGGAGGGAAGAGGGGACCGAGCAGTAAGAGGAGGAAGTGTTCTCTGGGTAGGGAAAGCCCCCCATGGTGGAGCTCAGGAACCTGAGTTCAGACTCCCCCCCCCCCCCGGCCCTCCTCTGGGGCTGCTTCCTCCGGTTTGAGAATGAGATAGCCTTGGGGGTGCTCAGGGTCCCCTAATAGAATGGAGTTTGGAGCGCCAGGAATGAGGGCCCTGGAGGTCCAGAGTGAGGGGCCCAGGAGGGTATAGAGTGAGGGTCCTGGGAGGCCAGAGTGGGGGGGCTCTTGTAGCCCGGGAGGGCCAGCAGCTGCCCCTCACTCTCTGTGGCTCCCACTCCCCGGCCCTGATCCCCTCGCTCTCCCTCGCTGACCAGATCTCCCTGCCTGCCTCCGATGAGGGCAGTAGTCCCACGGACAGCTCCAGGGCCAGCTCCGATGGGGAGGATGACAGCACCCTGGAGCTGCTGGGCCCCAAGTCCCGGAGCCCCAGCCCAGGCAAGATGAAGAGACACAGAAGCCGCAGCCCCGGCCTGGGCAAGTTCTCCGGCCTGGTCCTGCGGCCTTCGTCCCGGGAGAGGGGCACGAGCCGCAGCCCCTCCCCCCAGGGCCACCGGCCCCTCAAATCCACCAGCTCTGTGCTGGGCATGGGCACGAAACTCAAGGAGAAGAAGGGGAAAGGAGGCCTGGGCTCCGAGGAAGAGGAGCCGCCCCTGCCCGAGATGCCCGGGCCCTGGAACTTCCCACTACCCAGCTCCCTGCCCCGGCCCGTGCCTCGCACCCTGGGCCTCCTGCCCTCCCTGCGGCTGGAGCCCATGGTCAGTAGCCAGTGGCGAGGGGAGTTTGAGCACGAGGACCAACTCAGCCCAAAGAGCCCCAGCCGCGCCCCCCGGAGCCCTTCGCCCTCCCCCAAGAGCCACCGGGGGCTGGAAGATGGGCCTCTGGGGCCCTGAGTGGGAGCCGTCGCCCATAGAGCCCGCTGTGCCCGCTCGCCCTCTCCGTGCCGCCTCCGTCTCCACCCAGCTTCCCTCCTGTGGGCCCTCCGGCCGCCCGACCCTGGGGCAGGGTCTGGAGGGGCCCTGCAGGGGTGTGGGGCTGGCCGGGGTCTCCACTTCCTGTGAGGCCCCACCTCCTCTCCATCCTGACCCTAACCTGTGACAATCGCAGCCCCCTTGCTTTCCCCAAGCCCAGAGCTGGGTGCAGGGGGCTGGGGGCTACGTGGACCCCCAGCTGCTAGCCATCATCCTGAGGGTTGTTTGAGGAATAAAATTCTCAGATCTCTCTGCAGTCTGTCCTTTGGGGGGGGCGGTGGGGACTGGGGAGGGGGCGTAAGTCTGGGAGTCTCTGAGCCAGGAGCTTTAAAAGCCAGCCTGGAACTTAGCGGGAATCTTCCCCACAGGTAGGCCTCTTGCCTCCACTTTCGAACCTCCAGCAATGGGGAGCTCATTACCTTACATGGGAGCCTATTTCCCATCAGGCTATGATGAGGAAGTTTTTCCTCAGCTGCTTTTTGCCCATTCAGGGCCGAAAGGGAGCATTTCATCAAAGTCCCTTGGGTTTTTTTTTTTTTACAGATTCCGAGAGGTCGGGTCTCAAAGGGCATGAGTGAACAATGGGGCTGGGACCTGAACCCTCACTTTCTCGAGGCTGTCTCTATCCCCCCTACCCCCCTTGCTCTCGTCTTGTAGAACCGAAATAATTTCCTTTCCACTGACGCTTTTCAACGAGCCAAGGAGGAGGAGCTGGGGGAGAGATGTAAAACAAAGATCACCCAAAGAAAGGAAATGAGCATTTATTAAACACCAGCAACATGTACTTGGGGCTTTACAAATATCTCATTTGATCCCTGCAACAATCCTGTGAGGTAGAGATTAGCCCCATTTTACAGATGAGGAAACTAAGGCAGGCAGGTTAAGAAATGACTTGCCCAGAATCACATGGCTAGTGAGAGAGAGATTGGACGCAAACTTCAGTCGTTCCTGACTCCAGACCCACGGAAAGAACATTGTTGTGCTGGGCCTTAGGGTTCAATTAACTGCAGAGGGCTTCCAAGGACTTCAGGGTCCTTCTCAGATGATTCCCCCAGGGCTTGGACGCTTCTAATGATCTGTTCTTCCTGCATCCCTGTGAGGTGCCTGTGCTGGGGCTAGATGCCCACTGGGAAGCCCTGGCTCTCGTCTGGGACTGAGATGTTGGGTAACTTGTGGGATGGCCCCGGTAGTCTGGGTCAGAGGCCAGGCTGAAATAAAGAGCATTAATTCACCATAAAAATGAAGAACGGTCGCTCCAGGGGTACATATTGTCCCATTCCCTGGGACGACACCTCCACGTGCACAGAGGAGTAAATGCAGAGGAGTGTGAGGGGGAAGAGTGATAACTAGGGGGCTCGATCAGCAAGCATTAATCAGCACCTGCCGTGTGCCAGACGCTGGAGCGGAAGTAAAACATGAAACTCTCCAAGCTCCCGTTTGAAGGGAGGAACAACACGTTCGCATCTAAGACAAGACGAATTTGGGTGATTTGGTGGAAGCCTCTTGAAGGAGCAGCAAAGGGCTCGTGCTGAAGGTGGTTCTTGGGCAGAGAGTGAGGCAGGAGGCACAGCTGGGGCAAAGGCCCAGAGGTGGGAGGTGAAAGAAGCAATGGGGCAGTGACTAGTGATTGAGAAATCGGGGCTTCCCCACTGGATGAAACAACAAAGGCACTTGCCTGTTGCCTTGTGACATGGGAATGAAATCAATCTGAATAAATTCATGGAACCCGGTCCCAGAGAGGGGTCATCCTAGCACTTGACCTGGTACCAAAGCAGGCCCCCAGGAACATGGGTCTGTCTGGCAACCCCGGCAAGATGCCCCGAGAAACTCGGACCCGGGCAAACTCCTCATGACCTATGGTTTGGGGCCGCAGTCTGGAAGTGTCATCGAGAAGTTAGGAAAGATGGGGGGGGATGGGGTTCTAGGCAGGGGAGGATACCAAGACCGAACCTGAGCATTCCTGCTAAACTGTACCTTCCCTTCTGTGGGGAGAGTCTGGGCACAGATCACCCCCTTAGCCCAAGCAGGGAAGGCTGGGACCAAGCCCAGCAACACGGGAGCCCGGCACAAGCTTCCCCGCAGGGGCACGGAACAGTGACTAATTCTCCAAGGAAGCCCAAGGTTTCTCAAAGACAATTACTCCTTCCTCTGGAGGCTGTCACGGCAGGGAGGCTGGGCCCCCTTCTGCTTGTCCCAAGGTTAGAACTGCCAGAAATTACAAGGCAGCCCCAAAGACCCAAGACTTCCCGGCAATTAGAGCCAGCTCACAATGGAATGGGTGGGTGTGGGGGTGGTGAGCTCCCCGTCACCAGAGACCTCCCATGAGGCTGGGTGAACAGTGCTCAGGGCTGGAGACCAAGGCCCACCCCCTCCCTCCACAGAGGAGAGAACTGAAGGTCAGAGAAAGAAAGGCTGCTCCCAAGTCAGCCATCCAGGACTGGGCCATGGGCGCTGTCCATTGTACCACTCTTCAGGAAACAGGGGGCCCAGGGCCTAAGGGCAAGAGCAGAAGGGGAGCTATGTCTTGGGTTCTCTTCCCTGGCAGCTCTGGAAGCCCCCACTCTGCTCCTCTGGAAGCCCCCACTCTGCCCCTCTGGGAACCTCCACTCTGCCCCTCGGGGAGCCCCCACTCTGCCCCTCTGGGAACCTCCACTCTGCCCCTCGGGGAGCCCCCACTCTGCCCCTCTGGGAACCTCCACTCTGCCCCTCGGGGAGCCCCCACTCTGCTCCTCTGGAAGCCCCCACTCTTCTTTGGGGACTATGGCTGGGGACGAGGGAAGGTCTGTCCACAACCACTGAGGCTGGGGCTGCCCTTCCCCCCCTGAGACTGAAGTCCCTTCTCAGAGCCTTCTGTGGAGCAAGAGGGAGGAGGATGCACTATTGGTCATGGACAGCAGGGGGAGGGAGAGGGGGGAAGCCTTCCCAAGTCCGGAAGGGTCACAGAACAGACACAGCTGGAGGTGCAGGGGAGGTGCAGAACAGAGGGAGTGTCAGGGCTGGGAGGGGCCTTAGAACAAGGAATATCTGTTAGGAAGGAGTCTTAGAAAGGGGATGTCAGTTCTGGAGACCAATTTGGAGCCACGCCCAAAGGCACACTGTGCATCCCCTTAGATCCAGCAGGGTCTCTCCTGGCCTTACATCCCAGAGAGAACTTAAAGGAGGGAAGGGGACCCCCATGTGCGAAAATGTTTGTGGCAGCTCTTTGTAGTGGCCAGAAACTGGGAACTGAGGGGACGCCCATCAGCGGGGAGTGGCTGAAGAAATTGTGATATATGAATATTGTGGAATATTATTGGTCGGTAAGAAAGGACCAGCAGGAGGATTCCAAAGAGCCCTGAAGGGACTGACAGGAACTGATACTGAGGGAAAGGAGCAGGACCAGGAGGTCACTGTACATAGTGACAAGATTATGTGATGATCAACTGTGATGGACGAGGCTCTTTTCAACAATGAGGGGATTCAAGGCAGTTCCATTAGACTTGGGTTCCATCTGCACCCAGGGAGAGACTGTGGGAATGAGTGAGATCCAAGTGTCGGATTTTCCCCTTTTTACTGTCACTTGTGTCGGGGGTTTTTGCTGTCACTTGTCTTGGGTTTTTTGCTGTCACATGTCTCAGGATTTTTGTTTGTTTGTTTGTTTTTTGCTGTCATTTGTCTGCTCGGGGTTTTTCCTTTCTCATTTTCCCGTTTCGATCTGATTTTTCTTGTGCAGCGCGACAAATAGGAAACCCGCTTAGAAGACTGGCCCATGTCTAACCTGCATCCGATTGCTGGCTGCCTTGGGGAGGGGGGAGGAGAGGGAGAGAAATGGGGAGCACTATGGATGTCAGAACTGGGAGGAGCCTTAGAACAGGGGGTGTCTTAGAACAGAGAATATCAGGGAATGTCAAGAGTCAGAAGAAAACTTGGAACAAGGAATATCAGAGCTGGGAGGAGCTTAGAACGGGGAAGTCTGGGCTAGGAAGAACTTCCATTTGATCAGGTCTAGCTCCATTTTTCAGATGAGGTAACTGAGGCTCAGAATGGGAACCTAAGGTCCCACAGCTGGGACGGATCAATGTCCCCTATCTATGAACACATCTACATGGGGGGGGGGGTCCAGCTCCGAACCAAGACCAGCTCCCATGTCTGCCCGTAGAGACCGGCAGCCCTGGGTCCTCCCTCTGGCCTTGCTTTTGGCCCGGAGACAGGCCCCAGTTGTCCTCCACAGCTTCGCCCTGGGGAAGGAGATGCCCTCCTGTCCCCGGTAGCCACAGCCTCAGTGGGACTCAGGCAGAGCCTCCTGGACCAAGGATGCGGGGACAGGGCCATGTTGCTGGGGCTGTGGGCACAGGGAGGCCGGAAGCCGCTCACCCCGGAGGCTCAGAGCCCGGTGACAAGTGACCTTTCTCGTTGCATCCTGGGTGGGACAGCGGCACCTGCCTGGGCCGTGGCCAGCTCTCCACTGTGCCATATTCCAACATCGTCCAACATCCAACAGGAGGGCCCCGGTTATCTGCCCCCTTCCCCGGGCTGCAAATAAGCTGGTCCCGAGGGCAGAGCAAGGCCCCCGAGCCAAGCGGAAGGAGCCAGGCTGCAGGACGGGCCGGGCATCGAGGCCGAGCATGGATGTTGAGGCGACTTTTGGAGGGGGGGCTGCCGCCTGCCTGGGCTCAGATTATTGGGGTTCTCACAAGAGAGGAGGCGCCCGGGCCCCTCTGGCCCAGCCCCCACATTTTGGGGTAGCGGGCAGGGCCTGGGACCCAGACTGTGGGCTCCCTCCCTCCCGCAGCTCCCAGCGGGGGGACTCGCCCCGACGGGACGCGGAGTCTGAGGGGCCCGGACTGAGCTCGGGCCTCCGCCGCCGCCCAGGGCTCGCTCCCATCCCCCCCAGCGCGGCAGTGACCTCGGCCTTCTGCCCCGGCAGTCACGGGCTGGCCTGCAGGGGAGCGGGGCCCTGGGTTCGGGCCGGGAGCGGGAGGCAGATGCTGCCCTGCACGGGGGGGGGGGCGGCCCCGCTGCCCGCAGGCCGAGGCCTGGGGCTGGCCCCGAGGGCCCGGGGCGTCCGGTGCCGGTGGGACTCGGGAGCGGGACCCGCACACCCGGCCCGGCCCCGCAGCCGCCTCCTCCATCACCGGGGCGCCCAGCGCCAGGCGGAGACCATCTCCCGGCAGCGGTCGTAGAGCGCCGGGGCCCCCCGAGACCCCCGCCGCCGCCTCCTCTCCCGCTCTCTCTTCTTCAGCCGCTTCTCCACAACCTTCCCTCGGGCTCCACGGCGGGGACCTGGCGGCTTCCTCCTCAAACGCTGCAGGTGCCGGGCGGGGACCAGCATGGCCCGGGACTCCTCCCTGCAGCTGGGGGGGGAGGGAGGGAGGACGGTCAGGGGCGCCGGACCCGTCAGAGTGGGAGGGGCCTAGAACGGGGGTGTCAGAGTGGGAGGGGCCTAGAGCGGGGGATGGCTGAGCTGGGGGCGGGGCCTAGAATGGGGGGGATGGCGGAGCTGGGGGCGGGGGCTTAGAACAGGAGTGTCTGGGCTGGGGGCGGGGCTTAGAACGGGGATGGCCGAGCTGGGGGCGGGGCTTAGAACAGGAGTGTCAGGGCTGGGGGCGGGGCTTAGAACACGGGGTGTTGGTGGGGGCGGGGCTTAGAACAGGTGTGTCAGAGCTGGGGGCGGAGCTTATAACACAGGGTGTCGGGTGGGGGCGGGGCTTAGAAAGGGGTGTCAAGCTGGGGCGGGGCTTAGAACAGGGAGCATGAGACTGGGAGGGGCCTTGGGCACCATCCTCTCCAACCTCCCCATTTCACAGAAGAGGAAGCTGAGGCCCCGAAGGCTTCCGTTCCTCTGCTGAGCTTGTACAGCGACCAGAGCAGAGAACATTCAGGACAAAGCCCTGAGCCTCCGAGGCACAAGGGGTGGGGGGTTCCCAAGGTCATGGGCCAGGAGAGGGGCAGGGACTAGGGCTCGGGGCCACTGCCCCCTCCCGGCCGCCCCCGCGGCCGGCTCCCTCCTGCGGGCACGGGGCCTCTGGCGCCACCTGCTGGGCACGAGCCTCGGCCTCCCCGCAGGGCAGGGCGAGCGGGAAGGGGGAGGGGAGGGCAGGAGGCCGGGAGGAAAGTGGGCCTGGAGAGAGGCGGGGCCGCCGGGGGGGCGGGGCAAGCTTTCAGGGCGCGGCAAGCTTTCAGGGCGCCAGCACGCTTCCCCCCCCCTTCCCCCCCCTCCTCCCTCCCCCCCCCCTCCCGGCCTGAGAGTGGCGGCCACTCACCCAGGGCTGGGCTCGCAAGCCTCGGGGGGTCCCAGCTCAAAGCAAGTCCGAGCCAGCGCCGGCCACAGTTTGTCCTCCACCTCGTTGGGACTCCTGGTCCTCAGCACCTTGGCCAGCCTGAAGGGGCAGCCTCGGCCTGAGTCCTCCCTTTTCCTCCCTCCCTCCTCCCCCCTTCCTCCCCTCCCTCCTTCCTCCCCCCTCACTGTCCCTCCCCCTCCTTCCTTCCCTCCTCCTCCCCTCCCTCCTCCCCCCTTCCTCCCTCCCTCCTCCCCCGCCTCCCCGGCCCTCACCGCCTTGTGCAGTTGCAGTGGAAGAGGGTGCGGCGCCCCGAATTGTGCAGCTGGTACTTGGTCTCCCGGGGCTCGATCTTGTGCGGACACCGGTCCAGCTCCCGGTAGCAGCCGCAGGGCTCGGACAAGTCTGGGGGCGGAGAACGGAGCCCTGAGGGGCCAGAGGCAGGAGCACAGGCACGTCTAACACTGGGGCAGGACCTTGGCCAGCAGAAAGGGCCCGATAGGAAGGGCTCACACACCCCTGGGTGCTTTGTGACCGTGGGCCCCGAATTCTAACTCCCTGGGGCTCAGGTTCCCTATTTGGGGAGGGGGGACGAAAGGTAATTGGGATAAAGTGCCAGGGTCACAGTGCCTGAAGGCCCGGGAACATAAATCCTGCCCCCCCCCCCCAAGCTGGTCCCCTCTGTGCTAAGGACGCATGCTCAGAGACCCGGGCAGATGCACACACACACTCACTTTCTCACACTTACACACTCACACTCCTACTCACACTTACACATTCTCACACCCTCACACACTCTCACACTCACACACTCACTCACATCCCTTCATTCCCTGGCCTTTTTATGCACTAACTCATCCACATCCTGTAAGGATAAATTCCAAAGATTCCTAGGGAGCCGGGACATAGGCAGTGCCTTGGATCTGTGGTTCTGTGGTTCAGACGTCCTGGGTTCAGATTCCACCTCTCCTATTTACTGCTCATGTGGCCCCCTCCCCGAGCCTCAGTTTCTCCACCTAAAATCCTAGGGTTGGTCTCGGTGGCTTCCAGAAGGTCCCTTTTATCTCTGACCCAACGACTGGATTATCCCATAAAGCAGACCTGTCATTCCCCCGGGTGCAGGGCTGGGCACCCAGGAGCGTTTGCTAACATGTTTTGTTGAATCATGCTTCAATCCTACAAAGTGATAGAGAGAAATAAGCCCTGAATCACAGGATCTTAGAATCTCAGGGCCCAGCAGGACTTCAGAGGCATTTAGTCTGATCCCAGTCTGAACCAGAATTCCCTCTTTAGAATGGATCAATTAAATAAGCATTTAGTAAGTACCTGTTGTATGCCAAGTATGTGTGTAGCCCTAGGGGCACAAAGAAAAAAATCAATTCCAGGCTTAGGGGGGGAAGGTGACATTTTAATGGAGGAGAGGACATGTGCTGATGTGAATAATTGATAAAGCATTTATGTGCTCACTGTATGCCTCGCACAGTGCTAAGAACTAGGAACCCAAGGAAAGGCAAAACCTCTAGCCCCTGCCCTCAGGGAACCTCCTGTCTAAAGGAGGAGATGAACAATATGAAGGTAATCTCAGCTGGGGACTGAGGAAGGTGTCTCACATGAGGGGTATGAACTGCCTTTAAAACGGCCCCCAGAGGCAACCTGCCCCACCTCAGGACCTCATTTTCACACTCACTCAGCTTCCCTCCACTCCTGGCCCTCAAGCAGACCCCTCAATGGCGAGCGTGACCATGAACACCCGACCAGGAGCAAGAGCTCTTATCCATTTCTGAGGTGAATTAAGGTTTTCAAGCCCTTTACATCCATTGTCCTCATGGAGTTTCCCCAGGATCGATGGGAGGTGGGCACTCTGGGGGTTTATTGCCCCCATTTTTAGAGGAGGCTTGGATATGGGCTCACCATCACCTAGGGGAGCACATGCACTTCAGGGGCCCCATCCCCACTTACCTTGGTAGATGGCCTTCTTGTCAACAGGGTGAAGAGAGCCCTTTGGACCTGTGCCATCAGGGGCTGGGGTTTCTAGGGGTCCCTGAGCAGCTCCCTCCGCTGCACCTCTGGCTGCTTGGTTCCCTCCAGGCCTGTGGCCTCCGTTCCAAGGTCTCCCCTCAGGGTGGTAGTCCCCAGATATTCTTGCTTGCTGTTCTGGCATGGTCAGCATGCTGGTAACTAGGCCGGGGACGGTTGGAGATGGTGGTTGGGCGCTGCTATTAACTTTCTGCAGACCGCTGGATGGAGGCGGGGAAGGATGGAAACGGGACCTGTGCTCCTTGTCTCCAACACCCGGCATTCCATGCCTCTGTCTCTGCTGCTTCCTCCCAGAAGCCTTCACTCCAGGGCTAGGCGGGGCCCGAGTCACATTATAGAGACTCTGTTGCAGAAGTCGGGCCTGAGAAATCAGGCCGTATTTCTTACACCTGGTAAGGAGAGGAAGGAGGAATAAGAGGAAGGTCCATAGACCCCAAATGGTCATCTGGTCCCTACCCCCTCATTTAGAGTTGGAAGAAATTGAGGCCTGGGGATCTCTGCCCTGGCCATGAATTGTCTGCCCGCTCAGAAAGGCCCCTCCAGGGCTGGGAGACCATGCAGGAAGCACTTAATAAAGGCTCTTTAGGTCCTGATGGAGAAGGAGGCTCTGGAGAGACCCACCCTGGAGACCATTCTGGAACCTGGGCACGAAGCACTGTCCCAAGCCTGTCCCCCCCCCCCCAAGTGGACATGTGAATTCTGTCCTAGCCTCATAGTGTGGGAGGGGAGCTGATGTGTGGTCAAAAGTCCTGTGGAAATGAAGGATCCTCCTTCCCAGCCATCTTCAGGAAATGATGTTTTCTGTTCTAAGCCTCAACTCAGCCCTGACATCCCCTGTTCTAAGCCCCCTCCCAGCCCTGACATCCCCTGTTCTAAGCCCCCTCCCAGCCCTGACATCCCCTGTTCTAAGCCCCCTCCCAGCCCTGACATCCCCTGTTCTAAGCCCCCTCCCAGCCCTGACATCCCCTGTTCTAAGCCCCCTCCCAGCCCTGACATCCCCTGTTCTAAGTCCCTTCTCCCAGCTCTGACATCCCCTGTTCTAAGTCCCTTCTCCCAGCTCTGACATCCCCTGCTCTAAGTCCCTTCTCCCAGCTCTGACATCCCCTGTTTTCTATTCTCAATTTTACAGGCTCCCATTTCTCCAGGTGCCCCTCCCAGCTCTCCTGATTCTCCGGCCTCCTCCTGCTCAGAGAGCTCACCCCGGAGCTGGGGAGGATGAGCTGTACTTCCCTCCTCTCCTCCCTGGCCCTCGAGCCTCCCGACCAGCCCAGAGAAGGCTGACAGGAGGCTGCCTTACTGGTTTGGTGCCCTTGGGGCTGGGCCGCCACCTGTGCCCGGCCTTCTCAGGCCTCAGACAAGAAAGGCGCACAGTGGAGGCTCCTAGATCTGTCTCATGCAGCCCTTTGTTCTCCAGAGGGAGAAATCGAGGCTGGGAGAGAAATCCCTGCTGAAGTAACCAGGGCACTCCAGGTTAGGGTTGCAGAGAATCATCCTTGGCGGGGCTCAGGCTTGGGTGGTTACTTATCATTATTGCCTCATCTTACAGATGAGGAAATTGAAACTGGGACAGAGAACTTGCTCATGGGCACACGGACCAGCAGCGGGGAGTCTGGGCAAGGACACGCTTCCAAGACATGACATGGGGCTCCCTCAACCCGCTCTCCTAGGCCCAGAAAAGCCCCGGGGTGGGGTAGCCCCAAGCCTCTGGCCAGTACAGGACAACAGGGGGAGGGTGTGGGGAAGGAGTCCCCAGAGGAACAATAGGGGAAGGACTGGGAGAGAAAGGAAAAATCTGGTGGGAGCAGTCGGACGAGAGCAATCAGATGGAGTCCAGGCCAACTCTCCACCCACCGGCAGGGCCCAGGTCACCTACCCGGCCCACTGGTACCACCCAGGCTCAGGCCACTTACCCACCCCACCAGTACCACTGGATACACGCCTCCTTCTCCTCCAGCACAAAGCAGGGAATTTCCAGCAGGTTGAAGAAGGTGGTGCCCACAAAGTCCGAAATCGCATCCTGTTGCTTCTGGAGACAACTGTGGAACCTGGGACCGGGAGCCCAAAGGTCGGTTCCTCGCCTCCTCCACAGCTTTGGTGGGGAGCGGAAGTGCGGAAGGGAGGGGACCCCAAAAGGTGGGTTGAGCTTAGTGTCCTCAGAGAGCCGCCTCTGCCTCCCCACCTGTGCCTCCCCACCTCTGCCTCCCCACCTCCACCCCAGGAACCAGGAAAATCCAGAAGACCGAGGAATTAAAGAGGAACCCCTCGTGTGTCTTTTTTTGTTGTTTGTTTTGGAGTCATTCCTCTTTTCAGAACAATAATTTGACCTGTATTAAGTCAAATACCTTAAAATCAAAGGAAGGCAAGTCTATGGAAATGGTTTCCCATCTAAGCTGCCACTTGATTTTCCCATGAGCCTCCATTCCAATCCCTTCTTTTTTTGCTAAGCCAACTGAGGTGAAGTGACTTGCCCAGGCTCACACAGCTAGACAATCCCCATGTGTGGCCGTGCAAATGGATGCCCCCCAATTAAGGTTTATTCTCAACAAATGCTTGATTTTTGACCTATCTGCATCCCAGGTTTGGGCAAAATTTCTCCGGGAAAAGGGGGTCTCCAGTTGAAAAACTTTAAGAAACGCAGCCCACCCTCCCCCCTTCCAAGTTCCAATTGTGGCAACTGAGGCCCGGGCAGGACCTCAAACTTTCCCACTCGGTCCCCTCTCGCGGGAGATTCTGCGCCGGCTGGATGGGGATGCAGGGCGGGCGCCAGTCACACGCTCGCTGCTCCGAAATCCTAACTTTGGGAGCCCCGCCCGGGGCTTCGGGCTAAGGGACCCCCCCCCCCTCTAGCCCGACCTCCCTCTCCCGAGCTTCCTTCCCTGGCCCGGGAATAAGGTCCTGGGAACTATCCCCCGAGCGCGAAGCGGCCGAGGGCCGGAGCCCCTGCCCGGGCGCCGATGGCCCCACCGAGGCTGCTGTGGCTGCTTCGCCCCCCGGCCTCCTCTCCCCCCGGGTCGGGCGGCCCCGCAGTCACCTGGAATCGCAGTCGCAGTGGGAGATGGTGTGGAAGCGGTAGTTGCGGATCCCGTAGTTGTACTGGAAGGGGGCGATGTTCTGGGGGCAGCGGTCGTGCTCGCGGCAGCACAGGTCGGGCCCCTGGAAGACGCCTGCGGGAGGGGCGGGCTGAGCGGGCGGGCCGGGGGAGGCCGGAGCAGCCAGGGCCAGGTCCCCTCCCCCTCCCCGCTCTTCCTCCCTCCCCCCCCTCCCCCCCCCCCCCCCCCCCCCGCGTACGGGGCCCCGGGCCCTCCGCCTCTCCGAGCGAGCGCGGCCCCTCAGGCTCCGCGGCCGCGCCGCTCCCTTACCCAGGTCGGTGGCGTTCCGGGCAGAGTCCCCGACGCCGCACCACAGCGTCCCGGGCATGGTCCAGCCCCTCTTGGCGCGCCGTCGGGGCGCTGCCCCGCCTCGGCCCGGGGGCTCCGGGGGCTCCGGGCCCACGCTCGGGGGGCCCCCCTCGGGGCGGACGCAGGCGCCCCGCCGCTCCCGCTCCCGGAGGGCTGCCAGGGCTCGGCGCAGCGCAGGGCTCGGGGCGTGGGCCAAGGCGCCCGCCCTGTCCCGCGCGCAGGCGGCCCGGTAGGCGCGGACGGCGGCGGCCTCCTCCCAGAAGGCGCACTGCAGCAGGTGCCCGCGCGCATCCCAGCGGGCGTGGACGAGCGCCGGGCCGCGGGGGCTCCGGCTCAGGAAGCTCAGCGAGCGGAGGGGCGCGCCGGGCCCCGCGCCGGGCACTGCCCGGTGGCAGGAGGTGGCGCCGCGGCTGAGCCCCGGCCGCGGCGCCCCCCGGCCCGCCAGCGCGGCCCCCCAGGCCGCCAGCGCCCAGAGCAGCCAGCCCGCGCGCCCCATCCCGCCTTCGGCAGGCGCCCGAGCGGAAGTGCCGCGGAGCGGCCGGCGATGAATGGATGAATGGAGGGGCGCAGCCAGTGGGCTGATGGCCGCTCCGTAACCGAATCCGCCAGCCCCGCCGGGCCCGGGGAGGCCTCTGATTGGCTCCGGCGCTTTAAAGCCACCTGGCCCCACGCCCCGCCCTGGGAGGGTCTCTCCGCCCGGCGCCCGAACGCCGGCCACCGCGGGCTGTCGGGCGGGCGCCCGCCTCTGCCCCCCGCCCCAGCCTCAGCCGCCCCCTCCCCGGCGGCGCGGGGAGGCCTCCGGGCTGGCCCTGCCCGGGAGCGGCGGCGCCGGGGTCCCGGGGCGCCCCGCGGGAGGGAAGAGGGAGCCGCGTGTGCAGGGCGGGCGGTGGGCGCGGCCCCAGTGCCAGGGACAGGGCTGGCACGGCTGGCACGGCTCACCTGCCCCCGGCCTGGCCCCGGGCCAGCGGGAAGCTGGGAACGCGGCGCGGGGCCGGGGACCGGCTCGGGCCGCAAACGGGGGCGGGCCCGGCCCGAGTCCCCAGAAGCCGCCGGGCCAGTTCTGGGAAAGCTCAGGGGGCCGGGGGCCAGACGGCAGCGCCAGCGCCCGGGGCCACGTGCGGCCGCTCTCCCGCCCCACCCTCCCGCCTGCGTCTTGGACCTGGGACTCTGGGATGGAGCCAAAGGCGCTGCCGGCCGCCCCCCGCCCCCCTCCCGCGGGCTCCTGCGGCCCGTCCCGCAGTTCCTGGCTTAGGCCACCATGGGGGAGCCCCCTCCTCCCCCCCCCCCCGGGAGTGGGCCCTTCTCCCAGACTGCTCGCTGAGGGCAGCCCCCCCCCCCCCGATCCTGGGCCCCAGAACCCCCCGGGACCGAGCTCCTCCCTCGGGAAGTGAGGGCGTCGGGCTGAGCTTCCAGCCCTGGACCAAAGGTGCCCTGGGTGTGGGTGGGTGTGGGTGGGTGTGGGTGGGTGTGATAGGATGTGAAACCCTAAAACCGTCCGGGTTTGGGAACAGACTCCAAAAGCTTTAGGGTTCCCGGGACTTTGGGGGCCCTTCTCAACCTCAACACGTGTTTGTCTGTGTGTGTGCATGTGTGTGAGTGGGGGGGGTCTGGGGGTGTCTGGGGGTGTGATTCAACCTACTCGTTTTACAGATGAGATAAAGCCCCAGACATTTCACAGACATAGGAACAGAGGGAAACAGAGGCCCAGATAGGGCAGGCGACTGGCCTCCAGGCTCAGGACCCTTTCCTCTGGGCCACAATTCTGATCCTGATACTGCTGACTCACCCGGAACCTCTTTTTCTGTCTGGAAAGGGGGGAGCAAAAACTAGCAGCGGCCCTTTCTTGGGAGGAAAGTGATGGCAGGGTTTTTGAAGAGGTCATGGGAATTGCAGCTTCCTGGAGCTGGCAGCTGTTCTCCCCTCCCCCGGCCCAAGGTCACCCTGGCAGCTGGGGTGGGGGTGGGAGATGGGGCTGCTCCCTGAAGCTCCTGAGCCTCCCCGGGGGAGGGGAAGTCAGGCTGGTGGGCAGAACAGGAGGGGGAACTTGGGGGGGGGGGGACAGGCAGGCCCTCAGCTGGAGGCTCTTGGAAGAGCCTGGATGGGGACCAGAAAGCCTGAGTGCTGGTTCTGATTGTGGCCTGTGCTGGCTCAGGGACCCTGGACAGGGTGGACCTCGGGAATACTCCCCGGGAAGCAGTGGGGGAGCACCCCCTGAACCTCAGCCTTCTACATCATGAGGCAACGGTTTCCAGAACCCCGGGATAAGACCTTTAAAAGCTCTTCATGTCTCTGACTCAGTTTCTTCCCCTGCAAATAAGGAGGTTGGGCTTCCCGATTTCCATCATCCTTTCTGGCTCCAATTCTCTGATCCTTTGATCTGGTCTGGAATATTGACTGTACTCCCTGTGAGCTTATGATCCATGACTCAGTTTCCTCCTCTGTAAAAAGAGGAGATTGGCCTGAAATGAACTCAGGGGTTTCACTTTAGAGCCATCATTCTATGAACACTGCAAATAATTAATAATTAATAATAACATCTGGGCTCCTGCCACTTTCTAGCTCAGAAGTCCTCCTCCTCCTCCCTCCCCTCCTCCTTCTCCCCTGGGCAGAACCTCACTCTTATTACTTCTTATCAAAAGACAAGACATTAAATGAGGAAGAGGGCATGATGGAGGATGGGCCAGAGACCTGCTCTCTTTGATGGCTGGGAGGACGGGAGAGACGGCCAGAGAGCGTTGTACCCCCCCCCCCGATGGACGAGGCTGCGGCTGGACCCCCCCCCCATCAGCCTCCCTCTGGAAAGCAAGTAGAGGCTGGCCTCTCTTCCCACTTTGCTCTCTGAAACACCAGGTCAAGCCTGAGACCATGATGAAAGATGTCAAAAGGGCTGGAAGAGCATTTGGCCCCAGTGCCGGGCCCAAAGGCAGCCTGGGATGAGCCTGACCCAGGAGAAGAGGAGCTTTGCGTTATGGGGGGAGGAAGGAGATGTGAGGGCCAGACCCGGGCAGGGCAGGGTGAGGGTTAGGACTCAGCCCAAAGGACGCCCTGGCTCCGCACCTCAGGAATCAGGAGCAGGGCCCTGAGCGAGAGGCTTTGAAAAGGGGAAATGCTGAATTCCCCAGGGAGACCAATCAGTGACTGTTCCTCAGCCATTATCGGCTCCGACGTCTCTGCTCTCGGCTGAGATTTAATTCACAGTCACCAAAGCAAATGAGCTCTCAAGAAACCTTGGGACGTGGCCAAAGTAGGGGAGAAACAGGGCCGAGATCTGTTCAGAGGAGACGAGATTAGGCGGGAAAGTCAAGGGGGGCTTTCTGGAGGAGGCGGTGAAAGGCCCAGGCAGGGGGCCCAAAATGAAATCCTTTTGGGGGGGGGGGTTCCATTCTGCCCACGAGAGTGAGCCCTCACTTGGGAAGGAGCCGGGATCAGGGAGGAGAGACACAGGGAGGGAAGGAAGGATGGCCAGCAGCACAGCATGATGAAAAGGGCACACGAACGGGAATCGGGAGACCCGGGTTCCAGTCAAATGAGCGTATTCCATGTGACATGAGGCAAAGGCCCGCTGGTCCTCAGTTGAACTGTCTGTAAAAATGAGCTGGTTGTATTATGTGGTTCTTCCAGTGGGAGTCAGTCTCAAAGTCCAAAGACCTGACTCCTGACTCTGGGACTTGCTGCCAGCCTGTTTCCTATTCTGCAAAACGGGGAGATTTGATTTATGGCTTCTGAGGCCTTTTTCAGCTCCAGAACCAGGAGCATGAGCAGAGAAGGTAAAGACTGAGACCTGTGTGGACCCAGAGGGAGGGCTGGGACCAGTTAATTGTTAGGGCTTTCTGTAGACTACAGGAGGGGAAGTCGTGTGAGATCAATGTGGAAAGTCAGGTGGGAACCCAGTGGCAAAGGGCTTTCAATGCCAAACAGAAAAGGGCAATTGGCAGCTGTTGAAGGTTTTTCAGCAGAGGAAGGATGTGGTCAGACTTGTACTTTAGAAATATCCTTGAACAGACAATTTTCAGATGAAGAAATGGAAACTATTTGTAGTCACATGAAAAGGTGCTTCAAATCACTATTGATCAGAGAAATGCAAATTAAGACAACTCTGAGACACCAGTACACACCTGTCAGATTGGCTAAAATAATAAATATTGGAGGGGATGTGGGAAAACTGGGACACTGATACATTGTTGGGGGAGTTGTGAACAGATACAGCCATTCTGGAAAGCAATCTGGAACTATGCTCAAAAAGTTATCAAACTGCACACCCTTTGACCCAACAGTGTTACTACTGGGCTTCTAGCCCAAAGAGATTTTAAGAGGGAAAGGGACCTGTACGTGCAAAAATGTTTGTGGGAGCCCTTTTGTAGTGGCCAGAAACTGGAAACTGAGTGGATGCCCATCAGTTGGAGAATGGATGATGGTACCTGAATGTTATGGAATGTTATTGTTCTGTAAGAAACGATCAGAAAGATGATTTTAGAGAAGTCTGGAGAGACTGACAGGAATTGATGCTAAGTGCAATGAGCAGAACCAGGAGATCATTGTACATGGCAACAACAATGATTTCAATGGTCATGGCTCTCATCAACAACAACATGATTCAATGGTCTTGTGATGGAGAGAGCCGTCTGCACCTAGAGAGAAGCCTATGGGAACTGAATGTGGAGCACAACGTAGCATTTTCACTCTTTGTTGTTTGCTTGCATTTTATTTTGCTTCTCTTTTTTTTCTTGTGTGGCACAATAATTGTATAAATATGTCTGCATGTATTGGATTTAACATATATTCCTACCATATTTAACATATATTGAACTACTTGCCATCTAGGGGAGGACATGGGGGAAGGAGGGGGGGAAATTGGAATTGGGTTTTGCTTGGCCTAATGTTGAAGAATTGTCCACTGTTTTGAAAAATAATTAATTAAAAAAAAGAAATATCCTTTTGGGGGCAGCTAGGTGGCACAGTGCATAGAGCAACAGCCCTAAAATTAGGAGGATCTGAGTTCATGTCTGGTTTCAGACACTTTACACTTCCTAGCTTTGTGACTCTGGGCAAGTCACAACCCCAATTGCATCAGCAAAAAAAGAAAGAAAGAAGAAATAAGGGAAGGAAGGGAGGGAGGGAGGAAGAGAAGGAGACAGGGAGGGAGGGAAGGAAGAAAAGAAAAGAAAAGAAAAAAAGAAAAGAAATCATTTTGGTGACTGAGGGGAGGAGAGAGCCATGATGGAAGCTATTGCAGAGGGGGAAGGCAAAAGAAGATGACTGTGGCCATGTGAGGATAGGACCATGGACAGCAAACATTTGTCATATCAGGTAAAACCAACAAGACTTGGCAGCTGATAACATATGAAGGGAAGAGCAGGGAAGAGTCCAAAGATGACGGCTCCTGAGCAAGAATCGAAAAGTCAGGACTTTAGATATATTGGGTTCGAAAGGTCTGTGGGCATCCAAATGGAGGTGTCCAGTGGGTAGTTCAAGAGAGAGGTCAGGGCTACACATATCGATCCAGAAAACATCTGCAGGGAGGAGAGAGCTGATGGAGGTCACAGGGAGCCTAAGGATAAAGCTTAGGTTAAAACCCAGTGAGGATCACTCGAAATGATTGGGGTTGTTTCTTCTGGAGATGATTTGGACGGACAAGAGCCATTTTCAAATATCGGAAGGGTGGTCATAAGGAAGAGGGCTTGGTCCTAGTGGGCAGACCTGGGATTATGGGGTAAAGTCTGATTGCAGAGATGGAGATTTGGGCCAAACGGAAACACCCACACTTTTGGCCTTCCCGAGATACCCCAGAAAGCCCGTCCCCCTCCCCGCCCATCTGTGGCCGAAGCTTTAGAAGGAACTCTCTATCTGGCCCGGCTTTACAGGAATTAGTCACCAAGATCCATTCCGTGCTTGGATCTGTGACCTAATAGGGACGGGGTGGAGAGAACGGGCAGGGAGTTTCTAAAACACATGTGTAGACATGTTATCGAAAGATCTGGATCTGGGACCTGCCTCCTCCACTGACTCATTTTATTATCCTGAGAGAGTCTTCCTCCAATCTTTAGAGCTGAGTTTTCCATAAATGGAGGGAATATGAATTAATAACTCATTCTATTCCCCCGTGGGCATTAGGGGCTATCATGATGCTCCTAGAATGAGGAAGACTCATCTTTTGGAGTTCAACAATCTCAGGTATGTGTGGCCCTGAGCAAGTCACTTAATCTTGTTTCCTCAGTTTCCTCATCTTTAAAATGAGCAAGCTGGAGAAGAAAATAGCAAACCCCTCTAGTATCTTTGCCAAGAAAACCCCAAATGGAGTCGCCAAAAATTTGACATTTCTGAAAAACCTAGACCTCATATTTTGCAGATGAGTTAACAAGCATTTATTAAGTGCTTGCTGTGTGCCAGCCCTTGTGTTGGACAGTGGGCATTTAAAGCCAAATCCAAATAAAAGGATAAGAAACAGTTCCTGCCCTCAAGAGGCTTTGTCTCCAGGAGGAGACAAAGTGCGTTTCATAAAAATATGGAGAACACACGTAAGCAAATACATAGTAATTGGGGGAGGGGCCGAGGGAAGGGGAAGACCCTGGCAGATGGGGAGGGCCTGAGGAAGCCCCTGCGGGACATGGGTTTGAGTCGAATCTGGAAGGAAACTAGGGACTCCGAGGGGTGAACAGGAAAGAGGGACAATGAACAGGTGGGGCTGGGAGCTGAAAGGTCATCAGGGAGGGAGGGAGGGCCCAGGGCTGCGGAAGGGAGGGAGGGGAGAAATAAGCAATCGGGGGGGAAGGTAAATGGGGGCCAGCTTCTGAAGGGCTTTGAGTGATGGGATGCTCTGTTTGGCCCTGAAGGTAATAGGGCACCCCTGGAGGTTATTGAGAAGGGGGTGTGGGGGTGAGAGTCGAATCTTTTGGGACTGACACAATGTGGATCCATCTGTGTGAGTGTGTAAGTAAGTGTGTGTGTGTGTGTGTGTGTGTGTGTGTGTGTCAGGAGAAAGGGAGAAAAGATCAGGTGGGAAGAGGGAGATGCTTCAGGCAGGACACTTGGTTGGGAGAAGCTGTGGCTCCAATGGAGAAGTGACTGGTCCAAGACCATTGAGCAGCCAGTGAGGCAGAGCCCCCCAGAGCCTGTGGTTTTAGCTCACTGCCTCCCTTTCAGTGACTCACACACAACCAGGAGGCAGTAAGGAGTCACTGGGATGCTTGAAGCCACCATCAGTCAGTCAGTCAGTGAGCATTCAGGTTGGGCTTACAGTGTGTGTGGGGGGGGGGGGAGGAGGGTTTTAGAAATCCTAATTTATCTGATCCCCACATCTCCCCTGGGAGGCAGGAATGGGAGACACACCTCACAAAGGGCTCTGGACAGTGCAGAGGGAGAGCCCAGGGAAGGAGTAGCATTAAGGGAGATTGGAAAGGGCTTCCTGGAGGAGGTCAGGGAAGCCCAGAGGGGGAGGAGACCCAGCCAGGGGAAAAACCCCACGTGGGGAGATGGGGCGTCTTGTGTGAGGAACAGTTGGGAAGCCTCCCTGCTGGGTCATAGGGAACGTGGGGGAGGGAAAGGGAGGGAGACTGGGAAATGGGGAGGCGGCAGCGTACAGACTTGAGTTCGAGCCCTGTCTCTCCCACGTGCGACTCCCCCAGATTCTTCATCCAGAAAAGGCAGGAGGAGCTTCCTTTCTGGGAATTCCAATCGGTGACAACATCCCTCTAGTAGCTTCAAGTTGATGGACCAGTCTCGTCATCTCCCTGGAGTCGGATGATACCTCTCTGAGGGGCAGCCAGCATCTTTAACCCCATTTTATAGTGGAGGAAACTAAGTCTTAGAGTCTTAGAGACCCAGACTCACAAACCAGTGTGCCCTCCCCTGCCCACCAAACCGCCCATGCCAAGCTCTGTGGCCCACACTGGTTGTTCACTCTCCATCACCCATCGGGGGTTTTCTTGGCCATTTCCTTCTCCAGCTTATTTTACACATGAGTAAACTGAGGAAGACGGGATGAAATGACTTGCCCAGGATCATACATCTAGTAAGTATCTGAGGCCAGTTTAGGAAAAAAGAGTCTTCTTGATAATTGGTTGCATATAATAAGTGTTCAACAGGTCCTTAATCTTGGTGTGTGTGTGGGGGGAACCCTCAAGGTTTCTGGCCAGAAGAGAAACAATTGCTCTTAGACTGACTTTTTTTTGGACTGTCTCAGTTCTGGTCGCCTCAAACAGAGACTTGAGCTTAAAAAGTCCGGTCTCCCATCGCATCGGGGGCCATCTCCAGGATCAATCTAGCTCTGGCCACTGGCCCCAGATGGCTCCAGAGGGGAGAGTGCCGCAGGTGACTTTGCCCAGTCCCGGTCACTGCATCCAACTCCCTTGCATGTCCCGGGAATGGCTTCCCGTTTCTTCCAGAACAAAGGACAAATAGCAACACGAAGAGGAGGATGGTGTCCATTTGTTTTTTGTTCTTTCCACCCTCCAACCTGGACAAAAAGTTCTTCTTTATCTTCTTATTGCAAATGTCACCTGGAGGAGAAATAACCTGCCCCAGGTGAGGTTAATCCCGGCCTACCCCTGTAGGTGGGAGGAGGCTCAGGTGAGCTCTCACTGGGGAGAGTGTTGGAGCCAACTGAAAGGAGAAGGGAGATTAGAAGGATCATCCAAAGGGATAAGATTTCCACCTGAAGGAGGGAGCAGGAGGGGGAGGAAGAAGATGATTACAAAAGAGAAAATCCTTGGACGGGAGGGCTGGAGATCAGACTGGGCCAGTCAGTAAAGTCAGCAGGGGACTATCCACTCAATTCTTCAGGCCCCTGCTTTGTACTGGCCGGGGAAGGTAGGGAGACAAACACATACAAGCCTCTGCCCTCGAGGAGCTGACGCTCTACCGGGAAAAATACACCGGTAAGTAAATATTTTAAAATTTTGTTTTGATTTATTTCATTAAATATTTCCCAATCACACGAAAGAAGATTTCTTTAACATTCATTTTCTAACATATCAAGGTCCCCTATGGCCAAAGGGCTATCAAACCGCCAGAGTTAGGATCCCCGCGATTTCCCATCAGGGAACCAAAATGATGAGGTTTGTGGCAGGCAGAGAGCTCTTAAAATCCCCTTATGGTCAGAGTGCAGGTTTTCCATGAAAGAATTCATGAAACCCCAAATGATTAATGGCAAAAATGGAAGTTTATTGTCAGCCAGGAGGCTAGTTCTGCTGAGACTGACTTCTCTAGTGGCAAAGTCCTATTCGGGAAATGGAGACTGGCACTGAGAGGAGAAGGCCTTAGCAAGCAGGGGGTGAGAGAGGATCCTGGGCCTGGCACGTTCCTGCTTTGGGGCCTCTGCAAGGAGTGAGCTTAAGGAAACCTGTTATATGGGTAACTCTTGGTGGACGGATGGGACAGACTGAACGGATCAGACCAGGATTTCTCAACTGAAGGAGAATTTAGAATTTCCAAAAGGTCAAAGGGAGCTGATCTGCCCTTGAACAGTGTTGCTTCTCTCATCCTGGGAAGATGAGCCCTTTCTCTAGAGTCCTTGGAGCCTAGAAGATCCTGATCTCTCAGATCCAAAAGGCAACACAATTTAATTTTTAAATTAATTTTAAATTTTAATTAAATTTTAAAGGAAATAATTTCCCTCCCCCTTCAAAACTTTGCACACCCTTGGGTGTTCCTACCGCGCCCGTATCCCAAAGAGATTGTAAAAGAGGGAAAAGGACCCACATGCACAAAAATGTCTGTGGCGGCCCTTTTTGTAGTGGCAAGGAACGGGAAACTGAGTGGCTGCCCAGCAGTGGGGCAATGGCTGAATAAATTACAATATATGGATGTTATGGAATATTATTGTTCTGTAAGAAATGATCAGCCGGAGGATTTCTGAGAGATCTGAGAGACTGACAGGAACTGATACTGAGGGAAATGAGTAGAACCAAAGAAACATGGCACACGGTAACAAGGTTATATGATGATCATCTGTGACAGACTCTGCTCTTTCCAACAATGAGGTGGTTATGCCCCTATGGACTCTCCTTTGAGCTATTCTCAATGCCCGTCCGTCGAGGGCACGGCTAGGCCACACTTACCCGTCTGAGGGCACCAACCCAGATCCCATAGAGACAGACCACCAGGAGATGGGGGTGAAGCAAAAGAGGACTTTATTCTTAGATAGCACATACTTATACCCCGCTGAGGATCTGGGGGAAGGGGAGGTCCTCTAGGAACCTGGTGTAACAGGATTGGCCGGAGCAGAGGGAGGGAGGGAGGCAAGCTAGGCTTTGAGAGCACTAAGGAGGGAGCCTCAGTAGCTGCGTCAGACTCCGCCTCCTGAGGCTGTGCCCACCCCCACTAGGACTCACCTGTGCCTCGGTACCTCTCATCCCTCACATCCTCCCACATGCCTCGAACTGCACTCCTTCCTTCTAGAGGTGATTCAAGGCAATTCCAATAGACTTGAGACAGAAAATGTCATCCACATCCAGAGAGAGCATGATGGAAACTGAATATGGACCAAAGCATATACAGTGTGGGGCAGGATCGGCCCCAAAACAATCGGAGACTCAGAATAAGAAAACCCCAAAAGGGGGTTATTCCGATATCTAGAGAAAGGGCATCTCCCACCTGACAAGGTGTCTGTCAGCAAAAGGAGTGCAAAGCATAAACTGCAAAGCACAAGATTAACACCCCAAAGGCCCCCACCCTCCCCTTGGCCTTTCCCCCATTGTTTGAGGGATTACACTTGAATGGAGGAAATATAACCCAGAAACAAAAGACACCAGGCAATAATAATAAACTTAATTTAAAGTTTCCTAGAGAACTGCTATACAAGCAGATATCCTCCCAATGTGAGAATGGGAAGCCATCATTGCCTTTAAAGGAAGCATTTCAATGCTAACTAAGAGGTGGTGGGAAACAGAAGGGGACAAACACCTGCAACTTTAGCTATAGCTCTATTTGTTATTCTAAATCCCAAGTCACATTTAAAGTATAGGTTATACTTTATATTCCCATGAGAGTGTCTTTACTCAGTTAATTCCATACAGTATTTTCCAGTTTTTTGTTGTCGTTGTTTATTTGTTTGTTTGTTTGTTTGTTTATGTTTTTCCCCTTTTGATTTGATTTTTCTTGCACAAATGTGGAAATATGATCAGATCTCTTGTTGTCTTGAGGAGGGGGAGGTAAGGGAGGTGTTGAGGTGTGACCATGTGTTGAGGTCTACATTTGAGGGACCTAAATGAAATTAGGGTTTAGTTAAGGTCTAGTGGCGGGTTTGGGGTACAGGGAGTCAAACAGAGTTCCCCTGCAGCCCCCTTAGATTCGGCACAAGGATACGGCGGTATATGAGGTCTAGTAGCGGCGCGGATTCCCAATAAAAGCATTTATTGGCCCAGAGAGCTAGATTAATAAAAGAGGTTTATTACTGAGTTTAGAAGTAGGAGATAGGTGAAGGTAGAGATAAGGAGGGCACTGGACAGAGGGTCCAGTGGACAGAGGGTCCTCACATGGTGACCATGTTTGGAATCTCTGCAAAGAGGGGTTCCCAGTGGGGTCCTTTTAAGTCAGAGACTTAGCTTGAGGGGCTTTTGGGTGTAGCCCCAAAGTTGGCTCAGATCCGGGTGGGGCTGGGACAGGTCCGGATCTTCTATTGGAATTCAAAGGGACCAGGATTTGTGAGTCAAAGGGTAATTTACATTAGCTAGGGGGGTTGGGAATCAAAGATTGGAATCTTTCCCGCATCAGAGGGAGGAAGAAAAATCTGGAACACAAAGTTTTACAAAAAGTCATGTTGAAAATTCCTTTTTTGTTTCCTTGTTTCCTCAGTCCTGCTCGCTTCACTTAGCATCAGTTCACGCAAGTCTTTCCGGGTCTTTCTGAAAACTATGTGTATTTGGAAAAATAAAATACTGCTGAAAGATAAATAATTAAAGGTTGAGTTCCCAGTTCTCTCCCTTTTTCCTGACCCTCTCCCATCCATTGAGAAGGCAAGCGATATGTTAACAATTATCCAAGTGAAGTCACGCAAAACAATTTCCTTGTCAGAGAAGTAATTTTTTTAAAAAAAATTAGACAAATTAGGGAGGAGAAAGCATTCACTAGGCCATGATAATCTCATAGGTCTGGAGCTAGAAGGGTTTATGGTTCAAACCTCCAATTGACCCAAAAGGAAACTGAGATTCAGAGCGATTTCCCCCAGCTAGTGAGGAGTAGCCCCAGGGGTCATACCAAGAGCCCCACTAGCTCCAGGCCTCTGTTCCCCTGCCTTGATTCTGCCACCTTATTTAGCAACAAAAGGAAACTGAGGCCCAGGAGAGGAAGGAATTTAGGGGATCATAAAAATGGGAGTGGAAGGTAGCCTCAGGGGCCCCACCCAGTCCCCTTGATTTATGGAGGAGGAAGCTAAGGCCAGAATGAAGGGATTGACCCAAGGCCACTCAGGTTGTACTTGCCCGCCCTCTGGCTCCAGATCTTTTTGTTTTCTCAGGGTCTTGCTCCTCTCCTCGGCAGGACATGGGAGCCCACTGTTATTCCCTAGGAGTGAGGAGAAATCTCTGTGCTCAGAGAGCTCATGCTGCAGGCCTGGAGCCACAAAAGCTGGAGCTAAAGGATCTTGGGAGCAGGAGGGAGGTCTCTCTGACTGACCATTGTCCCCTCATAAATCTCCAACAACACATAGTTCCCTTGACCTTGAAAGGACAGGGATTGAGGTCAGGATATACAGCTTTGGAGGGCCAGGTGAGCAGGATGGGTGGGATGGGAGGGTCCGGACACCTGAGTGAGAGCTTTAGGAGGGGACCGACAAAAGACTTGTCCAAGATCACACAGATAGTTCGCAGCAAAACTGGGACTCCAGGTAGCTGTGGTCACCCCTTCCAACAGCCTCAAGGAGAAACTCGTTGGTTCTTGTTGCCCAATACTTCTGAATGAGGATAGGCTCCTCACTCTCCTCCTCCCTATGTTGGAGCTAGAACTCTCCATCCAAAGGCCCAGCCAGGGATGTCCCCAAGAACATGGCAGCCTTCGTCGGGGAGCCCACAACAGTCTCTTGGGCTACAGGAAGCTCTCTGTGGGTCATTCCTCAGACAGGCAGCTGAGATGTTTCCCAGGAAGGATCCCTCAGAAAAGCACAGGTGTTTCCCCTCCCCTCCCTCAGGCAAACAAGAATCAGGAACCAGCCTGGAGACACCAACTTAGACTTTACTACTTGGAAAATCACTCAGCCTTGCTGCAGAATATAGAAGTTGGCCCAGGGGCCCAGGGGCCTTTGCTTTCTGGAGCTAACCCCACGAAACAGAATTTTGTGACTGTGTCTCATTTTGCAAATTGGGGTGGGGGTGGGCCACAGGGCCTCTTAGTTAGGTCACTTCCAGCAGAGGCCTCTGATCTCATGACCCAAGCTACATGACCTTTACAAGACTTCCACATCCTGGGCTATAAATGCTGCTATAAATAGTTTTCTCCACGGGGATCCTTATCTTCTTGCTTTGATCTCTTTGGGTGTATAAGCCCAGTATGGGCATCCCTGGGTACACAAATCAGCACGATTTGGTAATTTGGGGGTCATAATTCCCGACTATTTTCCAGAATGGCTGGACCAGTTGATAGCTCCACCAACAATGCATCAGTGTGCCTATTTTCCCATAGCCCTCCAGCATCATCATTTTTTCTTTTTGTCAACTTTGCCAATCTGAGAGGGATGCGGTAGAACCTCAGGGCTGCTTGGAGTGTCCACTTCTCTAATTATTAGTGATTAGGAACTTTAAAAAAAATCTAGCTATTCAGTGGAGAGAACACAGTCCTGAAGTCAGGAGGACCTGAGTTCAAATCTGGCCGCAGACACTTAACACTTCCTAGCTGTGTGACCCTGGGCAAGTCACTTAACCCCAATAACCTCAGCAAAAATAATAATAATAATAAAGAAAAATATGGCTATTGATGGTTTGAATTTTTTCTATGCAAATTCCCTGTTCTATTTCTTCTTTTTTTTTCATTATTTGCCTCAAGTTCTTTGTTTTTCCAAATTAATTTTCTCTTATATTGTCTGGTTTTGTAATGTGTCTCCTTAGTAAGTCTGGGTTGGATAGCACTAAGTGTATGCATTAACTTCAGTAGGATATCATTTTAATTTCTGTTGTTTTCAAATGTCCTGCTAACAATTTCATATGTGTATAGATATAGATATAGACATAGATACACATATTGGCAAGGCAATTGGGGATAAGTGACTTGCCCAGGGTCATACAGCTAGGAAGTGTTAAGTGTCTGAGGTCAGATTTGAACTCGGGTCCTCCTGACTTCAGGGCTGCTGCTCTATCCACCACACCACTTAACTGCCCCCTTACCATTATATTTAGAAAGATTTTAGGAAAAGTCTCATCCTTTAAAATGACCTGACTGCTGATAGCTTTTGCATGAGAGCAGTGAAAGTCATTTCAAGGAGAGGGCACTAATGACTGGGGAAGAAAGGCTTCCCAGCCCTGACCTTCCCTGTTCTAAGGTCCCTCTCAGTCTTAACATCCCAGACTGTTCTAAGGTTCCTCCCAGCCCTGACATGGAAGAAAAGCTCTGGAACTGGAGTCAGAAGCTCTGAGTTTCTATCTTGACTCTATTTTTTCCTCCCTGTGGAATCATAGATAAGTCACTTAGCTTCCTCAGACTAGTTTGTTGGGCTGGGTGTTTACAACGGAGCCGGAGCAGGGGGAGCTGGTGCCCGTTGAGAGCAGAGTCACCCTGTCCAGTGGCCTTAATTTGCAGAAGAGGACTCTATAGAGGACTGAGGTGATTGTGTTAAGTATGAGGCAGAGCCGGGCCCGGTGGCCACATTGCCAACGGCTTCTGTTACATGGCAGAGTCACAAAAGGCCTTTTCATCTTAAAACAATGAGTTGATGTTTTGCTGGCCCTCCCAGTTCCACCATTATTTGTAATCCTATAAGCAATAGGACGCTTCTCGGTCAGATCTGTGGGTCAGGAAAATGTCTGTGGAAGTGTTGGATGGGTCCTGGTGGAGTCTGGGAGCCAAGGTGAGGACATTCCCAGCTCCGGGGCCTGGCCCGGCTCTTACACTCTGTGCTCTATGACCCCTCCAAGATCGGACATTCTCTTTTCAATGATCATCCATTAATGGAGACGAGACTGTGTCTATTCCCTAATTTTTAATGTGACTATGAGTCATTTTGATCATCTAAAATGTCATAGAGATTCAATTCACTCCAACAAGCATTTATTAAGTGCCTACTATATGCCAAGAGTAGCATCAAGCTCTGGAGGTGCAAAGATTAAAAAATTAGTTCCTGACCTTAAGGAATCCATATTCTACACAATATTTATGCCATTTGTCCATAACTTCCTCTCCTCTTCTCTCCCTCCCAAGGCTCTAGACTCCCATGGCCCAGGTCCAGTTGCCCAAAGGGGCCATTTTTCTCTTTGGTTCCACCTGAAGTTTATTCCAGGAAAATCTCCCAATGGGTGAGATGATGGAAACAATAATTAAGATTGTTTTGTAAATGCTTCTCTTTCCTCTTTCCCACCCTTAGCCAACAGTCAGCCATTTGAATCTGACACTGTCCCCTTGTCCCATTGCCATTCTTCTCCTGCCAAATCCCAGCCTTTGACTAAACCCTTTATCTGCCTCCTCGGGAGCTGTTGAACAGAGCTTCAGGCCTACTCGGGAACGCATGAAGTCAGGTCAGGACCTGGTGAGGTGGGCCCTCACCACAGCGAGGCAGCCTTTTTATTCTCCCTTAGCTGATTCTCTATCTTGCTCCCCACAGAAGTTGTTGGGAGCCTCCTCTTCTCTCCTCAAACCTCTTCTTCCCTCTAGTCTCTTATCTGAGGATCTCACTTGTTCCCGTCCTGAGAAAATTAATGAGTTTCTCCCTTTTTCTTCATCTCAAAATCTCTTAACATTATCTCCCACTCTCTTCCATTCCCTAGTCTCTGATAAAGAGGTAGCCCTTCTCCTTACCGATGTTGACCCTTCTAAATAAATATATCCTTGGTCCCCCCTTTTTATTTTTTCCTGTCATCAAACATCTTTGGCCTCCAATTTGTATCCTCTCCCTAGCTTCTTTCTGCAACTTTCAGCTTTGCCTGTGCTCTATGACCCCTCCAAGATCAGCCATTTTCTTTTCAATGTTCATCCTTTATTGGAGATGAGATTATCTCTATTCCCTAATTTTTGGAGCGACCAGGAGACATTGATAATCTTTAAAATGTTATAGAGATTCAATTCATCTTTAAAATCCTTCACTAACCCTACCATCCCTTTGAGATAACATCTTTTCTCTCTCCTCTCTTTCACCTCCCAGCTCCTGGAAAAAGCCTTCTCTCTAGCTGCTTCTACTTTTCCTCCCATTTACTCCTCAATCTTTTGAAATATGGCTTCTGACCGTTCACCAATCATCTCTTAATTGCCATATCTGATGGCCTTTCCTCAGAGAGCATTCTTCTCATCTTATGTTTTGCTTCTGATACTGTCAAATCGGACAGTGTCAGTGTGATACTGTGTGACAGGTTATGACCTCTAACTTGTGGGTGATTGGAGCCAAACAGAGCGGGCTAGAGAAGAGAGTCACGACACAAACAGAAGCTTCATTTCAGTGAGGAAAACCTTGCAAGCAAAGACACATGTGCCAGTAGAGACAGGAGAGTCAGGACACAACAGAAGTTTAATTGATTTCAAAATGGGGGAAGCAACTTGTAAGCAAAGACACATGTGCCAATAGAAATGGGAGAGTCAGGACATAAACAGTTTAATTTCAAAGTGAAGAAAAGAGTTTGCACGTGTGCCAGGACCCTGCCCCTAATGTGAGGATGCTGTGAGCTGTGGCCCTGACAATGACAATGAGACAAGCTTGATTCATGGCAGAGCTTAATGCCTGGAACGTGGGCCCCGCAGGTGCCTGTCCAAGCTCAGAAACCATCTGATACCGGGGGGAAACAATTCTGGGACTTTGCTGTGGCTGAGATCATCCAAAGGGTGAGCACAAAGGATTGTTGTCACGCCAAGCTCAGGGCACAGCCTGCAGGCTGGGCCTAACCTCTGGAAAATGTCGTTTTCCTGATGGCTACCCTCTGTTCTTGGATACTTTCCCAAATATTCTCTCCTGGAGTGCTGCCTGCCAGACCACTCCCCATTCTCCTTTGCTGAACCTTTACCCAGCTTTTCCTGGAGGTCCAAAGGGCATTTTCTTAGCCAGGTGCAATAAGAATAATTGGTACAAAGCACACACACACACACACCCAAATCTGAGGGAGTATTGTCCTTGTATTTATCAGGCAGAGAGAAGGCTTAAATTTAAACTTGGTTAATGAGAGCTTTTTCTCTCTCATCAGCTCCTGTGGGTTTCACTATCTTATGACTCCTAGATTGATACAGCCAACCTTGGTCTCCAGAGCTCCAATTCCAGATCAACATCGGTCTATGCATATGACAAACCCAAGTCAGAACGGAGTTAATTATCTTTTCCTCTCAATCTCTTCTTCTTCCAAACTCTTTATTCTGTGTACACTGTTTTCATACATAACTATATATGTATACACACAAACACACATATATGTACACTCGATTCTGTGTATGGGTCCATATTGTCTTTCCCATTAGAACACAAACTCCTTGCGAGTAGGAATTGTTTCATTCTTTGTATTCGGATGGGCAGAAGACAAGCTTGTCCATCCCTGATGCTTCCTGGTTAGTGGGACTGAAGGTCTCCCCCCACTCTGACGTTCTCACTTCTCCCTGTCCCTCAACAAGCCTGACGTGCGATGATTTCTCTCCTCGGACTCTCTCCAGCCCTAATTCTCTGTAATTCTAGCATCAGAGATCAGAGCTGGCCGGGATCTCCGAGGCCGGCTGTTCCACCCCCTTCGTTTTACAGATGCTCGCGCAGCTCTGGTGAACAAGAGTCAGAACTGGAATCGAAGTGACACGCTCTCCCTCCCTGCAAATTTGGAGCTTTGGATGAAGTGGCTCCGTGGTCTCTTCCAGCTCAAATATAAAAGCTCCTTTGCTTTCCATAGGGATGAACGAAATGGAGCAAGTTCTATTAACCTCCTTAGACGATGAGCTGCCCTTTTAGAATGTGAGCCCCTTTGTGGCGGAGTTAGGCGGTGCAGGGGATAGAACGCTGGCCCTGAATCTGGCCCGGCACACTTACCAGCTGGGTGGCTTTGGGCAAGTCACTTAATCTTGGTGCTTAAAAAAACAACCACCATGAGCCCTTTGGTGCGGCGCTTGGCGCTTGGCGCTTAATTAATGCTTGTCCCCTGTTGGTTGTTTTATACACTATTGCTCACTGGTCGGAAGCCGGACTCCAGAGCCAGGCTCTCTGTCCTTGATGTGCCCTGGGGAGCACAATCTCCCTGTTTCTTGAATACCAGACCCTTCCCCTGGGGTCTGGCCCTAAAGAAGTGTGGTCAAAGGTCTTATTCCCTGCAGGAACCGGGATCCTGGGAAAAGGCCTTTGGCCACGGTCCCACGGATGGAGTTTGGCCAAGCTTGGACTGGCCTCTGCTGCCCCCTTGTGGAGAAGTGGCCCGGGTCCTGCCCTCCACAAAAAAAGTGTTTCATTGAGCTTTATTCTTGATCATTAGAATTAGAAGAATGGAAGGAAATACACATCAAAGTTTCCAGGTCGCTAAGTAGTTCCTACATCTTATTTCTTTCTGCCCTCGGATCACTTGGCTAAAATCGTGCTGCCCGTGGTTGGGGGCACTTGAATCGCCTCTGCCTCGGAGCAGTCCCCTCCTCTGCGGCTTTAGGGAGTTTGTTTTAGGTGAGAAGCTGTGGCTTCAATCGTGTCACCCCCAGCCCCCAGTCAGGAAAATTCCCGAGATTAGGGCAGAGGTTGGGCTCTCGGCCTAAAATGACATTTCTGTTTCTTTCTACTAGAACTCCGGCCTCTTTGGGGTTGAAGCAAAATTCAGGCTCCTGGGAAAGTGTGAATAAGGAGGCAACAGATTTACCCTGTGATGCCTTTGAATGGACAGGCCCCGGGAGGGGGATTGGGATCCAGCGGACTTGTTCTCCCCGCTTCCCTTAGTCCCTGCACTGGTGATAAGCAGACTTCTGCTTCACCCCATGTCACAGCTCAACCCTAACTGCCTTCTTCCTCTCTCTGATCCATTCCAGCTTGGATGACTCTGTAAGTAATATAATAGTAAAACTTGGATAAGCTCTGTGAGACCCAGTTTTTGCCTCTCTCCTTCCACCCCCTCAGAAATCACTGTTTTGTCTGTACTCCTTCTTGTACAAGTTACTCAAGCTGGGGCTAAGTCTTCCAAGAGATGGCTTTGAGTGACTCAATAAGGCGTATGGGCCTGGTTCATACTCGCTTCTGTTTTTTTTTTTTTAAATTTTAATACAACCAATTTAATTATTCAATTTAATCAATAAGTTTCTTATCAAGGCAAGTGCTGCAATCTTTCCAGATTCTTAGAATGCATACACTAGCATTTAGAGCTGAAAGGAACCTTAGTGGTCACTTAGTTCAGCTCCCTTCTTTTACATGAGCACCAGAGGACTTGTTAGCCAATAGATATTAAGGACCTGATGGCGAAGAGGGGATGGAATGGGAGTGGGTGCACTAGTTAGGACAAAGGGCACCTCCTCATGTGAGACTATAGTGAAGGAGAGGGTGGGGGAGAGGCATCTAGGTGATGTCAGTTGGGGAGGAGGGGAGAAGACGGGAACTCTTGGCAAATGGCCTCATCTTTTCAGTGAAATATGAAGCTTGGCTCTCACGGAGAAGGGAGAGAGAGGGGAATCGGGGAAGGTTTCAGACGCAGAAGGGAGAGAAAGGGGAATCAGGGAAGGTTTCAGACGCAGAAGGGAGAGAAAGGGGAATCAGGGAAGGTTTCAGGCGGGATGAAAAGCTTTAGAGGATTTGTGGGTAAGTGGGATATTGAGCCAACTGGAGAACTGTCAAAGGCTTGCCTTGCAGCAGTGAGAGCCCAGTTGAGATTAAGGCCTATAAATCTGTAATGGAATTTCATGATTTTCTCCAGCACAGATCAGCATGGATCTAGTAGAAGCAAAGGCGGCAAAAGGTCAGAGAAAATCCAGGGTTAAGGCTTGGCAGGACAAAATTAGAGATTGCATAGTCAGAAGGCGTTCAAGAGATGAGTATAGAGTTAATTTAAGGGGGCAGGATGGGCAGGAAGGGGGAGTGTAGCTAGTACCAGAGAGAGTGAGGAGTAGAGGGACTGGAGGTCCCGGTGGGGATGGGGTTACAAGGCAGATGAGAGGTGGAATGACAATTGTGATAAGGGAATTCCAGCGTTTGTGAATGTGAAGTGGAGCATTTGTGAGTGAGCACAGTCCAGAGTATGATCACCTCTCGTGTGGCGCTGAGAGGAGGTCAAGGAGTAAGTCATGGGAAAAGTCATGGGAGTTTAGGGTACTTGATGGAGTATTGATATGTTCCTCCCTAGTATGAGGGCATAAGTTGGGGAGAAAGAAAGACTGAGGGTTAGACCCTGGACTCATTGAGGGGAAAAAGGGAAGTAACCTGGACGTTACTGGACAATAGTGAGCAGAACATTGAGTAGCTGGTTTAATCTGAGTGAACCCTAAAGGAAAAGAGGTTACTGAGCAATGGAGAAAGAAGCAATCAGGAAGAAGGAGAACCCGGGTGGTTTCCCTGCTTCGAGTCTCTCCCCTCTCCAACCCAACCTCCACTCAGCCATCAAACTGATCTTCCTAAAGTCAAGTCTGACCCTCATCCTCAATAAGTTCCAATAGCTCCCATTAGCTCCAGGATGGAATATAGCAAATTAATAAACAAACCCATAAAGAAATAAGAAAATAAATAAATACATCCCCTTTGGGGCTTTCAAACACGGTCCTCTCCTACCTTCCCAGTCTTCTTACACCTTCTTCCCCTTCACGAAACATACTCTTTAGTCCAGGGACTGGCTTCTTTGCTATTCATTAAACATGACATTCCCTTTCCCAACTCCAGACATTTTCTCCAGCTCTCTCCCATGCCTAGAACTCTCCCTCTCCCCCCTCATGTCTGTCTCCTGCCCTCATGTGCTCCCGCTGAATCCTGGGTCATCTCCAGTTGTCCCGATCTCTTGCAGGCTACTGGACCCAGATATCTCTGGAGAAAAAAAGTGAGGCAGGAGGTTTTGTTCCTTCCTCCATCCCTTAAATCCAATTCTCTGATGTCATGGCAGCACCTCCCTGACGTCATGCTTCTTTTCAGGGACAAACAGCAGTAGCAGAATCGGGAGACCTTCTGCGAGAATCCTCCTTCCTTTTCATGTCAACAAGACTACCCCCAGTTAACCTTGGCTGTATCTTCTTTGTAGATAGTTGTTTGCACCGTGTGTCCCCCATCAGATGGCCGGCTCCCTGAAGAAAGAAACCTCATGTCTTTTGCCTTTCTTTGTATTCCCAGCACTTAATATAGTGCCTGGCACACAGAAGGTGCTGACTAAATGCTTATTAACCAACCGACTGTTCCGTCTCAATTAGTGACTCAGGGAATTAGTGCGAGCAGCAGTGGGAAGGATGGCCGGGAGGTTGTCGCTGGGAGAGAGTCACATGTCAGGGAGAGCCCCAAGGTGAGGAAGGGAAAGGAGAGGATGGGAGATGAAAATGGGTTTTCAGAGAGCCCAGTGCAGGGGGTGGGGAGGCTGGATTAGGGTGGGGTGGAAGGGAATAAAGGAGGGGATAGAGAAGGGGGTTTGTGTAATGACAGCAGGATCACTGGGATGCGCAGGGCTAAGGCTGAATGGGCATTTGTTAACCAGGCTTGTCAGGTTTAGGATGGTTGGGATCCGTAAGCATCTTCTCAGGGTGTTCAGTAGCTCAGGCTGGGGACCAGTGGGAGTGAGGCTGACAGAGCAACTTCTCTCCCATCCGTACAGACAGGTCAGCTCAGGAGGCAGAAAGATGCATGAAGAAATGGTACAGAAGCAGCTAGGGGGGGGCGCAGTAGAGAGGGTACCAGCCCTGAAGTCAGGAGGACCTGAGTTCAAATCTGCCCTCAGACACTTAACATTTCCTACCTGTGTGACCCTGGGCAAGTCACTTAACCTCAATTGCCTCAGAAAAAAAAAAAAGAAAAGAAAAAGAAATGGTACAAGTAGGAAGAGGCCAGTCTGGGACACCAGCATGTCACCAGCCCAAGGTCATATGGCTAGGAAATGACTAAGCCAGGACCCCATCTTCTTAGCTCCATGCCCATTACTGCGCCTCTTCTCTATTTATCAGATTTTATTTATCTCCATAAATGTGAATTTAAAGGGATACGTAATTTACTTCAGTTTTAAGAGGAAATAAATCATAGATGGTCAGGAACCCACTAAAGTGCTGTTGCTTCTTAATTAAAAAAAAAATAAGGGCAAAGTGAACAGAATTGGGAGAACATCATTCACAGCGACAGCAGCACCATAGGATGATCAGCCATGAATGACTTTGCTGCTGTCACCAGTGCGATGATCCAAGACAATCCCAAAGGACCCATGATGGAGCAGACTAGCTGCCTCCAGAGAAAGAACTGATATTGCCTGAATGCAGATTGCTCGCTTCCTTTCTTTCTTCTTTCTTTCCTTTCTTTCTTTTTTCTTCCTTCCTTCCTTTCATTACCTTTTCTTTAGAGTCTTCTTGTCCAAAATGAGTACCATGGAAATGTTTCACACGGTTGCACACGTATCACGTATTAGATTGTTTAACGGCTCGGGGAAGAGGAAGGGGAAGGAAGAATAGAATTTGGAACTCAAATTTGGGGGGGGGGGGACCCAAATGTTAAAAATTGTTTTAACACGTGATTGGGGGAGGAAATAAACTATTATTTAAAAAAATAACCCGAGGAGGATAGACTTTAAGGTTGTAAGAAACTTACTTTTCTGGATGCGTCAGAAATCTCCCAGAATCCTCTGAAAAGATTCCTAATTATGTGGGCTGTTCCACCTTCCTTGATCTACTCCCAGCAACCAGCACCTTATCTAGCAAGTAGTAGATGCCGTACTTGTTTGTTGAATGAATGAGCAACTCTGGAGGGTGGGGATGGAGTCGAAGACTACATAAGACAATTTTATTAAAATGTGAATAACTATGAGAAGAAGAAATAAACATCAATCAAAGGGAATTGGGAGGAATTCCCAGGAAACTGCTCTTGCAGTTGAGGGGATCAGGAAAAGGTTTTGGGTAGAAGATATAACTAAAGGAAGTAAAGGGAATTGTATAAAGCAGAGGTGACAGAGGTCACATGGGATGACTAGTACAGAAACAGAGAGATGGGAAATGACTGGAGTAATATGAGTGAGAAAAAGAGGCACCAGTTCAACCTGGTTTCCTGGTACAGGAGGGGCAGGTCTGTCCAATGAGATAGGACAAGATGAGACCAAGTTGTATACAGATTGATTGCAATTTGATTCTATGGGCAAAAGGGGGTCCTTGGAACTGATGGAGCCAGGCAGTTAAGAGGTCAGATCTGGGCTTCGAGAAATCAGCTATTTGGAACAGCCTCTTGAGGCTGGGAAACCTTGCAATCACAAGGAGGCTCTTGCAATAATCTCGGTGATGACACTTTCCTTCTGCCTCCAGGGAGCAGGGGCACCATCTTGGTCTTCCTTGTTTTAATTGGTGAACAGATTTCATCATTTCGGGCACACCCTCTACCCACAGATCCCAGGGGGCAGATCCCAGCCTCCCCCCTCCCCCAGCCCTAAGACCTGTGAGTTTGTGAGTCCAAATCACAGGATCACAGATCCTCCAAGTTGGAAGGGCCCTCCTAGGTCAACCTCCTCAAGGTCAACCTTGAGAAGTCTGCTTAAAGACTTCTGGGAAGGAAAGCTCATTACCTCTCAGAGCAGCCTTTTCTACTCCCAGATGGTTCTCAGTTTAAGTTTGTCCGTTCATCGAGCCTTATTTTGGCGATTCCTAACTTTGCCTCGTTGCCCCTGATTCTGACTTTAGGGACCAAGCAGACCAAAACTAAGGAGAGCCCTTCATAGCTAAGCTGTTTCCCCTCTGTCTTTGCTTCTAGCTAATCATTCCCAGGGCCCCACTGATCCTCATATGGGTGACCTTCAGGCCCTTCCCCATTGCCACCCTTCTCTGGATGCTCATTCAAACAGCAAACATTTAGAAAGCACCTACTATGTGTCAGGCACTGTGCTAGACACCGGGGCTAAACAAAGACAAACAGAAGGATTCACATTTGAGTCTGGAGACAAGAGGAAACTATTGGAGTCATTTCATTAGGGAAATGAGAAGATCAGATGTGTGCTTTAGGAAAATCAGATTGTCAACTGTGTCAAGAATGAATTGGGAAAGGGGTTACCCTGAAGGCAGGGAGGCCAATTACAGAGCTATTGCAATAGGTGAGAGTGAGGCAAGACCAAGAAAGCTTAAATTGCTGTAGAACTTTCCATAATGTCGGATCGCCATACTTTTATACTGCGTTTTATATGATAAAATAAGTCCTTGCTCTCCCTAGTGCTGGGGCTCCCACAGCCTTGGCTCATGAGGAACCTTACTCCAAAGTGAAGGGATCAGACTCTTCTGGAGTTCTCTGATTCACTACCCCCATCCCTACTTAACCCCAAGCAAAGTCTCTCTAAATATATTATTTTATTTTATTTTCCATTCTGAATTCTCTTTTCCTCCCATTGGGAAGGAAAAAAAACAAAAGCCATTACAAGTCATGCAAAACAAATTCCCACTTTAGCCACGTCTAAAAATGGAAGAAAAGAAAGAGAAGAAAATATTTCAATCTATACCGTGAATCTCTCAGCAATCTTTCCAGAGACAGTATATTTCATCGCGAGTCCTTTGAAATTGTGCTTGGTCACTACGTTGATCAGAGTAATGGAAACTTTTTACGATATCATTATTATTGTACAAATTGTTCATTTGGTTCTGCTCACTTTGTTTTGCATCCATTCATATAAGTCTTCCTAAGATTTTCAGAAACCATTCCCTTCATCATTTCTTGTAGCACAAGGCTATCCCCTCAGATTTCCATATCATGACAGGTTCAGCCATTCCACAATCTCTGAACACCCCTTTGGTTTCCAATCCATTGCTATTACAAAAGCAAGGCAATCTCTTAAAGCTCAAGCTTGGTTCTACCTAGAGTTGCCACATAAGGGATCAACAAGCTTCCTCCTGGAAAAGTGGTCTAGTTACAAAATTGATCAGGTATAGAATGGGTATTTCTTCTACCGTAAAAGAAATGTTTAAAATACAGAAGATGAATTAGTGTTGCTCCATAGTTAGAATATAAATGAAAATCTATCACAAGATTCACAGAAACACAACAGAACATGGGTTCGTAAGAAGCCCATCACTTCTTTTCTGATTTATGATATCTACATGGCTGGCAAGTCAAGGCTTGGTTTGGGCTTTCTCAGTCCCTTTATTCTCCTGTGAGGAGCACTGAACAATGTAGCTCCCTACTGACCCAGGATCTTCCAACCTTCTGATTTCACAAAGTTGTCATCAAAACTAGTAACCTCCATCTCGCTATTGCTGTTCAGTCACCTGTGTTTAAACAAGATTTAGTGACTGCTTGGATTGGTGGGGAAAGTTGAGGATGACCCTAAGGTTGCAAATCTAGGTTATTAGCAGGATGGTTCTGCTCTCAAGAGAAATTTTTAAAGTTCCGAATGGAGCTGACTTTAGGGGTCCAGATGAGTTTGTTAGATATGTTAGACATGTTAAGTTCAAGATGTCTTGGAATATCTCCTCTGAATTGGTGATATATGACTGGGCGTTTTAGGACTTTTTGTAACTCAGGAGAGGGACTGAGACTGGTGAGATGGTCTGGGAGTCACCTTCACAAAGATGATGGTGCTGAGACTATGGCAAGGGAAGAGGAGAGGATCCACTCCAGTCTCTTGGGATATGGCCACAGTTAGAATTAGGGTTATGAACAAGTAATAGGACAGATAGAAGAGAAGTAAGAGAGAACAATTTCATGAAAGCCCAGAGAAGAGAGAATATCTGCATGGAGAGGGTGGTTAGTAGTGTCTCATTAGGATATGGGGGCTCCTACTCTCCGCTATCATTGTGACCAATCTGTTGCTTGGAATCATGGCCCCCAGTTTCAAGGCAGACACCGTGGTCACCTGCAGCTGTCTCTGTAACTTTTTAGGAGACTCGTGGAGCTTGTTCTTCTACTCTCAGGGCTTTACTCCAGTTTGCACAATAGGGCCAAGCTGCAAAGATGCCGAATAAAATGTTAAAACAATCGACTTTTCCACAGAGTCCATCCATGGTTATCTTGCCTGGAATAAGTATATCAATTTATGGAATGGAAAGGAACCCCCAGAGCCTCCGGCCCTTCTCCATCACTGATAATCCCCAATGAGGCCGTACCATCAGGTGGAACACTTTGGGCTCCCATGAGTGGGCTGGGGAGGACGTCTCGGTGACAGTGTGTATGGTATTTATTTTTGATCCAGACAAATCTCCTGCTCAGAAACTTCTGCAGGGAACACTGATCAGATCCTCAGAGGTGTTGAGGGCTCTCAATTGCCAGCATACAAGATGGCGGCCACCCTTGAGGACTGGAAAAATGGAGATAGTCTCAGCATGTTTCAGCTATCCCCAAGATGAATAATCTTCACCCAAGAGCTTCCTTCAGGCAAGAAGCGGCTATGTTATATTCCTGTATGTAGGTCACTTTATCCAAGGTTTGCTGGAAGATGGCTCCCTTCGGGATCTTGAACAGAAGGGATGCCAGTCTGCCAACAATGTCTTCTGACAGCAACTGACATAAACGTTCCGGTGGGATTAAAGTCAGATGTCCATACTAATGACTGTTTTAATAGGGTTGTTTTTTGGTTTTGGTCTTTTTCAATCAAATCCAACTCTTCGTTACCTTATTCAGGGTTTTCTTGCCAAATAATCGTTCGCCATTTCCTCCTCCAGTTCATTTTACAGATGAGAAAACTAAGGTCAAAAGGGTTAAGTGACTCTCCCAGGTTGACACAGCTAGGAAATGTTTGAGGCTGGATTTAAACTCAGCTTACTAATGACTTGTTAAATAAAAACGGCTCCATGAGGTCACCTGTGACTCCTTCCGATGTGCCTTTAGCAGCATTCTAGCTGAATCACTGAATTTTAGCTCGACACTCTGCTGGCTGTCTTCAAAATGTGCTCTTTTTGGGACTGAAATCCGTGCTCCATCTGTTGCAGTCTCTGTCATCAGCCAGCCAGTCTTGTTGGCATTTAGGAGCCTTGCAAGTGTGACTTCTTTAACTGCGCTAAACAAATCAGCTCTTTTTCTACTTATCCATTTGAGGGAGCAGACGGTTTGACGTGTCAAGTTTTGAGCTTCACCTCCCTTCTGGGAATTTCCAAATTTGGGACCGACCCTTTATAATCACTTAGATATTCGGATGGTCGTTTGTTGGTGTTTTTTTCTCTCTCAATATTGAGTGTTTCAAACATAATTATGAAAAACTTGGAAGCTTTATCCTTCTAGGAGATAACAGAGAAGTAAAAGACAGTCTTAAAATACTGTTCCACCAGGGAAGGAGCTTTCTAATAATGCTGCAGTACATGGTTGAGACTACAGAGTACCCTTACAGTGAACTGCCAGGAAAGGATAGAATTTGTCACTGAGTCATTTCAGTCACGTCTGCCTCTTGGTGATCCCATTTCGGATTTTCCCGGCAGAGAAACTGGAAAGGTTTGCCATTTCCCTCTCCGCTTCATTTTGCAGATGAGGAAATTGAGGCAAAGAGGATTAAGTGATATTCCCAAGATCACACAGCTGGTGTCTGAAACTGAATTTTAATTCAGATCTTCCTAATTCTGGGACCAGGGCTTTATTCACTCTGCTACCTAGACATCCAGAAGGATAGAATGGTAGAGGAATATAATTATGGGTATCTTGGGTTTTTAAAAATGTGTGTTTTATCCATACATGGAAACCTGCCATTAAATGTTGAAAATAAGATGAAAGCATAAATACTCTACAGAAATGCTGTCTCAGCAGTGGGCGATTTTCGTTTTTCTGATATTTTGCTTTTGGGGGAGTCACAGATAAAAGCCTTTTGAAATTCGTGTGTGTGTGTGTGTGTGTGTGTGTGTGTGTGTGTATACAAGTAGTAGAAGGGGTTAAGACTTGGTCCCTAACCATATCCCAAGTCCTTCTCTATTCCCCCTCCCTTATCCCCTCCAGTTTAGTTGATAAAATCACAGATTTTACTGGTAACAACAACGTGGGGTGTTCATGTGTCTGGACCCTGTAATTCCTGAACCATGGAGCTGTCCCTAATGAAACTGGAGGAACAGCTTGTCATTGGCTGCTTAAGGATTAGGCACATTCCTAGCAAGCCTTAAAAAAACCCAAACAATAAAACAAGCTTACGGGTTTAGAGATATAGATCAGGGGAAAAACATCTTTGTGGGATCGTGAGCATTAAATTTCTATTGGAGGGCAATGGGAGCAATTTAATCTGTTCTGTTTCAGAGAGATAGAGACAGAGAGAGAGAGAGAAGGAAGTGGGAGGGAGGAGAGACAGACAGACAAACAGAGACAGAGAGAGACAGAGACAGAGAGAGACACAGAGAGATAGGGACAGAGACAGAGACAAAGAGAGACAGAGAGGGGGAGAGAGAAGGAGAAGAGAAGGAGGTGGGGGAGGTGGGAGGGAAAGAGAGAGGAGAATCAGGGAGAAATCTCAAGGAGCCTGATCCCCAGTTGCAAAGAGAGCTAACAATGGGTTTAAGAGATTCTTAACCCAGAATTCTGAGGATTTGGCTGCCCAGAACAGATCCAACTTAGCTGAATGACCTATTTAGAGGAGAAACTGCACCCAGAGGGGAATAGAATGAAACTACTAGAAGAAAAGCTATATTGCACTCCCAGAGGCACGAGTTGCCTTAATCACATAGCTTCCCTCCGTGTGTACTTCATAACTAACTGGCCGTGTATATTTGTGGGATAGTGCACCCCAAGTTTATGGGGAAATGTAGCTCTGGTCTTACTATACCAGCTTAAGGCCTTTGCTGTAAATGAGTTGAATCTATTTCCTGACTCATGAAGAGAAGCTCATCAGTGGGGGCTTGTGCTATTTCAGACGTGCAAACCCACAGTCCCCTGAACTTTGGAGCTTCCTTCATTAGGAGACACTTCCCTAATCCACAATCAGAGAATCTGATTCCAACCAATCCCAAATTGCTTGTTTCCTTCTGGGGAGCTGCATGAGGTAAACCTGTCGGTCCTGTTGTTGGAGAGTCCGGCCTGGTGCTTGGGGCGTCCTGTGGTTACTAGGACTGCTTTCTGATGCCAGATACAGCTACAGCTGGCTCTCTGCCCCTCAAAGATTGCCCACTCTCAGTGATAGAGGGTGGCTCCGTGCCTTTTGTGAGGTGAACCAGCCCATAGCAGGCCCCTCATCCCTCTGTGAAGAATCCCATGTCGGGAATCCATTTGGTGCTAGAAATGTCCTCTGAGAGGCTTTCTTCCCCCCACATTTGAGGTTTGTCAGTTGTTAGTTCTAATTTAATGGTTGCTTTTCTTCTTATAGCTTATGTTGGGGCGGATCTTTCCAAGTGCCAGACTTGTAGGGATCCAGGATAAACTGGCGAACGCCATTTGTTTGTAGAATCTGCCTGGCCTTCTATTTGGAATGATTGCAGTCTCCAGTTCCACCACCTCCCACAAAAGGTGGCTAATGGGGGGATTACCCAAGAACTTTGCTGAATTAACCATTTGCAACTCTTTTTTGGGAGACAATTAAGAACTGGGCCCTATAAGCTCTGCTGAGGGACTCAGAAAGACAACACTTGAGCTTGCCAAAACTCTAACGAACTTCCCAGAACTGGGGATGTGGCCAAATGGAGCTCAGTAAATTTGCTGAGAAGAGCAAAAGTTTAAGTAGGGGTGGATATAACTAGGGGAAAGCTGCCCATGGACCGTGCACGGAGCAGAGATAAGCTCCCCTTTGTGATCAGTGAGCTCTCAATTTTGGGGATGATTCAGCAATCCCTTAGTGCCAGAAACAGCCACGGGGGAAGGGATTTTGTCCAAAAGTTTAGACTGTTAATCCAGGAAAAGCCTCTGACTCAGTAGCCTTTAAAGGGAGAAAAAACAACGCAGCTGGGTGGTGTAGTGGGTAGAGCACTAGTCCTGAAATCAGGAGGACCTGAATTCAAATCTGGTCTCAGACACTTAATATTTCCTGGCTGTGTGACCCTGGGCAGCCCTCAGGAAAAAAAAAATTAAGAAAATTAAGAGGGGAGAAAGAACTTTTGCCCTTGTCCCCTTCCCATCCGCAGATATCACAGAGGTCTGGTGCTTGTAATGATAGTTTGCTCAGCTGATGCAATCTCTTCTGCAGAGTAGAAGGGAACCCATGGTAGCTAACAATGGTGAAAGAGAGCCTCTGATTAGATTTGGAGCATTTCCTCCTGGCCTGGAATGCAGGAAATCTTCGGCTCCTGGCATCTGGGGAGAGCCGCAGGAAAAGGGAAAGGACCTTTTGGCCTCCAAGATCTGGTCCTAGTTCTTGACCTTTTTGTTCATGTTTGTCTCTTCTTGATGGAGGGAGTGGAGTCTCTGACCTTGGTTGAAAGAGTGAATCTGGGAGCCAGAATCCAGACAGGTTTTGCAACCAGTGGAATATCATGACTCAAGCGAGTGACGAAAGAGGCCTTTGAGATCCCAGCCCGGAAGGATTCAAAAAATCCTGCATGGCTGCCTCATTGGGATGAGAACTTTGGGGGGAACTAATATTAGTAGGAACTAAATTGAATTATGGGCCTGATGAAGAGATTTAGCCTCCACGGTGTTGGGGAAATGTTTATATGTTTGTTCTTGCTCTACCTCGGATATAAATGTCCCTTTGGAAGAGGGTAACTGGTTAAGTAGAACTGGGGGGATTATGGGGGGAACGTAGCCAGTAAGGTCTCAAGCTAACGGCAGTCCAGAAGTGACACATCCAACCCCCAGGTGCCATCCCAGGGTACATACATGTTACACTAAATAAGGGACTTCTTGGTGGAAGATGTCTTGGACTAGCTATGGGGGGATAGGGGGTGTCTCTGCTACATACACACAGCGGCAGGAAGATGACTACCTCTACAAGCACGGCCCCTGGCTGCTTGTATTTCTTTCCCTGAGTGTAGATGACCAGGAGATCCCAAGATGGATATTTTCGACCTTTGAAGTGAGTTCATGAGTTTGGGAGGTCAGAAGTCCACGACTTAGCAGGAGGACTTTTCTACAATTAAACCCTTCTGAGAGAAGATGACCACTGTCCAGCTGCCCGAGCTGTGATCTGGCTTGCCAGAGGACATGGACCTGGAGGGCCTCGTTAGGGTGATGAGGCACAATCTTTGAAAATGTCTCATGAGTTGATGTTCTCGATAGCATCCTGACTGTCAGCTATTAACCTGTCAGTTCTGGGGACAAGGGTCAGACCCACATAGGCCTGGAGGGGACAGTGAGGCAGGTGACCTTGCACAACCCTCCTTCCCTTAAATTCATTACTTGCAAGTCATAGCATCACTTCCCTGATTTCATGGTGGTCTTCCAGAGTGAAGGACAAACAACAACGGATGGGAAGTTATTATAGGACAGGAGTTACTTTATGGTCTTTGTCAATGAAAACTAATGAGTCTCTTAAGTATTTTTAGTATGGAGGAAGTGAAGAAAGAACCTGTGTATGGAACCCAGATCTGGATTAAATGATCTCTTATTATTGTGAACCCCAGTGAGAAGAGGGCACTGAGCGATGCGACAGATGTGAAGATCTATAAATGGCAACAGGGAGCAAGGAGCAATTCCACCTCTGTCCAGGACCAGTGTGTTGGCCCTTAGGGTGGACAGACTCATGAGAACAAAGAACAGAGAGAAGAGCCACTCACCCATTATTTTTCTCCTGTTTTCTCTGCCAAAAACAATCTTTGGTTTGGAAAGCACAGAACAAAATTGGTTTATAGGAAATCAATAGCCAAGATAAATAAGGAGATAGGAAGAGAACATTTGCCCTTGTTGAGTTCAAGGCACCAGACCAAAGTTACATCTTTGGGGACTGAATGAACGGAACCAGGAACAGCAATTGGAGATTTCTGTTCTACTTCAGAATTGGAAAGGTCTGCAGGGCTGGAAAGAGGCAAATATTATAAGAGAAAAGAACCGAGTTTGCAACCTTAAGGCTGGAGAGATTGTCATAAAGCACAATTCTGGCTCAGGGACAATATGTCGCCTAGCACGGAGGAACATGGCCAGAGCAGATGGCGGGTGCCATGTTTAGCCAAGTCACTGGAAGGCAATATGAGGGCAAGCTATCAGTTTATTCATTCTGAGTATGCACCAATTCTCTGGTCCTCCCCATCCTGAGCCAGCAGGGTCCACACTTCCCTAGGTGCCCTCCTGGGAAGTATCTACCAATTCCAAACGAACTGGCTAGTGTCCTGTCATCCCTTTCCTTCCCCAGTGTGATGACTCAAAATTTACTCAATAGGCACCTAAGTTAAATGCATTTACTGAATCTAAATCAAAAGTAAAAATTAAAATGCCACAACTTTTACTACTTGGCCACCCTCTTAAGAGATCCAAATGTTCAACTTCCTCTGCTCTATCTTTTGTACCTTGTTAGAGATCTGAGAGAGGTTGAAGGGACATATGAAATCCAGCGGGCATGGTTCAGTCCTATGGAAAGGCAGGAGTATAATGTGGAGTGAAACTCCCTCTGCAAGATCCTGCTGCCTCAGTGGCCCTTTCCTCCTATTGCTGAAAACCTCCATTTTGAAGAAGTGCCCAGGCCAGCTGCATTCACTATTTCACTCCTTACCCAGCTCCACTCCCAACTTTCACAATTTTTACATCATCTATTCCACTCCCATTCTCAGTTCCCTTTGATTTGCTGTTTTCTCTCAAAATTAGAATGGAAGCTCCTTGAATGCAGGGAATAATTATCCCTTCCACTGCCACAGCACCCCAGGCTCTGGAAAACCCACATAAAATGGTTAGGGCTCTCCCTTTGTACCAGAGTAGTTTAAATTATGAAAGTAAAGGATTATGCAATGCCGTGCATCCATTTTATACTTTAAATTTTGACATTTTTTTGTCATCTGCTGGCTTTCACGTAGCATCTGTGGCTTCTACAAAACACCAAAAAAATTCCATTTGACTTCTTATGCCAACTTGCAATATGTCGAAATGGTGACTGGGAAAGTCGCACGGTAGGAAAACTAACTGTACCTTTCTTTTGGTGGTATTTTTAGTTCTAGTCCTTAGCACAGGGCCTGGCACATTGCTTCAATTAATTGCTTAATACATGTGTGTTGAGGTTACTTTCCTCATGTTTCTACGCAGTTTTGTTCTTCTCTTCAGAAATATTGGAGAATCCTCTATTCTAGAGGTGTCAATCCCGCAAAACTCCCAAATGATGCCTGAACTGGATAACATTTTATTAGAAAACATTTAACAAAATAATAATACAGCGTAGATAATGTTGATTTGGGCAACTTGGTAGGGATGCCTTTCTATCTGAATTTGACAGTACCACTCTATTCCATTAACGATTCACTTTCCTTTTTTAAAATATTATTTACTTATTTTTAATCACGTTGCTTTATAAATCTCGTGTGGAGAGAAAAATCAGAGCAAAAGGGAAAACCATGGGAGAGGAAAAAAACAGAAAAAGAAAAAAGTGAGTACAGCATGTGTTGATTTATATCGTCTCCCTAGTTCTTTTTCTGGATGTCGATGGCATTTTCCCTCCAAAGTCTAGTGGGACGGCTTCGGATCACCGAACCCCGAGACTTTCCTGAGTCTCCTACTCAGGGACAAGGGATGGAAACCGCGTGAATCGCGTCAGGTGGGGAGTGGTGGAATAATTGTGCTGTGTGAAGGTGAGGGATATTATGGTTGTGTAAGAAATGACCAGCAGGGCCATTTCCAGAAAGCCTTGACTTAGAGGAATTGCTGCTGAGGGAAGCGAGTAGATGCAAGAGAACAGCGTGCACGGCGCGGAGACCAGGGGATGAGGGGTGCGGAGGGACGGGCTCCTTTCGCGAGGAGGAGATTCGGACCAGCTCCGAGCGCCCTGTGATGGAAAAAGCCGCCCGCGCCGGACAGAGATGCGACGGCTGAGTGTGGGGCGCCGCTTAGAATGTTCGCTCTTGTTTTTTTCTCTCTCGTGGTTTTTTTCCTTTGGGTCTGATTTTTCTTGCACAACGTGACACATGTGGAAGCTTTTTTTTTTTTTTAATTGCGCATATTTTCCTACATCGGGTTGCTTGCTGCTGTCTCGGAGGGAGGGAGAATTTTACGAAAACGAGACCTCTCTATGATGCTCCGGACAAATAAAATAGTGCGGGGAAAGTGTGACGCTCGGCGCCGCAGCCGTTCTAAGCCCATCGGAACCTCCCTTTATCTTTAGCAGAAGCTCCGGGGCTTTTCCCCTGCACGCTCGCGGCAGTTTCTTTCGGGGTCGCTAACGCCGTCCCTGCTGCCATTGGGATGAAACGCAATTCTCCAGGCTGGTGGTGAAGCCTTCCAGAATGGAATTTCAATCCACTGCTTCAATCCGGGTTCCAAGCGCCCCCGGCCGCGCCGTCCCGGATTTAAGCTCCCTCCCAGCTGAGATCCCCGTTCTCAGGCCCCTCCCCACTCGGTCCTTCCCCTTCCGGATTCCACGTGCCTCGCCCGCAGGCGGAACCTCGGGAGTCCAGCCAGAGGTGTCCCCGCCCACGGTGCCCGCCGTTCCCTTCCGGGAGCGGGCCGGAAGTGCCTTCGCGTAGGCCCCATCCCCTGCGTCAGGTGACGGGATCCCGCGGAGGAGGCTCCGGACCCGCCACAGCCGGAGCCGGGCTGACGTGACGGGAGGCAGACGGGGCGAGCGAGCGCGCGCTGAGGTACCTCGGCGGCCCGTGGCGCTCCGGGGCCGCCTGCGCTCACTGAGGGGGCGGGCTTGGCCTGGGATTGGGGCGCGGGAGGGAGCGGGCCGGGACCTCCTCTCCGGGGCTTGGTACGGCTGCGCAGGCGCTCTGGCAGGGAAGGGAGGGTGGGGGTCTGACTCGGGACCTATGTGCCTTCAGCCTGGTACTGGGCATGCGTTGTGGAGGGCTGGGGGGGCGGGAGGGAGGAGGCCCCTCGTTCGGGGACTGTCTGGGGCCGTGACACGCCCCCCCGATTTGCCGGTGCGCATGCGCGCGGAGGCGTGGCGGAACCTGGGGTGGTTTTTAACCCGAAACCGCGCGTGCGCTCGGGAATCTGGTGCACTTGCTTGTTGAGTGCCCACGTCCGCGGCTGTTTAACTCTGGGTGCGCATGCGCTCTGCAAGCACCGAGTAGTCGGCTCCCAGTTTGTTTGCTTACGTAGGCGCCCTGACAGGTTGAGCTGACGGACCCCCCAGGAGCCCGTGACCCCCTTGCGGCTGCGCAGTGCCGCGTTGGGCCCCGGTGCAATCTCTGGGCCCCCTCCCCTCCCTTTGTGGCTTCACAGGGGGTGTCTGGCCCCCTTCCCCGGGACTGGGCAGACGCCTGGGGGCCGCCTGGGATGGGGCTGGGGGGTCCCTCCTGGCCTGGCCCGGGCTGGTCCGGCCGAGGGAGGCGGCAGTGACTTCTCCGGAGGTCTTGTTCCCGCGCCCGCCGCGGTCATTGCGAGCGTGACCCTGAGCCCGAGCAGTAAGCAGCGGGGAAGCGAGCCCCTGGGAGCCCGCCCCCCCCCCCCACTCCGCCGCGGGGCCGGGAGAGGCGGAAGGGGCGGGGCCGGGGCGTCCCCGCGGCCCCGCCGTGCCCTTTGTCCGCCGGCGCTCGGGCGGCTCCGGGCCCCTTTGGATGGGCCCGCTTGGCTTGGGAGGGACCGGCGACTCCTCACCGGGAGAGATCAGGCTGAGGCGGCCTTTTCCTAATGAGAAAACGAGGCTCCCCAACGGGCAGCGGGGCTTAAACCCCGGGCCGGGGCGGGAGGCCGGAGACCCGGATGCAATAACAGTGGGGGTCATGACCTTAAGGGGCCCATAGTCCCCGCGGCGGGGGGGGGGGGGGGAGGGGGAGGGGGAGAGGTGTGTTCCAGGCGTTTCCCGGAGGGAGGGCCGGGACTTTAGGGTCACTGGGGGGGGTCTCTAGGGAGGCGGCCTCTAGGCTCGACCTGGAAGCGAGGAAGGTCGCTCCCAGGCGTGGGCCCACCGGGCTGCAGGGTCGGTAGGAGAAGGGGCTCCGGGAAGAGCCGGCTGCTCGTCTGGTTCCACCAGAACCCAGAATGGGGCCAGAAGGGCCGGGCAGAGTGGGAAGGCGCAGCTCTGTCGTTCTTGCCGCTCTCCCCAGCCCCAGTGTCCAGCACAGGGGGAGTCTGGCCCCGTCCAGGCTGCTTCCGAACCCGCCATTTCTGGTTGTGGCCACCTCCTTTTCATTTAGCCCCCTTGGCGTCTCCCCGGGCTGTTCCAGCTTAGCTCAGGTGCCTCTCCCCATCAGATGTCCGGTGCCTCTTGTGGGCCCTCCTACCACCCCCAGTTTTTTATTTATTTTTACCCCCTTTTGGGTACGTGTCATTTTCTTTGATTGACCATATGCTCTTAAGAGCGAGGACAGTTCTGTTGTTTGTCTTTAAATTAAGTTTTTCCTAAAGAAAACAGTGGAGAGGAGCGGTAGAAAGAATACTTTGGTAGCCGGGGGAATAACAGCTTTGAGGAGACCTGATGATCGCAATTATACAAATAAGGTGGGATGGCGCCTTATTAAGTTACTTCTACGGGAAAGGCCGGTGTTGGGCATTGGGGCATAAAGGTTTTTTTAATGGCAGGGTCCTTGACCTTAAGAGTTCTCCCCGGGGCTAGCAAGCAAAGACACTGAGGAATCTTAAGGAAAGGAGACAGATTTGACCACTGAGCTTGCATACGGCTAAAAGGACGTGCCTTATTCAAAAGGAATAACATCAACTAAAGAGAGTTGGAGGGAATGTCACGATGTATTAAGAATATATGTAAAAAATAAATCCAAAATCCGGAGGTGGAAAAGCTGGGGGAAGAGAACCAGAGTTAGACATAAAAGCAGCCCAGCCTCACCAGCTTGAAGGATGATGCCTGGAGAAGAACAAAGAGGACAAATAGAAAGGTCTCTGTAACAAACTAGGGAGCCACAGCTAACATTCTCCCCACCCTCCCCATCCCACTAGGGCCAGGTGCTGTGTTACCCATCTTACAATCTATCCTGTTTGATCCCCAGCCATCCTGGAACAGAGGAGTTCTTATTTTCCCATTTTGTAAACTGAGGCATCCAGGTTAAGTGACTTGCTCAGGATCACTCGGCTAGCTGCCCCTCTTCTCAACTTAGACTCTGAACACCACAGTCCTTGTTTGTTTTTGTTTTTTTAAATAACTTTTTATTGACAGAACCCATGCCAGGGTAATTTTTTACAACATTATCCCTTGCACTCACTTCTGTTCCGATTTTTCCCCTCCCTCCCTCCACCCCCTCCCCCAGATGGCAAGCAGTCCTATACATAATACCGCAGTCCTATACATAATACCACAGTCCTTGATGTGCCACGCAAAGAAGCAGATATGGAACTAAGGGTAACAGACAGGAAGCTGGACCAGGTAGACACAGAGGAGCAATCTTGTGGACATTGAAGGGTCTTTCTCAACATGTCTGAAAACTGGGAGGATACTGTACACTTGTGGCAAGTCAGATACTATTACTACCCCAAAGAGAAGGATTAAAAAGATTTTCAGTTACTGACCATATGCCTACTAGGCCATGGCCACAGAAATCCTCTTGAGAATAATCTATACATAATACACGTTATATAATATATATTAAGGGATTCTATGATATAGTTGTAAGAATGGAGCGAGTTGGCATTTTCAAAGTATTCTGGAGCAAATCATTGCTTTTAAATCATCTAGTTGATTAAAAACCCAAGAAAACAGGATTTCTCTATAGTTATTATGTGAGAACTATTTTTTTTTTTTAATAATAGCCTTTTATTTACAGATTATATGCATGGATAACTTTACAGCATTAACAATTGCCAAATCTCTTGTTCCAATTTTTTACCTCCCGCCCCCCACCCCTTCCCCTAGATGGCAAGATGACCAGTAGATGTTAAATACATTAAAATATAAATTAGGTACACAATAAGTATTCATGACCAAAACATTATTTTGCTGTATAAAAAGAATCAGACTCTGAAATATAGCTTGTGGAGGAAATCAAATATGCAGGTGGGCATAAATATAGGGATTGGGAATTTAATGTATTGGTTTTTCGTCATCTCCCAAAGTTCTTTCTCTGGGCGTAGCTGGTTCAGTTCATTACTGCTCCATTGGAAATGAATTGGTTGATCTCGTTGCTGAGGATGGCCAGGTCCATCAGAACTGGTCATCATATAGTATTGTTGTTGAAGTATATAATGTGTGAGAACTATTTTTTAAAAAATCTCCAAGGAGAGCAACCAATAAATCATATCCTAACATAAACTAAAATCCCCCTTTTTTTTTTCTCCTGAGGCAGTTAGGATTAATTGACTTGCCCAGGGTCAGCCAGCTAGGAAGTGTTAAGTGTCTGAGGCCAGATTTGAACTCAGGTCTTCCTGATTTCAGGGTGGTGCTCTATCCATTACACCACCGAGCTGCCCTAACATAAGCTAAAATCACCAGATTCCCTGAAAAGTCTTAACAGCAGATAGAACTTTGTACAGCTCTTTGCCCATTGCTGTCCAACAAGGCATAAAACCAGGAAGCGTGTTGACCATTGTCAGCACAGAGTCCAGGTGGAAGAAGGCCCTAGAGAAAGAGTCCACGTGCCTTTCTTTGTGAGCCACTGTGATTTTTACAACAAGCCTCAGTCCATGTGGTCCCTAATTCATCAAAATCCTTCAACCCACCATCTCCAATGGAAAAACCAAGCAGAAGGTCTCCTGTCTGGGCCATTAGAATCTATAGGGCTGACTTGGTAGAATCGTGGATAAACACGCCCACTGACAGTGAAAGGGCTTCTTGATGGAAAAGGACAATGGGAGTAGGTGGGGTTAAGTTTGGGAAATTTCACAGCGTTTCCAGAGGCCCACAGGTCTCCCGAAGCAGAGGCCCATTCTTCTGCCCACAGTAGCGACGCTCTCTGGCCGTGACTCACGGCATCCCACGGTCGCCACGGATTCGAGTTGTAGTCCCCAAAGTGCCATGGAAGGTCCCATGGTGGGTGTAAATAGGCTGGGCAGCGTATTACCAGTGAGGAATTATTCATAAAAATTGGCCTGAAAGGAGAAGGAGGAGGAGGAGGAGGGAGGCTAGCCATAAGCGTGACCAAGGGATAACAGCCTGCCTGCTCCACTGATGCCCTTTACTCTTGAGATACAAAGGACTCCATCAAGGTCAGTCAGTGAACATTGGTTAAGCATCTTCTGTATGCCAGGATACTGTGCTGAGTGTGGGGAATCAAATACAGAAGAGAAAGCCCTCAAGGGGCTTACAGTTGCATGAGGGAAGAAAATCACAAAGGAGGCTGGTGAGAGGGAAGGTACCTATTGCAGGAGCAGACTGGGGAAGGGGTGGGGAGTGGAGGGCTGGCTGATTTGGGCCCGCTCCTTAAGTGGAGGCTTTAGAAGGGCTCTGCTGGAAGGCAGAGGGTACCGACGAGGAATGAGCCCCCAGCCTGATGAAATTTGGGGTGGTGATGAGGGAGCTGGCTGGGGGTCTGTTGTGTGAAGGGTTTACAAGAGAACATGGGCAAGAGCTGCAAGCATTAAAGGGAAGGGATGGGAGGTGCAAGGATGACATCACAGAGCCATCAGAATGTCACCGGCCCAGCATGCTTAAATGGATCTTGGAAATAGATCTGCCAGGAGAGGGAGTGGTTCAGAGAACCACCCAATTGCAAGCCAGAGGTGGGAGGGGGACGGGGAGAAAGAGAGAGGGAGAGAGACTTGGAACAAGGTCAGCACTCCATTTTAAAATCTCTGAGGAGAGAAAGGGAGGACACCAGCATATGAATATATGAAATACACTCAGAATTGGGGGGGGGGGGGATATTTCACCACCTCATCTTCCCCTCTGTGCTTCTGCCAAACTAAGTTACTTGCAACCTGAGCCCCTGGTCCTCCCCATCGGACCTCCAGGCCCCAGGAATTACCATGTGCTCTTTTGCTGCATCCTAGGAACTCCCTGGGTCTTCATATCTGTCCTGTAGCTGACTCCTTGTAGATGTGATGTGTCTCTTTAGGAGAATGTGGACTCTCTCAGAGCAGAGACTGAATTGATTTTTTTTATTTGTACCCATAGTGCTTCGGTGCACACAAGTGCTTATTAGAAACTTGACATTTATTTATTCCATGGACCAAAGTTCTGTTAAGGAAGTTATTTTAGGAAAGATGACAATCTCCCAAGCATGAAATTCTGAAGATTTAAAAAAAAAAAAAAAAAAGGCAAATCTACTGAGATGAAAAAAGGGAAGTTGTTTAAAGAGAGGGCAGAATGGAAACCCAACTAGACAGAGTCTTGTTGAGCTCAGGTTATTGGCCCAAACGAGCATCATACCAGTCAACTGAAAGAAGGGCATTTGAGCACTGAGCTCCGGCATCAATGATGAGACTCCAAGGGGGGGGCCAGAACCTCAGGATGGACAGATGACAAGGGGAGAAAGTAAAAAGCCCGTGAGTTGGACTTCCACTTCTGGCATAATTCTAAACTAAATTATAATGGGGATCGTTGGAGAGCTGCCAGAAAAGGCAGGCAGGAATAATCACAAAGGACCTATAGCCAACTGTCCAGAAGAGATCATGGTAAAGTAACCCCGTATCCGTTTCTGGCAGGGCTCTACAAGATTAGGAGAATGATGCAGGTAGAACTTAGATTTTAACCAAATCCCCCATGTTCTTAGGGGAAAAGATGTAAGCTGAATGGTAAGACAGTGAGGGGAATTTTGACCTGGTTAACTAGCCAAACCCAGAGTAGTTAGGAGCATTCCGTTTCGGCCTTCGGTCTCTTTTCTTGGCCAGTATTAAGAATTTTGAATAATCAGGTCCAGAATGACAGTTTGATAACATTGGAGAAGGATTCCTCATGCTGGTTTCAGGTGCAACAAAGTCCTTTGAAGTCTTCCTTGTATATGAAAACACGTTCCTTTGAGGAGTCTTGGAAGTCTTAATTTTGGCAGAGAGATGAAGGCCTCGAAAGCAAGGCAGAATCATGTCATGTTTTTCTAGTCGCTATTTCAGACTTAACTGTGCTGGTGTCACATTTTAAGGAGATTTCTGTTCATAGGCCTGGCTCAGTTTTCACCTGCTGGGGCATTAGAACCAGCCACTTTTTCTCTCCAGGCTTAAGTTTAGTTGACAAAAGGTCAAACTCATTCCAAGTGTCCTTCAGCTCTGAAATTCCCTGAGGTCTTGAAATGTTTTGATCCATTTGTTCAGCAAGCATTTGCATGCTTTGACCTATGGCATTCAACGATGCTATAAAAGGTGCTTTTAGTATTTAATTTTTTTAACATTTTTAAGTCTTCAAATGGCCATCCTCCTTCATAAATCTGCCCTGCATATAATAATCTCAGAATCATTTTCACTCACCATTCAGTTACCAGTTTTGGGGCACCTACTATGTGCAGGATATTCTGTAGAGTATTGGAGTAGGTACAAAAGCTTAGATAGCTTTCTAAAGGGTAGCATAGACAGTGAAGCACTATCAATGCGAAACATATATGTACCAAGTGGTGTAGCATCAAACTTCCCAAAGGAGAAGTTAAGAGAGCTGCAAGAAGAAATAGACAGCAAAACAATAGTAGTGGGAGATCTCAACCTTGTACTCTCAGAATTAGTTAACTCAAACCACAAAACAAGAAAGAACTTAAAGAGGTAAATGGAATATTAGAAAAGTTAGGATGATAGAGCTTTGGAGAAAACTGAATGGAGACAAAAGCTTAGTTGGGATTTGGCTTCCTTCTTCCTGGAAATCCCAATCTTTGAGGGGCAAAAAGACATGAACACAGATATGTGATACACTCCTTAGAGAAATTACCCGTCGAGTTCAGGGAAACGATGGTTTTGAAAATCGTGCTCGTTGCTGCTCTCCCAGCGTTGCATCCTGCCGAGCACATCACCTGAGAATCTCAAAATAGAAAATGTTATCATAGGGTTGCCTGTCCGACTCCAGGACATTTTAAAAGATTATCTATCCCGTGCTGGGTTATCCCCAGTTTAGTGGTGGAAAAATTAACATTTTAAAAATAATCCAGAGATCATCCTTTGAGGAAATGGATCATCAGCATTTCAAGGATCTGTGATTTTCATTAGTATTTTTATTTCATTTCTTTCAGCAACCCAGATTTTGGCATCTCCATGTCCTAGTGCACCATTTCTCCAACCCCTTTTAATCTCTACTTCCTAGAGTCCCAGATTTGCTCGCTTCCTTCAGAGCACAGCGCAGGCGCCACCTCCTCCTGGAGACCTTTCCTGTTGTCTTCCAGCTGTGAAGCGTCCAAACTTTCCCGCACACTCTGTGCAGTCTCCCCCTTCCCCCATGACTTTATATTTATTCTGTATATCTTCCCCCCAGATAACCGAGGCACACACCAGGAACAAATTGTCTTTGTATACCTAGTGCCTTGCTTTGTAACAGATTCATCAGGGTAGGTATTCCGAGAAAGGAAAAGAGAGGGAATACTCATGTATGTGGCACCTGCGCCAGGATGGGCACAATGCTAAGTGCTTTACAGATATTTTCTCACAGCTGCCAATAATCCTGCAAAATAGGTACTGATATCCCCATTTTACAGGTGAGGAAACTGAGGCAAATAGGTGAACCGACTTACTCAGGGTCACTCGAACAGTAAGTGTTAGTAAAAATGCTTATCAAGCCGAAAATTCATCACTAGCAGACTGATCTCAGCTTGTCTGGAAACCTTTCCAGCAATGAAAGCTGTCCAAAAGGGAATTGGGCTGCTTTGGGGGGTGGTGGCTTCCATCTCTTTGGAAGAACCCAAGCAAGGTTGGGGCAGGCCTTTGCTTTTTTCTGCCCTGTAGAGTAAGAGTGAGAGTGAGAGTGAGAGAGAGAGAGAGAGAGAGAGAGAGAGTGAGAGTGAGAGTGAGAGTGTGAGAGTGTGTGTGTTGGGCTAGGGAGACGAGTGATAGATCTAAGTCTATGCTCAGTCATGTGATGGAAGTAATTATGTGAGGAAGAGGATACTGGGAAGAGTCTAACGCTGCTGTGACAGAAGGACCACTTGGAGGGTTAGTTGTAGTCTTTCAGGGACACAGACAGGTGCCCCAGGGGTCGTAGCCGGTTTTAAGCTACTGTTGAGGATGTGATGGGCAAGAGTGCCTGGCTCTGGCTCTCCTAGAGCCTTCCGGCTGCTAGCCTAGAGGCTGGACCTGAAGGCCTTGTTTGCTTTCCGGATATGATGATTCACTGAAGGAAGGGCACACCAGAGCTTTCAAGACACACACACACACACAATATCACACCGGAAGGAAGAACTGAGGTTAGACTTGCTCTTTTCCTGACTGCAATTGACAGACTGTGCCTTGGTGGTAAGAGTGTGCAGGAGGGAAGTGGCTTCCAGAGGTGCTGCCTGTCCATCATTTTGGAGCGCTCTTGACTGTTTCTGCTCTGTGCCTGCCCTCCCCCCTGTTTACCTGCCATTGGCACTTCCTTTATCGTGTCATAAAGTCTTAAAAAAATCTTAGCAAAAAGACTTTAAACTGAAAAAGAAACGGAGAAAGCTCCCTGTGCCTTTACCCCAAACTAGTACATCCCATAGACACGGGAAGACTGTGACTCAGGAGGATGAAGAGCAGGAGACTTTTCCTGAAGTTCCCAGGAGAAAAATCAAGAGTGAGTCAGTAATAAAACCTGTGGCCTCGGGCCTCTCATGCCCAACGTGTGGCTGATGAACTAGAGACCCTAGCATTAGAAAGAATCGTGGACGTCCATAGTGTCTTTACTGGTTGTTGGGAGGAGACTGGAATAATTTCTGGAAGAGCTGCCTGATCTGAGACCACGGGACAGGAAGAGGCGCGCTAAGGAGCAATGGGCAGACTGGAAGCGGCTTAGGATCTGCGCCAGTCAGCAGCCAGTCATTTCCTGGCATTCCTTAACGATAGTTTCAGTAGACTTAGAATTGAGACGGGATTCTTCCCTGGATCTGATTCTCCTGGGTGAGGAGCCGGTGGCTGCAAGGGGGAAATGACAGGAACTTGCCAGGCGCCTTTGTGCACACTGTGTATCCTGTGTCTGAAGCTTTCCCTTCCCCCATCTCCCTTCAGGAGTTATTCCCACAGTGTGACCTCTGCTGATCCCTGCTTGGCCTGCTCTCCCTTCCCACTCCCAGATTTCTTTTTCACTTATTTATCTGCGTGTGTGTTGTCTTTCTTCCAAAAGGACATGGACTCCTTTTGCATCCTTGTCTCCCTCCCACCTAGATAGTGCCTGGAGGGACCAGCATACTGCTTTTAAATGCTGAATTGCTTTAAACGTTGGTGGGAAGTGACCTTTCCTGTCTCAGAATCTGTGACCCACAAGGAAAAGGAAGCCGTTCTCTGGCACGTCCCTGGTTGGGGGGAAAGGTAGATTTTAGAAGGGACAGAGAGAAGAGCAGTAGGAATGGATAGAAAATTGTCCAGATTGAAATCCTAAAGCGCAGAGAAACCTTGTGATTTGGAGAAAGGAGGCGTCATCCCCATAGACCCATGTGGAGGAATTTACCAGCCCGTTGTAGGCTTTTGTGTAAGGAAGGGGGCCAGAAGGCCAGGTAATAGCAAAGACGGCCGGGGAGCTGGCCCCAGAGTAGTCGGGTCAGGAGCGCTGAGAAGCCAGCCGAGCAGGCCTGTGGAAACCAGCTTTTGGAAGCCGCCTCGGGAGAGTGGAGACTCAAAGAAAGCGGGGACCAGGACAAGGCCGAGCTTGGCTTCTGTGTTGTTAGTCGGAGACAGTCTTGGTACCTGCTGGGGCAGCATCCAGAGGGTTAGAGGGAGACTATGCTAGAGATGGGGAGGAGCCCCAAGGCGGTTACCTGGGCCAGTGAGTTGCGCAGGAGGTCCCGGAGACCATCCTTAGTGAGTTGGGGTAGAGAACTGGGCGGAGGGGAAGGAAAGCCATTGTCTTGACTTCCAGAAAGGGGAATTGAGTGGAGTCTGCCTACTATTGTCCGGTGAACGTGAAGTCAGTTCCGGGCCCAGTTCTAGACAATTGGGGGAAGTGAATGTCCAGAAAAGGCAGGTGGGATTCCAAGGTGCCTGCTGGCTTCGTCCAGAACGTGGCCTCCTGGGCTCTCCTCGCTTCCTTTGGTGTGGGGTCACTAAACTGGTCCGTATGGGGAGCGGCAGAAATGGGGTTTGCGTAGATTGGAGCAAAACGTGGCTGTGGCTCATGCTGTTCTTGGACAGGACGGGGACCCCGGGGTGGGTTCTGGACCCCCGCCTCAGCCCAACTTGGACAAACTCCCCAGCCCGGTGCCGCAGGGATCTTTGGCCTGGCCGTGGCTTTGCCCGGGACTTGGGTAAAGGTATCGATGCCATGATTCCAAGCAGATAAAAGGGCAGATGTCACGGGCTTAGGCCTTGGAGAAAACCTGGTGGGGGGTGGAGGGGAGGATCAGCTGCCCTTCTGGCTGGAGATGGACTCTAAGGAGAGGAAAAGGTTCAAAGCCCTTGAGCTTGTTCATAAATACAAGGTGGAGGAGGCAGAGGAAACGGTCATCTGGAACACATCTTGGGCTTTCAGTGAACTACAAAGCAAATGAATCAGTCCAGACTTCCTTCCCCCCCGCCCCACCCTTCCTTCCTCCTTCCTTTTTCATTCTTCCTTTCTCTCTTCCTCCCCTCCCTCCCTCTTCCCCTGGTTTATGATGGCCCATGATAAGCAGGAGGGATGTTGAGAGGAGAGCACCCACAGTCAGGGTGCCACGCTCATGTTGTGAAAGGATTGGCTGAAGGACCTTGGGATAGTTAACCTGGGAGAGCCATCTTTGGGGTCAAAGGGCAGGGTGTGCCTTCAGTCTTTGAAGGGCTGTCATATGTTCTGTGGGCCCCAGAAGGCAGAACTAGAGCCATGGGGGGAGGGGCAGAGAGGCCCATTTGGGCCAGCAGCCCATTGCAGGGGGGGATGGGTTTTCCTAAGAGGAACATGGTAGGCTTCCTTGGGGCTTCGGCCTCCCACAAAGGCTCAAAGTCACTTGTTTTAGAGAAAATTTTTGTGTGGATTAGACAAGGTGGTGGATGGGACAGGACTGTAGAGATGAAGGAGGTGAATCTTCCCGCCTTACAAAAGGGAAAACTGAGGACCCCAGAGGGAAAACTGCCGATCACTTCCGCGGCAGCTGGGGGCCCGGCCAAGTCAGGAGGGCCGGCGTCTGTCCCTCCACTGCCGTTTATTGGATGTGACTCGGCACATGTTACATAAACTTTCTCAGGCTACGTTTTCCAAATTTGTGAAGTGGGGAGTTGGTCTAGAGGAGCACTCTCTGAGAGTGGGAGCCATGACATGACCCCGCTGGCTCGATCCCAACGGGTTTGAGGGTGGAAAGCTGGGTCCCGCCTGCCGTCCTTGAAAGGATCATGGAGCTTCTTTCCTTCCTTTCCTTCCTTCCTCCTCCCCCCCCCCCCCCCCCTCGCACCAGGACCACTTTCTTCCCGATGGGCCTTGGGGCAGCTCTGACCTCACCCCCATCCCTCAGATACTTTAGAGGCTGCCCAGGGTCCCTTCCAGCATTCCAGAACTGCTATGTGATAATGGACTTCTCGCCAGCCAGAGAATGTTTCAGAATCAGGGAGTGTCAGCCCTGGAAGGAAACTTGGAAAGCGGCTACTCCATTCCCCACCCTTTACAGGCAGGAAAACTGAGGCCTGCCGGATGAGGTAACTGCCACCAATACCAAATCTGGTGCTGGCCAGCTGAGAGAGCTTGGTTGGCCCACTTGGCCCCGTCCTGCCTCAGACCGTAGTGACCATGTGACCATGGAGGGGAGGACTGGCAGTCCCTCAGGTGAGACCCTGCAGTGCAGTGCCCTGACTGCTCACAGCTGGGAAATCCCAGGTTGGGACAGAAACAGGATTCCCTGGCAATGCTCTTGCCCGGCCCGGGGCTGTGGCTTCCCTCGGGCTCTCTGTAAAGACGGCATTGGAAGCGAACCCCAGCGTCGGTGCTGGTTTTGCTTTTTTAGTCATTTCTTGAAGGTGCCGGGTAACTCTGGGCATCTGTTTTCATTTATTGAAACTGCCACGGTTGGTAAAATCCAGTCTTGGGGAGGCGGCGATTTGGGGCCTCGCCGAGGCCACGGGGCCCATCCTGGGAGTCCCAGCATCTCGGGATGGGGAGAGATGGGGCTTTGAGAACAAGGTTCCCCTCTCTAGGGCCGGGCCCTTTCTGCCCTCGGGTTTCCTCTCGCTCTCTCTCTCTCGCTCTCTCCCGGTCACTTTCCAAGTGGCACATGGCAGAAAGCGGGGGGGGGGGGGGGGATCGCCCATAGTGTGAGAAGCTTGTTTTAGAACAAGGAAGTCATGGATTTGCAGTGAGTTCAAATCCACCCTCAGACACTTAGTAGTAGCTTTATGATTGTGGCCAAATGACTTCATAGATAACACTTACGGAACTTTACTTCCCAGCCCCAGTTTTTGCATCTGGAAAATGGGGGCGATGATGTTTGCACTAAATATGAATATTGTTCTAAATGCTTCCCAGGCCTCTGAGAAGAAAGCCCTTGGAGTGTTGGGATCAGTTTGCTCCTGGGACCTCCGGGGGGAGGACACACACTCTCCCACTCCCGGCTAGCACCTTCTTTCCTGTAGATAGACCCTGAGAGACTCGGTGCCCCCTAGTGTGGAGCAGAGGCTGTGCTTAAGCCCACCCGACTTTGCCAATCTGAGGCCTGCTCTCCCTTGCCGCCTCCTACCACAGCACCTCCCTGGGCCTCGGGAGCACTCACCGTCTCAGTGCGATCACCACTTTGATTCCTTCTTTTGGCTGGGACAGCTTCTGCCTGCTGAGTGTGTGTGTGTGTATGTGTGTGTCCATGTGTCCCAGTGGAGAGAGTCACACGGAGGCAACACATGCACTGACTGAACCCCGCTGCAGCTCCCAGGCCTGGCGACGGTTTGCCAGACTGAGCCCAGCACAGATCGTTTGAGGGTGATGGACGTATCGGCCAGGGTCCGAGTGCCCCCTGGCAGGTGGGGCCCATAGTCTGAATTTGCTAGCGCTCTGTAAGAATGCACCCCATGGGGATGGAAGGAGCCCATGCAGTTCCTTTCTCCCTTTGCCCGCCTGGGGCTGGCTGCCCTTCCCTGGCCCGCACCGCCTCCTGGCAAGGTGGGGGCTGAGAGTGTTAGGAGGTGGCGAGGGTGGGGATCATGGGGTGACTTGCCTGGGTCCCATCCCTGCTCAGGGCCCCGGGGCATCCTGCCTCAGACTGCCAGCCCTCAGTGCTGACGGGCCAGACCGGAGGCTTGGGAGCCAGGAGACTTTGGGTTACCAAGGAAATCGAGACCTGGACTCAGCCCTATTCAGGCACCTGGAAGGCAGGCTTGGGCCCCGGGCCCCAGCCTCTCAGGGTCAGCCTTAGAGCCGAGACCATAGGGCAGTTCTGTGAGACGTCTGGCAGGGCCTGTGGCTTGGCAGGGAGACACTGGATGGGCCTGAGAAGTTCAGAGAGTTGTGGGAGAGATCTGCGTCATCTCTCACTTTGCATAAGAGGAAACCGAGAGAGTTTCCTCCTATAACTGAGTTTCCTGGCGGGGAGGGCAGAGCGGATTCTTCCCAAATTGGGCTCCGGACCCCTCAGGCTGACAGTCTGGGGGAGATGCGGGACTCTTCCCAGAATCCCAGGCTTAGTTGCACAGAAGGAAATCGATTGAATGACTGAGGAAACCTGTAGTCTCATACAGTTATGAGGAAATAGACTTTTTTAAAGTTCACAGGCCTTAACCAGAATTAAGAAGCCATGGGAGAAAGAACTGGGAGTTGGGGCAGGCCCCTGAGGGTTGATTGGTTCCCAGCCGGCCCAGAGCAAAGAGATGCAGAGGGAGATGGGAAATTTCCTAAGACAGGCTGGGTCCATTTAAAAATTCTTCCCTGGCCAAGCCCAAGGGGAGGAAATTGGATTCTTGTTCCTGCCCTTTCTCCACTTTCCTCATTGGTTTCCTGGCCCTTTGTCCTTGGGATCCTGAAAGTAGGTTCCTATTTAGCTAGCTGAAGCCATGGGGCTCTCTGGAGGGAGCCCAGTCTCTGTCTGACACCCCCCCCCACCGGCGCCCTTTTATCAGGGGTGACAGGTCGGGGTCTGTAAGAGCTCCCATGCCAGGAGTTCTTTCTGCTGACTCCTTCAGCCCAAAGTGTTTGGCCATATTGTGGGTCAAATAGACTTTCACAAGATGGACCGGGAGCTTACCCACCATTTTCCGCACCATTCTGTGCCAGGGTCTCCCTGTACCCCGGGGAGCCTCCTGATGTAAGTCATGGAGAAGGCAGGAAGGGCCCCGGCCTCAGTTATGGCCTCTCAGCTGCGTGAGGCAGGGGTGAGTTAATGCTTTTTTCCTCTCCCCTGTTGATAACGCCATGAGCCTTCCCCTCCAGGACTTCCAGGTGGTCCCAACATGGGTGGTCTGAACACCTTCAGATCTGTGGTGCTCTCACAGGCTCAGCGTGCCCCGCCTGTGCCCCGCCTCCCCAGCCTTGTCTCTAAGGGGCTGCCGGGCCTTTTTCGCTCCCAAGCCCGCTTTGGAGAGCTTGTGTGCTGGAAAGACCTATAACATTTCTGAGCCCGTTTCAGGAGGTCCCTGGGGAAGAGGGAAGGCTGGCTCCTCTGCATCAGACGTTCTCATTAAGGCCTTCGCTTCCTGGGTGCCCAATGAAGCCTCACAGGCACCTTGTTACCTCTCAGCTGACTTGGGACTTCCTTGACCTAGAGGCCATCTAGTAGGTTCTGCAGGCCTGTGAGAAAGCCTTGTGGCTCCTGGGCATTCGGCTGGGGACGCAGAGACAGGACAGCCCCTGCCCTCAAGGAGCCTGTACTCCTCTGGGGGTGTAGGAGGGGGTCCCGCAGGTCCCAAGAACAATGTAAGCCAAGAAAACGGTCTGTCTACAGGGAGAGCAAGAGAGAGAGACTGAGCTCTTTTATTACAAGAAATGCTTATTGTCCTTTGTCCTTCCTTCTCAAAGAGGATCTTGGCTGCCATGAGAGGAAGGGCTGGACAAGGTCACCAGCCTCACTGTTCCCTCCACAGCCATCTGGGCCCAGTGACCAGACACAGATCAGAACAGCTGGACATAACCCAGGAGGCATCTGGGAGATCTCGGCCTGATTAAGCTCAGGTCTCCAGCTGGACTCAGTGTGAGTGAGGCAGCACCCATTCAGTGCTTAAAGCTGGTAGCCATCGGGGCAAAGAATCTCCCCTTTCACCGAGTCCAAAAAAAAGAAAGAAAAATTGTAGATTCTATATCTGAACTACGAACTCCAGCCTCGATCCACCTTGGCCTCCTCTGTCCTCGGCTTGGGGGGCTGCAGGCTCCTCCCAACGCCAGCCTTTAAAGAGGGCCTACAGTTTCAATGGCCTTGGGATGGAGTGAGCATCTGCACCCAGAGAGAGACGGCGGGCACCGAGTGGGGACCACAACACAGCATGCTCACTCTTTGTTGTTGGGCGCTTGCTTTTTGTCTTCATTTTTCCCTTTTTGATCTGATTTTTCTTGTGCAGCGAGAGAATTATGCCCGTGTGTCTAGAAGAATTGCACATATTTATCATAGATTGGATAATTGCTGTGTGGAGGGGACGGGAGGAAGGGGGAAATTTGGAACACAGGGTCTTGCAAGGGTCAGTGTCAAAAAATTATCCATGTGTATGTTTTGAAAATAAAAATCTTTAATGCAATAATTTTTTTTTTAAATAAAGAGAGCCAAAACTGGCCTCTCAGCAGACTCCATTTTGCACCTGCCGTCACGCCTGGTTCCGTAAAACTCGATGCCCTCCCCTTCCTGCCTCCTCTCGTGGACCGTCTCCCCACATTAGATTGTAAGCTCCTTGAGGGCAGGGGCTCGCAGTGCCAGGCACACAGTAGGCATTGAATTAATGTTACTTGGATTGGAGATTCTGCCCCCTCCCCCACATGGGCTTTGGGGTTCACAAGCGTTGTCAGTGAATTACCCTCACGGACTATGTGGGTGGATGTGTTTATGGGATTCCATTATTTTTTGGCTGCTCTTTTCTTGGCCTAGAAAAACCCACCGCCCTCGTCTGCCCGGGATTTTTTGGGTTTTTTGCTTTTTCAATTTCACTCTCTCCACCCCCTTCCCCACTGGCTGAGCCGGCAAGGAACATGATCCCCGTTATACATGTGAAGTCACGCGAAACATATTTCCACCTTAGTGTGTTATGGGGGTTGGAGGCAGGGCAGGAAAAGAGAGTCTAGGAAAGGATGCCCTGGGCCCGTCAGGCCTTTCTGGACATGGAGAGCGTTGTTCTTTCCGAGTCCTTCCCGAGGGCCGGCCAGCACCGCAGAAACCAGCCAGCTCATCCCCAGCCGACCCACACTCGGGGTTGCTCGAGCTGTGGATGACGACTTCTGGCCCCGCTCCTTTGCCTCTGTGGCAGCTCATGTGAGACTTCCCAGCATGTCCTCATTTTCCCTCTGGCATTTCTTCCCCAAAGCTTGCCAGTACCCTGCTGGCCGGGCCCCCTCCTCTCCGGAAGCCCCCTTTGAATCCTGCCTCATTTCACAACAGTCTGTATGCTGTTGTCTCCGGGCTGGGGGACTCACCAGCAGCAGCCTCTGGGGCACCCACGGACTATGGCCGACCCAAGGGCACCTCGAGACTCTTAGGCTGGTTTGAAGCTTGAACAGAGGCTTGGGCTGCAGTAAGACTTTGGGGACAACTTGAACTTGCTGAATGAAAGCAATGCATGGATTTGACTTGATCAACATGAGCCCGTGTGGCGGCGGCCCCCAGGCGCCATGCAGAGGTTGGCCAAGGCTTGGGGTCTGCCGCCATTGGACACAGCAGCAAATGACTCGGAATTAAAATAATGCCTCAGTGCCAGAGAGGAGCACACAGTGTTGGGGGAGGCTTCGGGAAGCGGGGCCATGGGCAAGGCTTCCCAGGAGAAGAGAATTTGAGTTGGCGGCTGGGAATGCAGTGGGCAGGGCATTCCAGGCCAGGGAGTCACGGCCCAGGATGGGCTCTTTGTGTGGAGGAGAGGGAGCAAGTAAAGGGGCCGACAAACCGGGACCTGAGTCAGAGGCTTAATTGGGAGCTTTTGACGGGTGATACACAGATGTATCTCAATCAGTAAACACTTAGCACCAGCTGTGTGCAGGACCCAGGCTACCCCCGGGATTCTGACTACAGTCTTGACTATCCTTGTACCCATCAGGAGCTTCCTGTTTTGGGGGCAAGACCCCCCTGTGAAGCTGCCTGGAAATAGGAAGGCCCAAAAAAACCTGGAGAAAAAATGTTCCCCTGGAGAGCATTTCCCACCCTTCCCTTCACAAGAAAAAACAAGAAGAAAAAGTGGGGGAGGAGATCGGAGAGAGAGCCCCTGCCCGCTACCTTTTCCCCCTTCTCTCCCCCCCCCCCCCGGCCTGTCTGCACCCTCAAAGCCGCCTTGTCGGTGTTGGGGACAGGTGACCCTGGGAGGAAATCCCAAGGTCCGGCCCTTGAGAGGAAGAGACTGTGACCAAGAGAGAGATGGAGGGTTTGGGGAACGGCTGAGAGGGCCTTGGGACGGGGGCGGCAGAAATGAATCAGTGGCTTGCAGAGAAGGCCTGTAGGGCCCAGCCATGGCCCCAGAGCTGCAACTCTCAGCCCTTCTGGGACCTCCTGGTAAATGATGTAACAAAGTGAAAAGGGCTTGTGCGAGGGGCCGCCTCCCGCCTGGCTCAGTGTGCTGCTGCCTGTGTGAAGGGACTCCTCGCTGGGTTCTTGGGCTGAACTAGCCAAGGGAAAAGCGAGGATTGGGGGCAGCTTCTCATTACGGCAGCTGAAACCTGAGCCGTACCAGCCTCTGGTGGTGAGTGTTCCCAGCGCGTGTGTGAGGGGCTGCTGTGGGGGTGTAGCCGGGGGCGTCTGCCGCACTCTCCCTTGGTTCTCTCTGAGAAGGGGAGGGACACTGGGCAGAGCAGCAGAGGGGCTCAGGGTCGGGGGCCGAGGCTGGCTCCAGCCCCGGGGGAGCCCACCCAGGGCTTTTTGGAACAGAGAAGGAGGTACTTTGCCGCCGGTTTTTGTGACCTGAAATAGCCAGGAGCGGGGCTGGTAGGTGGGAGGCCAGGTTTCACTGCCAGGGTGCTTGTGCTGTAGGTTCTTCTCTCACCTGGCATCAGTCCTGAGATCCTGCTCTATGTAGGCTGGCGCTCCTGGACACTCACGGGGGGGGGGGGGGGGGGGTGTAAGAGTAACGAGATCCAGACCCTGTTCCCTTCTCCACCTCCTCCGAGCCCCTCACTCATGGGGGGGAGGAAGGAGGAAGGCTCAGGTGAGGTTTGGGGTGCCGCAGCAATGTCAGCTCTCTCTCTCGAGTAGATGTGGCGACGCCGGGGCCTTTCCTGACGTTTTCGGCCGCCCTGGGCCTCCTGCTTTCGTGGCTCCAGCATTGGGATGTTTGGGGGGGTGGATAGCCAGACAGCCTGGCTCCCAGAGGTGAGACGGGAGGTCACTCCGAGTCCGTTTGCCTTCCAGGAGCTCGGCTGGAAGATTGGTTCGGCCTTGGATCTCCGTGGATGCCGGAAATGGCCAGCAAAGGGCCCACAACCTCGACGTCTCCCGAGAACTCCAGTGCGGGGGGCACGAGCGGCAGCAGCAACGGCCCCGGGGAGAACAGCAGTCAGGACAGCACGTTTGAGTGCAACATCTGCTTGGACACGGCCAAGGACGCCGTCATCAGCCTCTGTGGGCACCTCTTCTGGTCAGTATTGGGGCTGTCCCCCTGAAAGCCGAGAGTGGCCGGGCCGGGGGAGCGCCCGCTGGGGCTTGGGGGTTGCCCACGGTGACCCGGCAGCACCTTTTGTGGCCCCGGGGGGGGGGGGGGTTATAGATGTGAGTGGGTGCTGCCCTGGAGCCCTACCGGACTGGGTTCCTCTTTCGGGGGGGGGGGGGGAGGAGGGGGGGGGGGTTCGGTGGTTCTGCTTTAGATTCTTCCTGGGAATTCCCAAAGGCCTGGTTAAAGCGGCGCGTCAGCCCCCTTTGTGCGGGAGCTTGCAGAGACGAGTCCTCCCTAGCTCTGGGAGCCCGGTCCCTGCAGACTCTGGGGCTCGTCAGGGGAGCCTCGGCGTGGGCTCCTGGAGGTGGCAGCCCCTGTCCCCTCCTCAGGCCCTGCTTAGCCCTGCCAGCGGGCCCTTCTAAGAGCCTGGTCACCAGAAGTGACCTGTAGTCAATGGCTGAGGGCCCCATGGGTAGCGGGGGGAGCACTACTGATCAGTGGCCTGGGGGGGGGGGGGGCACACAGCCCTTGTGGCCTTCAGGTCTGCGAACCTAGAGTGACCAGGCAGGGCAGACTCGATGGCCTCTGGGCTCTCTTTCCTGGCTGTCTGTGACTGTGAATACTGTGGGGCCCCGGGGGGGAGGCCAGGAGAGGGAGAACTGCCAAGGTCAGAGAAGCTTCTGGGGGCAGAGGGCCCACGTGGGCTGGGCTTGGTTCGGTTTGATTTCCCTTTTCGTGGCCGGCGGGCAGCCGTTCTGCCCAGGAGAGTCTGAGGCCCCCACTCGGTCCCGTGGCTGGCAGGGGTCAGGAGCCTGGGTCCTGGGAAAGATGGGAAGGGCCTTGAGTGCCCTCTTCACTACGGCTCCCCGGCTCCTCCTGCTCTGGGCTGGGGTGAGAGGAGATGAAAGAGGGCCTTCCAGGGGGGCCGACCTCCTCTTGGCCCACTTGCCCCAACGGAGCCGCGTCCTGTCCGGGCTCCCAGACGCCCCTCCTCTCCCCATCTGTCTTAGCACCCAGATCCAGTTTTGTCTTTGCCCAGAATCTTCCAGTAATTCTCTATTACCTGTTAAACACATTTCAGAATGATTTGGTCTGGCATCCAAGGCTATCTTAGTTCAGCCTGCCTCTCCCATCCCTCCCTGCCAAATGCTCAGCACCCACGGTTTTGCTGTTCTCTGGCAGGAAACTGCTGGTGGCGCCTGCGCTGCCCACTGTCCCTCCCCATATCACGAGGCCACTTGGCCATTGCATCCTGCATCCTGCTGATGCTCTTGCCCATGGCAGTGCTTTATGTCACAAAGAAACAACCTAAGGGAAGATGGGAGGCCCCAGTGAGCTGTGTGTGCCTGGTCCTTAAGCATTTATTAAATGCCTGTTGTGTTCCAAGCCTGGCTAAGTACCAGTGAAGGGGTGGTGCAGCTGGACCCGAGGGGGGGGGGGGGGGGGGGGCGCGGCGCGGCGGGCGGCCCTGGGGGAAGTGAGCTTGGATAGGTGGACTGAGCCAGGGCACAGAAGGCCTGAAGGGCCAGCACACGGCCTCTGTGATGTAGGAAACCGGAGTTCCCTGAAGCTTTGGAGGGGATGGGGGCCTTCTAAAAGTGGTTTTGGAGCAGAAAGAGTTTTAGGGTCCAAAGCTTGGAGATAACTCCACTTTGTTCTTCGAGTTTTGTGAGCCCCGGGACAGCAGAGCAGTTAACACAGGCACAGCCCGGCAGGGACAGTTAGGGACCTGGCACCTGGTGCAAGCGCCAAGTCCCAGGCTCAGCCAGGCAGCTTTTTGGAGACCGGCCTTGGGCCTCCTCCCGCTTCCCTCCCAGCTTCAAGGATCGAGCCGGGGAGGGGGGGGGGGGGGGGGCGAAGAAGAGGAAGGGATGGTTTGGGGCTGGATTAGTTAAGGCCTATGCTCACGCTCCCGCTGGGTCATCTGTGTCCAGGATCCCAAGCTCGCCTTTACCAACCAGACGCTCGTGTAGCCAAGCCCCGTCCCAACTGTCTCAGTTCTTGGGGTACATGATCCCTGGCAGGGCCGGGAGCTGGGGCTGCAGACGGGATGGGGGCCTGGCGGGAGCCCACCCAGAGAGTTCTGGGGGCTCCCCCTCCTCTGCCAGCGGCCGGCCTCACTCTGGAGCCACCGCATTCTCTAGTGCTGGGGGCCCTTCCAGGCCCTGTGTCTCCACCAGGCTCGGGCTCGTGTCCACAGAGCTTGGGCTGGGCCCAGCCACCAGTCCCTGAGCATTTCTCAGCACTTCCTGTAGGCCAGGCCTGGCCACAAGGCTGCTCTCACTCTGAGATGGAAAGGGAACGTCACGTTCTGGGGGAGAGGAGCCGAGGGTCCCGAGAGAAATTAGTGCAGACCTTGGGCTCCCTGCTGGGAGCAACAGGGTCTGGGGCCAGGCCTTGCCTCCAGGGAGCCGATGGTTTAATGAGAAGGAGAAAAGGTGGAGGGTGATATGAGGAGGAGCAGTGGAAGGGTTATCCCTGCCCCCCACTCCCCACCCCCTGTAATCAGGAATCACTCAAGTCAGCTTGGAAGGAAAGGGGGCAGGAAGCCCCAAATTCAAATCCAGCCTCAGACATGGCCTAGCTGTGTGGCCCTGGGCAAGTCCCTTAATCCTGTTTGCCTCAGTTTCCTAATCTGCAAAATGGTTCAGTTTGATTTCCCTTATCGAGGCCGGTGGGCAGCCGTTCTGCCCAGGAGAGTCTGAGGCCCCCTAGAGCCTTTCTCCTAGGGTAAGGATTGAATGAGATGGTGATTAGTAGGCGTTATATAAACATTAGGGGGCAGGAGGAGGGTACAGGTCCTGGTCACTCGCTACACTGTGCTGTGGGACACTCTTCCTAAAGAAAGGCGCCCCGGCTCGGTGCTGAGGAGGCAGGCTGCCTGACGGGGCTCATGACTGCCAGCAGGCTCGGAGGAAAGGGCCTGGGGGGTTCAGCGGACGGCAGGTCTGTTAGGGGGCAAGAAGAGGACATGGCGCCCCACAGACAAATGTGGTTTTGGGCTCAATGAGGACAGACTCTGAACCCAGAACCCAGGAAAGCCCGAGCTGCCCCCTCTGGGCTGGTCAGACCCCTGCTGGAGAGGAGCTCCTGGAGAAGGCTGTCCCGGGGCCGGAGAGGGAGGGTCACTGTAGGGAGATGGCGCAGAGGAGCCTGGGGAAATGTGGGGACGGGGTGCCTGCCCCGAGTTCAAGGACAGCCTCCTTTGGTTTGAGCTGGGGCCAGGCCATGGCACAGAAAAGCTGCCTCACAGTTGGAGGCGTCCGAGAGTCCCTGGGCTTGCTGTGGGGGATCCTCTGTGGGGCGGGGGGGGGGGGGGGGGGAGGAGGGGAGGGAGGGAAGAGTGTCTTGTTCTATTAGGTGGGGATGAGTGGCCTCCCCGGTCCCCTCTGCACTCTGCCTCCTGAGCCATGCGTTCAGCCAGAGGAAAGGTTCTATCGACGGGGAGGGGGGCACTTTGTGCAGCCTCTGTGGCCATTGGCCCTTGGAGTCTCGCCCGCTGGCCCCAGCTGACGCTCTCTTTCTCTTTGTCCCCTCTCTTCCCTTGGACTGCCTGCCCCGGGGACGCCTGCAGTTGGCCGTGTTTACATCAGGTGAGACGCATTTCTTTTTACCTTGTCTTTCATCAGCTTCTCTTGCACAATAACTCCCATCGTCCCCGAGGCTGCTGTCAGAAATCGCAATCTCCCCTTCAGGTTCCTTCAGCCCAACCTTTGTAAGGAGGTGGCGGGTCCTGGATTCGGGTCCCAGCCAGTGGCCCTTCCCCTCTCGGTGCCTCAGTTTCCTACTTTGTCAGATAGGCTCGCTGCCTCATGGGAGTGTCTGTGAGGGTCAGGGACGCCAGGAAAGGGCTGCTCTCCTCCCCCTCCTCGCTTCTAGAATTTGTGAAGAACTTAGGGAGAAACCTCTTGGTCAGAATGAAAGGTTAATTGAATCTACTCTGGAGCTACGGAGCCTTCTCCCCATGGGCTGCGATCTGCACAGGGGGCAACCTCCACTGTGTCTTCCCATCGCTTCCTCGAGGGCAGCACAGAGAGAGAGAGAGAGAGGGAGAGAGAACAGGGAGAGACAGAGAGAAAGAAAGAGGGGGAGAGAGAGGGAGGGACAGAGACATAGAGGAGAGGGAGAAACGAGAGATAGACAGGGAGAGACAGAGAAAGAGAGGGAGGGACAGAGGGTGAGAGGGAGAGATGGAAAAAGAGAGAAGGGCAGAGACATAGAACAAATATGAGAATGAGTGTAAATGAATAGGGGCTCCTAACGCGCCAGCCTCACCACAGGAAGTGATAAATCCTGTGTCAGATGAGCCTGGTGGGCACTGCTATTAGAGCTGCAGCCACAGGGTGGTGGGTGGTGGGTGGTGTGGGCGCGGGCGCCCAGCCCTGCCTGTACAGGCCTCTCGGGGATCCGGGAGCTGACTGCTGCCTCACCCTCCCTTCAGCAGCTCCCCAGGCTCCGGGGGTACAGCTGCAGGGCCTGACCTCTGCCATTCTGCCGAGGGCTAGAAGAGCCCCCGAGGTACCTTGTCCACCTTGGACTTGAACAGAAGTTCCTCTCCCGCGTCCCTGCCTGGCCTGCTTAGGGAGCCTTTCCCAACCTCCAGCCTCAGTTTGCCCTTCTGCACACTGCACCTGGTCCCACCCCTTAGAAGTACGGCCCCTGCCCCCGACCTTTCAGTCCACACTAAACGTCCCTGATTCTTTTAACCCTTAGAGGGGCCTATGAGTCCCTGGGCAAGTCAGTGCTCCCTCTGAAATCACATCTCCTGCTCTCAGAGCTCTGGGGCCTCAGTGCAGCTCTTGGATCCTACGAGAGGACATTGAAGGGCACAGTTTTAAAAGAGACCTTCCCAAGATCCCCCCGGTGCTCAGGGGTCTTGGGGGAAAAAAGGATCTAGTGGCCTTAGTGTGTCTACAATGAGATTTCTCATTTGTTTTGATTAGTAACCAGCCGGAGGCCGAGGGCTCTGGCTGAGCTTGGAGAAGTCAGCAGCCTCGTGTCCCTGGCTCCCTCTGCAACCCTGAGTGGGGGCAGAAGGGGGCCCCGGAGCCGGAGAATGCCCACGTTAGGGCCACCCTCTGGGGCCTTCGTCGGAGTGCACTCACCTGCTCTGCCTTCTCTTTTCCTTTCTCAGTGGTTGGAGACCAGACCCAACAGACAGGTGTGTCCGGTGTGCAAGGCAGGGATCAGCCGAGATAAAGTGATCCCTCTGTACGGCAGGGGCAGCACTGGGCAGCAGGACCCCAGGTGAGGACATGGCTTGGCTCCTTGGGCAGCTGCCTCCCGGCTGGCCCCTCCCCAGGGAAGACCATGGTGGGGGCTGGGAGGGGCGGTGCTGCCAGATAGACCTCCAAGGCTAACGGCTGGTCCTCCCCTGGTTTTTAAAAATCCCTCCAGCGAGGACACCCTTGCTCACAAACCCTCTGGCCCGAAGCGGTCACACTCGTGTCCGGGCCCCTTTTTCGAATCTGTCTGAACTTCACATCATTTTGATTCCTCAGAGAGAAGACTCCTCCCCGACCTCAAGGACAGAGACCAGAGCCTGAGAACAGGGGGGTAAGATAGCCCCCCCCAGGGTCATCTCAGTTTTAGAAGGCTTTGTTACCCCGCCCCCTGAAGGTTTGCCTTGGTGTGGTCGTCCCCATTTTACAGATAAGGAAACAGGTAGTGGAGGTTATGCGAGTTGCCTAGGACGGCTTCGGCAAGTGCAGAGTTGGCGCCCAGACCTGGCAGCCCTTCTGGCGCTCCCAGCCCACACTGCCTGGCTCGAGATCCAAGTCTGGGCAGTTCCAGCAGAAGTCCTTGTCCATGGCTCAGCTTTGCCTGCCTGGGGAGCAGCCTGGCCAGTGCCTGCCTTTCCTGGCTGTGGCCCCCTGCCGGCCTTGCCCAAGCCTCAGGGCTTCCCTGGCTCTGTGCCCGAGGCCCTTGGGCCTGGCCTGACCCAGGCTCGCGCAGGGGGCGTGGGCAGCTCCAAGCCAAGCTCGCCCGGGAAGCCAGTCCTGATGAAATCGTTGCGCTTGCTAACGTCACACTCTGCTTCCATTCCCACGGGCCCCGACAAGTAGGCGTTGCGGTCTGTGGGGGAGCTGCCGCTGCTCCTTCCCCAGGGAGTTGCACTCTTATTAAATCAGCTGATGGTCCCTGATGGGTGCTGCGGCTCCCCGGGGGAGCTTGGGGCCGGGCCAGGACAGCCAGGTACGAGCCCTCGGGCCAGGGAAGAACTCGGGCACCCAAGTGCGGGCACAACCGGCCCGTGCTGGGGCAACAGTGCCATCTTGTGTGGGGAGCCACAGCCAGTCAGGGAGGACGCCACTTCTTCACCTCAGATTCCCTTCCGTTCTTGGTTCCTTCCTCCCCCTTCTTGGCCACCAGATTTCTGAAAGGGCCGCTGTGCTCCAGGCCCTGGGCCGGCCCCAAGCAGCCCACGTGCAGTCAGGACAAATTCAGAGAACACAGCTAGGTGTTAGACCTAGCTTAAGCATGGTAAATGCTTAATTTTACCATGAGTAAATGAGGAATAAGGGGGTAGGAAAGCCCCGTTAGCCAGGGGGCAAGGAAAGTGAGCCGAGCTTGCAGCACCTGACCTTTGCCCAGGCAATCAGCCCACCCCTCCCCCAAGGGTTCGAGGTCTTTTCTGATTCCCCACCTCCTACCAGACCACCAGTCTCCATGTTGTGGGTACACAAGTCACCCAGTGAGTGGTGACCTCGGGGATGCGCCCGTTTCCTTATCTGTAAAGTGGGAGCGCTAAGGCTCGACAGAAGGCTGGTCTTGGGGGCAGCACTTGGGAGGGAGGGGAGCCGAGGGCCACTGGCGAGCAGCAGAGCGGGCGGGACGGTGGGAGTGGGACCACGTCTTCTCCGCTTCATTCCTCTTCTCTTACCAGGGGTTTCAAGGCTTCGGTTTCGGCGATGGCGGCTTCCAGATGTCTTTCGGGATCGGAGCCTTTCCTTTTGGGATCTTTGCTACAGCGTTTAACATTAATGATGGGCGGCCCCCTCCAGGTAGGCCCTTCTCTTGGATGGTCTGTGGGTCTGGGCGGGCTGGCCGTGTCCGCCCAAGTGCTGTTTAGGAAGTAGCCTTGGAAGGTACCAAGACCTCCTCTTTTGTTACAACCCTCCCTTTTGTTAAAAGAAACAAAACTCAGTTTCTTCTCACACTCCACATCCTCCCCTCACCTTTTTTTAAATTGAAACAGGAAACCGTCATAACATACACGCAGGATCAAGCAAAATCGTTCCCGCCTTGATCCCGAGTGTGTCCCTCTGAAACAGCGGCCCTAGGAGCTGCATGATGTGCTCCGGGCCCCCGGGGCCAGATTTGACTCCCAGTCCCTGGTCCCAAATCCAGCACGCTTCCTTAGGGGTGTGGGTGGGAACCCCGAGCCCAATCTTGGGCCTGAGCGGAGCAGACACACTGTGGGCAGTCACCGGGGTCAGTCCAGCCTTTGGGGACCCCTCCCATGGGCTCACCACAGTGCGGCCTAGAAGCTCTTCCCGAGGAAGCAGTGCCCTGGGGCCTCCCTTCATGCTTAAGACAGCAGGGAACCAGGAGGCCTTCCCAGGTATCCTGTCCTTCCACAGTGCACGGCGTAGCCCCCTTTCCCTCATGGGTGTCTTCACCACCTGCTGATGTGGTACCGAGAGCCAGGCTGGCCCTCAGCTGCCACACTGCCCCAGCCCGGGCCCTCGGGCATACCTGGGAGAGCCCCGAGGCTGCCGGGCTCAGGGAAGGAGGGTTATGGTCAGAGCAAGTCGAGCATCTCAGAAAGTGGCCGGAGGGTCTCGGGGCCCGGCCCTGCATCGGCTGCATTAGCATGATCGCCTTCTGGGGCCATTATTCTGTGGACTCACTTATTCGTGCTGGCATGGGAAATTCTCTTACACAAACTCGAAATGGAGTCTCTCCATTCTTCCGGGGTTGTTGGTATTTCATTATATTTGTATAGAAGCAAATTTGGTCTTAATTTGAGAAAAAATCTTCCTAATAGTTAGAACCCTCACAGAGTTTACTAGGCTACTTTGACAGGTAGTGAGCTCCCCATCACCAGAGATCTTCCAAGCCAAGGTCAACTGACCCTTTGTCAGTTCTGCCTTAGAGGGACTTCTCAGGTCCCCCCCCCCCCCCGAGAGTTTGGGGTACTCCAGGTCACCACTGGAAATAAGCGAGCCATTGGCTACAGGAAGGCTTTGTCCTCAGGAGACTCAGTCGGAGTGGCGCCCCAGGCCCCAAGCCCTGGCCCACCAGCTGACCCTTCTCTTTCCTGTTTTCGCAGCTGTTCCCGGGACTCCCCAGTATGTGGATGAGCAGTTCCTGTCTCGGCTTTTCCTGTTTGTGGCCCTGGTGATCATGTTTTGGCTGTTGATCGCGTAACCGTGTGTCCGTGGCCTGGGTAGTCAGCGGCAGCAGGGCCTTTGACCCGCTTACCAGCCCTCACCCATCCCTCCTTGAACCGTCACTGCCCGGCTCCTGAGCTCAGGCCAGGGCATCGGTGGGGTCGGTGGCACGGGGAGGATCCTGGCTTCTGGGAGCAGAGCTTTGGAAGGAAACGAACTAGATTTTGGTCGATGAATCCCCGTCTTGGAGTCCTCCCCCTCCAGCCTCGGGCCTGGCTTAGAGACCTGTGCCAGCTGGCTCGGAGGGGACTGATCTGAGGCTGGGAGGGGCTGGGGAGAGAGGAGCCCCTGTGCTGTCATCTGCCTCCATCGCAAAAAGTAAAGGGAAGGACCGAATGGTACCCTCTGAGCTGGACTTCCTCTCCTTAGACTCTAAAACACTGCGTCCAGCGGCAGTCTGCTCCTGCCCGCCCATGTGGACCAGCTGTGCATAGGACATGCCGAGGCCGGGCCTTCTGCTCCCCACCACTCTCCCAGCCCCAGCTTCCTTCCTCTTCTTCCTCACAGTTCCTCAGGTGGGCCCAGAGGCGGGCCACAGGGCTGTCTGAATCAGCAAAGGTAGCTCTGGTGGCCTGGGGACACCGGAGCGACCTGGACACTCTGGCTTCCTCCTGGGCTCGGGCCTTGGAGGGGCCTTGGCTCCCTTCTTCCCTGCTAGAGACAGCTGGCTCTGCTCGTGGGCTTCCCGTCCTGTTCTTCCTGGGAACTGTAGCCATGCTGGCTTCTCTCTACCGGGAGGAATGATGGCGAAGGCTCCTCCAGGCCCCAGAGACAAACCACAAAGTGGGGGGACACTTGAGCCACTAATATTCTTTCCAAGGTTAAGTTTAAGCTTCAGTTACTGCATCTCTCCCAGATGAAAACAGGCGCTCCCAGAAGCAGCCCCATCTGGGGTCCTCAGACCCTCCCCGCAGCCAGCTTTCTGTCAGTAAGAGCAGGGGAGCGCTCCTGGGCCCCAGGCCTGGCCGAGATTCGCTCTGCCCGCAGTGAGGCCCTGCCAGGAGAGGTCTTGGACAAGGGGTGCAGGGCCCTGGGTAGTCCCCCAAGCAAGGCCCTCTTTGTACGTTGCCCCGGGAACCTCAGAGCCCTCAGCTCTTGGCCGAGATGCTTCCTGAGACCTGCCAACCTCGGCGGCCTCCTGCTGCCTCCTGAAGGGAGTGAGAGGCCTGAGCCTCTCACTGCCTGTCTTCCCTTCCTTTCTTGTACCTCTTCATTCAGAATCATGGGAAGAAAGGTACCCCCATCTAATCATTGGTTAGGTTTCTTGTTTTAAAAGTGCTTTTACTTTGAATCTGATCAATAAGAAGGTAGGGCACTGAACGGCTCGTGACGTACCACCTTGTCTGATTATCTGTCCATCCACCCTTGTCTGTGTCTCCGCCTGCCAAAATGTGAGGAAACTCCACTCTGGGGTGTCCCTTCCCGTGTGTGAAGCCTGCCTTCCCCAGCTCCGCTCCCCATTATTGGGAAATCAGGTCCTGGAAGGAACCCAGTCCCTCCGTGCTTTGGCATGGGGGGCAGCTCAAGCATCAAGTCCAAAGATACCGGGAAAAGGGAATGAATATGCGCCCCCCACAGCTCCCCCCTCCAACCTCGGGCTCATCAAAGCCCAAACCCAGTGTTGAAATGTTCCAAACCCAAGTATTCTATAGGAGTCGCCTTAGCTGAGTCTGGGGTGGACGGGCTCGTGGAGCCAGGTGTTTGGCTGGCACCCGTGTGTGTCATCAGGGAACTTGTCCCCATGAGCGCCCCCACACACACACAATTCCCGGGCCTGGGTGTCCTCGAAGCTTAAAGCCCAGGTTGGGGAGTCCGGCACTGGCCAGGTGGAGTTACGGCGTCGCTACTGGCTCTGTGAGGGGCAGGAGGAGGCCAGTTTGGTAAAGAAAGCGGAATCCCCTGTGTCTACAAAATGATGGAAAGAGATTATCGAAATTGGGCCTAGCTCACATTTCCTTTGAGCTGCCTTTGCCAGGAGTGGGGCGGGATGGCGGCGGCACATTTGGATCGCTGCTCTGGCCCCCGGGCGGAGGCGCTTTTGCTCCACTGGCGATTCAGTGACCTTACACTTCCTTTCTAATTTAATGCGCTTCTTCCTCTACGCCCATTTTCTCCCTTTATTCCATTATATTAGTTAGGACTGTGCTCTGGCCACAGTTAGACCATCAATGACTCTATGTACCTTGAGATACATTTACCGGTTACTAATTTTCACTGTTGTGAAAGTGATTTGATTTAGAAGAAAAATAAAAATGGTTTTACATTGAAAGCTGCTAGGTGTGGATTTGTCCTAGGAGTGGGCGCAAGCCAGCGGATGGGGTTCCTGTTCTCTGTCTCTGGAAAGCTCCTTCGGACCTCTGCGGTTCTGCCCTAAGACGCAGGAAAACTGGGAGTTGCCTCCACGGGGACTGACTCCGGGCCTGTGCTTTGATTATCAGCCCCACCCCGGCATATTCTGTTTGAGGAGTACCTGGCCTGGTACCGGGCCAGAGGTCCATCCAGCTCCTAAGTTGTACACCTCGGAGGCAGCACCAGTCAGTGCAGCCGTCCCCTTTCCAGGCCTGCAGGGGATGTCGTGTCCCCGGGGGGGTTCCTGAGTGTGGGCCCCACACCGTGACCCCTTGTTCTTAGATAGGAACTCGTTCTGTCCGTCATGAATCTACCCTGTGTCTCGTGAGGAGAAGTGGGTTCTTCCAGAACCAGGGGATTCCTTGGGCCATGGGACCAGGAGCGGGGCGCACCGCCATGCGGCTTAGAGGCCTGATTAACCAGAGTCAGACAAAGCAGCAGGTCCTTGGGCAACTTCTCATTCGGTGCCATTCAGCAAACATTGACTCGAGCAAGCGGAGTGATTGGGGGTGGGGGTGGAGGGCGTTGTTTTTATTTTACGGTCATCTGGGGACTTAGATACACACCCCATCTTGGAACCCAGAAAGCCGTTAGAGCCAGAGCAGTCGGCAAGTCTCAGGGTCGCCGCAGCAGGCCTTGGAGCTGGCTGGGGAAGGCGCTTCCTTTTCTCTGGCCACTGCAACACTTAACTGTCAGCGTTGCTGCGATCCTCACTCAGTGAGCATTTATTAAGCACCTGCTGTATCCAAGGCCCTCTTCTCTAGGTCTTCATGAGCAAATGAGTTACGAGGAAGAGGGGAAGCCAGCAGGAAGGAAGGGCGTTGGCTGAGGATCCACCCTTCTCCAAATTAAATTCTGGAAGACTCAGAACGGCGGCGCCCGATGGGGCCGAAGTGCAGCCAGTTAGTTTACAGAAAAGAAAACGGACCCAGAGTCTGCATCCATGACGCCTTGGCCCCAGATCTGAAGTCGAGAACAGGCTTGGCTTTGCTGCTGCCATGGAATTTGGGGCACGTAAGGGTCTGGTGGGTGCCAAACAAAGGCAAAGGGCAGTCCCGGCCCTCTCGGAGCTTATGGTCCAACTGCAGCAACAACTCGTGAATACATACAAAGTGAACCGCTACACAGAAAGAGGAAAGTGGTAACAGAGAGGATTCTGGGTACTTACTCCATTGCAAGTTTCGGTAGCAAAATGGAAGGTTTTTTGAGATTTCCTTTTGTATTTTGTGTGGGAGTTGGGAAGAAAGCCCATCATGCCCAGTGGAAAATGCTATCTGCCTCCAGAGGAAGAACTGATGTCTGAATGCCGTTTTTCTCTCTTTCCTTCCTTCCTTTTTTCTTTGTTTTTCTCTTTTCTCTTCGCACAAACTGACTAACACGGAAACATCTGATGTGCTCACACTTGTCTAACCTATATCAGATTGCTTGTCCTCTCAGCCAAGGGGGAGGTGAGGGAGGGTGGAAGAGAAGTTGGAATTTAAAACCTTTTTTAAAAGAACTTTAGAGATTGTTTTTACACGTGACAGGGGCAGGGGAGGAAATATTTAAAAAGAAGAAGGGCTGGAGAAAGCTTCCTGTAAAAGGTGGGGTTGTCGTTGGGCTTAACAACAGTCCCAAGGCCGAGTTGAGGTGAAGGAGGCACCAGAGAAAATGCCTGGAGCTGAGAGGCAGGAGGGCAGCCAAGAGGCTGGCACTGCCGGGGTGAAGGAGAAGGGCATGAAGAGACCGGAACGTAGAAAACCTATGTCGGACTGCCATCTTGGGAGGGAGAAGGGAGGGAGGGAAGAAAAAAGGGAAATCAAAGTCTTATAAAAGTAAATGTTAAAAATGAATCTTTTTTTTTTAAAGAAAGATTAAGATACTTTTAAAAATCTGTTTTTAAATATATGTTTCTTACATAATATTAAGTATTTTTATAAAATGTATTTACAGAGAGATAGTTATTGAAAAGATAGTAGCAAAAAAAATGCTATTTAGTGAAAAAATAAAAGTAGAAAGCAAAAGGGGAAAAGATGCGCCTGGAAAGGGAAGGGGGGGCTGGGTTTTGAAGGCCTTTGGATGTCAGAGCATCCTGGAGGCAAGAAGGAGGCACTTTATCAGCCCTCCAGCTTAGGAAAGTCATTTTAATGGCTAAATGGAGGACCCGATGGGAGATGCTCTGAGCCCTCCTCAAGGTCAGCACGGGTCCCGGGGACAGACAATTAGCTGTTCTGGGCAGTTTAAAGAGCATGAATCCTCTTCTGGGCCGGATCCGGGCCAGGGGAGGGGGAAAGGAGGAGCATCTGCATGCCAGACACTTATGGGGTGCTCAGTGTGGAGGGGAAGCCCCCCCTCCCCCGGCCACTGAGCCAGTCTGCATAGGGGGGCTAGCTGCCCTCCAGGGCTCACCTCGGCCCCCTCTCGGTGCTTCACTCCCCTGGTCCCGTCGGTTGCCAGGCCCACATTCTCCCTCCAAGCTCTGGTGTCTGTCCCTGCTCAGGGGCCTAGGCTCTCACCTCTCACCTGCAGGGACCAGCAGCCTCCCCTTTCAGTCCCTCCGCCCCCAGCCGGGGGCTCCTGTGGCCCCTCCAGGATACACTGGGGCAGCCTCTGCGCCCGGTGCGCCCACCTCATCTCCGGGCCTTTGCAGTCGTCCCTGTTTGGATGCTGCCCCTCACATACACTATAGAATGTAAGCCCCTTGAAGGGAGGAAGGAGCACTTATAGAGCACCTACTGTGTGCCAGGCACCTTTTACTATTGTCATTTGGTCCTCCCAACCCTCCTGGAGGTAGATGTTGTCATTGGCCCCATTTTACAGCTGAGAAAACGGAGGCAAACACAAGTGATGAGGCCTGCCTGAGCACCCACCACAGCTCCCACCACTAGCAAGTATCCAGGGCAGGATTGGAACCCAGGTCTCCCTGACTCTAGGCCCAGAGCCAGCTCCCAGGGCAGGGACTGGCAACTGCCTTTGTATCCTTTTGAGTTGGTGGAAAAACTTCCTGAGAAGCTGTCCCCGGGGGGCGCAGTCTGCCTGGAAGGGCTGTTGGGTGCCCCCCCACCCCAGGTCTTCAGGAGAGCTGGCCCGGAGCTGGGGGTGGGGAAAGGAGAGTAAGAAGAAGGGAAGGGAGGAGGAAGAGGGAGGAGGGAAAGGGAAGAGGAAGGGGGAGGGGACAGGGAGAAAGGGAAGAGGAAGGGAGGAAGAGGAAGGGGAGAGGGAGGAATAAAAGAGGGAGAGGCAAAGAGAGGAAGGGGAAGAGGAGGGGAGGAGGAGGGAGATAGAGGGAGGGAGAAACAAAGGGGGAGGGGGAGGAAAAGACAGAGTGGGAAAGGGAGAGAAGAGCCACGTAATCCCAATAACCGGAGGGAAGTCGGGCTCACAACGGCAAGAGCCCGAGATTCACAATCCGGCCGACGGCCGCTGGGCCGGGACCCCGGGAGGGTCCCTCGGCCTTCTTCGCTGGGGCCGGTTTCGGTCACTCATCACCTGAACGCGCTGGGCCTGCAGCCCCTCCCCCCAGGGCCAGTGAGAGACAGCTGGTTTCTCCGGCCCCGCCCAGGCCCCGCCCCACGAGCTGCGGCCCCACTTTGTATTTGTTTGGTTCCTTCCGGTTTTACAAAACCTGGCCGCTCTTGGGGGGGGGGGGGGGGCGGGGCGGGGGAGCTTTGTTTATCCTCCCAGCCGCCCGGGGGGAGGGGCTGAGGAAATGCTCCGTGGATCAAAGCAAATCCCTGCAGATCAACAAGGGGTCATCACCCTCTGCGCTGGGCCCACGAGGTCCAGATATTGATGGAGGAGTCTGTGTGTGTATGAGTGTGTGTGAATGTGTGATTGTGTGAGAATGTGTGAGTGTGTAAGTGAATGTGATTGTGTGTGAGTGAATGAGTGTGTGATTGTGTGATAATGTGATTGTGTGTGTGTGAATGAGTGTGTGATTGTGTGAGAATGTGATTGTGTGTGCAAGTGTGTGTGAATGAGTGTGTGAATAAATGATTGTGTGAGTGAATGAGTGTATGTGTCTGTGAGTATGTATGAGTGAGTGAATGAGTGTGGTTGTGTGTGAATGAGTGTGTGTGAGTGAATGAGTGTGTGATTGTGTGAGAATGTGATTGTGTGTGTGATTGTGTGTTAGTAAATGAGTGTGTGATTGTGTGAGAATGTGAGTGTGTGTGAATGAGTGTGAGTGAATGAGTGTGATTGTGTGAGAATGTGATTGTGTGCGTAAGTGTGTGAGTGTGTGTAAATGAGTGTGTGAGTGAATGAGTTGGATTATGTGTGAGTGAATAAGTGATTGTGTGTGAGTGAATGAGTGTGAGTGTGAACGACTGCAAGTGTGTGAGTGAATGAGTGTGAGTGTGAACGACTGTGCAAGTGTGTGAGTAAATGAGTGAGTGTGAACGACTGTGCAAGTGTGTGAGTAAATGAGTGTGTGAGTAAATGAGTGTGTGAGTGAATGAGTGCAAGTGAATGTGTGTGATTGTGTCAGATGTGGGTGTGAATGTGAATGAGTGTGCAAAAGCATGAGTGAATATGTGATTGTAAGTATGTGTGAGTGAATGTGTGTGTGAATAAGTGTGATTGTGTATGTGAGTAAATGTAGTGAGTGTGTGAATAAGTGTGATTGTGTGTAAGTGTGTGAGTGAATGTGTGTGTGAATAAGTGTGATTGTGTGTGTATGTGTCTATGAGTCTGTGTGATTGTGTGTGTGAATGTGTGTGCAAGAGTGTGTGAGTGAATGAGTGTGAGTGTTAACGACTGTGCAAGTGTGTGAGTGAATGTGTGATTGTGTGAGTAGATGTGTGTGTGAATGTGAGTGTGCAAGAGCATGTGAATGTGTGTGTATGTGAGTAAATGTGAGTGTGTATGAATGAGTGTGTGATTGTGTGTAAGTGTGTGTGAGAATGAATGTGTGTGAGTGTTTGTGAATGAGTGTGGTTGTGTATGAGTAAATTTGAGTGTGTGTGTGCAAGAGTGAGTGAATGTGTGTGTGATCATGTATGAGTAAATGTAGTAAGTTGTGTGAATGAGTGTGTGATTGTGTGTAAGTGTGAGTGTGTGTGAATGAGTGTGGTTGTGTATGAGTAAATGTGTGAGTGAGTGTGCAAGAGTGTGAGTGAATGTGTGTGTTGATGCGGGAAAGATTCCAATCTTTGATTCCCAACCCCCCCTAGCTAATGTAAATTACCCTTTGACTCACAAATCCTGGTCCCTTTGAATTCCAATAGAAGATCCGGACCTGTCCCAGCCCCACCCGGATCTGAGCCAACTTTGGGGCTACACCCAAAAGCCCCTCGAGCTAAGTCTCTGACTTAAAAGGACCCCACTGGGAACCCCTCTTGGCAGAGATTCCAAACGTGGTCGCCATGTGAGGACCCTCTGTCCAGTGCCCTCCTTATCTCTACCTTCGCCTGTCTCCTACTTCTAACTCAGTAATAAACCTCTTTTATTAATCTAGCTCTCTGGGCCAATAAATGCTTTTATTGGGAATCCCCGCCGCTACTAGGCCTCATATACCGCCGTATCCTTGCGCCGAATCTAAGGGGGCTGCAGGGGAGCTCTGTTTGACTCCCTGTACCCCAAACCCGCCACTAGACCTTAACTAAACCCTAATTGCATTTAGGTCCTTCAAATGTAGACCTCAACACATGGTCACACCTCAACATGTGTGATTGTGTATGTGAGTAAATGTAGTGAGTGTGTGTGAATGAGTGTGTGATTGTGTGTAAGTGTGTGATAGTGAATGTGTGTGTGTGAATGAGTGTGTGATTGTGTATGAGTAAATGTGTGAGTGTGCAAGTGTGAGTGAATGTGTGTGATTGTGTATGTGAGTAAATGTAGTGAGTGTGTGTGAATGAGTGTGTGATTGTGTGTAAGTGTGTGTGTGTGAGTGTGTGTGTGTGAGGTAGGTTTGGGGGAGAAGGGAAGGCGGGAGATAAGAGAACCCCAGAGAAGCGGGGCACCAGGGCTTCCCTCGGGCGTGGCCTCTGACAGACGCAGAGATCGTGCCCAGGTTAGTCTATGCCCGCAGGCTGGCGAAGCAATCCAAAGACCTTTTGAGGGGGACAGAGAGTGACTAGCTGGGGGGAGGCTTGTACGGCTTGGGGCCTGCGCCCACTTTTGCTTTGGAAGAAGGGGAGCTTCCGTCCCCTCGGAAATGAGGGCTGGGGGGGGGGGGTCCTGCTTCTCTGCATCGGCTCCGGCGGCGAGGAGGTCCCGGCGTGAGACGGCCATTCCGCGGGCCGCTGGGTCACGTGTCTGACAGACTCCGGGACCCCTCGGGGAGCAGCGAGCGGCGGCGGGGATTGTTCCTGGGCACTCCGGGCGCTGGGACGGAGGATTACGTCCGGAAGCAGATGCTGCAGCCGCGCCTGCCTCCTTTCCATCTGGCCCCATGAGATCAGAGCCGGGGGGAAGCGCCAGTGTCCTTGGCTTGGACTGACTGGAAGGATGAGTCCATACTCGACGTGATTCCAAGAAAGAGAACTAATGACGGGGCGGGGAGCGTGCGGGGGGGGGGGGGGGGGGAGGAGGCGGGCGTGGGGGAGGGGAATGAACCGTGCTCCCGAATTTCAGGAAGCGGGGGGAAGAAAGGGGGCGCTCCGGGCGGGCCGGAGGGGGGCCAGGACAGCTGCGTTTTGGCTGGACCCCCTCTCCAGCCGCCCCGCTTCCATCTGGGTCTGGGCCCTCCTCGCCTCTTGCCTCCCAGCTGCTTTCTCTGCCTTAAGTCTTCCCCGACTCCAGCTCTTTCCGCATTTCCCTGCCAGGGGGAGGGGCCCCAGGCCCTGCGTCCCGCTCCGCTGCCCCATCCCCAGCGCTCCATCTCCTCTGTCCCAGCGGCCCGGACGCCAGCCTTGCTCATCCCCACCTCCTAGATCCCCGCTTCCTCCCACCACTCATGTCCCTCCTTTCCTGGCAAAGATAACGGAGCGTTTCGCCATCACCTTCTCCAGTGTGCCCCCGTTTTAGTTGAGGAACTGAGATAAATGGAAGTGACTTGCGCAGGGTCACACAGTGCTGTGGTGTCCACCTTAAATATGCTCTAAACAAAAAGCGAAACCCAACAAACAAGTGTCTGAGACGGGACTTGAGCTCAGGTCTCCCTGACTGCGGTCCCCGCTCCCCTCAGAGCAGGATCCCGGGGACGCCTGGCTCGCAGAACGATTCCTATTGTCGTCTCTCTTTTGGAGCTGCTCAGCATCACTCTGCATTTATCCCTCTCAGTCACCCCCGGGCATCGTTCTGGCGGGCACGCGCACGGTCGCTGAGCTGGCATCCCTCCCCCCGCGCGTTCACGGCCCTTCGTTAGGGCTTCCTGGGCCGCAGACGGCGGCGGCTCCCGATCCCCCCGGGTCAGCGCAAAGCGCTCGGGAAGCGGCCGCCCTCCCCTCCTTCTGCACCTCGCGGCGCCGCGCGGGGGATGCCGGCACCTCCTCGCACCCGGCCCCGCTCCGCGCGCGCCCCTCCCCCTCCCCCCGGGCTCTGCTTCCCGTTTTCCGCCCGCTTCTCCCGGCCTCCTTCACGCCCCGGCTAAGGCCCGCTCTTGGGGCTTCCTCAAGGAGCGTTTCCCCGCCCGTCCCCTTTGCGGGGGGGGGAGGGGGGGGGAGGGGAGCGGTTTCCCGGCTCTTCCCGTCAGACTGTGAGCCCCGGAGGGCCCGGGGCGGAGCGCAGGGCCTGGCGCATAATAAATGCGCGTGGTCTGCCCCGAGCGGAGGCCTGCTTCGGGCGGGGGGCTTTCCCCGCTGCGCCCGGACCGCTGAGGGGGCGCGCCCGCTCTCCTCCCTCCCTAGAAGCAGGGACCGCTGGGGGGCCCGAGTCAGGAGGGCGGGGACCCGGTGCTCAGTTCTAACGGGGGGGGGCCTAAGTCGGAGCTTGCGAGCAGCGCCGGCAGGAGCCGGGGGGGGGGGGGGGGAAGGGGGCGGGGCGCGCGCGGGGGACCCGGATTACGCCGCCATTCGGCCCGTCGCGGGCCCTGGCGGAATTGCCTGCTCTCCCACCAGCACCGGTGCCGAGCAAGGACGGGCGGCGCGCCGGCCGGCCGCAAGGGGGCGCCGCGCACAGCGCCGGCCCCGGCTCGTCCTCAGGGCCGGACTCTCCAAGGTTTCTCGGAGCTTTCATTGGCGTGGAGGGCGGATCCTCGGGGTGGGCGCGCGTGCGCCTCGGCCTGGTGGGCGGGGCGAGTGGCGGGGCGGAGCCTCGGGCCGGCGGAGAGGCGGGGCCGCGGAGAGCCCCGGGCGGCGCCCGGAGCCAGGTGTGATTGGCCCTCCCGGGGCGCCGTAGGCGGGACGGTGGCGCCTTCCCCGCTGTAGTCGCCTGAGGTAACGGCCGGAGAGCTCCCGGAGACGGTCGGAGGCGGGGAGCCATGGACGGGGTGTCCGGTGAGTGCCCGCCCTGCCCGTTGTCTCCGCCGCCCTCCGAGGCCCCCCGGGGGACGCAGCGTCCGGCACCGAGCAGGCGCCTGATAAAGGGGGGCTGCCTCGGCCGGGGAGGGAGGGGGGGAGGCGCTGACAGGGCGCAGGGGTCCGGGAGCTGGGCCCAGGGCCCCGTGAGGAGGCTGGGAAGGGGAGCCCCGGGAGGCGCCAGGCCGGGCTTGGAGGGTCACGGACGGGGCGGGGGCTTCTCCGTGGGGACCCTGAGGGGGTGAGAAGGGGGAGGGGCAAAGCGCGGGCTGCCGCCCCCTGGCGCCCGGGGCAGCGGCAGGGTCTCAGGGGGCGTCTGTGGGGAGGGGGAAAATCTCCGGGGGGGGGGCGGGGAGGCAGGGCTCCGTGCTGCGGAGGGGAGGCCGCGAGGAGGGGAGGCTGCCGAGGGGAGGCCGCGAGGAGGGGAGGCTGCGGGGAGGGGAGGCTGCGGCCGAGGGGAGGCTGCGGGGAGGGGAGGCCGTGAGGAGGGGAGGCTGCGGCCGAGGGGGGGGGCACGTAAGCAGCGGGTCAGCCCGGGTGGGGGCCCCGGGGAAGAAGCTTGTGTCAGGGCCGCCCGCTTCCTGCCTCCCCACCGACAGCAGGCCGGAGAGGGGGGGTCCGCCGGGGGTCAGCCCGGGGGCCCCGGAGACGGACGTCCCCGTTTCCTGGTGACAGGCTGGGAGAGTCACTTCCTCGCCGGGCCGAGGAGCAGCGGCCCAGGCACTTCCTCCCGGGGGCAGCGAGGGGGCCGCGGGTCCTTGGCCTCCGGCTCGTCCCCTCCCCCCCAGAGGTGTCCGAGGGCCCCGCAGCCGCCTGACCTGTTTGCCCGGCGCCGGGGAGCCCGGGGAGGCGGCCTCGGAGGCCGGGAGATGCGGGATTGGGGGCCGGGCTGGGAGGGGGAGCAGCCTCTGCCCTCCTTGCCCCCGGCCCGCCTGGGACACCCCCTGGGAGAGCCGCTGTCAGCCCTGCCCGGCCCTGCGGGACCAGCAAAGGGAGGGACTGGCGACTGACACAGCGGCGCTGCTGCCCGCCTAGCGATGACTTGCTTCTCGTGCCCTCGGCCGCAGGCACAGACTGGGTCAGGGCCGGCTCCGGGCACCCTCTGCCTGGCACGCAGGGGGCCTCAGGAGTGCCTGTGGGAGGGCAGGGGCAGTCACAGGTCGGGGCTTTGCTTGTGTCTCTGGAACGGGAATTTTCTCTTGGAGGAGCGCCGGTCGCTGGGTTTAGGGGTCACCCTGGCCGGGCTCAGTGGGATAGTTTGGAAGGATCTGGACTCCCTCAGCTAGGAAGCCCGTCTAAGACCCCATTATAGTAACTAAGAGTGGTTCCGTGAATGGAGAACTGAGCCTGAAACCCGAGTTCGAATCCAGCCTCAGACACTCACTAGCAGCCTGATGCTGGGCAGGTGACTTCACCCTTAAATCTGTCTGAATCCACTGGAGCAGAAAATGGCAAACCAGTCCCGTGCCTTTGCCACAACCCCCCCCCAATCTGGGATCACGGCTCAACCACACAAGTGGGCAGGAGCTAAGGAGGACCGGATGCTGGGGGTGCGGGGCTGGGCACCCCCTCAGCGTTGCCCGCTCGGTGCCCATTCTGGATTCGTTTTTCTGCCTCACTGAGCACGAGGATTCTTCCTGCTTAGCTCCTGTTTGTCTAAGCGGGTGTTGGTTTCCTCCGTGCTTTGTGCTGGGAGGCTTTGCAGGTGTGTAAGGAGGGGGAAGAGAGCGTGCCGTGAAGCTCCCGGCCCAGCTCCGGCCCCCCAAAGGTTCATCTTTGTTTGAGGAGCCCCGTTCTCAGCCCCTTTCTCTTCCTGTCCAGCGTCAGGCTGCAGAAACATGTCTCTGCCTTCTCCTTTGGCTTTCAGTTGGGGAGGGATGGGGAGAACAACAGCTGGACCTTGTTAGTCTCTCGGGGATATTTTTATATCTCCTGGAAGGATTCTGGCTCGCTAAGTCCCCCCTGCCCGGAAGCATCTTCCAGAGAGGAAAGTTCCCACTGAGACGCTGTGCATTTTGAGCGGGGAGTTCCCTTCTTTGAGATTCTGTGCTGAGAAATGGTTCCTTTGGGGCCATCTCCCACATAAGATAATGGGAACCCGAGCCACAAATGAGCAATCAGCCAGTCACAATAATACCTGACACTGATAATGCCTCTAAGCTTTGCAAAGCATTTAATGCCCATGACTTCATTTGGGAGTCCCAAGAGCCAGGTCAGGGCTTTAGTATATCCCTGTCACTCATAAGGAAATGGGTTCTAAAAGGTTCGTTAATGAATCCAGGGTCACACAGCCAGAAAATGAGAGGAAACTCAGGTCTCTGCAGCCCCTTTCCACCATTCCATGCTGCCTTCCAGGATTGGAAGTCAGCGCCTGGAGTAGCGTGAGAAATCCAGTTTGGCCTTTGTTCCCCTGCAGTATATTTGTTTATAGAACTTAGTCTTTGGCTTTAGAAAGGCATCCTTAGAGCTTCATTCTGATTCCCTGAATATACGTATAACTTGTCAGGATGAGAAGGGCCTTGGAACAGGGGATGTCACGGCTGAGAAGGTCGTTAGAGCAGGGAATGTCAGAATGAGAGGAGCCTTGAACAGGGGATGTCATGGATGAGAAGGATTCTGAAGATCATATAGTCCAATCCTCTTCATTTTACAGAGGAGGAAACAGTCTCATAAAGGAATAGTCACTTGCCTAAGGTCTCAGGGCCAGTTCTCAGTCTCAGGGCTCATGGTTCCTATTCAGTGCCTGTTCCAGTGCAGGTTTAAGAATATCCATCACTTTTAATCATTGCAGAGTTCTCTTAAATTTGGGATTTGGAAATGAAAAAGTTGTAAACAAACATTAGGCATCAACAAAACTTATTATTTTAAAAAATTTAATATGGGGAAAGATGAGAGCAGAAAAGTAGCTGCAATGAAACCTTTCTGTGGCTTCAGTCAGTGAGGGAAATTCCCCTGACTGATTCCTGGCAAGCCTTGGGAAGCAGGACTACAGAGGGAAACGGCTTCAAGACCCAGAAGACAGCCCGAGAACTCCCCCCAAAGCGGGAGCTTTCTCTTCTGCTTCCACTATCTCGATGCCCTGCCCCTTCCATTTCCTGGCTGATCCCAGAGCTGGAGCCACACACCTGACTCCCCAGCTCCCAAGTGGCCCCAGCACTCACTGTGCGTGTTGTTCAGGAACTGAACTGAGCTCAGTGTTTGTCCCCAGCTCTCATTGTCTGATGGAATTGAGAAGCGTCAACAATCTCTCTCAAACCAGTGAGAAGCAACAGTTCTGGAGCAGGTTCCCCAGTGTTTTGGTCCCTTGGGGCCGAGAAGAGCAAGCTCTCAGTAACCTAGTAAACAAGCCTCACTCTTAGACTGGAAAGGGAAAGATAACCAAATTGGGTCCATTTCATTTGAAACCTCAAAATTATAAACGAGAATAAGATCAGTCCTCTTCCTTCTTGACCTTCTAGCAGCATTTGACCCTGTTGTCTCCCCTGCATCCAGGATGCTCCTCTCTTCTGCCTTCATGGCTTGACTCTCATCTGGCTTTCCTCCTCCTCCTCTTTTCAACACAGCTCCTCCACATCCTTTGCTGGATCACCCACTTCCTGCTCCCTTCTTCACAGGGGTGTCCCCCATGACTCAGTATGGGGTCCTCTTCCTTTCTCTCCCTCTGCCTCCTCACTTGGTGATCCCATAGATGTCCTCATCTATATGAGCATCATAGATCTAGAACTGGAAATTATCTCATTTCATAGGGGAAGAAATGGAGAATTAGAGAGGTCATAGTCAGGATTTGAACGCAGGCCCACTGTCTCTTTATCCAGGACTCTTTTTCCCCTGCTTGAGGCTGCCTCCTGTCCACAGACAAACCAAAAAGCTCAAAATGGAGCCCATTGTTGTGTCTGTGAAGGGCACGGCCACGCTTCTAGTTACTCTTGTGCCCTCTAAGCTGTCCTTGGTCTTCCCTCTCTCTTACTGCTTGTATTCAGTCAGGGGGCAAGTCTTCTTCTTGCTGCCGTCACATCTCTTCCATCCGTGTCCTCCTCTCCTCATCTGGACTTCATGAGGGCTCAGGCTCTCATCATCATTCCTGGGGTCATGGTGGGTAGCTGGGTTTCTCTGCTTCCAGGCTTTTCCCTCTCCAGTCCTAGCTTCATATCACTGCCCACACACCCCTGCACCTTTCTCAACCACAGCTTTTGCTCTTGCTCAAAACTCCCCCCTGTGGTTCCCACTGCCTCAAGGTTAAACCCCAAGTCCTCAGCCTGGCTGTGAGAGCCCTCCCCAAGGCAGCTGCCTTTCACATTATGGCTTTTCTAACCAACTAGCCTGCCCATGCGCTGCCCCGGAAACTTGACATCATCAGATATCAAACTCCTGTGACATATCAGTTATGATGCAAGACGGTGCTACACAACGACAAGGTGAGCCAGCAGGGCTGGGCACAGCTTAGGCATGAGGACCAAGGACAATGACTTCAAGGTTGTAAATTTGGCCAACTAGAAGAAGAAGAAGAAGAAGCTGAAGAAGCATGAACAGGAGAAATGGGATGGAAATAAGAGGATCCCCGTTCATTGGGGAATGGCTAACCAAGTTGCAGTGTATGATTGTGATGGAATATTATTGTGCCATGAGGAATGATGAGCTCAGTGATCTTAGAAAAAACATCGGAAGACTTGCATGAAATAATGAAGAGTGAAATGAGCAGAACCAAGAGAATGGACTAAACAGTAACAGCAAGATTGTTCTAAGAACAACTGAGTGACTGGTCATTTCGAGTATTACAAAATACTCAAATCAGCTATGAAGGACTTATGAAGGAAGATGCTGCCCACCTCCAGAAAAAGAATGGATAAACAGAAGTATATATAGTTGTGTTGTGTGTGTGTATGTGTGTGTGAGAGAGAGACAGAGACAGACCGACAGACAGACAGACTTTCTCTAATGCAAGGTGGAGGAGAGAGATTACAAAAGAAAATTCAGAAGGAAGCACAGAAAAGCAAGGTAGTTTTGGAAAATGATGTATAATATTTGTTACATAGTTTTTTCAAAAAATACATTATGAAATGGAAATTCATGGTTTCATACTAAATCCTCTTTTGGGGTTGTGTTATGTACATGGGAATTTTTTTTTTCTTCATTTAAGTTCAAAATAAGTAAAAGGGGAAAAAAGAAATGGGGGGGAACTTGGAAGAAAGGATAGGATTGGGACCAAAGAGGTATGTAGGCAGAGGTAGACTGTTGGGAAGCCTGAGGAGGATTTCATACTTCAGGGTGATACTTTGGAGGTCTCTTTGGACTCAAATTTGCAAGAATAAAGGGTGGCTGTGGGAACTGGTCAGGCTTGGGAAAGAGGGCTGAAGGGTTATATCATGTTCTCTTGCTTTAGCATCTCTGATTTAGAAGAAAATTAACATAATTGATCCACTTTTATGGCTTCAACTGCTGTGTCTGGTCCAATGTCTCCCCGTCTCTGCTTGAATCCTCTTTCTCACCCAAGTTTTCCAGGCTAGAAATTTCAGAAGTCAGATGTTAGAAAAATCCTCCGCAGCCAATAAGACTTCCTTCTAATAAACAACCCAGTATACAGCCTAGTGCGTTGGGCCTCCATTCAAGTGTCTCCAAGGAGCTGGAGGTCATTACCTCTCTAGGCTGATCAGCTTTTCCTTCATTCCTAATTGATAGAATTATCTGCTCTAGAACCTGTTGGGTTGCCTACTCTGCTGCTTAATATCGCCTCCAAACTCCTCTCTTTCCCTTTCAAGCCATTTTGATTTCAGAGTTTTCCTGACCACGGCACCATCTCCTCAGAGTCCCTTGGGTCCCGCACCTGGCACTCATCTTTAACCAGTGCCTGGTCATCATGCCCAGGAGACAATTTAGATTATTTTATCTTGTTTACCAAAAGTCTATAAAATACTTCAGAGGCACTGGGGTAGATATACAAAGACAAATAATGGTTCCCAGTTCAAGGCCCAGGCACCCTGGCTTCTCCGGGCTTCCATATCAGGCTGCCTGTCACGCTACCCTTCCTGCCATCTCAGCTCCAACTCTCTTTTTTTTTCTATATATATTTTTTATTTATTTATTTTTATTTAATAGCCTTTTATTTACAGGTTATATGCATTGGTAACTTTACAGCATTAACAATTGCCAAACCTCTTGTTCCAATTTTTCACCTCTTACCCCCCACCCCCTCCCCTAGATGGTAGGATGACCAGCAGATGTTAAATACATTAAAATATAAATTAGATACACAATAAGTATACATGACCAAACCGTTATTTTGCTGCACAAAAAGAATCAGACTTTGAAATATTGTACAGTTAGCTTGTGAAGGAAATCAAATTATGCAGGTGGGCATAAATATAGGGATTGGGAATTCAATGTAATGGTTTTTAGTCATCTCCCAGAGTTCTTTCTCTGGGCGTAGCTGGTTCAGTTCATTACTGCTCCACTGGAAATGATTTGGTTGATCTCGTTGCTGAGGATGGCCAGGTCCATCAGAACTGGTCATCATATAGTATTGTTGTTGAAGTATATAATGATCTCCCGGTCCTGCTCATTTCACTCAGCATCAGTTCGTGTAAGTCTCTCCAGGCCTTTCTGAAATCATCCTGTTGGTCATTTCTTACAGAACAATAATATTCCATAATATTCATATACCACAATTTATTCAGCCATTCTCCAACTGATGGGCATCCATTCAGTTTCCAGTTTCTAGCCACTACAAAAAGGGCTGCCACAAACATTCGTGCACATACAGGTCCCTTTCCCTTCTTTATGATCTCTTTGGGATATAAGCCCAGTAGTAACACTGCTGGATCAAAGGGTATGCACAGATTGATAACTTTTTGTCGGCTCCAACTCTCAATCCGTGAGGATCACCCCTGGCTCCTGACATTGAGAACGAAAACACAGATCAGAAGCGAGTACCTTCCAAGTCCGTTTCTCAGAGCCTGTTGATGCAAGCGTGGGAAGAGGAATGGATTTTCTTTTTCCTCTTCTTGGGACTCTTGGCTGTGGGTGATCTGGATTCTTCACCCCCTGCATACAGTCAATAAGAAAACAGCAGGGCTAGATGGCACAGCACACAGTGCAGAGGCTCTGAAGTTGGGAGGATGAGAGAGCCATGCAGGGAGCCCCTCAAAGGAGGTGGCCCCCACCCCATGGTTCAGGATGCAGAGGGATCCCTAGTGAGAGAACTGCACATGCTTGGAACAGCTCAGTTTAGAAACTCTTTTGTGGTTGGGAATAATGAGACAGGTATTAAAAGCCTGATTTAAAAACTACTCTACCAGAAGAATCTCCTTTCTTTTTCCTTCCTCTCCTGCTTACTTTTAGTCTCTTGCCAAGTATGACTATAAAGTATTGTGACTATTCTGTTGGTTGTGCTAACAGTATTTTTCGTCTCATTGACTCAAAGACCAATGTCCTAAAGATTAGAGAGTTATGATCTGGGTCGGCTGTGAGGATGCCCACACTGATGGAACCAAATAGAACCAGAGGACTGTGAAGTCCCTGAAGTGTCCTTGGGAGGAGAGGAGCTTGGGTACTTACCAGCTAGAGAAAAGGAGGCTGGATCAGGGAGGCTTCCTGGAGGTGGGCTGGAAGAGGTCATCAGGTAAAGATGGGAGAAGGAAGCCATTCCAGGCCTAGGGAATAACCCAGGGTAAGTTTGTTGCCCAGGTCTCCTGGAACTCAGCATGTGAAAGCTCTCCCCTGTCTTGTGGCCCCCTATGCCTTCTCTTTCCCAGGCTGCACATGCCCAGGTCCTTCAACCAGTGGTCCCCCACATTTCTCCTTCATCACATTCATAATGTACTAATCTTATGCTAGACAGCAAATGGGAACTCTGCCCAAAGGGATATAAAAGTATGCATACCCCTGGAGCCAGCATTCCCTTGTATCCCAAAGAGATCAAACAAAAGGATCTACTTTTACACAGAATGTTATAGCAGCTCTTTTTATGGTGGCTAAGAATTGGAAATCAAAGGGGTGCCCATCGATTAGGGGATGGCTGAATGAGCTGTGGCATACGCTTGTAAGGGACTGTTATTGTGCTCTAAGAAATGACTAGCAGGATGCTTTCAGAAAAGCATGATGACTTACATGACTTACATGACTTACATGAACTGATCCAAAGTGAAGTAAACAGAACCAGGAGAACACTATATACAATAACAGCAATATTTGATGACAAACTGTGAATGATTTAGTTGTTCTCAGCAATGCAGTCTTGGATCAAGACAATCCCAAAGGACTAATGAAGCAGCTTACCATCTGTCTCCAGAGAAAGAACTGATATTAACTGAATAGACTGAAGCTTGCTGAGGCAATTGGGGTTAAGTGACTTGCCCAGAGTCACACAGCCAGGAAGTGTGAAGTGTCTGAGGCCACATTTGAACTCAGGTCCTCCTGACTTCAGGGCTGGTGCTCTATCCACTGAGTCACCTAGCTGCCCCTATTTTTCTCTTTCTTTCTTCCATTTTTTTCTTCCATTTTTAAATTTGAGTTTTCTTATACAAAATGATTGCGATAGAAATGCTTTACATAAATTTTGTAAAAAAAAAAAATTAAGTTTTTTGTTTCAAATTCTATTCCTTCCTCCCTCTCACTCACCTCCCCCACTCCCTTTCCCTCATGATAAGCAAATAGATATGGGTTAGACATAAAATTTTTAAATGAAGTCATCCACTCCCTTTAAAAAAAAAAAAATTGATGCACTAATCACATGATGCTGTGCATTTTAGTTATCTGAGCTTCTCTCTTAGCATCTTCCTAGTTTGTGACCTCCCGGAGCATAGGAGCCATGTCTAACCTAACCTTCTTCTCCCAGCCCCTAACACTGTACTGTGCTTAGCATTGTGGAGATTTAATCAAAGTTTATTGACTTGACAAGTGTAGCAGAAGCAGAAGCAGCAATTAGGTTAAGTCTGCACCGGAGGAAGGTTTGTATTTAGAGCTGGGAAATCAGAGAAGGCCTGTTCTTGAAGGCTGGGTTTGGGTTGCACTTGAAAAGGTAGGTGGGGATTCTATAGGAACTGTGGGGAAAGGATGAAGGCATAGTGCATGCTGGGAACATGCAGCGGGGTAGCCAGGAAGGGGACTCTGATGTACTTTGTGCTAAATCTCTGTCCTCTGAAGCAGATGGGCTCTTCGGGCACTGCTGAGAGTTATTCTGGGCCGAGGCTGGTGAGCCTGCTTGTTTGGTGATCCACATCGATGAGCTTGATTTAGGTCAGAAGCGAGGCAGAAGCCTCCTCTTTATACAGGGCTTGTCAGCCAGCCGAAGGGACAATTCCCTGAGAGCATTTGGAAAGTTTGGATTCCAGCACTGACGGCACTCAGGTTCCAGAAGCCGGACGGCTCTTGTTTGCTATAGAGATTCTGATCTGTCAGCTGACTGCACATCAGTCAGCTCATTGATGTAGAGCTGAATGGGGAGAGCTGACCTAGCTGAAGCTGGCCGGGCATCCAGTCCCTCAGTGTGCCCCTCCTTGGGGTTTGGGTTTTTCCCGTCACTGTAAACATGTATTCCTTTATGGGGAGCCGCAAGAGCTGTCCAGGGAGGCTGTGCTGAGCTCACTGCTGTCCAGGCAGCCGAGCTGGTATTTCAGAGCCCTCCTCCTGCTGCTTTAGTTAGCTCATCCAGGAGCGACAAGGGATACTGTGAGCAATCCCTTCCCCTCAGCTGCTGCCCCCAGTTCCTCCCAAGCATCCCTGAAATGCCGGGCTGTTCATTGTCTATTCATCCAGCCTGCTAGTCCAACAACAGTCAGGAGCTGTCCCTGCCAATATGGCCCTGGCTTCAGTCTGGACCTCAAACAAAGCTCTGTCTCCCAGAGACAGGAAGGCTCTCAGTCGGCAAACAGATGCCCTGTTCTGGTTAAGCAGAGTGCTGCCCACAGGCTCTGACCCTTTGCTCATGCTCTTGGGAGCCGACAGTGTCTCCCAGCAGCCCGGTGAGGAGGCAAAGTCATCTTACCCCGATTTAAGATGAGGAAACTTTAGTGCTTTAGAAAATTACTGCATGAGGCACAGTGGAACCTGCCTCCTCGGCCTCCGGTTTGGTGCTCTCCTGGGACCCCCTCCCGCCCCTTCTCTAAAAGAAACACGTTCTCTGTTGCAGGAGAAGACACCTGGAAATGTCGAGGATGTGGCGACTATGTCCCCCCCGCCCAGAGACTGTACAGGACAGTGAGCGAAGTCTGGCACACGTCTTGTTTCCGGTAAGTGGCCCTGGCAGCTTCCCGGGGCCAGGGAATATTCTGTTGCTCTCGTTCTAAGGGGCCCACGTTCACATAGACCCTTAAGAGAGTCGAGTCAGAATCCATCTTTGGTGACCAGAGTTTGTCTGAACAGATCTTAGACTCAGGTTTTTTATCTAATAACAATGGCGATCATTGGATGCATTCATATAGCACCTACTATGTGTCAGGCACTGTGCTCATCACTTTACAAATGGCATCATCTGAGCATCACAACTGCCCTCTGGAGGTTGTTTTTGTAATTATCCCTAGCCTACAAATGAGGAAGCAGAGGGTAAGTGGCTTGCCCAGCAGTACACAACTAGGGAGTGTCTGAGGCAGCATTTGAATGCAGGTCTGCCTCACTCCAGGTCCCTCAGGCTCTCTGTCCAGTCTGGTGCCCTCTTGGCTACCTGGAGAGATCTCTGAGAAACTTGCAGAGATAACAGACTCTCCTGTCTTCCCAAAGTGCTCCTGAGTGGGACTCTGCCCTGGAGCTGGAGGCTCTAAAAGGCTGCTTGTGGATCAGGATGGAGGCTTCCCTTAAAAGGCTGCTCATGAATCAGGACAGGAAACCCCCCCCCCCCCCCCCCCCCCCCCCCCCCCGCAAAGGGCTGCTTGTGGATAAGAACAGAGACCTCCCCCTAAAGGGCTGTTCATGGATTAGGATGGAGGTCCCCGGTAAAAAGGCTGCTTGTGGATCAGGACAGAAGCTTCCTAAAAGGCTGCTTTTGGATCAGGATGGAGGCCCCCTCTAAAGAGCTGCCCATGGATCAGGATGGAGGCCCCCCCTATAGAGCTGCCCGTAGATCAGGATGGAGGCCCTCCAAAAGGGCTGCTCATGGATCAGGACAGACCCCCCTGAAGGGCTGCTTGTGGATCAGGGCAGAAACCCCTCCCTAAAGAGCTCATGAATCAGGACAGAGGCCTCCAGGGAGAGTTGCTTCAGCCAAAGGAGTGAGCCCCATCCTACCAGCCAGCCATCTCTGCCAGCCCGGCGCCCCTCAGGTGCCATGGACAGAGTCCCAGAAGCTGCATGGAGAAGGGCCCATCTTTGCTCATCGATAAAAGCCACTTTGCCTACTACTAACAGGGTTTAACAAGGGGGAGGTTGGGCCTAATGGCCTTTAGCTGTGAATTCTCTGACAGGTGCCAGACCATTTTCCTGTGTCAGCCAGCTTAGGCAGGGCAGAGTGGAAGCTCTGGGGAGTGGGAAAGCAGCAGCAGCAGCAAAAAACAAAACAAAACAAAACAAAAAACCAACTCAAGTGGCACTAATGTGGTCAAATAGCCAGAATGCCAGGAAATGGAGCAAAAGGAGAGCACTGACCTGGTAGCAGTGAGGGTTGGGCTGGGAGGGGGAGGAAGCCTGGCTCATCTCCCACCGGCCTCCTTTCAGAGGCCCTGGGAGGCCAGCCCTCACAAAGGCATGAGGCAGGGCCGCTGTGGGCTTTCTGGCCTTCAACCTCCCTGGCAGGCTCCTCCCTGCTCTCAGAAATTCATACTTGCTGGGAAAGGGGCCTCCCAAGCAGCTCTGGAAGGACCATCTTCCAGGCTTCCAACAGGTTAGTTTAAAATCCCCAGTGGTGGCTTGAGAAAAAAAAAAAAAAAGTCCCAAGCTTAAATACAAGTCACTCCAGGCAAAACTGAGGAGTGAGGGATGGGGGGCCCCTCTCTCTTCCCTATTGAGATTTCAAGAGTGCTCTTTGGGGACTTTTTATCTCTCAGAGTGGACCTTGATGATCATTAACCTGACCTCACCTTGATGATTACTTACCTGACCTCACTTAAAAGCCAGATGTGTGTGTGGGCAGTCACTTAACCCCTGTCTTCCTCAGGTTCCTCATCTGTAAAATGGGAATAATAGGCGTTATTCCTTTCAGGTCTATTGTGAGGATCAAATGATATAATATCTTAAAAGGTCTTAGCCTATAGTAGGCACTTCCCTTTCTCCATACCTCACCTCCCAACTTCAATCCCTAATCACCCATTCCTCTTAGGCCTTTCAAACTAACTCTCAAATGAGATGTTCCCTAGACATTTTAAACTCCACATATCCAAAGCTGCCCTCATTCGCTGTCCTTCCAAACCCTCTCCTTTTCTAGACTTGCCTATCTCTGCCCCCCTATCCCCAGCTGTAATCGTCCTCTTTGACTCTTCTCTTGACTTCATCCCACAGAGCTGGTCAGCTGCCAAAACTCACTGTTTCTGCCTCCACCACATCTTTCCATCTGACCTTCTCACGGGCCATCCTTCAGTCCAACTCCTCCTGACCTCTTGCAGCAAACTCCTAGGTGGTCTCCCTGGGCTGAAGGATATGTTCGAGGAAGGTTAGTGCCTCTGGTGTGAGGCTTCCAAGTCCTTTTCTTCTTTTTCTTCTTCTTCTTTTTATTTATAATTATAACTTTTTATTGACAGAACCCATGCCTGGGTAATTTTTTACAACATTATCCCTTGCACTCACTTCTGTTCCAACTTTTCCCCTCCCTCCCTCCATCCCCTCCCCTAGATGGCAAGCAGTCCTATACATGTTAAATATGGCACAGTATATCCTAGATACAATCTATGTGTACAGAACCGAACAGTTCTCTTGTTGCACAGGAAGAATTGGATTTAGAAGGTGAAAATAACCCGGGAAGAAAAACAAAAATGCAAACAGTACATTCATTTCCCAGTGTTCTTTCTTTGGGTGTAGCTGGTTCTGTCCATCCTTGATCAATTGGAACTGAGTTAGATCTTCTCTTTGTCAAAGAAATCCACTTCCATCAGAATACATCCTCATACAATATCATTGTTGAGGTATATAATGATCTCCTGGTTCTGCTCATTTTACTCAGCATCAGTTCATGTAAGTCTCTCCAGGCGTCTGAATTGAGAGGCCTCTCAATTCATACTGCTGGTCATTTCTTACAGAACAATAATATTCCATAACATTCATATACCATAATTTATTCAGCCATTCTCCAATTGATGGACATCCATTCAATTTCCAGTTTCTAACCACTACAAACAGGGCTGCCACAAACATTTTTCCAAGCCCTTTTCAAGGTTGGACCCATCATCTTCTCACCTCTGACTCCAAGAGGCTGGAGCATCCACAGCATCCATATCCCTAGAAGCCCATTTGGCAGACAGGTTAAACTGGGTTGAGGATAACTGGAGGCCATCAGGCCCCAAGCATGTGAAAACTTCCCTTGGCAGAAAGGGCAGATGAGAACATTTGGTGAAAAAAGAAACACACACACACACACAAAACAGTATTCTATCTGTTTTTGATTTGATAGCTCTTTCTCTGGCTGTGGATGGCATTTTCCACCATGAATCTTTTAGAATTGTCTTGGATAGTTGTGTTACCGACAAGAGCTAAATCTCTCAAAATTGATCATCACACAATGTGGCAGTTATTATGTACGACATTCCCTCAGCATCAGTTCATGGAAGTCTTTCCAAATTTTCCTGAAATCCTCCTGTTCATCATTTATTACAGAACAATAATATTCCATTACATTCATATACCAAAACCTGTTCATCCTTTGATGGGCATCCCAGTTTGATTTCCAATTTTTTGCCACCACAAAAAGAGCTGCTTTAAATAGGCACTTGTAGTAGCAGTTCTTTCCCAGCTTTCTACTTCACTCTTATCTTGGTTGCATTGGTTTTGTTTGTGCAAAGTCTTTTTAATTTAACATAATCAGAATTGCCCATCATGTAGTACTCTTGTTTTCTTCTCTAAAGATATGACAAGTAAACCATTCCTTACTCTCCTAATTTACTGTCATCTTTTATGTCTAAATCACGTACACATTTTTACCTTATCTTGGTATATAATGTGAGATATTGATTTATACCTGATTTCCACCATACTATTTTCTAGTTTCCCCAACAGTTTTATCAAAAGGTGAGGTCTCATCCCAGAAGCCAAAGTCTTTGGGTTTATCAAAGAGTAGATTACTATGAGCATTCACTACTATGCCTTGTATGTGTAATCTAGTTCACTGATCCACCACTCTATAGTTCCAGTGATTGCCACTTTGTTATGATGACCACGCTAGCACCCAGGATACCTCAGAATCAGCCAAAGTCAGAATAAGCCAAAGTCTTTAGTCTTTATTCTTGGTCTTTAGGCACAGGATTGAACAGGATGGAAGTAGAATCTCCAGAACTGCCTTCTCCCTGGTCTACCACCAAAAAGTGACTCTGGCTCGTCTTACTCCACCCCCTAGTCCCTCCTACAATCCTCTATACACCAGTCATTGAGTCAACACAGGATAGTGGGAAGGACTATTTTCCGAGCATATGCCCATAGAGTATTGTCCAATTGGTAGTTAACCTCAAGTGCTCGGCAGTCGTGACCTCAGTGCATTGACTCAATAGTTTCAGCCCTCTACATCTCCTACTTTCTTTTGTTTTAGAACACAGGTGGTCACACCATCCCTGACTTCTCAGGAGGGTGAGAGCCCCCAAAAGGAGGTGATCACACCCTTCCTGACATCTCAGGAAGGGAGATGAAAAGCACCAAAGGGAAGTGGGGATTGCTAACAGGTTTCTGGGCTGAAGGGTTTTATTAGAAACAGATATGCACAAACCCATCAGCATGGGAGGTATTACACAAGCACATAGCAATAACGCACAGACTATTAGTGGTGACTCTCCCCACAACCAGTGCAGGCTCAATGTGGTGCAACAAACATGAATTGTACATGCAAGTAGTGATATAACAAACAATATGAATCAATATGGTATTATAAGAGATTTCCAGAAGTCCTAGAAGGAGGGTATGTAAACAACAGTCACACATACGCCTTCTTCAGCAGCCAAGAAATTGTCCAAAACCAATCTATTGTCCATTGCTTCATATGTCAGGGAATTCAATGATCCCCACAAGTTTTTGAAGTCCTGCAACAATCTTATCATTTCTCAGAAAATCCAGTGATTCCTGAGGGTTTTCAAGTCCTACAAAGTCTTATAATATCTCAGAGAATCCAATGATTCCTGAGGGTTTTGAAGTCCAACAATTTTTGATGTCCATGATTCAAACATCATAACTGCCAGGCTCTTTCAGTGCTGGGCACAATCAGCAACGGAACCACCCGATGTTTCTTGGGTCTTCTCCTTCGTTTCAAGGGTCTGCTTCATCTCTCTCCAATGGACTAGGCGAATATGGCTCATTGGCACCCATCTGATTCCTTCTCCACCTGTAAAGATTCAAGCAAACCCTCTCCCCCAAGCAGTTAGCCTATCTGATCCTTTCCATTCACCACTTTCTGGGTCTCTCCACATCACTACATCACTCAATAGTTTCAGCCCTCTACACTTTGTAATATAGTTTTAAATCTAATATAGTTTTAAATCTAGTTTGGCTAGGCCACCTTACTTTGCATTTTTTGCCCATTAATTCTATTGATATTCTTGACCTTTTGTTCTTCCAGATAAGTTTTTTTTCCTGTTTTATTTTCATAACAATAGCTTTTCATTTTTCAAAATATGTGCAAAGATAGTTTTCAACATTCACCCTTGCAAAACTTACATTTTTCCCCCTCTCTCCTCCCCTCCCTCTTCCCCTAAACAGCAAGTAATCCAATATAAGTTAAATATGTGCAATTCTTTTAAACATGTTTCCACATTTTCCAGATAAGTTTTGATAATTTTTCTATCTTTATAAAATAATTTCTTGGTAGTTTGATTGGTATGGCACTGAATAAGTAAATTAATTTAAGTAGAATTGTCATTTTTATTGCTGAGCAGCCTTTTTGAAGGACTGCATTGCTCACCTCTCTGGCATGAGGAAGTACTACAAAAGGCTCCTTAAAAGTGGTCTGCTCTTATTCTTTTGTACTGGATTGGTACATTAAACTTGATGCATACACGTTCCTGTCTTACAAAAAAAAAAAGATGGTCTGCTTCTTTTTGTTGTTGTTGTTTGCTTGCATTTTGTTTTCTTTCTCATCTTTTTTCCCTTGTTGATCTGGTTTTTCTTGTACAACATAATTGTGGAAATATGTTTAGAAGAATTGCACATGTTTAACATATATTGGATTACTTGCTGTCTGGGGGATCAGGGAAGGGAGGGAGAAAAAAATCTGGATCACAAGATTTCACAAGGGTGAAGGTTGGGAATTATCTATGCATATGTTTTGAAAATAAAAAGCTTAAGAAAAAGTGCTCTGCTTTACCCAATCCTGATCTGCTTACCATGACAGGTGGGGAATCCCATCCTGTGGTCATCACGAGCGCACACACACACACACATACACACACACACACACACACACACACACACACACACACACACACACACACAGAGTCTGCAAGACCCTGGCAAGGGACCACCAGGATGACCTTCCCACGAGAGAAGGCACTGTGCTCTATGAGAATAGCCACTCAAATGTGAACATAGGAGCTTGTGCCCAACCTGGAGTAGTGCCTATCGGCCACAGCACACACTGTACCCTTACTTCAGTGCAGTGGGGTCCTTTTGGACTTCTTCGGGAATGGAGGACAATAACCAAAGTTGCTCTTCCTGCCTCCCCTTTCTTTGCTCCAGTCTACTAGCGCAGTATTCCCAAACTAGTTTTCTCAGGGTAGATCCAACTGTGACTCTCCTTGTGCATCCACACGGGGGGCCTTCCATTGCTCGTAGGAGCCAGGTAAACTCCTCTGTTTAGTTTCTACAGCCCTTCACAACATGGACGCCATCTCTCTTTCCAGTCTCATTGGCTACTACTCCCTCTCCACTAGCCACAACACCTTTTCCTATAGCACTTCATCTCCAGTCTGCCCCATGCCTGCATTGCCTCCCTCCTATCTCCACCTGGTGGAGTCCCATCAGAGGTGCCATTTATCTACTGTTCTTGGATAGAATAGGTCAAGGTGGAAAGGATTGTTATTGCCTTTGGAGGGGATGTAGGTGAAAAGGATCTGGGCAGAATGCCCATAGATAAGTGCTCGGTTGAGTAACATACAGTCCTTTTTGTCACTTAGTAACTTGGACACACAAATACAGTCACTAGGTTATTTGTTCAAATCTAATAATTTTGGTAGATAAATGAAAACTGACTTCCAGAAACTCAGATAGAACTGACCTTATTTTAAAACAGCTCCTAGCATTTCTTGTTCTTACCAGCACCAGTACAGAAGGGAGGTATTCAGCGTTCTGGGAGTGTTAGCTCATAACCACGAGCTCTCCTGCACTTCCCACCTAAGAGCCCACCCAAGATTTTCAAAATGGGGGACGGGTCAGAGTGACATCTGCCAGCGTGTTCCCAGTGTCTTCACCATGCTGGGTGCTCTCCTCGCTCTGTGCCTTTGCTCATGCTGTTTCCTGGACCCTCTTAATGCTACACTTCATGAAAGCTCTCACGATTACTTCTCTTCTCCCACCATAGCCGTGATACGGACCAATAGGGCTTTGTTTCAGCTTGGTATCGGGGAAAGAGTACTTGCCCAGCAGCAGGAAAGGCAGTGAGCAACATCCTCGGCCACCCGCTGGCTCTAGGCACAGTCCCCCGGGCCCCTTCACCATAGTATTGTCCGTGAGGCCAGGGGCAGCGCCTCCCCCAGTGATCTGCCCTCAGGGTCCAGCCCATCACCCAGCACTTCGTCAGTATTTGAGGAAATGAGGAAGTGCCAAACTCTCCCCTGGTACCCATGGATAGGCACAGGATGCATTGCTAATGAGTCGGAGGCTGGAGATTCTCCCTTCCTAGGACTGCAGAAGACAAAGGGGGTATTGAGTTGGCAATCTTCTGGTCACTCTTAGTCCACTGATAGTGCTGCCTCTCTTCCATGAAGAAATTAAGGTCCCAAGATAGGAAAGGACAGGGTCTCTCACGGGGCTTCAGGGTCCTGGCTGGGACACAGACCAAAGCCTCGCTCCCAAGAACTCCTTTGCTGTCTCCATCAATCCCCTTCAGCTGTGTCCAGAATGCTTGGACTTCCTAAGCAGGTTTGCTTCCTCCCCCATTTGTGCTGGGGGAGATGCAAAATGTTTAAAAAGGCATCATCCCTTCCCTTGCTTGGGAGAGTAAGACACCAGAGCCTTATAATATAAACATAAGCACATTAGGCAGGTGTAGAACGGCCTTCTGGGGAGGTGGGGGGAAGGTTGGGTAGAATGAGGCCTGTTTTCCAAGGCCATGACCCGATCCTTGGGAGCCAGTGTACGGGGCCTCAGAGGAGCCTGGTGTTTGCCCAGCTGGACGCTAGCTGGAGGCAGGCACCTCTCTGCTTTTCAGACTGTGGCCTTCAGACTCTGGTTCAGTCACAGGTTCGGATAGAAACTGGTCCTTTGCCCATGTGACGACCCTCCCCTTTCTCTCCAACCCCCAGACTCTAGTCATCCATAAGATGTTGGATACATCAGAGGGAGGATGGTAATTGTCTGAGACTGAGACAGCCTGGAACAGGGGTGTGTGTGTGTCTGTGTGTGTATGGGGTAGAGGGGTAATCTAAGACCTGCCCATTGCAGAGACTGAGCTGACTCTGGGGAGGCCTCAGCCCCCTGCAGGGAGCCCCTGCCCTGTGGCCCCATGGTGCAGCCAGCACTCAGCAGGGTGGGCCCACAGCTACCCCACCCCACCCCCACGTGGGGCCCCTTTGTTGTTCTGGTTATAGGGTGGGGCTGGAAATTGCTGAGTTTTTAATCCGATAAAACTCCTCCCTGCCCCTCTGTCTACAGTCCTGCGGCTTGCTGACGATATGCTCCCCAGTTTCAGCTATTGGTGCAGGTGCTAGAGAACGGCCCCCTCCTCAGAAGGGAGTTAGCAGCGTCCCCCTGGAGTGGGCGCCGACCTTCCAGACCTTCCCATCACTGCCCAAGGCAAGGCGCCTGCTCCAGATCTCATGGCCCACTCTCTGGGGCCGCTCCCCGGGCCCTCTGTTGGCCTGATTGGCCATCCTCCCTTTCCTTTGAAGCATCTCCAAACAGGGCTCGTCCTTATCCTTGGAGGAGTCGGGGCCCTTCCTGGGTCTGCCCAGCATCGGGGTCTGCTGGGGGCCCATCCATGGCTGTGTAGTCCCAGGCTGCCACAGCATCCTAACCCCCAGTTTCTTTGACTCCATCCTGGTCGTCTTGCATCACATTAGCCTTTTGTACCCAGCAGGGGAGGAGGGGAACTTCTGCTTCTCAGCACCTTCTTTTGCTCAGAGTTTTCAGCAGGAAAACCCACCCCTTTCAAGATCTTAGCAACCGCCACTTCCCTGGGCCTCATTTCTCTGGAGAGCAGCCCCAGATCCCCTGTGAGAAGGGATCACTGTGAGGCACTTGATCAGGGACAAATTATCCCTCCTCATGCTGTGACCTAGAGAGACAAGTGACCCGCAAGAGGCCTGTGGATTACCGTGTGACGGGCTGTGATGGGAACCTCTCGTACCCCCATTGGGTGGCTGTGGAAGTGGCCGAGAGCAGGCCCAGGTGGTCTGCCACGTTCCTTTGCTGTGGTTTAGGGGAGGGGGAGGATGCTTCTATACCTGAACATGCCATCCCTGGCTTTGGGGAAGCCCCAGGGTCCTGGCTGCGAACCCCAAGTCACTGCCTCCCCAGTCCCTGGTCTCTCCCTCTAAAGAGAAGGGAGAGGAGACCCCCCCCCTTCTCACTTGCAGTAGCTTGCTCATGTCCTGGCCCTCCCTGGCTCTGGCAGGCTGAGGAAGGAAGGCGAGGTCCTCAGCGCAAAATTTTGGTTTTTAATCATTCAGCCAGGGCTTGGGGAAACAAAGGCATCCATTTTTCAGCCAGACCACCCTGCTGAGATCTGCCTCTGGATCTTGGGGGAAGACCCCTCCGGGATCTAGTTCAAATCCTTCTTAGAGGCTCCCCCCCCCCCCATGGCTGCCTGGCTTCTTTGAGAAGATTCCCAGCTCTGAGGACTTCGTGCTTCCCAAGGCTCTTGGGGTTCAGGCCAGGCAGAGCTCTCCAGAGAACTTCCTTCCTGGGCCGCCCCCTTCTTGGCTAATGAGCTTTTTAGTTTCTGGAAACTCCATGAAGCAGCCCTGCCCCCTGCTGTTACAAAGCAGCTCTCAGCCTTCCCAGAAGCCGCAGCTCTGTGTCTTGGCTGTCCATCTCCCCGCAGTAGTCTCCAGAGCAGAAGGACCCGAAGGACCCAGCCTTTTCATTGCCCACCAATTGCTGTAAACACAGCCCCCTCACCCCACGGAGCTGATTACTCAAGAGGCATCCCCCCCCCCAATATCCTTCAAAAGCAGTTGTTAACACTGTTGCTATTGACAGCAGAGAAGAGGAACAAATAAAACTGGCACCTACCGTATGCCAGGCATTGTGCTAATCCCAGGTGTCGTTTGATTTGAATCTCACTGCAACTCTGGGAGTGGTGCTGTTATCCCCGTTTGAGGAAGCTGAGAAGTGACTTGCCCAGGGCCACATAGCTAGGAAGCTCTGTGAGCCCCGGCCTAATCATTTACCTGCTGAGACCTGGCTACCTTGTTGGCGCTTCCGTGTTGGCCAGCTCAGCCCAGGCCTGTGGGCTACAAGTCTGTCCTTAAAGCTCTCTGCCTAGATGGGTGGGAGGTGAGCACAGTGGTGAGTGTCTTTATGAAGGAGCAATAAAGGGGCCGGTGTAGGAATTGGGATCTGAAGGGTGGAGTCAGCAAGTGTGTATTAAGACTTGGGGTTGAGCACTGGGGGTAGATGGGGGGGAGGACAAAAATGAGCCTGACCTCAAGGAGTTCACGTCTGATGGGAATCTGCAAGCTGCACACAGGATGAAATGGGGGTGGGGTCAGTTATGGACTTAAAGAGAAGCCAGGAGGGGACAAAGAAGCCAGGGCAGCCAAGTACAAGGCTAAGGCAGGTGACACGCCCAGATCAACCACCAGGTCTGAGGAGGGCTTGGAGCCGGGAGGTGCCCAAGGCCAAGTTCCGGACGCTCATGTCACCCACCGTGGGAGGATGCGCAGCAGCCATTTGTGTCTTTCTGCCTTTTTTTCGGGAGACTCAAAGGTGCCCCCTTCCTGATTGCCATCCCTTATCTAAGATCACTGTGCATACTGTGGCATCTTCTGCCAAAAACCTGGGCCATGTGGATCACCTTAGATCTGAGATTTCTTTGTAGCCAAAATGACCAAAATGGCCTGAAAGCCCCTTTTTTTCCGAGCTCATCTTAAAGCCCGATTTCCATTCCCCCACTTTTCCTTTTCCTTCATTGGCTCTTGAGGTGCCCTGCCTTGTAACGGAATGCTTGTAACCAGTGGCTTCCTTGGGGTGGCCACCCTCTCCCTTTCCCTGATGCAGCCCTTCCTCTTCCACATCTTCCACAGTTGGTAAGACCAAAGAAAATCCTTCACCCGCCAGCCAGCCTTTGGCGACCTCTCCCCCTTTCCCAAGTGTCTCGTCAAATGTCAGACACCCAGCTGGGTTTTGGGTCAGGGCCAGGGCCTTTCTAGCTTGGCAGGACCCATCCTGTGTTCCGCTGGCATCGCCTCCACAGAGCCGCGAGGTGACTGGCCCGGGTTCCAAACCTTCATCAGACATGAAGCAGAGGTGACCGTGCGCACTTTGAGAAATTAAAAATGAGGAAAAAGTTTTGGCTGAAATAGCCTCCTTTTTGCTTGCCTAAGGCCTGAGATCTAAGGGGGCCGGAGACGGTGAACAGCAGACGTTGTCCTCCTCGGTGTGAAGAGCCAGTGAAGGTCAGGAGTCAGCGTGAGTGGGGATAGCAGAGCTGGGTCAGACCAGGGAGAGGCTGAGCCAGCCCAAGATACGTAGGGCCCGTCGCGTGGCCCTTTTCACTGCCATTTCCTATTTGTCTATTTGCTTCCCCTCCTTACCCTGTTCACCTCATGGCTGTACATCCCAGTGAATGCTAAGACCAAACAGCAGGTGCTTAATACATGTTTGTAGCATGATCCTTATTCCCCTGTGGTCAGTCATTCCATGGGCCTAGAGCTGCTGCTTCTTGTTGAGTACAGTTGGTGGGAGCCCTTGGAGCAAAGGCACATTAGGTGAAAATGAGGAGAGACATAGAATGGAAAAGCATGTGATGTATGAGCCTTTCTTTCAATTCCAGCTTCCGGACTTTCTCGCTGCCTGAGTCTGGTCAGGTTCCTTCTCTGATTCTCTTTCTTTCTTTCTTTTTTTAAATGGATTTACTTTAAAATCTCAAAGTTTTTAATCTAAATAGTCCCAAGAAGTAAACAATATAATAATTGTGATCTGGAAAGTTACTACATATTGAATTATATTTGAAACGAACCGAGGATATATTGTTGTTGGACAGATCATTCAGAATTTCCATTGCTGAAAAGCAATGATTCTCCCAGTGCAATAATGAACAAGTATCTATCGAACGCGTACTTAAAACATTCAGTCTTTCTGCTTGAAGATCACCAGTGATGGGGAGTTCATTGTCTGTCCTCTTGGGGGCAGCCTGTAGGAAAGTCTGTCCCCGTTCAGAGCCAACATATACTTCTTTGCCACGTCTGCCCATTCTTCCTAGTTCTGCCTTCTGAAAAACAGACCTGATACTTTTATTTTTTGTTGAGGCAGTTGGGGTGAAGTGACCTGCCCAGGGTCACAGCTAGTAAGTATTTGAGGTCAGATTCAGGGCTGGTGCTCTCTCCACTGCGCCACCTAGCTGCCCCCTGATACTTCCTCCCACATGAGGATCCTTTAAACACTTGGGGCCTGCCTAAATCTTGTCTTTCTCAGGCTAACTATCCCACCTTCTGCTAGTAATCCTTTCTGATTCTGAGATTCTGCGAGTTAACATTTTATCATTTTTATTTTGGGCTCCCATCATCAAATAACCTTTCTCTGTGGGATTCCCCAGACTTGAGGAGTCCTGTCAAAAAACGAGCCTCCGTTTTCTCATCTACAAAATGAGAGGAACCTCACAAAGTTATTGAGGGGAAAATGCTTGGTAAAGTACCACAGAAATGTCTACTTACTAAATAATCCATCCCGCCTCCCTCTTTCCCGTATCCCTAGAAGAACTGAGTTATACATCACTTTCCTTATAATGGGTCCATTAGGGAAATAGTCTAAGTACAGTCTCCATTTTACAGAAAAGGAAACTAAGATTAAATTTCCTTAAGGGTTCACCTAGGATCTCAGCTAGACAACATCAAAGCTGTACCTTCCAAACCTGAGCCTGCTTATTTTAAGAATAGAGTCACCTCTGCTCTACTGAATTAAAAAAAAAAAAAAAAAAAAAAAAAAAAAAAAAAAAAAAACGTTCTCAAAGCCTTAGTAGGTGCCTGTTCCATTTCAAAATAGAGATGGGCATTTAGGAAAGTTTTTATTAAAGACACAGGCCAGTAATGCTTTGATTCCCAGGGAGAGTCTAGAACAGAGAGTTCAAAAGATGGTTAGCGAACATCTAGAAAGAAGAGTAGTGATTACAGAATCAGTGGAACTTCATCAAAAACAGATTATTAATTTTTTGACAAGATCACTAAACTAGCAGATGAGAGTAATGTTGCAGATATAGTGTGCATAGATTTGAAAAAAAGCATTTGGCCGAGGAGTTCGTGCTGTTCATGTGGAGAAGATGGTGGATTGTGGAGAAGATGGGTTCAGGACTGGTTGGGTGAGAACAGTTGGTTACAACGGGGAGATCACTCGGCCAGAAGTTGGTCTCCAGTGGAGGTTGTCAGGGATCTGTGCTTGGTCCTCTGTTGTTTAACAGTTTTATCATGGACTTGGATTAAAGTGTAAATGGTATGTTTATCAGATTTACAGAAGTCACAAAGCTGGGAGGAATAGCTAACACACAGATGGACAGACTCCAAAAAAAAAAAAAAAAAAGGGTTAGCATTGGATTGAATCTCATAAGATTCTGGAAGAAATATATGTAAAATCTTACACTTGGGTTCAGAAAATCAATTTCACAAGTCCAAGATGGGATGGTATAATTAAAATGGCACTGGAGCTTTATTGTAGGCTATAAATTCAGTAGGAGTCAGAAGTATTAGCCAAATAAAGCTGATGTGATCTTGGTTTTCAGTAAGAGAAAGCTTCTGGGATCAGAGAAATGAGATTCCATTCATGCAGCCCTTGAATGTGTTCAATTCTGGGAACCAGAAGTTAAGAAGAACATTGATTATCTGGAACGTGTCCAGAGCAGGGCAATTGAAGTGGTGAAAGGCCTTGAGCTCCATGTCCTAGGAAGAAAGAAGGGGCCTTGTTATCCTGGAGAAGAGCGGATGGGGAAAGGGGAGAAAGATAGCTATCTGGTGTTTAGAGAATTATCATGGAAGAAGAACCAGACTGAAGAGCCCAGGAACGGAAGGGCTAGAAGGGTATATAGTTTCTGTGAGAGAGAAGACTTGCCCAAAATGAGCAAACTTGAATTAGCTTGTCCCTCATTGGAGTTCTTCAGGCAATAAGCAGAACATCCCTGAGAAGGGTGGGTGGGTTCCAGCAGGGATCCCTTCAGGGATGCATTGTATCCCTTTAAGCAATAGCCCTTTATTACAGCTTGTTTTAACTCACACAAAGGAAGATTTTTAAAAGGGGGGGAGAAAGCAAAGATTCCAGCTAGTCATGTTGTCATTCAGGCCACAGCAGGAATAGGAGGGGTCACCTCCTGTGAGAGTCCTGGGTCCCCAGCATATCTGCTTTTCATCAGGCGGCTGATAAGCATAATTAGTTCATTCTCTGCCTGTCTGCCAGATTCCGTGCTGCCTACAAACTTTCCCAAATCTTCTCTGGCTTTTGTTTTGTTTCATCTTCTCTATCTTTAAAAAAACTCTTATTTGCCCCTGCCATCCCCTCCACGATTATTCTCTTGTCTTTTCTTATTCCTCAGCCCAACCTTGAAAAAGCTACTCTCGTTTTGATACTTCTCTCTTTCACGCTATCAGGAGTATGACTTCTGACCTCATCACTCCACGGAATTGTGAAATCAAATGGCTTTTTCTCAGTCTTTATCTCCTTGACATTTGCAGCGTCTGACATTTTCACCATTCTCTCCTCCTCTTCTTTGCTGCACCATCATCTACATCCTTCCCAGTGACCATGGGTACCCCCTCGGAACTCTACTCTGGCCCCTTTCTCCTTCTATCTTCTTGCCTGATGATCTCATCAGCTCCAATCTCTAGGTAGTTAATGCCCAGCCCAGTACCAGGCCCACACCATCAGCTGCCATCCTGCCTTTATCTCAAGTTCAGCAGTCACAAAGCAGAACTCATTACACTTTCCGCTAGACTTCCCCTCTGCCAAACTTCTCTATTTCTGTCAGGGACCGAACTCAGGGTTGCAGCCTGGGCGTCTCCTGACCTTCTCACCCTCACTTGTCAGATTTCATATTGAAATCTCTCCAGCATCCTCCAAATCCATCCCCTCCTCACCTCTCACACGGCCGACAACTCTTGTCTAGGCCCTTGTCCCGTTGGCCTCTGGGCGTAGCCTACTGGCCTTTTTGCCTCCTTCCGCTTCATCCTTCCCCTAGCTCAGCCCTTACTGTGCCAGCCCTTACTGTGCCAGCCCTCCTGCTCAGTCAGCTCCTGGGGTCACTGTCCTTTTATAATCAAAGGTAAAGAGCCTCACAGCCTAGGCCTGTCCAACCACCAGCTGGCCTGCCCTCTCTCTCACATGACCTTTCATCACCAGTTTCCATATGGGCCTTTTTATCAGTTGTTTTGGGGTGCATAGAACACTCTTCTCACCTCCTCTTCTTTGAACAAATGAAAAGACACTTATTGAGCACCTACTTTGTATTGGGCACTCTGCTAAGTGCTGAAGATACAGATTAAAAATCCGGCCTTTACTCTCCAAGAATTCTCAGTCTTATGGGAAAGACATAGTGTAAACATGTGTGTAAACAAGACTTCTGTGGGATGAGCTGAAGATAGTGATCTTGGCGATGAAGCACAAAGATGAAGGAGGAGGGGATGGGACTTTAGCTGAGACCTAAATCCAGGAGGCAAGATAACAGGGGAGAGACTTGGGGGTGGGGGCGCCCAGGGTTAAGAGATGGGAGTCTGGTATGAGGAAAAGCCAGGAGGCTGGATGGCTTGTGGAACATGTGGAGAGGGAGGCCGAGAGGACTAGAAAGGTGGGAAGGGGCCAAGTTAGAAAGGGCTTTAAAAGCCAAACAAAGAGTCTTGATATTCGATCCCAGAGGTAATAAGAGACACCAGAGTTGACTGATTAGAAGTGACATAGACCTGGATTTTTAGGAGGGACGGATAAATGGAGGTTAGACTTGAGACCAGAAGACCCTCCAGAAAGCACTTATCATATACAATGCACTATACTGTGTGTTGGATACAAAAAAAGAAAATAAATGAACAACTTTTAAAAATCGCCTCATTAGTGCTCTGTTCCAAGCTCTGCCCCGTGCCCTTGGAATGGAAATAATAGGGGCCTGCCTTCAAGGAACTTCCATTCTGATGGGGGAGACAACCCATATATAGAAGCCCTGTGAGTGAGACCACAAGAAAATAAACGTAGGTCCCCTTTCCAGCAGCAACACTGATCCAATTGTAATTTTAGAACTGAAAAGGGAATCTGGGGATGTGGTCTGATGAGAATTCAGGGCAGAAAGAAAGCCTGCACCTAGAGAGCGGACTATCTACCTCCCTCCAAGGCTTCTTCATTAATGGCCTGGAAACTGGAGAGAATGGTGACAGTGGGAATGCAAAGGGTGCCTGGAGGAGATCTTCTTGGAGAAAAAACTTTCCTTAAAAACTCAGTTTATGCCCTCCCCCCCCCCTCCCCCACAGGCTCTATCTTTATGCCTTTCCCTCATTGAATCATAAACTCCTTGAGGGCAGGGCTGCTTCTCCCAGAATGTGGAAGTCGGAAGGGACTTTGTGGCCTTCTGTTTCTGTTATCACTAAAATGCTTCCCCTACGATCCTCCAACATTTACTTTTTCTCCTCTAAGGAGAGGGAGCTCCCTACCTCTCTCTGGGAACACTAATTGGGAGGAAATTTTTCCTGCACCAGACCTAAAGCTGCCTCTCCGCAGCTACCCTTCGTTGCTTCTGGGCCTGCACTTTGAAACCAAACAAAGTAAGTCTAATCTCTCCTCCATGAGAGCCTTCCAATATTTGGCAACGCTACCTTTTCTCCTTCAGGCGCTCTAGCCTCACAGTTTAATGCTGTTCCTGTGTTTTGAATCCAAGGCCCTTCTTCATCCTGGCTGCCTTCCTTTCACTTTGGTTCCTGTGTCCTTATCCCTTAGCTTGGTGGCTGGTACATTGGGAGCACTTAATAAATATTTGTTGAATGGCTGGACGAATGAATTGAGGTGAGATGAGGAGATGGGATCTTCTTTGTCCAAAATGCTAAGTAGCAGGAGCGGAATGGGACACCAGGCCTTCCAGCTCCACATTTCAAGCACTTTCCATTATACCACAGTGCTTCTTAGCAGACTGTGTGCTCCAATGGAATACCTCTACCTCTAAGTTGGACCGAATGTTCTTCACCCAAACCCTAGGATAGTCTTATCTTTGCCAAGCCATTCAGGCAACGTGAAAGGCAGAGGCATGGTCTCTGCCTTCACGAAGCTTCTAGTGTAGATGAAGAGACAGAATATGGGCAGCTGTTTAATAAGCTTGATGATCCTGACCTTTGTTTCTTTATAAAATGGGAATAAAGCTTGTATTGTTCACCTTTCAGGTTGTTGTGAGGTGAGCACTCTGTAAATCCAAAAGTATCACCTGAGTATGTTGCCATCATTAATGAACAATTAGTTCATTACTTTATTGCTAAAATGTATAGTATTACTTCTTCTTATTATTATTATTTTGCTGAGGCAATTGACGTTAAATGACTTGTCCAGGGTCACACAGCTAAGACGGGTTAAATGGCTGAGTCAGATTTGAACTCAGGTCCTCCTGATTTCAGGGCTGGTGCTCTATCCACTGCACCACCTAGCAGGCCCAGTATTGGCTCTTAAAAATCCTTAGAAATTAAGAGAAATCAGTTATCCCATCCAGCCAATCACAGCTTCTCTCTGGACTCATTTCTCATCTCTAGAGCGAGAGAGTTGGACTAGACAGCTCTGGCTCTAGAAACTAGAACTTTGAACTCTGATTATAAAGAAGGGTAAATAAATGGAGCTAGCGATGTGTAGGAGCGGATGTCTGCACCCTGTAGACTGATAAGGGCAGATTTGTTGTGAAAAATCAAAGACACTTAGAAAGCTCTGATTCACTTTATTACACTCTTATGCCATTGGTCAATGGCATCGTGCTTAAGAGTGACAACAACATCTTCCGTCCTTGGATCAGAGTTCCCACGGCTAGGCACATATGCCCCAAGGATGTTCAAGACAAAGAAATGTTCCACGTACACTGAAATAGTAATTGTAGCAATTTTATTGTTGTTGTTGTAGCAAAGAACCAGAAACAAAGGAGAAGCCCATGACCTAGGGAAATGGCTAAAACAAATTATGGGTTGACAGAGTAAGAAACGGTAAAGAGGAGGATTTCAGGATGGCAATGTGGCATCCCAAAGAGCCAGGATGATCTTGAGCCACCCTAAAAGAGCTCTCCTTTTCTTCAGATCTTAGGCCCACTCTACATGGTCTTGGAGAGCACAGATGGAATATTGGGTTCCATTTGGCGAGCTGTAATTGAAGAAGAGCTTTGATAAGTCAGAGATTATCTAGAGTAAGAAAACCATGATAGAGAAGGGCTTTGAATCCCTACCAAGAGAGGCTGGAGGAAGTAAGGAAGTTTAATTTAAAGAAGAGAGAGAATTAAGGCATCTTCAATACTTGACAAGCTGTCTTATGGAAGACCGATCAGAGTCCTTCTCTTTGGTCACCACGGGAGCTTTCTGGGTAGAAACTGCCATTAGGCAAATCTAGACTTGATGTAAGGGAAAACTTCTGGAGAGTTGGGGCTGGTGGAAAGCAGAGTAGCCACCTGTGAGATTCTGGGCTCTTCCTCACCTTGAGGTCTTTAAGCAGAGGCAGGATGACTAGATAACCAAGTCGTGCCATTCCTTTTTGGCATGAGCTAAGAGCTCTTGTGTCCCCTTTACCTCTGATGTTTCTGGGAGTCTGTGATTATCCTAGAGCCATTCTTGCATGCCAGAGCGGCTAGCCCTAGCATTTCACTTCCTCACCACGATAAGGGCTCTGCTGGGACTTCAGGGGAGGAGACACCATGTAAATAGGTGACAAGCTGCCTGCTAATTTTGGGAAGGCTAGAGCACTGTCCATCCCTGCTCTGTAGAATGACAGAATAACACCCTTTTTTGCGTGGCTGTGTTATCAGGAAAGTGTTTTATAAGGTGCTCCAGAAATTTGAGGATTTTTTTTTCCTTTTAAAAAGGAAATAAGTTTAGCAGGAGATACAGGTGTCCAAGGAGGTGATGGGATTCCTGACTGGAGGTAGAAGGCGGTCACATTATAAAAGCCCAGAATACCGGCATAAGGAGCTGGGAAAAAATTGGGGGGGAGGAATTTGTATAAAGCATAAAACCATAAGATGTCTTGGTTTGCAGACACAGTGAGCTTACTATTATACCCTCTCCTTCATGCTTCCCCTTCTCTCCACTCACAAAGTCTCCATCTTGGCTCAGGCCCTCTTCATCTCTCATCTGGATTGGTACCGGAACCTTCTGATGGTCTCCCAGTTTCCAGTCTCCTCCTTTTCCAATCTGTCATCTACCCCACTGCCAGATAAATATTCCCCACACTGGTCTGACCTGCCACTCTCCTCCTCACAAGTCTTGATGGATCTCACTGCCAGCATCAAATAAATGAAGAATCATAAGAACACCACTGTGGCTCCCACTGGGAAAAGATTCCTTTCTTCTCCCGACCCAAATCCCTCTGAATTAGCTACCAAAGTTCTAATCAGTATCTTTTATTGAATGGATTATGCACTGAGGCACCTGGAAGGTTACAGAAGAAATTGGACACTACTGAAGGATCTCAAGCTCAGCTGAGCAGCTTCCGGAGAGCTGAGCAGAAGCCATGGTAAGCTTGGCTAAGGAGGAGACCGAGAGAGAAGGATGTATCACTGCTTTCCAGAAGACCATCTGTATTCACAGAATTATAATACTCATGAGATTATGAAAGAACCAAGAAGGAGACTTTAAAGACACGGGGAAAGTTTTGGGAGTCTCAAAGAGGAAGAAATCCACCTGGGATGGTAGGGGAGAAGGAGTCATGAGAGACTTTCTGGAGGAGGCAGCCATAAGCTGAGGCTTGCAGGATGGGCTAGCAGGTGGACGTTGGACAGATGAAGATGGAGTAGGCATTGCTCTGGTAAAACGGCACCTCCTTCTCAGGCCAGTGGGGAAGATTGCAGGAGAGGGGCTTTGCAGTTGTAACAGGCCATATCCAAGTAGCTTCTTGGCTGCCATGATGCACAGCGTGCTCTTGGCATTCAGTGGCACTTCATTGGTTGGATTCCCCAGTGCTGGGGAGCCTGGGGAGGGGATTCCTTCAAAAGTCATTGCCCTTGCAGCCTTAGATTGATTTTCCATATGTCCGAGTCTTCTCCTCAGTAGATCACAGGCCTCCCCCCGGGACAGCGCCTTGTCATGTTTTTGTATGTTGGTAAATGTTGTTTAGTCGAGTGCGAGTCCTTGAGCAATGGTTTGGGACTGCTGAGTCTAGGGCCTGGCCTAAGCACAAGTCATTGGAGCTAGAGCCATAAGGGCTGGCAAACCTCCGTCCCCTGCTCTTTCCATTGCTCCCCCTGCCTGCCCCTGCCTCCTCACACCCTCATCTAGTATCCATCCTCTGTCAAAAAAGCTTCACCCCATGCTTTCCACAATTTAGGCCATTCACTGGGAACCTCTCAATTTTCAATCAGCAATCTAGTATCAAGCATTTATTAAGCACCAACTGCATGCCAGGTACTGGGAACATAAGTACGAAGTATGAAACAAACTCTATTTGCTCCCAAGGAGTTTGCCTTCTGACAGGAGAGACAGTAGAACCCATATTAGATACAAGATAGTTTGGGAGGGAGGGTATTAGCAGTTGGCAGGGGGTATACAAGCTTCACAGAGAATCTGGAGTACTTGAGCCACTTCTCAAAGGAAGAGAGACTGAAGCCTGGGAGGAGCAGCCAGTCAGGGTAAAAGCCAGGGCTTGTGTCCTTTGGGGGTTCTGTCCCCAGCACCTGGCATACGGTGAGTGCTTTATACATTCTTAGGGATTGATTCATAATGGTGGCTGGACCACTCTTGCCAGCCTCCTATAGACGATTGATTTAGGAGCAAGTTTCAGTTGACTTGACTCTCTGCCAGGTTTCAGACTTGTGAAACGCGTAATAGATTAACATCTCTCAGGCCTTTAAAAAAATAACAATAAATCAGAGCTAGAATTGCCACTGGATCCCCACGGCTGTCGGCAGCTTGTCTCACCTTGAGCTGAGAGGGAATAAAGCCCTGCCTCCCTGCCCCACCGCCTGCCCAGGACCGCCTTCTCAGAGAAAGGGAAGGTTTGGCCCTTGCACAGCTTTCTTGCCAGTCAGTCCAGGGATTTGGCCCATGAACCTTTTCCTTCCTGGGTGCCAGTGTCCTGGCAGAATGGCTCACTTCAGCCTGCTTATCACATCAGACCTTCAAAGGTTTCTCCAGAAGTCTGATTTCCTGGGATCACAGGGATTCCCCCCAGCCCAGGAGGGGCTTCAGAGGAGGATCCGCCTCTTCCAGGGGAAGGGACTTTCCACTGGAGTTGAGGAGAGGGGTCCTCCCTCCCTCCCTGGGCGACTCTCTCCTGTCTGGGCCAGGCTATAGGTTGACCCCAGAGCCTGGGGCCTCCCACAGACCTTCTGCTCGAACCCAGCTGGGATTGGAAAAGAAGGGGGCACATTCCTAGACACCAACTCACTGCCTGGCTGTTGGAGGGAAGGGCTGTGAGACGGGGGGAGGGGGGGGCATTAAGCTCACGGGCTCGATGCTCGGCGACCTCCTGAGAGCTTGAGGTCGCCGGGCCTCTGATGGAACCAGGAGAAGGGAATTTGCTAATTCCAGACTGAATTTGGAGGCCCTTCCTCTTCAGATCAAATTACAGGGGGACTTAGTTCTGTAGTGAACAGTCCCTGCCTCTCAGCCAGAAACTAGCTGCTGCCCAGCTGGGGGCTTACCTACCTCCCGTGAGGGGAGTTCCTCAGGCTCTTGGCGAGAGTGAATGCTGGAGATCTCTGGGAGCCAAGGAAGTGGAGACTCTGGATTCAATCTATCTGACTGAACTTTGGATAGTAGAACTGAATGTTATCCAGCCCCCCACTTCATTTTACCAATGAGGAAACTGAGGCACAGAGGACGAAGGCTTCCCTTGGGGCACACAGACCAGTCAGTGGCAGGTTATTGGGCTGCCAGGTGGCACTGTGGATAGAGGGCTATGGGCTGGGGTCATTCCAGGCCCAAGCTCAAATTCAGCTTAGACCCTTTCTCCATGGCTGATCCTGGGAAGTCCCTTCACCCTGGGTGCCTCAGTTTCCTCATCTGTAAAATGAGCTGAGGAAGGAAGTGACAAACCAGACCAGTGTCTCTGCCCTGAAACCCCCTCCGGCATCCCAAAGAGGCAGGCCCATCTGTCTGTCAGGGCAGCCCTCAACATTAGACCAAAGTGGTTGTGCCCTGACCCCTACGCTCATTACCTGGGGATATTCAGTGCCCTCCCCTGCTCCCAAGCCCCCACAGTTGTTTAAAAGGTCTCTTCACACACCAGAGGTCCCTTCCCCCCCATCCTCCCTGGGTACCAGTGTGGCCCTGGGGCTGTCCATCTCCAGTTACCCTTTGTTCTCCCTGGAGGACTGGCCTTCATTCCCTGCATAATATCTCAAACCACTTCCTGTGCTCGCATCCACCAAACCTCTCTCCATTGACCTTTGGGTCACCTGACATGTACATTCTTCAGAGATTACGGAGTCCCATAATTCCCAGCCATGTAGCATCTCTGGGAGAGTATCGGTGTTAGGAAGATGTCTGGGAGCAGCTCTGTTAGGGGATGATGCTAATGGCCAAATGCAGCCAGTAGGGGGATAACAATCGCTTTGAGACAAAATCGATAGAGGCACAAGAGGTCAATTTGCCAGATTTCCTGATTCCCAGACAAGTGTTCTTTCTGATGCCCCATGTTGCAATTAGATTACCAGCAAGGCATCCGTCTATCTGCATGGGAGGTAGTGCAAAGAGAAATGGGCACAATCCCTGCCCTGAAGGAACCTGCCATCCTTAGGGGAGAGAGGTGAGCGAGCACAAGCAGTTGGTGAAATGCGGCAGATCTGTGGCGTGAGAGAGACAAGCCCTGTGTGGATGGTTAGCACTAGAAGGGACGCTGGCAGAGGGAGGCCCGGGGATGGCTCACTCCCCGGTGCAGGGCCCTCCCCACTGCCCCGTGATGAGAACATGGGGTGGATAATGCACATATCTTTAGCACCATAGGGTTCGTTCTTCTTAACAGCCTTTAGATGGATGGGATTTATTATTATTCCCGTTTTACAGAAGACTGAGTAAACAGATTTTGAGAGGCTCATGGTTTTCACATGGTCATTTAGCTAAAAAAGCAAAAACAAAAAGCATCAGAGCTGGGACTTGAGGACAGATCACGTGAGATTCTTTTTGTAACACGCTTTGTAACCTTTAGCCCTATATGAATGCCAGCTGTATCGAGTCTACAGGAACCCGGGATCTTATTGTTTATGCCATGTGTCAACTCAAAACAAGGGGTTACAGAGGCATAGAAGACTAGAGCCAAAAGGGACTCTGCCCTGGAGGCCTGGGAAGATTTTTTTCACTTTATTAATAGCTTTTGTTTTTATATACTCAAATTTCCTCCTGAAACCCACCCCTCCTCTCTTTCCCAGAAAGGAATCCCTTAAAATGAAGAATTTGGGAAAGATGGTTTCTAATAAGACCAGGAGTGAGAGAAGGGAGGGGAAAGAACAAGCATTTATTAAGCACCTATAAGCAGGTTGTGTGCACTTTGCAAAGCATTGAGGGAAATTCTGGGAGGGAAACTCCCAAGACTGTGCAGTGGCCTCGGCTAAGCCCAAACTATCCATCTTTACTCCTTCTCCTGGATGACAGCTGGGGATGGGTAAAGGCAGCTCATCCAAACCCCCTCAGCTCTACAAGCCGGGGCTTTGGTATCTGGGCCATTTCCAGTTATCACGTAGCGAGGTTGAGTGACTCAGTGAAGCTCGAGCTACGGGAAAAACCTGGCACTCTATGCCGGGTTTCCAGAGGGTTGTGTCCTTAGCGTTCGAGCTTTGGCGTCATTGCCTTCCTGTTTTCTGGCGCTGCCTCCTTCATTTTGCATCCGTTGGTCCGTGTAAATCTAGCTCGTGTTTCTCGGTGTTCGTCTTTCTTGAAGCGATATCTGCAAAACTGAGGGTCTGGCACGGAGGAGGCGCTTAATAAATGCTTGTCCCTTTCCCCTAATTCGTCCAGTTCCAATCGGTTTAGCCAACCTCCAGGCGAAGGGAAATGGGGCTGTCTTCCTAAATTCACGCTTCCGACCTGGCCCTTAGGGTGGGGTGGAAGTTGGGAAAAACAGAGTACCCCGAGGCCGACATCTTGGACTTTGATAACTGGAGGACAGAAGCCGGGCGACCCCTTTGCTCCGCTCTCCCTCCCTGAAATCCGATTGATGGGCAAGTGAAGAGGCCCCCCACGAGGTCATTGGGCCTCCCCCAACCGCGTCACAAACACATGTGATCCCTCTCGACCCTCCCCATAATCCCCGAGGGCTGGTACTACCTTCCGAGAAAACGAAGGGCCAGATGGGGGAGACGGACGGGAAACGGTTTACGCCTGCTGGGTCTGAAGCTGGATTTGAACTGGGGGCTTCATGACCCCAGCCCGAGCAGTCTGTTAAGTCAGTACCCACTGTGCCGCCTGGGAAGGGGGAGGGGCGGCTCTGTGAAGAGGGGAGTCTGGAGGAATGGGGGTCGCTGAAGGTCCAAAGGGGGGCCTGGAAGGTTAACAGGAGCTCTAGATAGCAGCCAGTCTAGGGGAGCCATTTTACAGAAGAGGAAACTGAGGCTCAAGGGAGAACAGAATTTGCAGAAGTGAGTGTTGGTAAGAGGGTGGGTCTGTGATCACGTGGCAGCCAGCCCCGCCCCCTCCCCAGGTAAAGACCTCCCTGGGGCGTGGCACCTCCTTCCATCCCCTTGTAAACAGTGGCGTTGGCTTCCATGTTCTCTGTGTGCCCTTGCAGCTACCACGGGGCCTGGCACACAGTAGGTGCTTTATGGACGCCTGTCCCTCCAGGGGCTCGCAAGCCCCGCGGGATCAGATTGCTGAATTCTCCCGCTCTCCTCCGAGCCCCGAGAATTATTGGGGTGCAAGCTCCCGAGCTCGGGGGAGGGGGCGTGGGGCGGCCGGACAGCCGGACTGCAGACACACACACACACACACACACACACTCCTTCCACCCCCAGCCCCCTCCTCCCGCGGCCCACCCCCGACCTTCCAGCCCAGCCTGGGATCGGCCTCCCAGGCCACGCCTCCGGGGAGCAGCCCCGCCCCTTCCTCCGCCCGCCCCTCCCTCCTGGATTCTGGGGGCGGGGCCGAGGAGAAGGCTCCCTTGACAGCCAGCCCCTGCCCAGGAGAGAATGCCCTGCAGCTCCCGGGGGCCCGCTGCCTCCGCGTAGGGTCATGAGCCCGGAGCCGGGCGGCCCGGAGCCCTGGTCGTGCCCCAGCCCCGGAGGCGCGGGCCCGGCCATGTAGCCGCCCCGGGCCGGTCGGCCGAGCCTGCGGAGCGAGTGCTCGGCCATGGGAGCCTACTGGTCCGTGCCGGCGTACTTCACTTCCAGAGACCCTTTCCGGTGAGTGGCCGCCGGGCCCCTTCTCCCGGGGGCGGAGGGGGGCCGGCCGGGCTGCACGGGATGGCCGGGGGCGGCTTGCCCTCGCTCCCCCCTCTGCCGCCGGGCCCTGTGACCTGCTGCCGAGTTGGGGGGGGGGGAGCTCGGGCATGCGGGGACCAGGCTGGCCCCGGGGCCGGGAAGCCAGAGTCTGGCCCCAAGGGCTCTCGGCTGGTCCGGGTCCTGGGCAGTATTAGGAGACCGGGAAGCTGGCCCCCGCCTTACCCTAGAGGAGGGCACCAGGTGAGCAGCTGCCCAGTCCAGCTCTGAGTGTGGCAACCCTGCGGCGGCCTGGGGGCATGGCTGGGGGAGACCTAGCCCCAGGGCTGTTTAGAGGTTGGGGGCTGCCGGGGGCAGAGGGCAGAGGTTTCCCTAAGGGCCTGAAAGGGCAAGGGACTTTTTTGGGGCCTGTTGGTGGAGAGCCAGCCTAGAGCCTTGGCAAGGCCGGGACTTTCACTTCAGTTGCCATTTTGGAGTGTGGGAGAGGTTTGGGGAGACCCCATTGTTCACAGCGGGGTGTCCCACACTTTGCTAGCTGTTCTTTGGAGAAGTGACCCTAAGGATTGGGGGCGGTCTTCCTGCTCTGGAATTCTGGGTAGGGAGGGGCTCAGACCTGTTTGGAAGTGGGTGAGGTATGGCCGGTTTCCTCCACCTCGGCTTTCCACCTTAGCCGCCCCACCCATCCCTGAATTGAGGCTGCTGTCGGGGGTTTCAGGCCCCTAGGGCCTCCTGAACGGAGCCGTTCCTGGCTGGGGTGGGGCTTGTTTTCTTAGACTGGAGAAGATTTGGGGACGCCTCTCCCTTACAGGTGGCCCTAGTCACCTTCTCCCTGCAGGCCGGGTGAGAACCACCCACTCCCAGCCCCAGAGGGAAAAGGAGGGACGGTCCTGGGCTCTGAGAGAGCCCTTGGGAGAAGGGCAAAATGCACTTTGAGCTTGTTAAAGGCCGGGCAAGTACTCTTGGAATTGTGAGGCTTGGGGGAGCCTTCCAGATGTCCCCTTCCTCCCCCCAGCCAGAAGTGGTGGCCAGCAGATTCAGCCAGAGTTCTTCAGTTTCTCCAGGCTGCCCCCCCTCCCATCCACCTTTTGTTTCTTCTCTTGCCTAGACAGCGAGGGGGTGTGGGCTCATGGGCCCAGAGTCTGGAAGGTCTGAGCCCCCATCCAGCATCTGTGTGACCTCCGGCAAGTCATTTAACCTCTATCTGCCTCAGTTTCCTGCTCTGTAAAGTGGGGAATAATAGGATCTGAACCTCGCAAGGCTCTCGTGCATCTCCAATGAGATAAAATGTGTGATACATTTGGTACAACTCTTGGCACACATTGGACGCTTAATAAATGCTTCTTTCTTCCCTTGCCATTTTCTCCCTTGTCCTTTATCCATCAGGGGTAACAGATGGGTGTTTGGCTTTGCTGATAGTCCCTCCCAGTGATTGATAGACTGAATGTGTCTGTTGATCCCGGCCTCCGAGGTGACAGCAGGATACTCTTTAAAGAGGAAATTCCTAAAGGAGTTGTTTACGAGAAGCTTGTGAAGACAGGTTTTGTCCCAGAGAACAAAGAGACTGAAAGGGTCCAGGTGTTAAGATGTTCCCAGCTTCAGTGGAGGGGTCTCTGATTTCAGAATCCCTTCCTTTTCCCCCTTGACACAGCCTGGTGAAAAAGGCTCCTCTTGGAGTCAGAAGGGCTAGAGATTCCTGCTCTGGAGCTCAGCCATCTTCCCCCACGCAGGCTTAGGCCAGATGACCTCCCAGGATGCCCCTGAGTGCCCGTTCCCTTGCTCCCCAGCCCAGGCCAGGCATTCCCCATGGCTCCGTGGCCTTTCCCCCGCCTGCCTGGGTTATCGCAGAGACAGGGAGAGTTCCCGAGCACTGAAAGGCTTGCAAAGTGCTTCCCGATATTTCCTCGTGGGATCCTCGGCCTGGGAGCCCGGGGCTATCTCTGTCCAGATTTTACAGATAAGGAGACTTGGCAGCCGGCTATTGCACAGTGTGGATCTGCTGATGCAGCGGCCCCTTTAGCTTGGTCCTGGAGAATGGGCCCAGGGAAGAGCCTTTCACCAGGCGCTTTACTGGCTGCTTCTCAGAGCCCAGGAAAGTCAGGTCCCCTTGGGTCCGGGTTGGCCTTTGGTCAGACCCTAGGGGATTTGAGGCAATCTGGCCAGAGAGCTGGGAGCCCAACATTTGGGATCAGTTGGTGACACTCAATGGCATCTGTCCTCTTTGTGTTCCCGGCCTCTGTTTGCCCAGCTGGGAAGCCGGAGATTGTTGGGCTCGACCTATCCCCTCCCCCACCCCAGAGCTAGACCAGAACTTTGTGGAATTCCTCAGCCCCGGGGGGGGGGGGGGGGGGGGGGGAGGGGGGCGCCCTCCACTCCCTTGCTGGCTGTCTAAGCTGCAGCACTCCCTCCCCCAGACTCTTCTCTCACCATCAAATCCCAGAGCCCGGCCATCCTGGAGCCCTGGCTCTGGGATAGCTCCAGGAGCCATCCCCGGGAGCCGGCTTGGGATGGGGTGGGGACGGGGAATGTAATTACCCTGTGTGGCAACACATAGCTGGGTGGCTCGCCCCATCCCCCCATAAAGCCGTGCGGACTGAGCAGGTGTTGGAATTACCAGCTGGGCCTCGGTTTAAGAACAAAACCTAAATGAGACCATGAGTCCCAAAGCCGAGGCCCTCCCCCAGCGCTCCCTTCACAAGGTGAGCCTGGATCTGCTGCCGTTTCCCTTCTGGAGCAGATGGGAGGGAAGATGGCAAAGAAGCTCCAGAGCAGGCTGGGCAGGGCCGCCCGCAAGCCGGTTTTCAGCATCTAAAAATGAGTGGGTTGAGCCCTTGGGCCACTAACGTGGCTCCCCTGGCTCCCCAGGTTCATCCTCTGTGCTGTCCACAGGAATACTTTTATGCGACTGGCTCCCCTGGTGGAGTCTTCCAAGGAAAGCCCCGGAGCTCCATGGCTGGGCGCGGGTTAGTTTTCGGGAAAGGTTCCCTTCCGCTTCCGCCCTCTCCGAACCCACAGGGAGAAGTCCAGAAAAGCTTCCCAGGTTTCTCTAAGCAGAGACCCAGGCCACATTCCTTCTGGACCCGGCCCATCTCCAGAGGGAATTTAGACCGAAACCCCTCCCTGTCTGCTGGGCTCTGGGGAGGGAAGGCCCAGGAATGCCCCCTCCCCCAAGCAGATTTCTACATCCCTGCCCGACGGTGACTTCTCCAGGAAGAGCGAAAGCCTGGTCATAGGCCCTGGAGGTCGGTCCTTGGGATGTGCTCCCATCTTGTGCCCATCTCCGCCTCTCCTCCCGTAGCGCCCAGCCCAGGGTGCTCACGGTAAGATATAGGACCACCATTGCAAGAGAGAAAGCAATGGGCTTTGCGGCGGGCGTCTTAGTTGGAGGCCAACGTGTTTGACAGACATCTGTAAAAGGGGATGATGGCAATGGTGGCATCCCCTGCGCCAGGGCGGGCATCCCATGAGAGGATTTATGGCCAGCACCTTGCCGACTTCAAATCCCATCAAAACTCTCCCCCTGACTTACTGATGCGGCGTCAACCAGGGCTGAGGCTGAGACCCAAGCTGATCGGCCCTGTCCGGCCGGGACCCCAAGTGGGGCTGCGTCCACAGGGAAGGAGTCCCTTAGGGCCAGGCTTCTTCCCTAAGGGCCTTGAACTTCGTTCTTCGGGGCATAAGTATTTCTGAGTAATTGACTTCCTTGGCCGTCCAGTTCTGTTTACTTTTGTACATTTATAAATAGGCTTCCCAGAAGGGCCCACGGCCTGGAGCCCTTCCTCTGGGGCTTATTTTGGTCAGCGACTTCCAACACCGATCCTCCAGGTGGGGCCAGGTCCTCTCTCTGGGAGAAACTTGCAGAATTTGGGGAGACTCGTGCTTCATCTCGAGTCTCTTGTTCCTTTTCCTCTGCTTTCTGGCCTCTGCCTTGCCCTTCTCCCTACCTGTATTAGTGCATTCTGGGGTCTGTTTCTTGATGTTGGGTTTTCCTTCCTGTGTCATCTATGACCCAGAGCCCTCCGTGGAGGCGCCATTTGAACTCTGATCCACTGCCAGGGTTCGTGTTTCTGGCTTGCTGCGACTTAGCCCTGGGAGCCCAGCCCTTGAGAGCCATAACAAGACTGGAGGGGAAGTCACACTTTTTATTCCAAGGTTAGCTCCTGGCGTCTGGAATTCTCTTCAGGCCGCTGGCTCGGGAGGCCTTCGTCAGGCTCCCTCGTTCTCGCCTCGGGGGGTCCGCGCTTTGGCCCTCTAGCTAAGGACATCTGTGGGGTGCAGCCGCCCACGGGCACCCCCGAACCCCGGAGCCCCTCTCTTCAATAGGCATTCTTCTGCACAAGCTGATGCGTCTCCTGCTTGTCTGTACTCGTCTCTCCCTGACACCCCTCCCTGCCTCAGGAGCGCCCAACCTGGGACGTTCAGGGCAAACAAAAGCAGGGTGCTGGCAGAGGAGGTTGGGGCATGTTCTCATTCTCCCCTTGCCTGCGGCTCTCCTGCACACATACCACTGCGAGGGTGGGACAGGTCCCAGGCCTCCCGACTGGGTCACGTGGCCTCCGCTCCTGAAAACGAGAGATGGCTTGGCTTCTGCGGGCCGGAAGATTCCAGAGAGGCCATTTTACAGACGAGAAAGCGGGCTCAAGGAATTTGCCCTCAGCAGACGACGTCTCAGCCAGCGACATCTCGGTTCTGGACCCATGGCCTCCCACGCTGTCCAGTGAGAGCTCCAAGGGTCAGGAAGGAGGTGGAATTTGAGCCTGGAAGGGTGACCAGCATGTTACAGAAGTGGGGAACAGTATCCAGGGGCGTACAGGAGGCCATCGGGGGACACACGGCCTGGCTCGCTTGGGGCAGGCAGGCCGCCTTCCATCTTCACATCCCTGCTTCGGGAAGGGTGTACCTCCCAGCTGGACCAAGAGATCTCGGAGTCCGGGGCTCACAGCCCTCAGCACTTCGTACCGTGTTGTGTGCACGGTGATGCACTAGGATCCCATTATGCTCTGCCCACAGCTGAGCTCTAACATTTCCGACCTGCCCTCTGGGCCCTCCTGGAGGCCGTCCATCCTGCCCAGCAGCTCAGGGCTACTTCCTAAGTGCGTGCTGAATCTGGACTGTTCTGGCGTTCTCTGCGTTATTCCTAAGCATTTCAGATGGTCTTTAAAGGAGATTCTAAGTGAGAACTCGAAGGCAAGGTGAGGGAAAACTCTCCAGCACGAGGACGGACACGCATGGGGTTTCCCTCACACTGATGTCTGTTTTTGTCTCCATCTGTCTCTCCAGTTTGGATAACTGCTTGGGGGTGGGAAGAGGGGGAGTGTCACAAGTGCTAAAGAGAACAGAACACTGGACTAGAGTCATGAAGATAGGAGTTAAAATCCTACCTCGTACACTTGCCTACTGTCTGCCTCAGCTTCCTCATTTGTAAAATGGGGGCAGTAGTAGCTCCTTCCTCTCAGGGCTGTTGGGAGGATCAGAGGAGGTCATATTTATGGCGTTTGCAAACCTTAAAGAGTCCTGGAGTTGTCAGCACCAGAGTGAGCAGACGGCCCCTAGCCGGCCCTCTGGTTCTGATTTCACGACAGCTCAGCCTGAGTGGTCCTCAGGGGGGACCCAGAGAACCTAGCAAGATTCAGCAAGCATTCATTTAGTGCCTGCTGTGTGCCGGGCACCCTGTCTGGCTTCGGAGAGCCAAAGACAAAAAGGTCATTGTCCTTTCCCTTAAGGAAAACTTGTTCTCCTCGGCTTAAACGGTGTGTACCCATAAAAGCAAGTGCAGGAGCTGACAGATACAGGATATTGGGAGGCGGGTGGGGGGGGGGGGGGACAGAAGACCAATCTGGGAGATCAAGAAGTGCCTCTTTTAGGAGATGACCTTTGAACTGATTGTTGAAGTGCTCCAGGAGGACGAGGACTCTGTGTGCACGGTGGGGAAGCTTTTGAAGTGTCCTTGGTGGGGACTGCAGAGGCCTCCCAGGGAGGCTGGGGCTTCGGTCTTAAAGGAGAAGATAATGGGCAGCTTCAGAAAGGGAAGGAGATAACAAAGGAGTCTGGGGACTTAGTCTTTTAGTCTTTCAGTGACTACATTTTAATATCATTGGTCTCTTTGTAATCCTGTGTGTTATTTTTTGCATTTAATATATTGCAGGGGGGGGTGTAGAGGCTTCCTCAGGCCACCAAAGGGGTCTGTGATTCCTGCCCCCACCCCACCTTCAGAGACCAGAGAGCTTTCTTTATCTGTGTGCCTGTCTCTGTCTCTCTATGTCTCTTTCTCTCTGTATCTTTGTCTCTCTTTTTCTCTTTCTCTGTCTTTGTCTCTCTTTCTCTGTCTTTCTGTCTTTCTCTGTTTGTCTCTCTGTCTCTGTCTCTCTTTGTCTCTCTCTCTCTCTTTCTCTGTCTCTGTCTCTTTGTCTCTTTCTCAGTATTGAAAGCCCTTCACTTGCGCCTCATCCAGTGCCTCTTGGTTGCCATGGAGTTGACCGGCCCCTTGGAGTCTCTGCCAGGAAACCACATGTCCCTGGCAAGCTGGAAAGGCCTTAAGCATGTGGTCTCACATTTGTGTGGCCCAGGGAATCAGCCTAAGTTCAAGAGAGGCTCCTCTCTGGGGGCCAAAGTCCTCCCTGCAGAAGAATGGAGCCAGTGCTTCCTTCTGGGAATTACTGACGCGTCCGTGTTGCCTGTTGCTGGGCGACTGGATGCATCGTGGCAGGCCTACAGTGTGCCAGAGCACCAAGTGTGGGGACAAAGGGGACAAAATGGGTCTGAGAGAGTTGGCCCTGGGGAGAAACAGAGTAGGCGGCAAACTGAATGTGGGCTGATGTAGGTAACGGGCGCTGCATAAAGTGCCCACATGAGAGGCTGGCCCCAGCCCTTTGGGGAGGAGCCCTTACCCAGCACCTCTTTCTCTTGGCTCTGAGTTGGAGAAAGTAGGATTAGTCTTTCCACCAGGGATGCTACTCTGGGGACAGAAAACCTGGGTGTAGATGCCCAAGACCCTATTTCAACAAGTCAGTCAGCCAGTAGGCATTTAGTGGGCACCTGTTTATGCCCGGTACTGCCAGTCTTGCCCATATAGCCACCACAAAGGTCAGTCTGTACAGGTCTTCTATCAGGCGGGCTGACTGCATGGCCTGGCCCCTCTCCCGACTGTGCTGAGAAAGCGCGGGCCACCGTAACCCATCCCCCAATCCAGGGCAGCCCCTCATGGGCGGTGTCCTCCAAAGAATCCCCTTGCCTTCTCTCGCAGGTGCTCAGAATGCCAGGACCCTCTGACCAACTGGTACTACGAGAAGGACGGGAAGCTTTATTGCCACAAGGATTACTGGGGGAAGTTTGGGGAGTTCTGCCACGGTTGCTCGCTGCTCATGACCGGGCCTGTCATGGTAAGGACTTGGCTCTTCCTCCAGGCCAGGCCGAGGGCACTGGTATATTTAGCACCTCATTCACAGCAGAGGAGGCCTTGGGCCTTCTGCGGCCCCCGGGCTGGACGTTCCCCATCCTGCTTTTGGAGAACTGAACCTGTATCTGCAGTTGCTTCTGCGATTCCCATTTCCCCCTCCCCATTCTGACACGTGGGGAAGCATCCCAAGGAAGCACAAACCTTGAAACAGGGGGCCCCCAAAAAGCCTGAGGAAGGAAGGGAACCCCATGAGCCAGAACTTAGAGGCATAAAGGGCCGAACTGTCACAGAGTGGGCACGAAGAGGAGGAGAAAATCAGAGAGAACTGTGCAGAGCCCTGAGTCCCCCGCCTCCTTGACCTGAGACCCTTTTCCTCCCAACTCCACCCCCCACTCCCCAAAGAGACAAGCTGACAATTCCTGACCTCAAGGAGCTTAGAAAGGACAGATAAGGCCTGGACACAGATAAAAATGATCGAGGCAAAAGAGGGAAGAGTGTAAGCTCAGCAGTTTGAGGAAGACGGGATTGCCGTCAGTCGGAAAGATCAGGGAAAGCCGAGCTGGGCTCGAGCTGGCCAAAAGGAGCGCAGAATTCACTGCTGGTCTGGGGGGAGCCTCCCTAGGGGCACCTGCTACAGCAGGCCAGGGCAGGGCTGACAACCAGCCAGCAGAGCTTCATGGGACCCACAGATGCTGGTGGGCTCTGGGCACAGGAGGCTCCCAAGGACTAGGAGTCAGGGGCTAGCTTTCCTTTATTTCAAGTGTTGCCTCATGGCCCAGGAATGGCTGCCTGCAAAGCCGGTATTGGAAAGGAGAATTGCTCCTTGGGGGACTCAGGCTAGAGGAGTGGGTCTTTCTCTCTGGGCCTGAGACCCTTCAGGGGAGTACTGTCCTGCCTGCTCTGCTGCCAGGCCTGCTCCTGAGAATCAGCCTGCGAGCCCAGGGCTTAAAAACATTGGGGTTCCACCACATCCCATCTCCCTCCTACCTTCCATCCTCCCCACACAGGTAGCTGGAGAGTACAAGTATCACCCAGAATGCTTTGCCTGCATGAGCTGCAAGGTGATCCTTGAAGATGGAGATGCCTACGCCCTGGTTCAGCATTCCACTCTGTACTGGTAAGGTGACAGGTGCCCCCCACGGACAGTTGGGAGGAGGTAACCCGGCACAAGTTCCCCTCAAAAGTGACCCGACTCCCCCACACAACTGTGTTCAGAATCCCCCGAGGGGGCAGCCAGCGGGCCCAGTGTAGTCAGGAGACCCTGAGTTCTAATCAGGCTCAGACACAACACTATCTGGCTTTGGGACCCTGGGCAGGTCCCCAATTGCCTTGCCTCTCACCCACCCATCCCCTCCCCAAAAAAACAAAGAAATGACATGACTTTGTTGTGATAAGAGCACTGTGGTCAGTCCTGTCTCTGCTGGAAGGCCTGAATGTGGGGTGGAGGGCACTGATGGTCTAGGAGCCCATGGCACCTACCCCTACTGACCACTGGGGATCTGGGAGCCCATGGCACCTGCCCCTTCCAGCACCACCCTCAAAGCATGGTGGGCATCGGGCTTGGCAGAGGCAGAAGCCAACCCTGGTGTCCTCCCTATATAGTGGGAAGTGCTACAATGAGGTGGTGCTCACGCCCATGTTCGAGAGGCTGTCCACGGAGTCTGCCCAGGACCAGCTGCCTTATTCCGTCACACTCATCTCCATGCCCGCCACCACCGAAGGCAAGAGGGGCTTCTCCGTGGCCATTGACAGCGCCCGCTCCGACTATGCCACCACCGTCCAAGTGAAAGAGTGAGTGTCCGGGA